>OW121777.1:14765830-16223330 GCA_933228765.1 Miltochrista miniata
CATGTGACCTAGTGACGTAGTTTAATGCGACAGAGTCACAGACTACAGACAAAGTCTCTACATAAGTCCCTCTGCAATCTATTTTATGGGCTAAAAGTAGTCTATGTATTATTAGTATTACCACAAATTAGAGATAGTACAGATGGGAAATCTTATGTATGTACAGACTACAACGTTTATAAGTCGCACCGGCTCTATTCGGCTGCGCAGAATAGCTCATCCCACTCACGAATTAAACCGAATGAAAATTGCAAAGCAATTTCGAACTTATTGCTACTAATTTAAGGTCGAAAATAACAAGTCGTGAACAGGATGTGCTATTAAGTGTACGACAGAGCAATGAACGCGACTACACCGTTTTCTGGACAGACTGACTGCAGAGCCAGACATGGCGCGTATGCATCAGCCAATAGCAGGCGAGTGTATTTTCGCGGGAATATGTGGCGCGCTGCTGTGATTGGTAGATATATTTTTCGCGCCTTACAAAAAATTGAGTTCTGCGCAGGTACATCGGTGTAACTTATAAAACTGGTTAGTACTGTACTTTTTTCACACCTACCCTCTGCTACACACACTCGCGCGCAAATCAGTTTTGAAAACTCGCCTCAACCTCGCCTGACCTCGTTTCTGTGAACTCAGTGCGTTTGTCTATGTGTGCGTAGCCTCAGCGAATTTAGTATGTAGGTTTCCATCTGTACTATCTCTAATTTCGCACACGCTTAGGTTGTGAAATGACCTCCCTGCCTCAGTTTTCCCAAACGCCTACAGTATGGGGTTCTTCAAAAGGGGTCTTAGAAGGTTTTTACAGAGTCGGCAGCGCGAGTGTGGCGCCTCTGGTGTTGCAAACATTCATAGGCTGCGGTCACCACCGGTCCTTCTGGTGGGCCGTATGCTTATCTGCCACCTTAGTGGTTTAAAAACAATTGTGGTATTACAGACAATAATCTAGCCCTGTACTAAATTTCAGCCAGATCCGTTCAGCTGTTAGAATGCGATGGAGTAACGAACATCCACACATTCTAACATCCAGTTTTTTTTACACACGAGATATTCTTTATTGTGTTACAATAAAGAATATTTATCTATCTATCTAACACTCACGCAAAAACCATTTTATACTTATACTTGACTGCCTCTGTGGCGCAGTTGGTAGTGATACCGCCTGTGGCGCTGCAGGTCGTGGGTTCGATTCCCACTGGAGAAATCTTTGTGTGACCCCATAAATGTATGTCTTAAGAGTCTGGGTGTTTCTATGTATAATATGTTTGTATTTAAAAAGTAGGTATATAAGTATTAATATCCGTGGTCTGATACCAATAACACAAGCAGGTTATTCCTAGCTTACTTTGGGATCAGATAGCGTTGTGTGAAATGTCCGTAAATATTTATTTATTTATCAACCAAAATACACAAACACTCCTTAATATATCCGGCTCAGAAGGACCATTTAATTAAAACACCTTTATACAAATAATATGCAAATTTTTAAAAGATGAAAGTTGTTAAAAGTTAACTATACAGGATGTTTTTTTGAAACGGGGCAGTAAGGGCAAGTACCTAACTGTTGTAGTTACAGCAAAACATTCTTACGAGACATTCCCTAACTTTTAAAGATATTTAGCTTTTTTGTCTTTTCTAGTAGGTACTCAAAGCTAAAATGATCCCCTAGAGTCTTTTGATCCCCACATGAAATATAATCGATTGGCACATTCTTTTTTATAATAAATACCAAGTATTTCCATATAAAATGTATGGGAAACGTTATTGGCGATTTCTGCCTTTCCTAGTACTCAAAGCCAAAATGATCCCGTAGAGAGTCTTGATCCCCACATGAAACAGAATCGATTGGCACAGAAAAAATATTTTTGAACTTTTAGCACTTTTTTGGCTAACTGTAAGATTTTTGCAAATCTGTGAATGCAGCTCAAAATATCTCAAAAAGTTATGGAAGGTCTCCGAACGTTTTGCTGTAAATACAACGATTAAGGTACTTGCCCATACTGCCCCGTTTCAAAAATACACCCTGTATAAAACATTGTTTCCCTAGCTGTTGAAAAAGCATTTTACTCCCGCTATAATAATGATGGCTTAGTGATGGCAATGAAGTCTTAGCCTGAAGTGTCGGTTTTTTTTAATTAACACATTTTTTATGTATTTAATTGTTGTCATCAGGCCCAGACAAGCTAAACTGTTCGACCGGCCGCTGTATATCGGACGCTGCCTGCTGTAGAACTAACAGTCCGTTGTGTCAGCATCCATCTTGTTGCAATGAGCGCCATCCGAATCCGAGATTGGAAGGTAAGGTTTTACATAAAATGTGTGTTTTAATTGAATTAATAGTTTTAGAAATTGATAATATATTTAACCCCCTATTTATATAAAGTACTAGCTGACCCGCGCAACTTCGTTTGCGTGATAAATGAAGAACCGCTCGACCGATTTTGTGCAAACTTCACATAAACCATCTACTAAATAGTCCGAACAAAGCCTAAACATTTGGTTTGGATAGGTGAGCCCGTTCTTGAGTTATAAAATTACAACGAAAAGTGGCATTGATTTTTATATATATAGATAAGATAAGATATGAGTATTAATATCTGTGATTTGATACCAATAACACAAGCAAATTATTCTTTGCTTACTTTGGGATCAGATAGCGTTGTGTGAGATTAGCGTGCACAAACGTACAGACAAACAGACAAAAATTCTAAAAATCATTGTTTTGGGTTCTATTGTTTTCATAAAGTTCCCCTGTAAGTTTTTTTATTATATATCTTCAATGTACAGACAGCGACCTGTTATAATTTTATTATATGTATTGATGATATGACCCCATTTTCTCATTTATATTATGCCTCTGCCTACCCCATCCGACAAAACCCATTTTCTCATTTATATTATGCCTCTGCCTACCCCATCCGACAAAATCCGTAAATATAAATTTTACCAAAAGTTTTTTTTGTAACTGCACGGGGAATGTACCTATAACCTTCGATTTAACATTCAAGGTTTCTGAATCACTCGATTTAATTCAACCTCGATGTAAAATCGATTATTATCGATTTCCTTTCCAAAAATAGTCTTTACCAAAAGAGGAATTGTATATATTACGTTATTTTTAAACTATCGCGGGTTTTTAACACTCATACTTATCGAACTCGGGACTTCACGCGAAATAAATGTGGGATTTTGTTCAAAATAAAGCGACTGTTTTTTTTTTTTTTACTACTTAGGTGGCAGACAAGCTTACGGCCCACCGGAAGGTTGGTAACCGTAGCCTATAGACGTTTGCAACACCAGAGGCGCTACACACGCGCTGCCGACCCGGCGCAGGTTGTGACGACCCACAGTTGAAATTTTTCAAGCCGCCCGTAAGGCTTTCAACTTGGCTTAACGACTGTCATTTTACTGAGAACCGGGACCAACGGCTTATCGTGCCTTCCGAAGCACGGAAACGCTCGTAAATAAATGTCACAAAGTGCTCCACGTGGTGGTCACCCATCCTTATCCGGCCATAGTAAATGTTGCTTACTGCAGTGATCGGTTACAGAACACTGAGTCCGCAGGACCACGAGCGCTTCAAAAACTGTGGATCTTTAACTTCTTTTATTAACTTCTTCCAAATTCTTACTTTAAGCACACCGTTCTTAACACCTTGATAATCTTTCTACGACTCCCGGTCTCCTGACACTCGTATGTTCATCCCATTCAGTAGTAGTTTTATTTATCCATTTTCGGATAGGCAAAGGCAATTTGAGCCATACAGCCAATTTTTGTATATTTATTATCTCTTCATTTTGCTTAAGTCACAGTCCTCGTCCTCTAAGTCCAGTTAAAGTCAAGTACAGCCCTAAGTCAAAGTCAGTCTTCCTTCAGAAAAGCGGTGGATACATTTCTGAAAGTTCCTTTGGATTTTTTGTCAGAAACTGCAAAGTTGCGATTCACTGCCTTTTATCACTTCCCAACACTAGTGCACGTTGTCGAACGTTTATGTTTAAGAATCCACCATTGATACACACAAAACACTCGAAATTACACTAATTTTGAAAATTTACAAAACGACGCGATACGATTCCTTCCATTTCCCGCCAAAAAATCCTGACAGCTTCATCCCATTCATTCGTCTCGGTCACTACTCTCACTCAATACTCAATACTTCGTTCACAACGTTTCCTTTCATGCATCACGCTTACAATAAATTCCACATAAATACATTTACTTACATACACCGACGTTTCGAGCACGTTGCAGCGCCCGTCCAAGCCCAACAAAGTCGGTGTATGTTAGTAAATAAATTTATTTCGCGTGAAAACCCGAGTTCTATAAGTATGAGGAATTGTATATGTTTGTAATCAATGACTTCTGAAACTACTGAACCGATTTTAAAAAGTATTTCGCTATTAAAAAGCTAAATTAGTATGAAGTAAAATGGTCATTATCATCATACATACATATAGTCACGCCTTTATCCCCGAAGAGGTAGGCAGAGGAATAGTATACGCCCACTTTTCACCTTATAGTTTTACGTCCCACGTAATAGGTGGTGAGCCTATTGACGTGTTGAAATGGGCAGGCGCAGGTCGCCGCGACCCGCAGTTGTGACTTTTCAAGCCGCCCATAAGGCCTTCAAATTGGCTTAACGATTGTAATTTTACTGAAGGTCGGGTTTCATTTCCAGTTTTCTTTCGCTACGCAATGGATCTTTTTGCGGAAGCGTTCCCTTAGTCGCCTCTTACGACACCCTCGGGATGTATTGGGGTGGCGACATTTTGTACTCTTACCCGTCTCAATACGGAACCCTTCTCTACGCGATGAATCTTTTTGCGAAAGCGTTCCCTTAGTCGCCTCTTATGACACCCTTGGGATGTATTGGGGTGGCGACATTTTGTACTCTTACTCGCCACAATACGTGACCCTTCTCTACGCAATGGATCTTTTTGTGAAAGTGTTCCCTTAGTCGCCTATTACGACACCCTTGGGATGTATTGGGGTGGCGACATTTTGTACTCTTGCCCGTCACAATACGGGACCCCGTCGCCACACGGGGCATTATCGTCATGCAACTATTAATTGGGTTCGATTCCCACCGGAGACAGATCTTTGTGTGACCCATAAATGTTTGTCTCAAGAGTCTGGGTGTTTCTATGTATGATAAGTATGTATTTAAAAAAGTATATAAGTATTAATATCCGTGGTCTGATACCCATAACACAAGCAGGTTATTCCTAGCTTACTTTGGGATCAGATAGCGTTGTGTGACATGTCCGTAAATATTTATTTTATTTATTTACTTATATAATTATACAGGATGTAACATTCGGAGCGGTCAGTATGAGCTAGTCTGTAAATATAAGACATACAAAGGTCTGTTCTTAGGAACCATGTCATCGATTTTAAAGAAAAGATGATCTGCATACATAGTTTTTATCCTTAATTCCCAGTAGTTCCGCGACGGAACTAGTGTGACTTTTTGTCCCAATAGTTCCGTGGCGGAACTAGTGAGACTTTTCCCAGTAGTTCCGCACCACGGAACTACTCTGACATTTTTATTCTCAGTAGTTCCGTAGCGGAACTACTCGGAACTACTGAGTCTTTTCTATTCTCAGTAGTGAAACTTTTCTATTCCCAATAGTTCCGTAGCGGAACTATCATGGATCTTTATGGACATTATATTATGTCCACTTTAATGGGTGTAGTGGGGCCCTACCAACACCTCCGGGCCCAAGTCAACCTCACGTGCAAGCTCGTGCACCTGCTGAACAACGGACGAGGCTCTGACGGCGGCGGTCCATTTCAACACGGCGATGGGCTCACCACCTGTTACGTGGGACCGAATTGTACACGGTGAAATGTGGGCCGGTATAGGCCTCTGCCTACCCCTTCGGGGATAAAGGCGTGGGGATGTGTGTGTGTGTGTGTTAATACCTTAAAGTATTCTTGGACAGTTCGAGAATCGAACCCGATGGTTTTGAAAAATAAGACTGTGTAGGTCATAAGCAGTAGATTTTACTATGAAACATTACATCAAAATTAATGCATTGTATTTCATGTTTTCCGAGACCGCTCCGAATGTTACACCCTGTACCTATACTTATTACGCTCTTTATACTGCAGTTTCACATCTTCCTCCTTTTTCACAGGTCTTATGGACGCGGAGGCGCCCGTGTTATTCGACGACAGACACGCTCCTGACGATTACGGGTTCATACAGTCCACCATTTACACTGTTACTGGTAAGTCCCCCCCCCCCACCCCGTTTATTTTCAAAACTTCAAATTCTATCTGGTAATTTTTTAGGTAAATGAGTCCTGGAACATCCTTCCGAGGGCTTACCCGGGACTCCCAACCATAGGTTGTTGGGCGTTTTTTTAGTCGGTAGGAGTCTTTCCCTTTCTTTAGAGATTTTCCCACACGTTAAACAAAAAAAAAACACATTATAATATTATAATTTGTAACCAAAATGTATATTATGCTATACCTATTATCTTTATATGGGCAATTTCTTTTGGAAAACGATCTTATGAAAAGAAAGGAAACGGAATTGCTGAAAAAGACCATTATTCACATGTACAGTCAACTACAATGAAATGTACTAGTTTAATGTTACAAAATGTTTTTTGTTTAGTGTACTAGTTTAATCTTACAAAATGATGTATCCCTGCGAGTGCCATAATGAACTAACCAAAGATTGTGACAAACATGGTATCCACCGAACTTGACAATAACATGTATGCGTGTAAAGAGCAATAATTATGTATCCCCATACATTTGTTTTTTATTAAAGTTGACTGAGAAAGTCAATTTTAAAATAAAAAAAATAACTAGCATGCATAACATGCGTAGCAATCAATACATGATAGTGTCAAGTTCGGTGCATACCAAGATTGTCATAATCTTTGGTTTGTTCATTATGGCACTCGCAGGGATACATCATTTTGTAAAATTAAACTAGTACATTTCATTGTAGTTGACTGTACAAACCGCGTCTGAAAATGAAAATAATATTAGTAACTTTTTAGGGTTCCGTAACCAAATGGCAAAACGGAACGGAACCCTTATAGATTCGTCATGTCTGTCTTGTCTGTCGTCCGTATGTCACAGCCATTTTTCTCCGAAACTATAAGGCCTATGCTGTGGAAACTTGGTATTCTGTGAACCAGTTAATTTTGGGGGTCCCCATACTCAGAACTGAAACTCAATTTTTTTTTTCATCAAACCCTTACGTGTGTGGTATCTATAGATAGGTCTTCAAAAATGCTATTGAGGTTTCTAACATCATTTTTTTCTAAAATGATTAGTTAGCGCAAGAGACACTTCAAAAGTGGAAAAATATGTCCCCCCCCCCTCCCTCTAACTTCTAAACTAAGAGAATGATAAATGTAAAAAAAATATATGATGTATGTTGCCATAAAATCTACCAACGAAAATTGGCACGAAATCGAGTTGGTATTTTTTTTTTAATACGTCATTAACCGCAATTTTCGCCGAGAAAAATCACTACCACTGCGAACATCAATGAAAGTTACAACGAACTACAAGAACTTTTGTACTATGTTACTTGCTGCTACGGAACCCTACATGGGCGAGTCCAACTTGCACTTGCGGGTTTTTTAAAGTATAATAAGTATGTATTTAGAACCATATAAGTATGTATATCAGTCGTCTAGATCCCATAGCACAAGCTTATATTAGCTTAACTTGGGCTAGATAGTGTTGTGTAAGAATGACCAACAATATTTATTTATTTCAGCTTGTGCGCTAATATTCATGTTAGCAGTGGTCCTACTGGTGTCGGCCATTTGCAAAATGCACATGAAACGCGCAGCGTTACGGAGTTACGCGAACGCCGAACGCGCGACTAGACAGCACTATAACTTGCAGTATTCACAGGTAAATATTCTAGACTAGCAAACATCACGCAGTTTTACTCTCGTAGCTCCCGTTCCCGTGGGAATACGGGAATAAAATATAGCCTATGTCAGACGGGAATAGCGTAGCTTCCCTATAAGAAAAGAATTTTTCAAATCGGTTCAGTAGTTTCGGAGCTTATTCAATGCAAACAAACAAAATTATCGATCTTGTTAAAGTTAGTTTCGACCTGAGAATAGAACCCGAGCCTTTTCTATTACATGTACACTGCACTACTGGTGAACTTGCAGTAAGTATGAGTATTGAAAAGTGGTGGGTGCGTTTCGAAGGCCGAAATGCTTCCATTACATTGTGCTATTTGTCGTACCTTTCGTAATTAAAACTATAATATGACTTGTAGCACTAAGATGATCAGTGTTACTCACCAACTAGCGCGAGGTAGCTATGCAGAGAACTCTTTCCCAGGGCGCCTTACTACAGAGATTCCAGTGTGCGTGCAAGGGTAGGCCAGGGCTCTGACGAAAACAGTCAGGTAGGGTGTACACACATATATTTATATAACACAGAGATACACAGAGACACACAGAGAGCTTATTCACTGATAGACACAAATATCACAGGTACACAGAAGTATAGTCAGTGCTTAGGTACTTATGCTACTAAGCTACACATAAGTAGTGGATTTACTGGCCTGCAGAGTGAGCTGAGTGAGAGTGACTGCCTGTTGTTACTGCCAGGTGATGACGGCAGATACCTCTCACATGAGAAGCTCGTGTAGTCCGCACTTCCACGTTGTCGTACCACGTGCAGCCCACTAACTTATAGGTGCGGCACCAAATATCTCATCCGGCAACTAGCCGTAGTAAAAAACCCTGTCATGAAAGAAACGACAAATTAAGATCTTGGCTGCGCGACAGACGACAATCGACCCGCTTTGCAAAAGAAGAAGTGACTCACCAGTTTTCTGGGTAAAATGTAGCAAGATGCAATGCAGCAACCCAATCACAGCCCGTTAGGCCACGCGAGGTAACAAATAATCGCGCTTGAGCGAAAAACTGATTCGCGGCACAGTCTCAGAGCAAAAGCCAAAGGACCTCCAACTACCCCAAAGCAGGTCTCGGTCAAAAGTCCCGTCTTTCACGAAAAATCTTAACAAAAACCCGTTCCTTTAAATGCGAAACGCTTCGTCACCGAACTTATGACATCCTGTCATTCTGACAGCAGAAATGTCACCACTGACAACCGATTAAAAAAAGATAACTCGATAAGGCTGCTTTCACATCCTAAATACTGCATCTATAGAAAATAAATGCTACAACCACCCCCCCTTTAATAGTATTTCCTGCGGATATGACACGCTGGAAATACACAATAAAGAAAACAGAAAAGTATTGACTAATAAACAAAGACAACCAGCTAGGTCCTTCAAACACCAGCTGACTACGACCATTACAATACCAAAGAAAGATCCTCCTATGTACCTAACTAGACACTGACTCGTGTACCGGTTAGGCTAAGTAACTAGAGTCTAATGCCCTTCATAGAAAACGAATGCTCCCTTTACTCACTGCCGATACCCTAACACTACCCAAGCTCTCAGGATAATGTAGAGTACTAAGAAGCGAATGAGAGAAAAACGCTCGGTGCGGTGCATAGAAGAAACTACAACGTGACAATTTAAAGTCACGTACACATATAGAAATACAAACAAAAGATTAAAATAGTCTTACATAATGATCACATAGCACTGGTTTAATAAACTAGAGAAACAGTGCTATGTAGTTACGTTAGGTATTGGAGACTGCTCCTCCTGATACTTCAGGATGTCCTTGATATGGTACTCCCCAAGATCCTTACCGTCCAGATCTGACAGCCTATATACTAAAGGGGATCGTTTAGCAGTCACCACACATTTAAGGAACTTAGGAGCTAGCTTAGCAGTAAAATTCTTGGCCTTGTTGGACAGGTAGAACGTGCGTTTGTAAACTATCTGTCCCACTTTCAGCTCTACATGCCTTTTTCTGAGGTTGTAATACTTTTCATTACGCTGGTGGGCAACGTTCAAATGTTTCCTCACCTGGTCGTAAATGCGTTGTATTTCTCTCAGCTTGACACCGAAGGCTGATGGATCGTCTACAGAGACTGAAGTAGGATGGCACGCGATATCTGTCTGCCTGTACAGCACTCCATCCCCAATAAATTCCCTACCATGTACCAAAAAGTAAGGGGTGAAACGAGTTGCTTCGTTAACTGCAGTGTTTAAAGCACACTGTATCTCAACCAAGAACTGATCCCAAGACTTGTGTTGTGACTTCACATAGCATGAGATCGCTTGAACCACATTGCGAATAGCTCGTTCCGCCTGATTAGTTTGGGCATGATACCTAGGGTTATAATATATATTAGGTACATTGTATTTAGCCAACAGATCCTTAAATGGCTTACTCACAAACTGAGGGCCATTATCCATGTAAATAGTCTTGCAGACTCCGTGCACGAGAAACACACTCTTCTCTATGAACCTCGCGACTACAGCGCCTGTGGCAACCCGAACAGGGCACAACATGACGTATTTGCTAAAGTAGTCGGAGACCACGATCAGGTGTACGTTTCTATTGCTCGAAGTGGGAAAGGGACCAAGCAGATCGACAGAGATAGCTTCGAATGGCTTCGAAACCCGCTTCGGGCTACCCATTAGGCCGGGACGAGACGTATTTACGGGTTTGTACTGCTTGCATGTTTCGCAATTCCCAACATATTCTTTGACGTCCTCGTACATCTTGGGCCAGTAATAATTTAGGGCTAACCTTTTATGCGTCTTCCAAACGCCACCATGGGCACTAAGTGTGTCATCGTGGTACTTAGAGAGCAGGGGCAAGCGATCCTCCTGAGGTACCACCAGCTTCCAGTCAAAGTCTGAAGTCAAAGAATATTTATTTTTAGTTAACCTATATAGAAGGTTGTCACGAATGTCATAATTTGGTGACTTCCTAGGGTTCTTCCGAACACTATTCATGGTGTGGTCATACCACGGGTCTTTAGTGGGTACTGCATCGAGGGAATCAATTTTGATACGAGACAGAGCATCAGGTACAACGTGGTCTTTACCTTTTCGATGCTCTATGTCAAAATCGAATTGACTGAGCCTCATGCTCCAACGTGCTAGACGACCCGTGGGATTTTTTAGCTTATGGAACCACAGAAGAGATGAATGATCCGTGACGACCGTACATTTTTGGCCTTCGACGTACTGTCGAAATTGTTCCAAAGCGAAAATCACGGCCAGAAGTTCTCGCTCAGTTGTGCTGTAGTTCACCTCGTTCTTGTTGAGAGAACGGCTACAGTAGGCGATAGGGTGCTCAACACCATCGTGAGTTTGTGTCAGTACAGCAGCAACTGAGTAAGCTGACGCGTCACTAAGAATGCGGAAGGGCATCTCAAAGTTAGGCATTTTTAATATAGGGGCAGAAACCAAGGCTGACTTTAGCAGGTTAAAGGACTGTTCAGCCTCAGGGGTCCATTCGAACTTAAGGTTCGTAGAAGTGAGTTTGCACAGAGGTTTACTAATCTTCGAGAAGTTGTTAACAAAGCGACGATACCAGCCGGCCATTCCCAGAAATCTCTTAACCTCCTTAGGGTTAGAAGGGGTGGGATAGTTGAGGATAACCTCAACTTTACCCGGGTCTGTCCGTAAGCCATGTTTGTCCACATAATACCCCAGGTATTTGAGTTCACTCCGACAAAAGTGGGATTTTTTCATATTAATAGTTAGGCCAGCATCCTTGAGTTGCTGATAGACTCTATGTAAGAGCTCTACATGCTCCTCAAAGGTGCTGGACACACAGACTATGTCATCCTGAAACGCAAATACCTTGTTGTCGAACTCGGGACCAAACAGACGGTCCATGAGGCGTTGCATCGTGGCACTGGCACCGACAAGACCGAAGCACATGGAATTGTAATGGAACAATCCTCTCCGGGGAACCGTAAAAGCAGTCTTCTCAGCAGACTGGAGTGAGTCGAATGGAATCTGCCAGTAGGCCGCACTCAGATCTACAGAGGTTAAATACTTAGCATTATTAAGATGGTCTAAGATTTGATTGATATAGGGTAAGGGGTAGGCGTCACTCTTAGACACAGAGTTCAGCTTGCGAGAGTCCAAGCACAATCTGAGGTCGCCGTTCGCCTTCTCCACCATGACCACTGGAGAGTTCCAGGCGGACTGAGACGGGGACACTACCCCCATCTCCAGCATTCGGTCCAGCTCGGCTTCCAGGGCCTTCTGCTTAAGGGGAGAGAGCGGATAATAACGCTGCTTGATCGGCTTGCTGTCACCAGTGTCAATGACATGGTGCACAAGTGAGGTCCGACCTAAACCCACCTTATCAGTGTTCAACGAGTCGAACTTTTCAATGACCTCGTTGATTACACACCTTTGTTTAGTTGTCAGGTTGTCGTAATCCTCGAGGCCACCGTTAAGGGACACAGACTCTATAGGATTATTATCACTAAAGCTATCAAGACTAATATTTTGTAAAATTAACTTATCACTTAACTTAAATTGTTGCCAGAAATCCACTCCAAATATCATGGAGGTGGTTATACCTGGGACAACATAGAACTTGACAACTCGGATAACCGAATTGTACTCAATTGGCAAAGAGATACAACACATTGCAAGTGAGTGCTGTCTGCAGTTGTAATACGAAAAGTAGGATTGATACTCACAAGATCAAAACCCAGTTCCAAGAAGATGCGGTGCGCTCCCTTACCTAGTATAGAGCAGGAGGCACCGGAATCTAGAAGGCCTAAGACATTTAAATTTAAAACCTTAACAACTAGATACGGTCTAATGTCACTATCCCGTTTAGGAAACAGGACCTTATCAGAAATAGACTCAGATACAGAGTGATGCACAGAGTTCCTAATAAGGCCCTGGCCTACGCGTTTTTTGACTTGCTAGTACAGTGTGAGCAGTCTGGGGTCTTGACTCCTTTGAGACCACACCGGAAACACACCAGCTCCCTTGACTGTGTGCAGCTGTATGCAGTGTGACCGCCCCCGCCGCAACGAAAGCATTTGCGATCGTGGGGGGTAACCGGCGTCTCCACTGCAGACACCTGCTTAGCGGGCTTTTGTACACCTTTGTTCTTAAGCTGGTGTAAGTCAGATGTAATCTCAAACTTGTCAAGAGCAGGCTCATGGAAAGCGTCTGCCCTAGTACGCGCAAGCTCCAAGCGCTTACCCAAACGTCTCAAGTCATCTACAGAGTTGACATCATGCAAGGCCAGTTCCTTCATGTAGTCAGGTCTAATGTTGTGCATGAGAATGTCCAGCTGTTCCTCACTGGGCATCTTACACGACAACCTTGAGAACATGGCTTGCATTGTACATATATAGTTAACCAAGGACTCAGAGCGGGCTTGTGTACGCTGTCTTATCTCGTTCCTGAGGCGGTAATCATAATCAGGAATATCGAAGGTATCTCTAAGCTCACTAATAAGATCCTCATATGAGATGAAGTTAGCTTTGTTTGTACGGAACCAAGACAAAGCCGGTCCATCCAACAGGTCGGAGAAAGCCATAAGGAGTCTAGGCTTAGTAACCTCCCGAGCACATCTAAGTTCCTCTAATCTCTCTAAAAACACACGTACACAAGTAGAACCATCATATTTTAAGTTAAATGAACATAAGTTAAGGGGACGTTCTTTATACACTATGTTACATGTAGAACTATTCCTACTTGAACTAGCTCGCACCGAGCGGTCCTCTCTCACTACTGGTGAAGTATATTCCACCTGGTCACGACCCGAAGGATCATCACCATCATCATCCGAACCTTCGGATTCAGAATCACTACTGGGTTCAGCCCTAGCGATGATCTTCACTAGCCTACCACGAATATCCACCAGGTCGGGGCAATCCAGACCACAACGAGCTAACCTACTCAATAAGTAGTTGGCCCTGAGGGACACCCTAAGACGACTACCCTTATTAATGAAGATGTCACCTGACTGAATAGCCTCCTCCAGCTCGGACACCTTCGGGAGGCAGATCGAGAGCTCAGCCGATGCATCAGCGGGTACCGGAGCACTCGCTTTGATGCTACCTCGACGGACGAGTCGGTGTGCCGCTCTTAGCTCACTCCGAAGGCCAGACACTGTCGTTTCCGGTTCCACTGAAATACCCATGTGGGACAGCTCGTTAGCAAGTTCATCCTTTCTTAAATAATTAATATGTTTTTTCATCTGTGCCATTATGTAAAAATTTACTTACAACAATTATAAAGATAAAATGGCACAGATAGGGATCAATTACAAAGTAAAAATGTAAATTGAGTTACAACAAAGTGTACTAAGTTAGGTAATTATGTTTCAAATTGACTTTTAGAATTTAACAAAGATTAAGGGTATATTAAGAGAGAAAAGTTTCTAAATTTTCTGATAACACAGTTCAGGTTAACATTCAAAATTACAAGGTATGTACACACCTTATAAAAAAGTTTTAAGTTACACAGAGAAATTCACTAAGTTAACACAGAGAGATTCACTAAGTTTACCTTACAAGGTGAAACTATAGGATAATATATATTATATATTAATCTACACTAATTATATAATAAATATATGTGTGCACCATAAAAAAAAGAACATAAAGAAGAAAAAAAAACACAATAAGAAAAGAAGTGGGTATTCCAAATAAAATCAAAAAGTTTTTCCAAAATCACAGCTATTTTTAAATTTTAGAATTTAGAATTTTGTGTCTTTTCCAACCAAAGATGTAGGTAGCTGGAAGAAGACGAAAGGGATAATTTTGTGCTTAGCTGTTAGCACCACCAATTAACGTCCTGGAGCGTCTCGGACGATTCCAGAATGGTTTCGCCAGAGATAACCACCTATGCACACACACCAGACTGAGACTACCGCAGAGTAGACCCAGAGATTTGCCACTACGTTGGGAGCCAATTTGTAGCACTAAGATGATCAGTGTTACTCACCAACTAGCGCGAGGTAGCTATGCAGAGAACTCTTTCCCAGGGCGCCTTACTACAGAGATTCCAGTGTGCGTGCAAGGGTAGGCCAGGGCTCTGACGAAAACAGTCAGGTAGGGTGTACACACATATATTTATATAACACAGAGATACACAGAGACACACAGAGAGCTTATTCACTGATAGACACAAATATCACAGGTACACAGAAGTATAGTCAGTGCTTAGGTACTTATGCTACTAAGCTACACATAAGTAGTGGATTTACTGGCCTGCAGAGTGAGAGTGACTGC
This sequence comes from Miltochrista miniata, assembly GCA_933228765.1. NCBI lineage: Eukaryota > Metazoa > Arthropoda > Insecta > Lepidoptera > Erebidae > Miltochrista > Miltochrista miniata. The sequence goes on from OW121777.1 coordinate 14,780,984, forward strand.
CTGTTGTTACTGCCAGGTGATGACGGCAGATACCTCTCACATGAGAAGCTCGTGTAGTCCGCACTTCCACGTTGTCGTACCACGTGCAGCCCACTAACTTATAGGTGCGGCACCAAATATCTCATCCGGCAACTAGCCGTAGTAAAAAACCCTGTCATGAAAGAAACGACAAATTAAGATCTTGGCTGCGCGACAGACGACAATCGACCCGCTTTGCAAAAGAAGAAGTGACTCACCAGTTTTCTGGGTAAAATGTAGCAAGATGCAATGCAGCAACCCAATCACAGCCCGTTAGGCCACGCGAGGTAACAAATAATCGCGCTTGAGCGAAAAACTGATTCGCGGCACAGTCTCAGAGCAAAAGCCAAAGGACCTCCAACTACCCCAAAGCAGGTCTCGGTCAAAAGTCCCGTCTTTCACGAAAAATCTTAACAAAAACCCGTTCCTTTAAATGCGAAACGCTTCGTCACCGAACTTATGACATCCTGTCATTCTGACAGCAGAAATGTCACCACTGACAACCGATTAAAAAAAGATAACTCGATAAGGCTGCTTTCACATCCTAAATACTGCATCTATAGAAAATAAATGCTACAGACTGACTGCCTCAGTGGCGCAGTCGGTAGTGATACCGCCTGCGGCGCTGGAGGTCGTGGGTTCGATTCCCACCGGAGACAAAATATTTGTGTGACCCATAAATGTTTGTCTCAAGAGTCTGGGTGTTTCTTTGTATAATATGTATGTATTTAATAAGTATATAAGTATTAATATCCGTGGTCTGATACCCATAACACAAGCAGGTTATTCCTAGCTTACTTTGGGATCAGATAACGTAGTGTGAGATGTCCGTGAATATTTTTTTTAATTATTTAATATTTTCTATATCATTTATTTTGATTTTCAGAATTCAAATATAATTATGTTATATTCATTTTATTTCATTTCTTTAGGTAAAATCTATGATTTGAGAGGATTTCTGTTGATTTAAACTACACTATTTACATTTAATTTTCCTTCGCCTGTAACTTTATATATTTTTCTAGACACGTCGCTTCCCGCCATGTTACGAAGCGTCTCGACTCCTAGAAGCAGAGGCTCGCGCCCCGGCTTCGCCTGTTCGGGAACCGACTCTACAGGTATGTGTTTCTATTTTAGCTTAGCAAGATCTTAGAGAAAATAACATTATTTATAGATGGCCGGACTTTTCGGACGAAAAACACGTGGTGTGTCTGTGGCATGATAGCTCCTAAACGGATATACCAATTTTGATGTTGATTTTTTGGTTGGAGACCCGATGTGATCAAGATTTGGAGGAGATTCTTAGCTATAAGTTTTAAAGACCATCACGTGTTGAATGGATTTTGATTAAAATTCACAGTTCTAAAAATATTATAAAACCAACTTCAACCTTATTCGATCCAGCTTGCTTTGCTGCCACGAAATCATAGTTTTTTCAACAAAGACTAGACAAGACAAGGCTATCTCGGTGGCTCATTCGGTAGTGAACCGCCTGCCGCGCTGAGGTCCCGGGTTCGATTCCCGGATCGGTCTAAATATTTGTGTAATCCACAAATGTTTGTTTCGGAGTTTGGGTGTTTTCTATGTATAATAATTATGTATGTATTTAGAAATATATAAGTATGTATATCAGTCGTTTAGATCCCATAGCACAAGATTATATTAACTTAATGTGGGCTAGATGATATTGTGTGAGATTGTCCACAAATATTTATTTAAAAAAATATCTGTAGAGAATTTCATCATTAATCGTGTTTTTTGTTTCGAGCATTATTAGTTTACGAACTGACGTTACTTGTAACGTTAGATCTTGTGTTATAACGTTAATTCATAAGACCTCACGAGTTCTGAGAACTAGATAAGTCTATTTAACGTCATACAGTCTTTTGAGCGAAAAATAAAATTAGGAAAATGCCTCGGTTTTCCCAAACGCCTACAGTATGGGGTTCTTCGAACCACCGGTACATCTGGTGGGCCGTATGTATGTGAGCTACCTTAGTTGTATTAAAATAAAATCTAAAATATATATTAATATCTGTGTATTCTCCAGTGCAATTCAGAATGCCCTGAGGAAGAGATTCCCCCCTCTCCCTCTGGGGGGGAGGAGGACCGTTCAGGGGGAAATTTTGGACTGGCTCGACTTTCTTCTATATTTTCTTCAAGATATAGACAGGTGAGTAATTTGAATTACTTTTTTACCGTGCTTCGGAAGGCACGTTAAGCCGTTGGTCCTGAATTACTTGAGTATACATGCATTGCCCCGTGTGGCGACGGAAAAGAGTACAAAATGTCGCCACCCCGATTTATCTCGAGGGTGTCGTAAGAGGCGACTAAGAGCACACTATAGCAAAACCTAGAATTGTGTAGAGAAAGAAACCTCGAAATGAAACCCGGTTGTCAGTATAATGGCAGTCGTTAAGCCAAGTTGAAGGACTTAGGAGCGGCTTGAAAATGTTCTGTAGCTGGTAGTGACTGCCAGCTACTGAAAATTTTATTCTGTTTCCATTCCCATGGGAACCTTTTCCCGGGATAAATGGTAGTCTTATGTGTTATTCCAGATTATAATCTATCCATATACCAAATTACAGCCCAATCCGTACAGCCGTTAGAGCGTGATTGAGTTACAAACATCTTCACAAACTTTCACATTTATAATATTGGTAGGATAACAGTTTATATTAACATGTTAACGTTTTTATTTTCTAGGTACCAACACAAAGTGACGTAGAATTAGCCAACGTCCGTTCATCATCCCTCAATAATTCCCCTACCAGGAATCGAACTTTGAACAACTATCGTAGCCCGACCTACTGCGATTTGAACACATCGGAATTTTACTTCACAAACCCGGAAACTCCCGATTTAGGGAGAGACTTAAATTATATGGCAACACCCATAGATTATATGAGAAATCGAAATAACAGTATCGAAAGAGTTATCAACCAGTTAGATCGACAACGTTTAACGTTACAACTAGGGCGTTTTCAATTGACTATACCTAGATTCGGACGTAGGAACGAAACTGACAGACGACCGGACACTCCTAACGTCGCGGAAATTAATATAGATGACCTAGATTTCGTTAGAATGACGTCACACGACACTTATACCTTAAACGGTAGGACAATAAGGCTTTTGGGGGCAAATTTTGAAAATTATCCAGTTTTACCCGACGGGACTAGACCCCCGCCGTATAATGAGGCTATGAGGTATAAATTTTTTGGACCCCCTCCCGAATATCTTAGTAGGGAAGTTTTAAACGCAAGGGTTGACGAAGAAGCAAGAAATAATGTTGAAATGCCACCAGGTTATGACGAATTAAATGGACAAAACCGCGGTATTACTTCTCCAATCGCGTCCGGTTCCGGTAGTAATAGTAATAATGATAATAACAATAATAATTCGGATAATAATGTTGATACTGTAAGAGATAGATCTATAGCAACTATTGCTAATAACGATAATAATAACGTTAATGATAACGGAGTAAATATAAATAATAAAAATAATTGTTCAACGGATTCTCCAACGGTTAACGATGTTCTGAGGAATGAATCTAATTCAAATAATAATAATAATGATGACGAAATAGTGCAAAGTATAAGTTCTATTATTAATAATTTGCCGGCCATTGACAGTGATGTGAATGCTAACGATGCCGTTATAGCATAATAACGTTAATAACGAAAACGATAAACGCGTTATAACGTGAAATAACGACTAACGTTATTATGTAGCACTTTTTTGTATAAATTTTACATACATGCCGTCACTTATATAAATTTTATTTTCATTTAAATTTATTATGTCTAGGATTGAACTTTATATTAAAGTTTCTTTTTATTATCAACGTAATCAAGGTATAAAAATATTTTTTTTTATGAAGAAAGCTGATTTTTCAGCAATTAAGGAGAAATAATTTTTATTTATTTACAATTTCTTTAATGGATTAAAACGAAAGCTTTTGAACAGTAAAAACCGTTGACTAAAACTTTCGTAAAATGTTTTTTTTTGTTGAAATTATTGTTTTTTTTTACTATTATTTTTTTATTTATAAAAGGCGGGTACTTATTGACACAATAAAAAAATGTTATACACTGTATGTATGTATAATTTATACAGAAGTATAAAATATAAATGTATAGTGCCTTATATTAGTATAACAAACAACACCGGGTGATAATGTAGTATATCGACTTTTCTAGAAATCCCACGTTCGATTCCAGTTTTGTTAAATATAACTATTTAAATGTAATCATGAAGGATTTAGAATAAAAAAAAATATTCCTGCTAATTTTGAAAACGGCTGAATTTATTTTGAAGGAACTGTTTCTGTTGTTAATTACCAGTGAGTAGATCATGTTTTTAGGAATAATAAAAGTTTTGCATCGGAGATTAAAGGAAACCAATGGAATACTTTATTTTTGACACTTTGATAATATGTCTATCAATTTAGGTATTACTAGCGAACGTCACGAGGTTACACTCACGTAGATCCCGTGGGAATACGGGAATAAGATTTGCCTATGTTACCCGGGGATAACGCACCTTCCCAACAGTGATAGAATTTTTCAAATCGGTCCAGTAGTTTCGGAGTATATTCGATGCAAACAAACAATCAAATCTTTCCTCTTTATAATATTGGTATAGAAAAATTACAACACAATTAAACTAACATTATCATCCGGTTTCGTCTACGAAACTTGATAAAAATAAAAATCCCACAAATATTTAAGATTAAGAAATTCACATCGCGTGAAAAACACGTACTTAACGAATCAAATTATCTGCATCTCACTCGCACAGTAGCATAATGTTCATAAGAGTAAAAGAGACATATAAATTCACAATCTTAAAGGGGAAATATTTTGTATAGCGCTCTCTCTTTCTCTCCTATAGCAATGTTGTATGATAGAAAAGGACAACATGCTTGGGTTTATCAAAAGGGTAAATAAAAATGAGGCCCTATTCTTGAGACTACGCTGTCTATCTGTCTGTTTGTCACGAGGCTGTATCTCAGGAACCGTGATAGCTAGAGAGCTGAAATTTTTACAGACGATGTGAAACTTAAACAAATAATTAACGGGGGCTCAACATACAACAACCGTGATTTTTCCGTTTTTTGGTACGAAACCCTTCGTGCGCTAGTTCGACTCGCACTTGGCCGGATTTTAAATTGTAATATTAAAAACAATCTTGTGATAGATGAATATTACGCACTGTAGCGAGTGAGAATCCCGTATTTAAAAAAAGAATTCAAAAAATACATTTAAAAAATTAATAACCCGTTTTTTTTTTAAAAGAAATTCACAAAATATTTTTTTTAGAAAATAAAATCATGTTTACGTTGCCATAATCAAATAAATAATAATTAATTATACAAAAATATTTTATTCTTAAGTGACCATTTTAGTGATAATTGTTTGTAAATATATTTTTTATTATTAGTTGCGTTGCGATCGCAGTCGCGTGCTATTAATTTGTCGCACTACTGAATTTTAAGTTTATATTTGTTTCCCACATCTTACAATCCCGGGTTCTTCAAGAGGAGCGTGAAGAGGCACACCACAGGGTGACAACTTGAGGACCACTGTCGGAAGTGTTACGGACTGTGAGAGTGGACCCCAATCGTTAGATATCGCCATGACTTTCCATCAAGCGGGCGTCTAAATATAAAAAAAATGCAACTAAACACTTTTTTTCATCAAAACAGGCATTCTTTTTTGTATAGTGCGACAAAATAATCGCACACACGTTTGTGATTGCGACTTTGCCTTATATCACGTAGATTAAGTTGAATGGGCATTCGATATAAGTATGTTGGTTGTTACAAAGTTGATATTATTATTATATTAGGCACATGTTAGTAGTTGCGATTTGTCTTAGACGCGCTAAAAAATTTTTTTCGGTTAGTGTGCGCTGATCCTTATAGTTATCATTAACTTAAGAACGGCGCACACTTAACGATTTTTTTGTCGCAATTTACAGCGACTAAACGCTTAATCACATATCTTATGAATTAGCACAATCGTTAAAAATCGTGTCACAAATTGTAAATTAATTCGAAAAAGTATTCAAAAATTATGTAATTATATTCAAAGTTTGTGACGACTAAAAGGAAAATCTGACAGGAATATTGAGTTCAATACTACTCTCAGTCTCTATTGTCAAAAATGTCATCAATATATTGTTATATAAATAAATATTATTGGAAATAATTAATTCAAAATCCAAAAATTTAATCTGAAAAAATTATCGATCTTGAGCGGGACTCGATCCTGCGTCTACTGGCAAACCATGCCAGATAAAATTACATTAAAGGAGATGTCCACTTTTTGTATGGACGTTGGTTTTTTATTCCAAGTAAAATCCAACATGGCTGAAATTACACTGATAAATAGTAGCTAAAATTAGGAATCAAGAATTAGTTATATAATAATTTTTAAAACCTGTATTTAAGAGAAAACCCACAAGTTATTTTATGTTAGTAGATATTTTAATTAAATGGATGGCAATACAAACATATTTTTTGTAATAGCAATTATGACTGTCATCACTGTGAACTGTCACATAAAGTCAATGTCAATTGTCAATTATGTCAATATCGCGTTTCGTCAATATCGTTTATATTCACTGGTTTCGTTATTTTTCCACTTATTTTGACTACTTGGCTTATCGCAACGAATTCTTTGACTGTGTACATGAATTGGATGTTGATAGTGTTTGGACTTAAGTATATAAAACTACTTGGCTTTTTCACAACTGTTATTTGTTAACACTTGCGATTCGGACTTGAAATTTCGATTTTAAAACACTGACTGTAAGCATATTACTACTTTGCTTACCTTTCTTATGGAGTACTTTAAATGCTTACCTGTATTAAAGTAACTACAAATAAACTTCCTATTTTTTTAGATCAAGAGTATCATGGCTTAATGCATAAATTGCAATTTAGCTATCCGGGCCAGGCAACAGTTTCAGTATGAAGCTATTAGCACGAGTCCGGAGTTTATCTCAATACTAAAAGAGTGGATTACTCTGGAGGTGAAATATATTATTAAATTAGCTGATGCCCGCGGCTCTGCCCGCGTTTACGTCGGTATTTTTTTCGCATGATGCGATGACTATTGTTTCGTATCTTGGATGGGCTTGGATCAAAATGACATTTCTCCATCTGCATAGTTTTAGACCATATTATTATATTAATATGAGAAGATATTGAAAATCAAGGTGTTGAATAAATAATAATTATATTAACCTTAGACAATTTGTTTTATTTTACTAGACTTACAATCAATCTTTAATATTACAAAATAACTAAATAGGACAACCACTCGGCATATATTTGTTGTTACGTTAAGCAGCTTCATAATTGAGGAATAGGTACAATGATGCGGTTTAAGTCTCATGGTTTCAAAACACTACATGTGAACAATATTGTTACTTAGTTGGATATTGCACTCTATTCATATAGAAAAATCAATAGCAGGTAACAATTTTTGTCTGAACATGACATAATAAATCAATTTATTTTTATATTTGCAAAAATCTCACCCTCTATCATACCAAAGTAAACAAAACTTATAAGGCGCTAGACAGACGACGGGGCGGGCCGGGCTTTTTGCCCGCGACGTAATAAAGACCGCGTCTGTCCGCCGATGCCCGCGACTGCCCGCCCCGCGAACGCAACGCACACGACGGCGACGGGCGGGCAGTTAGTTCACTACGTTCGTTCTAGTGAAGAGCGCGTCAGTGAAAATGGATACCCAGAGAATTCGAGTAGGTAGTTGCTTATTTAATGTACAAAAAAAGAAAGAGACGCAAACGTAATATAGTCCATTGAAATGTTACATGAGCTTTGCATTTATTAGAGGACGCAATTTTATTTTCGGGACATATGTGGGGGGTCAACAGAAGCTTAACCTCAAGTTTGTGGGGTCGCCACCCTTGTCCCCCGGCCGCCATCTTGAAAAGAGTGGGGAAAAAAACACTTTTTTCGCAACATTTCGGAAACTATGAGTCTTACAAAAAAATTGTAGATGCCTAATTTGTAGCATATTGTGTTGCCTACAAATGTGTATATAACTTAACAAAAAAATTTGAATTTTTTTATAAAAAATTTCTTATTTGGTCTTTAACTTTTTTTATACATTTTACAAAAAATAATACCTCAGACTAATCTTGTAGATGATCTTTAAAGAGAAATTTAAAAAAAAATGCCACAGAGCAAAAAAGAAAATTTTTATAATTTTATTTTCAATTTTTTGTTTATAATTTTTAATTTAGGACAAAAATTTGTTTGACATATTTGTAGGCAAAACAATTTGCTACAAATTAAGCATTCACAATTTTTTTGTAAGACTGTTGTTTTCACGAAACGTGTTTTCACCCCTTTTTAAGATTGCGGCCGGGGGACAAGGGTGGCAACCCCACAAACTTGAGGTTAAGCTTCTATTGACCCCACACATGTCTCATTCTATCCCCCCACACATGTCCCAAAAATAAAATTGCGTCCTCTAACAAATGCAATATTCGGTCCTTAAATTGTAACATTTCAATGGACTAATAGGGAGTACTGGGTACTCGATGACAACTCATCCCATACTGCAGGCGTATATATTGCCTGGCATATTTGGTTCCATCCATACATCGTGATATTCTTTTAATGCCGTATTATAAATCGGCGATCTTTTTTCGACTTGAGAAATTAAATTTTCGACGTCGAAGGCGTCCATCACTAGAAAACGTGCGGCGAGGACTGAGCCTGGCCGGCCCGCGCCGCCCCGCGCCGCCCCGTCTGCGTTACTTCATACAAACTGGTTTGTGTGATTCATGGCGGCGAGCCACGGACATGCCGCGCCGCCAGTGCCCGGCGGACAGCGGCGGCGCGGTCTTTTTGCCCTTCGTGTGCGTTGTTATTATAGGATTCCTTTAGCGCTATCGTTCGCGGCGAAATTGACCGGCCCGGCCCGCCCCGTCGTCTGTTTTACGCCTAACTGTTTACAAAAACAAGAACTGTCATTGAAACAACTGTCATCCACTTGTCACGCGTGACAATATGTCAAACTTTTAATATGTTTGTTAGGCTAAAGCAATGTAAGTTTTGTTCGTATTCAGCCTAATAATAGACGAAAATAAAAATTATGTTTTCTCAAAATTGCTGGAACTTAAAATTCCATTTTATAAATTATAATATTAGTTCTATGTAACACTATTCAAAAACATTAGGTTCAACGGTGTTGGATTTTTTCAAGAATAAAAAACCATTTCTGGACATCTCCTTTATGTAAGTAATATTGATGTCAATATACCTTCAGTCCTTGGTCAAATTTCTCATCAATACATTGATAATTTTAAATTGCAAACTTGCCTTTGTATGTTTTTTGTGTTTATAATACTGTTGTATAGATCTGTGTATGAATACTGTAAGATATTGTCTTCGAATAGCTAAAAAAAAGTGCTTCGAAAGGCACGTTAAGCCGTCGGTTGGCAGTCGTTAAGTCAAAAGCCTTATAGTGGGTAGTCACAATCTGCCCCTGTCTATTTCAACACGGCAATAGACAGGTACAAAAACTGTATGTCTCTGCCTACCACTTTGGAGATAAAAAGTGACTGTACAGTTAAAAACCTAAAACGCGTTATACACAGTTATGTTTTTTAACTTAGCTAAAACCTTTTGGCGCTTTAAGTGATTTTTGGTAGAGAAAAATATTACGATAATTTTTTGAAAAGTAATTAGTATGCTAACTGATCATACATTTTAAATATGGAAAAAAATATCTTAATGTTCGGCCTATTTTAATCATAAATCGAATGAATATATGTGCAATTCTATACATTCGTGCCGTTTAATTTTTTAAAAAGTGCCGGTAGATGGTGCCTACGTCGCCCCAAGACGTATATATGGCGGAAAATTTCGTTGGTTCCGAGTAGGTTTCGGTGGCCGGTGGTTAAGGCGTCTGCACGGTGTGCAAGAAGACGCAGGTTCGAATCCTGCTCGAAACCAATTCTTTTTCCATATTTAAAATTTAAAAATCTTAAGGCATTACTGATATACCTACTAATTGTCAAACTAACCTTTTTTTTCGTGTGGGAAGCTCTCTTGGATTCTATACCGGACTCTTACCGACTAAAACCTACACGTACCCTACCACTGCCTCCCCGGGTAAGCCCTCGGGAAGATTTCCCAGGATTCCCGACAGTTGTCGAGACGGACTAAGATACTTTTCGAAAACAATACCTTACAGTGTACAAGTATGGAAGATGGTCTACCTCCTAGCATTAGGTATACGTAACTTGGTCCGACCAATATTAGGCTTTATTTCTATGAAATTAGAGGTCAAAATTGCGTGTATCACTTTTTACAATCATTGTTATGAAATTAACCAGTTAATAATTTAAACCACGATAGAAAAAATATTATTAAAATTTGAAATTTTTTGTCGGCTTAAATCTTAAATTTAATGTTAATAAATGTAGTGTAGGATAAATTTGTAAATAAACACTTTAATATAGGATTCAATTCAGTGAAGTTATTTTTTTTTCCATTGACTATTGATCCGCCCTGGTTTCGCACGGAATTTTCAAGCGGATCGTTGAAAGTACTTAACTGAAAACAGCAATTTATTTTGTCTGTCTGTTCGAAATAATCTCCCAAATTGCTGGACATACGTTTTGTAGGAAGGAGGGAAATGTGCTGATATATAAACTTATAATTTTTTTATGCAGAAAATATAACTTCACTGAATGGAAAAATGTTTACCTTAGGATTAAATAAATTAGATCTGCAGCTATTTTTCTGAAGTAAATCACAAATTTGTATTTATTTATGTAATAAAATCATTTTGACTTTCATAGTTCTAATGAATTTTAGTCAAGCTTAGCCAGATTGACTAACGCCGTTATCCAGTATTGATTTTAGCCAGTGTTAACTATGTTGTATATAGTTATTCTTTTGATACGGGTTTAGCCAGTGTTAGCCAGAATGTTTTGTGATATTATTATTATATTCGTATCGAATTTTCAAGTTATTATCTAACGCTATTGGTTTCAAGCTGGTCTTAGTCAAATTGTCGTGTCAATATTAATCAATACTGGAAAATTTTGCCATTCTTAGTCAGATTGTTTAATGCCTTAACATATTCAAATTTAATTGTCATCCAAATTGGTCCATTTTTTAGCCAGTCTTAGCCAGATTGTCTGCCATAGTTTAGTCATTGTGAAAAAATCAAAAAATGATTTTATTACATAAATATTATTTAATGTTATTCTCATATTCATGTAAACACCATACACTTAGTGAAAATCTAGTTTATAATACGAAAAACAATAATTATTACATATCAAAATATGGCAATAAAAATGTTGACGATTCCACCCGATTGTGAATCGATCCAGATTCTAATACCATTCGTGCTTAAAAAAATCGAAAATAAATAATCGTAAAGTCGATATGCTTTTCGAAATTTATCATCAAAGTTTTTCGTTTTCAGTAAATTTTAAAAGAATATAGTCATCGGGTCCAAAATTTCGAATGGATTTTTTTTAAGGCTGAGCGCACATTGGCTGCTGGACTGTCTCCCAGACTACCGATTTACTAAATACACGACACTGCGAATAAAGATTTCTCACAGACTGTTTTAAGGTGCGCGCCCACTTCCGATAATCAAAACGATCGGATTTAAGTTGTAAAGCAAAACACAGCCTAAGAGGCCCCATACACATACAATACTATTGATCAATATTTTTATTGTTCAATAATATTAATCCCCATCTTTTGAATACACACTTTAAATAATATTGACTCAATAACATTGCATCAATATTTTTATTTTCGTCCGAGTATGTCTGACGAAGAAGTAAATTCTAAATTCCGATATCCGACTAACACTCTGAAAAATATTGATCAATATTAAGCCTACACGGTGCAAGAAAAAAATATTGATCAATAAAATTTAAGCTCCGTCAAACTTTTATTTAGTAACTAGCGGACGCACACGTCACGCGGTTTCACCCGCTTAGTTCCCGTTCCCGTGGGAATACGGGAATAAAATATAGCCTATGTTCACCGCAAAGAGAGTTTTTCAAATCAGTCCAGTAGTTCCGGAGCCTATTTGTTACAAACAAACAAACAAAAAACAAATTTCTTTATAATATTAGTATAGATTGTTCAAATCGCAATATTAGGTCAATTTATTGATTAATAATATTATTGTCCGTGTATGGAGCCCTTAGGACAGTCGTGTTTCTAATGTGCGCTAAACCTTATTTCAAAAACAGTTTTTGGTTTTTCGTTTTGTAATTGTGTTTCTTTGAATATTTCTCAATGGTTACCCATCCTATCGTTATAACTACGCAGTACAAACGTCCAGCCTTCTTATGCCTTACTGTGTTAGCGTAAAAATATAATGTTTACATAAATTATTTAGTGTTTTTATTTGACTACCCTCAACCTTAAACCCTAAGTCCCTATTAATATTATAAATGCGAAAGTAACTCTATCTGCCTGTTACGTTTTCACACTGAAACCGCTGAACCAATTTTGATGAAATTTGGTATAGATACTTTTTAACTGACTGCGCAAAAGGAGGGTAATGAAAATCATTAAAAGACAATAAAGACTTCTACGAGGACGAAGACGCCCGGAACAGGTTAGTGTTCTATAAACTACACTGCGTTAAGCAACTTGCTCTACGGCTAATCCTCCTGAGGGTGTGGCCACGTGGTTCGATTGCATTCTTCGATTCTATCGAGACGACCTTTTTTCTCACTTGTGTTGGTTCGATCATTCGAACAAATGTAAACTTTTTATTCCCACTAGTTTGGCGATCGATCGGATTAATTAACTTTTCTGTGGCTGGAGGGTCGCCTCCTTCCACGGACAATTTAAGTGGCTTATAATCCTTTGCGCTCGGTAAGACTAATTCGTAGTGTGCCTAACTCGCGTTACGTCTAAATGTCATTTACAATTCGCTTTCAGCCTAATTAGCTGTATGCCTATATAGCAGTTGGTCTATTTCGTATATGGACTACTTCGGCATATACCTAAATCTTAGTTGGTCTACATCGCGTTATGCCTAAAATATAAAATTGGTAAGTTTTACTCATTACATTTCTTGAAATTGTAGTTATGTACAATGCTGTTTTCTTTATTATGTTTTTCTCTTTTTTTGTAATTTGTGTGTACATAAACTAATAAAATAAATAAATAAATTAATTGAGTTGAATTCTTAATTTGTACATAGATGAAATCGTTGTCATGCAGCTGTAAGGATATTTTGACTTTTTAATGAAAAATATCAGTTTCATGTTATCTATAGGTACTTTTTTTTTAAGGTGAGGGAAAATCCATCATGGATGCTATGCTGGACTCCTACAGACTAAAAAACCTCACGTAACGACCAACAGCCTATGGTTGGAAGCCCCAGGTAAGCCCTCGGAAGGAGGGGCGCTGGAAAGGACAACCTCCACGTGGTGCATCCTGGTAACTTGGACGACGACGTGGGCTTCGCGCGAGGCGCACGTCGTCGCCCATGGCCAGTAGTCCACCAACCCCGAATCCTACGCCCTGACGCCCGGCAATGGGATGCATCGCTGTGGGGAACTCAGTGCCTAGGGCGTCACTCCCACCCTTCCCATCCTCACATCCATTCCCTCATCCGCACTTTCACCCCTACGTCGGCGGACATTAAGCGTACAGAATCACCTCACTCTGGCGTTGTAAATGTCCCTAGAATACGGTGACCGCCTTCCATCAGGTGTCGATGTCATATGAGGCTTAACACTTTCACAGTCCACGGTATCCAAATGGATACGAAAACAGGGTTACCGTGGAGTCCATGTATCGAAAAGGATGCATGGGCACTGAATTTTAGCGGATCTGTTAATTATATTTAAATGTGTACTTATGTAACATCTGAAACTCCATGTCTAAAGTTATTTGAGCAATGCGATGTGATGCTCATACGTATACACATGCCGCGTGTGGTCATTTGTTCCTAAGTGCATCCAAATGGATTCATTTAATTGTCACCAATAAGTCCATGTATCCATTTTGATACATTATCGCGGCAACTATAAAGACGGCATTTCTTGCTAGCCTGTAAGATCCCACCGCTCTGGTCAAAGACTCCATAATTAAAACACGTAAGAAATTAATTTAACATGTATTGCATTCCAAAATAGAGACAATTAGTACATATTGGACAATAAAGATTGTCCAGATCTATATCAACAACACCCTGAGGGCTGCCAAACTGGCGCAAACAATCCTCGCAGTGCCCGCTGTGATACATTTCTTCATCTTTTAGAGATATATATTCATTAGGGAGCCATTCGAAGAAAAGATCGACTCTTATTACTGTGTGTGTCAGAATGGCGTGAATGGTGTCTGAATAGTCACAAAACTAGGACCAAAAAACTGTACCTAAACTGTACTAAACTGTACCTTTGTTAAAAAAAACTGTACCTTAAGCAATTCTATATAAATAGAAAAAAATATGGACACGCCATTCTGACGTCAGGTTGGCGCGCATAGTCGTGTATCGCCCCAACGTGTGGAAACTATGTTCTGGAACATATATCAATAAACTGTACCTAAACTGTACCTCATGAAACTGCTATTAAAAAAATTAAAATCACACGTGATATCTGTCAAATCAAGAACAAAAATTTGTTAGCGTTTTGAAACTCACACGACTTGCACTACACATTATAATACAATTCTGGTCTTTTTGCGTATACTTCTACCTGTTCTCACCTCTAGACGTTTCGGCTATATTGCAACAGCCAGCCGTGGTCCATTTTTTGTTCTTGATTTGACAGATTTCACGTGTGATTTTAATTTTTTCTCCACATGGAATCAGGTAGCTAAAATCGCGTAGTATTCGTTCGGACATAGTGAGTGTCACTACACTCACTATGTCTGAACGATGTCTATGATGATGATCTATGATGAACTCACTATGTCGCAACCCTAATGAGTGTTAACAAAAATCTTTATCTTTATGCGCCCGCTGCTTTCCTCAGTCTACTCGTGACCACGGCTATAGTCGAAACGTCTAGAGGTGAGAACAGGTAGAAGTATACGCAAAAAAGACCAGAATTATATTATAATGCGTAGTACAAATCGTGTGAGTTTCAAAACCTTAGCAAATTTTTATTCTTGATTTGACAGATATCACGTGTGATTTTAATTTTTTTAATAGCAGTTTTATGAGGTACAGTTTAGGTACAGTTTATTGATATATGTTCCAGAACATAGTTTCCACACGTTGGGGCGATACACGACTATGCGCGCCAACCTGACGTCAGAATGGCGTGTCCATTTTTTTTTCTATTTATATAGAATTGCTTGAGGTACAGTTTTTTTTAACATAGGTACAGTTTAGTACAGTTTAGGTACAGTTTTTAGGGTTTCGTAGCCAAATGGCAAAAACGGAACCCTTATAGATTCGTCATGTCTGTCTGTCTGTCTGTCTGTCTGTCTGTCTGTCCGTCCGTGTGTCACAGCCACTTTTCTCCGACACTATAAGGCCTATGCTATTGAAACTTGGTAAGTAGATGTATTCTGTGAACCGCATTAAGATTCTTATATAAAACTAGAAAAAAAGCAATAAATTTTGGGGGTTCCCATACTCAGAACTGAAACTCAAAAATTTTTTTTTCGTCAAACCCATACGTGTGGGGTATCTATAGATAGGTCTTCAAAAATGCTATTGAGGTTTCTAACATCATTTTTTTTTAAAGTGAATAGTTTGCGCAAGAGACACTTCCAAAGTGGAAAAATGTGTGTCCCCCCCCCTCTAACTTCTAAACTAAGAGACTGATAAATCTAAAAAGAATATATGATGTACATTGCCATAAAAACTACCAGCGAAAATTATTTCGAACGAGATAGAGCTGGTAGTTTTTTTTTAATACGCCGTAAACCGCAATTTTCGGTTAGAAAAATCACTACCACTGGGAACGTGTTAAAACATCAATCAAAGTTACGACAAACTATAGGAACTTTTATATTATGTTACTTGCTGCTACGAAACCCTTCATGGGCGAGTCAAACTCGCACTTGGCCGGTTTTTTGGTCCTAGTTTTGTGACTATTCAGACACCATTCACGCCATTCTGACACACACTTATTACTTGTGGCAAATTCAAAGTATATAGTTCATTTTTCACTTCTTCAATCTATACCTAACATAAAGGATTACAAATTAAAACAATGTAAGTAAAAGTAAAAGTCAGTCGAAAAAAACAAAGACGATAGGTACATTTTCCAAGACACTGTCTTCTGGAGAATTGTAAATGATATCGAAGCTTGACTGTAATAAGTTTGTTACTCTAAGCAGACATATGGCGTATAATTTTCGAGGCTTACGAGTTAAATGATAATAATTCATGCTGGTAACCAGTATTCTTGCACAAATCAAAATTATGTTTTATATATATTCACGCTAGCCGTGTCATGACGTAAGAATTTCCACAAATAAAACTATTTCACCAAAAAGTTCATATATAATTATTTGCTAATGGTAGACAAAAAAACAATCATGACAAAAATATTTCTTGCAAAGCTTACAATGAGTAGTTACTTGGAGTGCTTTTCGGCGTGCCAAAAATGAAGTACATCCGTGACTGATATATTTTTTGTAGCAACCGAAACATCTTCCTCTTTGTCTACGTTTTCCGGTTACAATGAGCTTCTTCTCCAATTTATGTTTGATTGAAGATGATAATGATGATGATGATGATGATTCAGGCACAGAATTTAGCATTGACTCTGTCTGGATAAGTTTTTTTATAATATTTTCTTTTGCTTGTAACATAGTTATTTTATTATTATTGATTTCGTTGTATATTATCACGGAATTTACAATAGCCACATTAATCAGGTCAAGTGCAACTTTTTTGTACCATATTACAGATTTTCGAACCGGATTATTGTAGCTTGATAACTGATCAGACAAATCAATTCCTATTTTTAATTTATTGTATTTTAATACCATGTCAGGCTTCATAACTTTCTTTCTGCCATCACTTAACTTCATTGCCTTTCCGTGACATGTAGATAACATCAGAACTTCACGTTGATCCATCCACTTTATTACCGTTATAGTATTATTTCTTTGCATTGCGGCGAATTCACCTTTCTTCAAATGATTTTTTAAAACATCTTCTGGCAATCCTTTTCTATTCTTTCTTAATGTTCCAATTAAATCTGTATGACGCCCCTTTAGATATTCTGCTAAAGGCAAACTTGTGTAGTAATTGTCTGTTACAATTAATCTGCCTTCATCCAACAAGTTTTCCGCTAAATTCAATACTATACTTCCGGGTTTATCCAAATCGTGCAGCTGGTAACTTTTTCCTGCATAGATTTCATAGCTCCATGTAAAACCAGGTCTCATTCGCGTTATGCCTACTTCTCCTTTTGACTAGTCATAACGCGAGTTAGGCGTACTGCGAATTAGTCTTACCGAGCGCAAAGGATTATAATTATGAACGTCATGATGGCGGGACCCCGCCAGATTTTGTGAATATCATGCAATAAGGATTTAATACACTTTCTCTACTATTTCATACTTTCATAGTAAAATTCTACACCCATAAAATTACTAAATATCCTACAAAGAAAGTGGTCCCGCTATTTTGACGTCATAATGGCGGGACCACTATTAAATTAAAGAAAAAACATGACGTGATCTTAAACTAATCACACCAAATTTTAATACGATATAGTACAACTACTTAAGAATCATTGTTATACATAAAAAACTGTAATTTCAATAGAAAACACGTTTATTATATTAAGGCCACACCCAGGGCTAACGACCTTGAGCAAATGGGCGATATGACTCGCTAACATAGAGTAGCGCAACTACAGAGACATCAGAGTAAAAGAACCACGGAAGAAGAAGAAAAATAGTAGCGGAAATGCGTTCCCCGCTTCACCAAATAAACAAGAACCTGCGCCTGTCTATCTCAACACGGCAATACAGCTTACCGCCTATTACGTGGGACAACTTCTAAAAAGGTGAAATGTGGGGACATAATAATATGCCTCTGCCTACCCCTTCGGGGATAAAGGCGTGACCATGTTTATGTATGTATGCAACTAGCTGACCCTTACAACTTCGTTTATGATGAAAGGGGAGGTATTTCTTCATCAGACTCAGCAAGCGGTGAGTGAAACTGCCCTGTTTGCTTTATCATAAAAGAACTTACACGTCGAGGGCGTGGACTGAATTGTTTTAGAATCTATTTTAAAATAATTTATTTCAGTCCACGCCTTCGGCGCGGACGAAATATTTAACACTGGGCTTAATCATTAAGCTCTTATAATGATAAAGCTAACACGCCGGTTTAGATTTACCCTCACATTCAAAGGAACTCTTGAATTCTAGGTTTTGAGAAGTTGAGATGTCTCTAACTCCTGAACTGCCTCGGATCAATTTTCATTCAAATCAGTAGTTTCGGCGTGATACGTATTCGGAATACAGACGGACATGAAAATTTTGGCTTAAGTAGGTATCGATTAGAGAACGCGTTCTTTTTCTTTAAATAGCTTCCATGTTCAGACTCTCGACCCTCAACAGTTTTATTATTATTTATAGATATAGACTAGCAAGAAACTCGGCGGGCTATTCCTTTTAGTGCTCTGCTTACTAAAATATAGATTTAAAAAATCATAACAAATTGTTTGAGAATCCAACAGAGCCAGCAGATCATTTCCAGACTTACTTGTCTAGCAAATAATTGTATACAATTTTTGGTCCCGAGCAGGATCCGAACCTGCGTCTTCTGGTGTGCCGGACCAGACGGCCTCACCATTGGACCAACGAGACACTGCTCTCGACCGTCAACTCTTTCACTTTATTACCTTAACCAAGTTGCCGGTAGATGGTGCCTACGTCGCCCCAAGACGTAATAAGCTGAAAAAATTGACGGTTGAGAGCAGTGTCTCAAAAAAAGCAGTGTGTTAATAATAACTGTAATATAAGTATTTTCATCAGTTGTCTATATCCCTTAGCACAAAGTTATAATAGCTTAAGTTGTGTGGGAATGTCCACAAATATTTCTTCATTTATATATTTTGAAACGATTAAGTACCGCTTACAATATTAGCATGACTATCTTTCGAAGTAATTTAATAAAACAATAGATACATAAAATAAGTTCAAATGCATTATATTCTCATGTAATGCAGTATGCATTGTGTAACTCGGGCTCTGTTACACGCATTACTCTGTACATGAATGAAAATATAACATTTTACGAGAATATTTTGCAGACCAGGAGCGACACACGTCCATCTAGCAACACGACTCCCCCCGCACTAGATTTTCGGGCGAGCGCGGGGAAGCAAGCAATGTGATGTATTCTTTGAATACATTATTAGTTATAATTAGTTAAAACTTATACTAATTCAAAATTGAAGAAAACCATTTTAGAGGTCTATGTTTTCTTTAGTCTCTGATATAAATTTTATTATCATTCATTGATAAATAGATGTCATACAACGACTTCTAAAAAATTATGGGCTATTTCAGTGATGTTTTACTAGTTATTTATAATAAATACACAATTTCTGATGAAACCATCCTCTGGAACACATCTTGTAGATTTCAAATCTACTTTTGGCTGTCATTTTTCGTATACTAATACCGAGAAGAACGTCTTTATTTGCACCTCTTTTGTGCAATTTTTGTCAACCACTCCCCTTAACATTAGAAAAGCGCCTAAAGAAAAAGTATCAAAGCCAATTAACATACCTAAGTATTATGTTTTGCTCTCGTTACTTGCCGAATACTTACAGTGTGAAATTGGTTACGTTAAGAAGCCCTGGTTTTTTCATTCTTTCTTTTTTATGAATTGGTCATTCTTTTCCATGGAGCAAATATATTCTTTTCGTTAGATCATGAAGACTGTTGTACAAGAAGAATCATTCAGATTCAGATCAATCACACGAACTTTTTTTCATATTCAACATGAAAAAATGTCCTTCTAAATTGATTACATTAGGAGGGCGCTGATGCTAATCAGGGTATATCGCTCACCATCGCCTCAATACGGAAATAAAACAAGTATTTACACAAAATATGTTTATTACACATTTTCATATTCGGCTACACGCTACGTGTTACATTTTTGACGTGTTTAAGGGCCAACACTCCAAGGGACTACCCAATTTCTATCTTTTTCTAACACATTGACAAACAGATCAAAATAATAGCGAACTTGTTCATATGCTGCGTTTACAGTTTTAACATTTTTACGGCACATTTCTCCATTACCGTATCAGATTCGCGTGTCGGTATCGGTGATAACCTGTAGCTACGAGTTACATTATTGACACGATGATACGCTGTATACAATTCGTTCATACTCGCATGTTACAAAATAGATTTGGACGCGGCATTTTAAAAGTGTCCACACCGGGCGGCGAACTTGGATTGTCGTGGGCTTTTTTGGCGGGATTTGGAAGGAATCGTATCGCATCGTTTTATAAATTTGCAAAATTAGTGTTTTTTTCGAGTGCTTTGTGTGTATTAATGGTGGATTCTTAAACATAAACGTTCGACAACGTGCACTAGTGTTGGGAAGTGATAAAACGCAGTGAATCGCAACTTTGCAGTTTCTGACAAAAAAATCCAAAGAAACTTTCAGAAATTTATCCACCGCTTTTCTGAAGGAAGACTGACTTTGACTTAGGGCTGTACTTGACTTTGACTGGACTTAGAGGACGAGGACTGTGACTTATTTAAGCAAAATGAAGATATAACTTTAAATAATAATAAATAAAGACATGGCTTAAAGGTCTTGTAACCAAGCCATAACTATTTAAAAAAAAAAAAAAATTGGATTGTCGTGTATCTCGCTGAATAAAGGTGAGTAGTCCCTTAAATGGCACTGGATTTCAGTATTTTTACACCTTGGAGTTTCTATACACCAATTTATTTACAACAATAAGCGATGTCGTGTTTCGGTAAACAGGGAATATAGGCCATATAAAAAGTATAGCGACCAGCGCCATCTACCAGAGAGTAGTACTACTAATAATCAGATTTTTTAACTGAATTTCTCATAATCTTTCAGTATTTAATGATCTGGTAAGGAAATTCTATATTATTTTTATGACCCAGATTCGAAAACTGTTCGTGCACAAAGATAATATATTCCCTGTTTTACCGACACGACCGCGCACCATTTAATTTTATTAGGCTTTTCTAAAATTATTAGATAATTTAGTCAACAAGTGTATCGTTAATGGCTATATGGCTAACCAGATATTTTAGTACTGCCCAACTACGAGCATGCAGTGTAATGACTTAAACAAATATTTATTCTTCAATAATAGCACAATATCAGAGAAAATGAATAAAGAAAAAATAACAATACTGGGTTTAACAAAATAGCTGCCGGACTACAAATTAAAAAATATTTGACAGCGATCAATGCCATCTCTAAGTAAAATTCTAAAACTGATTTATCGCTACTTGACACTAGATGTCGCTATGTGATAATACTTTTGTGACGTAATTCGGAGACAATATTTTTACATCCTACTTCAGTAATAATATCTACAATGCTTATGTTTAGCATTATTTTAGTGCCATCCACATAATGTACTAGACAATATATACAGTCTAATTATTAGTTAAATGCCTTCATTATTCTTATAACATAGTATACAGTAGGTACACAGTTCGATAATGTAGCTATTCTTTCGACTGTACTTCGCGTTACAAAATAATTATTTACATGATACAAGCTGCTGAAATTAATAATTATGTACAATTTCGGGATTTATTGTTCAATACAAATATGAATAAATACTTAAATATCAAATAAATATTAAGATAACTACATAATTATATATCATTATGTAGTTATCTTATAAAATAATATAAAAGCAATAAAGGTAGCTTAAAATACGTTTTAAGCTGTTCGGAACGTAGTGTATACGGTGATAAGGGACCGTGCACACTAGCGTTTCTTGAGCGTTGTCATCTTCATCTAGCCACTAACCTACTGTGTCCTGTGACTCCAGTAGAAGTTATTCGAGTATAATCATGAAAAATAATAAACATACTTCACACAACCACATTTTACAGCAGTTACCAAGGTCAGAAAAAATTCACCGAGTTTAAACTAACCTTGCGTTGAAATTAATCAGGGGATAAATATTGAGGGAGTTGTTTTTATATCACATGTGATAGGTATATATTTTCCTTCATTACATAGTTATTAATACTGTAAATATCTATGATATTTATAATTAATCAATGTTTATTGAGATTCTAATTTTCATGACTTTCAATATTTCAAATAGGTTATTGTATAAAATACAACCCAGAAGTCAATAGGCAATCAGAGAGAAGTAAAAATAATATGTCGGTCACGTGAACGGACAAAATTTTATCAGCGGGATTAAAAATTTTAACTGTCCCTTTCTAACTTCAACCAAGTAATAGTATAGACGGGCCCACGTCACACATTACGAACTCAAAAAGTGAGACTAGTTCATACACAAAGATATTGCAGCTTCGACACGACATGCACACATACATTTTTACTATTAATTTAGGGTAGTGTTTTTACAATTCAGGAACGCACAGGAAGGCATCTTGCGTAAAATGTCTTATCATGACTCGTGTTTCACCTTCGGAATAATAACATCGACTACGACTGAGTGAGCGCAGAGCTTACTTTAACGTCTTCAAAAGTAATGTATGGATGGGCCCGTCTATATTATTAGTTGGTCGAAGCTTTCTAAGGGATTCATAGTATATATTATTGTTTCTGTTCATTAGGGTACGTATTTGAATACCTAAAATTATAATACCTAAAGTTAAATAACCTAAGTTCAAAATACCTAAAATCTAAATACCAAATAGGTACCTAAACCACTAATACCTAAGTACTTAAAATACCTAAATTTGAAATACCTATTGGACTAATTACATAATGTTTAAAATGCCTAAAGTTAAAACAACAAAGGTTGATATTCCAAATCAGAATGACCGATCTAAAGCAGCCCGCATCCAGCGCTTTAAAAAAAGGGACACTGCCCACCCCGTCTCTACTTTTTTTTATAACCACACACGTGTGCGTTCGCGCAGCGGAATGTTGTTGAATTTAAAGATTTTAATTATGCAGATATTTAGTATATGACGTCGTGTAATTGTGTATGGTAAAAAGAAAATTGTGTATGCAGCCATTGTGGAGAAATTCGCCAAAATCTGATTCCGCTGGGCGAACGTTGTCCTGGCGGAACTTTTTTTAAATCCATGCACTTAAAAGAAAAAAAATGTGTCCAACAATTAGTGTGTATTTGTGTGTAATTGTGTATGTATGAATAAAATTTGTGTATGCATAAACTTCGGAGAAATTCAAGTTTCCGCTACGCGAACGTTTGGCCATTAGCTAGTTTTCATATAAAGCGCTAATATAGAGAGCTGTATATTTTTACATACGTTGTTTTGAATTTGTTTATATTTGTTTAAAAAACAGATTTAGAAAAAATTGTAGGGTTTAAAAGATAAAAATATAAACGTAAAATACGCTTATTAGGTCGTAGTTCGTAAAGTATACACTTTGGGGTCTAGATTTTCACGTTTATACAAACCATGTAAGTGCCTGCAACATGTTGCCAAGTATCAATGATGTTCCGTTAGTAATTAAAGGGTTATAGGACAATTTACCATGAATAGATCACTGTTTACAAAGCAGTCAAATATCACGGCGTTCTAAAGGAATTGCATAGTAAAATGTATTCCAATAATTAGTTTATTAATTCAACTACTCACATGTAAAATTTCATCTCATTAAATTCAGTAATTAAAGAGAAACAATTAAAATACTGACAAAACATCGAAAGCCTACATAACCCGACTAAGTTCGAATGGCTACAAAAAAGCGGCCGTGCCATATATCTAAGTAACGCTCTTAACCTTCCAGTATAGTATTTATTATTATAGTACAGTTGCGTACACAAGCGTTAGGGAAAAATTAAACAATTGTATTTCTTGAATGAAAAATATTTTTTAATAATAACGCCACCATCTACGATAAAAATAAATCTCCTATTAACAAGTACTTCTTTATTTAAACATCTGTGTACAAAATATTTGTAATTACATATAATAATTATGTATTTATTATTTATTTCTCGCCACCTGTTACGTATACAAATAATAATTATGTATTTGTTATTTATTTCTCGCCACCTGTTACGTAGAAACCCAAAAATGGCGAAGTGTGGGTGACAAAGAAATCTCACACCTCTGCCTACCCCTTCTGGGACAACAGCCGTGAGTATATGAATTAATGAATTAAAATACAGCTCTTTGGTACTAATCATGACAATCCTTAGGTGCGCGCCCCAGTAACGGCAGAACTTGGCATACAACTCATGTGCGCGCGCAGGCGCGTGTATTTTGAGCGTATCGGGAGCGCAGCTGAGGTGCTTGTCATGACTAGTCCCTTGTTTATAAAAACTTAACATTAACAAACGCTTGCTAAACATACTCTGTCATTGGTTAGAGACAACAATAGACTTAAAATGTGTTTAACTAAAATAGGTTTAATAAACGATTATGAATATGAGGGTAAGGATAATATGTATTTCGAGCTTCAATAAAAATTTTAATCACTGATCACATATAAATTATATCGAAACAACAATTGTGTTATCACCTGTACCAATTAAAATCCGGTGTTAGACTGTAAATTTTAGAATGTTACCTAAATATATTGCACGGCCGCTTTTTTGTCGTCATTCGAACTTGGTCGGGTTATGTAAGCTTTCGATGCTTTGTCAGTATTTTAATTGTTTCTCTTTAATTACTGAATTTGATGAGATGAAATTTTGCATGTGAGTAGTTGAATTAATAAACTAATTATTGGAATACATTTTACTATGCAATTCCTTTAGAACGCTGTGATATTTGACTGCTTTGTAAACAGTGATCTATTCATGGTAAATTGTCCTATAACCCTTTAATTACTAACGGAACATCATTGACACTTGGCAACATGTTGCAGGCACTTACATGGTTTGTATAAACGTGAAAATCTAGACCCCAAAGTGTATACTTTACGAACTACGACCTAATAAGCGTATTTTACGTTTATATTTTTATCTTTTAAACCCTACAATTTTTTCTAAATCTGTTTTTTAAACAAATATAAACAAATTCAAAACAACGTATGTAAAAATCTACAGCTCTCTATATAAGCGCTTTATACGAAAACTAGCTAATGGCCAAACGTTCGCGTAGCGGAAACTTGAATTTCTCCGAAGTTTATGCATACACTAATTTTATTCATACATACACAATTACACACAAATACACACTAATTGTTGGACATATTTTTTTTCTTTTTAGTGCATGGATTTAAAAAAGTTCCGCCAGGACAACGTTCGCCCAGCGGAATCAGTTTTTGGCGAATTTCTCCACAATGGCTGCATACACAATTTTCTTTTTACCATACACAATTACACGACGTCATATACTAAATATCTGCATAATTAAAATCTTTAAATTCAACAACATTCCGCTGCGCGAACGCACACCCACACACACAAGGATTTGGAACTTCAGGATTGGAACAGACAATCCTTGTATGAGTGGTTATAAAAAAAAATAACCACGAAGGCTAAGGCGGGAGCGGAGCGGAGCGGAGCTCCCGCCTAAGGGCCCCACTCACTAACAGTCCGCCTGCAGTCTCTGATCCTATCGGACGGCCTGCCGTCCTAGACCAATAGCGCCAACACACTAAAGCGATTTTTGCCTGCCGGCAAGGGCCTGCTGTCAGTCTTGCGACCACACACTAACAGTCGGGAGTCGGCAGTTTTCCACCGTACGATCGCCCGTCGGCCATGGTCTGATATCGGTTTGAGGGTCCATACACTACATACAGCAAATGGTCACCTATTTGCTATTCTACACAAATTATTTTGTAATGAATAAATGAATTATTATCACAAGTCAACAAGTTATTACGTAGATTCATCGATCTGAAAGTAGGTAGATGGATATTTAATGAATAATATACCGTACCATAAATATTTTTATTCAAAATTTTTGACAAAACTATTATAATCTGGATAACAATAATAAATATATATTTAAATTTTATAATACATAATTTAAAAGTACGTAGGTACTTTTAATCTGTGTAAATTATAGATAGGTATAAGATATATAGGGTTATCCCTGTAGATAGCTACCTACCAAAAAGCGTATTTAGCATTTTCATATCAGAGTAAAATCAAAATTAGCTTTCATAGATCTTTTCTGAATGTGCTTTTAAGATTTTTTTTTCACATTGTCAATTGTTGCTGAAGGTATTGTGGTTTGATAATATGCTAATAATTTGTTTTAAGCATCCTTCGTTCTTCCTTCAACCGTTTATTGTGATGACAATCATCTTTCACCTTCCATAAACATGGGAAACTTCTATATAACTCAATAAACGTAGATACAAATTGAGGTTTGCTGTCCATTTTGACGGTAAAATTAAACAAGTCGAAAAACTTAAAACTGTCGTCCTGCAACTGATACAAGACGTCGGTCGACAGGCCGCCGGCCGGCTACCTGCTAATGTGTGGTCAATCGCGCGCCAGGCTTTAAACTGTCCGGCCGATATCTGCCGGTGCTGAACGGAATCGTCGAGCGGCCACACACTATCAGTTCGTATTAGTCGTCCGTCCAAAACCTTCAACAGAACTGTTAGTGTGTGGGCTATTGCGATTAACTGACAGATTGATATCGTCCGGTAAACTGTTAGTGAGTGGGGCCCTTTAGCCTTCGTGGTTATTTTTTTTAGCCTTCTAACCTAACCTATCCGAGTCGGGGTGAGCAGTGTCCCTTTTTCTTTAAGCCGTACCACATATTATTTCGTAAGTCAAACAACCATTAGGTATTTTGAAATTAGGTTATTTAACTTTAGGTATTATAATTTTAGGTATTCAAATACTTAGGCATTTTAAACTTTCGGTATTTTTAAATTTAGGTCAACCCACCATTAGGTATTTAGATTTTAGGTATTTTGAACTTAGGTTATTTAACTTTATGTATTATAAATTTATAATTTTAGGTATTCAAATACGTACCCGTTCATTAGTATACAGGAAGCCGATTTAATACTGTAAGTATTTTAAATGCGAAATATTTGCTATTGAAAAGTTAACTTTTGATTTCTGAAATTATACTACTAGATGGAGCAAGTAGGTACCTATTTAAAAATGTATTGAAAACTAGCTGAGCCCGCAACTTCGTTTACGTCACATAAGGTGTATGAAAGGAAAGGTACTTCTTCATCAGAGTCATCAAGCAGCGTCTGAAACTGCCCTGTTTGCTTAATCATAAAAGAGCTTAATGATTAAGTCTATTTTAAAACAATTCAGTCCACGCCTTCGGCGCGGACTGAATTGTTTAAAAATAGTCTTAATCATTAAGCTCTTTTATGATTAAGCCAACACGCCAGTTTAGGTTCACACATTCAAAGAAACCCCTACAATTAAAATATCTAATTCTTAAAAGTGTTATAACTCTTTTATTTCTAAACCGATTTACATAAAACAAACGCTAAATGTTAACTGGAGCAAACCTCAACACAATAAAAAAAACCGCATTGCAATCGGTTGAGCGGTTGCTGAGATTAGCGTGCACAACCGTACAGACAAACAGATATACAGACATACAGACATACAGACAAACAGACAAAAATTCTAAAAATCATTGTTTTGGGTTCTATTGCGTTCATAGAGCCCCCCTATAATATTTTTTCTTATTTATCTTCCATGTACAGACAGCGACCTGTTACGATTTTATTATATGTATTGATGATGATGATTGTCAAATCTATTTTTTTTAATGTTGCCACGAGATTGAGATTCTAAACTACTAAAAAATTCTTCAGAAATTGAGATCAACGTCGTTTTGCGTGCAATTTCTTAATTTACTTCAGCTTCCTATAAACAACAAATATTTACATTATACACAAATACAACAATATTTTTTTTATAACTTCAAACAAAAGATTCAAGATTTCAGTCAATATAAATACCTCATTATTTTAATGTGGAGAACTTTTCAGCCTCGAGTGGTAGGTACTCGCATCGTGTAACTTAACTTAGTTCCGGTAAATGGCACCTTCCAATAAGACATTATGAAGCGAACAATTCTTCAATTTCGAGTACAAATGTATTGTAGGTGTATTTTCCGGTTAATTATAAATTTTATGTAGACGGTTTGCGTCCCTGGTGTTGCAAACGTTCATAGGTTACGGTGTACCTACACCTAATAACCGATGGACCGTATGCTTGTCTGCCACCTTAGCCTATCCACTGTTGACATATCGCATTTGATAATTCTTGCTATGTCTCGCATCCGTGTAAGTATCGCCTAGCGATACTTTTGCCGCCTTTTGCTTTTGCTAAGTACAAAAAATATATATAAACTGATAAATTGATCCACCTCACTTTTATCCCGATAGCTTAGTTGTTTAAGCAGAGTAATCGTAAGATCCCATTCGAGTCAGAAAAAACTTCCACATTAAATTACAAATAGTCAGCATAGTATATGCTTTTAAAAATTTTTTTTTGCTTCTATAAGTGAGTCTAATATGTTTAAGTATTAGAATTAGTGTCCTCATCGTCCGGTCTGAAAGTGAGCATGTCTGGTAGTTTGAAGGACTGCATGTGGAATGGAGGTTCTGGACTGATTGAAGGTCGACTGGGCTGGAATTATAAAGCAATTATTTCATACTAATTAAACTTAAAAGATTTCTAAGTTTGTTCCCTAAAACTAATAACCCGACTTTCAAGTCAAAAACCAAAAGTTTCCTCTGATAATATTTTTTCTCTTACGCTCCGAAAGAAATTTAACACCTACAGTATAGAGTTCTTCAAAAGGGGTCTTAGAAGGTTCTTGACGGTCGTTCGCGAGTGTAGCGCCGCTGGTGTTGCAAACGTTTATAGACTACGATGACAGTCCAACAGATGAGGTGTCAGCTTATCTGCCACCTTAAATGTATATTAAAGAATGACAGAAAACTTTTTCGCTCGTACCCCATTGACTCAGTGTTCTGTAAACGATCACTGCATCTTGCAATACGGTCGTTCAATATTTCCGTGCTTCGGAAGGCACGTTAAACGATCCGATTGGCAGTATCATAACAGTCGTTATCGTTAAGCCAAATTAAAAGCCTTATTCTGTAATAGTCACCTTAAATATCAAAAGGAGTTTTAAGGAGATAATATAATCCCTACTAATATTATAAATGCGAAAGTAACTCTGTCTGTCTGTTACGTTTTCACGCCTAAACTGCTGAACAGATTTTGATGAAATTTCGTATAGTTTGAGTTCCTGGGAAGGACATAGGCTACTTTTTAACCGACTCCGCAAAAAGAGGGTTACGGTTTATGCGATAACGACTTCTACGTGGACAAAGTCGCGGGGAGCAGCTAGTATATTATGAAATTAATTACCTGCGTGCTTCGTCCCCTACGGCGTTGAGGTAATATTCCTTTTCTTGCCATGAAGAACCTGAAAATTAATATTAGAATACGATGAATAAACTTTACTGAGGGTAGGCAAAGGAATTCCTTAGCATACGCCCACATTTTTCTCTTTATAGTTTTTGTTCCATGTAAATGGTGAACTTATTGCCATGTTGAGATGGACATGCGCAGGTTTTGACTGCATGCTGTTGATATTTTTTAAGCAGCCCTTAAAGACCTTCAACTTGGCTGAACGATTGTCATTTTACTGACAATCGGGTTTCATTTCGAGTTTTTCTTCTCTACGCAATGAATCGTTATGCGAAAGTGAGCACTTTCGATTTTCGATTTCTGCCAAGATTATAAGTCGCCTCTTACGACGCCCTCGGGATGAATTGGTTGAAAAAAGAAATTAATTATTAATATTATCCCTTAATTCTCACCTTATAGTAGAAATAGGTATGTTAAACTGCTCCGACACAGTCTGGAAGGTCAGCCCCTGACTGACGCAGTCGGCCGCCTGCCGCAACACTTGCTCGCTGCGGCGGATGCGCTTGTTTATACTGAACTCTGTGGGCTGGCTCGACTGGCATAGCATCTGGAAGACATACACACAAATAGTCACGCCGTAATCCCCATAGGGGTAGGCTGAGGCATAGTATACGCACATTTCACCTTATAGTTTTATGTCCCGCGTAATAGTTGATGATCCTATTGCAGTGTCGAATTGGACAAGTGCAAAGTTGAAAATTTTCAAGCCACCCAAAATGCATTCAATTTCGCTTAACGATTGTCATTTTACTGACAACCGGGTTTAATTTGGAGTTTTAATTCTCTACGCAATGGATCGTTTTGCGAAAATGCCACTATAGCCGCCTCTTACGACGCCCTCGGGACGAACTGCTAGATTCAGTAAAAAAATACCAAAGAACCCAGCGGCTCAAGACTCAGGACATTAAATAAGAGAAGCCTCTTAAACTTTAACTAATCTTACCTGCGGCCTGTCTCCAACATGTATAACATTGACTGCAGACGTAGGGCCTGGACCTATCGTCATGATTTTGGGCGCAATTCGAGGGTCAAAGTGGACTTGTGGCGACATCTGGACTTGTAGTGCCTGAAATATACAAATTTTAATGCTTTTTATGGTTTCGGGTAACATGAATAGCTCTACAAATTTAAAAACCGGCCAAGTGCGGAGTGCCGGATCCCGTACCATAAAATAGCAAAAAACACGTTTGCTGTATTCAATTCAATTCAAATGTATGGGAGCCCTCCTAAATCCAAGCTAATCTTTTGTTATAGCGGCAACAGAAATACATCATCTGTCAAAATTTCAGCTTTCTAGCTATCACGATTCCTGATGACGTGACGGACAGACAGACATTCAAACAGACAGATGGACGGTGAAGTGTCATGAATAGGGTCCCGTTTTTACCTACCTCTATTTTTTAATTTTTAGGGAACGGATCCCTAAAAATTAAAATACCCTACGATAATAAGACTGTTCTGATAACCCCAAACATGGCATAAATGCGGTCATTTTCTGAGGAGTTGGGTATCCTGCAGACTACTTTTGATGCAGCAGTAAGTTTCAGGTTACTATGACACCCGTGGAAAGGGTTAGGTTCCGAAGGACATGATTGTAAAACGTCTGAAATACCATCAAAGTAGCATCAGCGCGAAACGAGTAGAATCCGGAAACTTGTCAATGATAATGGAAAATGACAGACTTCAAATAAAGCGTAAAGCCGGATTTACCATAGATTTCGCTTGGGATTTACATTTCGAAATTAGTTTCTTGCATGATGAAATTAATTTCATGAAATTAGTTGTTGTCCTTGTGTTAGTTAATAGTTTCGCTAAATTAATAGTGTCGTCAAATTATTGATGAAATTAGTGTAAACTAATATCGTAATGCAAATCCGGCTTTAGCAAAAATGTTTGAACACCTGTCATTTTCGATTTCTTTGACAAGGATCGGATTCTACTCGAAACATTTCTAGCTCTCTCAAACGAACATATTTCATCATTTATACCGCTAAGCTATTGGGCTAACTAAGAAAATAAAAAATTGCGTGTACTTAGTGTACACACGTAAGAAGTGAAACTTCTTCATAAACTTAATTTTCACCTCACCTTAAATTAAGTCAAAAAGTACAAAAGTACAAAAGTCCAAAAGTCCAAAAGTCCAAAAGTCCAAAGTCCAAAGTCCAAAGTCCAAAGTCCAAAGTCCAAAGTCCAAAGTCCAAAGTCCAAAGTCCAAAGTCCAAAAGTCCCATAGTCCCAAAGTCCCAAGGTCTCAAGGTCTCAAGGTCCCAAAGTCCCAAAGTCCCAAAGTCCCAAAGTCTCAAAGTCCCAAAGTCCCAAAGTCCCAAAGTCCCAAAGTCCCAAAGTCCCAAAGTCCCAAAGTCCCAAAGTCCCAAAGTCCCAAAGTCCCAAAGTCCCAAAGTCCCAAAGTCCCAAAGTCCCAAAGTCCCAAAGTCCCAAAGTCCCAAAGTCCCAAAGTCCCAAAGTCCCAAAGTCCCAAATTCCCAAAGTCCAAAAGTCCAAAAGTCCAAAACTTTAAAAGTCCAAAAGTCCAAAAGTCCAAAAGTCCAAAAGTCCCAAAGTCCCAAAGACCCAAAGTACCAAGGTCCCATCCAAAAGTCCAAAAGTCCCAAAGTTCCAAAGTCCCAAAGACCCAAAGTACCAAGGTCCCATCCAAAAGTCCAAAAGTCCAAAAGTCCAAAAGTCCAAAAGTCCAAAAGTTCAAAAGTTCATAAGTTCAAAAGTCCCAAAGTCTCAAAGTTCCAAAGTCCCAAAGACCCAAAGTACCAATTTCCCATCCAAAAGTCCAAAAGTCCAAAAGCCCAAAAGTCCAAAAACCCTTAAATGACATGCTATCCCTGGATAAAGTACTCTTAATTCGAATCCACCGTGGTGGGGAACAGAACAAAGATGGCGCGTAACCAAAAATCGTGACGTGACGTGACGTAACGTGACGCAAATTTTTTTCCAACGCCGATAAAGAAGTTTCACTTCAAAAAATAGATTATCTTGCAAAAGTGTTCCCTTGTGTGTGTGGCGACATTTTGTACTATTTCACATTGGCAATGTTCCCTTAGTCGCCTCAAACGACACCCTCGGGATGAATTGAGGTGGCGACACTGATCTGTATTGGTGGCGACATTGTGTACTCTTTCACATTGTCAAAAGTGTTCCCTTAGTCGCCTCAAACGACACCCTCGGGATGAATTGAGGTGGCGACACTGATCTGTATTGGTGGCGACATTGTGTACTCTTTCACATTGTCAAAAGTGTTCCCTTAGTCGCCTCAAACGACACCCTCGGGATGAATTAAGGTGGCGACACTGATCTGTATTGGTGGCGACATTGTGTACTCTTTCACATTGTCAAAAGTGTTCCCTTAGTCGCCTCAAACGACACCATCGGGATGAATTGAGGTGGCGACACTGATCTGTATTGGTGGCGACATTGTGTACTCTTTCACATTGTCAAAAGTGTTCCCTTAGTCGCCTCAAACGACACCCTCGGGATGAATTGAGGTGGCGACACTGATCTGTATTGGTGGCGACATTGTGTACTCTTTCACATTGTCAAAAGTGTTCCCTTAGTCGCCTCAAACGACACCCTCGGGATGAATTGAGGTGGCGACACTGATCTGTATTGGTGGCGACATTGTGTACTCTTTCACATTGTCAAAAGTGTTCCCTTAGTCGCCTCAAACGACAACCTCGGGATGAATTGGGTGGCGACGTTTTGTTCTCTTTTCAGTTGCAGCACAGGGCCCCGTCACCACACGGAGCACCTTTGATACTTACAGCATTAACCTGTTGTATAATAAACGCAGGAGGTTCATCCCTCGTATCGTAATTATGGTCATCAACAGGCCTAGCCACTACTCCACTGGTCACTGGTCGCGACGTTTCGGACTGGCTCTCTTGCTCCGTGTCCGATGGACTCTCGTCGTATTGGCATTGTACGTTGGCTATTGGGAAATCTGTGGACAATGGTTGGATAATACATTTACTTTCCTTGAGGGATTTAGGTTTTGTATTAATATTTTGAAGGGTTATCCCTTCGACAGCCAAAATGATACATACTTACCTGTAGAAATAATGATGCCTACAGAGTTACAGACTGATTAGTTAGACACTATAAAATGCAAAATGTCAGTGTACCTACATTTATAACATAACTAGCGAACGTCACGCGGTTTCACCCGCGAAGTTTCCGTTCCCGTGGGAATACGGGAATAAAATATAGCCTATTTCACCCGGGGATAGTGTAGCTTACCAACAGTGAAAGAACTTTTAAATCGATTCAGTAGTTTCGGAGTCTATTCAATGCAAACAAACAATAAAATCTTTCCTCTTTATAATATTAGTATAGAAGCTTCGATCAAGTAAACTCCCAACCACAGGCTGTTGGGCGTTGCGTGAGGTTTTTTAATCGGTAAGAGTCCGGCATAAAAAAAAACTCGGCCCATCCATACATTTAAGGACCGAGCGACGTTAAAGTGAACGCATGCGCTCACATCGTAGTCGGTGTTATTGTTCCGAAGGTGAAATACGTGTCAAGATAAGACATTTTACGTAAGATGCCTTCCTAAGCGTTCCCAAAGAGTAAATAAAAACACTACCCTAGATTCGAAAAAAGAATGTATGTGTGCATGTCGTGTCGTTGCTATAATATCTTTGTGTGTGAACTAGTCTCACTTTTGACGTCACAACGTCTTATAATTCGATGGAGGCGGCTGCACGAACGAAAAAAGATGACGCAATACGGCGTTACCTCGATCTGAGGCGTTCCATTTATTTTAGTAATGTTCAACAGATGGCACCCTATTCAATTGATGTGTTTTTATGTTTCTTTTTGTTTTGTAATGTTATTTTTATTTTTACTTTTTTTTAATTTATCTTTTTTGTTTTTTTTTTATTTTTTTAAATTTTTTTTTGAGTTCGTAATGTATGACGTGGACCTGTCTATACTATTAATTGGTCGAAGTATAGATGTTGAAGACGCCGGCCACATAGAAAGGACAAAGTAGGTACGCGGAAATCGGCGCCCATTTCAAATAAAATGTATAGGAACGTCACAACGCAAAGCACAAAGAAAGACAACGTGCTGACACTACACTTTTTTTTCACATGTGAAAATCTATATGGATGCTATGCCTGACTAAAACCACACGGTGTTCTACCACTGACTACGGCTTGGAGCTCCGGGTAAGTTCTCGAAATGATGTCCTTAGGATTTAGGAGGTCCTCAGATTTTGGTTACCAGTACCACCATCAACGACATAATTATAATTAGACACGTCATGGACGAACATCACGGCTTTCAAAAACAGCAGATCTTTTATACATTAAAAAAAAAAGAATTTCTATGAAATTATCTATGGTAGCATGTATGAAAAGTAAGGCAATTGCCTGACTTTTTTGTTGCCATTTTTTAGTGTTGGTAACGTATCTATAGTTCTTATATATCATTGACCACAATGACCACCATGGCCTCGCCTAGGCGGACACTACGCTTCTGACGGCTTCTGTTCAGTTTGAGTCAAACGTATCTATATATCCGCGCCCAGTCCGCCCCGTCCGACGTCCTTGCTCTACGAATGGCGCCTAAAATTTCGGTTACCGAATCAACAGTCGACCTTTGAACTTGGATTGTGTTACATGGTTACTATTGGGCAAAGATCGAGTGTCATAGCGTGTCCGAACGGACTCTGCTTGTTTTGTCCATTGTCGATGGTCTGGGACAAGGGGTATATATACTTGATCCTAAGGGACAAGTGCACGCAGCACTGTTGGTAAAACAGTTCTATGTAGTTCAGCTACTCAACGGCAGATGGCGTTGAATGCAATTTGGTGAAATTAAAAAATAATACAAATAAATTTGCACGACAAAAATCATTATTTTATATTTATTGTTGTTACCTTATAAGTACAATCACCCGTAAATTCTTAGCTTACACATATTTGTTGTTACAAATCAAACAAATGGGGGAATGTTTTGTAATTCCCATTTATATGAAAGTATTTTCATGAATGCAATTTCTGATGGAAATTTAAAAAATAATTTTATCATTCTTTTCTTCTCTCTTGCAGACATTTTGTATAATCACCTCAGATTATAGAACTAAAGGCAGATGGATCAATATAGGCCCAACTCGGCCCAACAAAATGAGGTCGCTTTTTACATATGTGTGAGTGACCTTCACTGTGCGAACACATGCATCTGTGTGGGTAATGGTGCCAGATATTGAATACAAACTCCCAAGTTTTATGCATTTCCTCAGATTAAAGAAATTAATCACATTCAAATATTTTTTTAGCTGGCCAATTACAGAATCAATAACGCAGAATATAGATTCTTTCCCTAATTTGAGATGAAACTAAATTTTGCGTCCATATCTACTAAGTACTTACTTCACAGTTAGTTCTGCCGATTTACCTTATTCAGTACTAGGTATTTATGCAAAATCTGAGTAAAACAGAATCGCGGAGAGAGATAGAGAGAGAGAGAGAGAAGAGCAGTTCCCTTTTATCGGTTAAGTGAAAAAGATCCCCCAATCCCCCAAAATTACATCACACAAATTGGAAAAATTAGATATTCACAAAATATTATATTTGTGTTTAAATTGCGATTATAAATAGTATTACAACTTTTAATTATTCTTATACCAACTTATTCTATTAAGTACAATATTGTATTTACCTTATTGTATTTATCTTACTTATGTCGTAGATAGGTATTTAAACTATTTTTGCTTTCGTTTATTTTCATTCCTGGTCTTGAATGAACATTAGTATTCCAGTTACTGAGATATTTACTGTCTGTGGTTTTAAGTTTCGCTAGAAAAGTAATGACTTTTAAATGTGAAAATGGATGTCTTTTAAGCCTTTCACCTGGCTTAACCACTGCCACTTTATTGGCAACCGGGACCAACGCCTTAACGTGACATTCTAAGCACGGAAGCAATTTAATAACACATGGTAAATATCCCGTTATAGCGAATACTAAAACTATGTTCCAGGTTAAAATAATAGCAAAGGTATTCTAATTTTCATTAGAATTTTAAAGTCTATTGGAGTTATTGGACATCTCGCCTGCAGAAGACGCGCCAGATCGGGCGAGATGGTACAACTGTAATTTGCAATTCTTTCTTTTCGTCAACTCACACAATTTAAATTCAATGGATATTAGGTACTGTCAACTATAAAATTGTTTTGAAATAAATTTAAATACATATGTATTGAAACTATAATTTTTTTTATATTTTTCCGAACTTTGAAATGATAACTGCTACTATGTGGTTCTTTAATAGAAATGAGAGATGTGTGATAAATAAAGAGATATCTCTATTCTTTTCTAAAATATGTGTTGCGGTAAAAATAGAGACAGTATTATTTGCTTTTACAGATGTCATGCAGGATTGCAACAAGTTATCCTAACACAAGAGTTTACTGTAGGAGATTTTTTTATTTGATTAAGCTTTGCATCTGATGAATGTGACGTATTTTATCAAATAATGATGAAATACAATTGTACCATCTCGCCCGGACTGGCGAGTTTTCTGCAGGCGAGATGACGAATAAAATCATGCTTTAATTTTTAGCTCTGTGGCGTATATTTGTAAGCAAATTTCGTCCCAGAAATTATAACCATGAGAGAATCAGCTAATATAAAACTAAATAATCTACCTTCTCAAAAAAATGTAATTAATATTTATTTTTAAAATATTATTTGGTATATTCATAAAATTAAGTACATTATGCTTAATTAATAAAATCGTTGCCAGCAAAAATTCAACAATATTCATATAAACTAATTAACAAAAGAAAAAAATAATTAAAATAATTTACTTAAATAATAAACATTTGGACTGCTTAACACTACTTTGGCGATTTAGGAACTAAAATATTATGATTATTGGACTTAAATTTAAAATAATTATGCATTTTAGTTACCTTGATTTTTTCTTTTAAAATAAAATTAATTTGGCATAAGTAATTGGTAAGTAGTTCTTAAATATAATGACAAGGATTCTAAATTATAATAGCGTCGACTTAACTAGACTGATTAAAATATTTTGTCGCTGCAAATTTTAATGCAATTAGCCGAATAAGTGAATAATTTAATAAGCAAATTAATAAATTAATCGTCTAAATAAATTAATTGACTAATTAAACTGGTATTTGACTTAATTAAAACTATCATTGGCACTTAGTTATATCTGGGCCAGAGCAATGCGTTTATAAATAAAGTTTATGCCTCAGTATAATTATTAATATTATTTAATATAATTATTTATTAGACTAGACATAATTATTTAATTGTGTTAGTATCTTTAGGCTCAGCTTTAGAACAAATTTATATTTTTGTGTACAACAAGCAAATGATACAAGTATGCAGAGCCGAATCAAGGTACTTTTTCCAAAAAAATGTTAATAATTATGAAGTGTGGTATTTTACACAATCACACTCATTTAATAACCATAATACATATTATAAAAAACATTAAACATTTTTTTATTTTAAACAATAAATCTTTTTAAAGGACAGACAAAAGTATATAAGTACCCACAAAATCTGAATCCAATAATGTGTCAATAACGAATTCTGGTACGAGTAGAAGTTATGGAATAAATGCATTCCTTGAAACTGATAATTTGTTCTCACCCTTAAAACCTCACCAAGACTTCGAGAAACATTTCAAAAATAAAATTAACCCAGTCAGTCCAGCCATTTTCGAGTTTTATCGAGACGAACAAACGTGTTAATTTTTGTATAGATTTATCATCTTGCTTCTCGTAGTACAAAATAAATAGCGTTGTATGCACTAATATTCAATTACCTAGTTCCTCACAGCACAAACTAGATTTCGTTGTTTTAAACCGAACCTAAAGATACTACATAATTTTATCGACAAATAATTATTCATTATTTACCTTACACCTAAGAACGTTACCTATCTTTGGCTCCTAAACATTACTCTCCCTGTAAATATAAACGATATATACGTACTTACTAACTATTATTTACCTATTTTCTTACGAATAATAATATAAGACATTATACATACACTCATACAAAATTTCTATGATGTATTGATGTATGGCTGTAGTTTTTGTAAATAAATACCAGTA
The DNA here is from genome assembly GCA_933228765.1 of Miltochrista miniata. Taxonomy (NCBI): domain Eukaryota; kingdom Metazoa; phylum Arthropoda; class Insecta; order Lepidoptera; family Erebidae; genus Miltochrista; species Miltochrista miniata. The sequence continues at coordinate 14,819,668 of OW121777.1, forward strand.
TAAATAATCCGAATGTAATGTTTTAAGACGGCCGCGCATTTAGCAACCAATCTAAATACTGCACCCCGCTGCGAAAGATTTCACACTGAATTGACTGAATCACGCAAAAAGTTCCCAGCATTCATTGAGCTGTAGCCCTAAAAAGAATTACTTGGTCGGACGAACATCCCTATGGCTTGACCCTCCCAAAAACCGGAGGATCATATCGCCCAGTTCCTCCATAATGGAACCAAAAAAATTAAACCAAATCCAATTCACCATACATCAAAACTACAACTCTATCCAAAATTTGGCAAGATACAATTCAACTGTAGGTACATCCTTGGTCTTATAGCATCGGATCTTCATATTTCTCCGACCTGGTCTCAACCATTAGGTCCAATGGGTCCAAAATTTGCGATCTAGTTCCACGCCTGCCTTTGGAAAACTGACTTTTTATATCGTATTTCTCCATCCAATTTCGTAAAGTTTTTCTGGGCACACCATATTTGTTAGACGCAGCATAAACTGAGTAACCTTTTTTCACTGCAATTAGGGCATCCCTCAGATGTTGCGACGAGTATTGTTTGTAGGATTTTTCTTGAAAAACGTCAGTCTCTATGTTCACTATTGCGTTAGGTCTTCTGCCTACTAGCCGGGGTCTAGCGTGAATGTTCAGAGGTATGCCATGCTCCATATTAATGAAGTGTCTTGTAACAATCTCCGTCGACGTTCTGACTCCTGCAACAAGCCGGGAAAAGAAATGGCCCTTTAGATAAATTTGATTGACAGATAAAGGTAATATTATGGTAAATAGCAGAAGAAATGGTGGGCATTTCTTTTCCTTGCTTCCTACAGGAGTTGATTCGTTTTTTAGTTAAGATAGTTCACTCGATTCGATTGGATTTTCCGTCGACTTTCAGAAATGGTGTTTTGTTATAAAGTTGGGATGGACTAATTGAACCGACGACCTGGTAAAGGTCGCAGAAAAGTGTTGGATGCGAATAGCAACGTTGTGGCATTATTAAAGGGAGGATGAAGTCTAGCAATAGGCGTTAGTCGATCTGCCTTAATTTACGTTTATCATGGCAGCATAGGAAGTAAGTGCTCCAGCTTGACTGGGGTTAAGAAGGTGCGGGTGAATGTAAATTGCTCGAAAACGTAATAATGTAACGAGAAAGAGAAATAACACTCTGAGGGGTTGAAAGGTCATTCGGTAATCAATGACAATAATAAACCAAACTACAACTGCTGCTGCAAACGAACTCCGAATTCTGAGGTCTGATGAATCAGAGGAAGAATATTAAAATATAGGTTTCTTTTGGTATTTGGTTCGCTAAACGGCCTCACCGTTTGCCGGATAAAAAGGCATGGCGACAAATTGGAGATGGATCAAGAAATTTGGCGCGAACTATATCTATTATAAGTAGATATTTTTACAGACAGCTAAGTTGGAATATCGGCGCACGGTATGTTGGGTAGTCACAAAAATAGTTGACTTATACCGTAGTGGTCTTGTTATCAAGGATGTCAATGATCAGAAGAAGTGTACGGGGTCTTAAAGACTTTGGATGAAACAAGCTGGGAGTATTAATTAAGATGGCCGCGATGCAATAAAGGATCGTGTGAACTATCTTTATTAATACATTTTGTAAAATCTATGAACTTAGTGTAAAAAGCGAGGAAAAGCTGCTCCATGGATAAATATGTTCAGGATATAATTAATGTTTCTTTGAGGACTTTTAATGGTTTCCTTAAAATTTTATAAATATAAGGTTTCAACAAACACCAAAGTTGCAAAAAAATCTCAGTGTAAACTCCGACAGGTTAATTTAACTGCATTCAAGATGCGGGCGGGCGTCGTACTTTTTCAACCGACTTCCAAAAAAGGAGGAGGTTCTCAATTCGTCTGTATTTTTTTTTTTTTTTTTTTTATGTTTGTTACCGGCAAATCGCTAGAAGGAGTTAACCGATTTTGAAAATTCTTTTTTTGTTTGAAAGCTGGTGCTTCCCATGTGGTCCCATATACAGGAAGTCAGAATCGGATGCTGGGATCCTGGAGAAATCGAAGAAATCCCTCGAATCGAGGGCATTCCTTAACGATTTACAGCAGTTATCTTGTGTTTGGGCTTGATTAATTTGTATTGGGGAGAACATTACACCACACAGATATAATTTCAGTCTACCCGTCACTGAAAATCATGAAAAAAAAAATTTTTAACAAAAAAAAAACCGACTTCAAAAAAAAACTGAAAATTGAAAAATAAAATTAACTTAGCACAAAGTAATAGGTAGTATATTTAGTTTTATATCAGATATTATTGACTGTAATACTGAAGTCGGTGCCAATATTTCTATGAGAGATTAATAATATCTACCTAAACCTATAGTTTTACTTGGCGCCGATTTCAGTATTACAGTCAATAATATCTGATATAAAACTAAATATACTACCTATTACTTTGTGCTAAGTTAATTTTATTTTTCAATTTTCAGTTTTTGTTTGAAGTCGGTTTTTTTTCAACACGAAGAACAACATTTTGTTAAGTGCCCTGTGACTCACATTTTTGACAAATTTCTTCAAAACTCTTTTGACAAAATCTTTTGTTTCACCAAGTGCCATCAATCAACAGCATAAATAATCTAAACACCTACTTTTTTTAATTTCAAATAAAATATATTTTATATTTTATTTTACACATAAATCTATTAGGCTATTCATTGTTTCTGTGTTTGCGTCTGTGCAACTGTGTGTGTTTGATTTTGTGCGTTGTTTTGTTTGGTATCTGCAACGTACCTATACCTACCGCAACAAGCTAATGAAAAACAGTTCAGTATGGAAAAGAAGTAGGGTAGACTGGGTACGGTAGAAACATTTTTGCGTTTATCGAGCATAGCATCGGAATTTGTTAAGTTAGCGATGAAAGAAATGTATTAAACAAAAGACCTTTTATCTGTCTTCTAATGGGCAATGTTATTTGAAATCACTTTATATTAGTTTTCTGTGTAAAATTGTGTTGAAAAAAAACGGTAATTTGTTTTAACCGTCCCCATGTCAGGGTCGGTTGAAACAGTGCTTGGGGTCAAATGAAACACATGCAAATAATACAAAATATTATAAGTTATCACGTTTTATTAGAAAAATAACAAAAACAAACAGTAAAGAACTAGTCATCTAATAATATTTTAATGGTACAGATGAAAATTACAAATTTTTTTTTAGTAATATAGTATAGTCTTTGTTGATACTTATAACCTAACAGTATTTTTATCAGCCTTTGAAGTTTTACATCAAGTACAACTTAAATGAAATTATAGTAAGATTTTCTTGACAGTAATATTTGCAATATTGGTAATTTGCGATATTGGTAATTTTTTTAACTATCAACAAAACAAAAATCGAACTAAACAAAACAAAATCCCGATTTTTCATCTTCATATGCTTGTTTACATGTTGATAAGTCGGCCCGACATTTCGTAGTCTTTCTTTGGCGTACCCTTGGCATCTGAGAAACAAGAAAATTGAATAAATAAAATGTTTCAAACGTACCCACAAATAATGTTTCAACTGTCCCCAACCCCCCGATTGGTATAAAAAGTTTCACAGTTAGAATTATTACACATTTAATTAAAAACTAATGATACTACAATATTCTACAAACTTCAATTAAAACGAAAGAAAACTCTCAATACTCTAACTTTATACAAAATCTAAATATTTGCAAAAATGTAAGTTTACAAAAATACTTACTTGTTCGTCAAAAAACACAATGGGGCCTCCTATAGCCAAGCACAGCGCCCGTAGAACAACGTGATACTAAAATTCGTGTTTTGGCTTGTAACCCGCTTCATACTCCCCTTGGACCCCTCACCTCATCACGCACTGTATACGAGATATTCGCGTTGTTTCAACCGTCCACCGTTTTAACCGTACCCAGTCTACCCTACAATTCGGACAGCGGGCTATAGTTTCAATAAAACCATCATTATCGGACAGTAAACTTCATATTTATTGGAACATAAACATTACAAACAGTACAAATATTAAGTACAGAAGTACAACCGGAGGTTAAACGAGTACCGCAGCTAACAAACACAAGTATATACTCAACGTAATACTGCTTAATATAATAGGTACAGCTATGTACCACTTTACTGATTGTGGACCTGTTTAGAAGAGTCGGTAGTCCTGGGGTTAATATTTTAAGGGCGTACCCGGCACTCCCAGCGCCGTAAGCACCGTCTAGTTTTAGTCAGTAGAAGTCCGGTATAATACCTATCCATGAGGATTTTCTAATTGATCCTTCATGAATTAAAGATTTTGCTCTAATTATGAATAATAGAATTGATTAAAATTATGAATTTGAATAAAAAATCAATGATTTGAACAACATAAAGAAATTAATTGAAAAATTAAATTAAAATTGTGTCTGTTCATTCATTAAATTTATGACATTTTTAATGTTTTAGATGCTTATGAGTAGAAAAAAAAGTAGTAAAGTAAAAAAATTAATATTGTGAATATTGGCATGTTCATTGATAAGATTTACCAGTGAAATATTTTTGTATTTTTTCTCAATTAACAATTTCATCGATTTAATTATAATTTACTCTTGGGCTCCCGGTTTACTCTTTTAGTTACTCTCTTGGGTACTATAGTACCCAAGACTAAACCGGGAGCGAAAACATGCATTTGCAAAATACTAAAAGTGGTGATTCTACTGCTGACATAATATTGTCTTGTGTTTTTACTAAGGCCCCTTAGTTTATTCCCTGAACAGAGAAGAAGGAGCAGCGGATTTTACTAGCCTGCTGTGTTTAATCCCACGTAATATGTTATGAAATGGATACAGAAATATTGTGACTGACCTGATGAAATTTTCAAGCAGTTCATTGTTTTAAAGTTATTTGACTTTTCGACTACATACTGGCAGCTGAAAACAAAGTCTTTACATTAAAATGTCACTAATAAAAATGTCATTTATATCGGGACAGACTTCAGCAAAAAAATACCTATATAAATCCAAACCGATTAGTAATTGACGGGAATTGAGGAAATATCGATCGTATTAATTCTCTCACATCCAAATCCACAATTAGTATTGTATAGGTCCATAGCTATTTCAATACAATGTGTACGATATCTACAATACACTTAAAACTAAATTATTATGTATATAGTTTATATACTAATAGGCACTTCATGGGTCCACACACATGTTTTGTATATTATACAGGCAATCTATTTCATTATACACCCACGTATATACCCCCCTCCCCCTTAGTCTTAAACTTTCAATTAACGTAAAAGAATTAATAAGATTTATGAAAAATTTTCAACGCATGATGAAAAAGAAATTTTTGAGTCATGTAGGTAGAATATCTGAAAAAGTTGTAGTTCATTTAATCAATGACATAAATAATTTCCAGGGGTTTAGACTTTGCGATGATTGTTTAGACAGGTTCCATTGTATTTAAACATGGTGATGTCACACGTTTTAACCATGACCTACTTTTAACTAAAAAATATAAACGACGTTGGATGCAGTCGAAATTTTATACTAAAAAAAGATGGACATACCTACATATGAATTGCTAGAGGATATAGGTATAAAGCTACTCATACAATATTTGCGAGTGATTCCTCGGTAAAAATAAATCCCTTTATAATATACAAAACATGTAAATTATAATAATATTCAACTAAAACCAATAAAAATGTTAGTTGATAGGAACATGACAGCATGTCATAAAACTAGTGTTCTTTTTTTAAATGATGACATGGAAGCGGACCAGATTATCTGTAATAATGACATCACAAAAACATTATGTTTGTGACATATTATAATTTATGACAGTGTTTGGCGAAAAAAATGTCACAATATGATCTAAATAACACCAAAATGTCAATAATTACAGTTTGTCTATAAAGTCGTGACATGAATGTTTGAGGAACTAAAAATAGTTATGTGTGTGGCAACACTGACAACACGAAACATAAGTACGTCAGTTGTCAATGCTATCGTCGAATTTCGTTTACTCTCTCACGTAACTTTAATGTTTGGATTAAACTGCAACAAATTGAGACCAAACTACGCGTATAGGTTTGAGAAATGAGTAAAGAAAATCGGAGTGGTGCGCAGGAAGTGATTTTTAAAGTTTTCCAGTGATGTTTCGCGGAGTACTAAGCTGGACAATTGTTGTGGGATTTTGAGGATGTTTATGAGCGAAAAGCATCTTTGGTGGGTATATAATCGTGTTATTGTTTGTTTTGAATCTGTCTGAAGTTACAAATTTACTGAATTTACGATTTGGAGACAAAAAAAAGGCATTGTTTGCATATTTTTAGGTTAGAATCTTAAACTTACAATCTACCTATAATGTAAGTCAGTGGTTAGAACAACATGGTTATTATATAGTACGACCTACATTTTTGATACTCAGTTCAATCTGGTTTTCTACCAATTTTTATTTTGAATTAATTGCTTCATGTCAATAGTTTGTTTCCAATATGTAATTAATTTTCTTTTTTTACTCTTTTCAGGAAAATCAGAGAGTACAGTTAGGCGAATAGTTAACGAAGGTTTTAATAATGAAGGAAAGTTTGAAACTCCTGGTAAACACAGAAAAGGTCGGCAAAGAAAGAAATAGACGATTTTAATATTTGAGCACTGCGCCAAAAAAATCCTTGTCAGATGGGGGAAAGTTACAGATAAAACATGTAATTACATGATTGTGGCAAAGCAATTGGGACTGCTAGGCACCTGCTGGTGGGTTGTAAGACGCTATTAGACCGGGGCTTCTGGATCTGGTTCAATAACTTTATTCTGGATCTGATTCAATAAAACAGAAACAAAATTAAAAATGTATAATGTGTTTTATTTATTAACTCACTAGCTGATGCCCGCAGCTTCGCCCGTGTCGAATTTGTTCTCGTTCCCGCTTCCCGTAGGAACTTATTCCCGGGATGAAAAGTAGCCTATGTGTTATTCCAGACTATAATGTATCCCTGTACCAAATTTCAGCCAGATCAGTTCAACTGTTCGAGCGTGAAAGAGTCTCACATCCACACTCATAAGCTTTCGCATTTATAATATTTGTATTGTTCCCGTTCCCGCTTCCCGTAAGAACTTATTCCCGGAATAAAAAGTAGCCAGGTTATTCCAGATTATAATGTATCCCTGTACCAAATTTCAGCCAGATCCCTTTAACCGTTCGAGCGTGTAAGAGTAATAAACATCCACACTCACAAACTGTCGCATTTATAATATTAGTAAGATTTTACTCGGAACGAACTCCTGGTATCAAAATCATTTTGGTCGTACTATATAGGGTTGCATACATGCATTCAGCAGCGCCCTCATTTAATTTCACGACTTTATAGACAAACTGTAAATTGAATAAAATAAAATGTCATTATAATGTCACCATTACTGATAGAGTTGGTAGCGCTTAAGATAGGGCCCATAGAGGCTGTTCCAATGTCCATGTCCCTGAATTTAAGTTCTAAGCAGTTTACGAATTCAAAACTGACTAATATATTTAGAGTGTCCGTATTATTTTTAATGGCTACAAATTTACCATTTGATGCTTTGTCCAGATGTTTTCACTGTATTTTTAATTTAACTAAGGTACAGGACAAGATTGAAAGTGTCAGCCTCCTAATGTTAGCAACACCAGAGGTGTTTTTAAATCTATGACATTTCTATTATTTATTTGTTATTGGTTGCACATAGATTATCAAATTTGTAAAATATCATTCTCAAATTCAAAATTTTCAACTACTTAGAACCATAATAACACTTGGTGAAATTGAATGAAGTTTTTAACATTTTATTATTTTTTTATCGATGCCCAACAGAATAATAATACTAATTAAGTACAATCAATAATAATAATATATATTTATAAATAAATTAATAAGATTTTTTTTCAATTTAAGCCATTTTGGTATAAGATTGTTATAGTGGTTATTTTTGAACTCGCCAATATGTCAACATCGAAACGGGGTTTCCAGATTTAATATTAAAATTTCCAACGAAAATATTCTAGACTTTCTACGTGGCAGAGAGGGAAAAGGATTAAAATTAAATAAATATCAGCTTGTACTACGAGATTCAGCCCATTGAAAAATAAATAATATTTATCATGGCGTATTTGGGCGTCCAATCGGCTAAAATGATAATGATACTTTATTTTGATAGATATGGTACTAACATAATTGCAGTAACTACTGAAGTTTCTTTGAAATAACTTAAATGGTTTTGTGAGAAAGAGTAACAAAATTGTGTGTCCAATTTTGATCCTCATAAGGTAGATGTAATATGTTTTTTTAATATTAATCAATATTTTTGTCTTGATTTTGGTCTTTTGGATGCTAACGAAAATAACCACTATGAACACATACTTAAGCTTAATATATTTTATAATGTAATACGCTAAAATTTCATTTTTAAGTCTTTTCTTTATATATAATTGGACGAAGTCCTACAAGCACTCGATTTTTTTAAAGGCCAATCATTTCATTCTAATATTATTAATGTAAAAACTATTATAATAATTTAAGAACTAATTAATTACACAAGCATATAACGTCAACTTACAATAAATAATAAAGATATTAGAAACGTCTCAAATATTAAAATTTTACATATCATATAATAAATTCCCCGTTTTCAGGGAAAACATCATAAATTGACAACACTCACTTAGTATGTTTAGCTCTCAGTCAGACTAGTCTTGTCAGGAACATCTCGAAGAGAAACCGAAAGGTTTTTAGGCTGCCTCATCATTTTAGCCAAGTAATATGAATGCAAGTAAAATATTTGAGACATTTACTTTAATTTTATCTAAGAAACATTATCTTTGGATATAAGTATTGCAGGAAATATAAAATAAAAATATTTATTCTATTTATAAAACAAACTCAAGCTCCCAAATTTTGCAAATAATATAATATGAAGATCAGAATATTATAAATGGACAAATCACGTTAATGTCTAACCAAAGTGACCATATCACACGTAGATTCTTCCACTGTGAGTGACGGCGAGCAGCTTTTTTAATTTTTTTTTGATAAGTTACAATATACATTTTTGTTCAAAAATCGTGGCTTTTCACTTTACTCAATTCTTTAACTGCAGAATATGCTTTTGAAACCCGTCTTAATTTTTCTTACGGAAACCTTTCATAGGACATATTTAAACATTAATAAAGTTTATTTTAAAACTTTTACAATATTCAAATCTTCATATAACTCTTTAATATTAAATAAAAAAGAATTTCATTATCTTTGGATATAATAAATAATCGATCAACAATTTTTTTCAATAGCTTTCATTTTTTTATCTTTGCTTCTCTTTGGCAGTAAATATTTCGTATACCGGCGTTTAGGCCCAATATTTATAAAAAGTCCGTCTATATATCGAAAACTACAAGACACGAACGCGCTTACAATAGTAAATTTTCATTAATGATTAATATTAATTATTAATTCTAATAACATCAAATCCTTAATAAATAAAAAAAAAATAAGTAAAACGTCAAATCAGAACTTGCATTAAAATAATTGCATAATATATTAACCTCCTTTGGCATTCTTTCTTTCAGAATTTTGTAACAAATGTAATTTTTTTAAGATTAATCATTGACACGCGTGGATTTTTTTTGAATACATCAATGTACCTTAAATTTATTAAAACAATTGCTTGTATTTTATAAGACACCATAAAAAGCGCGTAATGATCCCACAAGATTAGACATAACAAATTTTATTCATGTAATGACATATCAAGCGCGGTGTTGTCAGCACTCTTAGGCAAATTTTCCCCACTTTCTTTATCAACGATCTCCTCATCTTTTTGTAACTCCCCTTCATCCTCGCTGGACATATTTGAAGTAAAAGTCAGAAAATGCTTCCCAAAATCCATTTCTGGTTCGTATGCCTCGGTTTCAGTGCCACTTTTTTCGTAAATTTGAGTTTCGAGTTGCTGGAATCCATCAAAGTTTTTGTATTCCTTCTGTTTTTTACTGTTTTCGACGAATTGCTTGAGTTGTTGAGGCATTGGGAAGGAGGATTTAATGTGACAACGCTTCATCCAATTGCGCAATGATTTCCGGGGAACCTTGTGGGTCTGTGCCGCTCTGTGAACAACAAAAACACATAATTTATTTTGAGTAACGTCAATCTGACGGTAGCTTACTGTAATAGACCTGACCGTGGGATTGTTTTTAGCTAAAATTTGTATTGCACGAGACAGATGAAAATAATAAGCAATTTAACGTTAAGTGTTATGTGAAATATTGCCAATTTAACTCGGAATTAATTTGGTGTCTTTTACTACAAATGCGGTACACTTGTTTTTCTGGTATAAAACCTAATCATTTGATTGATAATTTAATCAATAATTTAATTTAATCCAGTCTATTACAGACCAATACTGGATGTAGACCTCTCCCAATGTTTGCTGCTGTAGAGAGGTATAAAACTTAGCTCAGTCAAACAGCCACGCGTTAAAATAGCACACTGCTTTCTTATGTTACGGAGCTGAACAGATTTAAGTGATTTTGTAGGACCGGGCAGGTGTGAACCTCAGGTACTGCACACGTCCATAGACTGTGACCACTTTTTATACACATATTGGTTAAGCAATACTATGCAATCACTCACCTATATATACTGCCTCCTTTTTTAACATCCATCAGGGCTGCCCACATAGCCTCATTAGAATAACGTCGATTAGGATTAAACTTTCCCATCATGACTCTCTCCAAATCCTTTCGCGACAGCCCTGACGAACTAACTTCTTTCCCCTCCAAAAATTGGTCTAAATCAGACTTAAGTACAGTCTCACCGATATCTACATTCTTATCTTTAAATATGGGCGGTCGTCCCCTTCTCCTTATTTGAGATTTCTCCCCCAATTTGGGGAATATTTGCTTGTTGGCAACACTTGCCTTTATCTTTGGTATTAACTCTACTTCGGATTTTTGGTTTTTTGTGTCGACTTTTGGCTTTTTAACCTGGTTCGCTCTAAGGAGAGACACTTCTAGTTCTCCATTTTGCTCCAGCCAGGACTTATAATAATCATTTTCAGATTTTTCTGCAGCTTTTTGGAGATAAGCCTCATCGTTAGCGTTGGTATTGAAACCATATTTTGAAAATTCATTGCGTATTTCACTTGCATTCATTTTAGAGAGTCTATTGATGTAATCAGAATTAGCCTTGGCTAAATTCTGTAGTTTATTTTGAAAGAACAGTTCGCTTTCAGGCTTTACACGGAGGTACGAACGACGCCCTAAAAATAAAATAAAAACAATGAATTATTGCTCAAAAATATAGGAGCTTGAACCATGAATGGTAGAAATTATTAAAAATGTGACTGAAATGTCTGTAAGATATCCTTTATGACCTAGAAAATACCATTTGGAAGATTTATTTTAGTACTGGCAACACTCAATTAGAAATTTATTTATTTTATTTAGTTTTTATAGCAATCTAAACCGCTATACTTCGGAACTGGTAACATAGAAAAATTATCATTCATGGTTCAATATTTTTTCTAAAATATATAATTCTACCAATTCGATAATATAAAAATTGGCCTACCTTACAGACATTTTTTATAAATTTTCATCGACAATGTCCATTCACAATATGATCTTCACTCACACACTTATGGACGCATTTTTTAGACGAAGGTAAGCGCGTAAAAATTCAATATTTTAAAATAGTAAAATAATTATAAAAAAAATAGGAAATTAAAAGCAAGTGACGAGAGGGAAGTCACATTGCAAACAAACATTGATTTATTTAATAATAAAAATAAAATAAATGATAAAAATCTTAAATTATTATTTGTAATTTTACTGATTTTCCTTATAAATTTATTTAGAGAAAAAGCAACTTGGTTTGGAGCAGGACTTGAAACCTTAAATAACATTAACCGAACATTAACGTAACTATTTTAATATATTTTCTAGAAAACTACAAACATTATTTTTAGACTAAGATCATAGCCATCTATGGAGTCGTTTTTTTATCTACTTTGATTTCAATGAATGGTATTTACTCAGAAAAAGTTGTTTATAAAATCACAGCGAATAAATTCAAACTGTTATTTCTGCTCCACTAGATCAGTAGTAAGGTCACAGTCAAAGATTCAAGTCCTGCTACAAATCAAGTTGTTATTTTACTAAAAATAAACTTAAGAATAGGAAAAATTTTAAATAAATTATGACCACATTTTTTTAAAGCTAATATTGGGGATATTGCCTTACCTGAAGCCTGACCGAGGCTGCTTCCAGGTTTTCCAGGTTCGTCATCCTGAAAAAATATAAATGGATTTTAATTTCATGAACTTTTGAAGTGTAGAAAAGAAAAGGAGAACTCGAAATGAAACGTGGCTGTTAGTAAAATGACAATCATTAAGCAAAGTTAAAGGCTTTATGGGCAGCTTGAGGAATTTCAACTGCGGGTCGTTATGACCTGCGCTTGTCCATTTCTACTCGGCAATAGGCACACTGCCTATTACGTGGAACTATGCCTCTGCCTAACCCTTTGGGCGTGACTATATGTATGTATGTATGTATTTTAGACAACAACATTGGTTTTAAATCTCTTTTAGCTCGATATGAATAGGATATTATGACACAAAAAATATTGGGAAAAGAGACGATAACACATCTTCTTGTCTCTCACTAGATATCGTTTTCCTTTTCCTACTTCAAACAAAAAATATCGAATTAAATTAAATTTTTAATTTACTTATTGTGAGTTGGTTTCTACTGTAAGCTTGTATTTTCTACTAATATTATAAAAAAGAAAGATTTGATTATTTGTTTGCATCGAATAGACTCCGAAACTACTGAACCGATTCGAAAAATTCTTTCACAGTTTTGAAGCTTCTCTATCCCCGGGTAACATAGGCTATATTTTATTCCCGTATTCCCAAGGGAACGAGAGGTACGTGGGTGAAACCGCTTGAAATCCGCTAGTTTTCGATAATTAAACGAAGCAAAGTGTTGCCACACTCCAACTACAAAATTCTACCACCAACCTCATTATACTCCAAGTTATCCTGATCCAGTTCTCCATAGTAAAGTCCATCTTCTTCTACCGTTTCTTCTTTAATGTCGCTCCGTTCTTCAGACTTGCGTTTCTTGGTGCCGTTGTGATGTGTGTGGGGTGGCAGTTGGGGTAATGGTGGTGTAGTCACTGACTTGGTTTGGGGTGACGAACCTGGGGATGACATTGAAAATTTTGAGTTATAAAACAAAAGCATTTTTGAGTGTGAATGAAATGTTTTTGAGGATAAAAGTATTCTATGGCTTTTCATATCATTTAAAATTAATTCATTGCTTGTCTGGGCAGTGGTAACAGTCATGTTTACGAAGGAGGGGAATGCTGTTGGGCAGTTATAAGCTTTTTTTCTACATGAAATAGAATGTCCCGAATAGTTTTTATTCAGGAAGACTGGCGTCACCGCATGCCGATAATAAGCAAATAACAGATCTAGGTTTGTACTATTATTACAGTTATTTCAATTTTTTCTCCGTATTTACCTAATTCGTTCTATCTTACAATATTATGAATGCGAAAGTTTGTGAGTGTAAATCTGTGGATGTTTGTTACTTTTTCACGCTCGAATGGCTAAACGGATCTGGCTGAAATTTGGTACAGGGATACATTAAAGTTAGCAGCAGACTATATTCCTAAAACATTTTTTATACCACTAACGTGGCAGACAAGCTTACGGCCCCACTGTGGTCACCATAGCCTATGAACGTTTGCAACACCAGAGTCGCTACCCTCGCGCTGTCGACCCTGCAAGAACCTTCTAAGACCCTTTATGAAGAACCCCATACTGTTGGCGTTTGGGAAAACCAAGGCTGGTTAGAAAGTTACATACCATTGGCAGTACCGCTAGCAGCACAGTTGTCCCTCTGCGCATTAGCGACTAGAGCCTCACTAGCCACAGTGAAGTCTTTAGTGTCGCGACTCTTGCCTGGCTCTGATGTTAGGTTCGATGTGTCGTTATATATAAATACATACAAACACTAAGTTCAAAGCTACATACCATTGGCAGTACCGCTAGCAGCACAGTTGTCCCTCTGCGCATTAGCGACTAGAGCCTCACTAGCCACAGTGAAGTCTTTAGTGTCGCGACTCTTGCCTGGCTCCGATGTTAGGTTCGATGTGTCGTTATATATAAATACATACAAACACTAAGTTCAAAGCTACATACCATTGGCAGTACCGCTAGCAGCACAGTTGTCCCTCTGCGCATTAGCGACTAGAGCCTCACTAGCCACAGTGAAGTCTTTAGTGTCGCGACTCTTGCCTGGCTCTGATGTTAGGTTCGATGTGTCGTTATCAGTGATGGGCAAAATGTAATTAGATTAACCGTTACAAATTATAATTACTTTGTAATGGTTAATTCAATTACTCTGTAACAGATTACTTGAGTAATTAATTACTATGAGTACTAGCAGTAATTAATTACTGAGTAATGGAATTACACGTTAATCTAATTACATTGCAACTAGTTACTCTTTAATTCAATTAACCAACACTCATAATTACCAACTCTGTCCTGTGCTGTGGATTCGTCGCGGCCCAACCAAGGGGTGAATCGATATTGATGCGGTTTTTTGATGTAAGTCAATGTGTCCAGGTTGGTACTCAGCTATAAAATTTGAAGACCATCAGCTCAATTCCTGAGTGACGAAGGAATTTCACTGAAATTCCCATACGCTAATCACAAAATTTCATGATGGGTATCGTTTAAGGGGCTTTTTGGTATGCTGAGTGCGAATCACATGATAATTTTGCAATCCAATATGGCCGCCGCGCCGTAGTCACAAAATTTCATGATGGGTATCGTTTAAGGGGTTTTTTGGTATGCTGAGTGCGAATAACATGATAATTTTGCAATCCAATATGGCCGCCGCGCCGTAGTCACAAAATTTCATGATGGGTATCGTTTAAGGGGTTTTTTGGTATGCTGAGTGCGAATCACATGATAATTTTGCAATCCAATATGGCCGCCGCGCCGTAGTCACAAAATTTCATGATGGGTATCGTTTAAGGGGTTTTTTGGTATGCTGAGTACGAATCACATGATAATTTTGCAATCCAATATGGCCGCCGCGCCGTAGTCACAAAATTTCATGATGGGTATCGTTTAAGGGGTTTTTTGGTATGCTGAGTACGAATCACATGATAATTTTGCAATCCAATATGGCCGCCGCGCCGTACTCACAAAATTTCATGATGGGTATCGTTTAAGGGGTTTTTCAGTATGCTGAGTGCGAATCACATGATAATTTTGCAATCCAATATGGCCGCCGCGCCGTAGTCACAAAATTTCATAATGGGTATCGTTTAAGGGGTTTTTTGGTATGCTGAGTGCGAATCACATGATAATTTTGCAATCCAATATGGCCGCCGCGCCGTAGTCACAAAATTTCATGATGGGTATCGTTTAAGGGGTTTTTTGGTATGCTGAGTGCGAATCATATGATAATTTTGCAATCCAATATGGCCGCCGCGCCGTAGTCACAGAATTTCATGATGTGTATCGTTTAAGGGGTTTTTTGGTATGCTGAGTGCGAATCACATGATAATTTTGCAATCCAATATGGCCGCCGCGCCGTAGTCACAAAATTTCATGATGGGTATCGTTTAAGGGGTTTTTTGGTATGCAGAGTACGAATCACATGATAATTTTGCAATCTAATATGGCCGCCGCGCCGTAGTCACAAAATTTCATGATGGGTATCGTTTAAAGGGTTTTTTGGTATGCTGAGTGCGAATCACATGATAATTTTGCAATCCAATATGGCCGCCACGCCGTAGTCATAAAATTTCATGATGGGTATCGTTTAAGGGGTTTTTTGGTATGCTGAGTGCGAATCACATGATAATTTTGCAATCCAATATGGCCGCCGTGCCGTAGTCACAAAATTTCATGATAGGTATCGTTTAAGGGGTTTTTTGGTATGCTGAGTGCGAATCATATGATAATTTTGCAATCCAATATGGCCGCCGCGCCGTAGTCACAAAATTTTATGATGGGTATCGTTTAAGGGGTTTTTTGGTATGCTGAGTGCGAATCACATGATAATTTTGCAATCCAATATGGCCGCCGCGCCGTAGTCACAAAATTTCATGATGGGTATCGTTTAAGGGGTTTTTTGGTATGCTGAGTACGAATCACATGATAATTTTGCAATCCAATATGAACTTGAACTTTTACAACGATGGCGCGGCGGCCATATTGGATTGCTAAATTAACCCAAAATTCGTACTCAGCATACCAAAATACCCCTTTTACGATACCCAACATGAACTTTTACAACGGTGGTGTGGCGGCCATATTGGATTGCTAAATTAACCCGAAATTCGTACTCAGCATACCAAAATACCCCTTATACGATACCCAACATGAACTTTTACAACGATGGCGCGGCGGCCATATTGGATTGCTAAATTAACCCGAAATTCGTACTCAGCATACCAAAGTACCCCTTATACGATACCCAACATGAACTTTTAAACGGTGGCTCGGCGGCCATATTGGATTGCTAAATTAACCCGAAATTCGTACTCAGCATACCAAAATACCCCTTATACGATATCCAACATGAAATTTTATAACGGCGGCGCGGTGACCATATTGCATTGCAAAATTAACCCGAAATTCGTACTCAGCATACCAAAATACCCCTTATACGATACCCAACATGAACTTTTACAACGATGGCGCGGCGGCCATATTGGATTGCTAAATTAACCCGAAATTCGTACTCAGCATACCAAAGTACCCCTTATACGATACCCAACATGAACTTTTAAACGGTGGTGCGGCGGCCATATTGGATTGCTAAATTAACCCGAAATTCGTATTCAGTATACAAAAATACCCCTTATACGATACCCAACATGAACTTTCACAACAGTGGCGCGGCGGCCATATTGGATTGCTAAATTAACGCGAAATTCGTACTCAGCGTACCAAAATACCCCTTATACGATACCCAACATTAACTTTTAAACGGTGGTGCGGCGGCCATATTGGATTGCTAAATTAACCCGAAATTCGTACTCAGCATACCAAAATACCCCTTATACGATACCCAACATGAACTTTTACAACAGTGGCGCGGCGGCCATATTGGATTGCTAAATTAACGCGAAATTCGTACTCAGCGTACCAAAATACCTCATATATGATACCCAATTCGAAATTTTATAACGGCGGCGCGGTGACCATATTGGATTGCAAAATTAACCCGAAATTCGTACTCAGCATACCAAAATACCCCTTATACGATACCCAACATTAACTTTTACAACGATGGCGCGGCGGCCATATTGGATTGCTAAATTAACCCGAAATTCGTACTCAGCATACCAAAATACCCCTTATACGATACCCAACATGAAATTTTATAACGGCGGCGCGGTGACCATATTGGATTGCAAAATGAACCCGAAATTCGTACTCAGCATACCAAAATACCCCTTATACGATACCCAACATGAACTTTTACAACGGCGGTGCGGCGGCCATATTGGATTGCTAAATTAAGGGGAAATTCGTACTCAGCATACCAAAATACCCCTTATACGATACCCAACATGAACTTTTACAACAGTGGCGCGGCGGCCATATTGGATTGCTAAATTAACGCGAAATTCGTACTCAGCGTACCAAAATACCCCATATACGATACCCAACTTGAAATTTTATAACGGCGGCGCGGTGACCATATTGGATTTCAAAATTAACCCGAAATTCGTACTCAGCATACCAAAATACCCCATATACGATACCCAACATGAACTTTTATAACGATGGCGCGGCGGCCATATTGGATTGCTAAATTAACCCGAAATTCGTACTCAGCATACCAAAATACCCCTTATACGATACCCAACATGAACTTTTACAACGGCGGCGCGGCGGCCATATTGGATTGCCGGCTGTGGTATTGATTTGCTTGACTTGAATGTATGATAATTACGAAGTAATGAATTACAAAGTAACTAGTTATAAAGTAATCTAATTACTTTGCAACTAGTTACTTAGTAACTAATTAACCGGAACATCCAAAGTATTTAAATTACAAAGTAATTAATTACTGAGTAATTAGATTACATTGTAACTTAATTACATTGTAATTCAATTATTAATTGAATTACTTTTGTAATTAATTACGCCCATCACTGGTCGTTATATATAAATACATACAAACACTAAGTTCAAAGCTACATACCATTGGCAGTACCGCTAGCAGCACAGTTGTCCCTCTGCGCATTAGCGACTAGAGCCTCACTAGCCACAGTGAAGTCTTTAGTGTCGCGACTCTTGCCTGGCTCTGATGTTAGGTTCGATGTGTCGTTATATATAAATACATACAAACACTAAGTTCAAAGCTACATACCATTGGCAGTACCGCTAGCAGCACAGTTGTCCCTCTGCGCATTAGCGACTAGAGCCTCACTAGCCACAGTGAAGTCTTTAGTGTCGCGACTCTTGCCTGGCTCTGATGTTAGGTTCGATGTGTCGTTATATATAAATACATACAAACACTAAGTTCAAAGCTACATACCATTGGCAGTACCGCTAGCAGCACAGTTGTCCCTCTGCGCATTAGCGACTAGAGCCTCACTAGCCACAGTGAAGTCTTTAGTGTCGCGACTCTTGCCTGGCTCTGATGTTAGGTTCGATGTGTCGTTATATATAAATACATACAAACACTAAGTTCAAAGCTACATACCATTGGCAGTACCGCTAGCAGCACAGTTGTCCCTCTGCGCATTAGCGACTAGAGCCTCACTAGCCACAGTGAAGTCTTTAGTGTCGCGACTCTTGCCTGGCTCTGATGTTAGGTTCGATGTGTCGTTATATATAAATACATACAAACACTAAGTTCAAAGCTACATACCATTGGCAGTACCGCTAGCAGCACAGTTGTCCCTCTGCGCATTAGCGACTAGAGCCTCACTAGCCACAGTGAAGTCTTTAGTGTCGCGACTCTTGCCTGGCTCCGATGTTAGGTTCGATGTGTCGTTATATATAAATACATACAAACACTAAGTTCAAAGCTACATACCATTGGCAGTACCGCTAGCAGCACAGTTGACCCTCTGCGCATTAGCGACTAGAGCCTCACTAGCCACAGTGAAGTCTTTAGTGTCGCGACTCTTGCCTGGCTCTGATGTTAGGTTCGATGTGTCGTTATATATAAATACATACAAACACTAAGTTCAAAGCTACATACCATTGGCAGTACCGCTAGCAGCACAGTTGTCCCTCTGCGCATTAGCGACTAGAGCCTCACTAGCCACAGTGAAGTCTTTAGTGTCGCGACTCTTGCCTGGCTCTGATGTTAGGTTCGATGTGTCGTTTGAACAGAGGCCTGATGAAAGAAGAAAATACTAAAATATTTTCAAAATTTCCAAACACATACATCGATATAGTCACATACTCGTACATACGCGGAGTCGTATATAACGTTATATTAACCCAGTCGGTATTTTTTTATGTTAGGAAAATCCTACAAGGTTGCTATGCCGGACTCCGACCGACTAAAAACCACACGTATCCTGCCTAACAGCCTACGATTGAGAGCCCCGGGTAAGCCCTCGGAACGATACCCCAGGACACCCAGTGGGTTTAAAAAGAGATTGTTAACTACAAGCTGTTTTTTTTTACATTGGTGGTTTGTTACTCTACGAAAAACGGTTCAGCGGTGAGCCTGATCTAGATGCGAGCAAGACCTGGAGTTCAGGTCAGTAGTCGATTATCGCTAGAGTTCAGGTCAAACGTTAAAATCGCTAAAAGTAAATAGTAAGTAGCAGTAGTAACAGTTTAGGTTTTAATTTCTGCTCGATAACTGGACGCGTTCGTGCGATAAAGAGCCTGTGTTGTGAGTCCTAGGGCTAATCCTTCCGAGGGCGTACCCGGGACTCCCGGTCGTAGACAAATAGGAGGGCACCGTGTGGTTACAGTCGGTAGGAGTCCGGCATAGCATCCATGAGGTACCTACTACTACCCGTAAAAAAAGGAGTTGAGTTAACAGACACACAGACAACATGACAGATCTACAAGTTGTAGATGTGCATTTGTGCAATACTTGAACACGTGACTCTACTGCCTACACTCGTTAATATTTTGTATTGCACAAATACAGATCTACAACTTGTATTAATTTTCCAATTTTCTCTATTGTGGTTCGGAACATTAATAACAGATAGAATTAGTAGCTAGCAGCTGTATTCATTTCTTCAAAATCTGTATCTAACCATAGTCTATTCGGACTCACCTCTTATTTGAAGAGCCTCAGCCGATTTCAGCAGACTGGGTAGTTCCTCTTGCGTAACGTTAACCTCTCCTTTGTACATGAAGTCAACTAATGCTTGCATTTCGCTGAACCTGGGGACAGAGAGAAAAACATATTACAAACCCGCGTAGCCTCCTTTCCCGTGGGAATAAGGGAATAAAATATAGCCTATGACATCCGGGGATAGTGAAGCTTACCAACAGCGAAATAATTTTTCAAAAAAACAAACTAATCAAATCTTTTCTTTTTATAATATTATAGTATAGATTATAAATATAGATACCTAAACTAGATTTAAAAACTGTCTGCGAGAGAAAAAAGCGAGTTCCTAAATTTAATATTGATTTTTTAAAAACTTTCTTAATTCATTAAGGACATTGTTACACTGCGTTATCTAGCATTCTAGCCTACGGTAAAATCGTCACTTGTATTTTGATTTTATATAGCAGCTTGGTTTGCAATCTTAAAATATGATTTTTTTTTTAATTTTTAATTCTCCCAAAATTTGGGGTAAATTTGGGAACTGGTATCCTCTAATAGTCATATTATTATTGTCTAAAGGCGAGTCCGCTGCTCCATGTATTCATATTTTATTTTATAACACCAAAAAAATATTTTCAAACAGTTTAAGGGCGTGGTTTCGGTACCTACAAAAACGGTTCGAAGACCGTATTTTTGTATAAACACGAAACATAGAGCAGCAGGCAGATCTATAATCTGCCTGCGGCAGGCAGATCTTTGAACAGACACATGTAAGTAACTGCACTCTCTACTTCTAAGTAGGTACCTAATTAAACCATAGATTTAGGATTTTTCGCTACTGACTTAAACATACAAAATTCCGGCCAAGTGCGAGTGGGACTCGCGCACCAAAGGTTCCCTACCAAAAAACTGCAAAAAATCATGTTTGCTGTATGGGAGCCCCTATTAATCCCCCCCTTTTTTTATTTTACGAGTAGTATTTGTTGTTATAGCGGCAACAGAAATACATTTCAGCTCCTTAGCTATCACGGTTCCTGAGATACAGCCTCGTGACGGACAGACAGACTGACAGACGAACGGCGAAGTCTCATGAATGGGGTCCCGTTTTTACTAAAAACTATAAATGCAAATCTTACCTCATATCCCTCATCAACACAATAGGATGCTCGCAAGGATTCTGTAGCAGCAGCCTCTCAAGGTACGCTGAACAAGCTGACAGCACCAATTTGTGACATCTCAGTTGTCGAGACTCGCAGGCTAGAGTGACGTCAGCGAACTGCTCGGTCAGGAGAAGTCGGGGGAATACCGCCTGGAAACATTGTGGAAAGTATTTTGTACTCTATTTTTAGGTTCGTAAGGTTTATTTTATGATAGCCCATAGTTGGTTTATCCCCGACATTTAGAGGTTTCTGGTTTTGCACAGTTGCAAACGTCTACAGGCTTCGGTGATAATGTTTTAATTTGGCTGATGTAGGTAGTGCAAATGGAGACGTTTCTAGAGTCTGTCAAGCAAGTCTAGTCCACAGCCATTTTGCTGATTTCTTTAATGGCAATACTGTTATCTGTCAAACAAATTGTCACATATTCTGCTGTTAACCTCAAAACATTCCGGTTTTTGTTAAGTTTTTAATTTTATCATGCCGAAACCTATCAAAAGTTGTGTCAGGAGCCTGTTATTTACAATGATAAATAAAATATAGTCAAGTAACGATTGAATCTGACAACGAGTTTGATACTGACAGTGATTTCTCTCATGAAGGCATTGAATTTCTTGATTCTGATTTTAGTTCAGATTATGAAATAAATACCTATATTGAAGTGTTTTATTTTTAATCTATCCCAAATGATTATTTTTATCAAAATTTCAAGTAAATAAGTTTTCAGCGTGCTATAATCAGTGTTGACACCTAAAAGATTTTTGAATTTGCCGCCTTTTTCAAGGGACAAGACTCGCTTGACAGACTCACAAGTCAGACAGACCTACAATTTGGGGATATATTAAGTCATGTCATGACTATAAATGTGTCAGTATTACTAAAGTTTTCCTTTTTTCTTACCTAATTATATTAAGGTTACTTTTAGTCGATATACTCGTAATTATTTACTAGCCCGTGAATAATGTCCTGTGACATCCTTCGAGGGCTTACCCGGGACTCCCAACCATAGGCTGTTGGGCGTTACGTGAGGTTTTTTAGTCGGTAGGAGTCCGGCCTAGCATCCATGAGGATTTTCCCTCACGTTAAAAATAAAAAAGGCCGTGAATAATACCGCGAGAGGTACTTAAGGATTCCCGTTCCTGTTTCCCGGGATAAAAAGAAGCCATATTCTTTTCCAAGCTCTACCTCTGTATCAAATTTTACCTTCCCAAACTATGGTACCTCAATGAACTGAAAGAATGACTGGGCATTCCTTCCATGGGAACTTTGTTTAAGAACCCGTGGTACCCTCGTCAGAATCTTTTCAGCCTTATATTGGGTGTATCAAAATTGACTCTCCAAATTTCGTCACGTGACGTGGCATCAGACAAGAAACATTACAAAAATGAAGAAAAAAAATCACATGAATGCTTTAACCGTAAATCCGTTTTAAAGGTCCTAGAAATTTTCATTATCACCCTTTCTATCGCTACTGAGCGGCAGTAGAAAGCGTCCACAGAGTACATTTGTATATTATGAGAAGCGTCAACGACAGCCAGACGGGTGCTCCGTGTTTGTTTTGCCCCGGCGACCATGTTACCTAGAATTGCCACGGTAAAAAACGAATTCTTAATGTGCGACAAATAAGTTATAAAAAAATTAAAAAATTGACCTCCCTTTTTTATTAAATATTTGTATTTGATTTCCGATGCCAAGTCATCTCATGAAATTTGCAGAGTCAATTTTGTTATACCCAGTATAAATCAGTAGCAATTGTAGACACATACCTGTAAATTAGTGTGATAGGAATTCCATCGGACGCAGAACTGTTGCGGAGGTAGCGCCATCTTGATTTTATGTTCTGACAACACTTAACTAACTTAGCATTATCATAATCTTTGGCCGAACACTTTTTTTAAATATCTTTTTAATTCCAAATTGCACGATTCCAAAATATTCTTATCAAAAAAAATTGCACAGTTCTTTTTACAAACTTTTCAAAATTGTTTATATCACAGGTGTGTATATTATATTTTTTTATAATAATACTATAAAGTAAAAAATATGATTTTTTTATATTATTATTAAGTACGAAGTTGAATACTTTTTAGTTATAATAATTTTAAGTAGAAACTTTTTAGACTAGACTGTATATTTTTGAAGTTTGAATACTGGGACTGCACATAAGAGTACCTGAAATAAAGAAAAAACATTGTTATTCATATAAAATTAATAAAATAATGAACATTACCATCCATTGCCCCACACAAACTCTGCAGTATCCATTGCCCCACACAAACTCTGCAGTATCCATTGCTCCCATAAAGGCTCATATTTTCAACAATATATGGAAATATGCCAGATTTGTTGGCATTTATTATTACTGCTCCGCTCCCTTGGGTAGAAGCTTGATGATACATGGCCGATGTTATCTATACTAATATTATAAAGAGGAAAGATGTGTTTCTTTGTTTTTTTGTTTGTTTGTTTGTAACGAATAGGCTCCGGAACTACTGAACGGATTTGAAAAATTCTTTCACTGTAAGAAAGCTACACTCTTTGCGGTGAACATGGGCTATATTTTATTCCCGTATTCCCACGGGAACGGGAACTACGCGGGTGAAACCGCGACGTCCGCTAGTTTCAGAATAAATTGGCATTTTAATGGCTAAGGAATTTTTAAATTCAGTTCAGTAGTCTCTGAGCTTATCGCGTACTTACAACAAAACAACAAAATCTTTTCTCTTGATTTAGTACTAGCTATTCCCCGCGGCTTCGACCGCGTAAAAGTAGTTATTGCGTATAATCATAACCCTCCTTTTGTGCAGTCGGTTAAAAAGTAGCCTATGTCCTTCCTAGGGCCTCGAACTATCCCTATACCAAATTTCGTCTCAATCGCTCCAGCCGTTTAGGCGTGAAAGCGTAACAAAGAGACAGACAGACAGGCAGAGTTACTTTCTCATTTATAATATACGGCAGGTTTCATCATAAATCGATGAATATTGGTGCAATTCTATACATTCGTGCCGTGAGACTTTCTAAAAAGTACCGGTAGATGGTGCCTACGTCGCCCCAAGACGTATTTAAGGTGGAAAATTTGGTTGGTTCCGAGTAGGTTTCGGTGGCTAAGTAGTTAATCATTTGCACTGTATGCGAGAAGATGCAGGTTTGAATCATGCTCGAAACCATTTTTTCCATATTTTTTTTTATTATACAGATGCGCTTGTAGTGGCGGCTCCAGACTACTGCCGCCGTGAACATGCGTGAACGTGAATGTGTGACGCGACGTGATAAATGTTTAAATTGTTAATGTACTTAGATTAGGAATTTTATATTTTTATGAAATTAAAATACAATAAAACAAAGTTATTGTAGCAGCCGCTTTAACGTCCATTTCACGGCACGGCTCACGTACGAATGAGAACATCCGTGAATGTGGAGGGCACGACTGTGCCGCGAATTCACGGCACTAATCTGGAGTCACCATAAAACGTCCAGAATATAAAACAAAATCTCTACCACCAGTTCACATTTGAGATACAGCCTCGCGACGGACAGACAGACAGACGACATAGTCTTATGAATAGGGTCTCGTATTTTTACTTTTGGATGCGGAACCCTAAACACGAAAAAAAAAACATTATATAACCCATCTCTTTCTTTCATTAGCAAAAACTCGCAGACATTGCTATCTAATTTTAGCTCACATTCATTTGCCTAAGTGCGAGCGAGACGACTATAAGTTTATGAGCCCGGCCATTGTTGTTAAAACGCAGTGCGTTTGTAAAAATCAATATTATGGTATCCTACCATAGAGGATTAGGAATTCTGTGTCAAAGATTAAGTTTCGTAGATAAGTTATAAGGGACAAATAGAAGGTATTTAGATTCTTCTACTCTTCTCCAAACAGCTCTGGTTTTTGTGATCTAAGGGTCTAGGCTAGGGGACAATCTATCTATAAAGTCCCTACATTATAAATAGGTACATGTATGTATATTTCCACACTTATTAATATTATAAAAAGAAAATACTTATTTAATTTATTTGTTCATAATTGTTACACTCTGAAACTACTGAACCGATTATCTTTCTCTCTTTCTGTCGATGGTAACCTGCTGTTAAATCTTTTAAATCTCTCATTATTAGGCCTTCAACTTGGCTAAATAACCGGCAGCCGGATCCAACGGCTTAACGTGCCTTCCGAGCACGGAAATTGAAGTTACGAAAATGCCACATTATGGTCACCGGCTATGGCGCGCGATCAAAGCAGCAAGGCCTGCTTTGATCGCGCGCCATAGCCGGTGACCATAATGTGATTGGAACGCCCAAGGAAACTGCAAGCGTGGCCGTTCTAAACTGACATGGACACGGAGTAGGTATCATTGCAGAAACGGTAGACATAGAAAAGACATTTAAGAAAAAAAACGCGATCCTTAAGACTGACAGGGATGGCGATGCGAAGGCCATAGGACCTTAAGCCAAGTTACATTGTAAGTAAGACGATTAACGCAGTTATAGCAGAACACTAAGTTACCGGAGTTACTGGGCTTCAATGTCTATGTAATATTAGTCAATAACTATGTAGCTCATAAGAATGACGAAATCCGCCTGATTGGTAATGGTAGAGTGACAAGAGACTTGTGCTCAATTTGATGGACTTTTTTTGATAGCCGTGTGAATTTCCTCATAGAATTCACCCCTTCAGAACGACTACTAGGGACATCCTTCCGAGGAACACCCGAGGCACCAGTCTCTAAATAGTCTAGATGCTTAGGTGGGGACCATGCGGTTTTAGTTGGTTTGTGTCCAGCATGGCATCCGTAGGGAATTTCCCCATGTAAAAAACAACACAAGCTCTCTGCAGGCAGAACCAAATCCATGGTTTGGGCTCTCAAAATTTTGGGTAGGCACTCATTATTCTTTTTTGGAATAATTGTATAATCAACATAATTCAATGTTCAATCTAGAGGTCTAATGGAGGTGCGAAATTTAATCAAAATGTGCTGAGGTATGTCCGTTTATCTTATCAGCGGTTATCTAGCGAAATGTAACGTGGTAACACTTGGCCAATATACGTTTTGTGTCAACATTTCAAATGTCTTTGTGTATCTGAATACATTCTATTTAGGATTTGCACTCGTGTCCCCGCGGACTCAGTGTTCTGTAAACGATCACTGCAGTAAGCAATATTTACTGTGGCCGGTCATGGACCACGTGGCCAGTTTGTTACATTTATTTGCGAGCGTTTCCGTGCTTGAGTGGGCACGTTAAGCCTTTGGTCCCGATTGCCAGTAAAATGGCAGTCGTTAACCCAAGTTGAAGGCCTTTATGGGCGGCTTGAAAATTTTCAACAGCGGGCAGCCACAACCGGCGCCTGTCCATATGAACACGGCTCTCCACATATTACGTGGGACAAATCGAAAAGGTGAAATGTAGGCTTACAATAAGTCTCTGCCTACCCCTTTGGGGTATAAGGCGTGATCATTATTTATGTGTGTTTTAGTATTTATCCGGAGCACCCAGCGCTAGACAGTTAGATAGGATTATGTGGTACCCACAGAGTTTCTACGTATACTATTGAAGTGCTCGTGGCAAGCCTAGACATTCTCTCGTTGGAGACCATGTTACTAGCCATAATCTCCAGTGGGAGCAAGTGGGACGTCAACACATCTTTTTGCGAGCTGGTTATACTACGAGAAAGTCGGTGGAGAGGGAAATCACCCGTAGCAATCCCCAAAGGCACTGGAAAAGACACGAAGTAAACCCTAAAGTCACGGGATATCACTTAGTCCAGCCTCTAAAGACGCGGTTTAGCACCCGAACCAACCAATAAAGACGCAGGATAACATCTGAACCAGCCCCTAAAGACGCGGGATAACATCCGTACCCTTACGGCCGCGGTGGTAGTCAAAGTCTGTTGGGAATTCTGAAACATTCTTCCGAACAATTAGGTACCAGGGTCTCCCGGCGATAGATGCAGTGGTTTTGGTCGGTTCAAGTCGAAATCAGAATAATATTGGTAGGTATCGATCAAGTCTGAGTCGAAATCAGGCACGGAAAGGCTCGTACCAAAAAAAAATCAGGCAATCACGTTTGCTGTGTTTTTCTTTTCTAATTAGGTAAGCCGTCTGTAAAAGTTTCAGTCTTCTAGCTATCAGTTTATGCGATACAGTCTGGTGACAGATCGACAGACAGACAGCGCTGTCTCCTCAGTAAGAGTGTCTCTCAGTAAAAGGTTTTTACCCTTTGGCTACAGAACCCTAAAAACTATCGAGAATTTCATCATTTAATGTTTTTGTCTTGAGCATTATTACCACCTATTACGAGGGACAAATTCTAAAAAGGTGAAAAGTGGACATATTTATTCCTTCGGGGATAGAGGCCTGATCATATTATGTATGTATGAACTGAACTTGCTTGTATCCTAACGTTAATTCATTGGACCTCACGAGTCCTGAGATCTAGAACAAGATAATAGTCATTTAGCGTCATATGCCCCCAATGTAGTGATCATTTACAGAATACAGAACATTGAGCTAACGAGGTTACGAGCGCATTAAAGAATGCAGGATTTCTTTTAACTTAATAGGTAGGTACCTATTCAAAATTTGAAAATGAATTTTCATAATGAAAAGCCGACTGCGAAGAAAAAAAAACGTTCTATTTTAATTTCTTCACTGTCAAAATCAACCTAATCAAAATTGGATGTTTGAGACGAAAATGAACGAATAATAAACATTATTTTATTTTAACAGGTTCATCATCACGCCTTTTATCCCCGAAGGGGTAGGCAGAGGCATATTATATGCCCACATTTCACCTTTTTTTTTTTAATTTGTCCCACGTAATACGTTGTGAGCCATATTGCCGTGTTTAAATGGACAGGCGCAGGTTGTGACTGCCTGCTGTTGAAAATAAAGCCTTCAACTTGGCTTAACGACTGCCATTTTACTGGCAACCGGGACCAACGGCTTAACGTGCCTTCCGAAGCACGGAAACGCTCAAATAAATGTCACAAAGTGATCACATGGATGGTCACCCATCCATGGACCGGCCATAGTGAAAGTTGCTTACTGCAGTGATCGTTAACAGAACACTGAGTCCGCGGGGCCACGAGCGCTTCAAATTTTATTTTAGTCTATGGCTATTTCTACTCGTTGCTTAAATTTGATGGTCACACGCTTATATTTTCTAAACCGCATGAGTTAGAAAGAAATGTTTTGAAATGGTGGATAAAACAGCTAATAAGCTATAAAATACATGAAATTTGTTGCATTAGAAGTAAATATTCATACCAAAAATCAACACTAAAGGTCAAAATCGGGGTCATTTTTCGCATTCTCCTCGTGTCACACTTCCCGATTTAGTTAAACATTATGTTACTGCTTCACCAAATTTCCATAGATTTTGAAGTTACATACACTAAATTCACCGTAATAACATACACTACACACACAGTATTACAAAAAAAAACTTCTTACTATTATTTAGAACGTAAAACACAATATACGTCGGTCACACGAATGTAGGTACTTTAGATTTGCGTAGTAAACGGTTGACTGTTGATCAAAACGACCGCCCCAATAACAAAACTCAACTTAACTGAACGTTATTGCTAGACCGGCATCGCAGGAAAGCGACGTACTTCTTCTGGCTCCATGAGAAAAAAAAATATCGGTAAGTTTCTACATTTGACACTTATTTCGAGTACTTTTCGTGGGTGACTTTTTGTACATTGTATAATAGCTATTAAAGTCAGAGTCAATTCATCGAAACCGCAAATAAATTAAGATATTTATGTAGTATTTGATTTAAACCGTAACGGCTAAACTTTGTCGGAATTTGAAAAAAAGATATATTTTCGTTACCTTCGTGTCACATGCTTCGTGGCGTTTTACCCACGAAGGTGAGTTTATGCCACGAAAGTGATCTTTGACTAGTTTCAGTAAGAGTGGTACTCGTTTAGATTCGTATTGTAGTATGTAGCGGAATGATAGCAGAACAAATGACTAGGTTTCTACAATCATGGCAAATGACAGAGCAATACCTACATATAACATTCCGTGTGATGCCCTTTTATAGGAGTAGAAACCCCACCGGACGTTATGCCAGATCCAAACCACAGTCCATACCGTCTAAAACTCACACCGCCTACTCACCCGTCTAGTGCTAGGCGCCGCCCCGGGTAACTCCTTAGAAAGATGTATCAGGGTACCTGACAGGCTTAGGCTATCAACGTGGCCTCGCATACGGGTTTGGGTGTTATCTTGCGTCTTTTGGGTTAGTTCAGGTGCAATTCCGCTTCTTGAGGCGTGCAGCATGCTAAGAACTTTCACGTCATGCCAATGTTTTAGCTCTCGAGGCGTAGACCTGTGACCCTTCGAGCACCTTTGTGCGCTATTTAAGCGAAGACACAACGGCCTTCGCATCCAAGTCTCAAGGACAGATCCCGGGAAAGAGTCATGCCACTTAAAGCTTAATAAAGGCACTTAATACCTTATACTTATATCAACTTATATACATTTAGGTAGTACTCGTCGAGTAAAACTCGTCGAGTTTTCCGGCGAAGCGGTTTGTGACTACTCTCGAGAACAACTTGTAAACATGGCTAAGGAGTGAGATGGGTCTGTAATTCTTCAGCAAGGTCTTGTCACCTTTTTTGAAAAAACAGTGCACTTCACTCCACGCTTTAGGAGTTTGTACCTGCTGGAGGACGGAATTAAAGAGACTCGTCAGCTCTTTCAGAACTGGAGTCCCGCCAGCTTTAAGAAGCTCAGTCGTAATTCCGTCCTCTCCAGGGAATTTATTGGGTTTTAGTAGTTCGCGAGCCGCCCTGACCTCGCCCTGGTCAATATCCGGAATGTCTTCCTCTTCGGTATAGTGGCGCGTTAGTGGGGCTCTGTGGTCACAGTCGCTAGGTCCCATCGGTTTTTTTTCCGTGATGCATGTAGGTATCTATAAAAGCTCTTAACTTCTTCGATAATCTCGAACCTCGAGGTCACGGTTTTGCCCCCCGCTGTTTTCAATTTTGTCAGACGGGGTCTTCCGAGCTGTTGCGCAAAGACTTTAGTACCCCGATTTTGTTTGATCGCTGCCTCGACGATGTTGGTGTTATAACGTCTGAGGAAGCATCGTATCAGCTTTCGGATTTTGATGTTTAAATCTCTCTGGTCTGACGTAGACGTATGCATAGATGGCGTTTGCCTCTGATTCTCATGAGCTCGAGAGTCTCGGGCGAAAGCTTGGAACACCTAGTTTTGCTTTTTCCAGACAAAAACCTTTGGGAGACTTGTTGTAGCGTCCTGACTACAGTGTCGGCCTTATCGTGATCGTTGCCAGTGGTTTCCAGCAGATCGAAACGATTTTGAAACTCCAATTGAAACTTTTCGGCACACAAAGCTATTTGGAGCGCAGTAGGTCGGATAGTAGGCTTCATCATCCGGGCCCTTTCGGCGCGGAAGTCTAAATTCAGAGATGCTCGGACGAGTTGGTGGTCACTTCCGGTGTTAAACCGGTTGATCACTGAGACATCTTTACATATACGCCTCTTGTCCGACATGATGAAGTCTATCTCGTTCCTTGTGCCCTTGTCGAGGCTTCGCCAAGTCCTTCTTCTATGGGGCTTCTTCTTAAAGAATGAGTTCTTCAAGAAGCCCCTGAGCCTCAAGAAAGTTGATAAGCATACGCCCTCTGTCATTTCTACGCCCCACACCAAAGGCTCCGATTTACGTTTCACGGCGTTCTTGTACTCCCACTTTGGCATTGAAGTCCCCCATCACAACATTGTAGTGAGTCTTGGCAGTACATTGTAATGCCTTCACCACGTCCTCGTACACGGTCTCAACTGCCTCGTCAGTGCTTCTCGAAGTCGGGGCATAGGTACACCTGAATCACCTTCAGGGAGTACCTGTTGATGAGTCTCAGTATTACGTATGCTACCCGGGACGAAACACTGCTGATCTCCACAATGCTGCTAACGAGGTCCTTTTTCACCATAAAGCCGACACCGCCCTCGGAAGAATGTCTCCCATCACCTTCCCGAAAGTAGAGTAGGTCGCCCGACGCAAGGGATTATCGTTTCCTCCCCCTTTCTTCGGACTCCGCACAACCCCAGTATGTGCTAGTTTATGCGACCCAGTTCTGCCTCGAGTTCGGTGAGCCGATCGTCCAGCCGCAGAGTGCTTCCATTATAAGCAGCCGGGTACGGACAATCTCACACAATATCATCTAGCTAGCCCAAATTAAGACAATATAAGCTTATGCTATGGGATCTAGATAACTGATAATTTGCTACTTTGTGCCAAAGAGATGTACTGTGTTATATGGTTCCAGAATAATTTTTACGTCAAAAGCATGTGTATAGGACCTGGTAATTGTTTTTAGTTAACTAGCTGTTACCATATAACTGCCGAATGAACATATTAACTTTTATTTTAGTATTTAAATAATGATTAATAATGTCTGTAAAGCTACTGCGTCACCTTCGTGGATCGTCGCGTCACCTACGTGGGATCTAATAATTCAAAACGTTATTCTTCCAAATCTGACTCACAATTTAACTTGTTGACTTATATATGTTACTTATCTTACCAAACGCTTTGTGTTTGTTTACAAAAATAGTTGAAATACTCAGTATTTATAATTTACCATGAAGGTAACTTCAAAATTATATTTTCTAATGAAATCTATTGGCATCTAGATACAAAGTCCATAATGCCTAACAATTTTTTTATTAGTATTGCCAGTCTGTTGATAAAAAAACCCCATGACGAACGCTTAAAATATCCTTACCTCCGCTCATTTAGGGCTCCAAAAGATAGATATATCAGGCCAACGACCTTTAGGAGGGTCGATTTAGCCGCCATGATGGTATTATAGGAACTTTCAAATATGAAACTATTATAAGGGTCTTGCAACTAAAAAAAGATAAGGAACTGTTTTGTAAGTAGGTATGCTCTTCGCACCTATTCGCAATAAGAACTGACAAAATATAGTGTTCGTAAAAAAATATTTATTCGTAAAAAAATCCATACAATTTTTTTTAATAAATAATTTTTGATCGACCATCTTGCCCGTCATAAGATTTCTTTTATTTTAAAATAGCGACATTTTTAAATTTGGTAAGTGGAACTTTTGTCCCGGAAATAACATTTTAAGTAAAGGGAAATCTCTTGTTTTTGGTACAATACAATTTTACCCGAGTATTTTAGTAGGTTTCTATTTAAAAATACACAAAGAATAAGATAAACAAACATTTAATTCCTCAGAGAAATCCCTTTTTTGGAACAATAAAATTTAAGTTTTTTTAAATAAAAATAATAAAAATCGTTTACTTATCGTAATTTTTTCACTCGATGCAAATTAATTAAATCTTTTAACAAGTAGGTAAGTGTATGAGTTCTACACTACACTTATACTCATCTATCTACGTTTTTTTAAATTAATAGGTGAGTAAGTAAACTAATCAATTAAATTGCAAGAACCCCTCAGTGTATGCGAAATGTTCTCAAAATAGTACCAATAGTTTTCGTTATTTTCTTTAAAATACAAAGAAAACAAAACTTTTTCTGTCTTTCACTTAGATCTTTTAAACTACACATTGAATTTTAATGTAGTTTTCAGCAATAGATCGAATGATTCAAGAGTGAGATTCATAGGTACAGAAAAACCGCACTGTAATGTAAACGAAGTAGCGCGGGTCAGCTAGTTTTCGTATAAAAACGATTCCCCTATCGTATTAGGGGCCCACAAGACGCGTTGAGCTCGGCCAACGACCTCAGGGGGACATACAGACGGAAATAGCCCGCGCGGGGGTCTGTCCGGGTTATTTTGGATAAGTATTTTGAGGCCAACCATCTTTCTACGTATGAACAGTGTTCTTAGGAAACGTTTGTTTAAATAATTATGAAGTGAATACTAAGATCTCGTGCAGTTAAAAGTCCTATTTTAAGCATTATCTATGGTACCTACTGATATTATAAAGAAAGGAAATATTTGTTTAAAACTACTGAACTGATTAAAAAGAAAACATAAAATCATTAGTATGCATACGTATGGTCACGCCTTTATCACCAAAGGGGGTAGGCAGAGGCATTCTAAACACACTCATTTTCACCTTAAATTTTTTTGTGCCACGAAATAAGTAGTGAGCCGTGTTGAAATGGACAGGCGCAGGTTGTGAATGCCCGCTGAAAATTTTCAAGCCGCCCCTCTGGCTTATAGGTTATTTCACTGACAACCGGGACCAAGGGCTTAACGTGTTTTCCGAAGCACGGAAACGCTATTTGAAAACATCAAAATCGGTCCGTAAATAGCAAAGTTATGAGTGTTATGACGTAACGAGAAAAATCATTGCGATTCATTTCCGAGTATCACTATTATGAAGTTCGTTAGCCAAACAAGGAGAAGCAACATAGAAAACAACAAAAATATCCGTCTGTACGTCTGTAAACAAAGGATACTAAATTACTAATACGCTAATACTAAAGTGATATTAATGATCTCACCATAGTTACTACGGGTAATACTCTAGTATTTACTTTTATCTTACAATTGAGTTACATCATAAATGTAAACAATATTTTGTTTATTTATTACTGCAATGTAATAACTAGGTATTTTTTTTAATTTCCTTTGCGTCACATAGCGGAGAAAAAAACCGCAGTGATAGCCAAAATCTGCTGGAAATCCTGGAGATATCCTTACGAGGACTTACCCGGTGCTTCCAACCATAGGCAGTAGGTACGGAACGTATTGGTTTCTAGTCGGAAAGAGTCCGGCATAACATCCATGACGGATTTATAACACAGAGAAAAGTTGTATCTATTAGGTATCAGACTCAAAAGAACTTATAATATGCGAAACTCCCGCTTTTGCATTAGTATAAACGAGGTTAAAGATTAACTCTGTTGTAATAATTCAGTCCACGTCCAAGGGCATGGACTGAATTATTGTACAATACTTTAGAATATCTCGGTTCTGACTAAGTTGCTCTCGACTGTACGACATTAGCATCTCTGTCAACAAGATGTTCGGGATCGAAAAAGTAAGGTATTATCAGGGCCGTTTAAAAAAAAATCTCAAAGTCCTAGAAATGCTTTTCTGCGAGGTAAGGGTTTCCGAGGGCTTAACCGGGACTCCTGGCTTTAGGCTGATGGCAAGGCACCGTGTGGTTTTAGTCGGTAGAAGTCCGGCATGACATCCATGAGGATTTCCACGCGAAACAAAAAGGCAAAGAAAAGGGTGGCCGTGAGCTTTATTGCCGAGTTCTTTCTCACAGGTTGCTCTATTGCCTTGGGAATCTGGCAGTAAATGAAGAAGCAACCAACTTGAAGTTCTTACTTGTGTTACTTTGTGACCTACATACATACATACATACATACGTACATACATACATACATACATACATACATACGTATAGTCACGCCTTTATCCACGAAGGGGTAGGCAGGCACATTTCAACTTAGTCTTCGACCAACAATAGTTTTATGTGCCACGTAATAGGTGATGAGTCTATTTTGCCTATTTACATGAACAAAGATGTTTTCCTTTTTACTTAAAATTCTGTGGTTTATTGGGTATTTACATGTAGAAATCCTTATGGATGCTATGTCGGACTCCTACCAGCTAAAACTACACTGTAATCTATCTAGAATCTGCTTACGGTTCAAAGCCCCGGTTGGAAGGACCTGACCAGCTGGTTCGAAGGACCAATAAAAGTTAGTAAAGTGGCTGGAAGATGGTTCGGGTGTTAGGTATCTAGGTTCTTGGGGCCTGAGGAGGGCATGAAACACTCACGCCATGCGTAACGATAATGGTTATAGTCTGGAATATTATTCTAGACTCTAATCAAACAGAGACTAGTTTTTATTCCCG
This sequence comes from Miltochrista miniata, assembly GCA_933228765.1. Taxonomy (NCBI): domain Eukaryota; kingdom Metazoa; phylum Arthropoda; class Insecta; order Lepidoptera; family Erebidae; genus Miltochrista; species Miltochrista miniata. The sequence goes on from OW121777.1 coordinate 14,854,992, forward strand.
AAATAAGTTTCCATGGGATGCAACAATCTTGACGTTATGTGTTATATGGAACAGGAAAGAAAAGAAAAGAAAGAAAAATGATTTATTTTGTTTTCAGCAAGGACACAATAAAAGTAAATACATGATAGTTACTTAGTGAACAGATAACATGGATTTCCCCGCATGAAACAAAAATGGTCCCTAGCTCAGCTTTGATGCTACTTCGCGTAATTAGCGAGTTAGCGCTGGTATTCTCTTAGGGCCAGTGAAAATACAAGAATGGAAACAGAATTAAACGCTAATCTAGTTGAGTATCACTTTGTAATTCAGCCCTAAAGTACTAAATAGATAGGTATGCTGTAAGGACAATACATACTACAATCTGCATTAGAAAACAAATGCTAAGTCGCTCTGCACTGTGACGTCACAGATACGTCACTGAGTTAAGATGGCCGTATGTGTCATATGAACGCATTTGTAACATGTTGTTGCAAATCTCTTCAAGTTAGGAGATTTTGGGTACATTTCCGCTGCTAGTTCGTTCGTTTGCGAAACATGTCATAAATAAATATTTTGGGACATTCTCAAACAACGCCATTTTTTTATTCTTGCCAAATGCTTGAAAACTGGTAAACATATTTTTCTGATTCACCTCATAGAAACTCTCAAACTCCGAAACAAACTTGTGAATCACACAAAATTTGGTCCGAGTTGGCAATCGAACCCCGAGACCTCAGCTCGAAAGTCGGTTCGAAAAACCTGGAACATCCTTCCGATTAGTTCCTAAAGGCCTCCGGCGCTAAACGGATTTGTGGGACCGTATGGTCTTAGTCGTACCGAGTCCAGCATAACATGCATCGTGGAAAACAAGTAAAAAAAAATACCGGCCTAGTGCGGATCAGATTCGGGCATGGAGGTTTCTGCTTCGCAAAAAAAGACACTTGTAAATATTTTTTTTTTGATTTTAGTATGTTTTGCTAAACCGACAACAGAAATACATAATCTATGAAAATTTCAGCTCTCTAGCTATCACGGTTCATGTGATACAGTCTGGAGACAGATAGATGGACAGCGAAGTCTTAGTAATGGGGTCTCGTTTTAAGGATTCGGTACCCAAAGGGTAAAAAATGGGACCCTATTCATGAGACTTCGCTGTCCGTCTGTCTGCCTGTCTGTTTGTCTGTCTATCTGCGTGTCTGTCTTTCCGTCTATCTGTTTGTCTGTCCGTCACCAGGCTGTATCTCATATCATAACCGGTAATAGCTAGAGTGCTGAAATTTTCACAGATTTTGTATTTCTGTTGCAGTTCGTCCCCTTAGTAACATAAAAATGTAACTCGATTTTTATCGATTTTGAGTTGAGTATGCCACCAGTCAGGAAATAGTGTGTTCCATGTTGTCACAAAGACTCGTATCTCTAGGACTCTTCATTTCCGAAATAGCCTCCGCCGTATCTGTAAAACACGTAAAACAGAAACAAACACACAAACTTATCTTGAGATAGGCTTTTGTGTGTTAACTAGCCATACTTAAAACCAAGAGGTATCTAAAGATACGTTTCTGTGTTACGAAACGTATCTAAAGATACGTTTTTGTGTTACAGTGCTTTCATTGTTTTACAATAATTGAACACAAAATGATTATAGCATCTAAATAGACACCTGTCCATAATGTTTAACCAATATCCAAGCGTATTTATAAAACCCACTAGCCAACTCTGGGGTTTCGTTCGCGTGAATGACGTTTATCACGACCAAACGAAAAGTGATTGATCGGAAATCCAACCTTGATTTTTAACTCCGTTTTGTTCTTAACCGTTTTGTTCTTAACTCCGTTTAACTCCACTTCTTCTAAACCGATACTTAAGCGATGAAACAATCGTAGACTTTTAAGTCTGTTCAGATTTTTCTAAGAACTGCTAACATAAGGACAAACAGAAACGATACAAAAAAAATTTCAGACGCAAGTTGTGCACAACTTTTGTCTGAAATCGATAATACGTTTTCATGGTGGAATATAGGGACGTCCTTAGTAGAAAACATGTCATTGAAATGCAGCAAGTTGGATACCCATAACTCCTGGGGCAGTCAGTAGGCGGACAACTTCTTAAAAAAAACCATTGTGCCAGACTTGGCTAAGATCGCCAGTCGAGTGACAGAGACGAAAACAGTACTGCCGGTCACTGAGAAGGTAGTGTTTTTCAAGTTACCCTAACAACTGTGTATTAGTTACGAGCTCTATAGCATTTAAAAGAGATGTGATGGTTATAGGCCTTTATTCGGAAGGGTCAACCTTCGTGAGAGAAAGAAAAGCTTTTTTAATCAACTTTCAAATATGCGTTTCATGCTACACACAGTGTAGAATAACGACCGCCTCTCAGCGTAATGCCGTCTGTATGTAGTGCAGGCAGACAGCGCTGAGAATTTTTGAGACGAACGGTATGCTTGGCGATACGATGTGCAACTGCGGTCTTCCATGAAACCAGTACCTATTTGCTTCATGGAATATTAAGAAATGTTAGTACCTGACACAAGAAACTTCTGCCCATATTACTTTAATACCAATGCGGGTAGACCGTCTGGCAACTTTAAATATGAACTTTACATGAACCACTGCACTCTCACTTTTTTGCCCCTACAGGATCCAGCGGTAAGAAGTATAAATTTCATGCCCGCAAGACCTTCTAAAGTGAGGCAAAACCACCCCACGGGTACGAGCAAAGAACTCATGCCAGTCTGCCGACTTACAGTAACACAATGCCGCTACTTTCTGAGCCGGGGTGGTTCAGGCCTTGCGAAAGGCGCTCACGTCCAAACGAAAGTGTTCCGATCTACAAAGTGGTGCATGCCCTGAAACGGTGTATCCATCAGGTCCAGCAATGAACTCTAATCGTTCTCCTTGTCTGGTACCTTGGTGAGGTATTTAACCCTATCAGGGAAAAATCTTAATTAGAGAGCTTAATCCTCTTACGCAGCCCTTCTTGATAATTCAGTACGCAAGGAACTCGCTCAGTCAACATAGAGACTGTTGAAATCTCCCACATTCACTGTCTGCCGAAGGATACTGCTCGAAATTACTTCGTCAGTTAAAGAGGTGATACCTCTGTGAGTTCTGTAGATACACCAGTAGTTTCGGGTGTGACCCTCGTGATCCCCTATATGATCCCCCGTGATAAGCTAGACAGTGTCCCTGTCTTCATAAATCATAATCTTTATTTGCCTTAAATGGGGTAAGTACATAAAAGATGTTGAGTAGTCTTCAAGGTTTTGGAGAACTGCAGATTTATCATCCAAAACAATGTACGTTTGGGATGATATTTTTTCTGCCGCCGTCTCTACTCTTCCTTAAATAGCTTCAGGGTATGCAATATACATACCTATCCCGACTTGTACTCTCTTTTATTATGTTTAATTGAATTCTAATAACATAAAAAATACCAAATTAATAGAATATAACACGAAGTATCTCATTAAAATTTCGTTTTCATAAGAAAAAGTTTGTCACATAAAAGCGTATCTGAAACCATTTTGAAAATTATTGAACTTTAAATATATAAATAAAAACTTTTTAAATGAGTAGTTACTTTCTTTGCAAAGCTTAATAATGTGCTAAACGTATTTTAAGCATTAACCGCGAATACTTTCAATAGTAGTCAATAAATTCTCATTAATACATCGTGTCACACGGTTTTTTGCTGTTTCCCAAAAGTAAGCAAAATCGAGTTACATTTCTGTGTTACTAAGGGGACGAGTTATAACCACAAATACTAAAAACAAAATAATAATAATATTTAAGGGGGGCTCCTTTACAACAAACGTGATTTTTTGACATTTTAATTTGGTTAATAAGGGCAACAAGTAGACGCTAAATACTCACTGAATATCGAGTTGTGTATTTTCATTAAATATAAATAATTTATTTAAAACAAAATAGACACTTAAGGGAATGTAATCCCATTCAAAAAATGTGATTTTTTGTCGTTTTTTTTTTGTACGGAACCCTCCGTGCGCGAGTCCGACTTGCACATGGCCGGTTTTTTTTCTATATTTTGGGAAAGGGACCTAAAACCTAAAGATAGAGGCCTTCAAATTGGCATGAGAGTGTGCTAACATTAAAATGACAGAAAAGAGTCTCAGTCATTTGCGGACTTTGTCGAGTCTCCCAATCGAGTGAAGCGGGAAAAATTATACACTTTGAAAAAAAATAATTGACATTTGACAGTCAAAGTTTGTTAATGGTTCTGAAACCGAAACCGTGGGTTAAACGAAATGAAAAAAAGAATTGAGATTTCACAGGCCGGTAATTTTTAGTAATTCGCTCAGAAAATGATAATATACTTTTAATCTGAGCCTCAAACCGACTAAAACCACATGGTTTCTACCTGCACTTCCCGAAAGAATATCCCACGATTCCTTGAAGACATAATTAAGTAGGTTCTGAACAAATGTGAAAATTGAAATTACTTAATCTGAATAAAAATCGAAACGGCAGACGTTTTGGTAATTCCTCTAATGATAAAACTGGAGTTAAATCGTGACAAAATAGAACACTTTCTTCCTGGCTAATCACTTAAGGAAAATTTATTTTTGGTTAAGAAAAACCAGAAAAAATATGGAAAATCCTGAAAATTTAATTCCAATAATTTAATTAATTTGACATAACGCTGAAGAACTATTAAGCTGCTGCATAAAATACACAAAAAATATCTTTTTAAATTTCATGTAAGTATACTAAAAAATCTACCTAATTCGACAGTTAATTTAAATTATTATTTATGTTAATAAAATTACTGAAGCTAATGAAGTAACACTAATTAACACTGTTTACAATAGGAAAATAAAAATGCAGTCTAATGTATGAATCACTCTTTTCCAACATTTCATGAATATTGGGCTCTTATCTAGCATCCAACACAATATTTCAGCGCTCTTTCGTGAAAAAATAGGCCTCAGAACTGTGTTATAATAATCTTATCGGCGTTTTTATGTTCGGTACATGAAGCAAACATTAGCTAGAGTTATGATATGAGTACTTATGTATGATTGATAAAACTTAGCACAAAAATAGACATTTTTTGAAACACTCACCGAAAATCGGCATTGGAACACATCCCGTACGGTCTAACGTCGAGAACCACAATGGGGCGCATAATATATTTCTGTGGGCGCATGTCTCTACAAAGCGAACATTTGGCCGTTCCCAAAATAGTACCATATAGCAGGCCCCCAACTAAAGTTATAAACATTCGACGCACACATGCTAATACCCTAAATAAAAATCAATATTTAAACAATCACAGGGTCGACGACGCGCCGCGATAAAATGTTCTACGACGGCTCAACAATATGGTCGATGCTCATTTTACTGAAAAAAATGTGACTTTTCACAACCTTCGTATATGGGAAAACTACAAAAATAGACTTAATGTACTGTACTCACAGCAGATGTAGGGGACCGAGCGGCTACACTCACTTCACATCACGTATGCAATTAGCGATCGTCGTCTTATTTTTTTAACGATGAAAAATCAATAATTTTTAAGAGCACTAAATTTTGTTCATATTTTCCGTCGGGCCCCTACAGCCCTCGGTCTCGCTCGCCGACACTTAAAAATGAAAAACTCATTGCAAGAAAACTGTGGAACCGAAAGAGATGCATATAGTTGCCTCTCCGATTGTAAATAATGACGGGAACGAATCATAACAAACGAGAGAGACACACGATATACGGGAAAAGCATTTTAACAATAATAAAAGTACATTACGTAATATTATGAGTTAATACTTAAAACCATGTACTTACCAATAGTTATTGAAAATATAGTTGTTAGAATGATATATTTAAAGGATTTACACAATTTTTTGTCGTCGCGAATGCATTTTGACGCGAACAACCGCCCGTCACACGGACGCCATTTGCAATTAACTAGCGTGCACTTATCTGTTTCGTCTTTGCTAGGTTATTTTAGATTTTCAAGTAGCATACTCAAACGAAATACAATTATTTTAATCAGGATTTATTTATTTAAAATATTACATTACGTTACTTGAATCTAAGTAATTTCTAAATTACTGGGATCGTTGTTTTTCCCACCTGACAAACAATATTTCTTTGTTATGGTAACATTGATTTTATACTGTCAAATTAGTTAACAACATGAACTTGAGTTGAGAGCGGGAAATGTTTGTTTCAATTTTGATGTTGTAGTTTAGGAAATATTGTTTTAAGAAATGTTTATTATTGTGTGGTGGCTGGTGGTTATTGCGAGTGATTTGGAAAGTCATGAATATGTAGAGGAAAAGTGATCACGTTGAATAAGTTAGTTAAGTACAAACCTCCTGTTTATTTTACAATGTTTTGTTAATGTTGAGCAGCACTGCTCAACATTGATTGCTGATTATAGTTTTCTCCTAAGGTTAGATAGGTTGTAGATAGATAATTTTATGGCTTTATAAATGTTTTATCGTGCTTAAAATGTTATACCTACATGATGCTTTTATTTGTTAGAAATACTGGTGAAGTCATAGATATGTATATCCCGTTCGCTCCGTTGGCGTAGAGGCGTAATGCGGTAGGCAACTGGCAAACTTAGAGCGAACGGGTAGTTATTAGATTTTTATATTGATCAGATAGGTATCTATACTGGTTCATATACCTTTTTTGTTACCTCGACTTATTTAGCAGACTAGATAGTCCGGTCTTAATTTTGGTAGTGTTTAATACATAATATAGTTAACAGGTAACAAGAAACCCATGGAGAAACCTTACCTGGTTAGAGGACACCACAGAGACCCAGGCCCCAAGAATCACCAAGATCCAGGCACTAAAAAATCAGTGATCCGGGCAACCTAAGCAGATATCACTGTCATTCACTTCAGTCGGAGAATGCAGTAATGAAGCCCCCCAAAGTTCTGGGTTCTGATCCCATCGAGAACAAAATAATTATGTAGGTACCATTTTTTAATAAATTGACTATAATATACTTTATTGTTTTTTATTCATAAAAATATATTACGTAAAACATTCAATTCTGTAATTTTGTATACTTTCTATGTTCAATATTGCTTTGTATTGTTCTCCAAGGTCCTCTATTCTAATTTGTTCTACTTAGAATGAACTACACATTTCTTTCATAATATTGAAATTGTCCTTCTCTCCCATGGCACTGCCAATATTGGATTTGTTCTATTTATTAAAAAATAACTTACCTTTCTCTGTCAAGATCACCATGTAGCTATGAAGATATTAAATAATTCTTTTAGACCAATTAGAGATAGAGTACAGATGGAAAACTCATGTATTTTTTTTCACACCTACCCCACAAATTAGAGATAGTACAGATGGAAACCTACATACTAAATTCGCTGAGGCTACGCACACATAGACAACTCATTCACAGACACGAGGTCAGGCGGTCTCAACCGAATTTTCGATACTGATTTGTGCGCGAGTGTGTGTAGCAGAGGGTAGGTGTAAAAAGAAAGTACATACATGAGTTTTCCATCTGTACTATCTCTAATTTGTGCCTACCCTCTGCTACACACACTCGCGCACAAATCAGTATCGAAAATTCGGTTGAGACCGCCGCGCCTGCCTGACCTCGTGTCTGTGAAAGAGTTTCTGTGTGCGTAGTGTCTGTGAATGAGTTGTCTATGTATTTCAATAGCTTTGCGCAAAAATGTAAACAAACGCATTTGATCCAATATATCCATAGTTACTTGCAATTGAATATTTACCCTGATTATATTCCAGTATTCAGGAGTCATACAGTGTTCTTACAATCATTTCGACACCAAATAACTTCTTTGTGACAGTTTATTTTCATTTAAAATACCTACTCAGGATAGTAAAAAATTCAATGATTTGTCATATTATATTTTTCTACTCACCTGTCTTAGACAACGATTGTCAAAACATGACATGTTTACCTACATTATTGCCAGATCGGGCAGAATTGGACTTATATTAAGTAGGTTTCCATATGTACTATCTCTAATTTCTGAATTAGGTGCCAAAATATATCCTTTTAGAAATGATCACCTGATAACCTATTTTCTTTGCAACACCAACTCTCATAATCCCTTTTCTATGATCCTTGTGTTCATACTTAACGTGCAGAATTTTTGTGTTGATTTCAACATACATCAGTCAAATAAATTAATTGTCTTGATCCAGGACATAATACCTGCTGCAACCAACAACAAATAACACTGATATCCGATGAGTGCCACTTTATGTGATGAGCTGCTGCAGACGAATTATTACCAACGGACTCCGGGTATCTGTCCCCTTACGGGGTCTGTTGGGAACTGAAGATAATTTCATATACAAGGGACCCACTTGCCAAGTACGTGGGGTCCGTCGGAAAATAGAATTCCCTACTAGCCTTCTAACCTAATCTATCCGTGTCGGATTGCGCGAGGTGTATAGATATACTGCGCTACATGGTGATGTACATATAGCACTGCTTGTACCTGTACCTACTTGTTTTTTTATTAATGGGGGAGGAGAGTGGGGGTACGTTGATAATTCTGTTTCCCAACAGACCTCACGTACTCGGCAAGGGGTTCCCTTGGACATGAAATTATCTTCAGTTTCCAACAGACCCCGTAAGGGGATAGATACCCAGGGTCCGTTAGGAATACACGCTGCAGACGATATCCGCTCACACCACACAGGCTTGAGCCATAGCGCCTCCAGCTACATTCTACCACGGCGCTTGTTCTCAAAAACCCTACTTAATTCAAAGCTATCTATTACGATCACGAACAACGCATGTCGGGCAGAGGTACTCTCATACACGCCAGAACCGAGTCATTTTAAAATTGTTTCTCTCTCCAAATGTATAAACTTGGAACTTTCTGCCTGCCCAAATTTCCCTCCTCTTACAACGGAGCGTAAAGAGGCATATAAGGGGATCGCCAAAATGATCATTGCGCCATCTATAGTCTGATAAGACTATGACAGAGGCCCAAAATCGCTATACTGTATTTATTTAGCCGTGAGTTTGCCTCACGGCTACATAAATACACAAAGAAAACTGTAGTTGTCGAACTTTTAGCCGAGTGAAGCGAAAAATGTATTGTGTGTTTTTAATAGATACTAATATTATAAAGAGGAAATATTTGTTTTTTTGTTTGTAACGAATAGGCTCCGGAACTACTGGACCGATTTGAAAAATTCTTTCACTGTTGGGAAGCTTTATTTTATTCTCTTTGCGGTGAACATAGGCTATATTTTCTTCCCGTATTCCCACGGGAAGGGGAACTACGTGGGTGAAACCGCGTGACGTCCGCTAGTAAATAATAGATTTTTTTTTGTATAAAGTGTACGCTATCTTAGGTAGGTAGGTACACTTTAGACTATTACAATCTAGCTTATAGGCTAATAAGTAATTTTATGCTGACTTAAACTTCTATAATACCTACTTATTCTAAGAAAAGAATCCATTGATTAATCTTAGAGTCTGATAAATTAATACACTTTGTTCTTGTGTTCTTAAACAGTAAGCACTAAAGACACTTATTATTCTCACTAGGCACTACACTAACTCAAAGGGCTTAGTTCTTTTGAGTCTTCTTTTTAAGTCTGTCCAATCGAGGAGTTGAATTGCCTCCGGATATAGTAAATAATAGATAAAAATGTGAAAGTAAATTAAGACCAAGTAGACATTTCGACATTCCGTCTAATTTAGTTTAGTGTGAAAAGTAATAAAATGTTCAAATTGAAAACGACACTTGTACTGTTCCACAATATCTATTATAAACCTGACCGGTTTCGCTTCACAGCATTTGCAAAGGTCTATATGGAAGTCTCTTCCATATAGACCTTTGCAAATGTAGGTTGTGTATATGAAATTGTAGGTATAAAAAGATTTATAATCTATGCAAATAAATAAAATTGGAGTGTCTGTTTGTAATATTAAAATAACCGCTTTCTACTACATGCATATGAATGTATATACGGTACACATACCAAAATATATATTTTTATAATTTTTGTCTGTCTTTCTGTTTGTTCCGGCTAATCTCAGGAACGGTCGATTTGGACGGGACATTCACTGGCAGTTAGCTTATGTAATATGGAGTAATTTAGGCTACTTTTATTTTAGAAAAAAATGTCAAAAACAAAAAAAAATAAACAATTTTTTTTTATTACATTCCACGAGGACGAAGTCGCGGGCAAAGCTAGTAATAAATATTGTGGAATAGTACAAGTGTCGTTTTCAATATATGCAGCAAGTGACATCAATCAACAGTATAAATAATCTAATAAAATGTTGTTTACTATTGTAAAACGTCTCACGCCCAAGTAAATACGGTATAGATTTCGCTATAGCCTTCGATCAGACAGGCGTCGTCAATCGGAATTATAAGACACACTGCCTGAATTACGTTTAGAAAACTATTATTCCTTAGAATGATTTTGTTGATAGGTAGGAAGTCAAATAAAAATAAGACAATGTATATAATAATGAAATTTAATTGTAAATAATAGTAAATGTAGGTTTGAGGGGTACATTCCGCTGTTAGGCTACTTGCTTGTACGCGCTATGATCTGCATCTGTAAACAAATAGAAAAATTGTAATACATGCAAGTAAGTAAAGATTATTTAGTGCATTTGTTTTAGTGTGGCGACGGGGTACCGTGTTGTGACGGGTAAGAGTATAAAATGTCGCCACCCTAACACATCCCGAGGGTGTCGTAAGAATATAGAAAACACTTTCGCAAAAAGATCCATTGCATAGAGGTCTTATGGGCGGCTTGAAAATTTCAACTACGTGTCGCGGCGACCTGCGCCTGGCCATCTCAACACGGCAACACGGCTCACCACCTATTACGTAGTTAATTAAAAAAAAAAGGTAAAATGTGAGTATATTTGCCTCTGCCTACCCTTTCGGGGATAAAGGTGTGATGTGATACATACGTATATGTTACAAATAGATGAACTCACCAGCCAAGGTAGCGAGGCAGTCATCAAGTCTGGGGCTGAAGACGCCAACAGATCAGCGATGACTCTGACCGCGACACACCAAAGGTCTAATGTCCCTTTCCCATAATGTCACTTTCCCGAAATGTCCCTTTTTCAAAATTTCTTTCTCAAAATTTCCCTTTATTTTTTGTTTTCTAGCTATTTATATTCAGTCAATGACAATGGCGATGATGGATAGGTTAGGTTAGAAGGCTAATGCACGTTAGCGTTCGTGGTTATTTTTTTTATATAGCGAATTATGGGAAAGGGACTTTTTGATAAAGGGACATTATGGGAAAGGGACTATTTGAAACCTAGGGACATTTTGATAAAGGGACATTATGGGAAAGGGACTATTTGAAACCTAGGCACATTTTGATAAAGGAACACTATGGGAAAGGAACTATTTGAAACATAGGGACATTTTGGGAAAGGGACATTCTGAGCCTGAACGATAATGGAACTCACCAGCCAAGGTCACTATGCAGTCATCAGGTCCGGCGCCGAAGACGCCAACAGGTCAGCGGCGCCTCTCACAGCGAGACACCACAGGTCTAAGCGCTGTGCGAGGGCGGACGCCCCAGCTCGCCCCAGGGCCCTGGGGCGGACCCAGCCGATGTGGGCGCAGCTTGATACCTGCGGGATACATATATGTAACAGAAGGGGCAATTAAACACTTCAGGACTCTGCTAATTACTTTATTCTCCGTATAGACACACAATAAATTGGGCAGAGCTTCGGCTAGTCTCAGTATACAGCACAGAATGACCTGACAAAACGCTCGCACTCTCTTATGTTGGGTGTAACAAAATTACCTATCCAAATTTCGTCACGTGACGTGGCATCAGTCAAGAAATATTACAAAAATGAAGAAAAAAAAATCACATGAATACTTTAACCGTAAAGCCGTTTTAAAGGTCCTATTTTATCCTATTTTCACCCTTTCTATCGCTACTGAGCGGCAGTAGAAAGCGACAACGACAGCCAGACGGGTGCTCCGTGTTTGTTTTGCCACGGCGACCATGTTACCTCGAATTGCCGCGGTAAAAAATGAATTCTTAATGTGCGACAAAAAAATTTAAAAAAAAATGCTCATGAAATTTGGAGAGGTAATTTTGTTACACCCAGTATACACCAAGGAACTTATACTTCTAACTGGAATGCTTACGAAATCACAAAAACAAATTAAAATTGAACTTTATTTTCAACGCCATTCGGTTTATATTGCATTACTTCATGTCAGAGGTAAAAAACGTTCCCGAGCAGGACAACGACTTAAGGGGATTCGTCTCTTTCTTGCAACGCAGTGTGTTATAAGTGGTAATAAAAAGAAACAGACGGTAGTTTATATGACCAGTAGTAGACCAGATCAGAGGTAACAGTTTTCATACGTGCTGGTCAATACGCGTTAATGTTTATTATAATAATTAATGTTTTAACTTCAAAATTCTATTATTTCAATATTTCATACATTATTGGCGTGACTTAAAATAAATTTATTTGAAAAATAATAACTATTGGTAGTAACTCATAAATTACGCATGGCAACTCTGAAGATTCATTGTGGTGCCAACACGGTACGTTCTAGATCGGACTTACTTTTAATAAAATAAATATAAAATAAATATTTGTGGATGTAGCCCAAATTAAGCTAAAACAAGCTTGTGCTATGGAATCTAGACGACTGATATACATACTTATATAATTCTAAATACATACATATTACACATAGAAAACACCCTAACTCCGAAACAAACATTTGTGGATCACACAAACATTTGTACCGACCCAGGAATCGAACCCAGGACCTCCAGCGCTAATGAACAAGTATTAAATTACTAGGAAATTGGATTGATGTGAGATTTTTGTGTAGGTAGAATGAAATTTCTCTTTCCCAATATTCTTACCGAAAGCAAAAAGGGGTTAGATACTTCGGTAAAAATATATACATATACCTATTTGATTGTATGATACGATAGTTGGTTTTACGTAGTTTCTATCCCCTCTTTCCTTTGTGATATGAAAAGCATAGGCCGACATCCTACAACCCTGGCTGCGTAATATTTGATACGTAAGAATCTAAACAAAAATATAAGTTTGGTTTCCGACTTTTTGATAATGATAAATAAGACGTTCGGCCCCTCTCCCCTAAACCGTCATCATCAATCAATCAATACATATAATAAAATCGTAACAGGTCGTTGTCTGTACATGGAAGATAAATAAGAAAAAATATTATAGGGGGGCTTTATGAACGCAATAGAACCCAAAACAATGATTTTTAGAATTTTTGTCTGTTTGTTTGTATGTCTGTATGTCTGTATATCTGTTTGTCTGTACGGTTGTGCACGCTAATCTCAGTAACCGCTCAACCGATTGCAATGCGGTTTTTTTTATTGTGTTGAGGTTTGCTCCAGTTAACATTTAGCGTTTGTTTTATGTAAATCGGTTTAGAAATAAAAGAGTTATAACACTTATAAGAATCAGATATTTTGAAAATTTTAATTGTAGGGGTTTCTTTGAATGTGAGTGAACCTAAACTGGCGTGTTGGCTTAATCATAAAAGAGCCTTCGGCGCGGACTGAATTGTTTAAAAATAGACTTAATCATTAAGCTCTTTTATGATTAAGCAAACAGGGCAGTTTCAGACGCTGCTTGATGACTCTGATGAAGAAATACCTTTCCTTTCATACACCTTATGTAACGTAAACGAAGTTGCGGGCTCAGCTAGTACGTAATAAATTTAAATACGTGCGGCACGCTATAATTTTTGAGATATCAACTAAGTTACGATATTGACCGAGTAAAACGGTCTAGTCATTAGTAGTTGAGTTGATAAAGTAGTAGATATTAGGTGGTACGAAAAGGCCTTGTAAAAAAAGAGAGAGCAAGCAAGCTCTGCCAAATTCTCTTCGTACCTACTTAACGGCCATCATACCGAGCCGGTAGTGTAAGAATGGCTCCACATAGGTAATAACTGATCTAGTATCTTATTCATTAATTTTAAAAATTTCACGTCAATTATTACAAGTCATTCAATTCGTCAAATTATTAAATTGTCTTCTGCAAGACCTAATTAAAACATACATAACTGTAAGTTCCATAGATATCATTTATTTTATTATTGTGTACCTATGTCTTTCAACTTAATAAGAAAATATTGTCTCACTAGCTGAAGCGTCTGCATGGACACATTAGTAGAAAGAGATAGCATCCCCTTTTATAGCTTTCCTTTTCCGGAACGCTTTTGATGTGCACGTGAGCATTCCAGTTAGAAGTATAAGTTCCTTGGTATACACACACTCTATTATACACTCGGAAATTACGTCACTTCATTATGTCAACTGTCATAGTGATTTAAGGGCGGCGTTACATATAATAAAATCGTAACAAGTCGCTGAGAGATACTAACGCATTGGACGTACAGTGAACGGGCAACATTCTAGGCCTACAGTGAGCGCCGTCTGACTTTTTTGGCGGGATTTGGAAGGAATGTATCGTTTTATAAATTTGCAAAATTAGTGTTTTTTCGAGTGCATTGTGTGTATTAATGGTGGATTCTTAAACATAAACGTTCGACAACGTGCACTAGTGTTGGGAAGTGATAAAACGCAGTGAACCGCAACTTTGCTTGCAAAGGTTTGTTAAATCATTAAAGGAATGGCTTCTGGAAAAAAGTTTTTATTCTGTTAATGACTTTCTGGAATCTAATAAAAGGTATTGATGACATTTGATGCATTCCTATAATGATATTGCTATAAATTTATATTTGAGAAATCTATTTTAATGTATTCGATAATAATGTATGACGAAGTAAATCTATGCTGAATAAAATAATGTTTGCATGCCCAGTTTAGGCAGAACATGATGTACTTAATCTTAAGCGTAATTGTAACATCTTTTATACAATGTTCTAGCAAATAAAGATATATTATTATTATTATTATTATTTGCAGTTTCTGACAAAAAAATCCAAAGAAACTTTCAGAAATGTATCCACCGCTTTTCTGAAGGTAGACTGACTTTGACTTAGGGCTGTACTTGACTTTGACTGGACTTAGAGGACGAGGACTGTGACTTATTTAAGCAAAATGAAGATATAACTTTAAATAATAATAAATAAAGACATGGCTTAAAGGTCTTGTAACCAAGCCATAACTATTAAAAAAAAAAAAAAGTGAGCGCAGTCTCTTTCTGCGAGCAGGTCATGCTCGTGAAAGAGATGGCGGGGCGGGAACG
Source organism: Miltochrista miniata (assembly GCA_933228765.1). Taxonomy (NCBI): domain Eukaryota; kingdom Metazoa; phylum Arthropoda; class Insecta; order Lepidoptera; family Erebidae; genus Miltochrista; species Miltochrista miniata. The sequence continues at coordinate 14,870,181 of OW121777.1, forward strand.
GGAGAGAACTCTCCCAATTGAGTTCTGCAGACGTGTCTTCGCCGAGGACTATCGGCCTCCATGACCAGGGGTCTGAGGACGGTGAGATGGTTACGACCGTCCTTACAGAAGCAGGCCAATGACACACACACTGAAAATTATCATCTTTTGGAACCCACCATGAACAGGAGCCACTGTGAATTATCAAGTTTATGGACCCACCGTGAAGCTTTGTTCCAACTCCAAACAACAAGATTTTGGACCCACAACAGAGTTGACTTTCAACGGTTGGACCATTTTTGTTGTTGTTTGGTTTTAAGTTAACGAAAAAATTTAAAATGAATAGTCATATATGAGATCGGGAAGTGCCAGAATTTTGGAGTGATACAAAGTTCACCGGGACAAATAGATTTTTCAAATTCTCACCTGATCGATATGTCCTCTAATAAGTTTCTCAGCCAGAGCCTTCATGATGAGTAGTTCCACTTCATCTAGAGGTACCCTCGCCTCTCGTGAAATCTCTGCGAAAGTCAGCTTGCGTTGGGCTGAAGTGCGGTTGAATGCCATCTGTAATTGATGTTAAAGTCTACTAGTTTTATTTTGTCTCTTACTGAAGCGGCCTTTAGGGAACTTCTGAATAAAACTTATGTGGACTGTATTACATGGGCTTTAATGCCATAAAATATAATTAACAATAAATTATTGAGAACTAAGAAATGCCCGAGGGCGAGCGTGTCGTGGAGCGAAGTGAAGGGCGGACGCGCGGGCCGCGGCTCGGCGCGCGCGCCGCTTGTTGCGCCCCCCGCCTCAGCTCCGCTCCCTGCGGTCAGCTGTTGGGAGGCGAGGTGCGCCGACACTTACTTTTCAACCTAAACTAATATTATTAAAAGAAAAAAATGTTTGTGTGTGTGTGTGTGTGTGTGTATGTTTGTAATGAATAAACGCAAAAACTACTCGCCGATTTTAAAAATTCTTTCTCTATTGGAAAGCTACATTCACCCTGAGTAACATATAAGCCCAATTAGTAGACTTACCTCCATAAGACACAGTATAGCAATCTTCTGTCTCAGTTGCCGGTCTGCCCGAGCTAAGTCAGGGTGGTGCGCTTGGGCCCGAACCTTCTCAAAAGCAACTATGTCTCCAGCGGCTACTGCTTTTACGAGGTCGCAGGCCCAAGCATCTGAAGTGCCTTCCAGGGATTCTAAGATGGGGTGGGCCAGCTGAAACAATATTATAGTGATACCGTTAGAAATCAAGTAAGTATTGTAAACCAATATTAGGTTGTTTTTGAATAAGAAGTTACTCTTCCACTTGCGAACTCATGCTCTTAACCACTGCGCTGGCAGACAAGCATCACAAACTCATTAAAGCTTAGTGACAGGCTGAGATTACTAAAACGAAAGAGAGAGACAAACAGGCGATATCTTTTTTTCTTATACTTTTCATTTCATAAAATCCAAGTAACTAAGACGAAAGTGGCACTTCAAAAAACGTGAGTAAACGTGTCTGCATGTGAGTGTGTAGGTTCGTTTGTGTGTTATGTGAGTGTAGGTTTGCTAGAGCGCATGTGTGTGCTACCACATCAGTAGAAGATATGACGGTGGCCAGGGCCAGGCGGAGCGCCGTCGCGCGTCTCTCTTGTATGTATGTATGTGTGTGTGTCTGTGCACGTACCAGCTCGCCCAGGTCGTACACAGTGGGCGCTATGACGGCGGCCAGGGCCAGGCGGAGCGCCGTCGCGCGTCTCTCTTGTATGTATGTATGTGTGTGTGTCTGTGCACGTACCAGCTCGCCCAGGTCGTACACAGTGGGCGCTATGACGGCGGCCAGGGCCAGGCGGAGCGCCGTCGCGCGTCTCTCTTGTATGTATGTATGTGTGTGTGTCTGTGCACGTACCAGCTCGCCCAGGTCGTACACAGTGGGCGCTATGACGGCGGCCAGGGCCAGGCGGAGCGCCGTCGCGCGTCTCTCTTGTATGTATGTATGTGTGTGTGTCTGTGCACGTACCAGCTCGCCCAGGGGGCCGAGTCTGCTATTGTAATCGCATCAGAATAGAATAGATATCGTAGCAAAATAGAAGCTCATCGGTACAATTTGACAGTTTTCGTATTCGCTAACTCGATAGCTTCTATCTTGTTTCTATTGAAGTGCGATTATGGTCGACCGATGGCCTCTCGATAGAATCGCCAGTGTATTTGACATTTATGCGTAGTCTGCTACTATTTGATGGGATTTGTTTTGGTAGTCGGGTAATTAATGTTTGACAGCTAGAAATAGAAAGTGCGAGCCTGGTTATTTTCGTCCGGTATACATACAATATTATTGTTTAAATTAATCAATTTGCAGATAAACTAAATAGAAGCAAGTTTACAATTTACATCAAAATGATGAAGATTGATTAATTGTGAGACATAGCATTTTATCCGAAGCGGACTTTATTTATTTCACCTACAAAACAAGACCATAAAGAGCCTCATGGAAGAACGTGGAACATAATAAATTGTTGTACCTATTGTATTATAGTACATTGGATGGTCGTAGTGCTTTAATGAGTCTCCAAAAAGTGAATTTGCTGTGAGTGAGCCATTGTCGCAGGGTCAATGAACTTTATTAGTTATAGATACATAGATGGCAACTATTCCAAGTAGCTAACTCAACAAGATCAGCAAAATAGTATGAAGACATGTATGCAATTGACATGCATCTATTTTCTGTAAGTACTGTCCAATATTCTTTACAATCACTCATGTCTAAAATACAAGTCACATTTCTAATACTTACAGTAGGTAGTTATTATTGTTTTAGCACATAGGTACTTACCTATGTACACTCAATTCCCAATATACTTAATTGTTTTTTACAGTTTTTATGAACATTTAAAATACCCAGTTTACCCGGGTGCACAGCATATTGTCACCGTTTCACCCACATAGCTCCTGTTCCCAAGGGAATATGAGACTAAAATATAGCCTATGTTCACCGGGAAGAGTCTAGCTTCCCAACACTGAAAGAATTTATTAATCGGTCCAGAAGTTTTGGAGCCTATTCCGATGCAAACAAACAAACATCCTAATCTTTCCTCATACCTAATAATATTGGTATAGACTGCAGGTTTTAAATTACATAGGCATCCCTAATGACTTATACACCTATAAACTCTCAAGAAACTGAAATAAGTCAGGTGTTAAATGGGAATATTAGAGTATAGGTACTTGGGTATAAATAAAAAATCAATCACTTTTTGAACTCTACTGTAGGGTACCATTCCAAGCAAACCCCACCTGTAAGTAGTGTTGATGGGAGTATGAGACTTCATTACTAATTGGTCAATATTCTAACAGATCATTTAAATTCTGAGTTTTCAAACTATCTTCCGGTTCCAAATTTAAAGTAACTGGCAAGTACCTAGTGCACCAGTACACCGACGGACAAGGACTGGGTTGGTTGGAGAGCTGCCCGATGATAGTCACATTCACATCTAACAATGCTGGTATAAAACTGGTCAACTCACAGTGCTCCTGATACCCTAATAAATGTGATTCAGATCATCAAGCTTGGTGAAGATGATTTAGTCCTTACCTTTTTATGTTAATTTCAGATGTTTGCTGTGAGTACAGTCATTACATTATGGTCTCAAAATAGCAGGGAAGATTGTTAATGCATGTTGTGCATGGCATAACTGTGTTATAAAACATCTGTAGTACTTCCTATCTCTCCTTTAGAAGAAGAACTCACAATGGCCATGGAAACATGAGGTGGGTAAATAAGAGTTGACAAAATTGGTAAAATTATTTATTTAAATAAATTTTTGACACTTAAAATCACAGTAAATCACAGTCATTTAATATTTCTATCAGATAAATCTCATTTCCTTTTAACAACATCTTGAAATCACTTTTTAATCATCAATCATAATTCACAAGCTTGCAATAGCTGAAATAAAACTAATTGTATTGTAATCTATTTCAGGATACTCGAGTTGAAAATTGAAGTGTTAACCCTGATCTTCAAGCAGCGTGGCTATTACAATAGTATTTTAGGCAAGATGAAGATAATGTAAAAACAATAATTGTAAAATATGAATATTAAAAATATTTTTCCATATTTCATCATTTTTAATGTTTCCAAATCCAAAATAAGCTATCAAATAACCCTATTACAGTCTACCACTATGCTCAGACCTAGGCCTTACCCAATTTCATTTTGAGGAGGTATTAATAGAAATATTGTCGTTGGACATTCTCACACAACACCGTCTAGCCCAAACTAAGCTATAAACTTGTGCTATGGGATCTAGACGCCTGATAGACATACTTTTATTTCTATATACATACTTATTATAGATAAATTACACCCAGACACAACAAAGCAATATGATCATCACTCAAAGAGATTTGTCCTGGGTGGGAATCGAACCCACAACCTCCGAATCCGTAGACAGGGAGTACCTGACTACACATTAGAGTTACAGTTAGTATGTGAGTTACATGTTAGTGGTTAGAGTAGTAACCACGAGGCCAGTCAAAACAACAAATTGACATTAGTCTAGCTCTAGTGCATTGGTCATTGGAATCAAAGGCGTGACTTCTCATCATGGCAGGCTTGGATGGCCAAGATCTCTGTACATGCACATTACTCTTTCATAATCCAACATACTAGCTGTAGTTGACGGCTTTACCTGTGTCATACTATGAACCCATACATGCCAGTAAATACAAGATTTATTAAAATTATCACTGCTCAGCTTCCTTGAGTATTAACAAAATGATAGCATATTTATTTTTACTATCCATCATTTTATCTATCACACACGGGCACTAATAAAAGCTGTCTGTATTGAGATTGTTTGGCTATATCACATAGTTGCTGTGGAATACCGTGATTTCACAATGATGAAATAACTTTTTAAGTCTGTTGAGTAGTTAGGTACACTAGTGTTAATCAATTTAAAAACCAACTTTCACAGAGTAGTTGTTTGTAGATAAAAACGTTCTCTATTCACAATCTTGAGTTATCATGAGGTTATTGTTCAATATTTTTTCTGTAAAGATGTATTTGTAGAAGACTTGAATAAACTGCTGTGATATATGTATATGAAAATATACAGTCTCCTGCGTTTATTCTATGAATTTTAGCATCCAAAGCCCTTTCTTCAAAATGAAATTCATTGCTGGACCAGTTTTTTACAATTGAGTTTTGTCTCAAATTTCTAGGATATAGTTCTTCCAACCGCGTCTCGGCAACCGTGGGGTACCACCCGTTAGATGGACCGACGACCCTGGGAACGGTCGTAGGCTGGGACTGAATGCAGAAGGCGCAGGACCGTGAATTGTGGCGTAAACTGGCAAAGGCCTACGTCCAGCAGTGGACTGCGATAGGCTGATTTGATTGATAGTTCTTCTGGATAACACTGTCACTCTTTGCTTTAAAGCCGTTTATAAAGTTCACGTTTGTTTATAGGTAAAGTTCACAATTTTAAATCGTAATTCTCTACAAAAGTCTCTTTTAAGTCTAAGTAATTTGTAAATAACCTAAAAAACACCTACTATTACCATAGTACTGACTGACAAGAGTCAAAACAACCAAAATAAAGCCCTTGTCTCTGCTTTTGCGATTCTATTTATATTCTATCGATGTTATAAAGTGGCGATAGACAAGATTTACGCGACTAGCAGATTTAGGACCAATCGCTTTAATATCGTAATAGAATCGCACTGGACCGGCTTTTTGATGGAAAATAGCAGACTCGGCCCCCAGGTCGTACACAGTGGGCGCTATGACGGCGGCCAGGGCCAGGCGGAGCGCCGTCGCGCGTCTCTCTTGTATGTATGTATGTGTGTGTGTCTGTGCACGTACCAGCTCGCCCAGGTCGTACACAGTGGGCGCTATGACGGCGGCCAGGGCCAGGCGGAGCGCCGTCGCGCGTCTCTCTTGTATGTATGTATGTGTGTGTGTCTGTGCACGTACCAGCTCGCCCAGGTCGTACACAGTGGGCGCTATGACGGCGGCCAGGGCCAGGCGGAGCGCCGTCGCGCGTCTCTCTTGTATGTATGTATGTGTGTGTGTCTGTGCACGTACCAGCTCGCCCAGGTCGTACACAGTGGGCGCTATGACGGCGGCCAGGGCCAGGCGGAGCGCCGTCGCGCGTCTCTCTTGTATGTATGTATGTGTGTGTGTCTGTGCACGTACCAGCTCGCCCAGGTCGTACACAGTGGGCGCTATGACGGCGGCCAGGGCCAGGCGGAGCGCCGTCGCGCGTCTCTCTTGTATGTATGTATGTGTGTGTGTCTGTGCACGTACCAGCTCGCCCAGGTCGTACACAGTGGGCGCTATGACGGCGGCCAGGGCCAGGCGGAGCGCCGTCGCGCGTCTCTCTTGTATGTATGTATGTGTGTGTGTCTGTGCACGTACCAGCTCGCCCAGGTCGTACACAGTGGGCGCTATGACGGCGGCCAGGGCCAGGCGGAGCGCCGTCGCGCGTCTCTCTTGTATGTATGTATGTGTGTGTGTCTGTGCACGTACCAGCTCGCCCAGGTCGTACACAGTGGGCGCTATGACGGCGGCCAGGGCCAGGCGGAGCGCCGTCGCGCGTCTCTCTTGTATGTATGTATGTGTGTGTGTCTGTGCACGTACCAGCTCGCCCAGGTCGTACACAGTGGGCGCTATGACGGCGGCCAGGGCCAGGCGGAGCGCCGTCGCGCGTCTCTCCTCGGGCGCGAGGGAGGCTCCACCTCCGGCGCAGCCCACGTAGCGTAGAGCACAGCGGTAGTACTTCGCCATTGGGCCTCGGACCCTGCAACGTACGTAACATATGCAGATGGTATAGCTTGGCAAAAAATCTGAAAACGTCACTATAATCTGTCCAACCGTTTATTTTACTTTTGACAGCGGCCTGAGAACGTAACTGTTCCATTATTCGTAAAAGGGCACTTTGAAATACGCGGTAAAAGAAATATATAAACTGCCTAATCATGCTTATTTATCTATGTTAATTAAAACCTATTAAAGAAACTAAAAGTAAAATAATAAAATTAAAAGTAAAATAAACGGTTGGACAGACTATAATAATTTGCATGCTGGTAACATTGTCGAAATGCTGTCAATAACGTCACATTATGCTGTGAAATAATAACGTATTTTAACTGACCTCGTGTCTGTGAATGAGTTGTCTATGTGTGCGTAGCCTCAGCGAATTTAGTATGTAGGTCTATCTGTACTATCTCTAATTTGTGCTATTGTTGAAATAATATTTGCACCGACCCGGGAATCGAACCCAGGATTTCCAGCGTGGGAGGCGGTTACACTACCGACTGCACCACAGAAGCAGTCGTTGTAAGCCTTCAACTTGGCTTAATATTGTCATTTTACTGACAACTGCGTTTCATTTCGAGTTTTTCTTCTCTACGCAATGGATCGTTTTGCCTTAGTCGCCTCTTGCGACACAAGGGATTATGGTTCATTACAATTCAATGATGTCAAAAGGGAGATTTCAATATGGCTGAAATCGTTAAATTACGAGGCAGTAGAAGAGCTTGTAATAACCAAATACCTTTGAGCCACTCATCTAGGACAAAACGCGTACATAATAAAACACACACACACACACACAAACACAAACACACACACACGCACACACACACACACACACACACACACACACACACACTCACACACACTCACACACACTCACACACGCGCGCAGCAATAATAGCTTAAATAATTTTTTTTTAGCTACATATTCATTTTTTTATTATTATTATTTCTTCTTTTCTATATTTTATATTATCAATGTTTAGATGTAACATTTAATACAATGACGTTAAGATGTCCATTATTGTTGAGGGGAAGACACTGTCTTCTGCAACACAGTTTTTATTAATTAGCGCAGGAGTCAGGGTATTCAACTAGAAATGATGTACCCTTATTATGTCAATAAAGATTATTGTATTGTATTACCACTGACCTGTAGTACTCCGAAGCAAGTTTATAAAACCTGCCATGCACCGTGGTGACTCCATCCGCATCCTCCAAAGATCCTTCAAGCTGTTCTATGATCTTCTCCGTAGAGTCCAGGTCGTTCAGCTGTTCTAAGTAGATTTGACCTTGGAGGACCTGGAATACATACATATGATCACGCCTTTATTCCCCGAACTAGGCAGTGGAATATTATAAGCCCACATTTCACCTTTATAGAATTTGTCCCATGTAATAGGTGGTGAGCCGTATTGAAATGGACGCAGGTTGTGATTGCCTGCTGTTGAAATTTTGCAAGCTGCCTATAAAGGCCTTCAACTTAGCTTAACGACTGCCATTTTACTGGCAACCGGGACCAACGGCTTAACATGCCTTCCGAAGCACGGAAACGCTCAAATAAATGTCACAAAGTGATCACATGGGTGGTCACTCATTCAAGGACCGGCCATAGTGAAAGTTGCTTACTGCACTGATCGTTCACAGAACACTGCGTCCGTGGGGCCACGAGCGCTTGGTCAAGTGGTATACATAACATTTTCATTCAATACCATACCTTGCAGAGAGCGAGCGCCTCATCGTTAATCTTAACCTTCCCTTCCATCTTCTCGAGGAATGTGATGGCATCTTTCTTGTTGGTGTACTGCTTCACAATGTGAGCGATGATCTCGATCAGGGATAGTGGGTTGATTCTGAAATTTGACAGATTCAGATCATTAAATTATTACATTTGTGCAGGCAAATCTTGCAATTGTACATTTATTTTGGCAAAACTGGAGGTGATGATCAGTAAAAAGAATAAGCTCCCATAATAATTCTACTAATACCTATTATAAACTAGCTGTTGCCTGCGACTTCGAACGCTGCATTTTATATGTGATTCTTTAGATAGATATAACTTTTTATTTATGAACTGATTAACATGAAACAAATACTAAATGTTAAGTGAAGCAGACTGCAACGCAATAAAGAAAACCGCATTACAATCGGTTGAGCAGTTGCTGAGATTAGCGTGCACACACATACAGACAGTTACGATTTTATTATATGTATTGATTGATTGATTGATATGATGTAAAAGTTTGTGAAGATGTTTGGATGTTTTTAACTCAATCACACTCTGAAGACTGAACGGATTGGGCTGAAATTTGGTACAGAGATAGCATAAAGTCCAGAATAACACATAGGCTACTTTTCATCCCAGGAAAATGTTCCCACGGGAAGCGGGAACGGATAACGAATTTTGATTGTTTGTGTATATATCTAGCTAGACTATTCAATGGCTCCATAACTAGGTACTAAACCAATTTGAAAAATTCTTTAACCATTGGGTATCTACAGTTATAATATTCCATTATCCCGACTATAATCTATCCTTTTAACTAATTTTAATCAGATCCGTTCAGCTGTTAGAGTATGAAAGAGTCACAAATATATAATAATAATAATAATAATAGCCTTTATTCTCTGATCATTACAACTGCATGCATATAAGTAACACAACTTAAATAATTTATATTGTTTCTGATTTTCTTGTTATTTGTGACATCGTCGCCGCAATAAGATCAGGCTGCCCCTTGACATAGGCCTCCTCCATACTTTTCCAATCAACTCTATTTTTAGCTATCCTTCTCCATCCTTTAGGTAGATCGTCTTCCCATCTCCTTATCTGTCTGCCTCTTTTTCGCTTTCCATCCCTTGGGTACCATTCAGTAATATCTTTTGTCCATTTCTTGGTTTTCGATCGCATCATATGTCCAGTCCAACGCCATTTCAATGTCTTTGCTTTCTTTATTACATCCGTTACTCCTGTTTTTTCTCTGATGTCTATAAGTTTTTGCCTGTCCTTTAATCGGATGCTTAGCATACTTCTCTCCATGCTATTTTGGCATACTTTCAATTTTTGTGTTGAGGTAGCTGTGAAAGGCCACGTCTGGCAACCATAGGTTAGTACAGGCAGAATGCAAGTGTTGAAAACTTTTTTCTTTCCAGCGATTGGTATGGACTTACTCTTCATTATTTCCTTCAGTGACCAATACCTTGCCCAGCTGTTGTTTATCCTCCTCTGTATCTCTTTTGCACTCTGGCCACTAGGTGTTATCAGCTGACCTAGGTACACATATTCATCCTCATATTCTATTTCTCTGCTATCTACTGTTATTTTAGTTTTGGTGCTATTACTCATTAACTTTGTTTTTGTTGTATTCATATGCAGTCCAGCCTTTTTGCTTTCGTTGGAAAGTGACTGCAACATGTTTTGTAAGGTCTGTGGATCTTCTGCAAACAACACCAGATCGTCGGCCAACCGCAGATGGTTTAATAGACTTCCATTCACGTTTACCCCTGTATCCCAGGCCAAGTTTCGAAAGACTTCCTCCAGGACCGCTGTGAACAGCTTAGGAGATAATGGGTCTCCCTGTCTCACGCCTTTCTTTACTTCAAATGATTCTCCCTGTTTTTCTAGTTGAACCTTTGCTGTGCTGTTTTTGTAAATCAAGTAAATTATTTTTATGTATTTTTTGTTAACTCCTTGGTTATGCAGAGCCTTGTATATGAAGCTGTGAAATAGGGAATCAAAGGCTTTGTTGTAGTCCACGAATGCAATGTAATATAGTTTTCCATATTCGTTGAGTTTCTCTATTAGTTGTTTTAATACATGCATATGGTCCACAGTAGAGAAATCACTCCGAAAACCAGCTTGCTCTTTTGGCTGCTCTCCGTCTAGAGTTTTTGCTAATCGTCCTAATATTATTTTTGAAAAAATTTTGTAGATGTTGCTCATTAAACTTATTGGTCTGTAATTTTCTATATTGTTTTTGTCACCTTTCTTATGGATTAAAACTATTGTTGAACCTGTCCATTGTCTCGGTATTACTTCTGTATACAATATTTCATTGAATAGTGCAGTTAAGGGTTCATCTATTATGTCAATTAGGTGTTTAAGGAGTTCATTGGAAATTTTGTCCTCTCCTGGGGCTTTGTAGTTTTTCTGTGAAATTATTGCCCGTCTCGTTTCGCTTATGAGGATGCTAGGAACTGGTTCCTGCTCTTCCATGGTGTTTATGATACACTCCGAATTTTCAGTATATTCGTTATTGTACAGCTTTCTATAGAAGTTAGTAGCAATTTTTCCTATCTTAGACCTGTGTGTTACCGTCTGGTCTGTTTTTGAGTTGTCTTTAATTTTTATACTTGGCATCCATGCCTCATACTCTCTGAGTTGTCTTAATGCTTTTTTAACACCACCAGTTTTCTCTATTTCTTTTTGTATTGTTTCTATCCTTGTGTATTGTTTATGTTTCCTTATGCTTGATGTTATCTGTTTACTAATACGTTCTATATTTCTTATGTTATTTTTCCTGTCTTGTATCATGAGTTTTCTTTCCATCATAAGTTCTCTGGCCTCATTTCCAATTTTGTCTTGTTTATACTTGCCCACAGAAAGTTTTTTCCCCATATCCAATATGTATTTTTCTATTTCATCGTATTTTTGTTGCATTGGTTTATCGCCGTGGAAACCCGGAGGTTGTTCTTTCAATGTTTTCATAATTTCTTCAGATATTTTCGCTGCTATATGTGTTGACGCTGCTTTGCAGTGTTTTCTAGATTGTTTCGTATATTCAGTTTTGAACGATGCTCTCACCATTCTATGGTTTGTACTAAAATTCAGTTTATTGATTGTCTCTACATTTGTGAAGTACTGTGACATATTAGAAGTTATGAAATCTATTTCATTCTTATATTTGCCGTCTGGCGATATCCATGTCCATTTCTTATTAAATTTTCTTTTATAAAAGGTGTTCATTATTTTTAAATTATACTGCATTGCAAAGTCTAGTAATCTTTGTCCATTTTTGTTTCTTTTTCCTGTACTGAAGTGGCCCATTATGAATCTTTCTCCTCCTTGTAATGTCCCCACTTTACTGTTGAAATCTCCTAGTACGATTTTATGTTTGTGCGTATTTTCCATGGTTTCATGTAAACTTTGGTAAAATTTATCTTTTTCTTCTTCTGTCTCCTCTGTTGGAGCATAGACTTGAATTAACGATATGGGGTTTTTGTGTCCAGGTATTCTGATGTCTAGTACAGCAATTCTATCAGATATTCCTATAAACTTCTCTATATTTTGTCTGAATTCTTTTTTGATGATGAAGCCTACTCCGTACATCCCTTTTTTTTTGTCCATAGTAGTAGAAGATGAAGTCATCATATTCTCTGATCTCCTCTCCTAAACGTCTGACCTCGCTTAATCCAATTATATCCCATTTTACTGTTTTTAATGCACTCCTTAATTCTTCCAATCTTTCTTCTGTGCTTAAGGTTCTTGTATTTAAGGTTGCTATGTATAGCTGTTTACTTTTCTTCTGGTTTTTGGTTGTGGAATCTTTATTTTGTTTTAATGATTTATTGTCTGCCGTTATCACAAATATACATACATCCAAACATACATACTCAAAAACTTTTTCATTTATAATTTTCGGGAACAGGACCTACGTAATATTAGTACTACCCGTTCGCTCTAACTTTGCTGCTGGCGTAGAGGCGTATACCTGATTTTTTAATTAGACGAAGTAAATTGACAGTAGCTAATGTCACTTCGTCATAGAAAATAAGCAACATTGTATGAAGAAGTGACATTAGTTGCTGTCAATTTACTTCGTCTAATTAAAAAATCGACTTTAGTATGGAGCCGAGCGGCAAAGTTAGAGTGAACTAGCAGTATAGATATTTTGTTGGTAAGAAGACTATACTTACTTATTTTCAAAAGTAGTAATAAAATTGTTGTACAGTTGAATCAGATTGTCCCTTGCCTGCAACATAGGGTGCTCCACCAGTTCTTGTATCTTCAAAGTCAGTTGATGCCATAATCTGAAAGTATAATAATAATAATTTTATTTGATTTTCTTTCACTTAACAATTTTTACATAAGTAATACTTAGGTAAATTTTTTTACATGTGGTATCAGGTAGGTACCATTAATTCTTATTTTTTTTTATATCAAGCTCGCCGAATTAACGTCGCCAACCTGATGGAAAGCCATGGCATATAGCTATTGGGGGTCACTCTCACAATCCGTTGGCGGCCCTGTGATGTGCCTCTTCACGCTCCTCTTAAAGAAATTGGGATTATAAGATGAGGGAAACATGTGTGCAGGCAGGTAGTTCGACAGAGGAAAAAATCTTTTAAAACACTCAGTTCTGGCGAAGATTATCTCCACCGTGTATGAGTGGCATCTCTACCCAGCACGCGTTTTTCGGAATCGGAAAGGACAGGGAGGGATGTTGAAGAGCTCAACTTCTTCTTTCTTAAAAGTTTAAGCAAAGACATTATTATATCATAAGAAAACAGCGGTGGCTTAGTGGTATGCCGTTAAGTAATAAACTTGCATGAAGACAGACTGGATGTAATCCTCAGGTGAGTTTAATGCCGTGTTAAAACAGATGGTCGCAAGTATGGCTTTACCTACTGTTGAAATACTACTTTACTAGTATTTCAACAGCAGGTAGTACTGTAGTATGGTCTGTAGAGTACTTTAATCCTAAAAAACCTTCCTGCAGGAAATCCAGTAATTGTTGAAATACTTAATACAATTGTGTGCAGTCATTGTTAGGTTGAATAGAGACCAAAACAGTTCCTACATTTTCTTTACAAAGGGTGTATTATATCTACAAGGGAGCACTTTTTAGTCACTATTACTAAAATACTAACCTCTAAAGTTTCATAAACAAAATAATTTATTAAAGTAAAGAAGGGTAAATATACTCAATACTCAGGCTGAGCGCTAAATAATCATATAAAAACTTAGGATACACTTTAGAAAATAGAATACATAATTTATCTAGTCATCAAGTGAGTGAAATGGTAAGATCGTTTACTCAAAACTATGAATGTAATAAGTTGAGATACTCACTTTTTATTGTACAGCTCCTCTAATTTTGCCCAATCTGAAGCCAAATCAGGCTCGGCTGTTTGTTTTCTAGCTAAAAAGTCGCTAACATCGATAACCGCAAACTTTACCGTAGCCATTTTTCGAGTTTTGTTCTTGTATTGTAATGGTATGAAGGTAGACACAATACAAACAACTGTCAAAGTAAATTTTGTTTCGTCATTTACGATGTGAAGTTAGTTGTTTGTGCTGCCATCTAGTATCGAGTAGGTAATATTTATTATGGCTATTCGATAACAGGTGGCAGGTTAAGCATATATAATACTAATGTTATGAACTTTTATTCTCTGCGATAGGTTCAAATATTGTTTTCTATCAAACCTACTATTAAACTCTGCTACTGCTACTACTACCTATCAGCTATTCGTTATTTTGTGGGTTACTTAACTTTGCAGACCTAATCCAATCAAAGCTGGCTCGGGGATTCTGTGTAGATGTTGAAAGCATAGCCCTGCTTTATCCATAACAGCCATTACTTTAATAAATCAAATGGAATCAGGGGTCAGAAAAGGGATTATCTGCACATTATATCTAGTTACAGGCCGCAGAGTAATTCGCTTCCTTTTTTAATACTTACCACTATAGCAGCAAATAAGTGTACAATCAATCAATATCTGTCTCTGGCAGTTCTACCTACGCGTTTACCGAATTGCAGTCTCCACTCCAGAACTCGTTTACTTCATCGATATCGGTTCTTCTACAGACGTGGCCAGCCCACTGCCACTTTGAGAGCTAACCACTTTGATTCTCTTCACGGATAAGCTCGTTTTAGAGTCAGAGAGAGGATACAGATTTTTGTGACCTCATGAAATATGGTTACCAATAATCCCATGAACGCTAAGACGTAGTAACTATTTATTATCTGTGATTAGGAGCAATGCGTTGCAGACTCTGTACGAATTTCTTCTAATGAACTCCTTACTGTAGGTAGGCTAACAAGAAATTGTTAACAACTGTCTATTTAGGTACTGCTCGTTCGCTCTAACTTTGCCGCTCGGCTCCACACTAAAGTCGTATTTTTAATTACACGATGTAGATTGACAGCAACTAATGTCACTTCTTCATACAATGTTGCGTATTTTCTATGACGAAGTGACATTAGCTACTGTCAATTTACTTCGTGTAATTAACAATTCTAGTAAACGCCTCTACGCCAGCGGCAAAGTTAGAGCGAACGGGTGGTTACTACCCGTTCGCTCTAACTTTGCCGCTGGCGTAGTTAGAGCGAGGCAAAGTTAGAGCAAATGAGCAGTAAGTAAGGGGTTCTTCAATAGGCATCTTGGAAGGGGTATGCAGAGTCGGCAGCGAGAGTGTAGCTCCTCAGGTGTTGCAAACGTCTTGGGGTGACCCCTTTCCATCATACGCCTTTATCCCCGAAGGGGTAGGCAGAGGCATATTAAATGCCCACATTTCACCTTTTTTTTATAATTTGTCCCACGTAATAGGTGGTGGGCCGTATTGCCGTGTTTAAATGGACAGGCGCAGTTAGTGACTGCCTGCTGTTGAAATAAAGTACTAAGCCTCCCACTGAGTAAGCTTCCCCATCCCCCCGCCAAAGTGGATGTGTCTATTGCCGTGTCAGTACTTGAGAGTGTCACTGCGTTGCATTACGTATTACTTACTACCTAGGTACTTTGAGCTATTGCTTTGGTTTCATTTGTGCTTAGCCGAGGGTAGATTTGAAAAAAAAAAGTACCTACATACATGAGATTGCGTTCTGTTCCTTATTATTGTTTAATGTGTTTCCATAGCTAGTGACCCTAGTATACACACACACACATTCAAGCTTGATTCAAGCATTCACATTACGTGTATATTAATGTGGGTGAAAAACGAACATTTTTGTAAGGAGTTTCCGCCCTGTGATATAACCCGCACGCGATTGAATGGTATGGTATTTGACAAGATTACGCACATTCTCGTTGCGCGTGGATTATCCCGTACAGTTTACATGACGTCACGAGCCAGGTTCGCAGATATTTCCTCCGTGTTATACAGACTTGACAGTCATCGAGGTCTCTCCCAGGGCTTGGGTTTTATTCCACTTCTAAAGGGAAACTTTGGAAATCTACGATCCTATACTTTTAGTGTGGAACCTCTTAGCGACAGGAGGGAATTTGCCTCCTTATGCGTGTTCTACCGCCTGTACAATGGTATGTGCTCTGAGGAATTGTTTGATATGATGCCCACGGCTACGTTCTATCATCGCACCGCTCGCCACAGACAGGGAGTTCATCCTCACACTGCGTCCGGAGCGTTCCAGCACGGTTAGATTCGAGACGGGCTTTCTCCCGCGTACGCTTAGGTTGTGGAATGATCTCCCTGCCTTGGTTTTCCCAAAAGCCTACAGTATGGGGTTCTTCAAGAGGGGTCTTAGAAGGTTTTTACAGGGTCGGCAGCGCGAGTGTGGCGCCTCTGGTGTTGCAAACGTTCATAGGCTGCGGTGACCATCGGTCCTTCTGGTGGGCCGTATGCTTGTCTGCCACCTTAGTGGTATAAAAAAAAGATAAATAAAACACAGTCATTAAAATTTAAACATAACTTTATTACTTGATATAAATTGAAATTCTAAAACGATATTTTTTAACACGCATAGATCCTGAAAGCTGATGAAAAAATGTATTTCTTTAATCAAGTTTGGTCTGAAAATGGTTAGCAAATTTTGAAAATATTCGGGTTAAAACGGAATATTTATCATGTGTTCTTATTACAAACTAGCTGTTGCCCGCGACTTCGTACGCTGCATTTTATAATTATGTGATTCTTTAGATTGATAGTATAACTTTTTTATTTATGAACCGATTGACATGAAACAAACACTATAAATGTTACGTGGAGTAAACCGCAACGCAATAAAGAAAACGGCATTGCAATCGGTTGAGCGGTTGCTGAGATTAGCGTGCACAAACGTACAGACAAACAGACAAAAGTTCTAAAAATCATTGTTTTGGGTTCTATTGCGTTCATAAAGCCCCCTTTTTTTGTTTTTTCTTATACAGGGTGGAATTCAAAGCTAAAGTTGGAGGTAAAGTACCCTTAATATTGATAATGGCAAGTTTTGCTGAAAGGAAACATTCCTTCCCATGACGGCAGCGTGACGTGAGCAACTCACGCACGCCCCCCCTTAGAAGCGGGGTCACACCCGAAACCCCCCATTGACGCGGGATTGCACCCGAACCACCCCCTGGGCGAGGCCGCATTGGCGGCCGTAGGTCTGTTGGGAGTCACGGGACATCCTTCCTGAGGGCTTACCCGGGGCTCTCAACCATAGGCTGTTAGGCG
The DNA here is from genome assembly GCA_933228765.1 of Miltochrista miniata. NCBI lineage: Eukaryota > Metazoa > Arthropoda > Insecta > Lepidoptera > Erebidae > Miltochrista > Miltochrista miniata. Next base: position 14,887,360 of record OW121777.1, read on the forward strand.
TGGCGTGAGGTTTTTTAGTCGGTAAGAGTCCGGCATAACATCCTATGAGGATTTTCTCTCACGTTAAACAAAAAAAAAAAAAAAAGGAAACATTCCTTTATTTTTAAAAGTAGGTAAAACTGCATTTAAATATTTTTGACAAAATCACCTGCTATAGCCGGGAATCGAATCTGTCCCAGATTCGATTCCCGGCTCTTTCTTCTGTATTTTATGATACCAACCGAAAGAGTCTTTAATAAGGAACAATTTCTTTTAAGCAATATAGTATCTTAAATTAAAGGTAAGACCAAGTAAATATGTTTCTACTCACTATCGAAAGAAAAAATCTAATTGAGGAGGTCCGGAACAAAAGCCGAATACTAGATTTTTTTAGTCATAACTATTTGAAAGTCCTTGCTACACGCCAAATTAAGGTAATATTAGTTTAAAAAACCATATAAGTATTCTTACGAAAATCATTCTTTTGTATTTCCTGAAAAATTACGAAAAGTGGATTTATCGGCTTTTGTTCTGGACCTCCTCAATTGAGATCCTCCTCCTTTTTAGGGTTTCGTTGCCAAATGGCAAAAAACGGAACCCTTATAGATTCGTCATGTCTGTCTGTCTGTCTGTCTTACTGTCTGCAGTTTTACTTACTTTTGAAAATAAAGGAATGTTTACTTTCAGCAAAACTTGCCATTATCAATATTAAGGGTACTTTACCTCCAACTACCGTCTTTAAATTCCATTCTGTATATCTTCAATGTACAGACAGCGACCTGTTACGATTTTTTTAAATGTATTGATTTTATTATACGTTTTGATATTGATATTAAGTGCTCGCAAACATATCAGAAAAATAAACATTTAATACAGAGCGGTCTATATACTTTTCTTAGCTGCTTATACTGTTATAATGGTATTACATTTAGAATATCACACCTTTAAGAAAAACCCTTAAACTAACAAATATTATTTTTAAAAAAACATGCAGGTCTTCTTTACCAAAATTATTTCTTCCATTCTTCGATCTTCTTTGCGTCGCAATGTCCACCGATCAGGAAAGTTAGTAGGCTATACAGTCTCTCCTAAATGTTGTAATACAGTACTATACAACCTACTACCTCAACCAATCGGCGGCGTTCCTTTTTCCATTTTGTTCCTCTTTGTGTTTCTTGTTTGTTTCTTTCTTCTTCTGTACTACATGTAAACTTATGTAACTAAATAACAATTAATTTCGAAGATAAATACTCTATCTTTCCCCGTTTTAGACACATTATAAATCGATCTCTAAGAAATTACATTCTTCACACGTTTTTGGACCCATTTGTAGTGGGACAAAACTTGAAAGACAAAATAAAGTTACGGTAGGTACGTATAGAATTGTGATCATTGGCCGTCTAATGATTCTTTTCTTCTATAATTTATTGTCTATTACAATATATGTATAAACTTATTAACACATTTATTTCAAAGAGAATAAATACACTATCTTTTGTAATTTTAGACACATAATAAAGCGACGACTCTGACACAGTATATATATGTTTAACCAGTATTGTAACTCCCTACAAACGGACGAAGCTCAAACTATACCTACGAGTCTCGTTTTCGGCAGGCCTTTCAGCACGCAAGCAGGCGTCCGCAGTTGCGATTGTGCCTAGACGAATGGACGGTGTGTCGTTTTTAGATAGTAACTGCGCGTGTTTTATTTACTAAAAATATTTAATATGACAACTAGAGTCTATTGTGCTTGTTTTGGTTGCATGAATTCGTCAATAACGCACACAGAGATAACGTTTTTTAGATTACCTGGAAACTCCGAAAGGTAAGACAATAAATTGATTTTACTTAAGTACTAATTGGTACTATACTACTAGTTGACTAAAGTTAAACAAAGTGATTGACACGAGTGAACTAGGTAGTTACATGAAGTAGGTATGTTTGTGTTTAAAACTAGACTTGTGCTTGCTCAGTCAGTGAACGGTGCGATCCAATATAGTACAATATCCAAAAAAACTAGTTCAGAACTCTAGCACGTGTAGGTAGTACATTTAGTTCTGTTGTCAGTTCGTAGTGATTTAATTGAGAGCAATGATTTAGGTATGTTTCAAGAGTATTCATTTCTTTGTGGATGACCAACACTTAGCACCGTATGACTTTTATTGACAGCATTTTTGTTACCTTTGATTTTTATTACACGCATAGAGACAAATATGAACTTCCAAAATTTAACACAACTTGACAATGTACGAAAAGTACTAGTGTACTAGAGACTGACTAGTACTTTCAAATCGAAAGAAAGTTTTAATTTTGTAAATCAAAAATTTAACGCAATGATTATAAAGACTAGAATTCCGTGATTCTATCACTGACGAAACATGTGATGAGCTGATTATTATTGTCTACGCCGCTTACTCGTTTTCAAATCTCACTCAAACCCCCGACAGAAACCCGAACGGGGTGTTAAAAGTTTGACATGTGTGTAGGTGTGTGTATGAGTGTGTTTGTAAGTCTGTCTGTAGCATCGTAGCTCCCAAACGGATGAATCGATTTTGATTCTGTTTCTTTTGTTTGAAAGATGGGTTAGGGGAGAGTGTTCTAAGCTATTTTTTATAAAAAAAGCATTAAATAAAAAATTAAATAAAAAATTTAAAAAACCCCGACTAACAAAAAAATAACAATAAAAAACCTGAAAAAGTAAAAAATATACTATTTTATTATGACCTATCTACCCTAAGTATTGAACCTTTATTATTATGATTATTATTATAGGTAGCTATATTATTTACGTATTCATATTTTTTATCGTACGTCTGTCTCTATTTAGGTATAGAGCGGTCCCCCCGACGAGACAAACTCACTATCTATTACGCGGTACGTAAAACTATAAGGTAAAATGTGGGCGTATACTATGCCTCTGCCTTTTTTTTTAACGTGAGGGAAAATCTTCATGGATGTTATGCCGGACTCCTACCGACTAAAAAACCTCACGTCACGCCCAACAGCTTGTGGTTGGGAGCCCCGGGAAAGCCCTCGGAAGGATGTCCCAGAACACTATGACTCTGCCTGCACCTTCGGGGATAAAGGTGTGGCTATATGAATGTATGTATTCACATATTTACAATCACAATACTAAATAGAAAGTCAAAGTAGGCACATATTATTAAAATGCTGTAGGTGGGCAGCCCTATCGCATGCTTACGTACCGCGCGGCTGTAGGCATTTATTTCTAAAATCCGGCCGAGTCAAACTACAGTATACAGTGACTCTGAGAAAATACAATCTGTTTCTAATTATTTTTGATCCATTTATCATGGGACAAAACTTGAAAGGCAAAATATAATTATAGAATAGAAACCGAAATACCTACGATTCAAAAATAAAATTGTTTTGAGTTCTGGAATAAACACAAAAATATGAACAACGAAGTAAAAATATGCTTTGACAATCAAACTAAACTGCTGAACACTACATGTAAAGCGCCCCACGTTGGGCGCCAATCTGTATAAAACGGTCTTCAAAAACGAAACATCTTTCGATGCACATCGCTTTTATATTTTTGCTAATTTGATGAAGGTATGTAGCAAAATGAGCAGCACAGTGGCGCCCTCGTTACTATCTACGTCATTTTACAAAGAAATGTACTAGTTTAATCTTACAGAATGATGTACCTCTGCGAGCCGAATGTATAAGATTTCATTTTGTGAGATGAAACTAGTACATCTATTTGTAGTTGACTGTACAATCGGCAAAGGATATATAGGATATATAAATCTAAAAGGACGCTCGCTCCATCTATAAGCTTCTTTTTCAGGAATCTTAAACAATATTTTTATGTGGCCTTGTATGGTTACACAGTAAAGTTATCCCACATTTCATAAAATAATAAAAGTTTGTCTGAAAATATACAATGCTATGCTACACTTTATTTACATTCTCACACATGCAGTAGGTAAATAAACGGAATTTAGTTAAACAAACAATTAAATTTAACACCTCATATCAGCTCTATATAAGTAAAGGCTTTAATGACTGATTGCTACTTTTTAAATAAGATTGTTTCGTGCTAAAACTACTAAAAGTGAGTTTAACTTAACTTAAAGTTCTTAATTTTGAGCAGAAAAACTAAAGCACCCATTCGTCTTAATTTCTAAATACTTAGTAAAAGATAAGATAGCATTACTGGAAGTGGATGACAAAATAAATGGTCCTACATAAAAGCTACGGAATACCTAATCTACGGACATTTTAAAATAAAAGAAACATATCGGTGATTGAACAGAACATAAATATACTTCAGTCAAATTGGAAAGGGCAAAAAGCCAAAGCTAAAGGTCGCTAAAACCAATTTTAAAAAAAACTGGAACACAGAATCAATCAAATTACCGAATACAATCAGTTCGTAATGTTTGCTTAAAATGACATGATTTTTTAAATTTAAAGTTAATGATAATGCAAGTTTGAGCAGTATTTAATAATGCCAGAAAAAAGTCAATAATTACGGAGAATGAAATTGTTTTCTTTTTACCATAATTATTTTTCCAATATGGCTGAAGCATATTATAAAACAAAGTGTAAAAAAATAAAAAGTAAACAAAATGGAGGAACAAAATCAAACGAAGAACGACGATTTCCCGCCAAAACTGCGCCCGCGTATCACCAAGCTTGTGTGGGGTCTACACTTACGGCTAAACGTTCGCACCACACACTCGCCGAAATTTTTGTAAAAATTTTTGCATAAAAAATTTCATACAAAAAATTATCGTGGGTCTGTGCGAATGGAAAGTCGTATGTTCCCCCAACGCTAAAAACGCACAAGTTCGGATCTACGGGTTTCAGTTCAGGGGGCCATGGTGCTAAAAAAAAACAGAAAATTCCAGTCTATATTTTAAAAATTGGTTATTATTTTTTTAATTAAGCAACATCAAAGTTGAGCAATAAATACAGGTGTATTTCAAAATTTTACATGAAAAAAACGCCATTGATATAAAATAAAACTAAAATATAGGCCAGACTAAACAAAAACATACACAAAGAAATATAAGGGAAGAAAAACCGAGATTTTGATGCAAAAACTAAATAGCAGAACATTAAAATAATAAGATACAAAGACTAAAGGTAATAAAGTACCTAAGTATATTAACAAAAGCAGTAAATCTAATCAGTTTTATATTGTTTTAATTTATATCTTACTCAACAAGTCAGTAGCGTACCTACCAGAGCGGTAATAAAATAACATATATTATATTACACAAGAAAAAAATATTTTGAATTTTTTTCTGTTATTAAAGACTCATAAAAAATAGAGTAGACTAATAAACTAAAGAAAACATTTTGGGAGTTTAAAAAACGGAATTGTATGAAGTAGCCAATTAACACTACCTTAAACTTGGGTCTTACAATCCTTTACCTAATCGGACACGGATTTTGAGTAGATGAAAATCAGAACTTTTGCAATAGTGCAACGCTATGTCGATCAGACGGACAGACGAGGTCAGTTGTAGTCGTGCACCCATTCCTAGTGGTTCCGTAGAAAAACAGGCAGAAATTTTTTTTGTCTCATTAGTTAAAAATTTGCAGCAACTAAAGAAATATGTTCCCTAAAAGAACCCTAGAAGTAATAGTTCAAAATTGGAACTATGATACAAGTTAACATGAGGGTTTTTTGAAGTTCGCTCGTGGCAGTCAGACCAGACTCCTGCCGCCTAAAACCTCCCGATAAGGATAAGCTCTCCCGACACAGACTTTGTCCATCATCGCAGTCTATTCTGAGGGATTTGAATTTTCCGTGAGGCGTACATTCCTACATTTTCGTCAAAGCACGAATTAATTCTGAAAAAAAAAACAATGTACAAAAAAAAGGTCTTATTATTTTGTGGATCAATTAAATCCGCCTATCGAAGTCCAGCTGCTGACCGTAGGCCTCTCCCAATTTCATATTGGGAGGGGTTTGGCCATACTGCACCACTAGGGTTGCCAACCCTCCCGGATTGCCCGGGAGACTCCGGTAATAATGTTTACCCTCCCGACCTCCCGAGATGCGACGATTTCTCCCGGATGTTCTAAAATTTTAAAAAGTTAAGAAATTTCGTCAATTGTCAACCGGGTCCATCATCAGATCGACTCCAGGAAAATTAAATACATAGTTAATAAATGCACTAGTTCTGTTGTCTCCACAATTTTAAAAAGTTTCACTCGATTTCTCCAGGATACTATCATCAGATCCTGACTTCCTTGTAACAAGACCAAATGGAAAGCATCAGCATTCAAACTAAAAAAAAAATTCTCAATCGGTTCACCCGATCAAAAGTTATGAGGTACAGTTACATAAAAGAAAGGAACATACCGTCGAATTGAGAACCTCCTCCTTTTTTTAAGGTAGGTAAAAAATCGCGAATTGCAAAATGCTGCTACTAAACAAAATATAAATAAATAAAAATTAATAACTGATTTTCATTTTATTTAATACTAGCTGTAGTAGCTGTGCCCGCGACTTCGTCCGCGTGGAATGTAATAAAAAAAAATAGTTTTTTTTTCTAAAATAAAAGTAGCCTAAGTTACTCCTTATTACATAAGCTATCTGCCAGTGAAAGTCCCGTCCAAATCGGTCCAGCCGTTCCAGAGATTAGCCGGAACAAACAGACAGACATATAGACAAAAATTTTAAAAATATATATTTTGGTATGTGTACCGTATATACATTCATATGCATGTAGTAGAAAGCGGTTATTTTGATATTACAAACAGACACTCCAATTTTATTTATTTGTAGTAGATATAGATAACCTTTTCCTAAACCAGGGCAGGGCAAAAAAAGGACAATGATTTTCTCGATATTTTAAAGACAACCCCCCCCCCCCGCCTCAAAATCTCCCGGATTCGTCCTTTCTAAAGTGTGCAACCCTATGCAACAAGCTGTTCAGTTGGTTGGTACACGATTTTGAGTGTTCTATCTCTTCATGACCTCGTCCGATAGTCAGTAGGTGCACCACTTGCAACTGAGGCTGGCTTAGGTCCTGAAAATGTCAGTAGAGTAAGTATTATGAGGATAAACCACATTAAATCCAGTTGAGTTTTCTATCGGCTCTGAAGGTCTTGTCCTATTAATTATTTTGAAACTCTTGTCACCCATCAGCTCTTCCCTGAAAAGTAAAGATATTGGAAATTAGTATACAAGCTAACTATTTTATTCTTAGATGTTTTGGAAAAAATGGGGTGGTTCCCCGGACACAAAGGGAGGATCTCCCAGCCAGAGAAAGTGTTCTATAAATCAAGAATTCTGAATTCTGGTATATGATTGTGCCCACCATAGATTTAGGATTTTTCGCTACTCGTGCCCACAAAGTTCCTTTATGTCCTAGTTCCTAGTATACTATCATAGATTACAATATAACTAGCTGTTGCCCGCAACTTCGTCTGCGTGAAAATTATGTTTTAATGCCAATTTGATTGCTCTCTGCTTAGCCCCTAGGATACGTAGCGTGAAATTATACAGCCTATTTGAAGACCCTACCCCTAGTTAATATTTGTGCAAAATTTGAATCAAATCTATTGAGTACTTTTCGAGATCCTTCCGGACAAAGCAAAGCAAACAGACAAACAGACAAAAATTTTTCTAACTATATTTTCGGCTTCGGTATCTTATGTTGAACACCCAGCGAGTTTTTTTTTTGTATTTCCAATGTACAGTTTTATATGTATAGGTATTTTCTATAACTAGGTATGAAGTATTATTATTAAACCATATTTCAGCTAACATTGATACACAACGTGAACATGTTACTACTGCTCGTTCGCTCTAACTTTGCCGCTCGGCTCCATTCTAAAGTCGAATTTTTAATTATAGGAAGTAAATTGACAGCAACTAATGTCACTTCTTCATACAATGTTGCGTATTTTCTATGTCGAAGTGACATTAGCTACTGTCAGTTTACTTGGTCTAATTGTGGAATGGAATTTCTCTTTATCCGAGTGCGCGACGCAAAGGAATCTATACAATACTAGCTGATGCCCGCGGCTCCGCCCGCGTGGAATGTTATTCCCGGTCTCAGAGGTATGAAAAATAGATGTTGGCCGATTCTCAGACCTACTCAATATGCTCACAAAATTTCATGAGAATCGGTCTAGCCGTTTCGGAGGAGTATGGCAACGAAAACTGTGACACGAGAATTTTATATATTAGACTAGCTGACCCGCACAACTTCGTTTGCGTGATAAGTGAAGAACCGCTCGACCGATTTTGTGCAAACTTCACATAAACCATCTACTTAATAGTCCGAACAAAGGCTAAACATTTGGTTTAGATAGGTGAGCCCGTTCTTGAGTTATAAAATTACAACGAAAAGTGGCATTGATTTTTATATATATAGATATATCTTAGATCATCTAACCACAGGATGCGCCTTACTTAAGCATTGTTTTCTGCCATTGCACATGACCATTTGGTCTTTTGGCTTTATGAAAAGCCTGTACATCAGTACATCATTTTATATGATTAAACTAGTACATTTCATTGTAGTTGACTGTACAATAACAATTAACACACAACAGCCATTACGCGTTTGTCGATTAATACATTTTTAAATGCAATGAAATTTTATATGTCTTTGTGTTTCCCCCGTCACTTGTATGAAAACTGGCAGAATATTTTTGTATGCGGTGGTTCGCAAAGGCTAGTCCCGTGTTATATGGTCTAAGACTTATATAGATATAGATTATAAAGAGGAAAGTTTTTTTTTTGCTTTTTGTTTTTTTGTTTGTTCGTTTGAAACGAATAGGCTCCGGAACTACTGGACCGATTTGAAAAATTCTTTCACTGTTGGGAAGCTTAACTCTTTGCGGTGAACATAGGCTATATTTTATTCCCGTATTCCCACGGGAACGGGAACTACGCGGGTGAAATCGCGTGACGTCAGCTAGTTTACAATAAAGCTGTAAACAACAATGATATATGAAAACTATAGATACGTACACTGAAAAATGGCAACAAAAAAGTCAGGCAATTGCCTTAATTTCCATACATCTATCATAGATAATTTCATAGAAATTCTTTTTTTGAATGTATAAAATATTTGCCGTTTTTGAAAGCCGTGATGTTCGTACATGACGTGTCTATATTATAATACGTCTTTGGTAAACAAACACAAAAAAAAGGAGCCGATTTTATATCTGTTTTCAACTATAATAAAAACCATCTATCTGTTTTATCCATTTCAAATAACCGCCTTTCCAAACACGACATCTTACCGTTAATAATCTACAAATCGTCACAAAAAAAAAGTAATGAAAACATTCATAAACTGTTAAAAAACGGAAATCATTTAACACCCCTCCTAATAAAAAAAGAGCGCTAAAAAGACGATTTCGCACAAAAAGTCTTTGCATTTTTTTTTCTTAATTCCCATTGAGCACAGGCCACAGCTGTCGAAATTCTCACGGATCTCTCGGTGCAGTTATTTTCGACTTTTTAAAGAAAAAAGTTGGTTCAACGTATTTTTTAGCACCTGTTGCGTTTAGATGTACTTACTGAAATTTAAGATCGTTTTTGAAAAGATAATTTACGTACCCTACCCTAGTAAATTTTGTTTGTATTCGTTTTGTCTAAAATAAAGTAGCACAACCTTAGATCAACTTACTAACCACAGGATGCGCCTTACTTAGTTTGTACACATTATCTTTTTAAAAATCGGACACATTTTTACACCATGACCTACGTTACAAAATACAAATATTTTCACAGGTATGCGAGTTACAAGGATGAAGACGGCGGGGGGGGGGGACTGTCTACCAGCCGTCTAGACGTCAAGGGGTGGGGGAGAGACAAGTCAATATCGCTTGTTGCTAGGAGCGGAAAGTCATATTGAAAAACTGATTCGAACTCCTTTGAGCTTATGTGCGCCTAGTACTTCTCGTTTAAAAGTTACTATTTTTTTTACTCCAGCAAGATGTTTTTTTATTTATAAGACTAAGGTGGTAGACAAGCTTACGCCCCACCTGATGAAAAGTGGCCACCGTAGACGTCTAGACGTCAAGGGATGGGGGGGAGGCAAGTCAATACCTTGTTGCTAGGAGCGCATTCTTCAAACTGATTCGAACTCCTTTAAGTTTATTATCGCCTAGTACTTTGAAATCAGCTTCTTCTTTTTGTTCTCGTTCCCGCTTCCCGTGGGAACTTATCCCTGGGATAAGAAGTAGCCTTAGTGTTTATTGTCGCCTAGTACTTTGAAATCAGCTGGTTTCAAGTCTAGTGAAAAGTATGAAATAGAAACCCGTAGAATTTTGTTCCCGTTCCCGCTTCCCATGGCAACTTTTTCTGGATAAGAAGTAGCTTTTGTGTTATTCCAGACTATAATAATCTAACCCTGTACTAAAATTTTACTAGATCCGACCTCTGAATCAAGACCTACCAATCAAAAAATAGCCCAAGTGCGAATTGGCCTCGCCCACGAAGGGTTCCGTCCGTACCAAAAACTGGCAAAAAATACCACTTATTGCCTTTGCCTGCCTTGCCTTTTTGGATTTTTTTATTGTTGATTATAGTATTTGTTGTTATAGCGGCAACAGAAATACATCACCTGTGAAAATTTCAGCTCTCTAGCTATCACGGTTCCTGAGACACAGACTCGTGACGGACAGACAGACAGACGGACGGCGAAGACTCATGAATAAGGTCCCGTATTTACTTGGGTACGGAATATTAAAAAAGAACCATCAAAAGCAATTAAAAAAACATTTAGTTAACTTGATTCCTAGACTATTTATACTGTATTTCAATAGCTTTGCGCAAAAATGTAAACAAATACATTTGATCCTATATTTCCATGGTTACTTGCAATTGTCTATTCACCCTGATTATATTCCAGTATCCAGGAATCATTTGGTGTCGAAATGATTGTAAGAACACTGTAGTGTTCTTACAATCATTTCGACACCAAATAACTTCTTTCTGATAATTTATTTTCATTTAAAATACCTATATAGATAGTAAAAAATTCAATGATTTGTCATACTATATTTTTAACCCCCGACGGAAACCCGGACGGGGTGTTATAAGTTTGACGTGTGTGTGGGTGTGTGTGTGTGTGTGTGTGTGTGTAAGTCTGTCTGTGGCATCGTAGCGCCCAAACGGATAAACCGATTTTGATTCTGTTTCTTTTGTTTGAAACATGGGTTAGGGGAGAGTGTTCTTAGCTATGTTTTATAAAAATCGGTTAAGCCATTTCAAAGATATGAGGGGTGAAAATGGGGATGAAAAATTGAATGTGTTCAAATATACCCGTGTTGGGTATCAAATGAAAGGTTATAACTTATACATCACGATACTGTAAGTTTTATGAAAATCGGTTTAGCCATTCGAAAGATATGAGGAGTGGAATGTATTTCTAATTCTGTAACGACACTCCGCGCAATTCGCATTAACTCTGAATAATTGTTGATAGACTATACGTATGTTGATATTAAAACCCCTATAAAAAGCATGAAATAAAAAATTAAATTAAAAATTTAAAAAACCCCCGACTCACAAAAAAACAACAATAAAAAACCTGTAAAAAGTAAAAAATAACTATTATATTATGACCTATCTACCCTAAGTATTGAACCTTTATTATTATTATAGGTAGCGGTAGCTATATTATTTACGTATTCATATTTTTAACTAACAGTTTGTCTCGTCGGGGACCGCTCACCTAATCATAACCTAATCGTACGTCTATTTAGGTACAGAGCGGTCCCCCCGACGAGACCAACTGTTAGTTAAAAATATGAATACGTAAATAATATAGCTACCGCTACCTATAATAATAATAAAGGTTCAATACTTAGGGTAGATAGGTCATAATATAATAGTTATTTTTTACTTTTTACAGGTTTTTTATTGTTGTTTTTTTGCGAGTCGGGGGTTTTTTCTACTCATCTGTCTTAGACAACGATTGTCAAAACATGACATGACATCGGGCAGGATTGGACTATACGAAGTCTGTTAAAAAACAAAAAGAAAGCCTTGAGGCGGTCTCACCCAACTGCCCCTCTATGAAAGTGAAAGTTCACTCCGATTGACGTTGTCATTTTTGTTTTATTTTAAACTTTGAACAGATGATCCACGTGACCTAGTGACGTAATATAATGCAACAGAGTCACAGACTACAGACACAAGTCTCGCCATAAGCCCCTCTGCACTCTACTTTATAGAGAGGGGCTAAAAGGGAATGTAGGGCACAGGTGAATATCTTATAGCTCTTTAAATAATGCTAATTGCTCTAATAATGACATAGTCAATTATATAATTAACTTCAATTATCGCGGTCTGAAGCGAACACGGCAATAGGCTCACCACCTGTTACGTGGGCCATAAAACTATAAGGTGAAATGTGGGCGTATACTATGCCTCTGCCTACCCCTTCGGAGATAAGATAAAGGCCTTAGTTATATGTAATTATGTTTATACTAGCGGACGTCACGCGGTTTCACCAGCGTAGTTCCTGTTCCCGTGGGAATACGGGAATAAAATATAGCCTATGTTACCCGCAAAGAGTGTAGCTTTCCAACAGTGAAAGAATTTTTCAAATCGGTCCAGTAGTTCCGGAGTCTATTCGTTACAAACAAACAAACAATAAAACTAATCTTTCCTCTTTATAACATTAGTACCTATAGGTATAGATTGAATTTTTTATTGTTTTTCGGAGAAATTTCTAGTTATTTTTACAGACAAGTTTTTCTACGAGTGAAGCCAGGTAGGGGTTAGTTAAGTACAGTAAAATTGTTTACCTGGTCACCACAGTCCAGTTCAGCTGCTCGGAAGTGTGTGAAGTGGGAAGACTATTCCCATAAGAGTTTCAGCTCCATTCATATCTGAAATTAATAAAATTAAAATTGCAATTAACGATTATTTGTAATTACTTATATTTTACGACAAAAACCAGGTTAGTGCAAGTATCTATGATTCATACACACGAAGAATCATACGAACCACTGTAAAATCTTTTTTTCTGTTTTACATACATACATATAGTCACGCCTTTATCCCCGAAGGGGTAGGCAGAGGCATAGTATACGTCCACATTTCATCTCATAGTTTTATGTCCCATGTAATAGTGAGCATATTGTTGTGTTGAAATGGACAGGCGCAGGTCGCCGCGACCCGCAGTTGAAACTTTTCAAGCCGCCCATAAGGCCTTCAACTTGGCTTAACGATTGTCATTTTACTGACGGTTTCATTTCGAGTTTTCCTTCTCTACGCAATGGATCTTTTTGCTAAAGTGTTCCCTTAGTCGCCTCTTACGACACCCTCGGGATGTATTGAGGTGGCGACATTTTGTCCTCTTACCCTACGCAACACATATCTATACTTAATAAATATAAAAAAAATGTAAAAAATGTATGTATACTAATATTATAAAGAGGAAAGATTTGTTTTTAGTTTTTTTGTTTTATTGTTTGTTTGTTTGTAACGAATAGGCTCCGGAACTACTGGACCGATTTGAAAAATTCTTTCATTGTTGGGAAGCTACACTCTTTGCGGTGAACATAGGCTATATTTTATTTCCGTATTCCCACGGGAACGGGAACTACGCGGGTGAAACCGCGTGACGTCCGCTAGTTTATTGATAAAGCGGTAACAGAATATCTACGAAAATTTCGTCTCTCCAGCTATAATGATAGACAAACGGAATGTCAGACAGACGGACAGACGGACATCAGAGTCCCATTTTTACCCTTTTGGTTACGGAACCCTAAAACAAGCTGTCACAAATGAAAATTTCATACAAAAAGCATTTTTGGAAAAGTAGGTAGTTACGACAAATAAACTAACTCTAACGTTTATTGTGAAAGTGAAAGTTCAATCCCATTGACGTTGTCATTTTTGTTTTATTTCAAACTTTGAACAGATGATCCACGTGACTTAGTGACGTAGTTTAGTGCAACAGAGTCACAGTCTACAGACACAAGTCTCGCCATAAGCCCATCTGCAATCTATTTTATAGAGAGGGGCTAAAAGTAGCAAGTAGTAACTGCTAGCACAGATTATAAAATATATTCTATCTGGTGGTCACCGCAGCCTATGAACGTTTGCAACACCAGAGGCGCCACACTCGCGCTGCCGACCCTGTAAAAACCTTCTAAGACCCCTTTTGAAGAACCCCATACTGTAGGCGTTATTACACTAATTAGTAAGTATTGAGTTTGACGGCCTCTGTGGCGCAGTCGGTAGTGATACCGCCTGCGGCGCTGAGGTCGTGGGTTCGATTCCCACCGGAGACTAATATTTGTGTGACACATAAATGTTTGTCTCAAGAGTCTGGGTGTTTCTATGTATAATTATGTATGTATTCAAAAAGTATATAAGTATTAATATCCGTGGTCTGATACCCATAACACAAGCAGGTTATTCCTAGCTTACTTTGGGATCAGATAGCGTTGTGTGAGATGTCCGTGAATATTTATTTATGTATATTTAGTAAGTAGTTATTAAGTATGGTACATATGGTCCCGCCTTTATCCCCGAAGGGCCCTTTTCACCTTTTTTTAAGAATTTGTCCCACGTAATAGGTGGTGAGCCGTATTGCCGTGTTGAGATAGACTGCCTGCTGTTGAAATTATTCAAGCCGCTTAAAAAGGCCTTCAACTTGGCCTAACGACTGCCATTTTACTGGCAACCGGGACCGACACGGCTAAACGAGCCCGAAGCACGGAAACGCTCAAATAAATGTCACAAAGTGGTCACATGGATGTTCACCCATCCAAGGACTGGCCATAGTGAATGTTGCTTACTGCAGTGATCGTTTACAGAACACTGAGTCCGCGGGACCACAAGCGCTTATTATAAAGAGGAAAGATTTGATTGTTTGTTTGCATCGAATAGGCTCCGGAAATACTGGACCGATTAGAAAAATTCTTTTACTGTTCGATAGCTACACTCTTTGCGGTGAAAATAGGCTATATTTTATTCCCGTATTCCCACGGGAACGGAAACTACGCGGGTGACGTCCGCTACTCGATTTTTAAGACGTTATCAAGTCAAAAAAAAGAGTTATATCTAGAGTTTTAGCGGTTCACAGAATATATTATTATACAAATTACGTTCCCAGGAATATATAGTATGATGCCATAGATTATATACACTGTATTATCTGTTATGTCTGAATAGTATCCGGCGCGGCCTACGGATGTCAAAATTATGTCAACACAATGTATAATTGTATACAATTCATTACAAATTGTAACTAAGTTATATACTAAACATACCATACTTACCGTCTCATCTCATAATGTCCTTTTCTCGAAATGTCCTTTCTCATAATGTCCTTTTCTCGAAATGTCCATTCTCATAATGTTTCGAGAAAAAAAGACATTTCGAGAAAAGGACATTTTGAGAAAAGAACATTACTAGAAAAGGACATTTTGAGAAAAGAACATTTCGAGAAAAGGACATTTTGAGAAAAGAACATTTCGAGAAAAGGACATTTCGAGAAAAGGACAATCTGCGAAAGGACATTATGAGAATGGACATTTCGAGAAAAGGACATTATGAGAAAGGACATTTCGAGAAAAGGACATTATGAGATGAGACCATACTTACTTAGAAGCGCTCGTGGCACCGCGGACTCAGTGTTCTGTAAACCATTACTGTAGTAAGCAACTTTCACTATGGCCAGTCCTTGGGTGAACATCCATGTGACCACTTTGAGACATTTATTTCAGCGTTTCCGTGCTTCGAAAGGCACGTTAAGCCGTTGGTCCCGGTTGCCAGTAAAATGGCAGTCGTTAAGCAAAGTTGAAGGCCTTTTTAGGCGGCTTGAAAAATTTCAACAGCAGGCAGTCACAACCTGCGCCTTTCAATCTCAACACGGCAATAATACGGCTCACCGCCTTTACGTGGGACAAATTCTAAAAAGGTGAAATGTGGGCATATAAAAAACCTACCCCTTCGAGGATAAAGGCGTGACTATACGTAGATACGTAAAAGAAAAGGCAGGCTTGTTTGGACAACTTTCCCGAACCTTAACCGACTTTTGAACAGATGGTGTACGGTCCGTATGTCTAATTGTCATCGGAAACCCTTGCGGTTGAAAGGGCTTACTTTTTTATTTTTGCAAATTTGTGTTAGATTAGTGTGGATACGACACTTGTTTTTTTAATAAATGTATCACTTTCTAATTACACAATGAAATCATGCTAAAGGGAATGCATGTTAGCATTTTAAAGAAAAGTGTGTGCGTGTAACCTTTACGCGCGATTCAAGTAAAACTTCTTTGCCATTGACGGCATCAAATGTTTTATTAATATAATTCATTCGATTTTTTTTAGTAAGCGTTACTTCCGTCAGAAAAAAAACTGAGTTACACCCTAGTCGCGCCTAAAGAAGTTTTACTTCAAATAAGGGACGTGTTTCTACTGCTTTCTCTACGGAAATTAAGTAATAGGAATAGAGTTTTGTCTGGCACATTCAACCCAGGAGATATCTAGGACACCAGCAGCGCTAGACGGAGAGGTAGAAACCATGTGGGCTTTTTTTTAATAGTCAGGGACATTTCACACAACGCTATCTGATCCCAAAGTAAGCTAGGAATACCCCGCTTGTGTTATGGGGTATCAGACCACGGATATTATACTTATATACTTATACTTATCATACATAGAAACCACAAGACTCTCGAGACAAACTTTATAGATCACACAATTTTTTTTTCCGGTGGGAATCGAACCCACGACCTCGTGATCCGCAGTCGCACATTTCAACCTCTAGACCACGAGGCAGTCAAGCTTTAGTCGGTTCCAGTCTGCCTGATCTATGATGCGGGATATTCACGGGCAAAAAGTAGGGGCAAAATGAGATGGCACCGATATTTCTCATAACTTTACTAGTTGACACAGCAAAGGTTGTTTTGCTGAAAGTATAAAGGACCACACTTACTTCCTGAGGGTTTTTAAAAAATTGACTGCGACCTACCAAATGGTTACTAAAAAATCCAGCCAGGACCTAGCCGTTTCGGAGGAGTTCAATAACAAACACTGTGAAATGAGATTTAAGGATATCGAATTAGTTAGTAGTGTAAATATCTTAATATATAATAATATTTGACTATACGATAATAATATTATACGAGGAATGTGAACGGTCTAGGGAAATGGAAACTTGAAAGCAGTAATGTAACCTGAAAGAATGCTCCGATGATGATAATAAACATCTAAAATAGAATGCGCTCCTAAAATAACTTTATAACTAAAATAACCTATTTAACTACTGAATATCCGCAATAAACCTGCATTCGCAACATTGCAAAATAAAAAAAAAACGCACGCGTCATTGTACCGCATCCCTTTTTAAAGTAAAAGCGAAAAAAGTTTAAAAACCTCTTTTGTGAGTCTTCTATAGGCGGAGCAGCTGATTCCTGTGCCAGTGGCGTAAATTTAAAAAAAAGAACTGTCAATGGCGCGGAGCTAATTATTTTTTTTATGGACTTATGTTTAAAGTTACATGGCGTGTGTAGTTCATTTAAACTGCGTCAGGGTTCCGTAGCTTATTATTTAATTCTACTTTACTAGCTAATATTCGCGGCTTTGATCGCTTGGTGACGTTTTCTGTACCCGGATGCCAACCAGGGCGACAATATTATCTATGTATTAAACAACCAAATTCGTTCAGGAGTTAAGGGCGTTATTGAGGCCTAGTCTATACTAATATTATAAAGAAGTAAAGTTTGTGTGTTTGTTAAATTGTAAGGGGTAATCTCCAAAGACGTATCATATATAGACACGTTATACACGAACATTGCGGCTTTCAAAAACAGCTAAACTTTTATAAATTTGAAAAAAGAATTCTATAAATTATCTGTGGTAGCATGCATGAAGTCAATATCAGAGGAATGTGGGGAAGAAGGTAAACTCGAATTTCACTTACTTAGACATAATATGATTAATGTATTTACTGGTAATTACGTAATATTTAAATTTATAAAATTTTAATGTTCTTTATCGGATTAGTAATTGTAATTATTAACGTAATTTAAGTCACAAAATAAAAATATAACAATAACATACAGAAACATTTATTTAATAAGTATCTAATAATTTAGTACCTAGTAAGTACATAATCCAAATATTTGTAATTTAAATCATTTTAATAATCTTAATATATTATTATTACGTTTCATTATTTTTTTAAAGACATAAAATAACCTTAATAAAAAAAAAATTAAATAGCAAAATAAAACATTAGTACAAAATCTCCCCGACATCCCCTTACGGGTCGCGGGCGCCGAACCACAGACTATAGAGTACAATTTCCATATTATGCTTGCCGCCATTTTATCGATCCGAGTAAATGAAATAATATTATTATTTCTATTGTACTTACGCATGAAATGACACGTTTTTATATCGAACAGTTGCTGTGTAACTTGTGTATCATGTGAAGATACATGAAGGCGTGTTTTTTTCGAGTTTTCTTTACTTACAGAATTTAAAACAGTGCTAATACAACTTTCGCTAACCCTACAGCCGCGTCACACATTTTCAGGTAATTACCTTCTTTACGTGTTGCCATTTTCAAGTGTCTATAACGTATCTATAGTTTTTATATCATTGGTAATCTCGGGATCTGCTGAATCGATTTTAAAAATTCTATCACCAATAAAAAGCTTCGTTATTGTGAAGTGTCATAGGCTATATAGCATCACGCTACAACGAATAGGAGCGGAGCAGTAATAGTAAATGTTTCAAAAACGGGGGGAAAAGTTATTCCTTTTGAGAGCTTCGTTGCGTGTGCTGCGTAAATATTTATAGTTAGGTATGTAAAAAAAATGAACTACAAAATTGTTTCTCTTAAAAAAGTTCTAAAAAAATTGCGCCATCTTTGGGTTGGTGCACAATAACCATTTTAATGTCAAGTAATTTTTTTCTACAATAATGCCACGGGATACCTCTTTCATAAACGAAATTGTTCTTAAAAATAATGCGACGGGAATACACGCGACGAGAAACCTTTCTCTCTCTCTCTCTCTCTCTCTCACGTAGTATTGAATATTAACGACGAGACGCTACGGGAGTAAACGCAACGCGACGGGAGTAAATGCGACGGGAACAGGTAATACTCTCTCTTATGTGGCGCAAACGAAGTTGCGCGGGTCAGCTAGTAATATTATTAATGTGAAAGTTTGTGAAGAAGCTTGGATGTTTGGATGTTTGTTACTCAATCACGCTCTAACGGCTGAACGGATTGAGTTGAAATTTGGTACAGGGATAGCTTATAGGCTACTTTTCATTCCGGGAGAATGTTCCCACGGAAAGCGGGAACGGGTACCGAACTTCACGCGGACGAAGCCGCGAGCATCGTCTAGTAACAAATATCTTCAGAACTTTAACATTTTCAATTTCTCAATTAGGATTAAGTAATTACAAAAACAATTAATTATTGTTATCACAGTTATTTGAGGGTCACTGCTGACCCTAGGCAGCCCCTGTAGGATCGGTATAACATTTGCCTTATTACATGATATGCCGTCGTCGTCTTGTGGTTTCCTAAGGGCGTGGGTAGGCCTAACGACCTTGACCATACAGAGCACGCGTCCTTCAGGCTAGGAAATGTAGCATTTTATAGCTTATTTCAGTTGTAACAAGCTAATACTTATGCAAAATCGAAGAAAACCAATTTATAGGTGTATATTTTCTTCATATGTTTGCATATTTTTTTCTTTTGGGTCGAGAAAAATTGACGTCCTAAAATGCATTCATCTAAAAATTTGGGGGTGACTCTACGATCGTTTTACACATTGTGTATAATTAATATACAATTTAAAACAAAACCATATTTTAACACACATCTTGTAGATTAACAATCTATTTTTGGCTATAATTCTCCGTCTACTTATGCAGACAAAAAACGCTTTGATTTGCACCTCTTTTTCGTCATTTTCTAAACCAGTCCCCTGGTGGTTAGTTCATCTGAGGAGCGTTTTCTCCACTACGGAGGACCCAATTATACCAGAAAAAAGGGATATATATTATCTTAAATACTCACATTAATTTAGGATTATCCAGGACACCTTTTGATCATCAGTTTTCAACATCAATGGTCAATCAGCTGATTCTGTAAAAAAGAAATACGATGATCAACACATTATAATTTGGAAACATAATATTAGAACATAATCGAGCGAGTTATTTTCCTGGACTGAGGAACTGAATGATACAATTTTCATTCGCCTCATACACGATATGAAAAAAATAACCTGTGCCACCCACAATATTCTCAACAGTTTTACATTTAATAGGGTAAACCACCCAATTATTGGCACTTTTAGAATGAATTATTGGCACTTTAGTTAAGAGTATATTTCGAAAAATAAGGGAAACCTAGTTTATTTCAGTTCGGTGTTGCCCATTATGTAGTTGTAGGTATGCATTAAAAAGTAAAATAGCATTCTTTTTCTGTTAGAAATGGGCAAAATTACCTAAAGTGCCAATAATTGGAGGAGTGCCAACGATTGGGTGGTTTACCCTAGGTGGCAGGGTTCGCCGATATATGTATATCAGCGGATATATATCATGATATATATCACGATATATATCAATTGATTTTTATCTTGATATATATCAATGGATTTATTCCTGTGTTCTGAACAAAAAAAAATGAAGATTAATGTTTACTGTTAAAAAATAATAATAATTAAGGGCTTCTCAGTACAGAACCCTCCGTGCGCGAGTCAGACTCGCACTTGGCCGGTTTTTAAATTCTGAATTAAATGATTATTATAAAATATTATTAAATAAAATCGTGTCAATTTGACACTTCTTATATCATTTTACAAATTCTTTTCAAATTTTTAAGTGTTTCATCCCCATACAGAACGAAATTCGCTTATTTTTCTTAGCCTGGATATAAATCCGATAAATATAAAAAAATCGGATATATATAAAAAAAATCGGATTTTGGATATTTATTATAAAAATCGGATAGGTGGTGAGTGGAGAGCCGTCTTGTCGAGTTGAGATATACAGGCGCAGGTTGTGACTGCCTACTGTTAAAATATTTTAAGCGCCTTTTCCTTCAACTTGACGTGCCTTCCGAAGCACGGAAACGCTCAAATAAATGTCACAAAGTGGTCACATGGATGGTCACCCATGCAAGGACTGGGGATAGTGAAAGTTGCTTACTGCAGTGATCGTTTACAGAACACAGACGTCACGCGGTTTCACCCGCGTAGTTCCCGTTCCCGTGGGAATACCGGAATAAAATATAGCCTATGTTCACCGCAAAGAGTGTAGCTTCCCAACAGTAAAAGAATTTTTTAAATCGGTCTTGTAGTTCCGGAGCCTATTCGTTACAAACAAACAAACAAAAAACAAATCTTTTCTCTTTATAATATTATAGTTTAGATGTAAACAAATAAATACATATGAACCTTTTGTTAAGGAACCCTAAAGTAGGGTTGTTCCGGTTCGGTTACACGTATTGATTTTATTACATTTGTTGCAACTTTTGTACAAATAATGTATCGATTGTTCGATTTTTGGATAAGGGTTGTTAAAAAGGGCTGCAAACAATGATTTTTTTTACGAAAAAGTTTTTTTAAAAAACACGTAAAAAGTGAAATTAGCTTATTACTATTATTACTTGAAAGAAGTAAAAATACATTTATTGTTAAAAATTACAGAGAAACATAATTAATAAACTTAATTACATACTTTAAATCGACCGATATTTTTGTAAAATATTTACCAGTAGCTAATTACCGTGGCTCGGGTCGCGTGGTTTTATTTTCTCGTACTCGTATATAGAAAACATCAAATTTTGAAAATGGTTTGGATCTTAATAATTCCCTCATCTATTAGAAATTAAGCTGATAAAATTAGTGTTATGGAATCTAACTAAGCCAGCTCATAATTTTGAAAAAAAAAATGTATTTTGAGTAATTATAAATGTAAAAAGCAATCATCTTTTCTAATTATTTTCAAAGAATACATTTTTCATTTTCATGCTATTCGAAATTATAGATATCTATATCAGTTTTTTAGATCGCATAACACAATTTTTTATTAGTTTTATTTGGGGTACCGTGTGGCGACGTGGCCCCGTGAGGCAACGAGTATGAGTACAAAATGTCACCACCCCAATTTTTCCCGAGGGTGTCGTAAGAGGCGACTAAGAGAACATATTCGCTAAACGATCCATTGCGTTGAGAAGGAAAACTCGAAATGAAACCCGGTTATCAATAAAATGACAATCTTTAAGCCAAGTTGAAGGCCTTATGGGCGGCTTAAAAATTTCAACTGCGCGTGTTCATTTCAACACGGCGATGGACTCACCATCTATTACGTAGATCAAAAACCTATACGGTGAAATGTGGGCGTACATTAAGCCTCTGCCTACCACTTCGAGGACAAAAGCGTGGCTATATTTATCTATACTAATATCATAAAGAGGAAGGATTTGATTGTTTGTTTGCACGAATAGGCTCCGGAACTACTAGCCGATTTGAAAAATCACTGTTAGGAAGCTACACTCTTTGCGGTGAACATAGGCTATATTTTATTCCCGTATTCCCACGGGAACGGGAACTACGTGAGTGAAATCGCGTCACGTCTGCTGGTGTACATATAAACACACACAATAACACAGACACGGTTCACTGCACTGCAATCGGTCAAGCAAAGTCAGCGGGGTCGTGACCTCTTTGCCTTGACCTCTATGACCTGGTGTGTCTGATAGATTGGAATCCAGATAGATTGAATTCCTATACTGCTCGTTCGCTCTAACTTTGCGGCTCGGCTCCATACTAAAGTCGAATTTTTAAATAGACGAAGTATATTGACAGCAACTAATGTCACTTCTCCATACAATGTTGCGTATTTTCTATGACGAAGTGACATTAGCTACTGTCAATTTACTTCGTCTAATTAACAATTGGGGTATACGCCTCTACGCCAGCGGCAAACTTAGAGCGAACGGGTAGTACATACTTAGCTTTTGAGTTCTTAGATCTTAGGGACTTAATTCATAAATTATTTTAGGTTTCGATAGTCCGTTTATGAAAAGAGGTCTTTTTTGGATTCTGTACCCGGTGGGTAAAAATGGGAAGGGGCCTTAATTATGAGACTTCGCCGTCTGTCTGTCTGTCTGTCTATCATGATGCTGTATCTCGGGAATGGTGACAGCTAGAGAGCAAAAAAAATATCAAATGATGTATTTCTGTTGTCGCTATACCAACAAACACTAAAATTAGAATTATAATTATAGTATTATTTAAGGGCATGTATTTAAATCGATATCTGTATATTCCCTTTTTCTGAACTCAAAGTTAAATCAAAAATACTGACTTGCACACTAATTATGCACATTAAATAAATCAAATTCATTATACTGTTTAATGGTATTTGCAGAACTATTTTACTGAACGAATAACTATTATCAAAATAGTATAACTAACAATTCCTTAGTTCAAACAAAAATATTAGAAAATTTTTAAGGAAAACCATCGCCTAATATACTTTTTAGAACATCGTTTATTCTAAGTGAAACCCCAATTTAATCAGTCACCTCTACAAATTAAATTTTATTGATAAAAAAAATAAAAGTCTAACCTAACCTAACCCATTCCGATATAAGATTGTACAATTTAGAGTGCAAGTTAGTATTTTTGATATACGAATTGTATATCAAAAATACTAACTTGCACTCTAGTATTTCTGTTTTACAAATTATATATTCGATGTACATACCACATTTTTGGTGTGAATTCGATTTAAACGGTCAACTCGTTCTGAGTAATATTTAAGGTTTTTAAGTAGGACATGTTTAGTTAATGAATTGGTTTTTTTGCACAGCATTTAATTTTCAGGTTTGCATTCAGTAAATTAGTGGAGTTATCTAGTGTGCAGAAAAATTAAACAGATGTGCATTTAAAAATAACCCTTATTTAAGGCACGTTAAGCCGTTGGTCCCGGTTGCCAGTAACAATGGTAGTCGTTAAGCCAAGTTGAAGGTCTTCATAGGCGGCTTGAAAAATTTCAACAGCAGGCAGTCACAACCTGCGCCTGTCCATTGCAACACGGCAATACGGCTCACCACCTATTACGTGGGACAAATTTTTAAAGAGTGAAATGTGGGCATATAATATGCCTCTGCCTACCCCTTCGGAGGGCGTGAGTATATGTATGTATATTTAAGGGGTTTTCATGGCTGTCCCTGGGATTTCCTTTCGAGGGTACACCAGGTAGGTACCCTAGCAACATACAACTAAGATGGAGGAAAAAAAATGGAACCCTCTATGCTCGAATCTTTTGGCCACATACATACATACATATGGTCACGCCTTTATCCCCGAATGCAGTAGGCAGAGTTATTTTTTATATCACTAAGGTGGCAGACAAGCATACGGCCCACCAGATGTACCGGTGTTCACCGCTGCCTATGGACGTTTGCAACACCAGAGGCGCCACACTCGCGCTGCCGACCCTGTAAAACCCTTCTAAGACCCCTTTTAAAGAACCCCATACTGTAGGCGTTTGAGAAAACCGAGGCTATGTTAATCCCGGGAATAAGTACTCATGGGAAGCGGGAACGAAAATAGAAACAAAATTCCACGTGCGCCATCTAGTGGAAAATTAATTCATTCTAAAATAATTCAACACAAGCATTATAGCTACGGGAAACTTAAACTACTTAAGCTAACCCGCGAGCATTAACTAGTATATATGTTATAGGCAATGTGTATAATCCGGCATTGTATACAATGCCTAGGCATTATATACATTGCCTAAAACGTTCAGGCAATGTGTATAATACGATTTATTTCATACATTGACTAGGTATTGTATGAAATGCCCGAAGCGCATCAGGCAATGTGTATAATGAATGGACAGATTCGACGACAGAATCGGAAACCAAATAAGCATTAGTCAACAAAACAAAAAAAAACCACGAAGGCTAAGCTATAGCCTTCTAACCTAACCCATCCGAGTGTTAGTGTAAAATTCTGTTCCCGTTTTTGCTTCCTAAGTGGTAATAATAGAACACATGTCTTATCAGCACTGTCTGCTGTTGAAAGTTGAAATTAGGAGTAGCTCTTAAAAAGATTGGTACTAAATCATAGAGAAGAAAAATAGATTACACACATTACCTATGCTTCGACCGGCATTCTATACAATGTCTAGGTATTCTATACATTTCCTAGGCAAAGTGTAAAATAGTTTAAACATTTAATATCATTTCATACATTGTCTGAACGATCCCGTCATTCTATCCAATGCCTAGGTATTGTATAGAATGCCTGCATTATACACATTGCCTATAACATATACATAAACACAGACACAGGTCAATGCACTGCAATCGGTCAGACGAGTCAGTCGGGTCATGAACTCTGACATTGACCTGGATGACCTATTGTGTCTGATTGACTGAATTCAGGTAAACGCGAATATTTACTGACTATAGCACGATCGCAGAGCAACGTTTGAGTACAAAATGTCGCCACCCCAATACATCCCGAGTCGTAAGAGGCGACTAAGGGAACACTTTCGCAAAAAGATCCAATGCGTAAAGAAGAAAAATTCGAAATGAAACCCGGTTGTCAGTAAAATGACAATCGTTAACCCAAGTTGAAGGCCTTATGAGCGGCTTGAAAAATTTTAACTGCGGGTCGCGGCGACCTGAACCTGCCCATTTCAAACGTGGGACATAAAACTATAAGGTGAAATGTGGGTGTATACTTTGACTGTCTTTGTGGCGCAGTCGGTAGCGATACCGCCTGCGGCGCTGGAGGTCGTGGGTTCGATTCCCACCGGAGACTAATATTTGTGTGACCCATAAATGTTTGTCTCAAGAGTCTGAGTGTTTCTATGTATATGTATGTATTTAAAAGTATATAAGTATTAATATCCGTGGTCTGATACCCATAACACAAGCAGGTTATTCCTAGCTTACTTTGGGATCAGAGGGGCAAGTGCGAGTTTCGGTGAGCGCCTGTCGACATTCACGAACGAGCGCGTTATCACCGATTTGTATGGGATCGAGACAAGTTCCCACGTTTACAGCTAGGTGGCAGGGTCTCGATTCCAAACGAATTGGTGAGTCGTGAATGTCGACAAGCTCACGCAAAAACTCGCACTTGCCCCTCAGATAGCGTTGTGTGAAATGTCCGTGAATATTTATTATGTATACCAAGCCTCTGCCGACCCCTTCGGGGATAAAGGCGTGACTATATGTATGTATGAGTCATGACCTATGGCATACTATTGCGGGGTAACGCTGCCCACATCGAACGTATCTTTGTGTTGCAATCTTTGGTATGGTGTTTCGGGAGTCATTAAGAGAAAAGTTTAGTGATATCAACGGCAGCTCACCGTCCTTACAGAAGCAGGCCCTAGACGACAGGGTGACGTGAGAGATTCACACACGCCTCCCCTAAGAAGCGGAATAACACCCGAAAATCCCCCCCAAGATGAAGGCTAGCACCTGAACCCCTCCCTAGGTGAGGCCGCAGTGGTAGCCGTAGGTCTGTTGGGAGTCCTGGGGTATCCTTTCTCTGGGGTATCCTGCTCCCAACCGTAGGCTGTTAGGTAGCATAGCATACGTGTGGTTTTTAGTCGGTAGGAGTCCGGCATAGCATCCATGACGGATTCTCCACACGTTTATTTATTTGTAAGGGTTTATATTTAGACCCGGTTATTGTGAGGCATTTTTAGGGTTCCGCAGCCAAAGGGCATAAAAGAGACAGCCTGTCTGTCTGTCACGAGGTTGTATCTCAGGAACAGTGAGTCGGTTTTTAGGTTTCATAACCAAAGGGTAAAAACGTAAATTTGTAGATACTACCCGTTCGCTCTAACTTTGCCGCTGGCGTAGAGGCGTATACCCGAATTGTTAATTAGACGAAGTAAATTGACAGTAGCTAATGTCACTTCGTCATAGAAAATAAGCAACATTGTATGAAGAAGTGACATTAGTTGCTGTCAATTTACTTCGTCTAATTAAAAATTCGACTTTAGTATGGAGCCGAGCGGCAAAGTTAGAGCGAACGAGCAGTAGCGCAAGGTTAGTAACCAAAAAAAAAATTAAGCATAAAAAAAATTGATATGGCGAAACAAAGTTCGCCGAGTCAGCTAGTATTAATGAAAATTTCAGCTCTCTAGCTGTCACGGTTCTTGAGATACAACATGGAGACTGACAGCGAAGTACCTATCAGTTATAGGGTCCCATTTTGACCCTTTGGGTAATGAACCCTAAAAAGTAATTTTTGCATGTACTTCTCCATTAAGAAGAGAAGTGCTCGTGGCCCCGCGAACTCAGTGTTCTGTCAACGATCACTGCAGTAAGCAACATTCACTATAGCCAGTCCTTGGATGGGTAACCGTCATGTAACCACTTCGTGACAGTTATTTGAGCGTTTCCGTGCTTCGGAAGGTACGTTAAGCCGTTAGTCCCGGTTGAGAGAAAAATGACAGTCGTTAAGCCAAATGTAAGGCCTTTTTAGACGGCTTGAAATCGGACACTTGCAGCAGAAAACTTTAAAATATAAAGTCATAAAAAAAAAATTTTAACAAAAAAAAACCGACTTCAAACAACAACTGAAAATTGAAAAATAAAATTAACTTAGCACAAAGTAATAGGTAGTATATTTAGTTTTATATCAGATTTTATTGAATGTAATACTGAAATCGGCGCCAAGTAAAACTATAGGTTTAGGTAGATATTATTTATCTCTCATAGAAATATTGGCACCGACTTCAGTATTACAGTCAATAATATCTGATATAAAACTAAATATACTACCTATTACTTTGTGCTAAGTTAATTTTATTTTTCAATTTTCAGTTGTTGTTTGAAGTCGGTTTTTTTTTGTTAAAAAATTTTTTTTTTCATGATTTTCAGTGACGGGTACACTGAAATTATATCTGTCTAGGGGTAATGTTCTGCCCATTACAAATTAATCAAGCCCAAACACAAGATAACTGCTGTAAATCGTTAAGGAATTCCCTCGATTCGAGGGATTTCTTCGATTTCTCCAGGATCCCAGCATCCGATTCTGACTTCCTGTATATGGGACCACATGGGAAGCACCAGCTTTCAAACAAAAAAAGAATTTTCAAAATCGGTTAACTCCTTCTAGGGATTTGCCGGTAACAAACATAAAAAAAAAAAAAAAACAAAAAAAAAATACAGACGAATTGAGAACCTCCTCCTTTTTTGGAAGTCGGTTAAAAATACTAAACTTCTTTAAAAAAGAAAAACATGACAATATTTAAATACTTTTTTTCCACAAAATTTCTAAGCACACCTTTAGAAGAGAACTTTAAAAAAATAAACTCATTGAAAACACTAACCTTCTTTATAAACCGTTTAAAAAGGAACACAATAATTATTTTAAACATTTTTCACAAAAATTCTAAACTCATTATCACTTACAAAAAATCACTTGAAAAATTTTATTTTACGTAAAACTCGCGAAACTTTTGGACACCCGACGTGCATCCCCTACGCCCTTTAAATACGTACTAAAGGGCTCGTATACGAGACAGACGGTGTGGCGAGACGTTAAAAAAAATTACCCAATCGATTTGCGAAATTCGGCTAGACGGCGCGGAATTTTTGGCGGGAGGGTTGCAGTTTGCAGTGTTTGGGATGTCGTGGATTCAATTCCCGAGGCGCTGTTTTGAGTTTTATAGTGAATTTTATTTATAAGGTGTGCTATAAAAATCTTGGGGACATCCTTCCGAGGGCTCTTAGCGTAGGCAGTAGGTAGGGATCGTGTGGTTTTTAGTCGGTATGAGTCCGGCATAGCATCCATGTAGTATTTCCCACAAGTTAAAAAAAATAAAAAGGCGTACATCATAATGTATGGAATGACAGTTTTGTTGAAATTTAGTATACACATACTTACTTTATTTCAATTCAATCATTTATTGCAACAACATGTTACATTATTAATATAACTGTATTTCAATAGCTTTGCGCAAAAATGTAAACAAACACATTTGATCCTATATATCTATAATTACTTGTAATTGAGTATTCACCCTGATTATATTTCAGTATCCAGGAGTCATACAGTGTTCTTACAATCATTTCGACACCAAATAACTTCTTTGTGATAGTTTATTTTCATTTAAAATACCTACTCAGGATAGTAAAAATTCAATGATTTGTCATACTATATTTTCTACTCATCTGTCTTAGACAACGATTGTCAAAACATGACATGTTTACATTATTGCCAGATCGGGCAGGATTGGACTATATTTATTGTCATTGATTTGATTAGTACTATGAATGCCTCGTTGGTCCAGAGGTCGAAATGTGTGACTGCGGATCATGAGGTCGTGGGTTCGATTCCCACCGGAGACAAAAA
The DNA here is from genome assembly GCA_933228765.1 of Miltochrista miniata. Lineage (NCBI taxonomy): Eukaryota > Metazoa > Arthropoda > Insecta > Lepidoptera > Erebidae > Miltochrista > Miltochrista miniata. The sequence goes on from OW121777.1 coordinate 14,916,687, forward strand.
TTTGTGTGACCCATAAATGTTTGACTTAAGAGTCTGGATATTTCTATGTATTATAAGTATGTATTTAAAAGTATATAAGTATTAATATCCGTAGTCTGATACCCATAACACAAGCCGGTTATTCCTAGCTTACTTTGGGATCAGATAGCGTTGTGTGAAATGTCCGTAAATTTTTATAGTACTGCTCCGCTCCTTTGGGTAGTAGCATGATGATACATAGCCCTTTTTACGTGTGAATGCTATGCTGGACTCGTACCGATTAAAACAACAAGCCCTACAACTGCAGCCAGGACGCCAGGAGCCCCAGTTACGCCCTCGGAATAATGATCCAGGACTCCCCACAAACTTTGGCTACTACTGTTGCTTCACCTAGGTCTCAGTACTTTCCCGCGTCTTCGGGGGTGGGTTCGGGTTAATCCCGCTTCTTAGGACATGAGGCGTGCCTGAAACTATCACGTCATGCCACCGTCTGGGCCAGCTTCTGTAAGGACGGTGAGCAGTCCTCCAACCGTCCTCAGGCCCCCGGTCATGAAGGCCGATAGTCTGGGCAAAGACAATCTACTGCGTTCTCGCTGCAGACTGTGGAATAGTGTACTCGAAGATTTGTAAATTATTCTCACGAAAGGTTAAAAACTAAAAGTCTGTGTAAAACATATTAATAAATACTGCTCGTTCGCTCTAACTTTGCCGCTCGGCTCCATACTAAAGTCGAATTTTTAAATAGACGAAGTAAATTCACAGCAACTAATGTCACTTCTTCATACAATGTTGCTTATTTACTATGACGAAGTGACATTAGCTACTGTCAATTTACTTCGTCTAATTAACAATTCGGGTATACGCCTCTACGCCAGCGGCAAAGTTAGAGCGAACGGGTAGTAGTTTGTTTTGTTGGACCTTATGAGACAAAATATATCATCAGGTTATTTGGCGAAAGTAATCAAAATATACAGCGAAAATACATGCAAAAATGAACAAAGAACATGGTATTACCATATGATCGAAATTACCCACAATTTAGGGAAATTATTTCCCGTCGGCGCATAAAGCGTACAATAATCTTTACGAGATTTATATCTTTCTGATAATAATATACAACAATGGACGCAGTTTATATCAATGTCTGATTGTAAAGCACTTATTTCCTTTCATTGATAATTGGAGTGTACCTATTATCTAATTAAGCCATGATAATTTCACCTTGACACAAGTGATTATTATAAAAATTAAAAAAAACCTCCGGCACTTTTTATTTTTAACGTGAGGGAAACACATCATGGATGCTATGCCGGACTCCTACCGACTAACTAACTAACTAACTCACGTAACGCCCAACAGCATATGGGATTCACGCACGCTAAGAAGAAAGAAGAAAAAAAACGGGATCACAGCCGAAACCCCCCAAAGACACAACCACTCCCTTGGCGAGGCCGCAGTGGTACACGTATGTCTGTTGGGAGCCACGGGCAAGCCCTCGGAAGGATGTCCCAGGACTCCCAACAGACATACGTCTTTGGGGGGTTTCGGGTGTGATCCAGCTTTTTTTCTTCTTTCTTAGCGTGCGTGAATCCCTTACGTCACGCTGACGTCATGGGATTGTTTCTGTAAGGACGGTGAGCAGCCCTCTCACCATCCTCAGGCCCCTGGTCATGGAGGCCGATAGTCTTCGGCGAAGATACGTCGCACGGTGGATCCTGTTGTATGGGATGGTTGGTCAATATTATTTAACTACGTTCCGAGACTTAAGCTAAGCCTTAAAGGTGTATAATACATTCATACGTACCGAAATACATAAAATCACGCTTATTTCTCACTGGGGTAGGCAGAGACCACTGATTGCCACTTGTAACGCTCCCGGCAAACATCGTTCGCTTCCTTAACTTTCATAATTGTCTTTATTAAAGGTGTTTTGAGGCAAAATAACTTTATTAAAGTCTTTATTACTCTAAACAATTCAAATTTATATCACAATAAATGGATTTATGAAGGCTAGATTCTTTTAATCTGGTAAAATAATTTCTAACACCTCACTAGGAAGAGTAGTTTTATATTTTTTCACAACCCTTAAGCACGATACTACTGGATCCGAAAAAAATAAAAAGAAGTTAAATACATCCGTTAGAGTGTCCTTTCTCGAAGTTTTACGAGAGTTAAATTAATAAAAAAAGGTATGAGGCGCGTAGCTTTGCACCACGTTCTTCTTACTTTATTTCGCTGCAGTAAACATAGACAAAGTGGTTTGAGGAGATACTGCCTCTTGTTCATTTACTGTGGTTTACGGTGATAGAATATCTTTTAATTTATTTACTTGGGAATAGTGGCCTTCAGTTCGAAAATACATTTGAGCAGAATAAAGAAGTTCACTGCCAGAACCGGACGCACGTAAAACTTCGGTCTTCCTACGCTTACTGCGGTCACTACACTGCTCAAAATCCTTCAGGGGCCTACCTGGGCTCACCCTTTGCTTAATAATATATTTTTTAAAAATGCAAGTCTCACCTAGCTACGTTGAGTTATTTTTTACAAACCTTTCTTTGATTCTGTTCGACGATTGCCATTTTATTTTAAAAGATTTTTAAAAAAATATGCAGTGTTTCTTTAAGGGAAGTTATACCTGAAGCGGGGAAGTTGGTTTCTGCAATAATTATCTCCTCTAATTCTAAAAACTTGCAATCTAATTTCTTGTATTGAATTAAAAACAATTTCTCACACAAATCTCTCCTTTTTACTGGATAATCCACTATTCCTAAGAAAAAAAAACGAAAAAATAACCTATATAATTGGCTACAATACAATTCAAAACTATTCATTCATGTTAAAGACGAAAATTTTCATAGTTAAGTGTAATAACTAACCGAGACACGACTGGCTCATATTTTTAATCTACTACCGTGAAACTATAAACCACTGCCATTTGAAAAGGAGCATTTTGTCTGAACTTTTGATATCAACTATATAAAATACACTAACCAACGAGTTACGGAGAACTAATTAATACCCTGACAAAATGCACTTTTTCGAAAAAAAACAGTATCAAAACTGCACTTCTGAAGAAAAAGTGGTTTTTAAATAAAAAATTATTATGAAGAAGTAATTTATCGTGAAGAACTAAATATATAAATTTTAAATACTGCATACCTTCAGCATCACTCATGATTTTTTTTATTAATTATACCCTGTTACTTTTAAAGTAATACAATGTTTCTATACTGCACCAACCTTAAAAAACGTAATTGACTACAAGGAAAATAGAAATATAGTCAACTTTGTCGTATCATAAAAAGTATACTAGACAACCAATACTACTTTAATTACATAATAATAAATGTGGTATACCCTCTATTTGCTAAATCTATGAAAAAATATTATCTACTGGTATTTTTTTAATTTTGATTAATGACCAACCAGCTCATACTACAGGATCCAACGTGCGTCGGCAGGCCGCCGACTGCGGAACTCGGGTGGGAGAGTTCTCTCCCGTTCCCGCCCCGCCGCCGCCGTCTCTTTCACGAGCATGACCTGCTCGCAGGAAGAGGCGACGCAGTCCCACTTACTCCCGCTGGAGATCATGGCTCGCACCATGGTCTCGAGCGAGAGACTGTCCACGTCACGACCCACTACGAGGACCTGGCGCTGTTGCGCCCACGCCGTGCACTTCACTAGCGTATGGAGCGCCGTGTCATCACTGCGGTCCTCGCAGTGATGACACTCGGCCGTGGTTTCCCGGTGTCTTCGCCACAGATACCTACCGAAGCTACCGTGCCCGGTAAGTATCTGTGACAACCGGTGGGAGAGAGCACCGTGTCTCCTCTCCAGCCACTTGTCCATGACCGGTCTGACGGCCGCGACTGTGGCGACTCCTACCGATTAAAAGCCACACGTATCCTACTTAACAGCCTACGGTTTAGCTCCGGGTAAGCTCTCGGAAGGATACCCCAGCACTCCCAAAAGACCTACCGCTACCACTGAAGACCTACGGCTCCCACTGCGGCCTCACCTAGGGCTTTCTACTATGGTGGCAGACAAGCTTATGGCCCAACTTTGCCTATGGATCCAGACGCAGGATGTGACGAGCCACTGTTCAAGCGGCATACAAAGCCTTCAACTTGGCTTAACGCGTGTCATGTTACTGACAACAGGGACCAACGGCTTAAAGTGCCTTCCGAAGTACGGAAACGATTCTACTAATATTATAAATGTGAAAGTTTGTGAAGATGTTTGGATGTTAGTTACTCAATCACGCTCTAACGGCTGAACGGATTGGGCTGAAACTTAGTTCAGAGATAGTTTATAGTCTGGAATAACACATAGGCTACTTTTCATCCCGGGAATATGTTCACATCACACGGGCTAAGCCGCGAGCTTCATCTAGTTGCAAATAAAAATGTCACAAGTGGTCACGTGGTGGTTACCCATCCATAACCGGCCATAGTGAATGTTGTTTACTGCAGTGATCGTTTACAGAACACTAAGTCCGCGGGGCCACCAGAGCGGTTCATAATTTATCATAAATATTTTATTATATAATTCCTTTAATTTGCCCTTACAAAAGACAATTGCAAAACTATTAGAAATAAGACTGTGATTCCATTGAAACGAAACTTTACCAATCTTTCTAATTTTATAAATGCGAAAGTTTGTTGGTTGATATCAGAAAAGAGCTGTATGGATGTTTGTTACTCTTTCACGCTCTATCATCAGCTGAACGGATCTCGCTGAAATTTGGTACTACTCGTTCGCTCTAAGTTTGCCGCTGGCGTAGAGGCGCATATATACCCGAATTGTTAATTATACGAAGTAAATTGACAGTAGCTAATGTCACTTCGTCATAGAAAATACGCAACATTGTATGAAGAAGTGACATTAGTTGCTGTCAATTTACTTCGTCTAATTAAAAATTCGACTTTAGTATGGAGCCGAGCGGCAAAGTTAGAGCGAACGAGCAGTACACGGATAGGTTATAGTCTGGAACAACACATAGGCATTTATTTGCAAGCGTTCCGTCCTTTGGAAAACCGTTGGTCCCAAGCTGAAAGCCTTGGGCTACTGGACAAAAAATGTCACAACTGGCGCCTGTCCATATTAACACGGCAATAAGTTCATCGCCTATGACGTAGTACAAAAATAAAGATGACCATGTGGTATGTATGTAAGAATCTATCTATTTTACATAGTGTCAAAAGCAAACTTTTTTTTGTCTATGCCCTAGATCTTTTAAACTATTAAATGCAGTTTTCAGCAATAGATTAAGTTATTAAATATGAAAGTTATTATAATATTATAATAAAACCGGCCAAGTGCGAGTTGGACTCGCCCATGAAGGGTTTCGTAGCAGCAAGTAACATAATATAAAAGTTCCAGCTCTATCTCGTTCAAACCAATTTTCGTTGGTAGTTTTTATGGCAATCTACATCATATAATTATTTTAGATTTATCATTCTCTTAGTTTAGAAGTTAAAGGGGGGGGGGGGGACACATTTTTCCACTTTGCAAGTGTCTCTTGCGCAGACTATTCATTTTCGAAAAAAATTATGTTAGGAACCTCAATAGCATTTTTGAAGACCTATCTATAGATACACGTATGGGTTTGATGAAAAGGTTTCGAGTTTCAGTTCTGAGTATGGGGACTACTTTTTTTCTAGTTTTATATAAGAATCTTAATGCGGTTTACAGAATACATCTAGTTACCAAGTTTCAATAGCATAGGCCTTATGGTTTCGGAGAAAAATGGCTGTGACACACGGACGGACAGACAGACAGACAGACATGACGAATCTATAAGGGTTCCGTTTTTGCCATTTGGCTACGAAACCCTAAAAACGAAAGTTTGTGAGAGTAGATGTGTGGATATTTGTTACTTTTTCAAACTCGAACGGCTGAACGGATCTGGCTCAAATTTGGTACAGGGATACATTAAAGTCTTATCTAGAATAACACATAGGCTACTTTTTATTCCGGAATAGAATTCACACGGGAAGCGGGAAAGGGAACAAATTTTACGCGGGCATCAGCTAGTAATGTATAAAACATACTTATTAAAGAACAAAAAACCCAAACTGCAACCAAAGACGTATTATAAAATAGACACGTCATGTACGAACATCACGGCTTTCAAAAACGGCAAATATTTTATACATTCAAAAAAAGAATTTCTATGAAATTATCTATGATAGCATACGTATGGAAATTAAGGCAATTGCCTGACTTTTTTGTTGCCATTTTTCAGTGTTGATAACGTATCTATAGTTTTCATATATCATTGACTGCAACCTAATCAAAGATGCCAAGGTCAGCTATAGTCCAATCCTGCCCGATCTGGCAATAATGTAAACATGTCATGTTTTGACAATCGTTGTCTAAGACAGACGAGTAGAAAAATATTGTATGAGAAATCATTGAATTATTTACTATCCTGAGTAGGTATTTTACATACATACATACATATGGTCACGCCTTTTCTCCCCGAAGGGGTAGGCAGAGGCATATTATATGCCCACATTTCACCTTTGTATAATTTGTCCCACGTAATAGGTGGTGAGCCGTATTGCCGTGTTTAAATGGACAGGCGCAGGTTGTGACTGCCTGCTGTTGAAATAAAGCCTTCAACTTAGCTTAACGACTGCCATTTTACTGGCAACCGGGACCAACGGCTTAACGTACCTTCCGAAGCACGGAAACGCTCAAAAAAATAAATGTCACAAAGTGATCACATGGATGGTCACATTGGTCACCCATCCATGGACCGGCCATAGTGAAAGTTGCTTACTGCAGTGATCGTTTAGCCACGAGCGCTTCAGGTAGGTATTTTAAATGAAAATAAACTGTCATAAAGAAGTTATTTGGTGTCGAAATGATTGTCAGAACACTGTATGACTCCTGGATACTGGAATATAATCAGGGTGAATACTCAATTGCAAGTAACTATGGATATATAGGATCAAATGTGTTTGTTTACATTTTTGCGCAAAGCTATTGAAATATACTATAGTTACTTTATAAATCGCTAAACCTAGCGAGTCATTTTCGTTCATCCATGTCCTCACCCTTACATCAGCTGTTATAGGTGGGCACACAGATATCTTAGACTATAGCTATAAGTGATGTCTAGACGTTTCGGGCGTTGAACTTTGGCCCTCAGAGGGCTTTGCAAGGGGGGGGGGTTATTTGTCGTTTAGTTGAGTTTGGAAATAGATGGGAATTGGTTTAGGAGATGTGTGATTACAAAATTACTACACCTATACTAATATAATAAAGAGGAAAGATTTGGTTGTTTGTTTGTTTGCATTGAATAGGCTCCGGAACTACTAAACCGATGTAAAAAATTCTTTCACTGTTGGGAAGCTACACTCTTTGCAGTGAACATATGCTATATTTTATTCCCGTATTCCCACGGGAACGAGAACTACGCGGGTGAAACCGCGTGATGTCCGCTAGTTTCTTTATTCAGTACTAGAGGACTTCGGTTTTACCGACTCCCGTTCCCGTGGGAATACGGGAATAAAATATAGCCTATGTTACCCGCGGATAATGTAGCTTACCAAAAGTGAAAGAATTTTTTAAATTGGTTCAGTAGTTTCGGAGCCTATTCGATGCAAACAAACAAACAATCAAATCTTTCCTCTTTATTATTTTATTAGTGTAGGTAAAATGAATTTGCTTTTAGCGGTTCATGAAATTCGGTTCGAGTTCCAGCTTCCCATGGGAACGTTTTCCCGGGATAATAAGTAGCTTATGAAGAGAGATTAGAAAATTAAAATTATGTTAAAGTCTGAATGAAACTACTGAACTGATTTCGAAAAATATTTCGTCGTTAGAAATCCAAATTATTCTGAAAATACATAGACTATATCTTTATGCTACTACACAAGGGAGCGGAACAGCTATAATAAAATGTCAAAGGTAGAGTCTTCTCAAAAACGCAAACGATAGTAAATCAAAATGCCACAGATGGTTACCCATCTCAAAACCGACCGCAGCGTAAGGTGCTTAACGCAAGTTAACAGTACAGTGAACTTACGAGGCTTAGAGCGCTTCTAGTCTAAACTAATAATATTGTAAATCTAAAAGTCTGTCTGTATTTTTAACAAAAATGGATTACTTAACTAGAAACATACGATACTTTTTTCCCTTTTTCCCACTTAAAACATTTTATTCCCAAGGGAAACACGTATCTGAATATAAAATTTAAACCGGACAAAATCACGGGTGTCAACTAGTCTAGTCAAATATGCACTTTAATTTAAATAAACAATAAATACAATATAATACTAAACAATAAAAATATGTCTGAATCTGTTTCTAGGTAACGTGCATTACTGACCTAGGTCAATTTACCTTGGATTGACGCGTCAAATCTAGGTCAAGTCTTTTATTATACAATCTACAACGAAAACTTTGAAACTATAATATAATATTATATTTTAGGTCATTTTTATACAACGCTATCTAGTATAAATTAAGGTAGTATTAACTTATGCTATGAGAAACAGACAATTAAAAAAACTGGCCAAGTGCGAGTCGGATTCCCGTAAAAACGGTAAAAAAATAAGTTTGTTGTATAGGTGTTTTTTTTAATGTGAGGGAGAATCCGCATGGATGTTATGCCGGACTCCTGCCGACTAAAAAACCTCACGTAACGCCCAACAGCCCCGGGTAAGCCCTCGGAAGGATGTCCCAGGACTCCCAACAGACCCACGGCCGCCACTGTGGCCTCGCCCAGTGGGCGGTTCGGGTGCTATCCCGCGTCTTTGGTGGTGATCACGCTTCTAAGGGGGGGCGTGCGTGAATCCCTCACGTCACGCTGCCGTCATGGGCCTGCTTCTGTAAGGACGGTGAGCAACCCTCTCACCGTCCTCAGGCCCCGAGATTGTATAGGTGATCTCCTAAATATTTATGATACCCTTAAATATATTGAAAACGTCATTTAAGAGTATTTACAGAGCCATCTATAGAGCCATATGCTACTTACTTACTGCCCCATGTGGCAACGAAAAAGAGTACGAAATGTCGCCAACTAAATTCATCCCGAGGATGTCGTAAAAGGCGACTAAGAGAACACTTTCGCAAAACGATCCATTGCGTGGAGAAGGAAAACTCGAAATGAAATCCGGTTGTCAGTAAAATGACAATCGTTCGCAAAGACCTTATGGGCGGCTTGAAAAATTTCAACTGCGACTCGACCTGCGTCTGTCCATTTCAACACGGCAAGTAAAATGACAATCGTTAAGTCAAGTTGAAGGTCTTATGGGCGGCTTGAAAAATTACAGCTTTGACGCGACCTGCGGCTGTCCATTTCAACACGGCAATAGGCTCACCTATTACGTGGGACATAAAATTATAAGGTGAAATGTGTGCGTATACTAAGCCTCTGCCTATCCCTTCGGGGATATAGGCGTGTCTATATGTATGTATCTATCGAGCTGCTTAGCAACTCTGATAATCTTTTGAACTAAGGTTCTATGGCTCAATTGGAGGAGCATTGTCCTCTTTAAAGCAAATGTCATGGTTGCAAGTCTCAACCAGGTTGTAGTTTTAGGGTTCTGCACGCAAAGGTTAAAACGGAAACCTTGCCGAGACTTCACTGTCTGTCTGTCTATCACGAGGCTGTATCTTATAAACCGTGATAGCTAGAAAGCTGAAATTTTCACAGATAATGTATTTCTGTTGCCGCTATAACTAACAAGAAATACTAAAAATAACATTAAAGTCGAATTTTTAATTAGACGAAGTAAAGTGACAGCAACTAATGTCACTTCTTCATACAATGTTGATTAATTTCTATGAAGAAGTGACTTTAGTTGCTGTCACTTTACTTCGTCTTATTAAAAATTCGACTTTAGTAACTATTTAAGGGGGTTTCCATAAAATAAACCTGATTTTTTTGTTTGATATTAATAACGGCACTTTTAAATATAGAAAGGAGTTGAACTTTAGCTACATTCACGAGTTTCCCTCATCTTACAATCCCGGGTTCTTCAAGCGGAGCGTGAAGAGGCACATCACAGGGTGAAAACTTGAGGACCACTGTCAGAAGTGTTACGGACTGTGAGAGTGGCCCCCAATCGCTAGATGTCGCCGTAGCTTTTCATCAGACCGAAAGTTTAATTTTGATGAGTTAATTATAAAAAAAATAATAATAAAGATTCAAAATGAAGGTGTGTCTTTTAATTTTTCATTAAAACTCGCAACGTAATCTCAGAAACAAATTATTCTAAATAAAATAACCATTATAATAGTCTAACACTAGTCTGACGTCACAATTTGAAAAAAAAATCTAGAAAGAAGTTGTCCAGCCTGTATCCTGAAACCTAACTCACACAATCACACCCAGACATCGCACACATACTTAGATTTACGTAACAATGCACAACGTTCACAGTGTCCATACACACACAGAGATAAAGCCGACTCGCAGTCACATATACATGCTGTTCAACAATTTGCGCAGCGGTTTTAGTATTGAAATTAATTTAAAAACGATTACTTTTGCGTGTGGGCGGCAAATCATTGTGATTTATAGTGTAAAGGTGACTTTAGTTATAAAAGTCCGTAATTGTTGTGTTCTGACCTTCTTTGTGAACTTTTTTGAAGGTGTTTTATTTTTGCTGTTTTGTTGAAATATTTTGTTGAAAGTAATTTCTTTAATGAATGATTCTTGTTTGAAAGAAATGATGATGAATCTGTAATGACTTTTACAATAGTACTCGAATTACAGATTAGTATTGCTATATTTTTGTGGGGTTCATAATGTTTTTTTTTGTTGACGCGGGGTGATTGCAGTTGGCACCATCATCCCAGCCGCGGGGGCAGCTGAACAGTGTGTGGCTCCCGATCCCGGAAAGGGACCGTGCTACCCACTAAACCCAGCGATGTTCCTCCTCACCCTGTAGCCGGGCCGAAGGATATCCAAAAATTATTCACGTCGGCCCGACCCGGGGCGCCCCGCACGTCCGTGGCTCTCCTCGCGGGGTTCACAATGTAGGACAATGTTAAATGAAAATTCAGGGTAGGTTTTAGTCCTAAAAATGTCAAACACATCCAAATCGAATAACAATATATTTTCTAATGTCCTGAACGCGTGTCATAGAGAACAAACTAAACTGAAACTGTAAACACCTTCAGGCTAAGACTGCGGCGGTACTTGACCGAAACACACCGTTATTCAATTTGATACCCAATGAATATTGCAGTTTTGTGGGAACATGTCTTGTGCGATGGGGCGGATTAAGGGATTAAGTATGATTGTTTCTCTCTTGCCGTCGTTTTGTAATTAATTTTGGCATTGTATTTTATAAAACAACTTAGGTGGCAGACAAGTTGGTTACCATAGCCTATGGACATTTGCAACACCAGAGGCGTGGAAATTATTTGAGATGTGAAAGCAGCACCTTTGCCCTCCTTGGTGATGGTGATGAGAGTCTTTTTTGAATTACATCCATTGTATGTAAATAAAAATGAAACTTATGAAAAATCTTATAGTAACAGAACTACGTATTTAGTAGTGTTAATTATCTGACTAATGGATATTTACATTTAAAAAAAAAAAACTCTCAGCCCTAACGGTTCCATCTTATAATCTCCCCTAATATGCGGTAAAATGTCATAAGCTGGCACTCATAGGGGGACTTTACTGCAATACCAACCTACAGAAAACGATCTGTCAGAGGTAAATCAACTGTGAACAGACTATATGTGCGTAAGCATTCTTGTTAGCAACTGTCATTATTTTGATATCCCCATCGTGGTAAAGACATTAAAGTGGCGTCATTTTAATAGGTAACATTTGACGTCTGTCAGTTCATATATTTATGTATTTGTGAAAGCAAAACGTAAAATTACTCGTATCTGTCATTATTACAATAAATATGTAAAATCAAGATTATATTTGAAAAGCAATTAGTATTATACTAACTGATCATAAATTTTAAATATGGAAAAAGAATTGGTTTCGAGCAGGATTCGAGCCTGCATCTTCTCGCATACCGTGCAAGATGCTTTAACCACTTAGCTACCAAAACCTACTTGGAACAAACCAAAATTTCCACCTTATATACGACATAGGCACCATCTACCGGCACTTTTTAGTCTGGTTAAGCAATTGTGCAGTTCTAAGTCGCGTTGTTAAATTTTGATGAATTATCGAATGTTACTTATTAAAATGACTCCACTTTAGTGGCAGGACCTCGTAATCTGAGCAGATGCAATATTAATTGGTTATAGTGGACCCACCAAAATATGCACCACATATTTTATTAGGGCCACAGTAACTGAGTAATATTTTCAGGTATTTAATCCATCTGTATATGTGTAAAAACGACTCAAGGCGGAACACATTGTTAAAACGCGACGCGCCCATGGCATGCGAAAATAAATTGTTGAGTAGAATCAATTTTTATTGTTTTCTATGACCAGAGTCACACTATCAACATCCGATGCTCCACCATGCGTAGTACAGTCTACACGTAGCGTCGCGTGCGTCGTGTTTTAATAATGTGTTTTCACCTTTAGTCTTAAATTAAGATCTAGATTATGAAGTTAAAATAAAATTGAAGTTTAAAAAAATCCATGACGTATAATAACTTTATAAAATAATACACGCTGTATACACTCAGTCTGACACATACAGGCATATGGTTTACATCCTACACGTCTGCCCCACCCCTACAAAGATAACGCGTAGGAGTTCCACTCACACTTACATAATAACCGTACAAGTCTGGACCCACACACAAAAGGATTATCACTCACACAAGTATAACCAAGTCTATAGTTATTAACTTACACATAAACAACTTACTTCGCAGACTAAGCACACACTCAAACGTTCACTTCGTCGCTATACGTCTGTAAGCACACATAGACATCTGAAGTTCACTGACCGTGGTCGGTTTTTGCAACGTACTAAGATGTAAGATTTTAAAAACTCTTTGAACCTGTTTTAAGCAAATCTAGACCTAATTTTATGTACAACTAAGTCTATAATCGATATTTGTATTTTGATTTGATTCTTTGCATCAGCTGATGGCTTCCCGCGTAAATTCGCGAGACAAAATTGGCCTTGACTATGCTTTGTCTGTGGTTTTACTCGCTTTAACATATTAAGTTTTCGTGAAGCGCTCGTGGCCCCGCGGACATAGTGTTCTGTAAACGATCACTGCAGTAAGCAACTTTCACTATGGCCGGTCCATGGATGGGTGACCATCCATGTGATCACTTTGTGACATTTATTTGAGCGTTTCCGTGCTTCGGTAGGTACGTTAAGCCGTTGGTCCCGGTTGCCAGTAAAATGGCAGTCGTTAAGCCAAGTTGAAGGCTTTATTTCAACAGCAGGCAGTCACAACCTGCGCCTGTCCATTTAAACACGGCAATACGGCTCACAACGTATTACGTGGGACAAATTATAAAAAGGTGAAATGTGGGCATATAATATGCCTCTGCCTACCCCTTCGGGGATAAAGGCGTGATGATGAACCTGAAGTTTTCGTGAAAAAAGTAGCTAAAAACGTGTTTTTTTTATGTTTAGCTCATTAAATCATACCCTTTTTCTCATGGTAAGCAATTTTAACATTTAACGATTACAATCACTATCTACAGCCGTCTTGAGCCGTCCAAAGTATCATTTACCTAAGTATTTTGTAATAAATTTTCATATAAAAAAGCTAATTAGTAAATTAACAATATCTTTATTAGTATACCACTAAAATCTCAAACAAGCCTAAGGATTAGTTGATCAAAAGTGGTCACATTTCTAGTAATTTCTAGACTGCCTTGGTGGCGCATTCGGTAACTTAGTGTAACGTAACCGCCTGCGAAGCTGGAGGAACCCCCTGGCACGCTGGAGGTCCTGGGTTCGATTCCCGGGTCGGTCCAAACATTTGTGTGCTCCACAAATGTTTGTTTCGGAGTTTGGGTGTTTTCTATTCTATAATATACAAATATATAAGTATGTATATCAGTCGTCTAGATCCCATAGCTCAAGCTTATATTAGCTTAATTTAGGCTAGATGATGTCCATGGTTGTTTGAAATACCTGAATCTCTTTTGAATACCCTCATACTGTTAGACATGCTTACCTTAACAAGGCATCAGCTATTTAGCTGATGGAAAGCCACAGCGACATCTAGCGATTGGGGGTCACTCTCACAGTCCGTAACACTTCTGACAGTGGTCCTCAAGTTGTCACCCTGTGATGTGCCTCTTCACGCTCCGCTTGAAGAACCCGGGATTGTAAGATTAGGAAACACGTGTGCGGGCAGGTCGTTCCAGGTTTTTATAGTTCAACAAAGAAACGATCTGTTAAATCCCTCAGTTCTGGAGAAGATTCTCTCCACTGAAGAGTGGCATGTATACAGTTAGTTCGGTATAGAGACCAAAAATTTTTCTGTACTAATATTATAAAGAGGAAAGATTTGTTTTTTTGTTTGTTTGTTTGTAATGAATAGGCTCCGGAAGTACTGGACCGATTTGAAAAATTCTTTCACTGTTGGGAAGCTACACTCTTTGCGGTGAACACAGGCTATATTTTATTCCCGAATTCCCTCGGGAACGGGAACTACGCGGGTGAAATCGCGTAACGTCTGCTAGTATTATTATAAAGAGGAAAGATTTGATTGTTTGTTTGCATAAAATAAGCTCCGAAACTACTAAACCGATTTGAAAAATTCTGTCACTGTTGGGAAGCTACCTACCCTGGTGAATATAGACTTTATTTTATTCCCTTGGGAACGGGAGCTAAATAGGTACAGTGCTTTGGAGAATTCCGTTGAATATTTAGTACGGATCAATAGTTTTAGAGATTTGTGTGTTCACTCAAACAAATAAATAATAAATAAATAAATAAATATTCACGAGCATCTCACACAATGCTATCTGATCCCAAAGTAAGCTAAGAATAACCTGCGTGTGTTATGGGTATCAGACCACGGATATTAATACTTATATACTTTTAAATACGTACATATTATACATAGCTTCAGCTTTATGGTTAAGTACAGTTTATAGTCTCGCGGCATAGTTCCCGCGGAAATACGGGAATAAAATATTTACACCTACTATGTTAACCGGGAATAAAGTAGCTTCCCAACAGTGAAAGAATTTTTAAATCGGTTCTGTAGTTTCGGAGTCTATTCGATGCAAACAAATAAACAATCAAATCTTTCCTCTTTATAATATTAGTATAGAGACTATAGAGTATAGACTAGCTGTGTCCCTCAGCCTCGCTCTTGACATATTTCTACACACTTTATCACCGTATTAAGAGGTAAATTTTTAAAAATCCTTCTTGCAGGGTGCCAGCATAGGGGATTTTTTTTTTACGTGAGGAAAATGCCTCATAGGATGTTATGCCGGACTCTTACCGACGAAAAAACCTCACGCAACGCCCAACAGCCTATGGTTGGGAGCCCCGGGGAAGCCCTCGGAAGGATGTCCCGGGGGAGGATGTCCCGGGTGCCAGCATAAGGGTACAATGCCTGTACCTAACATTTTTTTTTATTCTATTTGTGCAAATCATTAAAAGTGATCGTGAATGAGTCAAGAGATTCTTTTATTAATATGTATAGAATCTCTTCTCTACTATTCTAAAATTGTAAAAATAGCTGTGAGTGCACATCTATACTAATATTATAAAGAGGAAAGATTTGATTGTTTGTTTGCATCGAATAGGCTCCGGAACTACTGGACCGATTTGAAAAATTCTTTCACAATTGAGAAGCTACACTCTTTGTGGTGAACATAGGCTATATTTTATTCCCGTATTCCCACGGGAACGGGAATACGACGAGACTAGTCTATACTAATATTATAAAGAGGAAAGATTTGTTTTTTTGTTTCTTTTTTTTTTTGTTTTTTTGTTTTTTTTTATGTTTTTTTGTTTGTTTGTAACGAATAGGCTCCGGAACTACTGGACCGATTTGAAAAATTCTTTCACTGTTGGGAAGCTACATTCTTTGCGTTGAACATAAGACTATATTTTATTCCCATATTCCCACGGGAACGGGAACTACGAGGGTGAAACCGCGTGACGTCCGCAAGTTCAAGATAAATTTAAAAAGTTACTGTAAACGTCTAATTTGGGGCTTCTGAGTCCAAATCTATAATTTTTTTCTGTGTGTCTGTTTGTTAGTTTATATTTCGGGGTTGGAGCAAAATTCAGTGGCTTGATCATAACTGCACTAAGTATTAGGATTTTGTAGGTATTTTGTCAACTTAAATAACGTTGTATGTTTCATGAAAATAGATTTAGCATTAATGATAATACAGCTTGACCTATGTTTTAATAGAAAAGCTATACATTGGACAGGTCAAAGTCGATTGGTTTTTAGAAGAGAAGAAGCTAGTTTTATATAATTATACCTATTCATGTAGGTAAATAAACGGCGAAGGAATCTTTGGTTATTCAATGTAAAAGGTTACAATAATTAGATTTTTAGACACATGACGTTTTCGAAAAAAAAAAATTTTAATAAAATTTTTGTGAATTCAGTAAACTAGGCAAGTGTATTTTGTCATGAATTTAAAGAGAAACTTTTTTAAAAATAAGGTTTTTAAACAAAAAAATATTTTTGTTTTTAGGAATTCGTAAAATTGGACTACGTAGTGTATTTTGACATCCTTTTTAAAAAAAACTTTAAATTATGCACCCAATTTCACACCCACATGGGGTAAACCAATAACGAATTCTAACACCACCCTATGTAAAACCCTTAGGGGTGATATGGCCTTGTGTTAAACCCCACTTTTACTTTCTTTTTTTTAATAATAACAAACAAAGAGTGAAAGTTTCGAGTATTCCCATTGGCCGCACCTCCCCTTTTTTGAATAGGGTGATTTAAAACCGAAAAAAATGACCAATGCGTGGATGTGAATTGATGTATTGATTTTACAATTTTTGGGGTGTATTTCGGGAGGGATTAAAACTATATTTTTTGTAGTTTTTTTTTCTTTTCTCTATTAATATCGTTAACTAAACGACGTGGTAGGTACTATCGCGCGAAAACCAATATCAGTTATTATCATTTAATATCAGTTTTAAACCGGAAACCATAAAATTTGATAATAACTAGATATTTAAAAGAATAATCCAATAAGACAAAAAATACTTATAGCCATGTATCATATCAGGGGTAACCTTACCTGGGCGAATCCCCTCTTGTCTTTTAAGAGATGTAAAAATCTCGTGTACGCGCTCCTTTGAATCGGATCGATTGATTTTAATAACTAAGTTTTTTAACCGTGACAGTTAAAATTTGAAAATTTTATTGATGACTAGCTGTAGCCCGCGACTTCGTACGCTGCATTATCTTTAGATTGATATAACTTTTTTATTTATAAACCGATTGGCATGAAACAAACACGAAATGTTAAGTGTGGAGCAAACCGCAACGCAATAAAGAAAACCGCATCGCCATAGGTTGAGCGGTTGCTGAGATTAGCGTGCACAAACGTACAGACAAACAGACAAAAAATCTAAAAACCATTGTTTTGGGTTCTATTGCGTCCATAAAGCCCCCCTATAAACTTTTTTCTTATATATCTTCAATGTAAAGACAGCGACCTGTTACGATTTTATTCTATGTATTGATTGATTGATATTGAAAATATTTTTCTGTTATCGCTATAACAACTAATAACAAAAACATAATAAATATTAAAGGGGCTCCATTCCATTACAAGAAACGCGATTTTTTACCGTTCTTTTTGGTACGGAACCCTCCGTGCGTAAGTTCGACTTGCAATTGGCCGTTATTTTTTAAAAATATTTGTTAGGAGAAATTCGAATGGCCGATTTTTATTACTGTCTCTCTCAAAAAAGCACTGAAAAGCATCAAAAAAATAAAATTTATGATTCTAACTAAAGAGATACGAGAGCTGCATAGATACGGAGTTCGCCGGGTCAACTAGTTAATTAATATTTATATGTATAAATTTATTTTATTTATTAGCAGCTTAATTTTATTCTTACTTTAGTTTTTGTCAAAATATTTTTTTTTACAATTTAAAAAAAATGTTTATCACCCCTTATCGCAGTCCTAACCAGTCTAAGGATGTCACTTATTTAATTCGGGGAAATTTTACTTCTTACTAATATTATAAATGCGAAAGTTTGTGAGTGTGGATGTTTGTTACTCTTTCACGCTCGAACGGCTGAACGAATCGTGCTAAAATTTAGTACAGGGATAGATTATATTTTTGAATAACCCATAGGCTACTTTTTATTCCGGGAATAAGTTCCCACGGGAAGCGGGAATGGGCACAAACAGCTAGTGTTTGTATAAAATTCGTCATAAAACTAATAGAGCATTACGACTTGTCATCACACAGTGCAAAGGACTGAACAGATTTGACTCAAAACTGCCTCTGTGGCGCAGTCGGTAGTGATACCGTCTGCGGCGCTGGAGGCCGTGGGTTCGATTCCCACCGGAATTTAATATTTGTGTGACCCATAAATGTTTGTCTCAAGAGTCTGGGTGTTTCTATGTATGATAAGTATGTATTTAAAAGTATATAAGTATTAATATCCGTGGTCTGATACCTATAACACAAGCAGGTTTATTCCTAGCTTACTTTGGGATCAGATAGCGTTGTGTGAAATGTCCATGAAAAAAAAAAAATCGGCAAGAAGATAGAGACCTATTCTCAGCACTCTATGAATTCACCGTGCGGGCGCCGGGTCCATAGCGTGGTACAGAGGGAAACACTGTGAGGGTGTCTGGGACTTGGGACCCATTTGAGTAGGTTTAGGGTGGCCACCTTAAGAGTCTGTATGACGCCAAATAGACTATTACCTTGATCTAGATCTCAGGACTCGTGAGGTCTAATGAATTAAAATTTTAACACAGACAAGTTCAATTCATAAACTAAAAACGCACTAGGCTAAAAACACGATTGCTGATAAAATCCTCGATAGATTTTTGTGTTGAAAATACCTCGATTTCTTGAAATTTTAAGCTAGATCTTATAAGTTTTAAGTTGTTTTTACAATATAAAATATTTATAAGAAAGACAATAGTAAAATCTTCATTTGCACTAGACCACTTTTTCAATATTGGTTATAGTTTTTTTATAATTAATTTATTTCGTTAAAAACGCACAAAAACCGATCGCACCTCTCTCTGTCTTGCACGCTAAAATGTATATCTTCTATCTTCTTTCAACAATTTGGCGTCTGGTAGGCTCTTAAGACGCGTCAGCGCTCGCCTTCCACCGTCAGCAATGTTCCCTCCTCTGCCTAACCAGATTTGGTAAGATCCTATCAATGCCGCTTTGGATATTCGTTTTAGTAAAGTGCTTACTGAAGCTCTTGACAATCCTAGGTCTTAAGGTTGCGCTAGTCACTATTTTGTCCATGGAAACTTCGGCAGGATATTACTCAACTGTTTGATACCCTACATACAAAGACAAACATTTTACTGTTTTGCCTCATCATAAATCTAGTCTGAACCGTTCAAAAATGGGAATTAAAAACTATAAAGAAGAGATTGAAGCGCTCGTGGCCCCGCGGACTCAGTGTTCTGTAAACGATCACTGCAGTAAGCAACTTTCACTATGGCCGGTCCTTGGATGAGTGACCATCCATGTGATCACTTTGTGACATTTATTTGAGCGTTTCCGTGCTTCGGAAGGCACGTTAAGCCGTTGGTCCCGGTTGCCAGTAAAATGGCAGTCGTTAAGCTAAGTTGAAGGCTTTATTTCAACAGCTGGCAGTCACAACCTGCGCCTGTCCATTTAAACACGGCAATACGGCTCACCACCTATTACGTGGGACAAATTATACAAAGGTGAAATGTGGGCATATAATATGCCTCTGCCTACCCCTTCGGGGATAAAGGCGTGACCATATGTATGTATGTATATAAAGAAGAGATTGAAGCCATTAAAAAATCGATTTTTTGCCAAATTTTTAGACAACTTTATGTGTAAATAAACAATAAAAGGAGCATAGAAACTCAAAATCTAAGTCCGTTCCGACAAAGTTCATTTCTCAAAGAGTTCAGAAAACTTTATTCTAAGTTGATACATGAAGTACTTTTTTCATAACACCCTTTCTACCAAAGGACCTTTGAATGAATGCATTATCGCAGCTTCACGCTCTCACTATGCGATGTGAGATGAAACAGCTTGCTTATTTTGACGAGTTCGAGCGAGCGACTAGCGCCGCCTTAAAAGAAGTTATGCCAGGATCGTAGCAAGTGGAAATCCATAGTCTCTGCCTACTCCGATGGGAGACAGGCGTGATGATATGTTTGTATGTATGTACCTATAGAAAGAATATTACTAACCTGTTGACGTAATTATGTTTCATTTTTGTTTAATCTGAAACAATAGACAATTTGAATTAAATTATTGTTAAAAAAACTGCTTTTATATAGATAACTGGTCTAACGTGGCTCTTCCACGTAATTTTTAATATTTTTTTTTATATTTACCTCGCCAAATTGACGTCGCCACCAGCCTGATGGAAAGCCGTGGCACATCTAGCGATTGGGGGCCACTTCTGACAGTGATCCTCAAGTTGGCGGGCCCTGTGATGTGCCTCTTCACGCTCCTCTTAAAAAACCCGGGATTGTAAGATGAGGGAAACACGTGTGCGGGCAGGTCGTTCCATGTTTTTATAGTTCGACAGAGGAACGATCTTTTGAAACGCTCAGTTCTGGCGAAGATTCTCTCCACTGTGTGTGAGTGGCATCTTTGCCCGGCACGTGTTGTTCGGGATCGGAAAGGAGAGGGTGGGATCAGGTATTTCGATTAATCGTACATACACTACATACACCTATTCACGCCTTTATCCCCGAAGGAGTAGGTTTCACCTTATAGTTTTATGTCCTCTGTAATAGGTGGTGAGCCTATTGCCGTGTTGAAATGGACAAGTGCAGGTCGTGACAACCCGCAGTTGATTTTTTCAAGCCGCCTTCAAGATTGTCATTTTACTGTCAACCGGGTTTCATTTCGAGTTTTCCTTCTCTGCGCAATGGATCCTTTTGCGAAGGTGTTTCCTTATTCGCCTTTTATGACACCCTCGGGATGAATTGGGATGGCGACATTTTGTGCTATTTTACGGAGCGCAATAATTGCCAACCTGCCATGGGGGCCTGGAGATCTGTAACACTGGTCTTGAACTTAGTACAGACTCCAGCTTTCGCTAAGGAATATATGGTCACGCCTTTATCCCCGAAGAGGTAGGCAGAGGCATATTATATGCCCAGATTTCACCTTTTTTTTATAATTTGTCCCACATAATAGGTGGTGAGCCGTATTGCCGTGTTTAAATGGACAGGCGCAGGTTGTGACTGCCTGCTGTTGCAATAAAGCCTTCAACTTCGCTTAACGACTGCCATTTTACTGGCAACCGGGACAAACGGCTTAACGTGCCTTCCGAAGCACGGAAACGTCAAATAAATGTCACAAAGTGATCACATGGATGGTCACCCATCCATATCCGGCCATAGTGAAAGTTGCTTACTGCAGTGATCGTTTACAGAACACTGAGTCCGCGGGGCCACGAGCGCTTCGCTAAGGTATACCTAGTATAATAACAACTTGTATGTAAAAGCATAAACCTTTTTGAGAGAAAATAAAGTTATATTATTATTATTACTTGCTATCCATTTACAATATCAAAGTTACAGACAAACCGACATCACCATAACAGTACATTCGTTTTAATGACTAAGATACAAGCCCATCGTACGATTGAACGGATGCTGGCGGAGAGGGGGGACGCTTGCTGTCGCTAAGCGAGCGAAATTCTACTTTAGGATACCGTGAGACGTAAATAAAAAAACCTTTATTCATATAGCCTCGTGCTCTTAGAATAGTATAGAAGCGCTCGTGGCCCCGCGGACTCAGTGTTCTGTAAACGATCACTGCAGTAAGCAACTTTCACTATCCCCAGTCCTTGGATGCGTGACCATCCATGTGACCACTTTGTGACATTTATTTGAGCGTTTCCGTGCTTCGGAAGGTACGTTAAGCCGTTGGTCCCGGTTGCCAGTAAAATGGCAGTCGTTAAGCTAAGTTGAAGGCTTTATTTCAACAGCAGGCAGTCACAACCTGCGCCTGTCCATTTAAACACGGCAATACGGCTCACCACCTATTACTAGGGACAAATTATACAAAGATGAAATGTGGGCATATAATATGCCTCCGCCTACCCCTTCGGGGATGTGTATGTATTCATATAGGTCACAAAGTAACACTTATGAACGTCAAAATGTTTGCTTCTACATTTACATTTACTGCCAGATTCGCAACGCAATAGGTAGAGTCGGAGAGAAAAGAACCTGGCAATAAAAATCAAGGCTCTTTTTCCTTTTAATCAAATCAGTCTATGGCAGTCCACTCTTGGACGTTATCCTCTCCCAAATTACACGGTCCTCCGAATTTATTTTTCGGCGGGATTAAAAAGTTTTCGTTCTAAATTCGATTCACAATGTACAAGGGTTTAATGATTTTGGAATATTTTGATACAGCACGTGGTGTCTCAACATTCCTCTGGATTCACCAGTTAGAAATTGACACTTCTCATGTAGCAATGTCCTCAAAAAACTGGCAGATTTGCCGTATTTTATTGCCCAGTAACCCATAAAGATACCAACATTAAATTGAATCTCTTCCTTATACTTTTGAATATTAAGAGATAAAATTTGATTGATTGAAACTACTGTTTAAAAATAATTTCACTGTTGGGAAGCAACACTGTTTCCGGGTGATGAAAGGTATATTTTATTCCCGTTTTTCAGCGGGAACGAGAACTACGCGGGTTAAACTACGTGACGTCCGCTAGCTCTTAATATTTTTACTCGCAGACTGCAGAGACTGAATTAATTTGTGATGCGTAACATCCTAGCAGTTTGTAGGTATTTTGGTTTGGTTTACAAAATGCTTACCATAAAGTTAATGTAATGTAAAAATAAAAAGTAATAGTTTAGAGACTTTTTCTTAAGTAGGTATAAGGCAATTGCCTTTTTTTTTTTTAACGTGAGGGAAAATCCTCATGGATGTTATGCCGGACTTCTACCGACTAAAAAACCTCACGTCACGCCTAACAGCCTGTGGTTGGGAGCCCCGGGGAAGCCCTCGGAAGGATGTCCCAGAACTCCCAACAGACCCACGGCCGCCACTGCGGCCTCGCCCAGGGGGTGGTTCGGGTGCTATCACGCGTCTTTGGGGGGTTTCGGGTGTGATCCCGCTTCTAAGGGGGGTGGCGTGCGTGAATTGCTCACGTCACGCTGCCGTCATGGGCCTGCTTCTGTAAGGACGGTGAGCCGCCCTCTCACCGTCCTCAGGCCCCCGGTCATGGTGGCCGATAGTTCTCGGCGAAGACACGTCGGCGGCGACCAGGCCGCCGACTGCGGAACTCGGGTGGGAGAGTTCTCTCCCGTACCCGTCCCGCCGCCTCCTTCACGAGCATGACCTGCTCGCAGAAGGAGGCGGCGCAGTCCCACTTACTCCCGCTGGAAAGGCAATTGCCTTCAAAGTTTTACGTGGAACCAACAAAACTGCAAGCAAAATATGGGAGTGTTGTATAATTTATTTACCCCCTTGGGAATATAGGCGTGATGATGTGCATATTTCAATTTGAATTCCGTTGGTGGATTTCTAGAACTTCAATATTTTATACGGAACCTCGTCAAATGAAACGCCGCTCGCAACTAGCACACAACGCGGAGTAACCCCGGGTGATTCAGCGATTCGCGTATAACGAGCTCTATGATCCGGTCGGACAGCTACCGAGATACGCGCGCGCGCATGTGTGCGTTCGCGCGTTCGCGTTGTCAACGCGCACGAGAATTTTCACGTATGACGTCAGACTCTTTTTTTTTTAAATATTTGTGGACAATCGCACACAACATCATCTAGCCCAAAATAAGCTACTATAATCTTGTGCTATGGGATCTAGACGACTGATAGATATATATTTGTAAATACATAAATTTTACATAGAAAACACCCAAGCTCCGAAACAAATATTTGGACGGACCCAGGAATCGAACCCAGGAGCTCCAACACTGCAGGCGGTTGCACTACCGACTGCGCTAATGAAGCAGTCATCTCACAGACAGCCTCGGAAAAGAATTGTCGTCGTATTCTCTCAACTACGTTTAGACTCGGAAAATATTATTTTTATTGTTTTTATCTTCTCCTATCCCAGGCCCACTCGAAGAGATTTCTATTGAAATAAATAGTGCCTTTAAATTACACTCTCTCTGTTATTTCCATTTCATGTTACTTGGGTGTATGTATAAATAAAAAAAAAGTGTTATTGTATACAGGCGGAAAAATAATTCGAGTGCCAGAGGACTGCATACATTCACTGACACTCGAATTATTTTACTTAAACTACAATTCAAGTGTTGTCTACATGTAATTGTAATGTCATAGCACAGTATAAAGCGAAAACCTAATATGATCTGTAGGCTGTGGTCATAGAGATCAATTTATAATATTTTATTATTGCTATCTTTGCTTGTCTACTAATCATCAAGTTTCGAATTCAACAACATGACAAAGTCTCGCGGGTTAAATAATAATTATTCGAACTGCCTTGGATCCACAAAGATAGTTAGACTTAGTTACCAATAAATGAGAAAATTCGTAGTTGATTCTTACACCACGGTTACGAAGAAACGGACTTCCTGATATTATGATATTGACGTATTCTTGAATGATAATATTAAGTAATAGTTACATTTCAATTTATTTATTTCAATTTATAATATTTGTTGGAATTTGAATAATGATACAGTATCTATTTCATTACTTATATTAATAATCGTATTCATGCATGTCTCTAATATTTGCACGCCGCACAGCCTAAACATGACTGGTCTATTTAATTGTATAATTATTATCTTTTTATCTGTGTACTTATGTGTGCATACTTATTTTCAGCAAATAAATAAATAGTTATTGTTATTGATTTAGCGCGGCAATCAGACTACATGATCACTTAAAATATCAAAAGTGACAAGCGACTTTGCAAAAACCTTCTTCTTATTGTCTTCTTTTGAGAATACCGCACACAAGAGATTAATTGCAGAGATTGAGAGTACATGGCAGGCCGTTTATGTTAGGCCTTCTTTTATATGATTGCCGCTCATGTAATAAATTATGAGGATGAGCATTATTTTTGTAGCAAACGATGCATGAAAAGTATTTATTTAAATTAGTTGCCTATTGCCTACCTACTTAAGCTGATAATTTAATCATCATCATCCGAGTCCTCGCTTTGGAGCCAGGGTTCCGGTACAGAAACGGGACTAGGTCAGGCAAAAATTAGAAGAACGAAACAACCTATTAGGTCAGCGAGGTTCATCACCCTCCCAAAATAAAAATAGGAGTTGCATTTGTGCAATAGTGGACAGCAATTGGTTCATTGGATTATTAATTAGTAGAATTTGATTTAAATTGCTCTACTATTCTGTATTAATCTTGAAGGACATTATATTATAATCGTCGAACTATAAAAACTTGGAACGACCTGCCCGCACACGTGTTTCCCTCATCTTACAATCCCTGGTTCTTTAAGAGGAGCGTGAAGAGGCACATTACAGGGCCGCCAACTTGAGGACCTCTGTCAGAACTGGCCCCCAATCGCTAGATGCGCCACGGCTTTCCATCAGGCTGGTGGCGACGTCAATTTGGCGTGCTGAATATTAAAAAAAATAACCAAGTCATAGCTCGATAACGTCACGACAAAATCAGATAATCAAACGTCACATATTTCCGTATCGTCAGCCACAATGGAAACGGGTCAAGTTCGTAAGGCATTGACATTAGTGCGTCTCGAACGAAACTAGATCTTGTGATACGGAGTCCGGAGGCGACCGACGGCGACGCGCGGGCGCAGGGCGACTGAGAGAAAGTATACAGCAATATAGACGATGTTCCGTGTTATTAACCGACTTGGCCAACTAGGATGTGTGTTTTTATACGGTTATATAAAAACCCCTTGTGGCGACGGGGCCCGTGTTGTGACGGGTAAGAGTAAAAATTTGAAATGTCGCCGAGGGTGTCGTAAGAGGCGACTAAGGGAACACTTTCGCAAAAAGATTCATTGCGTAGAGAAGGAAAACTCGAAATGAAACTCGGTTGTCAGTAAAATGACATTCGTTAAGCTAAGTTGAAGGTCTTATTGGCGGCTTGAAAAATTTCAATAGCAGGCAGTCACAACCAGCGCCTGTCTATCTCAACACGACAATACGGCGCACCACCTATTACGTGGGACAATTCTAAAAAAATGAAATGTAACATATATGCCTCTGTGCTTTTTTTAAGTCCTATTTAAAGGAAAACAACCTCTCTCTTTCGATCCCGAACAACGCGTGCCGGGCAGAGATGCCACTCATACACAGTGGAGATAATCTTCGCCAGAACTGAGCGTTTCAAAAGATCGTTCCTCTGTCGAACTATAAAAACTTGGAACGACCTGCCCGCACACGTGTGTCCCTCATCTTACAATCCCGGGTTCTTCAAGAGGAGCGTGAAGAGGCACATCACAGGGTGACAACTGGCCAGCGCCACCTGGCGGAACCTCGAACTCGGCTGAAATTTTCACAGATAATGTATTTCTGTTGCCGGTATAACAACAAATAGAACTAAAAAATTAATAAAATTAATATTGAAGGTACAAAAAACGTGTTTTTTTGCCACTTTTTGGTCGGGATTAAAATATAACCTAATGTCTCCGGAGATAAAGTAGCTTTTTTTTTTCTTTTTTTTAACGTGAGGTAAAATCCAACATGGATGCTAAGCCGGACTCCTACCGACTAAAAAACCTCACGTTACATCCAACAGCCTATGGTTGGGAGCCCCGGGTGAGCCCTCGGAAGGATGTCCCAGGACTCACAACAGACCTACTGCTACCACTGCGGCCTCGCCTTATAGCGCGATAAAGTAGCTTAGCTTCCCAACAAGAATTATCCAGGTTTAGTAGTTCAATGCAAACAAACAAACAATCAAATCTTTCCTCTTTATGATATTAGTAGAGACTAGCTGTGCCTCTCGGCTTCTCTTTATAAATTCGATCTCCCATAGTGATCCAAAACGCTGACTCTATCCCTTAAAAAAAAAAAATGCGCTGAAAATTTAAGAAGTCGTTTTAGCCCCTCTCTATAAAATAGATTGTAGAGGGGCTTATGGCGAGAATTTGTCTGTAGTCTGTGACTCTGTTGCATTATATTACGTCACTAGGTCACGTGGATCATCTGTTCAATTCTTCTTATTCTTTTCTTGAATGAATGGCCCCGTCGTTTACCAACGATTTTGCCAACGTCAAGGTGGAAAATAGATTTACTAGTTTGTGGTTTTGACAAGTATGACACAATTGTTCGGTCTCAAAGACAATTTTTCGATTTTATGTTTTGAAAAAGGACGACATGCTACAGTGTTAGAATTAATAAGAATTAGAAATCTGCGTATCTCTAAAAATGGGAATACGAACAAGAGAGAAGAGAGAGAGAGAGTAGGTATAGTTTTGAAAAGGAGAAAGTAGTAAAATGGAAAGGGTTATAATTTTATTTTATTTAGGGATATAAATTTGTAGAGAACATCTGTTCAATTCAAAGTTTGAAATAAAACAAAAATAACAACGTCAATCGAATTGAACGTTCACTTTCACAGAGGGGCAGTTAGGTTTAAGGGTAGAAATTTCGAAAAATCTTGAAACACGTGTAACTCATTTATTTTTAATCAGAAACAGGTAAGTATACGATAATTTTATTAAAATAGATAAAACCTGTTAAGGATTTGTATATCCTAATTATAATATAGTAATTATACTTATATGGTAATTTAATTGTTGATCTACAATCTATAATTTGCATGCCATTTAAATAAGCCTAAGTAAGGCTTGCTCAGTAAACTTATAAAATAGATGTGTCTGGCGTTCATTCCATCATAGCTCAAAAACCGGCCAAGTGCGAGTCGGACTCGCCCATGTAGGGTTCCGTAGCAGCAAGTAACATAATATAAAAGTTCTTGTAGTTCGTTGTAACTTTCATTGATGTTTTAACACGTTCGCAGTGGTAGTGATTTTTAGGATTCCGTAGCCAAATGGCAAAAACGGAACCCTTATAGATTCGTCATGTCTGTCTGTCCGTCCGTATGTCACAGCCACTTTTCTCCGAAACTACAAGGCCTACGCTATTGAAACTTGGTAAGTAAATGTATTCTGTGAACCGCATTAAGTTTTTATATAAAACTAGAAAAAAAACAGTAAATTTGGGGGTTACTCAGAACTGAAACTCAATTTTTTTTTTCATCAAACCAATACGTGGGTGGTATCTATAGATAGGTCCTCAAAAACGCTATTGAGGTTTGTAACATCGTTTTTTTTTAAACAAATGGTTTGCGCAGGAGACACTTCCAAAGAGGAAATATGAGTGTCCCCCCTAAATATAAAAAAATGATGTACATTGCCTTAAAAACTACCAACGAAAATTGTTTTGGACGAGATCTAGTTGGTAGTTTTTTTAATACGTCCTATACCGCAACCGCAATTTTCGCCTAGAAAAATCACTACCACAGCGAACGTGTTATAAAACATCAATAAAAGTTACAACGAACTACAAGAATTTTTATATTATGTTAGCTGTTACGGAAACCCTTCATGGGCGAGTCCGACTCGCACTTGGCCGGCTTTTTTATTCTTGGGGTAACGGAACCCCAATTTATCAAAATAAATATTTGTGTGATCCACAAATATATGTTTCGAAGTTGGGTGTTTTCAAAACTGTTCAGGGTCGAGAGTCTGTACATGGAAGATATTTTGAAAATGTTTATTGTAGGGCGTTCTCTAATCGATACTGAAGCCGAAAATGTAATTTAAATTTTTCATGTCTGTCTGTCTGTCTGTATGCCAAATAATTATCACGCCAAAACTACTGAATCGATTAAAATGAAACTTGGTACAGTCTGAGCTTATAATCCGAGGAAGGTTCTAGGTTACTTTTAATCCCGATATTTTGTGCGGTTCCTTTGGGAGAGGGGATGAAAGACAAAACAATTTTATAGTTCGGTCATTCTCAGCCGGCTCAAATAGGCGAGTCCGCGTCGAAAACCAATACCTGTAGATTACTTATCAATATGATTTTTTTTCTACAAATTGTACGGTCAAAAATAGTAGGGGGGGCCTGTGGTTTTTTTTAGATTAATTACGTAAAAGTTAGTTTAAAAAAATTAAAACTACGAAAATATTGACCTCGGTGTCGCGTCCGGTCCCGTATTGCAGCGAAAATTATTTTTTATCTTTTTTTCTCCAATATAGGTGTTATATGTGCATATATTCACAAATAACTTGATAACTATTTACTCTATTTATAACATTACTAAGCCATTATCGGCATTACTAGACAAGTTACAACTGGTTGTCTTTACGTCCGACGTTCAGAATTGACTTCAGTGGCGCGCACTGATTCGTTCATTACTCTGTATCTCTAGCGACTGCAAGAATAGTTGTTCGAGTAATACAAACTGTCAGTTACACCGCACCGGTGGTAAGGACTAGACGTCGGTGTGTCATCGCCCCACTGTTTTGTTAAGGTTCGTAATCATTGTCGGTGGCTTGGTACATACTTAAAATTGATTTCGGTGCATTCATTTTATCCTCAATTATTTGAACAAATGATGTAAAGCTATATTAAAAGTGTGTCTTTTATGTATAATATTTCAGTAAAAAACATAAGTATTCATAATACAGATTACTTTTAAAAATATATAGGATTTTGCTAAATATTTTGATTTCAGTGCCCTTGATTCCGGTGTTTTTTAGTGGAAATACTTGCACGGAGATCAATATTTAAAAGCACCGAAATCAATCAATAATTTATTTATTTGCATTTTTCAACTGCCTCGTTGGTCTGGAGGTAAAAATGTACGACTGCGAATAACGAGGTCTTGGGTTCGATTCCCACCAGAGTCAAATATCTGTGTGATCCATAATGATTTCGATCCATTTTGATTTCGGTGGACACCATTATAAAAAAGTGAAATCCCTTCATAACCATTCAGTCTATACAGTTCCCTCAACTACTGAAATGTTTTAAATTAACACTAGATTTGATATTTCATGTAAGTAAAACCTTAGTTGAAAATAAAAAATTGTACACCGAAGTCAACCAAATAATGAGCCGCCTGATAATGACCCAGTTGTAACTTCTAAATGCGTGGTCCGATACCAAATTTTTTTTTACAGTTATAAAGAGAGTACTATAAGGTTTGTTAGACACATGTTTCAATGTTGAGGGTTTTGTGGTCCAGGACTTAGAGACATCTCAACTTTTGCAAAACCTAGAATTAAAACAAAAAAAAGAAAACCTAATATGATCTGTAGGCTGTGGTCATAGAGATCAATTTATAATATTTTATTATTGCTATCTTTGCTTGTCTACTAATCATCAAGTTTCGAATTCAACAACATGACAAAGTCTCGCGGGTTAAATAATAATTATTCGAACTGCCTTGGATCCACAAAGATAGTTAGACTTAGTTACCAATAAATGAGAAAATTCGTAGTTGATTCTTACACCACGGTTACGAAGAAACGGACTTCCTGATATTATGATATTGACGTATTCTTGAATGATAATATTAAGTAATAGTTACATTTCAATTTATTTATTTCAATTTATAATATTTGTTGGAATTTGAATAATGATACAGTATCTATTTCATTACTTATATTAATAATCGTATTCATGCATGTCTCTAATATTTGCACGCCGCACAGCCTAAACATGACTGGTCTATTTAATTGTATAATTATTATCTTTTTATCTGTGTACTTATGTGTGCATACTTATTTTCAGCAAATAAATAAATAGTTATTGTTATTGATTTAGCGCGGCAATCAGACTACATGATCACTTAAAATATCAAAAGTGACAAGCGACTTTGCAAAAACCTTCTTCTTATTGTCTTCTTTTGAGAATACCGCACACAAGAGATTAATTGCAGAGATTGAGAGTACATGGCAGGCCGTTTATGTTAGGCCTTCTTTTATATGATTGCCGCTCATGTAATAAATTATGAGGATGAGCATTATTTTTGTAGCAAACGATGCATGAAAAGTATTTATTTAAATTAGTTGCCTATTGCCTACCTACTTAAGCTGATAATTTAATCATCATCATCCGAGTCCTCGCTTTGGAGCCAGGGTTCCGGTACAGAAACGGGACTAGGTCAGGCAAAAATTAGAAGAACGAAACAACCTATTAGGTCAGCGAGGTTCATCACCCTCCCAAAATAAAAATAGGAGTTGCATTTGTGCAATAGTGGACAGCAATTGGTTCATTGGATTATTAATTAGTAGAATTTGATTTAAATTGCTCTACTATTCTGTATTAATCTTGAAGGACATTATATTATAATCGTCGAACTATAAAAACTTGGAACGACCTGCCCGCACACGTGTTTCCCTCATCTTACAATCCCTGGTTCTTTAAGAGGAGCGTGAAGAGGCACATTACAGGGCCGCCAACTTGAGGACCTCTGTCAGAACTGGCCCCCAATCGCTAGATGCGCCACGGCTTTCCATCAGGCTGGTGGCGACGTCAATTTGGCGTGCTGAATATTAAAAAAAATAACCAAGTCATAGCTCGATAACGTCACGACAAAATCAGATAATCAAACGTCACATATTTCCGTATCGTCAGCCACAATGGAAACGGGTCAAGTTCGTAAGGCATTGACATTAGTGCGTCTCGAACGAAACTAGATCTTGTGATACGGAGTCCGGAGGCGACCGACGGCGACGCGCGGGCGCAGGGCGACTGAGAGAAAGTATACAGCAATATAGACGATGTTCCGTGTTATTAACCGACTTGGCCAACTAGGATGTGTGTTTTTATACGGTTATATAAAAACCCCTTGTGGCGACGGGGCCCGTGTTGTGACGGGTAAGAGTAAAAATTTGAAATGTCGCCGAGGGTGTCGTAAGAGGCGACTAAGGGAACACTTTCGCAAAAAGATTCATTGCGTAGAGAAGGAAAACTCGAAATGAAACTCGGTTGTCAGTAAAATGACATTCGTTAAGCTAAGTTGAAGGTCTTATTGGCGGCTTGAAAAATTTCAATAGCAGGCAGTCACAACCAGCGCCTGTCTATCTCAACACGACAATACGGCGCACCACCTATTACGTGGGACAATTCTAAAAAAATGAAATGTAACATATATGCCTCTGTGCTTTTTTTAAGTCCTATTTAAAGGAAAACAACCTCTCTCTTTCGATCCCGAACAACGCGTGCCGGGCAGAGATGCCACTCATACACAGTGGAGATAATCTTCGCCAGAACTGAGCGTTTCAAAAGATCGTTCCTCTGTCGAACTATAAAAACTTGGAACGACCTGCCCGCACACGTGTGTCCCTCATCTTACAATCCCGGGTTCTTCAAGAGGAGCGTGAAGAGGCACATCACAGGGTGACAACTGGCCAGCGCCACCTGGCGGAACCTCGAACTCGGCTGAAATTTTCACAGATAATGTATTTCTGTTGCCGGTATAACAACAAATAGAACTAAAAAATTAATAAAATTAATATTGAAGGTACAAAAAACGTGTTTTTTTGCCACTTTTTGGTCGGGATTAAAATATAACCTAATGTCTCCGGAGATAAAGTAGCTTTTTTTTTTCTTTTTTTTAACGTGAGGTAAAATCCAACATGGATGCTAAGCCGGACTCCTACCGACTAAAAAACCTCACGTTACATCCAACAGCCTATGGTTGGGAGCCCCGGGTGAGCCCTCGGAAGGATGTCCCAGGACTCACAACAGACCTACTGCTACCACTGCGGCCTCGCCTTATAGCGCGATAAAGTAGCTTAGCTTCCCAACAAGAATTATCCAGGTTTAGTAGTTCAATGCAAACAAACAAACAATCAAATCTTTCCTCTTTATGATATTAGTAGAGACTAGCTGTGCCTCTCGGCTTCTCTTTATAAATTCGATCTCCCATAGTGATCCAAAACGCTGACTCTATCCCTTAAAAAAAAAAAATGCGCTGAAAATTTAAGAAGTCGTTTTAGCCCCTCTCTATAAAATAGATTGTAGAGGGGCTTATGGCGAGAATTTGTCTGTAGTCTGTGACTCTGTTGCATTATATTACGTCACTAGGTCACGTGGATCATCTGTTCAATTCTTCTTATTCTTTTCTTGAATGAATGGCCCCGTCGTTTACCAACGATTTTGCCAACGTCAAGGTGGAAAATAGATTTACTAGTTTGTGGTTTTGACAAGTATGACACAATTGTTCGGTCTCAAAGACAATTTTTCGATTTTATGTTTTGAAAAAGGACGACATGCTACAGTGTTAGAATTAATAAGAATTAGAAATCTGCGTATCTCTAAAAATGGGAATACGAACAAGAGAGAAGAGAGAGAGAGAGTAGGTATAGTTTTGAAAAGGAGAAAGTAGTAAAATGGAAAGGGTTATAATTTTATTTTATTTAGGGATATAAATTTGTAGAGAACATCTGTTCAATTCAAAGTTTGAAATAAAACAAAAATAACAACGTCAATCGAATTGAACGTTCACTTTCACAGAGGGGCAGTTAGGTTTAAGGGTAGAAATTTCGAAAAATCTTGAAACACGTGTAACTCATTTATTTTTAATCAGAAACAGGTAAGTATACGATAATTTTATTAAAATAGATAAAACCTGTTAAGGATTTGTATATCCTAATTATAATATAGTAATTATACTTATATGGTAATTTAATTGTTGATCTACAATCTATAATTTGCATGCCATTTAAATAAGCCTAAGTAAGGCTTGCTCAGTAAACTTATAAAATAGATGTGTCTGGCGTTCATTCCATCATAGCTCAAAAACCGGCCAAGTGCGAGTCGGACTCGCCCATGTAGGGTTCCGTAGCAGCAAGTAACATAATATAAAAGTTCTTGTAGTTCGTTGTAACTTTCATTGATGTTTTAACACGTTCGCAGTGGTAGTGATTTTTAGGATTCCGTAGCCAAATGGCAAAAACGGAACCCTTATAGATTCGTCATGTCTGTCTGTCCGTCCGTATGTCACAGCCACTTTTCTCCGAAACTACAAGGCCTACGCTATTGAAACTTGGTAAGTAAATGTATTCTGTGAACCGCATTAAGTTTTTATATAAAACTAGAAAAAAAACAGTAAATTTGGGGGTTACTCAGAACTGAAACTCAATTTTTTTTTTCATCAAACCAATACGTGGGTGGTATCTATAGATAGGTCCTCAAAAACGCTATTGAGGTTTGTAACATCGTTTTTTTTTAAACAAATGGTTTGCGCAGGAGACACTTCCAAAGAGGAAATATGAGTGTCCCCCCTAAATATAAAAAAATGATGTACATTGCCTTAAAAACTACCAACGAAAATTGTTTTGGACGAGATCTAGTTGGTAGTTTTTTTAATACGTCCTATACCGCAACCGCAATTTTCGCCTAGAAAAATCACTACCACAGCGAACGTGTTATAAAACATCAATAAAAGTTACAACGAACTACAAGAATTTTTATATTATGTTAGCTGTTACGGAAACCCTTCATGGGCGAGTCCGACTCGCACTTGGCCGGCTTTTTTATTCTTGGGGTAACGGAACCCCAATTTATCAAAATAAATATTTGTGTGATCCACAAATATATGTTTCGAAGTTGGGTGTTTTCAAAACTGTTCAGGGTCGAGAGTCTGTACATGGAAGATATTTTGAAAATGTTTATTGTAGGGCGTTCTCTAATCGATACTGAAGCCGAAAATGTAATTTAAATTTTTCATGTCTGTCTGTCTGTCTGTATGCCAAATAATTATCACGCCAAAACTACTGAATCGATTAAAATGAAACTTGGTACAGTCTGAGCTTATAATCCGAGGAAGGTTCTAGGTTACTTTTAATCCCGATATTTTGTGCGGTTCCTTTGGGAGAGGGGATGAAAGACAAAACAATTTTATAGTTCGGTCATTCTCAGCCGGCTCAAATAGGCGAGTCCGCGTCGAAAACCAATACCTGTAGATTACTTATCAATATGATTTTTTTTCTACAAATTGTACGGTCAAAAATAGTAGGGGGGGCCTGTGGTTTTTTTTAGATTAATTACGTAAAAGTTAGTTTAAAAAAATTAAAACTACGAAAATATTGACCTCGGTGTCGCGTCCGGTCCCGTATTGCAGCGAAAATTATTTTTTATCTTTTTTTCTCCAATATAGGTGTTATATGTGCATATATTCACAAATAACTTGATAACTATTTACTCTATTTATAACATTACTAAGCCATTATCGGCATTACTAGACAAGTTACAACTGGTTGTCTTTACGTCCGACGTTCAGAATTGACTTCAGTGGCGCGCACTGATTCGTTCATTACTCTGTATCTCTAGCGACTGCAAGAATAGTTGTTCGAGTAATACAAACTGTCAGTTACACCGCACCGGTGGTAAGGACTAGACGTCGGTGTGTCATCGCCCCACTGTTTTGTTAAGGTTCGTAATCATTGTCGGTGGCTTGGTACATACTTAAAATTGATTTCGGTGCATTCATTTTATCCTCAATTATTTGAACAAATGATGTAAAGCTATATTAAAAGTGTGTCTTTTATGTATAATATTTCAGTAAAAAACATAAGTATTCATAATACAGATTACTTTTAAAAATATATAGGATTTTGCTAAATATTTTGATTTCAGTGCCCTTGATTCCGGTGTTTTTTAGTGGAAATACTTGCACGGAGATCAATATTTAAAAGCACCGAAATCAATCAATAATTTATTTATTTGCATTTTTCAACTGCCTCGTTGGTCTGGAGGTAAAAATGTACGACTGCGAATAACGAGGTCTTGGGTTCGATTCCCACCAGAGTCAAATATCTGTGTGATCCATAATGATTTCGATCCATTTTGATTTCGGTGGACACCATTATAAAAAAGTGAAATCCCTTCATAACCATTCAGTCTATACAGTTCCCTCAACTACTGAAATGTTTTAAATTAACACTAGATTTGATATTTCATGTAAGTAAAACCTTAGTTGAAAATAAAAAATTGTACACCGAAGTCAACCAAATAATGAGCCGCCTGATAATGACCCAGTTGTAACTTCTAAATGCGTGGTCCGATACCAAATTTTTTTTTACAGTTATAAAGAGAGTACTATAAGGTTTGTTAGACACATGTTTCAATGTTGAGGGTTTTGTGGTCCAGGACTTAGAGACATCTCAACTTTTGCAAAACCTAGAATTCAAGGATTCCTTTCAATGTAAGGGTAAATCTATCTGTTGGCTTTATCATAAAAGAGCTTAATGATTAAGGCTATTGTAAAATAATTCTAGATGTTTTAGAATTGACTTAATCTTTAAGCTCTAATAAGATTAAGCAAACAGGGCATTTTCAAACGCTCCCATGAGTCTGATGAAAAAAATCCTCTCCTTTCATACACCTTTTTTATTAACGTGAGGGAAAATCCTCATGGATGCTATGCCGGACTCCTACCGACTAAAAAACCCTTACGTAACAGCCTATGGTCGGGAGCCCTAGGTTAGCCCTCGGAAGGATTTATTTATTTAATTTTATTTATTTATTCATTTATTTGTTGCGAATATGGGCATTACATAAAACTTAGATACATAAGTTGAGTCCGCCATATTCAGCCCTTGAGCATGCAACTTAGCATAATATTTTTATTAGTACCTAGATTAATTAGTACATTATTAAAATATTATTATTAAATTGAAAAAATAATTACAAGAAATACAGTAAATAATGTCAAATAAATACTACTTTGTATACATAGTCAAAACACGTCCTTTATATATTCATCTACGTCATAATATGCCTTATTTAACAAAATGTCCTTAGGGATGTCTTCAAAAGTGATTAGTTGGTGAAAGTGACGAATTAACAAATCTGTCGAGTAGATAGCTAACTCGTCCCAGGAATATCCTTTCATACACCTTATGTGGCGTAAACGAAGTTGCGAGAATCAGCTAGTATTTATATATATTTAGTTCGCAAAATTGGAAGCCAGGTGGAAAGAACGGCGCATCTAGCGATTGGTGGCCACTCTCACAGTCCGTAAGACTTGTGATAGCACGTCATGGATTTTAGTAGATAACTTGACTTTCTAAAGTTCGTTTCAGTAGTTTCGAATATTATCGATTACAAATTAAAAATCTTTCCTTCTTATTAATAGGCGACGGAACCCTATATTGCACCTAGTCCAAACACTTGACCGATTTTTTTAATCCGTTGATGTTTATAGTGATTGAGATTTTGCCTAAAAAAGCTAGACACAAAAAAAAATTAGTTCCTTTTCACAAAAACAGATGGCGTTAGTGGTATGGCTTAGCAAATTTTCAACAATATTTCATCATTAATAATATGTATATGCTAATTATAACATACGAAATATTAATGAGATATTTATTGTAACTAATTATACCTACGTAATATATACTAGCTATTACACGCGGCGTTGTTTACTATTTTGAATGATTTAGTTCCACGTTGGGCGCCATTATCGGAGAAAATATTAGTTTTTTGAAAACATATTACTTATCTGAAAACACTATACCGATTTTAAAATTATTTTGCTATTAGAAAGCCAAATTGTTCTGAAGTGTAAAGTATGCATTATCATGCTTCTCAGTGCAAAAGTTTGTGA
Source organism: Miltochrista miniata (assembly GCA_933228765.1). Taxonomy (NCBI): domain Eukaryota; kingdom Metazoa; phylum Arthropoda; class Insecta; order Lepidoptera; family Erebidae; genus Miltochrista; species Miltochrista miniata. The sequence goes on from OW121777.1 coordinate 14,954,319, forward strand.
GTGTGGATGGATGTTTGTTACTCTTTCACGCTCGAACGGCTGAACGGATCTGGCTGAAATTTGATACAGAGATACATTATAGTCTGGCATAGCATATAAGCTACTTTTTACTCGCGCAATAAGCTCCCATTGGATTTTTGTTTTATTCAATCAGGATCTGATAAATAAATTCACAGTGAAATACAGGAATAGTCTGGAATCATACATTGTTTTTCCTGGGATATATTGTTTTTCCTGGGATAAAAAAATGGTAGGAAAATGGGTATCTATATCATAACCTAATTGAATTGACTTCAATCCAATCTTAAATACTTAGATCCTTAAATTAGAAGGTTCTAATAAACAGGTAAATTTTTCAAAAGGTATTGGAAATCCGAAACTATAAGGAATAGCGAAAAATGCTCAAATTCTGGGATTTTGAACGAAACAAAATTATGATACAAGATTTAGGTAATGAATTATCAATTTTTTTTTTGTTTTTTTTTTCATACCACTAAGCTGGCAGACAAGCATACGGCCCACCAGAAGGACTGGTGGTCACCGCAGCCTATGAACGTTTGCAACACCAGAGGCAATTCTATTAAAATTCCAAACTTTCCTTAAATTTGCCGTATATCATTACTTCGTAGAATTTAATCCTTATCAGCAACACTATCGTATGGTGTAATAATAAAGGATGTGTTTTTTTTTTAAATCAATGGGTTCGATTTCCAGCTAGGATTATTGGTTTTTCAAAAATCTAATGATGAGGTTTTAAGTTTTATCAAAATCGGGCTCGTGACTATTTTGAGCATTTTTAGCTATTCCTTATAATTTCGGATTTGGCGATCCAAGCACTTTTCAAAAATTCACCTGTATACCTACTCTAAGCTTAAATCACTTTTTTTTAAACATCGGTTATTTTTTTTTAAAGAGTGGAGAGTCCAAATCCTTTTATACAGGATATAAGGTATACGAATACATTTCTTAAAACGGGGCAGTAAGGGCAAGTACCTTAACCGTTGTAGTTACAGCAAAACGTTCTATGGAGACTTTCCTTAACTTTTTAAGATATTTTGAATTGCATTCACATATTTTGCAGAAATCTTACAGTTAACAAAAAAATGGGGATCAAAAGACTCTATGAGACCATTTTAGCTTTGAGTTTTCCTAAACATTTTGTAAGGAAATAGGTATTATACTATACTATCTTCACGCCAAATCCCTTGCGGGGTAGGCAGAAAGAACCGAGCGCCACACGGCACGGTCCATACACACCTCACTTGCTTCTTCAACTTTCATTTTTCTTTTCATGCATGCACGGTCGGTTCCTTCGGCTCTTGACACCACCTTCAACTAACACACGATTAATTTGGTCTTGGTAACATTTCTCTGTCACAATTAGTTGCAGTTACTCTTGACTGTTCAATTCAAAATCGAGGGTGTGAGGTGGGTTTCTCACCCCCCCCCCCCCCCCCTCTTTATTATCAGTAGTGTAAGTGTATGTCACTTCTTGATTACTGGCCCTTTTGAATTTGTAAGGGTGTTAATTTCTTTTGCCATTTGAATTTTTTTTACGACTAAGACACTAAACAAGCATACAGCTCACACGAAGGAAAGAGGTAACCTACCTTAATGTTTGCTCCATGACCGTAACCCACGGGTATTTTATTCCAGAAAGGTTACCGACTTGTAAAAAGTCTCTTTTGAAGAACCCCTAGCACCTATGTACGAGTATCACATGAGTTTTCTTTTGTTAGATATTTAAAAAAAAAAATTGAAAAATACCTTATTCCCTACTGGATTGAATGTCAATTATTTTACGATTTACGAGTGTGAGGTATCAATAGACTTTTAGCCCCTCTTTAAAATAGATTGCAGAGGCGCTTATGTCGGGACTTGTGTCTGTAGTCTGTGACTCTGTTGCATTAAATTACGTCACTAGGTCACGTGGATCATCTGCTCAAAGTTTGAAATAAAACAAAAATGATAACGTCAATCGGATTGAATCACTTTCACAATAAACGTTAAAGGGGCAGTCGGGGGTAAGACCGTCTCACGGCTTCTTGTTATTATTTCTAGAAGCTATATACTTTATTTATTAATGACGTCAAAAAAAAATCAGTAGTTGGATATTTTTGACAACAAAAAAATGTGACCTCATTCTGATGTCTTTTGGAGTCCTGGGACACCCTTCCGAGGGCTTACCCGGGGCTCCCAACCGCATGCTGTTAGATACATGGATACGTGTGGTTTTTAGTCGGTAGGAGTCCGGCATAGCATCCCTGTAGGATTCACCTCACGTTAAAAAAAATGTCATAGACAACTATTGTGAGGGGTAATTTTGACCACACCCTAATATCAGGGTCAATTTTGACTTGCAAAATGGGTCATTATTAATATTAAGGTTACATTGCGCTGTCCTATGGCAAATGAGTGCTACGGTTATCCTCTTTTGGACATTTCAGGGATGCAAGTTTCTCATACTTACATATTTTTATAATACTAAGAGATCATTCAAGCATACGCTCAGGACGTTTACTCATAATAATAAAAGATCCTTTTTGAAGACTACCCATGCTGTAAACATTTTAAAAGTCGAAAAGAGGAACTTAATTCAATTTTATTATTTTTGAAATATTACCAGGATTAATAGGAATTGTAGGGAATCCTTCAGGATTCAACTATTCCTTGACTTAGGATCGGGAAAAGGTGCCGTCACATAGGAATTGTAGGGAATCCTTCAGGATTCAACTATTCCTTGACTTAGGATCGGGAAAAGGTGCCGTCACCTAATGGAAAGCCATATTTTTAGGGGCCACTCTCAGTCTGTAACACTTCTGACAATGGTCCTCAAGTTGTCACCCTGTGATGTGCCTCTTCACGCTCCGCTTGAAAACTCATAATAGCTTTGTGACGTCATAAAAGTCAGTCGATTTTTTTGTGCATTTTTTAATTTTTTATGAGTATATTTACGTCAGACATATATGAAAAATTCTGACGTCATGACTTAGACCAAGTTTTTGAAGGGTAAATCTATGGAACACTAATCCACAGACCCTTTATTAAGGGTAAATTTTCACTTGCATAATGGGTCATTATTACCTATAATACTAAGGTTGTAACTTGTATGTGACCCTATCATTATTACTCCTACTAAATTAGATTAAAATAAACATTAGGAGAAATAAGGATCTTTGTACTACAATTACCCTTTTTTTACTTTTCAGGGACGCAAGTTTCTCATGCTTGAATATTAGTTTTAATACTACTAAGAGACCAAAGAAGCATACCGCCTAGACGTTTTCTACTAAAAAATAAAAGAGCCTTTTTGAAGACATCTTTACTGTAAAACAGGCCTTGTAGGTCCTTCAGGATCCAACCTTTCCATGACTTAGGGTCAAGAACAGTCCTGGGGTATCCTTCCGAGGGCTTAGCCGGAGGTCCCAACCGTAGGCTGTTAGGTAGGATACGTGCAGTTTTTTTTTTAGTCAGTAGAAGTTCGGCATAGTATTCCGGTAGGATTTTGCTCACGTTAAAAGAAAAATTTGGCTAGATGGTCATGTATTAGTTGCATGTCTACAGCTATTTTGGCTACAGTAGTAGTCTATTTATTATGGCTAGACGGAATTTAAAGTGAGAATTATCATAAGATTCGTATTTTATTCAAAAGCCTTTTTTATAATAAGCTTGCCTGATTGACGACGATATTTTACTTTTGTATTACATTAATTTATTAGATTTTATTTACAAACATATAGTCACGCCTTTATTTACGAAGGGGTAGGCAGAGGCATAGTATACGCACACATTTCACATTATAGTTTTGGTAATAGGGGGTGAGCTAATTGTCGTGTTGAAATGGACAGACACAGGTCGTGACGACCTGCAGTTGAAATGTTTCAAGCCGCCATAAGGCCTTCAACTGGTTTAAAGATTGTCATTTTATTGACAAACGAGTTTCATTTCCCGTTTTCCTTCTTTACGAAATGGTTCGTTTTGTTAGTGTTCCTATAGTCGCCTTACGACACCCTCGGGATGAATTGGGATGGCGACATTTTATACTTTTTCACGTCGCCACACGAGGCACAGGGGATACGATTTTAACCGTATCAGATTTTTTTTTGTTTTACGTGAGGGAAAATCCTCATGGATGTTATGCCGGACTAAAACACCACACGTGTCCTGCTAACAGCCTACGGTTGGGAGCCCCGGGTAAGCCCTTGGAAGGATACCAGGATTCGTCAGATATAATATGAAAAATTCTGACGTTATGTCATTGATGACTATTTTGAAGGGTAATTTTGATCACACCCTGATATCAGGGTTTGTGAGGGTCAAAATGGGTCCTTACATTAAGTATTGTAAATACCTAAGGCATAACAATACTTAATATAATGACCCATTTTGTCACATGGCAAATTAATACCTACCTACTACGGTACCTAACCTTTTTTAAGGGATGCAAGAGTACAAATACTACTAAGAGACGAAAAAAGCATACACTCTGGACGTTTTCTATAAAAAAAATAAAGGACCTTTTTTGAAAACCCCCGTACTTCCCATACTGCAAAAATTTGAAATGTCGAAGACGGGAATTCAATTCAAATTTATGCTTTTTGGATTATTAGTAATACTTACCTATAACAGGGCTTGTAGGGGGTCCTTCAGGATCCAACATTTCCCTTACTTAGGGTCAGGAACAGATGCCAGTTCATCTAGCGATTAGAAGCCACCAGTCCATAGGACTTTTGCCAGAGGTCCTCAACTTGGCGGCCCTATGATATGCCTCTTCACGCTCCGCTTGAAAAATCATATAAGCTTTGTGACGTCATCAAAAGTCAGTCGTTTTTATTGTGCATTTTTTTAATTATATTTACGTCAGACATATAAGAACAATTCTGACGTCATGTCTTAGACCAATATTTTTGAAGGGTAAATCTATGGACCACATCTCTACAGGCCTTATAATAAGGGTAAATTTTGACTTGCTAGGTCATTATTATAATACTAAGTTTGCATGTGCTGTCCTATGCAAATGAGTACTACGGTTACCCTTTTTGGAATTTTTAGGGTTGCAAGTTCCTCATGCTCGAACATTAGTTTTTATACTACAAAGAGACCAAATAAGCATACATTTTACATCTAAGAAAGTGGTTGGAACCTATGGACGATATTACATAACCCAGTAAATTCGGTAAAATGTCCTTTTCGAAATATTGGAGAATACCAAATCTGGGAAAACGAAAGGAAACTCCCTCCAATTTTATTATTTATGGAACGGGTTGCATTGGTTTTCGGACCTTCGGAATCCAACCGTTTCTACTAACTTATGCAATAGTTTCGGTAACAGGTGTATTTTCTGTTGGGAGTCCTGGGGCATCCTTCCGAGGGCTTACCCGGGGCTCCCAACCAAAGGCTATTGAGCGTAACGTGAGGTTATTTAGTCCGGCATAACATCCATGAGGATTTTCCCTCACGTTATAAAAAATAACTGGTGTATTTTAGGGTCTTAGGGTCGGGAACAGGTGCCCATTGTAGGGTCGAGGGTCAGAGCAGTAACTTTCTCAATCAATTTTATTTTCTAAGTGTGAATCATCGATTTCAAGGAAATAATTGTTATTTTTATTTTACGTTTGTAAGTATTGGACTGAATGCCTAATTTTTACCAAAATGACCTAAAAAAGGGTTGTAATATTTCCAGTTACTAATGTTGTGTGTCTGTCACACTGCTTAAATGGCTTAGCTAATTTTGAAGCGTGAGGTAAGTATCAAAAATTTGTACTATTTCCAGAAGCTTCATAAACTTATGACGTCATCATAATTTTAATTATTATTTTTATTACATTAAATTAATTCGATTTTATTAATTAAGTCAGAAGAATGTGAAAATATGCTGAAGTCCAGTCATAGATGACTTTTTTAGGGCTAATTTTGACCACACCCTATGATCCTAGAATCAGGGTGGAATTTGACTAGCAAAATAGGTCTTTAATATAATACTAAAGCAGCTAATAAGCCATGGGGAACTAAACCCAAGGAAATAAGTACTACGGTTACGGGGTTTGACTTTTCAGGGTTGCAAGTTTCTCATACGTGTATTTTTTTATAATACTAATAAATCAAACAAGTTTTTTTTAACACAAAATTGGTTGGTCCCTATGAACTATTTTTAACGTAAGTCCTAGTAAAAGGTCCCTTTTGAAATATTGGAGAATATAAAATTTGGGAATGGGAAGAAGGGAGCTCCGTCCAATTGTATTTTTTTTAAATTTTTGTAGTATAAAAAGAGTTGTTTTAGGTTCCAGCCATAGGTTCCTTCAGAATACAATCTTCCCTGTTGATTTACGAAAGAAATTCGGGAACAAGTGTCCTTTATAGGGCAGAGGGTCAATTACCAGGCCGTTTTCTCAATTTATTTTTCTTTCGTTAGTTAAAATAACCTATTTTTTTAATTATAATCATAGGGAAATATACCTAAGTACTGGACTGACAACCAATTTTTTTCTACTGACCTCAAAACCCGTATTTTTTTATATGTTTTTCGTGTGTATGTACTTATTTTTGTATGTCTGTCACACTGGAGCTACAGCCAGTTAGGCCATAAGAATAGGCTTGACTAATTTTGAAGTGTGAGGTACCTATCAATAAATTCGTATTATTTCCAGAAGCTTTATAAACTTTATAACGTCTTCATAAGTCTGTCATTTTATTTGGCGTGTTTTAAATTAATTTTATTTACGTCAGAAAAATGTGAAATTATTCTGAAGTCAAGTCACATAATGACTTTTTTTGAAGGGGTAATATTGACCACACCCTATGATCAGGGTGGAAGTTGACTTGAAAATTGAGTCATAATTACAATGATGATGATGATGATATGATTAAAATAAAAAGTAGCTTAAAAGCCATGTGCTATCCCATGGCAAATTTACCACGGTTATCACTTTTTGACTTTTCTGGGATGAAAGTTTTTCATTTTTATATATTTTTTATACTAATAAGAGACGAAATAAGCATAATATATACATATACTGGGTGTAACAAAATTACCTCTCCAAATTTCATGAGATTACTTGGCATCGGAAATCAAATACAAATATTTAATAAAAAAGGGGGGTAACTTTTTTCATTTCTTTTTAAATTTCAATTTTGTTAGACCCAATATATATTTTACGCGTAGGAAAGTGGTTGGAACCTATGGACGGTTTTTTACATAAGACACAGTCAAAGGTTGAAATATGGGTAATAGGAAGCTCATTCCAATTTATTATTTATTTTTGTAATATTTTTAGTATAGAAAAAAATGGGTAATATTTTTAAAAAGTTTTTCCGTGTGTATTGTACTTGGTTTGTATATATCTGTCTCTCTGTGACCACAGTCAATAAGGTCATAATCAAAAGCCTTTAATATCGTTTGACTAATTTGAAGTGTGAGGTATCACTAAATTTGTAAGTAGGTATTTTAGTTTTCAGAAGTGCCATAAAGTCAGCAAAAGTTATGCGTTTGTATTTTTTGTATTATACATTTATATACTTACTAGATTTTATTTAAGTACGTTAGATAATCCTAAAAAATTCTGACGTCATGTCTTTGATAAATATTTTTAAAGGGCAAACCTACTGATCTACAGGCCCTAAAATAAGGGTGATTTTTACTTGCAAAATGGGTCATTATAATAATTCTAAGGTTGTGCTATCCTATGGCAAAAGAGTACAACAGTTACCCCCTTTTTGACTTTTTAGAGATACAAGTAACTCATACTTATATTTTTTTACTACTAAGAGAGCAAACAAACATACAGTTCACCTGTAGTAAAGTGGTTATATGGCGGCAACCCAAACCCGTGGGCACCAGACCCGGTAAAAGGTCCTTTTTGGAATAGATACTGAACAGTATGAAAGGAAGCTCAATTCAATTCTATTATTTTTTGAATATTAGTAGTATAGAAAGGGTTGTATTTTTTTTACGTGAGGGGAAAATCCTCTTAGATGCTATGCCGAACTCCTACCGACTAAAAAACCTCACGTATCCTGCTCAACAGCCTACGGTTGGGAGTAAGCCCTCGGAAGGATACCCCAGGACAATTGGTGTCCAGTAACATAGGGGTACTTTCGGGATCCAAACGTTTCTGATGACTTATGGGAAAGTTTCAGGAACAGGTGTCTTTTGAAGGGTAGAGGGTCAGGGCAGTAACTTTCTCAATTATTATAATTTTTGTAATAGTCAAAATAATCATTTTCAAGACATAATTTTTTTAAATTACCAATCTAGGTACTGGACTGAATGTTTATTTTTTACCCAACTGACCCCAAATATTTTGTGAGTATGTCCACTGTGACTACAGACAATGGGGCCATAAGAATAGCCTATATGGCTTCCTAGGTGAGGCCGCAGTAGTAGCCGTAGGTCTGTTGGGAGTCCTGGGTTATCCTTCCTAGGACTTACCCGGGGCTCCCAACCATAGGCTGTTAGGCAGGTTTTTAGTCGGCAGGATTCCGGCATTTCATTCATGTAAGATTTACCTGACATTAAAAAAAAAATTAACTTATATCACTAGACTAATTTGGAAGAATGTATGAGGCATCATTAGATTCGTATTTTTCCAAAACTTTCGTCAAAAATGACGTCAGCAAAAATCCTCATTTTTTTGGGATTTATTTTTCTCGTATTTAATAAAAAATGTGACATTTTTCTTAAGTCATGTCATAGATATGTAGCTCTTTATTTAAGGGGTCATTTTGACCATACTCTGTTATAGGGTGAATTTTGACTTACAAAATGGGTCATTGTTATAATACTAAGGCAGCTAACAAGCCATGTGCTATACCATGGGAAATAATGATGATTACCCATTTTTAACCCAACTGACCTCAAAATACCTACTGTGCATTTTTTTTTAAATTTATTTATTTATGTATGTAGGTAAGTTGATCGCATGTTTGTATGTCTGTCACACTGACTACAGTCAAGAGGCCATTAGAAAGAACAGCTTCAATGGTTTGACTAATTTTCAAGTGTGAGGTTTCATTAGGTTCATATTTTTTTTAGAAGTTTTGCAAACCTATGACGTCATCAAAAGGTTGTCATTTTTATTTACTTGGTATTTTATAAATTTATTAAATTTTATTTATGACGTCACGAAAAATTTAAATGATTTAAACGTCTTGTCGTAGATAACTATTTTAAAGGGTAATCTTGACCACACCCTATATTCTGGGTAAATTTTCAATAATGGGTCATTATTTTACTACTAAGGTAGCTGACAAGCAGTTGAAATCCCATGGCAAATGGGTGCGGTTAAAGACAGCAATAGATTGCTTCAGTAAAAATGAAAATTCCTTTTCTGAGGGTAAATGTGAAAAAATCTATGGTTAATTATATTTTTCTATTTACTATGTAAGAACAGAAAATATTTCATATTCATTTCGATATGTACCTACATATATACTTAAATAAATAGGTAGGTATTGAACAGTAGGTTTTTGGTGGGAAAATAAATACCTATTTAAGAAAAAATGCAAGAGCCGATGTGAGAAGAAGGGGTAGGTTGCCTATAGCTACCCTTAAATGTAAGAGACTAAGCCGGAGCTTAATATCTATCCCTATTAAAGTAGGGTGGTAGATAGGTACCTATTTCATCGGAGAATCTGGCTCTTTTCTACGGAAGGAACCTTGAATACACAAATAGTATTCAGGAATAAAATAAAGTCTACAAAAATGTATGAGACCTAGATCTTGACTCTTTGGTATTTAGGTTATCTTAAAACATAAAGTCTAATTTAGGATCCACGTGGCAACGACGCCGTGCCTATTTAAAAAAAAAGTATCAGGAAGCCTGTATGTCAATAATTAGGGGATGAAAAATACATACCCCTAGAAAATCTTCTTGGTTATGACGTCGTCAGCAGGGATGTAGAAGAATACTTCACAGGATAAGTCCACAGAAATTTATGTCTACAGGTAGATTTTCAAATCACATCTTAACACCATGTGGAATCACACTTTTACACAATTTTCAACATAAAACAATGTTTCCCGTCAGCGTTACAACACTTTTGATTTAGGCCTAAACTCTACCATAATCTATGGTCTATCTAAATACCTAATTATTGACACTGCCACAGACAAAAATATACACGAAATTGAATTTAGAATTTCACATTACGAAATGAAGAATGGAATTTTCGAACCCTGAGCGTAGACTGTAGTGGGGTTTCAAAATTCGAATGCTGGCGTGCTGTCGCTCGGTTAGAAAGAGACAAACTTGTTCTCCAGTTCGGACTCTAAACCGAGTTCAATGTACCGGCCTACTGACGTGGGCGCGAGCGACGTCTCGTGCTGTCTCCCTCGCACGCGACGCTGTGGTACGAGAGTAAGAGAGACGCAACATTCCGCTTCACTTTTTGTTCGAAACTTGTATTTCGATCGATATAGCGCGCCTGGGTCGTCTTGGTACTTTATTTAATTTATTTTTCGTCTGGTTTTTGGAATCGATGCAGATGTTGAAAAACAGTTAAATGTAATGAAAGAACTGAAAAAATTGCAATTTTTTCACCTTTATGGGTCGAAGTTGACCCATTGTTTTGTTGTGTTAGATAGTTCATTTATCGAGAAAGGATAATCTGCATAAAATTAGGATCGGTGCAGTAATCTTAAATGTTGAATAATCGAGCAAACTCTCACATGTTTTTGTAAAACTAATAAATTACAGATATAGATTAAACGGGTGCAACAGGGCTTCAAAATATGCTACCATCGAAACTTTAGGGCACAGTTAGTAAATTTTAAATTCAAAGTTTAGATGTACAGATGGTTATTGAAAAAAAAATTGAATAACCGTGCGTCGACTAGTGTACTGGTAATATAAAATGCTAAATTAGTACCTATGATATATATTCCTAATGAATATGGAAGTCGTTAAACGACTGGTTAAACCTTCGATAGGTACTTATGCTGTATGAATGAAACAGTATTGCAATATATTGCGCGTTAATTAAGTTGCGTTCACATACATCGATCTGTGTAATTTAATGTTGAAAAAAATTAAATGCAGTTTTTCCGACTTTAGGTTTAGTAATGCATGAGTTAAACGGAGACTAACAAGCGAAATGCTCGTGCTTGCGTTTGTTTAAAAATTGTTTAGTATCCTGTAATGCTTACGCTACGGTATTAATGGAGGACCATTTTTATCCAAATAGATCTTCATTTTTTTCTGCAAGATTTTGCAATGTCAGTTAACTTTTTGCTATTGCCATTAAACAAGGATTAATGTAAAAGGTTATTAATTTTTAAAATCATGGATCTAACCAGTTTTTCTATCATCTCCTTGTCTCACTTTATACTTGTATGCTAAGTATTGAAATGTGTTGTATATGCCGATAGAAAATAAATTTAGCTGTAAGAAATTGTTGCAGATAAATTAATAGATATTCACGGACATTTCACACAGCGCTATCTGATCCCGAAGTAAGCTAGGAATAACCTGCTCGTTTTATGGGTATCAGACCACGTATATTAATACATATATACTTTTAAATACATACTTATAATACATAGAAACACCCAGACTCAACCCAGATGCCTGCACACTTAAGAGATAGCATGTGTGAATTAAGCTTAATAGCTTGGTTGGCAACAGCGTAGTCTATATTTAACTTCAGACTAAAATAGATCTTAAATCAGTCAATTAAATGCTAGACTAGCAAGAATGTGGTATAAAAAAAAAAATTAACAAAAAAAAACCGACTTCAAACAAAAACTGAAAATTGAAAAATAAAATTAACTTAGCACAAAGTAATAGGTAGTATATTTAGTTTTATATCAGATATTATTGAATGTATTATTGAAATCGGCGCCAAGTAAAACTATAGGTTTAGGTAGATATTATTAATCTCTCATAGAAATATTGGCACCGACTTCAGTATTACAGTCAATAATATCTGATAGAAAACTAAATATACTACCTATTACTTTGTGCTAAGTTAATTTTATTTTTCAATTTTCAGTTTTTGTTTGAAGTCGGTTTTTTTTTGTTAAAAATTTTTTTTTCATGATTTTCAGTGACGGGTATACTGAAATTATATCTGTCTAGGGGTAATGTTCTCCCCAATACAAATTAATCAAGCCCAAACACAAGATAACTGCTGTAAATCGTTAAGGAATTCCCTCGATTCGAGGGATTTCTTCGATTTCTCCAGGATCCCAGCATCCGATTCTGAATTCCTGTATATGGGACCACATGGGAAGCACCAGCTTTCAAACAAAAAAAGAATTTTCAAAATCGGTTAACTCCTTCTAGCGATTTGCCGGTAACAAACATAAAAAAAAAAAAAAAAAAAATACAGACGAATTGAGAACCTCCTCCTTTTTTGGAAGTCGGTTAAAAAGAACGTCCGTCCGCTCAAGCGAGTAACTTTTTATATGCAAGGGGGAGAGTTGCCACGGAGTAGTTTTTGTTAAGGGCTTTAAAGAGTACTAGGTCACTAGTAGTTGAAGGTCATTTTACCCGTCATGCAATGTTCACGAATGTGTTACAAATTGCAGCTTTTTCGTTTTATATTTATGCTGCATAGTACATTTTGCATTTAATTTTACTGATGAATAGTAACAATGGGTGTGTTTCACTATTATTCTTTTGTTTTTCATTTTGTCTCACTTGTTATAAATCTACGTCCCTCTCTAGAGTGCTATTGCAGGTAGCAATTTACCAGTTTCACTGATACCTATTGTTACAATAATTTTTCGAGATTCCCTTTTCCCCAAAACAAGTCTCCAATCTGATGAACACTTGCAGAATTGATAACCTGGCAATGCTTTAATTAAAGACACTTGCCAAGCCATCTTTTTCTAAACAAAATTAATGAATCAATGAGTTTGTTGTCGGGATAAAATTTTCAATCAAATGGATTGAGCAATCACCTACCAGCTAATCAATCACTTTGAAAATTGCCATTGGGCTTATTGCAATGACCACATCAACAGAAGTAGACTTCGATGACCAGACATCTGCTAATATACATTTTATGAATCTTGTGTTATTTATGAATAATTTTACTATATAATAATGAAAGTGATTTCGATGAGATTAGTTGATATGCAAAAGCTTTGGGCCTCTCCAACAAATCATTCATAGAAATTATGGTAGTGGGTAGCAGATACATGCTTAGTTTAATATACAGTTCTTTGTAACGTACTACTTATTGCCTTTTCTGGTTATAGAAAAACATAGACGTTAATATAGACTAAATAAAAGGCTGGGAAACGCAAAATTGTAAAAGTGAAAAAGTATTCTGCTTCTTTCCGTCTCCAAAACTGTAAAAATTGTTGGAATTGTAAAAATGCAATAACTTTTCAAAATACCCATGCCAAGTTCATGCAGAATTAGCTTTTATACATTAATGCTATAAATGTCTCGAAATTCCTTTGTGCACATGCACAACGAGAATTGTTCCCTTTCCCGTCTGTAAACTGGTTTCAGTATATGGTCAAGGTTAACTCAACGACAAGTTTGAACGTACTGTCTGCTGGTTAATAATCATTTTCGTTAAAATGAAATGGTGAAATGTGCAGCTCATAAACGATTGGTACGGGTATTAATGTTACATAAAAGCATTATTTTTTTATTAATCTATCTAAACCAGGCATCTGCTGTGATTGGCTCGTAGGGATAACTTTGGTTTAAAGCTATTGGAAGTAATTAATGTTTAAACTCTAAACCCTTACCTGTAAGGTAGTGAAAAGGATTTTCCCTGAATTGTTTAATTTATACATTAAAATGTGACTTTAAGGCATATTTATCTATAAATGACTCATCGTTTACCTAATTTAAATACTTTCTAATTTATTTAAAATTAAAATAAAGTTGACTTCTCCTAATTATATTTGCTAAGCCAATCAAAACTTTTAATGATAGTATAAGTAGTCGATTAACAAACACGAGGTGTACTATTTTGCATTGTATTTATTAATTTCGATAGTTGCAATAAATATTGCCTTTGAACCTGCTTGGTAAAGTTTAAAAATCTCGAATAATATTTTTACATAGCTGGTGGTTCGGCTCTGTATCAGTATGTCATAAACTGATTGCCGTGAAATTGCTTTGATTTGATGGGAATCATCTTAAAAAATAGATCAGAAGATTTAAAAAAATATATTTTCTTTTCTTTATGCAGTGTTTAACAGTAGGCGTCACGTCAAGAACTGCGACCAATCAATAAAGTTACGTAAACAAAGGGAGCTACTTTTCAGACTGTAAGCAGATCTAAATTATAAAGGACAAAAAAAGAGTGTTTATTCCAGGTTGTACCTAGGTTGTCAATGTCAGTCAAAATTATATTCAAACATTATACCTACGTAATTTGTTGACATTACATTACAAATAACACAATTACAACTATGTATCCTCGAAGCTTAATGCTTACAAATTAACACTTTTACAACTACCAGTATTTTGTCAAGAAATATCTATTGTAATAGGAAGCAACTATCCTGTACAAACCGTGGTAAATCACCATTTATTTATCACTTAATTTCGATAGAACAGTGGCTCTAACTGCTTTCACTAATCTTCAATTAACCATGACTTCGCGGGGTATAGAAAAACTCGTATTGTAAACTAAAATAATTGCCAGACGAAGTATCAAAATCAACGAGTGGCATTGAACGCGCCTTCTATGGGGGAGTGAGCAGGTAGGCGGGCGTACGAGAGCGAGATAGCATGTTGTTTGACCGCTTCGTACTGAACGGGTAACGGTGAGCTGCGCGAGCGCCGGTTGACCTCAGACTTTTTTTAAATCGACCGCTTTTTTCCGCTGACTTAATTTGATTTTCGATGAAAATTATATAGTTTTGGGCCCAGGAAGACATGGGGATTTGTTTGGTCAACATTTTTATGTTTATTTTCACGATTCATTTTTATTTATTGAGTTTGGAATGTAGGGATCGCGAATGCTATTTTTAGAATTGATGTTTTTCTCAGAAATCATAGTAGTTTTCTCGAAATCGGCGTAAGGATAGACGCTACACATCTCGTAAAGGTCCAACTATTTGGAATATGTTGAATTACTACGCTGAAACTGTTTTTATACACATAAATCTAAAAACAGGCGATGTCGCATAATAATGTCTGCCATTCGAATGGTTTTTCTTTAAATTTATACCAACAAAATGAATTCAAATGTTTCATTTTACACTAAAAGGGAATTGATCTACAATATTACTGTATTATTTTTATTAATTTGAAATAAATTCACAACTTGATAGAAGATCAAAGTTGATCACCACCATAATCGTATTTTATTTTTAAAGATAATCATTTAAATATTAATAAATATCATTGCTATTTACTATTATTATAATTTTCTATCATTTATTTATGTTATTAATCCTATTAAATACAATACAAATAATATACCTTTATTTAGTAGACAAAACTTTGTAGGTAGGTAACTATACTTATACCTACCTACTTACTACGCTTTTCAATTCATAATCTTTACTTTTCCAACATTTTTCCAAATATATTAAAGTGGTCTAATATTTATTTATTAATTTAAATTAAATAATTAATCACGCATAAGTACCTATTTTAAAACACCCCTTGAAATAAAAATAATTTAAAATTATTTTTATTAAATAAGGGTGAACAGAATAGCTATTTATGTAACCATTCCTTGATTTAAAATAAACGAATTAAAATGTAATAAAATATACTTAATAACGATTGCAGGCAGATAGAAAATACCTATTTTCTTTTTTAAAATCGTCATAGATGGTATTCAGAACTTCTACCGACTAGGTACATAACGGTGTCATACAACCCCTACGGTCGGGAGTCCCGGGTACGCCCTCGGAAGTAAAACCCCGAGGCTCCCGACAGACTTTGTCTAGATCGCAGAATCTCCCCACGATTCTGGGTATCATCCCACTTCATGAAGAGTTTCGGGTGCTATCCCTTATCTTTGGGGGTACTATCCCACTTATTTAAGGGGTGAAGAGACACGCCACTATCTTGTCCTGTTGCTGTAAGACATATACTATAAGTCCCTACACTTAACTAGAAGGTTTAATAAATATTAGACTAGCTGTGTCCTACGGCTTTGCCAGTGACGAAAAGTTTAAAAAAATCTTCACTCCCCTAAGAGAATAAATGGGGGATTAAAATTTGAGACAACGTTGAGGGTTACCTACTTAATTTAGTCAAATAATAATGCTAGCTAGCTAGCTATTATAACACTGAAATTAAAAATATTTTTCTAATTAGTTACAGGTAGGTTTTAACTCCGCCTCTATATTTTGTACATAATTTAAAAAATATATATAATTACATAGTATAAACATAAAAAATACTAGATAAATATTGTTTAAGATGTAAAAGCATTTTAAGTTACTATATTTTGTTAAGTTGTATAAAATTAGTTTTAACAAGTAAGCGTAGAATTATTTTGAAAGAACAATTAAACTTAAAATGTATTTTAATATTAATAATTAATGATAGCCTTGACATTTATTTTCCATAAACAATTTAGTAATGATATTTAAATAAAACAACTTTACAATCTATAAAAATAATAAATAATTATTATACCTAATCTAAATCAAGTTACATATAAATTCTATATAACATTATATTTATAATTTTTATTTAAAAAAAAATCATAGGAACTACTATATCTACTACTTAAATGCAAAAGTAATAGTATGTCTTGTACCTACGATTTCAAGTCCGAACCACTGAACCAATTTTAATTAAATTTGGTACAGCGATAGGTCATAGTTAGGAAATATTATTAAGGCCTTGAGTAATCTTATATTCTGAAAAATGCTTGAAGGGGTTAAAATAAACGACGCAGTGAACTTTTTTAATTCATTTTGATTCTGACATTTTATAAGAATTTAATTTAAATTCGTAAAGCCTTTAGCGGCTAATATAAGTTTCCTGAAAGTTAAATAGCTCCCCAAAGTAACTATTTCAGGCAGGCAAAATAGCAAGCAAAAGCTTTCAATAATTTTTTTTTAATAAGTAGAATAGATAGGTAAACTAATTGGACACCAATATAAAATATGTAATACATACAGAAGAGAAAGATGTTACAATTTTAGGTATAAATGTACAGAGGGCGGCCTTATCGCTAAAAGCACTCTCTTACAGGCAACCTTTTATAATTCTGTTTTGAGTGCAAAAAGAATTTTGCACTTTCCCAAAATATACCTTGTAATTTTTGAAAGGTACACTCAGACGGGAATTGAACCCTGTGACCTTTTTCTAACCTGGGCAACACTGCCCGACTTGGCATTTTTTTTACGCGAGGGAAAATCCTCATGGATAATATGCCGGACTCCTACCGCCTAAAAAACCTCACATGTCCTGCTAACAGCCTATGGTTGAGAGTCCCTTAGGTAGGTAAGGCCTCGGAAGGATACCCCAGGACTCCCAAAGATACCCCTGGACTCCCAAAAACCCTGGGACTCCCAAATCTGATTCGGCATATTTGACCCGGTTAGGTCTAGAGTCCCGTCTAAACGAAATTGTTTTTTTTTTATTTAAAATTACATTTCAAACAATACTTACTTATTTCATTATGTAAAAAAATAACTTAAAACATTTATAGGAATTAAGATAATTAACCATGAGCACTTTAACTTCGATACTTTAAAATTATATGTTTTTCTTTTTGATACACGTATAATCGTCTGTTTGGACTTCAGACCTTAGTCCTATGGGTACGTAACCCTATAAATCACGGGCACTCAAAATTTGCATGTGCCTTTAAATAATTATTAAGCTAATATAAGCTTGTGGTATACCTCACTGATCAATAATGGTACTTACGTATTTCTAAACATTGGCTTTTTTTTTTTTTTTTTTTTTTTAACGTGAGGGAAAATCCTCGTAGGATGCTATGCCGGACTCTTACCGACTAAAAAACCTCACGTAACGCCCAACAGCCTATGGTTGAGAGCCCCGGGTAAGCCCTCAGGAAGGATGTCCCGTGACTCCCAACAGACCTACTGCCGCCAATGCGGCCTCGCCCAGGGGGTGGTTCGGGTGCAATCCCGCGTCTATGGGGGATTTCGGGTGTGACCCCGCTTCTAAGGGGGGGCGTGCGTGAGTGCTCACGTCACGCTGCCGTTATGGGCCTGCTTCTGTAAGGACGGTGAGCGGCCCTCTCACCGTCCTCAGACCCCCGGTCATGGAGGCCGATAGTCCTCGGCGAAGACACGTCGGCGGCGCCCAGGGCGCCGACTGCGAAACTCGGGTGGAAGAGTTCTCTCCCGCACCCGGCCCGCCGCCTCCTTCGCGAGCATGACCTGCTCGCAGAAAGAGGCGGCGCAGTCCCACTTACTCCCGCTGGAGAGCATGGCTCGCACCATGGCCTCAAGCGAGAGAGTGTCCACGCCCAGACCCACTACGAGGACCTGTCGCTGTTGTGCCCACGCCGTGCACTCCACCAGCGTGTGGAGCGCCGTGTCATCGCTGCGGTCCTCGCAGTGCTGACACTCGGCCGTGGTTTCCCGGTGTTTTCGCCACAGATACCTACCGAAGCTACCGTGCCCGGCAAGCATCTGTGTCAACCGGTAGGAGAGAGCACCGTGTCTTCTCTCCAGCCACTCGTCCATGACCGGTCTGACGGCCGCGATTGTGGCGAATCCCCCCTTTGGTTGCTCAAGTCGCATCTTCCATGTCTCCAGGGTTTCCTGGTGGAGCAGGGTCCGCTGGGCCTCGATTTCTCGAGACGCAGGCCTTTGGCCCCGCTCCAGCGCCTCCTTGAGCCATCTGAACAGTGACGCAAGGGCTCTCGCTTCCAGGTCCCATGGAGGGGTCCCGGCTAGCTAGGAGACATGCCGCCTCACCGGAGATCGTGCGGTATCCTCTTATCACCCTGACGGCCATCACTCTCTGCGGGCTCAGCAGTCTAGCCTCATTGCTGGCCGTCAGGGTCTCCGCCCATACGGGAGCCCCGTACAGGGCCATGCTTCGCACGATCCCCAGGTATTCTAAACATTGGCTGAATAAACTATTATTATTATATTAAAAAAAAAAAGAAAAGAAAAACACGTAAATGATTATAACTTAGAAAAACCAAATCTTCAAAAAATAGGGTAGTTTAAACATCAGAGTTTTAAAAAAATATGGTCTCATCGCATATTGTCCTTTTCTCGAAATGTCCTTTCTCATAATGTCCTTTTCTTGAAATATCCTTTCTCATAATGTCCTTTCTCAAAATTTTCTTTTACCAAAATGTCCTTTTCTCGAAATGTCAATACTAGTGAATTCACATGCAAGAGTTATAAATAAAAAATCGAATGAGCTTTCAAAATACGTGCAAGTATCAAGTTTGAATGGCAGACGCATTTTTTTTTTAGAAAGGAAAGCCTTTGTCAATTATTAAAAAAACCTATACCTAGCTAACAACTCTTTAAAATCTACCCAAGAAGTATGGTAGATTTTTAGAGTTGTTAGCTGTTCAGAATTCCAAATTAACTGTTTTCAAAATAAGTCTAGAACGGTACTTACATAAATTAAAACGATTTGTTGACATGCTTGATTACATTACTGCTCCACTCCCTTGGGTAGTAGCGTGATGATAAGTAATCTAAGTTACTAAGATTATTTTGAAAAACAATTATATGCTAACTGCTTAGATAACTAACTGATCATAAATTTTAATTATAAAAAAATAATTGGTTTCGAGCAGGATTCGAACCCGCGTCTTCTTGCAAACCGAGTAGGTTTCAATGGCCGAGTGGTTAAGGCGTCTGCACGGTATATTCTTTTTCCATAATTAAAATTTATGATCAGTTAGCATTCAATTGTTTTTCAAAATAATCTTAATAACATAAATTACTTATCATAACGCTACTACCCAAGGGAGTGGAGCAGTAATTATAAATGTCGACAAATCAGGTCGACTTCCATACATTTTTCCAAAACTAATCAGTGGAGACAGAAGTTTTTCTTATACCACTTAGGTAGCAGACAAGCATAGGGCCTACCAGATGTACCTACTGGTGGTTACCGCAGCCTATGGGCGTTTGCAACACCAGAGGCGCCACACTCGCGCTGCCGACTCTGTAAAAATCTTCTAAGACCCCTTTTGAAGAACCCCATACTGTTGTATATAACACTAGCGGACGTCACGCGGTTTTACCCGCGTAGCTCCCGTTCCCGTAAGAATACGGGAATAAAACATAGCCTATGTTCACCGCAAAGAGTGTAGCTTCCCAACAGTGCAAGAATTTTTCAAATCGGTCCAGTAGTTCCGGAGCCTATTCGATGCAAACAAACAAACCAACAATCAAATCTTTCCTCTTTATAATATTAGTATAGAAAAGCAGTCATACAGCTAGGGGTACATACAGCTAGTTGAATAATTACCAGCCAATGCTCGCAGCTTCAACCGCTTGGATTCTTTTTACCGTTTTTAGGGTTCCGTACCCAAAACCTGTGATGGTGTGTGACGCACAGACAAACAGACAGACAGACAGGCGGACAGCGCAATGTCAGTAATAGCATAGAGCCCCGTGTTCCCAATGATCGCCTTTTTATGTGAGAGAAAATCCTTCATGGATGCCGACTAAAAAACCTCACGTAACGCCCAACAGCTTACGGTTGGGAACCCCGGGTAAGCCCTCGGAAGGATGTCCCAGGACTCCCAACAGACCTACGGCTACCACTGTGGCCTCGCCTAGGGAGTGGTTCAGGTGCTATCCCGCGTCTTTGGGGGGTTTTCGGGTGCGATCCCGCTTCTTAAGTAAGGCGTGGGTGAATCTCTCACGTCACGCTGCCGTCGTGAGCCTGCTTCTGTAAGGACGGTGAGCAGCCTCCTCACCGTCATGGAGAGCGATAGTCTTCGCCGAAGACACGTCGTCGGCGGCGCCCCAGCCGCCGACTGCGGAACTCGGGTGGGAGAATTCTCTCTCGCTCCCGCCCCGCCGCCTCTTTCACGAGCATGACCTGCCCGCAGAAAGAGGCGGCGCAGTCCCACTTAATCCCGCTGAAGACCATGGCTCGTCCAGAACTGCCACGCCGTGCACTCCACCAGGGTGTGGAGCGCTGTGGCATCGCTGCGGTCATCGCAGTGCTGGTTCTCGCCCGTGGTTTCTCGGTGTCTTCGCTGCAGATACTTACCGAAGCTGCCGTGCCCGGTAAGTATCTGTGACAACCGGTAGGAAAGAGTACCATGTCTTCTCTCCAGTCACTCGTCCATGACCGGTCTCACGGCCGCGATTGTGGCCAATCCCCTCTTTGGTTGCTCAAGTCGTACCTTCTATGTCTCCACGGTTTCCTGGTGAAGCAGAGACCGCTGGGCCTCGATTTCTCGAGACGCAGGCCTTCGGCCCCGCTCCAGCGCCTCATTGCGCCATCTAAATAGTGACGCAAGGGCTCTCGCTTCCAGGTACCATGGAGGGGTCCCAATTTTTACTATGGTCAGTCCTTGGATGGGTGACCACCACATGACCATTTTGCGATATTTATTTCAGCGTGTCCGTGCTTCGGAAGGCACGTTAAGCCGTTGGTTCGGGTTTGGCAGTAAAATTGCAGTCGTTAAGCCAAGCTGAAGGCCCTTTTAGGCGGCTTGATAAATTTCAACAGCATGCAGTCACAACCTGCGCCTGTCCATCTCAACACGACAATACGGCTCACCACCTAGTACGTGGGACAAATTCTAAATGCCCCTGCCTAACCTTTCGGGGATAAAGGCGTGACCATATGTAAGTATGTATAGAAGTATAGATGATCGAGACTTGTCAAGTCTATTGATCGTCTTCGCAGCTCAACACGTGCTGCGTCATGCATTCATGCGTCATGATCGTCTAGGGAAGCGGTGACATATTTTTATCTATTAAGTAGGTATATAGGACAGGAAACGCTAACTATTGATAAAGAGGAGGGCGAGGTTAAATAGTCCTATTTATTTGAAAGCGATCCCTTCGTCTGTTACGGCCTGACCGCGCGTGATACCGCAACGGTGGAACATCGCGGCAACTCGCGGCGGGCGTTCTTAAAACGACCATACCTCATAACTTTTGTATGGCAGCAACATACAAAAGTTATATCACTGGAATCGTTATGAAACAAGCTAATAATTTCAAGCTAATAATAATTTAATCTCAAAAGTCTGGGTGCTTCTATGTATAATATGTATGTATTTAAAAAGTATAATAATATAAGTATTAATATCCGTGGTCTGATACCCACAACACAAGCAGGTTATTCCTAGCTTACTTTGGGATCAGATAGCGTTGTGTGAAATGTCCGTGACTATTTATAGTAGGGGAGACCGGGGCTAGATGTGACAGGGGTAGGTAGTTACAGTGGCAATAGCAGCGAAACAAAGAATGCTATACTGACGTTAGAAAGGGACAAATAGCCCCCCCGCCACCGGCTAGCACACCGCAAGAGTCAGTGGCGCCAACGTTTTTGTGAGAGGAGCCCGCGCATGACGTCATTAAAATCGCAGGTTAGTAAAATTTTAAACTTTTCGTAATATTGGCTTGCAACCTATGTTCCATAAAGGCAGAGATGTCCATTTTGTGAGTTGTATGCCCCAATGCTTTCGTTTTGCATTGAATCTACATTTATACAGCTATACTTATTGACGTTTTTACTGCATAATCTTAAAAGGTCAGATTTGGCGTTGGGGCTAAAAGTTACATTTGCTCGGGGCAGGTTGTGATATGTCACTACCTGCCCCATAGTGCTTGTTGTCGACTGATATAATAGGTGTTACTTATCTTTTGTCTATTTTTTAAAGGATGAGGACGTCAATAAGAAAAACAGAACTGGGCAAAATACCTACAAGCAAGCAGCAGTTATTTTAGAGGAAGACAAAACTAAAAAAGATCGTGAGATCGCAAAAGACTTTTTTGATTATGTCTTATGTCACTAACAAGATATTTGAAGAAAAGAAATGCGGCAAAAGAGAAGCAGTCCTTCTCTTATGCCGCATTTCTTTTCTTCAAATATCTGTGAGTGATTCCACTCTGAGAGGTTCCACAGGAATGGAATCTATCTCAATGGTCACATGTAAAATGTGTTAGAGGAAATATTACACATTGCATATTTCTATGTATGCTGTGCGACACAGAATTTTCAGACTACAGTGACTAAACTGCTTAGTATCTTTTTCTTAAAGATCTGATTGTCTTTTTTTATTTATAATTTATTTTCAATTTTAAAATACATTTTGTTCATTAGTACTAAGGTACAAAGGTTTTGTTTAATACAGATATATATAAATTTAAAAGTGATAAATTATATTCATGTAGTTTTTGCAAAGTAGAAAACCAAATATTTCGTTTGTAAATTTGTTTCATTTTATCTAATTACCTTTTCGTTGTAATGAGGCAAAAGACTGCTTTTAAGACATAATATTATGTTTGTTAAATTAAATAAATAATCCTTATCCTAATAAAAACTCATAGGTATAATACGTTTGTTTTTTATTGTAACAATTTGCCCCATGTAGTGTAACAACCAGCCCCGAGTTCGGGGTTGAAAGTTACACGGTTCTTTTTTCAGAATTCATGCTTTTATGTCTTTACTATTAGTCTGCTAAACAAAATTTATTTAAAATAAAGAGCCTGAATAGTTACTTAATCAAGAAAACTTATACTCTGTTAAAAAAATCAAAGCAATAAAAAAATATGACAGTTTGTAAAAAAAATGTCACAACCAGCCCCGGTCTCCCCTATTTATATTTATTATATTTATGTATGATTCAGTGTTCTATAAGTAAACGATCACTGCAGGATCATTGATAGGTGATCATCTCGTGACAACTTTGTGACATTTATTTGCGAGTGTTTCTTTGCTTCGGAAGGCATGATAAAAAAAATTACAAACCAAAATAAAGGCTTTCAACTTAAAAATAAATAAAATAAAATAAATACTTGTGGACATTCACATACAACATCATCTAGCCCAAATTAAGCTAATATAAGCTTGTGCTATGGGATCTAGACGACTGATATACATACTTATATATTTCTAAATACATACATATCTATTATACATAGAAAACACCCAAACCCCGAAACAAACATTTGTGCATGACACAAATATTTGGACCGGCCCAGGAATCGAACCCAGGACCTCCAGCGCCGCAGGCGGTATTACTACCGACTACGCCACTAGGCAGTCAACTTAGCTTAACGATTGCCATTTTATTGGCAACCGCGACCAACTGCTTAACGTGCCTTCCGAAGCACGGAACGCTCGCAACTAAATGTTACAAAGTGGTCACGAGATTGTCACCGATCAAGGACCGGCCACAGTAAATGATGCTTACTGCAGTGATCGTTTACAGAACACTGAGTCCTCGGAGCCACGAGCGCTTCACTTTACTTATGGTTTTATGTCCCACGTAATAGGCGGTGAACCTATTGCCGTATTGAACCATGTTTCATTTTGAGTTTTCCTTCTTTTTTTTTTTATACCACTAAGGCGGCAGACAAGCATACGGCCCACCAAATGTAGCGGTGGTCACCGCAGCCTATGGACGTTTGCAACACCAGAGGCGCCACACTCGCGCTGCCGACCCTGTAAAAAACCCTACTCTACGCAATCGATCGTTTTGCGAGAGTATTGCCTTAGTAGTCATACTTATAGAACCACAGATTATATAATATAATAGAACTCAGGACTTCGCGCAAAAGAAATTTATTACAATTACAGTGCAATTAACACTGACGTAGTGAGTGTGGTGTGTCGCCGGCCTTATCCTTCGTTGTAACAATAACGGAGGGTAGTTCGACAAGAAGTTATTTCATGGTTTCCTTCGATCCTCGCCTCAGTTCAACCGTGACCACGGGCGCTGCAACGTGCTCAAAACGTCGATGTATGTAAATAAATAAATTTATTTCGCGTGAAGTTCCAAATTCTATAAGTATGAGTGTTAAAAACCGCGATAGTTTTTAAAATAACATGTTGCCTTAGTAGCCTCTTACAATACCCTCGGGATGAATTGAGGGTGGCGACATTTTGTACTCTCTTTCCCATTGTTAATATATCAGTCAATTTTATTGGGAGCAGTGTAATAAAATAAGAAAAGTGGGCATAGTGTCACACTCAAATATTTTTATTATCTTTAAATGCTTTAAATGCCTTGGGACGCGTTGTGCAGTTTTCTCGTATGTTACATATTTCCGACATTTTTCCTATGTGTTATCCAGAGAGTTATCTATCTTATGGCATGTTCATATCCAGCGCTTTTTTTGTTTAATTTAAATTTAATTTCATATAATTTACTCTGTGAATGAGATTTACCAGCACTTTGATACTTTCATCACAATAAAAATCAAAATAACACACTTGGAATGTAAACTGCGGTCTTTCGTGTTTAGGGCACGCAGTGAACTAACCATGGCT
This sequence comes from Miltochrista miniata, assembly GCA_933228765.1. Classification (NCBI taxonomy): domain Eukaryota; kingdom Metazoa; phylum Arthropoda; class Insecta; order Lepidoptera; family Erebidae; genus Miltochrista; species Miltochrista miniata. Next base: position 14,979,674 of record OW121777.1, read on the forward strand.
ACAGCAGTACAAGTACTGCAGTTAAGCGCAACACGACGGTGACACTCATAGTAGGTACATATTGATCCCTGTTTTGGTCATAGTTTCGAAGTTCAGGTTTTGGGGCCACTTTTCCAAAAAGCCTGTTACACCCTTTCAGTGAATTGTTTCAGGGGTGAGAGCTTGTTAGTTAGAGAGATTGAGTAACGAACATTCAAACAAAACCTTGTCCAAAGTCTGTCGGGAGTCCAACCCACTTTTTTTTGTTGTGGCATCCTCATGGATTCCTAAAGACTAAAACATCGCCTGTTTAAGGCCGGGAGTTCCGGGTACGCACTCGGAAGGACTACCCCAGGAAGGGAGGAAGCCCAATCCTTTTTTTTATACCACTAAGGTGGCAGACAAGCGTACGGCCCACCAGATCAACTGGTGGTCACCGCAGCCTATGAACGTTTGCAACACCAGAGGCGCCACTCTCGCGCTGCCGATCCTGTAAAAACCTTCTAAGACCCCATTTGAAGAAGCCCATACTGTAGGCGTTTGGGAAAACCGAGGCAGGGAGATCATTCCACAACCTGAGCGTGCGCGGAAGAAAGCCCCTATCGGATCTAACCGTGCTCGAACGCTCCGAATGTAGAGTGTGAAGATGAATTCCCTGTCTGTGGCGAAACCCTTCTAAGGACTAACCCTGGGCACCCTGCGCTGCCAGGCTACCTGCTGTACCGTGTGATTTAAGTCAGTTCGAGTCCAGCATGACATCCGTACGTCACATATAAGTCGAAATGAGCAACTGCAGATCACGAGGTCGTGGGTTCATTTCCCACTGGTGACAAAAAATTGTGTGATTCATAAATAATTGTCTCGAGAGTCTGAGTGTTTCTATGTATGATAAGTTTGTATTTAAAGTAGTGTAATACCCATAACACAAGCTGGTTATTCCTAGCTTACTTTGGGATCAGATAGCTTTGTGGAAAATGTCCTTGAATATTTATAAAAACAAAAATCTTTTCACTGTTCAATACTCCAAATCAAACCTGCACCTCCCATCACTGAAAAGAATTGCTAGTCGGTGCCACAATGTCTGGTAACATTATTGGTTACTAAGTATCCATTCTTTGAAGAAATGGCTCAAAACAGTTATGAAAACACTGCGTTATTATCAACTGTACTCGTAATCCGAAACCAACTTACTACAATGTGTTTACTGGATGTCAAGAAACGTAAATGCTGTCAGATGTACAACAAAATTACAAATATTCCCGGGAATAAACTGCAGTGTGGATGGTAAGGACGGCGGGAAGGCTGCTCGTCATCCTTACAGAAAAAGGATTTAGACGGCATCATGACCGTAGGCAGTAGGTAGGGAACGTGTGGTTTTTTTGTCAGTAGGAGTCTGGCATGGCATCCTTAAGAGATTTTTTTTTATATTCAGCTCGCCAAATTGACGTCACCACCAGTCTGATGGAAAGCCGTGGCGCATCTAGCGATTGGGGGCCATTTCCGACAGTGGTTCTGAAGTTTGCGGCCCTGTGATGTGCCTCTTCACGCTCCTCTTGAAGAACCCGGGAGGGAAACACGTGTGCGGGCAGGTCGTTCCATGTTTTTATGGTTCGACAGAGGAACGATCTTTTGAAACGCTCCGTTCTGGTAAAAATTCTTTACACTGTGTATGCACAGTGCAAAGAATGTTCACCAGAACTTGAGGGGGCGCGTGCCGGGCAGAGGTGCCACTCATAAGCCACTTACCTCTGCCCGGCACGCGTTGTTCGGATAGTAGAGAGTGGGATCAAGTTGAAGAGCTCTTCAGAACACTCGCCGTGATACATTCGGTAGAACGCAGCCAAGGACGCTATGGTTCTTCGCTGCGCTAACGGTTCGAGGCCTCCCGTCACCTCAGGACAATCAATTATTCGGACAGCACGTCTCTGCATAGCGTCAAGTGCGTCTAGAAAGTACCTCGCGGAGTCATCCCAAAGGTGAGAACAGTATTCGATAACAGTTTGTTTGGGATCGAGACAAGTTCCCGCGTTTACAGCTAGGTGGCGGGGTCTCGATTCCAAACGAATTGTGAGCCGTGAATGTCGACAAGCTCACGCAAAAATTCGCACTTGCCCCTCAGTATTCTACACAGGGAAACAGTGATTGGACGTTAGGGCTGTTTTAAACCTACTTCTATACAAAACTCTAGGACTGCGAAAGGCGCCTCTGGGTTTTGCGAGAAGGAAAAGGCCCCCACGATGAGGACTGGTGACCTGTCTCGTTGGTTGGCTATTCAAAGAAGGTAGAAATGCCTTAAAGCGCATAAAGAAAAGTGCCCCAAAGGTCTGAATCCAGAAGTCACGGTGGTAGCCAAAATTTCTAAAATCTTTGGACATCTATCTAAGGCCTCGGTTCCGAACCTGGGGGTAATTACCCCCGCGGGGGTAAAACAGCTATTGTATGGGGGTAACAGAGGTGATGCCCAAAATAGATGAGTAAAAATATGATTGTAAGTATAAAACAAATACCTAGGTAGGTACGCGGCATCGCGATCTCTCGTGTTCGTAAAATCTCGGTGAAGTGTGGAGCAAGAAGGTGTACATTTTGGCGAAAAACAGCTTCAGAATACCCCATCATTGCTAACAGAACTCTGAACAAGTTGGTACCGTTTGCTACCACTTTAAGATGCGAGAGTGGCTTCTCAACTCTGGTAACATTGAAAACAAATCCAGAAACCATCTGAACTAGGGAATGCAATCCCGACACGAGATCGCAAATTCAAAATCCCGCAGGATTAGAAATATCAATCCTGCGAGATCCCGGAATTTCTGGGATCTCATCTAGTTTGAAAAAAAATCCGATGACTGAAAACGATGAAAAATGGTTCTTCGTAATAGACACAGCGCTGCACTGCCCCTCGTCGGGCACTTCACACGCTTGGGGCTAGATCTGGCGGATAACCTGTTTGGTTTCCGTCATGGGTGCTTCGCCGTGGACGCGATCATACGCATTCGAGACCAGACGGAGGAAGCAATATCGCAGAGCGAGGTGGTGATGCCGGTGTCTCTTGACATCGACTTCAACACTTTGGCCTGGAGCTGCGTTAGGGAGGCCCTTACTTATCACGGAGTGCCTCCCTACCTCCGTCGATTGTCGGGGCTTATCTTTCCAAGAGGGCCATAACGTACGAGCTGGCTGGGATCGATTCGGCGAGATTCAGCGGTGTTCCGCAGGGATCGGTCCTAGGACCGCTTCTGTGGACATAGGGTACGATTGGGCGCAGCGCGGCCCGATGCTTAGAGACAGACACACAGTTATTAAAACTTATAACACCCCTCGTTTTTCGTCGGGGGTTAAAAATAAAATAAGTGTTAATTTTGAAATTAAAAAGCCCCCACCATCCTCAGCCCCCGATCATGGAGGCCGGTAGTCTTGGGCGAAGAAAAGTCTGCAGCGTCCTGTCCAAAGACTGCGGAACTCGGGTGGTAGAGTTCTCTCCCGCAGAAAGACGCAGCGGTGTCCCACTTACTCCCACTGGAGATCATGGGACCATGGTCTCTACAGGAGATGGTCTCCAGCGAGAGAATGTCCAAGTCCAGATCTGTTACGAGGACCTGGAGCAGTTGCGCCCATGCTGTGCACTACACCAATGTGTGGGGCGCTGTGTCCTCGCTGCGTTCCTCGCAGTGCTGGCACTCAGCCGTGGTTTCCCTGTGTCCCCTGAGATCGTGCGATATCCTAATCACCTTGACAGCCATAGCCTTCTGTAGGCTAAGTAGGCTAGTACAGCCGCATTGCGGGCCGTCAAGGTCTCCACTCATACGGGGCCCCGTATAGCGATAAAAGTAAAGCACTCCGCATTATCCCAAGGCAGTCTCCTGTAGGGAGTTTGGGGTCTTCTTATGTTGGTCAACAACCGCGAGAGTGCGGCTGTTGCCCCTCAGTTTTGGGACCAAACTTCGGAAGTGGTGTTTGAAGTCTCATCGGCCATCGAGTACGAACCCCAGATACTTCATCGACGGCTCAGTACCGATGCTGACGCTCCCTACCTTGCTCCTCGCGCCGTAACGAGGGTTCCAGAGAACCGGTCCTAGAACCGATCCCTGCGGAACACCGCTGAATCTCGCCGAATCGACCCTAGCCAGCTCAGGTAAGTTATGGCCCTCTCGGAAAGATAAGCCTCGACAATTCGACGGAGGTAGGGAGGCACGCCGTGATAAATAAGGTCTTCCCTAACGCAGCTCCAGGACAAAGTGTTGAAGGCGATGGCGATGTCAAGAGACACCGGCATCACCACCTTGCTCTGCGATATTGCTTCCTCCGTCAGATCTCGAATGCGTATGATCGTGTCCACGACGAAGCACCCCAGACGGAAACCAAACGGAAATTAAGATATTTTTCATTGCCTGAATTGCTTTCTTGATTTTTTTTTAATTGGGGGTAAAATCTGTTTCTCTAACATGCCATAGGGGTAACAGCTCTGAAAAGGTTAGGAACCAATGATCTAAGGGTTTACTCGGAGCTCCTGTCCGTAGACCGTGTGGTTTTAGTTGGTAAGACTCAGTCCACACTTAAGGGGCGGTTATAGCGCACAAGTAGGCATTTGGCGCTCCCCTCGCCCCGGGCGCAAGACACACCGCGCGCCGGCAGCGGCAGTCAACTCTCATGCCACAGTATACAGTAGAGTAGAAAGAAACAGCATGCTAACTTTGTTTGACGTAGTAAATGCATCTAACTTTATTAAGTGTAGTGATTTATTCGAGTTTCCTAAATAAATGAGTTAATTATATTTATTATACTATTATTTTTAAGCTAAAGAGTTTGTTTGTTTGTTTAGTTGTTTGAACTCTAGAGTCTAAGAGACTGCTAGTTGAATTTCAAAAGTTTCTTAACAGAATGTCCATTTTTGAAAAATACCAAAATATATAACATCACGCTAAGGCGAATAAGAGCTGAGCAGCAACGAAACATTTTTCGAAAACTAGGATATTTCATTTCTTTTGAGAGTTTCCGTTGCGTAAGTTTGCTAGATGGTTACAGTTGCGTAAAAAATGTAAATTACATTATAACTGGTCATAAAAAATTCTAAAGTTTTCTAAAGTTGGTATGCTAAGTATGAATCACGTGATCATTTTGCAATCCAAAATGGCCGCCGAGGTGTAATCACAAAATTTCATGATGGGTATCATTTAAAGGGTTTTTTGGTATGCTGAGTACCAATCACGTAATAATTTTGCAATCCAACATGGGCGCCGCGCCGTAATTACAAAATTTCATGATGGGTATAGTTTAAGGGGTTTTTTGGTATGCTGAGTACGAATTACGTGATAATTCTGCAATCCAATATGGGCGCCGCGCCGTAATCACAAAATTTCATGATGGGTATCGTTTAAGAGGTTTTTTGGTATGCTGAGTACGAATCACGTACTAATTTTGCAATCCAATATGGGCGCCGCGCCGTAATCACAAAATTTCATGATGGGTATCGTTTAAGGGGTTTCTTGGTATGCTGAGTATGAATCACGTGATAATTTTGCAATCCAAAATGGCCGCCACGGTGTAATCACAAAATTTCATGATGTGTATCGTTTATAGGGTTTTTTGGTATGCTGAGTACGAATCACGCACTAATTTTGCAATCCAATATGGCCATCGCGCCTTAATCGCAAAAATCCATGATGGTTATCGTTTAAGGGGTTTTTTGGTATGCTGAGTACGAATCACATGATAATTTTGCAATCCAAAATGGCCACCGCGCCGTAATCACATAATTTCGTGATGGATATCGTTTAATGGGTTTTTTCGAATGCTGAGTACGAATAACATGATAATTTTGGAATTCAATTTGGCCGCCTAAGCTATTAACAGTAGTAAACTAAAAAGATTTGCTTATTAAGTTCAGGCCTAGCAATGCGAAAATACTATGACAAAAGGTTTTTATTGTAAAATTAACTAATTACATTAAATTGCTACCTAGCATACGAAAGAATCCCTTAATCGATACCCATCATGAAATTTTGTGATTACGGCGCGGTGGCCATATTGGATTGCAAAATTATCACATGATTCGTACTTAGCATTCCAAAAACCCCTTAAACGATATCCATCATAGAATTTTGTGATAACGGCACGGCGGCCATATTGGATTGCAAAATTATCACGTGATTCGTACTCAGCATACTAAAAAACCCCTTAAACGATACCCATCATGAAATTTTGTGATTACGGCGCGGCGGCCATATTGGATTGCAAAATTATCACGTGATTCGTACTCAGCATAGCAAAAAACCCCTTAAACGATACCCATCATGAATATTTGTGATTACGTAGCGGCGGCCATCTTGTATTGCAAAATTAGTACGTGATTCGTACTCAGCATACGAAAAAACCCCTTAAACGATACCCATCATGAAATTTTGTGATTACGGCGCGGCGGCCATATTGGATTGTAAAATTATCACGTGATTCGTACTCAGCATAGCAAAAAACCCCTTAAACGATACCCATCATGAATATTTGTGATTACGTAGCGGCGGCCATCTTGTATTGCAAAATTAGTACGTGATTCGTACTCAGCATACCAAAAAACCCCTTAAACGATACGCATCATGAAATTTTTTGATTACGGCGCGGCGGCCATATTGGATTGTAAAATTATCACGTGATTCGTACTCAGCATACGAAAAAACCCCTTAAACGATGCCCATCATGAAATTTTGTGATTACGGCGCGGCAGCCATATTGGATTGTAAAATTATCACGAGATTCGTACTCAGCATACGAAAAAACCCCTTAAACGATACCCATCATAAAATTTTGATATTACGGCGTGGCGGCCATTTTGAATTGCAAAATTATCACGTGATTCGTACTCAGCATAGCAAAAAACCCCTTAAACGATACCCATCATGAAATTTTGTGATAACGGCGCGGCGGCCATCTTGTATTGCAAAATTAGTACGCGATTCGTACTCAGCATACCAAAAAACCCCTTAAACGATACCCATCATGAAATTTTGTGATTACGGCGCGGCGGCTATATTCGATTGCAAAATTATCACGTTATTCGTACTCAGCATACGAACAAACCCCTTAAACAATACCCATCATGAAATTTTGTGATTACCGCGCGGCGGCCATATTGGATTGCAAAATTATTACGTACTTCGTACTCAGCATACCAAAAAACCCCTTAAACGATACCCATCATGAAATTTTGTGATTACGGCGCGGCGGCCATATTGGATTGCAAAATTATCACGTGATTCGTACTCAGCATAGCAAAAAACCCCTTAAACGATACCCATCGTGAATATTTGTGATTACGTAGCGGCGGCCATCTTGTATTGCAAAATTAGTACGTGATTCGTACTCAGCATACGAAAAAACCCCTTAAACGATACCCATCATGAAATTTTGTGATTACGGCGCGGCGGCCATATTGGATTGTAAAATTATCACGTGATTCGTACTCAGCATAGCAAAAAACCCCTTAAACGATACCCATCATGAATATTTGTGATTACGTAGCGGCGGCCATCTTGTATTGCAAAATTAGTACGTGATTCGTACTCAGCATACCAAAAAACCCCTTAAACGATACGCATCATGAATTTTTTTGATTACGGCGCGGCGGCCATATTGGATTGTAAAATTATCACGTGATTCGTACTCAGCATACGAAAAAACCCCTTAAACGATGCCCATCATGAAATTTTGTGATTACGGCGCGGCAGCCATATTGGATTGTAAAATTATCACGAGATTCGTACTCAGCATACGAAAAAACCCCTTAAACGATACCCATCATAAAATTTTGATATTACGGCGTGGCGGCCATTTTGAATTGCAAAATTATCACGTGATTCGTACTCAGCATAGCAAAAAACCCCTTAAACGATACCCATCATGAAATTTTGTGATAACGGCGCGGCGGCCATCTTGTATTGCAAAATTAGTACGCGATTCGTACTCAGCATACCAAAAAACCCCTTAAACGATACCCATCATGAAATTTTGTGATTACGGCGCGGCGGCTATATTCGATTGCAAAATTATCACGTTATTCGTACTCAGCATACGAACAAACCCCTTAAACAATACCCATCATGAAATTTTGTGATTACCGCGCGGCGGCCATATTGGATTGCAAAATTATTACGTACTTCGTACTCAGCATACCAAAAAACCCCTTAAACGATACCCATCATGAAATTTTGTGATTACGGCGTGGCCGCCATGTTGGATTGCGAAATTATCATGTAATTCGTAGACATTTTAATGCATTAGGTAGCTGGTTACCATGTCGTGAAAACACTTAAAAAGTAAAAGATCACCACATTTTTACCATGAGTCGCATTTGTAACGGTTAATCTAATTACATTTTGCCCATTACTGATATTCTTATACTGTGGCGCGATTTCAACGTAATTTGGCATAATAATTACGAAATAGTTGCGAAAAAAACTGACACAGGTCCTGCCTCCACAAGCGCCAGGGCGAGACTGATCCACTGATCGGCCGTCAGCGGCGCAATTCTATTGCGTTTGGTAGATATTCGTACATGATAACTATGTAAGTAGTTGTTTATAGAAAAACGCTCGGAAAATGTGTATAAAACCTTAATACCTTTAATTGAGTGCAAAAAAAAAAATATAAAATATTAATAGTTTAGCCACAGTTTTGAAAAAACTTTTCTGAGAGAGTCAACTTTGGGATTTTTTTCTATCTAGTGAAATTTATTGGATCGTGTAACGGGCTCGGAATATGTTTAGCTTATATCCTTAACTATTATATATATATTTATCAGAATTATAAACCCTTTACTTTTTGAGTAGGATTGTTTCAAAAAACTCAAAATCTGACCCACGCGGCCTTAATATAATACTGCAGGCTCTTTCTGATTTTCAGCTCGTAACCCAAACACTTGTATACGTAAAGAAAGACTACATACGACACTTGTCAGAATATATTATTATTATTAAAAAACAATATTTAAATGCACACGTACCTACTTTTCTTTGTGGCGTCTGCTTGCATTTTAACCTATAAACAAAAAAAAAATATTAAAAATCGGTAGCAAAAAGTGTGTGCGTGTAACCTTTACGCGCGATTGAAGTAAAACTTCTTTGCTATTGACGGCATCAAATGTTATATTAATAGCATTCATTCGAATTTTGAATAGCGGAAACAACGTATCCGCTATTCAAATTTCAAATAGTAAGCGTTACTTCCGTCAGAAAAAAAATCTGAGTTACACTCTGGTCGCGCCTAAAGAAGTTATACTGCAACAATCTTCTTTTTTTTTTAAATAATCTCTATGGTCAGTGTTCAGATTTAAAAAAAAATCAATTGGCTTTTATTGTTCTTGAAGTCTGTTTTTGAACTCTCCAATTAATTAACGAAAAAAGGAAGAGAGGAGGGAATATCGAACGCTTCATAAATCATTATATATAGTTCCAGTATTACAGCTTTTTTTTCTTATTCTTAGACTTTCTCGACTTGAGAGTATGCCAAAGTCAAGTAAATTTTATGTCGAAAATATTTCATGTTGAGATTCTTGTAAACAGCAGCGCCTTTGGCCAAACCTGACAGACGCTGTCCATTTACAAGAAATACCTACATAATAAAAAAAAAAGTGTGTGCGTGAAACCTTTACACGCGATTGAAGAAAACTTCTTTTATTTGCCATTGACGGCAACAAATTTTATATTATAAATAACATTCTTTCGAATTTTGAATTGAATTGAATTTTCTTAAAATTCAAATAGTAAGCGTTACTTCCGTCAGAAAAAAAATTGAGTCTCTGCCTAGTCGCGCATATAGAAGTTTTACTTCAATAAATCAACGAATATTCTGTCTGAATTCTGTAAATTTTCAAGCCGAGGAATCACACCAAGAAAAAAAATTCTAACTTAAAATTCAAAATAAAAATGAGACAATAATACGTTCCTATTTTTGTTAAATAAAATTTAAAATGTCTAAATAATTTTAAATGTCCACAAAAGTCATGTGCACATTTTCTTCGTGAAGGGGATGCTCTGTCCCTGTCTTGCGTATAGCGTTGTCTCTTTCATATTTATTGCATGACGCAGCGGATGCAGTTTCGAGAGGGTGAACCATAGAGTACTCTGTAATTCTTTTTTTAAATAGGGGTAGGTTTTGGTAGTTTTTTTGGTTTTTTTAAACAGATCGTGTTCATTTTGTTTGATGTTACATTTGAAACGTTTTATTTTGTAAGACGGCTATGGTTTTGGTTTAAAATAGTTTAAATCAACGGCGTACGTAGCCAGGGTTTAGTTTCAGCAGATTTTAAAACAGTAAAACCACTGTAAGGCATGAAATAAACAATATTATGTAGCACTAGCGGATTTCACGTGGTTTCCATTCCGTGGGAATACGAGGATAAAATATAGCCTATGTCACCCAGGGATAGTGTAGTTTCCCAACAGTGAAAGAATTTTTCAAATCGGTCCAGTAGTTTCAAAGCCTATTTAAGGCAAACAAACAATCGAAAGTTTATTCTTATTAACACCAGTATAGATAGAATGGACTACTTACCTATCTACTATTTACTAATGTCAATACCTACCTAGTCACAATTTGGTCACAATATCATAACATTTCAGGAGGGAATTGACCACCAAAGATTAAATGATATCTGCAACGTGGAAATGATAATAATCATTGTTGTCAGTCCAAAACTTCTCAAGGATAATCTTTATGAATTGCTACGAAACGAAATAGCAAACTTGCATTAATAAAACTGAAAAATGAGGTCAGTATCGAATGATGAATAAAAACAAGAGATTCACTTTGGTCTCATCTCATAATGTCCTTGTCTCGAAATGTCCTTTCTCATAATGTCCTTTTCCCAAAATGTCCTTTTCTCGAAATATCCTTTTCTCAAAATGTCCTTTTCGCGAAATGTCCTTTCCTCAAAATGTCCCTTTCTCAAAATATGTGCACTACAGGATTAACCCCGACCAATCCATTGAGTTATTAATACTAGTAATAATAACTCTATGGCTCAATCCGACTTGGATAGGTTAGGTTAGAAGGCTAAGGCCGGAGCGGAGCGCAGCGGAGCTTCCGCATTAGCCATAGTGGTTATTTTTTTTATAACCACCCAGTTACCATTCACCTGTAAGTTTGATGTTATTTTTTTATAACCACCACACAAACAAAACTTAGGTGGTTATAAAAAAATGGCAATGTATTTAAATCGATATCTGTATATTCCCTTTTCCGAACTAAATATTTCAAACTTAAACCAAAAATACTGAATTGCACACTAAATAAAGCAAATTCATTACACTGTTTTATGGTATTTGCAGAACTATTTTACTGAACGAATAACTATTATCAAAATAGTTTATCTCTAAATTCTTTAGTTCAACAAAAATATTAAAACTTTTTTAAGGAAAACCATCACCTAATTTACTTTTAGGAACATCGTAAATTCTAAATAAAAACCCAATTTTATCAGTCACCTTTAAAAAATTAAATTTCATTAATCAAAAAAATAAAAACCTAACCTATTCCGTTATACGATTGTACAATTTAGAGTGCAAGTTAGTATTCGGTGTACGAACCACATTTTTGGTGAGAATTCAATTAAAAAGGTCATCTCGTTCTGAGTAATATTTAAGTTTTTTAAGTAGGACATGTTTAGTTAATCAATTGGTATTTTTGCACAGCATTTAATTTTCTGGTTTGCATTCAGTAAATTAGTGGAGTTACCTAGTGTGCAGAAAAATTAAACAGATGTGCATTTAAAAATATCCCTAAAAATATTACCACTTCTAACCTAACCTATCAAATCGGATTAAGTATCTGTGGCGAATGTACCGGGAAACCTCGGAGTGCCTGCACTGCGAGGACACATTGCTCCACACGCTGGTGGAGTGCATGGCGTGGTCAATTCCTCGTGACAGGTCTGGACGTGCACACTCTCTCGCTGGAGACCATGGTGCGAGCTATGATCCAAGAAGCTGGATAACACCCGAACAACCTTCCAAAGACGCGGGACATCACCCGAACCCCTCCCTAGGAGAGGCCGCAGTGGTAGCCGTAGGTCTGTTGGGAGTCCTGGGGTATCCTTCCGAGGGCTTACCCGGGGCTCCCAACCGTAGGCTGTTAGGTGGGATAATTGTGGTTTTTAGTTAGTAGGAGTCCGGCATAGCATCCTTGTAGGATTTTCCTCACGTTAAAAATACACATATTGACATCCATAACAAGTCAAAAGACGATACATACATATCATCACGCCTGTCTCCCATCCCATTGGGGTAGGCAGAGCTGAATGTCCACTTGCTACGAACCTGGCATACCACTTTCGCTTCTTCTACTTTCATAAGTGCTTTCATACACGCTCGCCGGTTAAGGATACTCTTGACTTGGCCTTTTTCCAACAGATCTTAGATTTGATCGCCATTCGCTCACCTGTTCATTCACAGTCAGACTATTTTTGTCCATACTCTTTACTTGTCCAAACCATCTAAGCATTCCTTTTAGGATTCCGAGATCCCAAAGGGTCAAAACGGGACCCTATTCATGAGATTTCGCTGTCCGTCTGTCTGTCTGTCCGTCACGAGGCTGTATCTCATGAACCGTGATAGCTAGAGAGATGAAATTTTCACAGGTGATGTATTTTTGTTTTGCCGCTACAATCTAATTCTATACTAATATTATAAAGAGGAAAGATTTGTTTTTTTGTATGTTTGTTTGTAACGAATAGGCTCCGGAACTACTGGACCGATTTGAAAAATTCTTTCACTGTTGGGAAGCTACTCTCTTTGCGGTGAACATGGGCTATATTTTATTCCCGTATTCCCACGGGAACGGGAACTACGCGGGTAAAACCGCGTGACGTCCGCCAGTAATAAATAAACAGAAAAGTTCCACACAACAAACATTTTCTTTCTCTCTTTTTGATACGGAACCCTTCATGTCCGACTCGCACTTGGCCATTTTTGTTTTATCCCCATGACAACAATCTGTCTAGGTATATTTATATAGATAAGTTTTAATTTACATAATTAATATAACTAGCTAGTGTCCTTATCTAGGCCCTTAGTATTTTTTTTTCAAAAGCAAAACCACCTGCTGTATTATCAGAATGCAAATTGTTAAACATTGAAACTCATTATAATATACTTACTTACATAATTATTGTTGTTAGGGTTCCGTAGCCGAATGGCAAAAAACGGAACCCTTATAGATTCGTCATGTCTGTCTGTCTGTCTGTCCGTCCGTGTGTCACAGCCATTTTTCTCCGAAACTATAAGACCTATGCCATTGAAACTTAGTAAGTAGATGTATTCTGTGAACCGCATCAAGATTTTTATATAAAACTATAAAAAAGCAGTTAATTTTGGGGGTCCCCATACTCAGAACAGAAACTCGAAAATTTTTTTTTCATCAAACGCATACGTGTGGGTATGTATAGATAGCTCTTCAAAAATGCTATTGAGGTTTCTAACATCATTTTTTTCTAAAGTAAATAGTTTGCGCAAGAGACACTTCCAAAGTGGAAAAATGTGTGTGTGTGTGTCCCCTCTAATTTCTAAACTAAGAGAATGATAAATGAAAAAAAAAATATGATGTACATTGCCATAAAAAACGAAAATTGGTTTGAACGAGATCGAGTGGGTAGTTTTTTTTTACGTCATAAACCGCAATTTTCGCCTAGAAAAATCACTACCACTGCGAACGTGTTAAAACCACAATGAAAGTTACAACGAACTACAAGAACTTTTATATTTTGCTGCTACGGAACCCTCCATGGGCGAGTCCAACTCGCACTTGGCCGATTTTTTTTAGTAGGCATTTGCTATTTATTTGATTATTTCATAATTTGTTTCCAATTTTAATGACTGTTGTCAACACTATCTTTAGAACATAGCTTAACAGTTTAGCAAAAAAAAACAAGATCTTCAACAATATGGAGCCCTTCTTGGAGTTTCCTAATTGGAGGCAATTTTTGAGTTCTAGAAATGTGATATGATGAAAGCCTTTCATCACAAGTGCTAGGAACAGTGCAGTCGTTAAACCAAATTGAAGTCATGTCTCCTAGCCGGGACCCCTCCATGGGACCTGGAAAAGAGACTTTGCGTCACTGTGCGAGGATGCGTTGGAGCGGGGCCAAAGGCCTGCGTCCCGAGAAATCGAGTGCCAGCGGTCTCTGCTCCACCAGAAAACCGTGGAGACATGGAAGGTGCGATTTAAGCAACCAAAGGGGGGATTCGCTACAATCGCGGCCGTCAGACCGGTCATGGACGAGTGGCTGGAGAGGAGACACGGTGCTCTCTCCCACCGGATACTTACCGGTTGTCACAGATACTTACCGGGCACGGTAGCTTCGGTAGGTATCTGTGGCGAATACACCGGGAAACCACGGCCGAGTGCCAGCACTGCGAAGACCGCAGCGATGAGTGCACGGCGTGGTCAGGTCCTCGTGGCAGGTCTGGACGTGGACACTATCTCGCTAGAGACCGTGGTGCGAGCCATGATCTCCAGCGGGAGTAAGTGGGACTCTGCTGCCTCTTTCTGCGAGCAGGTCATGCTCGTTACAGAAGCGGCGGAGGGAGCTTTTCGCCCAAGGCTATCGGTCTCCATGGCCGGGGGACTGAGGATGTTGAGGGGGCTGCTCACCGTCCTTACAGAAGTAGGCCTTCGACGACAGCGTGAGGTGAGGGATTCACGCACGCCCCCCCATAAGAAGGGGGATCGTTCCGAGGGCTTACCCGGGGCTCCCAACCGTAGGCTGTTAGGCAGGATACGTGAGGTTTTTTAGTTGGTAAGAGTCATAGCATCCATGCAGGACTTTCCCTCACGTTAAAAAGAAAGGAATCACATCACAAAAAGGCAGACATCGGATCTAGTAACTATTATCACATAAGTAAATAAATTTCTAACAGAGCAACGCCACTTGCAAGTCAGGCGAAACGACCCAAGTTCGTCCTATATTTTATGCAAAACATTTATGAAATCACGTTACCTATTGGTTGTGTATACAAATGCTTGGCGCACTCGCATGATTTGGGCTGTATGCTGAGAGAAGAATGAACATTAATGGAAAAACATCAAGGATTTTCATTTTTTACAGTTAACTAATGGAAATCAGGCGTTATTTAGCGGAAGGAATCCACCAAAATCCCACTCACCTCACCTGAATTTGCTGTCATGCAGTCTTGAGGATGCCTCGAGTGAAAGCGACGCACGTGTCTACTGTCACATTGTTAAGAGGAGATGAGCAATTTATTACCGAAAATCTGGGGGATAAAGGTACCAATTTTCTGTCCTGGACTGAGAATATCCTAGACAAAGTTCCCTACTTTCCCTTCTTAATTGTTATTTCCTAGCTAGAGTTTCCAGCATACTTCAAAGTAATAAGTAATGGGCACTATGATCGATGACGATCTGAAAAAGGTCGCAGGCTGGGACTGGATTCGGAAGGCACAGGACCGTGTGTTGTTGCGTAAATTGGGAGAGGCCTACGTCCAGGAGTGGACTGCCATAGGCTGATTTGATTGGGCACTAATGATAAACAATGCCTCTTTCTTGGGACATCCTTCCGAGGGCTTACCCGGAGCTCTCGACCGTAATCATCGGTAGGGCAACTGCTGCAGCTGTGGATTTAATCGGTAAGAATCCAGCATAGCATCCACGATTTCAAAACTCAAAAAGGAACTATAATTCTTTGCTTGTATACGTACAGCGTAGGCCTGAGGACGGAGAGAGGGCGGCTCACCGTCCTTACAGCAGCAGGCCCATGACGGCAGCGTGACGTGAGCAACTCACGCACGCCCCCCCTTAGAAGCGCGGGATAGCACCCGAACCACCACCTGGGCTAGGCCGCAGTGGCGGCCGTGGGTCTGTTGGGAGTCCTGGGACATCCTTTCGAGGGCTTACCCAGGGCTCCCAACCACAGGCTGTTGGGTGTTAAGTGAGGTTTTTTAGTCGGTGGGAGTCCGGCATAACATCCATGAGGATTTTCCCTCACGTTAAACAAAAAAAAAATACGTATAGCGTAATTAACTGTGTGAAACGTGCGTCCAATGTCAAGGTTCTATCGGAATCGACTCTGTAACATTGTGTTATGACAACTAAACAATGCGCCAACGCAACGATCACTCGTAACTCGACACTTGAGGAATGTCGGTGTACAAGCATAATTTGTGAAAGATGTAATAATTTGTCGAATGTGTTGGGTTTAAAGGGGTCCCATGGAGTTTGGGGGCTTACCGTCCTTTCAGAAGCAGGCCCAAGACGGCAGCGTGACTTGAAAGTTTCACGCACGTCATACACTCGAGTCAGCCCCCAAAGACGCGGGATAGTATCCGAAACCCTAGGAGAGGCTGCGGTGGAAGCTAAAGTCCGTTGGAAATCCTGGGTCATCCTTCCGAGGGCTCCAGGGGTTCCCTGGAAGCCCTAGGGCACCGTTTGGTTTTAGTAAGATCGATGAAGAATTTCCATACGTTTTGCTGTCCTCTGTTGAATATATGCCTCCCAGTTTCAGCCTGATGATCACACGTATGTTGTATGGTACCTATCATTTTGCAAGCGTGATGGTCTTACTGCACCAATTTACCAAACGGTTTGGTACAGGAATCTTTTAAGTATTCCTTTTCTCTGCGATAACCTCGCTGTGACCAGGTGAGGCTGGTTTTTTGGGGTCCGAAGAGGTGAGTCACCATTGCAACTACAATCTGGCATTCTTGCTGTTTAATGAGGAATGCCCAATTGACCACACTTAGGCACTCACAGGTTGGGTGGAATACAGGCTGCTAGTTAGAGAGTCCGTTTGTGATGATGCAGTTATTTGCCCATTTCAGTAATTTGGAAGTTGCGTAAAGCCGTTGGTCCTGACTGCCGGTAATTGGATGGCCGTTTAGTCAATTTGGGAGTCATATTGATATAACAGCTGGTGGATGCAACCTGTCTTTTTCTGTATGCTTATCACCTTATATGTAAAATCAAATTTAACATTACCCTTGAGAAAGCCCATGAATATTATGAACAAATGTATGTAAGTAGGTAACAAGCAAACGGCAATTTTTTGATCTTTTTAATGCTTTACAGAGAGGTTTGAAACCGGATTGTAACTTACTCCAAGCGGATGCAACTCCAGGCGATCTGCTCACGCGCAGGTACCTTTAAAATAATTAGTAATAATATTTGTTCGTCGCCCGTGACAACTGTGCCCGTGATGTCTTGACTTGAAAGGGTTATAAATAGCAGATTGAGATGATTTCTCAAGATCTCCTGAAGAACACAGGTATGAAATAAAGGGACAACAACAACTGGGATAGCACCCGAACCCCAAAGGTGAGGCCAAAGTTGTCTAAAGTCTGCCGAGAGCCCTGGGACATCCTTCCGAGGGCTTACCCGGACTCCCGGCCGTAGACAGTCGGTAGGAGTCTGGCATAGCATCCCTGTAGGATTCCCAGACGTAAAATAAGGACTCCTGGGCAGGGCATACAACAGTTTTACTAAATATAACAGGTCCCAAACACCTCCACAAGGGCAGATCGGTGTCAAGGAGTTTTAGTGAGTTTGAACAGTGAAAGATCGAATGCTGGGCGAGCCTTCACACGAACCCTTGTCTCGCTTAGAGGAGCTCTCTTGAAAAAAGGGCATAGAGAACAAGTCTTATATCATGTTGCCAAGGTAACACAGTGGAACACAACATCAGCGCAACGAAATGAGATGGGTTACCAGTTACCACGCGGCAATTATAAACGCTTTTAATACTCCAAAGTACACATAGCACTTGATTCACGGACGCGCGCGTGAGTCGTTCGGATGAACGAACTCGACGGTCGGCGGCCATTTTGGTTGCTACGTCATACGGCCTTGCGACGCGGGCGCGGGCGCTTGGTCGCTTTGAGAAATTTCAACCTCGATTCTTTCTATATGATTTATTAATTTACATACCATTGCCGATGGTGTAAACGCGTTCTAAAAATTTGAACAGCGACTCGACAAAATTAGGGTAGGATAGGAGCAGGATGTCCACACGCCAGATGGACCGACGACCTGTAAAAGGTCGCAGGCTAGGACTGGATACGGAAGGTACACTGTGTAAATTGGGGGAGGCCGCAGTGAACTCTCATGATTTGCTTGACTGATTGATCCCATTGCGAAATGTTAAGAGAAAATTTTTGGATTTGACAGACTCAAGATTGAGTTGGCTATTCTTCGCAGTAGGTATATCGCGAAAGATTTAGGCAGAAGCCTACGAGCTGAATTTTTAGATGTTCCTACAGTCGTCCCATAAAGGGGACCGTGCAAAATCCATTATGAATTTAGAAGACAGCTCTATTGAGGTTTTTAACAGTCTGTCTAGTGTGTCATTTTCTTTTGACGTACCTATGGAAATCCTCATGGATTGCATGGATGCACACGTGCCCTTCAACATGCCTACGGCCAGGGATCCTCAGTTAGCCTCTCAGAAGGATAACCCCAGAGAAAAAAAAATATAATAAAAAAAACTAAGAATAAAATAATGAGGGACCTCATTATTTTATTCTTAGTTTACTTTTTAGGGTTCCGTACCTCTACCCAAAGGGTAAACATGGGACCCTATTCATGTAACTTCGCCGTAAGTCTTTCTGTCCATCACGAAGCTGTATCTCAGGAATCATGATAACTAGTGAGCTGACATTTACACAAAAGCCTACTAATAGGGCTGCTATACAACCAGCGCGATTTTTTGACGTTTTTTGGTACAGAACCCTTCGTGTGCGATTCCGACTCGCAATTGACCGGTCGTTTCACTTGTATCATCCTCCGGTATCTAAATTATTTCTTTTCTCTGCCATAGAACAAATAAACTCTATGAAAAGTGACGTAAAAATTATAATGAGCACTTTTTTTTTTAAAGTGAGCTAAAATCTTTCATGCATGTTATGCCGAACTCCTACTGACTAAAAAACCTTACGTAACGCCCAACAGCCTACGGTTGGGAGCCCCGGGCAAGCCCTCAGAAGGATGTCCCAGGACTCCCAACTGACCTACGGCTACCACTGCGCCCTCTCCTGTGCTGTGGTTCGGGTATTATCCCGCGTCTTTGGGGGGTTTTCGGGTGTCATCTCGCTTCTGAGGGGGGGCGTGCGTAAATTATTCACGTCACGCTGCCGTCTAGGGCCTGCTTCTGTATTGTAATAATTACATGAAATAAGAAGCCTGACTAAATTGTTTACGAAATCGCAAGCGCAGCCTTGGAGTTCGCAAAATGCCGACGTCAGCGTACCTCCGTTCTTATCTTTGGTTTATGGCGAGGATACTGGCTATATTTTAGCAAGTCAGCTGATGGCTATTATATGCTATTATCTTAGATTACAGAGTGTATAATCATCTAAGACTATTATGATAAGTCTTGTCCAAACCAGAATTTGACATTGGCCTGGCCCAGGACAATGTCTAATTCTGCACTTATTCTGAGCCCCGGGTAAGCCCTCGGAAGGATGTCCCAGGACTCCTGGGACATCCTTCAGAGGTCTTACCCGGGGTTCCAACCATAGGCTGTTGGGCGTTACGTGAGGTTTTTTAGTCGGTAGGAGTCCGGCATAGCATCCATGAGGAATTTCCTTCAGGTTAAAAAAAAGGATTAGACATTCAGAGACAGGTTCTTTCTTACTTTACTCTAATTTAAACAAGTGACTATCGAGCTATCAAGCTATTCCCACATATTTTACACTAAATTCTGCTTTAGAAACCTCTCGGATTCGCCCACATGGAATTCGGTTAACGTTCTCGCTGCCCATGGGAACAGACGCCCAAGAAGAAAAGTAGCTTATGTGTTAATTCAGAATGTTAATGTATGCCTGTACCAAATCCGTTCAGCCGTTAGAGCGCATCTTCAAAAACTTTGTCATTTATAATAGTAGTAGGATTTCCATTTGTGGTTCTACAACAGCAATTGGCAGCGGAGCCCATGTTTTAGAAAGCCCTTTTTCGATGCTATGCCATACTCTTACCGACTCAAAACCACACGTTCCTTGCCTAATGCCTACGGTTGGGAGCCCCTTGTAAGCCCTCGGAAGGATGACCCCTGGATTCCCAACAGACCTTCGCTACCACTGTGGCCTCTCCTAGGAGGGTTGTGACATAATGGCGGTCTACCTACGGGCCTTTATCAGCATCTATATGCTCGAAAGGATTGTGAACTTTTATGGTCAGAATGAAGTGGAAATTAGGACAGTGGTACCTCATGTACGATACTGTCTTTCAGTGAACCCTACCATGATGCTCATATCAGCTAGAGGGTCAGGATTCAAAGAAGTGTGTGACTGCCCTGCCCAAGTATAAAAAAAATATGGATTCAAATGATCATGTCTTATTGAGTATAGTAAGTAACAGCTACCTAGTACTCATTGTCGGCGTAAGGGCGAGGCCGCACTTGCGGTTATCGCGGAGGTTTCTAACCACAAAATGTCAAAACATTGACTTGATTTCATTGATTTTGACAGTTTGATGACATTTTGAGGTTAGAAACCGCCGCGGAAAAACGCAAATGCGTCGTTATCGCGGCGGTTTCTAACCTCAAAATGTCAAAACATTGACTTGATTTCATTGATTTTGACAGTTTGATGACATTTTGAGGTTAGAAACCGCCGCGGAAAAACGCAAATGCGGCCTCGCACTAATGTCTTCTCTAAAACGGTAAGGAGCTTTACGACATGACACATGCCGTCAGAGTCAGTCAGACCAATCTGTCTATGGCACTGTCAGACTTAATAAAACGTTACAAATGTCACCGCCACACCTAGCAACGCCACATTTCACCTTGAAATTCAGAATGTTGCAATTTTTACGTGTGTTGGCAACACGACTTTTATGTTAAAAGGAGAATAAATATGTAGGTATGTTTTTACAAAGAAAAAATTCATGCCGCGGTCCGAACCGCTCACGGTGCGAAACGACTAAAGACCCAAAATATTCTACATCAATAAATATTAATAATAACACTAAAATACCATACACACTGATTTCATTTTTAATAGGACAATCTTAAATTCCTCCTTGTGTACATAAAAAAAGCTCCAAGAACAAGCTTTAAATACAAGAAACTTAAATGTGCGCTTGCTCGCCCGTATTCGACCTTAAGGGCCGAAAATCAACAATAGTTCGCGCCATGACTAGGGTGATCTGCCTTCCGATTGGTCGATCCCAAAATGCATCATAGACCAGCCATCATCTCGTTCGGGATTGGTTAAAATTGTAGAATCATGATGACGGTTAACGGTTTTGGGTGTTGCGTAAGCTTAGGGCTATTGGCGGGAAGTTATTTCTATGTTTTTTTTTCTTTTATCTAGTGTGTGGCAACAGTGGCGTTGGACTACCTGCTAAGGATGTGAGATTAGAAAGGAATGTCGGTTTTATGTGTAAATACTTTTTGATGTAGTTTTTATAGAATCGGTAGGTTTATTATGTCCGTTTTAAAACTTATTAAATACAGCTTTATCATATTATGTAAGGACAGATTATTTTTTGATGTTATAACTTATAATAGAAAATAAACTTCCGCCCTATCAACGTATGAGCAACATTTTTTTTTAAATGTTAGGGTACAACAGGATCAAATGGAGACAGGAGATTTGGTTGAAAGAATTTGCATCTAGATTTTGTCACTGACAGTAGTCCTTAAGTTGGCGGCTCATAGATGTGCATCTTCACGCTCGGCTTCAAGACCCCAAGGTTGTAAGAGGAGGGACCCACGTG
The DNA here is from genome assembly GCA_933228765.1 of Miltochrista miniata. Classification (NCBI taxonomy): domain Eukaryota; kingdom Metazoa; phylum Arthropoda; class Insecta; order Lepidoptera; family Erebidae; genus Miltochrista; species Miltochrista miniata. The sequence continues at coordinate 15,001,361 of OW121777.1, forward strand.
CGGTAGAAGGCTTTTGAAAAGCTCAGTTCTTGCAAATATGTTGTATGTCTTATACTAATATTTATTTGAGCTGAAAAAAATACTAAAATTAAAAAAATTGTGATGCTCGAGCCATTTTTTGTAACGCGAGGGAACGTTTATCATGGATGCTATGCCGGACTCCTACCAACTAAAAAACCTCACGTAACGCCCAATAGCCTATGGTTGGGAGCCCCGGGTAAGCCCTCGGAAGGATGTCCCAGGACTCCCAACAGTGATGTTTAAGCCTGGGAACCGGCCTTTTACGTAGTTACTATCGCAGATATTGTACCTAATATCTATTGGTCATTCTGTGCTTGTATGGCCAGTTGTCGCTAGTCGGTCACAAATTATAAACATGCACACATAAATAAATATACCAATACTAATACACCATACCCTCTAGTAAATAACTACCTATGACCAAATATACCCCAACCTACCTCAATAAATTAACATAATTTATCTGTCATCTATAATAGTTAATTCTAATTCTTAGAAAATAGGGTCCCTCGCCGTAGGTAAACTTTAAGATTGCTTCGTCATTGGTCAAAGAAAAACTACATAGATAAATAGAATATAAAATAGACCAATAGGATCGGGGACCCTTTTTACCTGAAGTTTTTTTTATTATGTGGAATAACGCCTTTTAGGTTGTTAAATGTTTGGGCAATAAATATTTGGTTTATGTACACACATTTTGTGAACCATGTCACATTGAGTGAAGATACCTTGTGTTTTTTTATATGAGCGATAAGACAGTTTCGGCTTAATTTTTTAAATAGAAAACTAGACGAAAGATAGGATTCGGATTTTGGCGGAAAACTTACAGACAAGCGGTTGCCGTTCTGTAAGTTTATTGTGATTTATGGTGGATTCATAAACATAAAGGTTCGACAATTTGCCTTCTGCACGTCTTCTGTGTTGGAAAGCGATATGACAAGCTTTCAGACCACCTGATCGAAACTGATCACCACAGCAGGACGTATTCAATAACAGAGGTGCTACACACACAGCAAATCCCTTTTGAAGAACCACCTTTTTTAACCGACTTCCTATTACCATTATGGTGGCATGTGACAAGCATGCGGCAACAGCACTGATCTGTATTATCAGATCAGTGGGCAACAGTAACTGGTCACCATAGAGTAATTCTAAATCTACAGAAGTTTTTCGGCGGGAAACTTTCAGACAAGCGTTGCATTTCGTTATAATAATTTTTCAAAACGTGTGTATTTTTGAGTGTTTATGTGTAATTATGGTGAATTATTGAACATAAAGGTTCGACAACGTGCAAAAGTGTTGGAAAGTGATAAAACGCAGTAAAACGCGAGTTTTTAGGTTTGTCGACAAATTTCACAGCAAGCCCTAGTAAGGTACCACTGCCTTACTAGAGTAGAACTTAGTCCGAACTTGGACATAGATGCATACGCTGCTGTTAAGAAGGATCTTAATATGAAAATGATTTCTATTTTCACAATGTCGAGTGAAGCGAGATTTCAAAAGTCGAGAAAGTCCAAGAAGAAACAGAAAATCTAGGGTAAAAACCGAGGCAGGGAGGGGTACCTATGTAGATAGTATTATAATTCCATAATCCAAGCATGCGCGGAAGAAAGCCTCTATCGGTCCTTAGTCCTATGTCGAGTGAAGCGAGATTTCAAAAGTCGAGAAAGTCCAAGAAGAAACAGAAAATCTAGGGTAAAAACCGAGGCAGGGGTACCTATGTAGATAGTATTATAATTCCATAATCCAAGCATGCGCGGAAGAAAGCCTCTATCGGTCCTTACCGGCACTTGGTTGGTATTTACCCAACCCCACCCACCAAAGATTTAGAATTTTTCGCTCTGTTATCTTCAAATTATAATGTTATCTGTGGGTATCACCTACGCCAGCACTATTCTGTAAAAACATGACATTTCGGAATACCTAGGTGGGCAGTTCTCAATACCTATTATGTTTGATAGTCCGTTAATAATTCAGACACAAACACGTCAAGATTCTAAAATTATTGTTGCTAAATAGATGTACTGTTTATAAATTTTTTTTTTTACCGGAACTTGGTTTTTAGAAGCAACTGCCTACACCTACATATTTTTGGAGGTCTTACAGAAATGCATAATAATATAATATAATATCCCTCCCCTTCCAATCACAAGCCACGCAACAGAACTAAAATATTATTTAACATTTACATAAAATTAACGATTATAAAAGACTACTAAAAGCGTAGTTTTTATAAATAAAATATAAAAGAAAAGCCTTGAATTATATTTTTGGAGTTTTTATTGAAGTTTCGTGGGCGCGTCTTTGTTACACAAAAGCTTGAAGGGAGGGGACGCCCATTTTCAATATGGCGAACCCTACGTTCAAGACTGTGATGTAATAAGTATAAATAACTCACAAATCCCACAAGGTTTTCACAAATTTTGTAAAACTTCAACATATTTAAACAATATTAAGTCTATTTCTCAGGATATGTAAGGCTAAGGACTTGATAATTTTTATATTTTCTTCGTAAAACTACAAAGGAAATGGTTTTCGACGCAGACCTGCGCGTTTCAATATCGATCCTTGATTCGTTACGTCATATACCTTTATACATAAGACACATTGGAAGCTATTCTCAAGACACAAAAAAAGTATAAATTATTAGGCTTTATAATCCATTTCCATGATCAACAAAAAAAAATGTTGCTCTATGATTGCGCCTGTGTTTCTGTAACCGATGTATCCCAAGCGTCAAATTTCAGACAAAAAAAAAAGAAATTTGAAAAAAGAACGTGGAAAGTGTATAAAATAGAAAGCTGTATGTACTCACCTCTGTGCACGAAGCCAACATGGCGGTTGAACAAAGAAAGTCGTTCGTGCGAAAAAACTGTAATCCTTCCGTAAAACTGAACGGAACATTAAAATATTTATTTTATATTGCACTTGGATTAATGTAATTTATAAAAAATGGAGTTTTAAGTGAAAATAAGCGCGACACGACGTTGCATTTCGGTGCATCGGGAAGTACTGAGGGCTTGCTTGCACTGGCGTACAGGGCGTGCACACACTTGCGCATTACACATACAGACTCAGGCTGTATGCACAAATGCATTGGCGAAAGTAAGAACGCGGCAACTTGCATTTTCCCTAGCAACAGAGCGGTATTATTGAACGACTTTTTTTATTATCACGACTATTCACAACTCTTGTTTTTAAAGATACAGACGGATGAGAGGTCTTTACATTGTTCTGGATGACACAGCGATATGTCCTGGCAGTTTATTTTACTTTTATTTTAAAAAAATTAACGTTATTTTAATCATTACGAAAGCTTTTTGTATTCTTTCCTAATAAAATGTACTTAGGATAATCTAAAAAATAATATGAATAAATAAAAAACACAATCCTTTAAAAACCTACTTACATAAGTTCTAGAAATTCTTAGTAAATACTGGATCTAATAAGTCCTAAGCGACGTATATTTTTCTATTTTTCTAATCAATTTGATCCATGGTGAGTTTTAGAAATAAATGAGCGAAAACTCCGCTTTTCAATATTATGGGGACTGGCCTCGTTGTCCAGTGGGTGGTTAGTGTGCCTGAGTACGAATTTGGAGGTCGTGGGTTCGATTCCCACCCAGGACAAATCGCTTTGTGTGATGAGCACATTGATTTGTTCTGTGTCTGGGTATAATTTATCTATAATACGTAGGTACCTATGTATTTTATTTACAAATATTTATGCATGTTTATCAGTCGTCTAGATCCCATAGCACAAGCTTATCTACTAGCTTCATTTGGGCTAGATGATGCTGTGTGAGAATGTCCACAAACATTTTTTTTAATAATATTGGACATAAGTAAAATTAACATACTTACTTTTTCCCATAGACAACAAAGGGACCACCTACATTGAGAGATAAAGGGAATAATATAATCCATTTCCCAAAATTGGATACAAAGTTTTTCAAAATCTATGGAGTATGTATTTGTACAAAATACTATGCATAAATTTGTAAATAATTTTGTGAACAGCGACAAAAAAATGTGGATGTTATAGATTAATTTTTCTATAAATGAAAATTTAACTTTGTTCTAAAAAGATTTATAATACCTACAAGGTTATGAAAATACATGATAAATTTAATGATTGATTGATTTTCTGAGTTCTGACAGTGCTCAATACGCTAATTGGTTGAACAGTAAGAAATCAGCACTATTTCTCGGTAATTAAAATGTACCCAAGTAGGTATAAATTACATAAGTTCTAGTCTCAGCATTTAAATTGTTTACTAGTTGATAAGTGAATTTCATTTTTCTTAGTAAAGATGTTAAGAGGCACCCAATCATTATTTAGAATACATTATGATATAACACCTATAAAGATCTCATCTCAGCCTTTGGGAGAAGCACTGGACTGCTGTAGGCTGATTTGATTGATAACACCTATTTGGAAGGACTAGTTTTAATAACTACGGAATAAAATTACGTTTTATACACTCCTTTCTTAATATATTTTACAGGTGGTCCTCGAGGAGTTCTATATAATATTAACCTGCACGGGTGGGACGTGCATCGGTATACAAAACAGTATTTTATTATTTTTTTCTTTTCTTTCTTTCTTTCTTCTAACTATCTGTCACCAAGCTGTATCTCATGAACCTTGATAGCTAAACAGTAAAAATTTTTACAAGTGACACAACCAAATTTAAAAGAGTTTTTGTCTACCATTATCAAAATAATCCCTATTAACGCATATCGCATATTTAGAACTACATAGATGACGCTCGCGGCTTCGTCCTTGTGAAATTCGGTACCGGTTCCCACTTCCCGTGGGAACATTTTCCCGGGATGAGTAGCCTATGATTCCAGACTATAAGCTATCCCTGTATCAAATTTTAGCCCGATCCGTTCAGCCGTTAGAGCGTGATTGAGAACATACATCCAAACATCCAATCATCTTCACAAAATTTCACGTTTATAATATTAGTAGGATTAAACAAAGAAATAACACCAAACGTCAAGTACATTAACTAATTTCAGTTCTTAGTATTTCATTATGTATTTTTGTTTAAAAAATATTTCTGCCTGAATGATTCATAAACGCATCGTCAAACCACTTTGCTGCCAGACTTTTGTCGTATCAAAATGCACAAATAAAAGTGAGTCAGATTCGTGCGCGGAAGGTTCCGTACATACATACATTATGGTCACGCCTTTATCCCCGAAGAGGTAGGCAGAGGCATATTATATGCCCACATTTCACCTTTGTATAATTTTGTCCCACGTAATAGGTGGTGCGCCGTATTGGCGTGTTTAAATGGACAGACGCAGGTTGTGACTGCCTGCTGTTGAAATAAAGCCTTCAACTTAGCTTAACGACTGCCATTTTACTGGCAACCGGGACCAACGGCTTAACGTGCCTTCCGAAGCACGGAAACGCTCAAATAAAATGTCACAAAGTGATCACATGGATGATCACCCATCCATGGACCGGCCATAGTGAAAGTTGCTTACTGCAGTGATCGTTTACAGAACACTGAGTACGCGGGGCCACGAGCGTTTCCGTACGGGGAAAAAATACGGGTATTGTATGGAAGTTCCTCCCTTTTGTTTAATGTGAGAAAAAATCCATCATGGATGCTATGCCGGACTCCTACCGACTGAAAATCTCACGTAACGCCCAACAGCCTATGGTTGGGAGCCCCTGGTAAGCCCTCGGAAGGATGTCCCAGGACATTATGTATATATTTTGTTATATTTTAAGTTTCAGTATTTGATATTTATTATCACCTATAAGAAAATCAATTGCCTAGCTATAACGGTTCGTGAGCATACAGCCTAGTAACATACTGACAATCTAAGACCCGGATCAGATTTATAGGGTCCAGTTTTAACTCTTTTAGTACGGAACCCTACAAACTTCCAATACAAACTGAAAGTCGATAAAATAAAAGTCTTTTGTGTGAAATGTATCGAAATGCCTGAAATATTTCATTACCTATCTGCCACTAAAATGTATTTATAAATCAACACAATTAAGTAGTAGTAAATCTGTTTTTACGACAATTTCATGTGACACGTATAACATTTGACATGTTTACTATGCTCGCTGTAATTTATATAAATTTTAAATCGAAAATATCTGCACACAAATGTCAAGAGTCTCTGATTTTGATGTAGGTACCAACTTGTTGACCGTGCGCGCAAACGTCAGATTTTTACGCCGATTTGAATAAACGAACTTATAGCAAAAACATCTATTCAAATCGTCGTAAAAGTCGGCCTACAAAAGTCTGACGTATGCACGAGTAGACCAACTACGTATGACATCGTTCGCACCGACTTGGACCAACTTTCAGCGATGCAAGACAAGCCACACGGCTAGCTAACGAGCGAGCAAGTTAGCGATACTTTGACGTTCTAAACTATGTATAGATAGGCTATAGCTTTAAGTAGTTTCAGAGTTTATCTATTACAAACTAATCTTTCATCTTTGTAATGTTTGTATTTATCGCTGTAAACAGCAGAGGTTCACGCTCGCTATCTGCCAGTGTGACCTGCGCTTAAACATAGCACAGCATACGAGCTACTGGTAACAAACTTAAAAACGACCACCGACCATTTTGGCATCTCATACTTCTGTAGCTACCTCAATTCCATAATTTTCCTAAGTCATATGTATGTAGTTCCATTATTTTTATTGTGTCCCATAGAAATTGGAGGTTACGTACCGCTTGTATTAAACATTGTACATCCGTTCATCTAGATTATTTTTGAAAAGCAATTAGTATAAAGCAATTAGCAAATAGTATGATTAGTATTAAATGATCATAAATTTTTAAATATGGAAAAAGAATTGGTTTCGAGCAGGATTCGAACCTGCATCTTCTCGCATTCCGTGTAAGATTGCTTAACTACGTCGCCCCAAGACGTATATAAGGTGGAAAATTTGGTTGGTTCCGAGTAGGTTTCGGTGGCTAAGTGGTTAAGCATCTTGCACGGAATGCGAGAAGATGCAGGTTCGAATCCTGCTCGAAACCAATTCTTTTTCCATATTTAAAATTTATCAATTCATCTAGTCGTGAACGGTGACAGACTAGTCACCGACGCGTGACAGTCTGTTGCAGACACGCTACACAATACAAGCATTAATATTAGTCTTTATAGGCAGAGCGATTTAAGTCCTGCATAGTCGGCGTTATCTCAGGAGGCCATAACCAAATTATATTTTCAGACAAGTTATTCTGTCAGTTGAAAAACCAGAATTAATCAAAATTGCTGGCACATTATTACTATGGCACTACGTCTGCTAAAGTGACACACGCTGAAATAAATAATCATAATCATAATCATAATCATTTATTTGCATAAATATGGGTAGGTTACAGTAGATGAATACAAAAAAATTAAAGTATCGCCATATTTCGCCCTTAAGCATGCAAAGTACATTATACAATAAAAATATTATCCATAGATTTAGAATTTCTCGCTACTCTCAAATCTATCATTAGCATGCATTATCATTATCATGTACATTCTAAATCTATGATATTATCACAGTTATGACATATCAATTTATATTGATGTATTAATTCAAAAGAAAATGTCATGCATAAAGTATAAAAATTATTGAGTACTTATGTCATTACCAATTTTACAATGTCAAATGAAGAAAATTAAATATAATGTCACACAATAAATATTCCCTTTTCACAATTTATCTGTCAAGTACTCCTGTACACTATAATAACACTTCTCAACAAGCATGTTTTTTAACTTTCTTTTAAAAAGGTCAATAGGTTTAGTATCTAGTAAGTATTTTGGAAGGTGGTTATAAATTCGCGGTGCCATACACAGTACACTATTATTATACAGCATCGTTTTATGTGGCGGAAGGCATATTTTTAAACAGTTTCGCTTACTATAATAGTTAACAAATTTCTTTTCATTGTTTTTAACAAACATAACCATTTCAAATACATAAGTACAGGGCAATGTTAAAATACCGAGGTTCTTAAAATAAGGCTTACAACTGTCAAGCTGTTTAGTGTTACAAATCGCCCTGAGGCATCTCTTTTGCGCTATGAACGCCATTTCTTTGTGTGTAGAGTTGCCCCAGAATATAATGCCGTACCTAATCAGAGACGCTACATTTCCATGATATGCAATCAATAATGTTTGCATGTTGACTGTTCTAGCAAGCATATAGAGAGCGTATGACTGTTGATATAATTTCTGACTTAGGCCTTCTACATGTGTCTTCCAATTTAATGCACAATCAACATTTAGACCCAAGAATTTAGTCATTTCTATTTCCTTAATATTGTTGCCAAGATAGTCGATGTTGATATTTTGTACTTGGGACTTTCTATTTTGAAAAATCATTAAGTTAGTTTTATTTACATTCAATTTTAAATTATTAGATTCTAACCATTTAATTATGTCACTTAGAGTATCATTAATGTGAGATTCCATCAGAGACCTATGCTTGTTCGCAAAAACTATGGTACAATCATCAGCGAACAGGAATGTAGGATGATTTATTATTCTAGGGAGATCATTTATATAAATATTAAATAATAAAGGGCCCATGACACTACCCTGAGGAACTCCCATATTTGCATCACGGAATCCTGATGTAAAAATTATTTCTTTACCAGATTTTGTGCACATGTGTTTAATCTGAGTGGATTGTTTTCGGCCTTCTAAGAATGACTGGATAAGTTTTAAGACAGTACCGCGTATCCCGTAGCAGTTCAGTTTTTTGAGTAGGATTGAATGGTCTACATGGTCAAAAGCTTTGCTAAGATCCATATATAAAGCACATACAGGAATTCTGCTATCTACATTAGGTATAACCTTTTGCAGAAAGTTATAGACGGTTAAGTTTATGCTTTTATTTTTCCTAAATCCAGTCTGCTCTTCAGCAAACAAGTTAAAGCTTTCAAAAAAGTTGTAAACTCTGTCATAGATAACTCTTTCGAAGACCTTAGACAGTACCGGTACCAGTGCAATTGGACGATAGCAGCTAATACATTGCCTATTATCTTTCTTAAATAATGGTTTTATTATTGTGACTTTCAATTCATCTGGAAAATAACCATGCTCCATTGATAAGTTAATAATATAGCTCAAGACATCAGATACTCTAAAGGAAACTTTTTTCAATATTTTTGTTGAAACATGATCATATCCTGTACTATTTGTATCTTTTAAATTTAATATAATTTTGCAGATCTCATTTGGAGAGGTAGGTCTCATAAATAATGAATGCAAGCTATTAGGAACATTAGCAAAATTTGTGTTTGTAACGTTTCCATTTGCCTGTTGTATGAAAAACTGATTGAAACAATCAGCTATGGTCTGTGGATCGTAAGTAATGGTTTTATCGTCAATGCTAATGGCAGTAATTTCTTGTTTAGGAATATTCGACCCTGAATTGTTAATGACTGACCACGCTGCTTTGGACTTATTTTTGGCAGTTTTGATAATATGTTCATTTTGAGTCTTTTTTGTCAGTTTTATTATTTGTCTTAATCTGTAGGATAGTTCCATAAAATTCTTTTTATTATTATCTGTACGGTTTCTACGGTACTTCCACAGTAACTGCCGTTTCCGTTTACAGCATAATTTAATTCCTTTTGTTATCCATTTCGGCTTCTTCACCATATTAACCTTTTCAAATATTACTGGAAAGCATAAATTATAAAACAACGTGAAAAGTTCGTAAAATGATTGGAATGCTCTTCTAGGGTCACTTATTTCATAGCTTTCCGAAAACGTAAGGGAGTTCATGCACTCTACAAATCTGTCAACATTCTCTTGACTTAGGTCGCGTCTTTCTATATACCAGTGTCTACGAGAAGAGCTGGGCTGTATGGGACATGTAAGTATTTGTGCTTTGTGATCAGACAAAGCCAATTCGATATTTACACATAAGCAGCCACGGGAATTGAAAATAAAATTATCCAAACATTTCCCACTTATGGGCCGAGTGGGTTCATGTACACCTAATTTTAGATTATAAGAGGACAGGATATTCAAAAAATCCCGACTAATTCTATCTTTCTCTAAAATATTAATATTGAAGTCACCACATATTACAAGTTTTTTCCTCTTGTGACAATATTGACTGAGCAAAGAACTTAAAGTATTCAGAAAAACATCAATGTCCTCAACACTAGATCTTGGTGGCCGATATATGCATACAATAATCATATTATGCTGTACAAGTTCAACACCTGAGCACTCTGTAATACAATTAGTGTTATAATTTTTTATATCAGTAATTGATCTCTGGTATTATAATATTAGTATTCCTCACAGTGTCAAAAAAATTTCTAACATAATACAGGAATTCATATGGATATCTATCATTGATGCCTGCCAATACAATAACAAAATCGTTTTTACCAAGTGCTTTTATGGAAGTGTTCTCCGATGTGAGTACCTGGTACATGTCAGCTCCAGGTTTCCAGTGGCAGGTTACTAAGTACTCATTTCCCACAAGTTTTTGAAGGATGTTTCGCATGTTACGTCCCTGTTCATCTGCTATTATAATAATTTTCCTCTTAGTTTGCTTCAAATTTTTGGTCACAGTCATTTCATTGAGGTCATCTTGAAGGTTGCTTTCGTCATTTGTTGTAAATAGATCATCGTCATCGTTAATAACACTACATTTCCCGTTTGGGGTTTTTGTGGTCTTACTTGGGCTAATTAATGCACCTTCTTGTTGTTGCGGTTTGTTAGAGATTATTGAAGTGTTTTTAAGGTTTGGCTGTTTTCTTTTTCGAGTAATTCTTGGCGTACCTGAATTAGATTCTCCATAGCTCACTTTTTTATACAAATTAATTACCACCTTACATTTTTCCAGTTCTTCTTTCAAATTAGTATTTTCTGAGTTTAAATTTTCTATTTCATTGTTTGCAATTATTAGTTTGTTTTGCAATATTTCAATTTTTTGTAACAGTTCTCCATTATCGGAACACTCAGTTGTATCTGGTAGACTCAGAATAGTGTTATCAAAAATATCATTAGTTATGGAGACAATATTATTATCAGATGAGTTAGTTCTGCGTGGTTTGCGTAGTGTAATATTTAAAGTACTATTGTCCTCCATTTTCCAAAAGTGATTTTTAATTTGTCCTTGTATAATATTTTTAGTAAACGTTATAATTTTATCCGATAACACTGTTATTCACTGCTAAAAAGGCCAATTACACTGTTATTTTCTATTCTTTAATAAAGTTATCAACAGTTTCGTCAGTTTCCCCAACACAGTAGTTAAAAAAACGTCCATTAGAAACATTATCATTTTAGTTCACATATTCGCCACCAGTAATAAAAATTGGCGCTAGTATAGTTAAAGTGTATAAGTTACTAGCCTGAGTGGTTTAGTCTACGCTGTCTATGGTCATTCAAAAATATTTTTCACAACGTCTTTTATTGCTTTTGAAAGTGTTTTACATGCTTATTTTTATGCAATACACTATAAGTACTAATTTTCTGTGTTGAATGTTACATATTTACTTATTTCATATTGCAAATGCAATTGTAAATGTTGTATTTCATATTGCAAATTGTAAATGCAGTTCTTCTTTTTGTTTCACGTGAGGAATATCCTACATGGATGCTATGCCGGACTCCTATCGACTAAAAACCACACGTGTCATTCCTAACAGCCTACGCTTGGGAGCCCCGGGTAAGCCCTGGAAAGGATGTCCATAAGACAGCATAAACAAATTGTATTTTTCCAGTAGATATAAAAAGGAATTTTTGCAGGTATACGCTAAATTTCAAGGCATGACTTAACGTCTCTTCCGAAGCACGGAAACGCTCGTATAGCCCGTTCGCTCTAAATTAGCCACTGGCGTAGAGGCTGGTGTGGAGGCGAGCGGCAAACTTAGAGCGAACGGGTACTAAATGAAAATGTCAAATACGGTCACTCATCTCACAATCACAATCAACCGTACGTAGCGTAAAATGCTTAAAGCTGAGGGCACATAGGCAACAAAACTGTCGAAAGACAGACAATCGCCTTATAAATAAATTATTATTTACGGACATTTTCACAAAACGCTATCTGATCCCAAAGTAAGCTAGGAATAACCTGCTTGTGTTATGGGTATCAAACCACGGTTATTAATTCGAATAGGCATCGTTGTTCAAAGGGGGAATGCTGCCAGTCTTTTGGGCACAATGCCTCTTGGGCCCTATTTAGATTTAGTTTAGTTTTATTCAAATTGTTAATAGTTATTATGCTTTATTGTACCATTTGTCTAACATTTTATTGAATAAAACTTATTCCTATTTATTTTTAATTAAATACATATCTATATATCATACATTATACATAGAAACACCCAGACTCTTGAGGTAAACATTTATGGATCACACAAACTTTATTTTATTTATTTATTTAATATTTATGCACACAAATAACAACAATAAAAGAAATAACATTAAAAGAAAAGAAGAGTAGGTACAACGGTACTGCTTATTTCTAAAATAGAAATTTCTTCCAGCAGTCCGACGAGAGGAAAGCGTGAAGAATTATATTAAAATATGAGGTAGAAGTGTGAAAGAAATCGGGATTACATAAAGTGCACACACACAAACTTATTTTATCATTATATACATACTCATATACACAATTAGACATATACATACATACATACATACTACATATACTACATATACACATATATATACCTACACATTACACATATCATATCTATGAACTTATCCATCTAAATGATTATATGACCAAAAATGTAAGAAATAACTAAAATTTAAACACAACGATCATAGAGCATTGGAAAGGTAGTGCGAACGAACTTTCTTTTTAAACACTGTTATTGATTTTGAATTTTGTATATTAAGAGGAAGAGAATTCCATAATCTAGCTGCATGGACAGAAAAGGAATATGAGTAGAAGTCGGATTTATAGGCAGGAAATCTAAGATTGAAGCGTAGATGAGACCTACAAGGAGCATCAGGATCACGCCTAAAGGAAAACCGATCCTTGAGGTAGGAAGGTGTAGCAGGATTGTAAAGGATGTTATAGAGAAGACAAAGTAGTGCCTGTGAAAACGGATAGGGAGCCACTTGAGTTCCTTACGAAAATGGGAAACATGATCATATTTTTTGAGATTAAAATTGAAACGGATGCATAAGTTTTGAAGTCTCTCAAGCTTATTTAATAGCTCCTCGGTGGCATCTAAATAGCAAGCATCAGCGTAGTCTATAATGGGACGATTGAGAGTCTGAGCCAGAAGAATCTTCGTTTTGAAGGGTAAAAACTCTGGAGGCACTTCAGAGTGTGGAAAGTGAAATGAACCTTCCTGCTGACTTCATTAATTTGAGGACTCCAGGAAAGATTGGTATCCATTAGTACTCCCAAATTCTTAACTTTATCCAGATATGGTATTTGAGTTCCGTTAAGAAGGACAGGAGGCATTGTGTTCATATCTAATTTGTCGCGCATGTACTTGCTACCAATGACAATTGCCTGCGACTTTCGAGGATTAATGCACAACCCCACCGACCTAGCCCAAGCACCAACACGTTCTAAGTCCTGGTTCATATTAGATATGCCAGATAGGCTATCCGAAGCCGCAAAATGATGGTACAGCTGCAAGTCGTCTGCGTAGAGGTGAAAATTGCCAGAGATAAAACAGAGTTGATGAAAATTGAAAATAAAAGAGGAGAGAGAACACCACCCTGAGGAACGCCTGCAGCGAGCTGACACCAGTCCGAAGACTTTTCATCAAAGCGCACACACTGCGAACGACCTCGAAGATAGGAATCAAACCATGAAATGGCGGAAGGAGATATATTTACTGACTTCAGCATACCAATTAATATGTCAAAATCGAGAGAGTTAAATGCACTGCTGAAGTCTAGTAATACTAACAAAGTAAGTTCCTTCCTTTCCATCGCCCAGCGACTGTCATCCGTTACTTTAATTAGGGCAGAAACTGTACTATGCCCTGTACGGAATCCGGATTGGTAGGAACTTAGAAGATTGTTGGAAGTTAGAAATAGAGATAGTTGCTTATGAACAATATGCTCGAGAACTTTTGAAAGAAAGGGGAGAATACAAATAGGCCGGAAATCAGTCATTGCACTGGGATTCGACGATTTGGCCAAGGGAATCACATAGGCGAGCTTCCAGGCATTAGGAAAGGTACTTGAGAAAAGAGAATAATTGAAAATATGAGTCAACACAGGTAGTAATACCGGAAGTATTGGAGTGATCATCATTGAGCATAATTATGCTATCATTGCCGGTAGCAGAAGAAGTATTAGAAATGAGAGATTTCCGGACCTCGTTTACAGATACCGAATCGAAGTTGAAAGGTAAAATAAGGTACTTTAGTGTTCGGTGAGAATCGAACTTTATGAAACTGTGAACACTGCGAAGGAGACGTCTTACAGACTAAAATATTTTACGGTGCGCGCCCATATCCGACAATCGGCAGTCTTTATACCGAAAGTCGGATCTATTGTTAATTAAAGCAAGAGTCATTGTTAAGATAGTTGCGTCTTTAATGTGCTCTCAGCGTTACGTAGTAATCGTTTACTGAAAGAGATTTGGAAGTAACGAAAGAACTTCAACTGCTTACTTATATATAGCCTTTATCTCTGAAGGGGTAGTCAGATGCATACTTTATAGACTCCCACAATTCTCAATTGAAATTTTGTCCCACTTTAGGCGATGAGTCCATAAGCAAAAATATTCACAATGAAAAATGTCGACTCAAAATATTATGAATTAATTGACAAGTCTCAGTGTTGGGTCTATTTTTAGATACTAGTTAAGTACTAACGAAGACTAAATGACGTCACGTCTGGTCATAGTAAAAAGACATAAGTAAGTTAAAATCGAACTAATGTCTGCGAGCTACTAAGCTCGCAGACATTAGTTCGATTTTATATGCTCGTAGGCACTAGCCTACGAGCATCTACAAGCGGAATACGCACACTAACCAGTCGTGTATGGTACAATGGAGATATTAACAAAATAATGCTTGGGTTATGTTATATTAACAATCCTGAACACATTTTTTTTAGTTCTCGCTTATTTGTTCGCGATGGATGAAAAACTGCCGAACTTTGACGCCGTTTTGGTAATGAGAAAGATCTTGGTCAGACTTAACATCTTACTTTTGCTTCATCGTAATCGCTTTAGTAGAAGCGGAGTTATAAACAAAAATAGAATAATCAAGGTTGGATTTCCGAGAGATCATTATTTTTTAGTCTGACTCTAGATAACCGAAATCCATGCGAGCGGAGCTGCAAGCATCGGCTAGTAACAGAATAATATATTTCCCGGCAGTATAGTCCGTTCAGAGAGATATTACCTATATTTAGATATTACCATTACCTCTAGCACTTAGGTTGCCTATCTTGATTGCTGTGTTACCCCAATAAGTTTTTGTTTCTCCCATGTAGTCTTACTTTTATTCGAAACATATTTTCTTCTTTTGCTGGCGTTTTTTGGGTGTGACCCTTAATTGAAATGTGGAACGTTGTGGAAGCAGCAACTTCGCCTTCGTAAGTGGTGGAAGTGATTTATTTTTTTCAGAAATTCATAAAAAAGTTAATAAATCTGCAATACAATCACATAGTAACAGGAGCACTGTCTTAGTGAAGTTAAGGATATTGTGACATGAAAAACAAAACTATCCGTGCTAAAGGTTGGATGTAATAATCGAAAAAAAATCGGTAAAATGTCTTATGCTGGCACTCATAGGGCGACTTTACTGCAATGCCAACACACACAAATCGACGAGCTGTCAGTCAGGGGTAATATAACTGAACGGAGTATACTTCTCGTGTCTCGCTCTTAGTGTACACAAACCAATAACATTTGTTTTTGTTGTTTAAAAATCAACCATTTAGTTAAAAATTTCGAATCCAATTTTAGTTGCAATATTTGTAGAGCTAAACATCTTATCCTCTTGCACCCATCGAAGCAAAACGCGCTCGGAGCACAGATTACTAAGCGTTTTTTAAATGTTGACATACCATGAAGCGCTCGTGGCCTCGTGGACTCAGTGTCTTGTAGACGATCACTGTATACATTTACTATGGCCGGATATGGATGGGTTACCACCACTTGACCACTTTGTGACATTTATTTACGAGCGTTTCCGTGCTTTGTACCCGGTTTTCAGTAAATAACAGTCGCTAAGCCCAGTTGAAGGCTTAATGGGCCGGTAGAAAAATTTCAACTGTGGGTCGGTCGTCACAATCTGCACGCCCGGGTCGGCAGCGCATATGTAGCGCTTCCTGGTATTGCAAAGTTTCATTGGCTACAGTGAGCCGTATGCTTGTCTGCCACCTAAAGTATCCAAATTGCGCTGTGCGAAAGGCGCCAAAATCTCCCGGAGATACAGACACTGGAGTTATCTCCAGGAGATTGAGACAATGCGGAAGGGTAGTAAAAATACTACTTCTATCCTTTTACTATGGTCTGGTGACGTGTATCTAGTCTACAACGTACCTACAATACGTGAATCATACGCGCTAATGAACTTTTGATTAATTTCATTGATACTGTTCTAGTGTAGCAATCAGACCTACCTATATTTTGAACTAGCTGCTGCCCGCGACTTCGTACACGTGAAAATTATGTTATAATATCAATTTGATTGCTCTCTGCTTAACCCCTAGGATATGTAGCGTGATAATATATTGCCTATTTGAAGACTCTACCCTTAGTTAATATTTGTGAAAAATTTGAATCAAATCTATTGAGTACTTTTCGAGATCCTTCCGGACAAAGCAAAGCAAACAGACAAACAGACAAATCGACAAATAGATAATTTTTTTTCTAACTATATTTTCAGCTTTGGTATCTTATGTTGAACACCTAGCGAGTATTTTTTTAAATATTTTCAAAGACTTTTTTATCATTTTATTATACTACTAGCGTACGTCACGCGGTTTCATCCGCGTAGTTCCCGTTCCCGTGGGAATACGGGAATAAAATATAGCCTATGTTCATCGCAAAGAGTGTAGCTTCCCAACAGTGAAAGAATTTTTCAAATCGGTCCAGTAGTTCCGGAGCCTATTCGTTACAAACAAACAAACAAAAAAACAAAAAACAAAGAAACAAAAAAAACTAATCTTTCCTCTTTATAATATTAGTATAGATGTACGAGCTATATACTTCTTTACTTCAACTATAATATTATAAACAGGAGCCTGCCTGGCGGCTGGGCAACTATTTCTTTTTTTTTCGGTTTTCTAGTAACTTGTCTTTTTCTTTACTTAACTTATTTTTTAACTAAACGATGAAATGTGGACATAGAATATGCCTCAGCCTATCCCTTTGGAAATGAAAGGCGTCATCATTTATACATATCTATACATTATAATAAAATGATAGAAAAGTCAAAACTGTAAAAAAAATACTCGCCGGGTGTTCAACATAAGATACCGAAGCCGAAAATATAGTTAGAAAAAAATTTGTCTGTAAGCTTTGCTTGGTCCGGAAGGAGGAGTTTATTTAAATTTTGCACAAATATTAACTAGGGGTAGGCTCTTCAAATTAGGCTATATATTATCACGCTACATATCCTAGGGGCTAAGCAAAGACCAATCAAATTGGTATTATAACATAATTTTCACGCCTACGAAGTCGCAGGCAACAGCTAGAATGTTAATATAGTGGCATGAAAAATACCTACATCATCTATGAAAATTTCAACTGTCTTACTATCACGTTTATGAGACACAGCTTGGTGACAGACAGACGGACAGAGAGACAGCGACGCCTTAGGTAACGGTTATAAGGGTCACGTATTTGCCCTTTCGTACGGAATCTTTTCTTTTAAAACTATTATACTTTTTATAGGCCAGGTCAAGAGTACCCTTAACCGAAGAGCATGTATGAAGACACTTATGAAAGTTGAAGAAGCGAAAGTTGTTTGCCAGAATCGTAGCAAGTGGAAAGTCATAGTCTCTGCCTACCCCGTTGGGAGACAGGCGTGATATTATGTATATAGGTATGTCTTTTCTTTTAACGTGAGGAAAATCCTACATGGATGCTATGCCGGACTCCTACCGACTAAAAACCACACGTTTCCTACAGAATGCCTACGGTTGGGAGCCCCGGGTAAGCCCTCGGAAGGATGACCCCAGAATTCCCAACCGCGCGCTGTAAGAAACTGTAAAAATTATCATACAAAGTATATTAAAGTTGACTTATAAAAAGGTTATTCATACTGTTGATTGACGGCACTTGGTGGAACTTGCTGCACATATTGGATAACGGCACTTGTAATGTTCCACAATATTCTAGGTCTAGGTCGAGATGGAAGCACAAGGTAGTACTACCCTGTGCTTCCATCTCGAGTAATCTAGACCTTTGAAATGGTGTGAAGCGAAACTGGTCAGGTTTATATAATTAATATTGTGGAACAGTACAAGTGTCGGGTGCACTTCCGAAAACACACACACACAGATCGATTTGAAACTTTGCACCCACCTTCCTTTGGATGTTCTAAGACAACGCCTAAAGGGATTTTTGGCGCATAGCAATAGTTTCCGAGAAATCAAATTTTGAAAATTGGATTTTAGCACGCGGCGCGCGTTTTATCTATCCCCGCTCAATCCTACTTGGATTGATTAGGTTAGAAGGCTAAGCGGAGCGCAGCGGAGCTTCCGCATTAGCATTCGTGGTTATTATTTTAATAAAAATTAAAAAAAATGTTAATTAATAAAAATAAATAATGAAAATAAAAATAATATAAAATATTTCGAAAACTGCTTCGAATCGCCAAAAACAAGGCCTGTGCAAAATTACAGCTCAATCGAAGGTTTCGGAAGTTTATCCCAAGTGTCGTTTTCAATATTATAAAAAGGTCATTTACACAGTTATGAATAACAACAGAGTAGATAGACGTCGTCACATGCATTCTGATTCTGCGGTTTTGTTATCGTCTCTAGTCTAGTTTTTAAGTTAGGAGGGCCTGAACAATCTAGTATTTAGAGGGATAGGTCAGGGTTTTTACTGGCTTTGTCTAGATTTTTAAGTCTATTTAGTGTTCCGTATACCGTAAAGGTAAAAACGGGACCCTTACAGATGATGTATTTCTGTATCCATAATGTCCCATATAATTCACGAAGGAATAACACCTTCGATCATCCACACATAAAAAAACGGGACTTCCGTGCCATACAATTAACTTGATATTTTTTAATTTATTTATATGTTTTGTACACACAATAATTAATAACAAAAGAAATCATATGGAATAATTGTACATACATACATACATACATACATACATATGGTCACGCCTTTATCCCGAGGTAGGCAGAGGCATGTTATATGCCCACATTTCACCTTTGTATGATTTGTCCCACGTAATAGGTGTTGAGCCGTATTGCCGTGTTTAAATGGACAGGCGCAGGTTGTGACTGCCTGCTGTTGAAAATAAAGCCTTCAACTTAGCTTAACGACTGCCATTTTACTGGCAACCGGGACCAACGGCTTAACGTGCCTTCCGAAGCACGGAAACGCTCAAATAAAGGTCACAAAGTGATCACATGGATGGTCACCGATCTAAGGACTGGCCATAGTGAAAGTTGCTTACTGCAGTGATCGTATACTATATAATTGTGCAAGGCACTTTTTAGGTAGGTTACAGAACCATTTGTGAATCTTTTAACGTGTGGTTGCAAATCCTCATGGATGCTATGCCGGACTCCTACCGACTAAAACCACACGGTGACCTACCATCTGTCTACGTCGGGTACGCCCTCGGAACGCCAAGTTTTCCAATACTAGACTATACTCTGTAAAATAGAGCTTGATCTCTGTGACAGTTCTACAAACGTAAACAAGAATAGACTTTATGTCAAACGGAATAAAGTTTATGTGGGTGAAATGCAGAGAGTGAGAACACAGGGCAAACTGTAAGTAAATAAAAACTTTATGCCTTTGAAATAAAATTCAATTTTGTTTGCGTTTGTAGAACTGTCACAGAGATCTGAAGCAATATTTTACTGAATATAAGCACAAATTAGAGATAGTACAGGTGGAAACCTGCATACTAAATTCGCTGAGGCTACGCACACATAGACAACTCATTCACAGACACGAGGTCAGGCGGTCTCTCAACCGAATTTTCGATACTAATTGTGCGCGAGTGTGTGTAGCAGAGGGTAGGTGTGAAAAAAAAGTACATACATGAGTTTTCCATCTGTACTATCTCTAATTTGTGGTAGGAGTATTCTAATATGTATCTACCCACATATAAAAGGTGATTTAATTTTAAAATTTATTTCATTTATAGATACCCGCAGATATAAATAATCTTATCTACTAATACTCGTACCTATATTAATATACGAAAGTTTGTGAGGATGTTTGTTACTCTTTCACACTCCAACGGCTGAACCGATCTGGCTGAAATTTGGTACAGGGATAGATAGAATAGAATTATAGACTTTTTATCCTGAGAATAAGTTGCCACGGGAAGCGGGAACGGGAACAAAATCGAAATAAACATTTACGTATAACACAAATATTGTTGTGACCCAGGATTCGAACCCAATACCTCAGCACGACAGTCGCATACACTTATCACTGCTCCACTGAGGCAGTCTTTGACGCAGATAATACTAAACAAATAACTAAGACCTTTTAATGCCTTCAGTTAAAAGATATTAACAGCTCAACTTACATTGGCTAATCGGTCTAAATATCCATTTCCCCTTGAGCTGTGGGATTAAAAACTCACTTTGGTCCCGGGAGTTCAGGTTATAGTGGTTGTTAGTTATTCTAGAATCTAGATTTTAATGAAACTAGTGGTGTATAATCTTTTTAGATTTCCGTGACGGTTCTGCTAGTTGGGATTTGAACCAAAAGCCCCCGGTTCCGTAGCACTCCAACCACTACAGTTACTGGTTGATACTGTTAATTGATGACACTTGATGGAAATTTACAATGGCATGTATTTAAATTGATATCTGTATATTCCCTTTTTTTGAACTAAATATTTCAAAGTTAAACCAAAAATACTGACTTGCACACTAATTATGCACACTAAATAAATCGAATTCATTATACTGTTTAATGGTATTTGCAGAACTGTTTTACTGAACGAATAACTATTATCAAAATTGTATATCTAATAATTCCTAAGTTCAACAAAAGTATTAAAACTTTTTTAAGGAAAACCATCCCCTAATTTACTTTTAGGAACATCGTTTATTCTAAGTAAAACACCAATTTAACCAGTCACCTCTACAAAATTAAATTTTATTGATCAAAAAAATAAAAGCTAACCTAACCTATTCCGTTATAAGATTGTATAATTTAGAGTGCAAGTTAGTATTTTTGATAAACAATTCGTATTTCTGTTTTACAAATCACATATTCGATGTACAAACCACATTTTTGGTGTGAATTCGATCAAAAAGTTCATCTCGTTCTGAGTAATATTTAAGTTTTCTAAGTAGGACATGTTTAGTTAATGAATTGGTTTTTTTGCACATCATTAAATTTTCTGGTTTGCATTCAGTAAATTAGTGGAGTTACCTAGTGTGCAGAAAAATTAAACAGATGTGCATTTAAAAATATCCCATTTACAATTATTTCAATTGTCATTGTTTATTTTTTTTTTTTTTTTTTATACCACTAAGGTGGCAGACAAGCATACGGCCCACCAGAAGGACCGGTGGTCACCGCAGCCTAAGAACGTTTGCAACACCAGAGGTGCCACACTCGCGCTGCCGACCCTGTAAAAACCTTCTAAGACCCCTTTTGAAGAACCCCATACTGTAGGCGTTTGGGAAAACCGAGGCAGGGAGGTCATTCCACAACCTAAGCGTGCGCGGAAGAAAACACCTATCGGATCTAACCGTGCTGGAACGCACCGGACGCAGAGTGTGAGGATGAACTCCCTGTCTGTGGCGAGCGGTGCGATGATAGAACGTAGCCGTGGGCATCATATCAAACAATTCCTCAGAGCACATACCATTGTACAGGCGGTAGAACACGCATAAGGAGGCAAAGTCTCTCCTGTCGCAAAGAGGTTCCACACCAGCTGTAAGTACAGGATCGTTGACAATTCTTACAGCTCGTCTTTGCACCGAGCCAAATGGACGAAGCTGATATTCAGGTGCTCCCGCCCAGAGGTGACAGCAGTACTCCATATGCGGCCGCACTTGCGACTTATAGAGAAGCAGTGTTTGCGCCGCAGTGAAGTACCGCCGCGCCCTATTGAGCACACCTAGCTTCTTGGACGCCAGCTTAGAATTGTCCTCCCAATGACTACGGAACTGAACGTCACTGGAGATGTCAACGCCAAGGATCCCTATACTTTTGGAGATGGAAAGAGATGTGCCCTGAAATTGCGGCGCTACAGTAATTGGGGCTTGCTTAGCGGTGAAAAAACACGCTTGTGTCTTGGAAGGGTTGAACTGGACAAGATTTTGTCCACCCCAATCGGACACTCTAGTAAGAGTAGCCTCGATTTCAGACACAAGCTGTTCACGATTTTCCTCTACTGTGTCCCGAGAGATACCGGGGCGGCCCGTGTAACAAGTGTCCCCCGTACTGTCGTCCGCATAACAATGAATGCCATCAATAGACAACATGTCATTGATATGCAGCAGAAACAGAGTAGGGGACAACACTGAGCCTTGCGGTACTCCAGCGTTTATGGCCATGCAGTCCGAACAGCTGCCGTCAACGACGGCCCTGATGCTTCTACCGGCCAAGAAGCTGGACACCCATCCGCATAATCTCTCAGGTAGTCCATATGAGGGCAATTTCGTAAGAAGACCACGGTGCCAGACCCGGTCAAAGGCTTTAGAGATGTCGAGGCTCACTGCTAGAGCCTCACCCTTACTCTCGATAGCCGCCGCCCATCGGTGTGTTAGGTACACAAGAAGATCGCCCGTCGAGCGACCGTGACGGAAACCGTACTGCCGGTCGCTGAGCAGGTCGTGTTCCTCAAGGTACCCCAGGAGCTGTGTATTAATTACACGCTCCATCACCTTGAATAAAAGGGAGGTGACGGCTATAGGCCTGTAATTGGCCGGGTCGGTCCTGTCACCCTTCTTGGGTACAGGATGTACATACGCGATCTTCCACGACGCCGGGACTTGTTGCATGGAATAGGAAAGTGCGAAAAGACGTGTAAGTACCGGACACAACTCTGGACCACAATGCTTTAGTACCACCGCGGGAATGCCGTCTGGCCCACTCGACTTATGAACGTCCAGGGATTGAAGCTCCCGCCGGACATTCCGCTGTGTAAATTTAACTTCCGGCATGGAAGTGCCACAACTCGGAATGCCCGGCGGTAAAGCACCCCCGTCGCTCATGGTCGAGTTAGAGGCAAAGAGATTACCCAAAAGGTCGGCTTTCTCCTTGGCACTCTGGGCCAAACTACCGTCGGGTTTAAGCAAGAATGGTAATCCTGACCGACAGAAGTTTCCCTCGGCAGCCTTGGCAAGCGACCAAAATTCACGACTTTCTGAAGGGTAGCTTGCTAGCCGTTCGCCAATTCTGCCGACGAAATCGAACTTGGCCTTGACGATTGCTCTTTTACTGGACCTCGAGGCGGCATTTAATTTGCGTTTTACCTCAGAGATGTTTGGATCTGAATTTGCACGAGCCGTGGTCCAAGCGCTGTAGGCAGATTCTTTCTGCATTAGAGCTTCTCTGCAGAGCCGATTGAACCACGGTCGCTTTTTTGCACCTACAGGGATCCAGCGGTTGGGAATGTAGCATTCCATACCCTCCAAGATCCCCTCAGCGACTGCTATAGCACAAGAATCCAGATCCTCTGAGGCAAAACAAAGCCGCCACCACGGGTACGACGCATAGAACTCTCGCAGTCCATCCCAGTCTGCTGACTTGTAGTGCCACACATGTCGCCACTCCTTGGGCCGAGGTGGTTTAGGCCTTGCGAGAGGCACATGCGTCCGAACGACACAGTGGTCCGACGATCCTAGCGGAGCATCCACTGAAACGTTGTATCCGTCCGGACGCGTTGTCAGCAGGAGGTCCAGCAATGCACTATGCTCGTTCTCCCTGTCTGGTATCCTTGTATGGGATTTAACCAGCTGGGAGAACCCATAGGTCAAGGCAAATTCGTGAGCAGCTTTTCCCGCAAAGTCGGTGGTCCGGGAGCCCAACCAGTCAACATGATGACCGTTGAAATCTCCCAAAATCACTATCTCCGCGGAGGGACACTGCTCAATCACCCTGTCAGTCGACTGCTGCAGGTGGTCATAAAGGCGAACTGTGTCCGTGTTACCGCTGTGAGACCTGTACACGCACGCGTAGATCCGGGTGTGGCCCCCGTGATCCACGCGCGCCCATAACGTAGACAGGTCCCTGTCTTCGAGGCTTGTAAGACGGCGACAGCAGACATCATCCCGGACGTACATACACACCCCGGCTTTCCGCCTAAAGTGGTACTCCAGCTTGTAGCCAGGGTACATTAAGTCAGATGCATCTTCCGGGCATGAGATCTGCGTCTCCGTCAAGAAAAAAAGGGTCGGCTTCGCAGTTTCAAGATGGTGGTGGACTACGTTGATGTTCGCGCGCATGCCTCTGATGTTGCAAAAGTCCACTTGAAGTGTGGACGCCGATGCCGCTGTGGATACCCTTTTATTTTTCCTTTTTGCTGCCATGGTTGTTTTTTTTTAAAAGAGGAATTAAGAAGGTTGAGGGGGCGCCTGTGTGCCGCTGGCGCAGGATGTGTTCGAAGTGTAATTTATGATCTAAATAAGTACCTAAATAGCCTTTGAGAATGCCGTAAGGTGAAACCGGTTAGGTATTACATTAATAGATAAATATTGTGGAACAGTACATACAAGTGAAGTTTTTCAATGTGCACTACAGTTACAATATAACACCTACATGAGGTAAATGGCAGATCTCTTCTCTTCTTTTCTTCTAGTAAAAAACCGGCCAAGTGCGAGTCGAACTCGCCCAAGAAGAGTTCCGTAGCAGCAAGTATCATAATATAAAAGTTCTTATAGTTCGTTGTAACTTTGATTGACGTGTTAACACGTTCGCAGTGGTAGTGATTTTTCTCGGCGAAAATTGCGGTTTACGACGTCTTAAAATAAAACTACTTACTAGATCTCGTTCAAACCAATTTTCGTTGGTAGTTTTTATAACAAAGTACATTATATATTTTTTTAGATTTATCATTCTCTTAGTTTAGAAGTTAGAGGGGGGGGGGGGGGGGACACACACATTTTTCCACTTTGGAAGTGTCTCTTGCGCCAACTGTTCAGTTTAGGAAAAAATGATGTTAAAAACCTCAATAGCATTTTTCCAGACCTATCTATAGATAACCCACACGTGTTAGATGAAGAAAAAAAATTATTTGAGTTTCAGTCCTGAGTATGGGGATCCCCAAAATTTACTGCTTTTTTTCTAGTTTTATTTAAAAATCTTTATGCGGTTCACAGAATACATCTACTTACCAAGTTTCAACTGCATAGGCCTTATAGTTTTGGAGAAAAATGGCTGTGATATACGGACGGACAGACAGACATGACGAATCGATAAGGGTTCCGTTTTTTGCCATCTGGCTACGGAACTCTAAAAATGTAAAAATAAATGTGACGGTACATCCCTACTAATATTAAAAAGGCGAAAGTAACTCTGTCTGAGGACTATCGGCCTCCATGACCGGGGGTCTGAGGACGGTGAGAGGGTCACTCACCATCCTTACAGAAGCAGGCCCATGACGGCAGCGTGACGTGAGCAATCCACGCACGCCCCCCCTTAGAAGCAGGACCACACCCGAAACCCCCCCAAAGACGCGGGATAGCACCCGAACCACCCCCTGGGCGAGGCCGCAATGGCGGCCTAAGGTCTGTTGGGAGTCCTGGGACATCCTTCCGAGGGCTTCCCCGGGGCTGCCAACCATAGGCTGTTGGGCGTTACGTGAGGTTTTTTAGTCGGTAGGAGTCCGGCATAACATTCATGAGGATTTTCCCTCACGTTAAACAAAAAAAAAAGTATCTTTGTTTGTCTGCCTGTACCAAATTTCAACCAGATCCGTTCAGCCGTTACAGCGTGAAAGAGTAACAAACATCCAAACATTAGCAGCTGGTAGTAGGATCTATAACATTGTCTTCTATATAAGAACTCATACACATCCCAGTACAATAAACTCAGATAACACTGAGTACACGCCTCTGTCGCCCCCACACGGCTATCAGAAGCGTGATAACCTTTGGTATCAATACATACATAATATGGTGGTCCTATGGAAGAGAAATGTCGTCTTTATTATATGTTTTAGGTATATGTTCGTAGATAGATATGCTGTATTTCAATAGCTTTGCGCAAAAATGTAAACAAACACATTTGATCCTATATGTCCACAGTTACTTGCAATTGAGTATTCACCCTGATTATATTCCAGTATTCAGGAGTCATACAGTGTTCTTAAAATCATTTCGATACCAAATAACTTCGTTGTGGCTGTTTATTTTCATTAATATTACCTACTCAGGATAGTAAAAAATTCAATGATTTGTCATACTATATTTTTCTACTCATCTGTCTTAGACAACGATTGTCAAAACATGACATGTTTACATTATTGCCAGATCGGGCAGGGTTGGACTATATACCTAATATGTTCGTAGATATATATCGTCACGCCTTTATCTTCGAAAGGGTAGGCAGTAACCACCATTATTTCATCATTTTGTCTACTGTATAAGGCCCAAGCACATTTTATCTTGATCAAGCACTTTTTCTTTATACCACTAAGATGGCAGACTAGCATACGGCCTATCAGAAGGACAGGTAGCCACCGTAACCTATGTATTTTTTATACTGTTGATTGTTGGCACTTGGTGGAACTTGCTGCACATATTGAAAACGACACTTGTACTGATCCACAATATTTATTTTCCTCCATCTAGACCTTTGAAAATGCTGTGGAGCGAAACCGGTCAGGTTTTTAATAATAAATATTGTGGAACAGTAAAATGTCGTTTTCAATATTTAACCTATGTACGTTTGCAACACCAGAGGCGCCACACTCGCGCAGCCGACCCTGTAAAAACTTTCTAAGACCCCTTTTTAATTTTAGTAATTTAAAAAGCCTTTGATAAACGATGCATCCACCTAAAGACAAACGGTTATACCGCACTACCTTGACAACAGCAGTACTTCCTCTCCTAAATCAATAAAAGATCTTATTTCTGTGGCTATAAGGTCTATTTTAACTCAAAGCGACGTTGATAAGTACAATTTTGTTCTTCTTTTTATGCGGCTCTCGCAAGGAGCGGTACTGGGGCCCTTTGTTTGCGACCTTGATTTACTTTGCAGTTGCACGAGACGTGTGTATGACTGATTTACCTGTTAAACTTCTTTTTTATATTCCATTAATAATTCAGTGTTTTCTATTAAGATTTAGTATTTTATAGCACTAAAGTGGCAGACAAGCATACGGGCTACAGCCCTCCCGAACAAAAGTGGGCACCGTAGGCAATGGACATATGCAACAACAAAAGTGCTCCTTTCGAAAAATCATAGAAATTCATTACTTTTTTCAGTTAAATAGTAACTTGATTCTTTCTGTAACATACCTCCGACAGACTTTTCCTGTCAGATGAGAGAATTGGACCATTTGAGCCCGCTAGACATTTTGCGAATTGGACATAATGCGACTTCTGCGAGATGCGAGATTCTATCGGTGAACAACTCATAATCGAAACATTCTATCGGCAGCTCATCCGACAGACAAACGTCTGTCGGAGGTATGTTTCAGAGCCTAGTAAGTTTGGGCAATCAAGGCCATATTTGGCATTGCCATTTCAGATCAAAGGAATTTTAGTGAGATCCATTCATAATCAAAAGAATTTTTAAAGCTAAGATTAGGTATTAATAACTTTGGCTTTCGAACCAAAAACTCGCATCAAAATTGGTTCATGTGTCTGGGAGCTATGATACCACTGACAGACAGATACATACATACATACATATAGTCACGTTTTTATCCCCGAAGGGGTAGACAGAGGCATAGTACCTATGACGTGGGACATAAAACTATAAGGTGAAATGTGGGCGTATATTATTCCTCTGCCTACCCCTTCGGGGATAAAGGCGTGAGTATATGTATGTAGCGACCGAGGCAGTCTGTGTAACAATCGCGGAAGTCTGGGAGAGGGTCGATGAACTTGTGGCGAAGTTTGGTGGCTAACCCCGGACGGATGAGGTGTGGCTGCAATTGCAGCGACGGACTATTTGTAAAGAGTGGCCGTGAGTTTTCTTGCCAGGTTTTTCCTGATGGGCTTTACCTAATGTCTTGCGAATCTGGCAGTGAATGAAGAATCAGAAATCTTGACGTTCATAAGTTTTACTTATTGACCTGTATGATTAAAGATATTTTTATTTTATAAGGCCTCAAATTGGATGTCAGATCAGAGATGAGCGGGTTGACGGTGACAGCGGTGTGACTGCGACCCATAGAAACAGCGAAACTCTGGAACAAACATTTGTGGATAACACAAATATTTGGTCCGACCTGGGAATCAAAACCGCTACCTCAGCTGGCAAGGTTTCACTACCGTCTGCACCACCGAGGCAGTCACAACATTCCCTGTTCTACCATCACAAAAAATATTATTATGGGAAGCTGAAATAAAAACAAAAGTTGAATTAAGCCGAGCAGTTTACCTTGAGAAAGCATGCGTCGCCCAACGTCATTACATAATACCAAAAAATCAATTATGTTCGGACTTTCACTGTCTACATTATGGCAATATTTCAGCTCATTCCCATATCTAATGTGTTGCTAATATTATAAAAATCGCTGTCAATTGTTGTGTGAAAGTATCGTCTATGAAGGTTATTATTTTTTTAAAATGTCATTAGTTTTTAAAATTTTTACATGCGGAATTTCCGCACACCATTGATTCGTCATCTTATTGCTTACACATCACAAGCTGATTTATTTATCTTGGGACTTCCTTTCGAGGACTTTGTGTGTAGCTCAGCTCTGCTGCGGTAGGGCTCCTTGTGGTTTTAGCTGGCAGGACAGGAGTCTATCTGCATGGCATCCAATGAGGATTACCACACGTAAAAGAATTCGATGGACCTATTTTTAGACTAGAAAGAAAATACAACACCCATTTCCTAATAATATAGAAATAAAGCCCTGATATTTATGTAACATTCGACAGGCTGTCCTGGCTGTTCATAATTTTTGTAATTTTGGTCCGGATTTCAGAATGATTACAAATTTTCTCAATTATAAGTAGTTTCCTGCGGGTCGCGGCGACTTGCGCCTGTCCATTTTAACACGGCGATGGGCTCACCACCTATTATGTGGGACATAAAACTATAAGGTGAAATGTGGGCGTATACTATGCCTCTGCCTACCCCCTCGGGGATAAAGGCGTGAATATATGTATGTAATTAGTTTCCTGTATATTACATGAGATCCACAAAACTACAAAACAAGGGATAACTGTGCGTGTGTGTGTGTGTATGTGTGTCTTGTTTATTTTCATTTGACGTCATATATATCTATGTACGTATACTTCAAAATTATAACATACCTTATTGCACTAATATCCTGATGAACATGTAGACAATTTTTTCACAATCTGAAAAAAATAAAAACACATAAATCAATATTTTTCAACACTATAACAATAACACCCCTCGTTTTTCATCTGGGGTTAAATATTGGATAGCCATGGCGACATTATAATCCCTACTAATATTATAAATGCGAAAGTAACTCTGTCTATCTGTCTGTTACGATTTCACGCCTAAACCGCTGAACCGATTTTAATGTTTGGTAAAGAGATAGCTTCAGTCCAAGAGAAGGACATAGGCTACTTTTTAACTGACTGCTAAAGATGTGTCGTGATTTTACGCGATAACGACTTCTACGCGGATGACGCCGCTAGTAGCGAATAAAGTGTCACTCTTACACGCCGCAAGGCTAATGACAGTGCCCCCGTGGCCTTCAAGTTGTAGGCCAATGAAAAACCCAAACTTGAAAGTGAGAGTGAGATTTTGTAGTCGGTAGGAGTCCGGCATAGCATCCATGTAGGATTTTCCTCACGTTGAAAAAAATCGGTTGTCTGTAAAGTCGGTTTACTCAGCCTTAAATGGAACG
Organism: Miltochrista miniata; assembly: GCA_933228765.1. Taxonomy (NCBI): domain Eukaryota; kingdom Metazoa; phylum Arthropoda; class Insecta; order Lepidoptera; family Erebidae; genus Miltochrista; species Miltochrista miniata. Next base: position 15,031,512 of record OW121777.1, read on the forward strand.
CCCCAGAGCGAGGTAACGCCGCATACGTCATGTTTATTCGTGCGTGCAGCCGGTTACATCGAATTATAAGACGTTGTCACGTCAAAAGGATGGGTAGGAGTATTTTATTGCGCTTCTTTTTTTGCATTAAATAACCGCTGTAACTGACACCCCACCCAAATCCGTCTGCAAGTAAGTGCAAGCACAAAATTCCATCCTTATCACTCTTAAGCGAATCACATATACTTGTCTCTTTCGCTCTTTCTAAAGAGACAGAAATTTTGGAATAAATTCGAACGTCAATATCGTTTAGTTCGTTAGTTGGGGGTTTGTGGATGTTCAACATCATATGAGCGTAAAACCCGGTAACTACAGCGAAAGAGAAATGTGAGGGAACCTTGTATTTTTACTCCTATTTATTTAACTACTAGCGGACGTCACGCGGTTTTACCCGCGTAGTTCCCGTTCCTGTGGGAATACGGGAATAAAATATAGCCTATGTTCACCGCAAAGAGTGTAGCTTCCCAACAGTGAAAGAATTTTTTAAATCCGTCCAGTAGTTCCGGAGCCTATTCGTTACAAACAAAAAAAAACAAAAAAAAAAACAAATCTTTCCTCTTTATAACATTAGTATAGATTTTTTCTATTTTTACTCCTTTTTAGGGTTCCGTGACGTCATCCGTTACCAGGAGACAGATGAAATTTTCACACAGATGATGTATTTCCGTTGACGCTTCTACCACAGAGAACCAAACGCCAACAGTATAGGGTTCTTCAAAAGTGGTCTTAGAAGGTTTTTACAAGGTCGGCAGCGCGAGTGCGGGCGCCTCTGGTGTTGTAAACGTTCATACTTAGGCAGGGCCTGATTTACCCATAAGCTAACTAAGCTGAAGCTTAGGGCGCCAGGATCAAGGGGGCGCCTGGCGTTGGGCTCGGCGCAGGGCTGTGACTTACGATGCTCCCAAAAAGGAGCACACAAAACATCTAGCAATTTTAAACAGATTGTAACAACTCCTAACAACCAAAGACTTCTATATAAACTGAGGTTTATATAGAAGTCTTTGCTAACAACGTGTTTAAAATTGTTAGTTAACATTTTGTTACACCAAAGTACATAATAATATTTGGTAATTTAGTGAAAATACAAATACGTGCGTTAAAATCAAATTCCTGCGCCCATCTCCCTGGCAGCGTGGTAGTAAATACGACTCCACCCGTGTCGCGTTCAAGGCACCCAGGAACCAAAGTGAATGGGTGTCCAGCTTTTTGACTGGTAGAAGCATAGGTTCTGAATGCATGGCCATAACGCTGGAGTACCACAAGGCTCAGTGTTGTCCCCCACTATGTTTCTATTGCATATCAATGAGATGTTGTGTATTGACGGCTTTCATTGTTATGCGGACGACAGTAGATACGGGCGACACTTGTTACACGGGCCGCACCGGTATCTCTCGGGCTGCAGTGGAAGAAAGCTGTGAACAACTTGTGTTTGAAATCGAGACAACTCGCAATAGAGTGTTCGATTGGGAAAAACAAAATCTTGTTCAATTCAACCCTACTAAGACACAGGTTTGTGTATTCACCGCAAAGAAAATCCAATTTACTGTATTTATTGCGCCATAATTTCAGGGCACAACTCTCTCCTACTCTGACAGTATAGGTATCCTTGGTGTTGACGTCTCCAGTGACGTTCAGTTCCGAAGTGATTTGGAGAATAAGGCCAAGCTGGCGTCCAAGCCGCTAGGTGTGCTCAACAGGGCGCGGCGGTACTTACTGCGGCGCAAACACTGCTTCTGTTTAAGTCGCAAATGCAACCGCACATGGAGTACAGCTGCCACTGCTGGGTGAACAATATCAGAATGAATTGACTGAATTCTTCCGTTCGACTCGGTGCAGAGGCGAGCCATGAAGTGGTCAACGATCCCATGCTTGCAGGTGGTGTGGAACCTCTTCGCGACAGGAGAGACTGCCTCCCTGTGTGTGACCACCGGTACATCTGGTGAGCCCTATGCTTGTCTGCCTCTTTGGTGTTATAAAAAAAGTGTGAGACGGTGCTGTTATGACGGTGAAACCGGTCATGGAGGAGTGGCTGGAAGGGCACCATTGCACCAATATTACTGACGATTTAATTAACCCCGCCGTAAAACGAGAAGTGTTTTAAGTTTGACCTGTGTATCTGTGTATGTGTGTGTCTGTCTGTGGCATCGTAGCAGCCCAACAGATGAGCCAATTTTGCGGTTTTCTATGCTCGAAAGTCAATGTGCCGGGGCCATCCCTAGCACATCGGCTTTCGAACCGTTCTTAGCTATAAATTTTGCACTTCCTGAGTTATGAAGGGATTTCACTAAGATTTAATGGTTCGATTTATCGGAAACTGGATGTACCGAGGTACTGTTAATAGGTACTTTGATGGTATTTTTATCTCGCTTTTTACTGGCTGATGCATCAAGTCATAACTTCACAAGAAGTCTCAGAATCAGGTTTTATTTTATTTTCAAATTAACAAAGAATAACGATTAGGAACTTAGGATCAGCTTACATAGTCTCTTTTGTAAGTTTTGTAGGTAGGACTTAAATTAGTTGCAGCTGGGGGCGCATATTCATAGCTAGCCTAGGGCGCGCGGTACCCTAAATCAGGCCCTGTACTTAGGCTGCGTTTACCACCAGTCCTCCTAGTGGGCCGTATGCTTGTCTGGCACTTTAGTCTTATCTTACATATTAAAATGAATCGCAAAATGTGTTGGTAAGCGCATAACTTCAGAACGGGTGGACCGATTTCACTATTCTTTTTTTGTTGTGTACCTTACACAACAAAAAAATTGTCAGGAGAAGGTTCCTAAGGAAGAAAAAAATATTGTATTCCCACGGGAACGGGAACTACGCGGGTGAAACCGCGTGACGTCCTCTAGTACTATATAAAAAAAGCAGATACTGAAAACAAAATAAACTGTAAATTTTCCATATTACAGTAAATGGGATTTTTTACTGATGGACAATTTAGTAATAGCACAGCCTACAGAGTAGGTTTTCTCTAGTAGGGTCCCGGTTTTACCTTTTGGGAACGGAACTCTGAAAAGGAACTGGCGACGCATATCAACTGTATGTGAATCAATCTATGACATACTGGCATTAGTATCGATATTATTTTGAAGCTTCACAGCATCATCAAAGGTAACTCAACCTGAGTTACCTTTGAGAATGCTGTGAAGCGAAACCGGTAAGGTTATATGTAATAATCTTGAAAATAGTGTAATAAAGTACAAGTGATAAAGCAAAAGTGCATAATGTGTTATAATAAGTTCCATCAAGTGCCAACAATCAAGATTATAAATGATAGTCATTTTTTTTGCTATAATAGTAGTTAAAAAGTTTAATCGTACTAAAATGTCGATAAAGAGATTTTCCAAGTTTTATTCTATCTCTGTAACAAATGTAAGAATTAATTTCAAGCATTATAGACAGACATCACTTCACTTTTGCATTTGTGTACAAATAGGGCTTACTCTAACTAGGATCTTCTAGATGACTAATTCTAGATGATCTAACAGTTTATGTAACCAAAGCGCTCAAGGCCAGAGAGCCCCAGGACCACCCCAATGCTTCCGAGCACCCTGAATAATAAACCTGCCACGTGGTACCTATACGTACCTACTTCTTTTAAGGGTTTCGTAGCCAAATGGCAAAAACGGAACCCTTATAGATTCGTCATGTCTGTCTGTCCGTCCGTGTGTCACAGCCACTTTTCTCCGAAACTATAAGGCCTATGATATTGAAACTTGGTAACTAAGTAGATGTATTCTGTTAACCGCATTAAGATTCTTATGTAAAACTAGAAAAAAAGCAGTAAATTTTGGGGGTCCCCATACTCAGAACTGAAACTCAAATTTTTTTTTTCATTGAAACCATACGTGTAGTGTATCTATAGATAGGTCTTCAAAAATGCTATTGAGGTATCTAACATCATATTTTTCTAAAGTGAGCTGGTAGTTTTTTTACTACGTCATAAACAGCAATTTTCGGTTAGAAAAATCACTACCACTGCGAACGTGTTAAAACATCAATCAAAGTTACAACGAACTATAAGAACTGGGCGAGGTGGAAGATATGGGCGAGTCCAACTCGCACTTGGCCGGTTTTTTTTTCTTTTTTTTTTAACGTGAGGAAAAATCCTCATGGATGCTATGCCGGACTCCTACCGACTACAAAACCTCACGTTACGCCCAACAGCCTACGGTTAGGAGTCCCGGGTAAGCCCTCGGAAGGATGTCCCAGAACTTTTCCAAGCATTAATTCTATCTCAGTATCAAACTTCAACCTTGATGCTATGCCGACTCACACCGACTAAAACCACGCGGTGCCCTACCACTGCTCCGGCCAGGAGTACTGGGTAAGCCCTTGGAAGGATGTTCCAGAATTTCCGACAGAGTTTGACTACCACCGCAGGCTCTCCTAGGGGTTCTATTCTAGATTTACCTTTGGTAGGTTAGGTAACCAAAGCGCCCAAAAGGACCAAACGACCACCCCATTTCTTCCTAGCACCCTGAATAATAAACCCGCAACGTGGTATACGTACTTCTAATAGGAAACCCAACAAAACATGAAAGCCGTGAGATCGTTCTCACCAGACTGCCCCTCTCTAACACGTATAATGTGAAAGTGAAAGTTCAATCCGATTGACGTTGTCATCTTTGTTTTATTTCAAACTTTGAACAGATGATCCATGTGACCTAGTGACGTAGTTTAATGCGACAGAGTCACAGCTACAGACAAAGTCTCGCCATAAGCCCCTCTGCACTCTATTTTATGGAGAGGATCTAAAACACAGAAAAATATACGACAGAATCATAGTTTTTCATCAATGATCGTTGACAGAACAGTGAGCTAGCTTTGATAACACGAACGTATGTAAAAAGACTACCAAACCCAACCCAACCTGATAATTAACATTCCATACTTTAAACACGATCCAATAAAAAATAACTATTTAATAAAAAATACAGTGAAATATACTACTGGATCATAGATAAATTAAAAGTCAATAAAAAATCGAATAGATTATAAAAGTATATAAAAATATATAACATCCCATTGGTTGTCCCTTGTGCCGTAGGGTCCCGGGTTCCCACGGCGTGTCTAGGATAGTGCGCCGATAGACGAGCGACCAATGACAGACGACGTCCTATCTGTGACGACGTGGCTAGGGCATTGTGGAACTGTGTCAACAGCGTAGGGCTGTCGCGTGGAACTATTGCTTATGTTTATTTATTATTATTGTTATGTTGGTGAATATTTATTATTCTTTAATATTCTTCAAGTCTTTAATTTACATATTTGAAATAAATTTTGGGCAATATTTTCATGAAGTGGCTGCATAATTTGATAAAATAAAACTGGTCTAAAAGTTAAATATATAATATTTATCTATACTAATATTATAAAGAGGAAAGATTTGTTTTTTTGTTTGTTTGTTTGTTTGTAACGAATAGGCTCCGGAACTACTGGTCCGATTTGAAAAATTCTTTCACTGTTGGGAAGCTACACTCTTTGCGGGTAACATTGGCTATATTTTATTCCCGTATTCCCACGGGAACGGGAACTACGCGGGTGAAACCGCGTGACGTCCGCTAGTATATGAATAAATGTGAAATGTGAATATCAATCGACGACCAGATGTACCGACGACCTGGTGAAGGTCGCAGGCTGGGACTGGATGCGAAAGGCACAGGACCGTGTACTGTGGTGTGAACTGGGAGAGGCCTTCGTCCAGCAGTGGACTGCTATAGGCTGAGTTGATTGAATATTAATAATAGAAATAATTGTGCAGAATAATAATACTAATACACACTCATCTTGGTGCACTTTTTCCAATTCCATGCAATGGTTTTTGGATATAGAACTCAATTCTAAGCTCCTTGTTGTTTGATTAGGGTTAACTTTTAGGGTAACCTTGTGTATGGTAGGTATTTCATTTTTTCAACTTAAGTAATTGACATTGTATTTATTTAGCACCATACTTCATTTACTTCTGCGTAAATGTAGGAAGTACTCGACGGATAAGTTATATGAGGATGCTAACCTGCTAACGGTCAGACAATTGTTTATTTTGCACTCGGTCCTTCGCCATCACAAAAGTATTATCCCTGCTCAACTTCCCCATCATAAACGGAGAGTGCGAACCTTTGTACCTTCGGTCAAATCCGCCTTTGCGCAGCGTCAACTATCGTATACTTGCCCATATTTGTATAGATACTTTAATGACCAGAATAAAATATTTAACACGAATCGAACACGCTTAAAAGTAATTTTAAATAATAGATTGAATGCGCTCGGTTACCATGCAACTGAAAAGATTCTTAAAATTAATACTTGAGTGGCAATCTCGGTTGCTTCATAGGCAGCCTCGGTGGCCCATAATGTTGATTATGCGACAGCCGATAATGGGGTCTTGGGTTCGTATTCCGGACTGCGACGAATGTTTGTGTGACCCACAAATGTTTGTGCCGGGGTTTGGATGTTTTCTATGTATGATATCTAGGAGTATGTATATACCTGTGTATTTATAAAATTTTAGTATTTTTATCAGTAGTCTGGATCCCATACCAAAGCCTTGGATCGATTTGGTTTCGGCTAGATGGTGCACTCGTAGTGTATGGAATGTTAGGGTATTTGTAGAGAATAAAAGATAAATACAGTTATGACTACACAAACGCATCCTTCACCAGGAATCGACATTAACCATTACCTAACACACACACACACACACACACACACACACACACACACACACACACACACACACACCCTCACACATAACACCAATACGACAAATACACCAACTCACAATTCATTTAACATCACACTTAAAATCTGAAACGTAATAACACGACTAATTTGGTCTTGATCACTTGTAATATGAAGTTATGTAACTTATTACTTGTACCACACACCTAACTGTGTGATTAAGAAACTTGTTTGCAGTAGGCAGGTTTATTGATATGTAAGTATTAGCCTATTAACTGTACTGTTTGTTTTTGTAAAGCTACCCTCCGATATAAATACTGATTATCATAGTATTACAAATATTATAATTTTATGAGATGAGACTACTTATGGGGTGGAGGGTTGATAACCTGAGATACAGGAATCTTCCTAGTTCAGGTATCAGCCCGCCATGAATCTTTTTACTGTATTTTATTAGTTTAAGAATGTGTATCTTCATGGTGAGAAAATAAACAATAAACAATAAACAATAAACAATTCAAACAATTAAAAAAAAAAAAAAAAAAAAACTTCCACCTCTGCCTATTTGCATAGGTCTACAAAAAACGCAATGCTAATTAAATAAGCAATTCTACCTATGCCTATTTAAAATTGAGGGCAACTACATAACCTATTAATAAAAAAAGTATGCATACATTAAAACTAAATTATTCTACTATCACCCCTATTCCTAGCACACTTATGCAAACATCATAATTATCGAAGTTCAACATAAAGAACATTAATTTATTCGTAGCTGACAGCCCTAGATATTATCTATGCATGTTTTTTTGTAGGGATTGAACTATTTCTATGTAGCGATAAAAGGGTCTATTAGGGCGGGGATAGAGATTAATGACACGCAATAGAACATATCATTATTATTATATACTGGGGGAAACTAGAGTTTGTATTATTAATCGAAGTACATTGAAGAATAAATTATTAAATTGACAGTGGAACTTATATGTGTCTGAGTAGCAGACAGCTAGTTGGGTAATGCCCTCAGATTAAAGAAATTATGGTAGAGTAACTGTTTGCCGCGGCTTCGTCCGCGTAGAAGTCGTTATCGCGTAAAATAATCATCCTCCTATTGCGCAGTCAGATAAAAAGTAGCCTATATCCTTCCCAGGGCCTCGATCTATCTTTTTACCAAATTTCATCTCAATCGCTTCCGCAGTTTAGTAGTGAAAGCGTGACAGACAGAGTGCTTTCGCATTTATAATATTAGTAGGGATGACCCTTACGGAACCAGAAAGTCAGGCCAACAAAGCAAATACTAAATTCTAAAGTGAATACAAGGACGCGGCATTGCTAAAGTCGAATTTTTAATTAGACGAAGTAAAGTGACAGCAACTAATGTCACTTCTTCATACAATGTTGATTAATTTCTATGAAGAAGTGACATTAGTTGCTGTCACTTTACTTCGTCTAATTAAAAATTCGACTTTAATATAAGCGTCTTACTGTTCACACGTAACTAGTGATTTCTCATGTCTCGAGAATTATCCCGTCATATATTATGACGGCGTTATTCATATTATACATACTGCGCAGAGACTTAGAGACTCTACACAGTATTCACTTTTGAGTTTAGTATTTGCTTTCTTGGACTCACTTTCTTATTCGGTAAATGTCATCTGCCTTTAGTTCTATAACATACGCGTTTGTGTCACATAAGAAGAGAGCGAGAGAGAGACAGATGTGGTACGAATATTCTAATATCATGTTTTTCCTACTCCCGTGGCGTTTACGGGATCATTATTTTTTGAGACGGTTAATTAACACCTTCAGCGCCAGTGTATCATTTTTGCACACAATGTTTATAACGTTGTGTATCAAAAATGATACACACAGCTTAGTATGCTTCTTACATCGTGTATCGTTAAAACACACGATTTTCATACATTTTGTTTGAGGAAAAAAATCCTGTGACCTGACAGAATAAAATGGTATATTTGGGTTTGGGTTATGACGTATACTTTAGGAATTATTAATAAACAAAATACCTATTAGGTAAAAAATAGTGAAGAGTTACTTTCGACATAGATTTATTCAAGCAATTCAATCAACAAAAAGTTAACTAGAGTGTTTTATTGAAGCACTGGCGGCATAAATAATGTTGACAAACGGAACATATTGTATAAACTTGAGGCACTCTTTTGGTGCTGCCCGCAATTTGTACCTCTTTCCTACCATATATCTTGTAACATTCCACACAATGACCTCAAATCTTCTTACCGTTTACATTTTCTTGGACCAAATAATGTTTTTTTTTTTGTGGTCTTGAAGGTCTTCATCAGTTGAAGCAGTTCTCTTCAATAATGTATGTATGTGATTATCTGTCCGCGAAATTCAATTATTGTGAGTTTCTTTACTCGGGTATATTCATTGTACAAGAAATGTGCGTTTACTACACTTTTACCCCAGATAATTTCAAATGCTAATTTGCTATTAACCTTTAGGGTGCCGACCAGATGGGTTCTTCTTTTCTGCAAACGTAAAGCGAGGAGAACACTCGTATAGTAATTGTCGGTGTACATGGTTCTTCCTTCTTCAAAGAGTCCATCCGCTAAAGACATAACTGTTTTTTCGGAGACTTCAGTTTCCGGGTCTCTAGATTTACCACAGTAAACAGCCAAGTTCCGAGTGTACCCTCTCTGGGTACAAAGCTTGAATACTTTGATACCATACTTGGCACTTTTATTTGGTATATATTGCCTGAATAAGAGTCTTCCACGCCTTGGTATTAGGAACTCATGGTATTAGGAGGCAACTCACTTTCAGAAAGGTTGATACTCGTCTAAAAGATAGAGATGGATTCCACACCTCATTAGCACTGTCACTTTCAGAACTAATCGTCGCATCACATGGAGCATAGTCCGGATCAAATAAGGAATCGTCACTATCGTAGTTCATTTTGAACAGTTTCGATTCACTTTACACGGTTTTTTTACAAAAATTTAATTGATTTTCCTCAATTTCAATTTCATTTATGAAAAAGGTTATTATTTCATGAAAAAAGGTTAATAAGCTCAAAAATAACGTGTATCATAAATGATACACATGGCTCACGAGATATGTCTACCGATAAATATATTTCGTGGGCCAGTGTATCATTTATGATACACGCTCCTGAAATCCTGAAAAATGAAAGGAGAGAGGTGGTTTTACAATAAAACAGCGATAAATAACATTAAAAAGCAAATTGAAACAAAAAAAAAACATATGCTGTAAATGAAGTTTATGTAGCTTGGCGCTGAGGGTGTTAAGAAGGTTTTTGTTTATATGTGGATTTGGTAAGTGTTTAATAAGAAGGTTATTGTGAATTAAAAGATAGACCATAAATGACAGACAATATGATATAGCGAACTCTTTTTTCAGAACTTTTTAATGGGGACTATTATGTAAAACAATCTCAAATGTACCACGCGTAATTTCGAGATCAATAGTATCCTAGATTCTTCCTCGATCATAAGATCAGGTTATGCTAAGTATTCAGATTAAAAGAATATTCTTTCAGTGTAAGGCTAAGTATCATTCAAATTGGTTCAGTAGTTTTGGCGTGATACTTATTCGGGATACAGACAAAAAAAAATTAAATTTCATTTTCAACTTTAGCACCGATAGAAAAACGCCCATGAATTAAAGTTTTCAAAATGTCTTTCATGTACAGATTTTCGACCCTCTACTACAGTGTTATTTTACGTACTTACATTTAGGTAAGAAGATTATGGATGTTAAATTGCAACATTAAAATTACGATATCTATACATCTAATAGGTAGGTATCAAACTAACTACTAACTGTAAACTGTAGTCCGATCAAAGATAATATAATAGTATTACATAGTCGTCCGATTAAGAAATAAATTGTTACTTATTTTATCCCTACCAATATTATAAATGTGAAATTAACTCTGTCTGTCTATCTGTCTGTCTGTTACGCTTTCACGCCTAAACGGCTAGAGCGGTCGAGATGAAATTTGAAATAGGGATAGTTCGAGGCCCTGGGAAGGATATAGGCTACTTTTCACCGACTGCGCAAAAGGAGGGTTATGAATTTACGCGATGACGAATTCTACGCGGTCGAAGCCGCGGGGAACAGCTAGTTACCGTATATAAAGAGGTTAATACTTTTATCAGTCAATGTTTGTATCTTTGTCGCACTCTAGAGATAAAATGCGTTGGTCAATTTTGATGATTCATACGTTAATCTATAATTCTCTGAACCTTGGAGGTGTCACCAAAAGGCACCTATATAATATGACAATAGAGTTGTTGAGTATTAAAAAAACACAAATGTATACACATACATATTCTTTTTATTGTAGCTTAATACACTTGCACACATACACTACATAATAACGAGATACATAAGTATAAAAACCTTTGTGGTTTATTGATTTAATTTGTATACTTTGTATAATAATTTAACAGTAAAATAAAAAAAAATGAAAACAAGGTCGCATTGAGAAATCTTCTCTTTTTCGAAGTAGGTTGAATTAACAAATCAAGCTATCGTAGGTTATTATTGATTTGATGGTAGGACTCTATTCCGGGTTCTTTAAACGGAGCATGAAGAGTCACATCACAGGGCTGCCAACTTGTTGTTTACCTGTGTAAAACAGCATTTTAAAAACCTTCAATTACTCAAAACATCACTTTACAAAATGTTCCTGTAACTTCATTATTTGTGGGACCTAACACAAAGCCTAATTATACCCAAAGCCAATGACCTTACGTGGGTATTAATAAAATAATTCGCATTCCACAGATACATGTGAAGCTGGCATTAGTTCATTAATGTAGAGCGAGCGAGATACATGTGGAATTCTCGGCACACTGCCAACTTTAGGTTGTCAACAGTAACATGATTTATTGTGATGAAAACCTTTCATTTAACATTTATTAATATTTTTACTCTTTTGCCACCCTGGCTTTGGATCAAGAGATTGGCGGCCCTGTGATGTGCCTCTTCACGCTCCTCTTGAAGAACCCGGGATTGTAAGATGAGGGAAACACGTGTGCGGGCAGGTCGTTCCAGGTTTTTATAGTTCGACAGAGAAACGATATTAAAATACTTCCAAACCTTAAACTGATTTATTAACCTGGAACGCGGGTATAAATCTTTCTAAAGAATTAGTTACGACGCTGACTATTTGATTCGTCAGCCAGTTCCACTGTACCACGTATACATACAATTTTATACATACACTAGCTGTCCCGCGCAACTTCGTTTGCGCCACATAAGAGAGAGTGTTACCTGTTCCTGTCGCATTTAGGTACTCCCGTCGCGTTGCGTTTACTCCCGCAGCGTCTCGCCGTTAATATTCAATACCTACTACCTGAGAGAAGAGAGAGAGAGAGAGAGAGAGAGAGAGAGAGAGAGAGAGAGAGAGAGGTTTCTCGTCGCGTGTATTCCCGTCGCATTATTTTTAAGAACAATTTCGTTTATGAAAGAGGTATCCCGTGGCATTATTGTAGAAAAAAAATGATTGCCATTAAAATGGTTATTGTGTACAAACCCAAAGATAGACATGCTATCGCGCAATTTTTTTAGGACTTTTTTAAGAGAAACAATTTTGTAGTACATATTTTTTACAAAACTATAAATCTGCCGTGGTATAACTAAAACGCCGTTATGTAACATTTTGACGATTTTTACTTTTAGATGCTATCTTAGACAGAAAAAAAATCTCTATCGATCTGTATTTACAGAATTTTCCTAACTAGAATAGTTACTGAAATAATAAGCGTAAGAAAGCCGTTATATGATTTTATTTTACTTGTGTATTATTCAAAAATGCCGTAAAGTGACTTTGTTAATCTATATAGCCGCTAAAGTTCAATAAAATCAAATATCAACAAAAAAAAACTTGAGATTGTTTCGCTAGATTGCGGTTAACAGATTTTAATTCACTTTAATGTGATAAAAGTACTTTTACTGCCTTATAGTTACTAATTGTTTTGAATAGAAGTTTAAGCTATATTAAGCTATAATGCCGTTAATTGAAAAAGTTAGACAAAAATGTGTTTAAAGATACTTAACGGCTTTATAGTTTAACTTCATTGTAAAAATATTTTGACTTATTCATCGTTATGCGCCAGTTAGCGGTGTTTCACATATTGAATAAAATCAAAGTGTGAAAAACAGTGAGACTATATTGCCTATATATCGCTAAAAGGCCGCTACATAATCTCGCAGGGAATGAAGATCGGGGCCGTCAGGGATGATCCTTTGAGTTTTTGAAGTGCTGCAGCATACGTTTGTGGGACGAGGTCGCGCTGTAGTTCGCGGGGCTCTCGCCAATTTTGTAATTATGGCGAATCGTCAGTTTAAGTAAGTTTTTTATTGTTTTAGTTTACCGTGTTTTATGTTATTTGAAAAAAACATTTATTATTTCGCGTGAAGTCCCGAGTTCTATAAGTATTACCGTATTTTATGTACGAAAATTTATAGTTATATTCATACGAGTTAATTTATATAGCACTACAGGGCAGCTATTTTCTTGTTACAGAACCCAAAGATCCAAAAATCATTTACAAATGGCTATAAACCCAGATATTGAACCTGGAACAAACAAAATCTTGGAGACACCAATAAAATTGTTATCAACTGTAGAACTCTTTTAATAATATATACTCTAGACTTGACTAGACCTTACTCAATGACCAGCAGCGTCTTTGAGACATTTTGTGAAACTCAAACTATGAACAACTCATAACATTTAAGTGTAGCTATAAATAATTTTATGCGTGTGTGCGATGGGCCCCACTAACGCGCCACCATACCAAGGACATTCTGGATATCGACCAGGTCGACACCAGGGCGGCTCTCGGGCTATTAAAGAACAAAAAGTCCCCTGGGAAGGACTGAACTCCCCTAAAAGCAGAGGGGACGCCGGTCCTCAAAGAGCTAGCGATTTGCTTTAATTCTGTTCTCTAACAGGGACAAACACCTAAAGCATGGAGCGGGAGTGCCGTGGCTGTTTTTCAAGAAAGGTGATAAAACCACAATGAAGAACTACAGACCCATCTCACTCCTGAGCCATGTTTACAAGTTGTTCTCGAGAGTAGTCACAAAAATCAGCCGCTGTGTATGGCTTTTGTGAATTACGAGAAGGCCTTCGACTCTGTCGAAACCTGGGAAGTCATGGACTCTCTGCAGCGATGTCGTGTCGACTGGCGATATATCGAGGTGTTGAAATGTTTATACGACACCGCTATCAAGTATCACACACAAGCTCCAGTAGCTTTAGTGGTACATTTAGGCTAAGTTATTGTTTGTTTGTGGTCTAATAAATAAATAAAATAAATAAATAATGACTATCCAGCTGGAAAACTATAAAACCAACTCCTTTTAACTGCGTAGATGTGCAAGACAAGGCAATGTCATGAATGAATGATGATGGCCTAAGCTCTTCAACAATGCGCTTGAGGACATATTCAAGACGCTGCTGGATTGGGAAGCGTTGGGTGTGAATATCAACGGTGTGCGCATCTCGCACCTTCAGTTTGCCGACGACATCGTCATAGTAGAGGAAACGGTGGAACAGTTAGGCGGAATACTGCACAGCCTAAATGGAGCGTCTCGACGTATTGGTCTCGACGTCTTGGGGTGAACTTGGATAAAACCAAGGTCATGATCAACGAAAATGTCACACCGGGACCAATTACCCTTGAAAAAAGAACCTGGACAAGGAAATCGCTAGAAGGATCCGGCTGGGCTGGGCACCGTTCAGTAAACTGCGTCGAGTTTTCAATTTGCCTGTACGCAATGCCAGAAGACGAAAGTCTACAACCAGTGCGATTTACCCGTTATGACTTACGGTGCCGAGACGTGGACACTTACGGTGGGGTTGACCCACGCCTTTAGGGTCGCGCAGCGAGCTATGGAACGAGCTATTCTAGGAGTGTCTTTGCGGGATAAACTTCGGAATGAGGTTATCCAGCAAAAAATAAAGTTGTAGACATAGCTCGCAGAATAGGCACTTTAAAGTGGCAATGGGCCGGCCACATCAGCAGAACAACCGACGGCCGTTGGAGCAAGCGAGTTCTGGAGTGGAGACCATGACTTGGCAAACGTAGCTAAGGACGCCTACACGCCAGATGGACCGACGATCTGGAACAGGTCGCAGGCTGGGACTGGTTGCAAAAGACGCAGAACAGTGTGTTGTGGCCTAAATTGGAAGAGGTCTACGTCCAGGAGTGAACTGCCATAGACTGATTGATAAATAATTTAAAACAGGCTTTGTCAACAGCATGTATTCAACCCAGTCCAACTTTCCAGCTGTTTGAATCAATTACTCCTGCGGATGAAAATTTGATGTGTGACGAATTAATGCCGCCAAGTACTCCATGTAGTTACAAGGTTTCCAATACAGAATGCCATGATTCGCCTGCCGCCGACCAACTTGATTTTGATTCCGATGACTCCGTACGAGAAAAAGATTACTCGTCTTATTAAAAATTAAAATTATGCTCATTTTACATGATTGATATCCATGATTATGATAATTTTCATAAGTTTTAGACATACTTTTACATATTTAGACTGGTGTTATTTTATTAAAGATTTATAATGTAAATTACTAACATTTGAATGCTAGTTTTAGGTAAAAATTATCAATTCCATCATTATAATACCACTATGTGGTAATTTTCAAAGTGTAAAAGACTGACATTGGTCAATAAAACAACGATTTTATAAAAAATAAAATGATTAATTTTTATTCTTAACTACGTTTTCATAAACTTGCTCACTTATCATCTCGGCATTGTGCCGCTATAGTGCCGTTAAGATTTAAGGTTCTTGACTTAACTGCGTTTAAGTTTAACAATGCTTTAAGTTTCTTAACAATATGCCTAGGATAATATACTTAAAAGCGGTAAAATGACATTAGCTGCATTTAAGTCTAACATATAGCAAGTTCAGAGCTTTTATTATTTAGCTAAAACGACTCTATGTGTTGTAACGGCGCTTTAGTTAATTATTATTGTAGTTTTTTAAAGAATATTATTGGACATTATATATTTCTTGTTAGTTTTACACTAAAATGCCGCTACGCTCTCCGAACTCTTTTTATTACAAATGTTAAGTTAAAACGCATAATACGTTTTTATATAAAAATATATTCTAAGTACTAAAATTCATAAACGGCATTTAAAAGTACTCCAATTTACCTATCTTTTGATATTTTTAATTCTAAGTTATGAGTTGTCATTAATGAGTTAAATCAATTTAAAGTTTTTCTCACGTTTTTCTTGCTTATTTCAAAAAGTGGTTTCGGTAGATAACGGCATTATAGTTATACCACGGCAGAAATATTTACGCAGCACACGCAACGAAGCTCTCAAAAGGAATAACTTTTCCCCCGTTTTTGAAACATTTACTATTACTGCTCCGCTCCTATTCGTTGTAGCGTGATGCTATATAGCCTATGACACTCCACAATAACGTAGCTTTCTATTGGTGAAAGAATTTTTAAAATCGGTTCTGTAGATCCCGAGATTACCCCTTACAATTTAACAAACACACAAACTTTACTTCTTTATAATATTAGTATAGATATATACAATCACGCCTTTATCCCCGAAGGGGTAGGCAGTAGGCTGAGGCTTAGTATACGCCCACATTTCAACTTATAGATTTATGTCCCACGTAATAGATGGTGAGCTTATTGCCGTGTTGAAATGGACAGGTGCAGCAGTGCTATTCTCTAAGGAAACAGCCTTGCGTACAGCGCTGCCATAGCGGCGAGTTATTCGGTTATACAATATATTACAATATCAGAAATCAGAGTGTCTTTACTTGAAATGCATTAGCCCAAAATACTGGAAATCGAAATACCAATATTTAAAAGGCTAAGTATGTACAATATAATTTGATTTTTTTTAATAGACTTCTGGTATTGTAATATATAACCGAATAACTCGCCGCTGTGGGCAGCGCTGTACGCAAGGCTGTTTTTTTAGAGAATAGCACTACAGGTCGTGACGACCCACAGTTGAAATTTTTCAAGCCGCCCATAACAATATGGCTTAACGATTGTCATTTTCCTGACAACCGGGTTTCATTTCGAGTTTTCCTTCTCTACGCAATGGATCGTTTTGCGAAAGTGTTCCCTTAGTCGCCTTTTACGACACCCTCAGGATGAATTGGGGTGGCAACATTTTGAACTCTTACCTACCCGTCTCCACACGGGACCCTGTCGCCACACGGAGCAATATCAGTCAATCATTCAATTCAAAATCGAAATCAATTTGATGAATCAGACCTGTGAATTTTAGTATAATCCCTTCAGGACTCAGGAAAAGTGCTGATGGTCTTCAAAACTTATAGTCAAGAACCATCCCGGGCACACCGACTTAGATCGAACAAAAAATACCACGATGACACAGAGACACACACAATTACGTACTTACATTTAATTTATTCATAGATAAGTCGAAGAAGTAGCTATAATAGTTTCACCCTAGTATATACAATAATTATATACTTATGTTCTATTGCATTAAATAGTCATAAATCTCTATCCCCGCCCTAACAGACCCTTTTATCGCTACAAAGAAATAGTTGGGTCCCTACAAAAAACATGCATAGATAATATCTAGGGCTGTCAGCTACGAATAAATTAACGTTCTTTTTGTAGGACTTCGATAATAGTGATGTTTGTATACGTGTGCTAGGAATAGGGGTGATAGTACAATAATTTAGTTTTAATGTGCGTACTGTGTAAAGGTACTTTTTTATCCATAGTTTAGTTGCACTCAATTTTAAAATACATATAGGCAAAAGAATTAAAGTAATTAAAAGAAAGTAATCGTTTTCATACAATTAAACAATTATTTATACATGCATACATATCATCACGCCTGCTTCCCATCGGGGTAGGCAGAGACTATGGCTTTCCACTTGCTACGATTCTGGCATATCACTTTCGCTTCTACTTTCATAAGTGGTTTCATACACGCTCGCCGGTTAAGGGTACTCTTGGCCTGGCCTTTTTCCAGGCGGTCATCAATTTGGTTACCATGCGTACGCCGAGGGTGACCCCTACCAGCTTGCCCATTCATTCTTGCCTTGTAGATCTGTTTAGTCAGTCTATTTTCATCCATCCTCTCAACATGTCCAACCCATCAAAGCATCCCTTTTTCTATCTTTGTCACTACATCTTCAGTTATACCACATTGTTTTCTAATCAAGCTATTCCTTTGTTTGTACATAAATTTCTCTCCAGCTATACTTCGCAGACTTCTCATTTCCACTGCATTAATTTTACTTTCAACTAAACTAATTATAATTGTCCTAATTAAGTAGCATTGCATTTTTCGTAGACCTTTGGAGGTAAGTAGAGGTGGAAGTTAATTGAAATATAGTTTGAAGGATGTAATTATCGTACAAAAGGTAAAGTTGAGTCGTATGCTAGTAGAATGCTAGCTAGGCACCTTAGTGGTATGAAAAATAATGATAGGTAAGCGCAAAATTGAGTTCTATTCCCGAAAACCTTATAGTGTAATGAGAAAATGTGTACCAAAATGGATTTTTATTAGTATTTAAATGTGCACAATTATTTTTTATTATTTAAAATTATAGTGGTCCAGTTATATTTTATCTAACTATTCAATCAATACACCAAACCATTAAGCTACTACAATTCAAAATATTAATATCCAAATTAATAGTTGCACGCGACAGCCCTACTCTGTTGACACAGTTCCACAATGCCCTAGCCACGTCGTCACAGATAGTACGTCGTCTGTCATTGGTCGCTCGTCTATCGGCGCACTATCCTAGACACGCCGTGGGAACCCGGGACCCTACGGCACAAGGGACAACCAATGGGATGTTATATATTTTATATATACTTTATGATTATTTTATAGACTTAATTTATCTATGATCCAATTGTATACTTTTTTAACGTGTTTTTTTATTGGATGTCCTGTTTGAAGGATGTTAATTATCTTATCAGGTTATGGGTTTATTGCTTGGGTTAGGTAAAGTCTTTTTATATATGCTCGTATTATCACCAGTGTTCTTTGGGATATCCTTCCAAGAGCTTACCCGGGGCTACCAACCGTAGGCAAGTAGCTAGGTAACGTGTGGTTTTTAGTCGGTATAAGCATTCATGACGGATTTTCAAAACGTAAAAACAAGAAGCCGTGAGATCTGTCTCACCAGACTACCCCTCTCTAACACGTCTTCTAAAAAACCATGTGACGCTATTGTTTTGAAATTTTGTACACTCTCTCAAAATGACCAGCTATTACTGTCTGCAAAATTTCAGTATTGTAAGTCGCGTGGTTTTGAATTTATGAGTTTAATGAAACAGACACACAGACTGCAGGCAAAATCTGGACATAAGCCCCTCTGCTCTCTGTTTTATAGAGAGGGGCTAAAAGAAGCATACTGTTCTGTAAACGATCTTTGCATGAAGAACTAAAGACGAATGTGGGAGTATAAATACGCCTCTGCCTACCCCTTAGCCTTAGGGGATATTGGCATAATATTAATAACGAGCGTTTCCGTGCTTCGAAAGGCACGTTAAACCGGTAGTCCCGGTTATCGGAAAAATCGCAATTGCTAAGCCTAGTTGGGCGGCCTGAAAATTTTCAACAGCAGGCAGTCACAACTTTTTTACGTGAGGGAAAGTCCTAATGGATGCTACCAACTAAAAAACCTCACGTATCCTGCCTAACAAGGTACGGTTGGCAGCCCCGGGTAAGCCCTCGGAAGGATACCTCAGGACTCCCAACAGACCTACGGCTACCACTAAACTCACCTAGGGGGGGTTCGGGTGCTATCCCGCGTCTTTGGGGGGTTTTTCGGGTGTTATACCGCTTCTTATGGGGGCGTGAGTGAGTCTCTCACGTCACGCTGTCGTCTAGGGCCTGCTTCTGTAAGGACGGTGAGCAGCCCTCTCACCGTCCTCGGGCCCCCGGTCATGGAGGCCGATAGTCGTCGGCCCCTGTCGCCGACTGCGGAACTTTTTTTTTATTTTATTTCACATAGGCATATACAATGCACTTGTAAAAGGTCCAGAATATAAATCAAAATTTTACCACCAGTTCACAACGCGACCCATCTGAGAAGAACTGGCATGAAACTCAGCGGGTTATTCTTTTTAGTGCTCTATTTACAAAATGAATCTAAAAACTATGCATTATAACATTTTTTTGAGAATCCAGTAGAGCAGGTCATTTCCAGGCTTCTCCATCCAACAAATAACCACCAATTGTATATGAGACCCTGCAGTACAATTTACTTTTTACAACCTTTTTAAATTTATTCAGGGACTCGGGTGGGAGAGTTCTCTCCCGCCTCTTTAAAAGTCCATATGACGCCAAATAAACTATTACTTTGATCTAGATCTCAGGACTCGTGAGGTCTACTGAATTAAAATTTGAACACAGACAACTTCAGTTCATGAACTAAAAACGCTCTAGGCTCGAAACACGATTACTGATAAAATCCTCGATAGATTTTTGTGTTGAAAATACCTCGATTTCGTGAAATTTTAAGCTAGATCTCGTATGTTATAAGTTGTTTTTATAAAATAAAATATTTATTTATTTATTTATTTATTTATTTATTTACACTTTATTGCACGCCAGATAAAAAAACTTAAAATAGGAACATTTGTTCAAAGCAGTACAATGGGCGGCCTTATCGCTAAAAGCGATCTCTACCAGGCAACCTTTGGATGGAAAAAGTTGGTTGCAGGTAATGAGTGGTTGTTGTTTGGCGTACTTCTAATTACAGTGTTTAATTGAGTTTCGTACATCATAATTGTCATTTCCCTGCTATACTTAACATATAAATACGACATAATATATACATATTATATATCTATGTATTATTTACATAAACATACTCTATACAAATATATATCTATAAACAAATATATATCTATAAATAAATATATATATAAATCTATAAACAAACACATAACCATAAATAAATTTATATACACACATACATATAGCTAATCTACTTTGATAGATAGTGTTCCTTAACCATATCTTTAAATTTCGTAATTGTCTGCGCTCGCCTTATTTTTACGGGTAGTCGATTCCATAGTCGGATCGCAGTGACTGTAAAAGATTTGTCATAAAAAGTTGACGAGTGAGACGGCATCTTCAATCTTAAGTTTTTTGATGACCTCAGACATTTCACATGCGTATCGCAAAGGAACTTGAATCGTTCCTTAAGATAGGAAGGAGTTGAAGGGTTAAATAATATGTTAAACAGCTGTGAAAGAATATGAGCATCCCGGCGACGTCGTATGGGTAACCATCCAAGCTGCGTTCTGAAATGAGAAACGTGGTCAAACTTGCGTAAGCCAAAAATAAACCTGATGCAGAGATTCTGATAACGCTCAAGTTGGTCTAGCTGATTTTCGGCAAGATCAGGATAGCTGACGTCTGCATAATCTAATATAGGTAACAGTAACGAGCTGGCAAGTGCAATTTTGGTGGTCATGGGTAGGAGGCATTGTAGTCTTCGCAATGAGCCCACCGACGCAAACATCTTACGACCCACTTCTTGTATCTGTGGCTCCCATGATAGTGTTGAGTCCAGATATATCCCCAAATTCTTCACCTTATCACTAATGGGAATAGTTGTGCTATCAAAAATTACCGGGGGGATATCTGACCACTCAATTTTTGATCGAGTTCTGGAGCTGCCCAAGATAGCAACTTGAGTTTTCACGGGATTCACCTTGAGGCCATAAGAACTACTCCAGTCGCTTATGTGCCTTAAATCTCTATTTATGATTACAACAGCTTCCTTCAATTGTTGAAGTGGTGCTTGACAGTATATTTGTAAATCATCTGCATAAAGGTGGCAAGAAGAAGAAATATGAGTTGTGATGGAATTTATAAAAATTGAGAAAAGCAAAGGAGAGAGAACGCCACCCTGGGGTACGCCAACGGCAGTATTACACCAATTTGAGAACGAATTTTCAATACATACACGTTGTCGGCGACCGCGCAGGTAACTTTGAAGCCAATCAATCACTGTTGGAGATATATTAAGAGAGCGGCAAACACATAGCAATACATCGAAATCAACGGTGTTGAAGGCATTACTGAAATCTAATAATGCAAGTAATGTCAGCTTTCCAGCTTCCATTCCACATCGGATATCATCAGTAATTTTGATCAGAGCTGTACCAGTACTATGACCCGGACGGAAGCCGGACTGAAAGGGATTGAGGATATTATTTTTGCTGAGGAATCTACTAATTTGTAAGTGTACTAGACGTTCGAGGACTTTAGATAGGAATGGGAGTATGGATATGGGGCGGTAATCAGTGAAAGTTATTGGTTTGGTCTTTTTAGGAATGGGAATTATGCGACTGTTTTTCCATGAGGTTGGGAAGACACCACTGGTTATGGAGTAGTTGAAAATGTGGCATATAATGGGAAGGAGTTCATTGAGGATGGGTAGGACCATTTGACGACTGATACAGTCTTCACCAATTGCCTTCGATGAGATTGATATGATTGCCCTCCTAACATCACAAGCAGTAAATAGGTTGAAGACGAATGGGGGATAGTCGGGTTTTGGAAGAGATGAAAGAAAGTTAATTGTTTGTTCCTTAGTTGTCCTATCAAAGTTGGACGAGGCAGCAAAATGTTGATTTAATAAATCAAGATTTAAATCCTTAGGCATTATATCTTGTTGTTTTCTTCCAACCCCCAAAGACTTGAGAAATTTCCAGACTTTTCCTGAGTCGCTATTTTGTATATTATTGTGAATGTGTTGGCGTTGTGCATTCCTACACACCTTGTTGCAGTGATTACGTATTGAGACATATCTGTTATAGTTGTTTTCGTTGGGTCTTATTTTATATTTAAATTTAGCAGCCGCCTTTTTACGCAATTGATTTTTTATTTCTGCAGTAAGCCATGGGGCTGGTGGATGCTTCATTTTGACAGCTCGGATGGGTGCATGCTTATCATACAGTTCAGTGATGACTGTGCTGAACATATTCACCTGTTCATCAGTCGACCCCGAGGTGAAAAGTGGACTCCAATCGACATCATTGATATCCTCTCGTAGATTTTCCAGATCCATACCACCAAAATTGCGCTGCATGAGAATTTTCCGCTTAGCTTTTGGGATACGGATTTTGTAGGACAGGAATAGTAAATCGTGTAAAGAGAATGCATCAGCAGGGTATTGACCATGCTTCACGACGTGATGCCTGGAAGATACCAAAATTAAGTCGATAGGACTGGGTTTACAATTTGGGACGTGATGTGTTGTATTTGATGGAAGAATGGATAGGCTACAGGAATTGGCAAGGGCATGAAAGGCAGAGGTACGGGAGTCGTTTTTGACTAAGCAAGCGTTAAAGTCACCCATAATGATCACATGACTGCAAGAAGGCATTAGATTTACCAGCAAGGTTTCAAGAGAAGAAAAGAAATTTACACTGGATAAGTTACAATAGTATACGCCGAGAAGGACTTTAGTGTGATTGAGTTCAACTTCCAGAAACAAATGCTCGCCGGCGTTGGGTGGGGGCGGTTGCGCTGACATACTAATAATTTTAAAGGGAATATATGTGCGCAAGTATATAGCTACACCTCCCCCCCGTCCATCACCACTTTCCCAGCGATCGTTTCTGATAAGCTGAAACCCAGGAAGGGAGTAAAGAGCGGTAGAGTGGGTACATTTAAACCACGACTCTGAGATCAAAACGGCATGGATGTTCTTGCAGTCAAACGTTGTCAGCATATCCGGGAAGTGACCCGGGACGCTTTGGGCATTGAGGTGGACCGCATTGAAATTCTTCGGTACATCAGAAAACTGTACATCAAGCAACTCACCAAGTGACGCGACACTATGGAAGCTGTCTTGATTGATGCTGGCCACCGAGTGAAAACTTTCAGAATCACTATCATTTTCAATATCACTCATAAACATTAATATATACACCTAGTGTGCTTAATTAATATAATATATAAGATAATAATAATAAATAAATATAATACTAACTAATATGTAAATAGTAATAAAAAATAATATTAAATAAATATATGAAGTAATAAACTAACACTAAAACCAACCAAAATTTATAAGAAAGACAATTGTAAAATCTTCATTTGCACTAGAGCATTTTTTTCATATTGGTTATAGTTTTTTTTATAATTAATTTATTGCGTTAAAGCGCACAAAAACCGATCGCATCTCTCTCTTTCTTGCACGCTAAAATGTATATCAGATATCTGCTTTTAACAATTTGACGTCTGGTAGGCTCTTAAGAGGCAGGCTCACAAAAAGAGGCAGGCCTCTTGTTGCTAAGGACCCAGCTTCGTACATCACATTTGATAACACGCGTTAGACATTCTGGCGCCCCAATTGATAACAAATACGCTGTTATCAGGAAGATAACGCACGATATGACACGGTAATGTCGACCTAATTGTTTTACTAAAGTGTACATACATATGGTCACGCCTTTATCCCTGAAAGGGTAGGCAGAGGCATTGTATGCCCACATTTTGTCTTTAAGATGTTGTCCCACGTAATAGGTGGTGAGTCATATTACCGTGTTGAAATGGACAGGCGCAGGTTATGACTGCTGCTGTTAAAATTTTTCAAGCCGCCCGAAAGGCCTTTAACTTCGCTTTACGACTGCCATTTTACTGGCAACCGGGACCAGATGCTTAACGTGCCTTCCGAAGCACGGAAACGCTTAAATTAATGTCACAAAGTGGTCACATATGTGGTCACCCATCCTAGGACCGTCGAAGTAAATGTTGCTTACTGCAGTGATCGTTTACAGAACACTGAGTCCGCGGGGCCACGAGCGCTTCATAGTATATAGTTATAATATACCTAAGTATTAAAAGCTGTGGAAGATTGTAACACGTGAGGTGTTACACCAGCTCTGCTTACCCCAGTGCCTGTTGTAATAGAACCAACCAGGTGGATGGAACCATGGATTTCAACTCGCCTTAACGACTATACCAAGTTAATAGCCGGGACTAACGGCTTATATGTGCCTCCTGAAGTACAGATACTCGTAATAAAGTGGAACTGCCATAAATGGTCACCCATCCCAGAACCAGTAGCGAAAGATGCTTATCTCAGTAATCGTTTACAGAACACTGAGCTCGCGTGGCTACTAGAAATCTTTGAAAAACAATACGTGATATTTAAACGTGAGAGAAATCATGAATGCTATGCCGGACTCCTACCGACTAAAAACCTTACGTAACAGCCTACGGTTGGGAGCCCTCGGAAGGATGTCCCAGGACTCCCAAATAGCTACTGTATTATCACTGATTATATAATATATTCTATTGGCCACTAAATAAAGCTCGTAGCTCTACCCGTCTTGACCAAATTTTGATCCCGTTCCCGCTTCCCATGGTAGCTTATTCCCGGGATAAAAAATCAAAGCATATGTTACTGCAGACTATAATCTATCCCTGTACCAAATTTCACCCAGATCCGTTCAACCATTACAGCGTGAAAGAGTAACAAACATCCACACTCACAAACTTTTGCATTTAAAATATACTAAGATTATCCACAAATCCTCGCCATAGATACTACAAGTTTATTTTACAACCCAAAACGACAGACACACATTTTTACATAATAATAATAAAGTAATAATAATGGCTGGTCTACATACTAAATGGCAGACGATTTTTTTCACGTCTTGCTGTTAAAAAACCAGTCTGGCGATACTTAATGTTTACTTAGGGTAGTGCACACACATGGCACTGTGTTGCAGTTAGTGGGGAAATACAGGATTATGTAAAAATGTCCAGGTTTGCAAAAGTACCTTCAGTTGGAGCGAAATAAGAGGCCCGTTTTGTTGGACCCATATTTTTTTGTTATTTTCTCAAGTGTAATGATAAAAATTATAAGTACTTATTGTTTGTTTAATTATTGTCAATCATAGAGATGCTAAGGAAATAAATTAGTTGTCTGAATAGGTTTTCGAATACGCGGTTAATAGTACGATATCGTTTCCTAAAATAGATATTCATCTAATTTTGGTTTATTTTTTAACGCTAAGAAAATCCTACAGGGATGCTATGCCGGACTCTTAACTCCTACCGACTAAAAACCACAAGTCTCTTACTAAAAGTCCACGGTTGGGAGCCCCGGGTAAGCCTGAGGAAGGATACCCCAGGTCTCCCAACAGAACTCTCAATTTGGTCTTAGTAGCAAGAAATACTTTTAAGGATGATTGATTACCTACTTAGATGCAAAAGACGCGTTAACTGTCAAATTGGACTTTTTTTTTCATGAATATACGTTTTATATAAAGAAATGTGGAGAAATTTATATGAAAAAGTGCATAAACCTTAATGTACTTCTTCTCCATATAAACTTTAATTGTGTTAAATTTCACATTTAAAACCATTTTGTTAGAAAGGGATTCCAAGTTTTTGCTAACCACACTAACCTAACCTAAACTGTTTTAGTACAGCAGCATCTGTAGTGCCTGCTTCTATTTTTCTTGTGTTTGTATTATGATATTAGATTTTGTGTGTAATCTAACGAAAATGTTGAAAATCTGATTCTGAAATCTCAAAAAATGACTGAATGAGTCAACACTGCCACATCCTATATATATAAAAATCAATGCCACTTTTCGTTGTAATTTTACAACTCAAGAACGGGCTCACCTATCCAAACCAAATGTTTAGGCTTTGTTCGGACTACTTAGTAGATGGTTTATGTAAAGTTTGCACAAAATCGGTCGAGCGGTTCTTCATTTAACACGCAAACGAAGTTGCGCGGGTCAGCTAGTAATTCATATAATAAATAGTTGATAGTGCTTTTATGTTCATCCCAAAGTTCATGACCCGATGAATTTTGGTGCCAGTGAACAAAATCTCCCGCTTCAGTCATTCGAAATCTGACAAATGCCATTAAAATTGTATTACGACCGGTAATTCTATCAATACTTGTGGTTTAATTGTATAATTCGAAAAAATGTTCAATTTCTGTGTAACTGTCCTGCAAATTCAGTCGATTCACGAAACGTCCGAAGTTCCCGCGAACGGCTACATAACGTGGATTCGTAACAATACATTTTTTTTTACATATATCGATAAATAATCAGCTACGTCTGTTAGGGCGTGGGTATTACGTCACTCCCCCCTTCCCGCTATAATGGCGGGATATCTGATACGGGAAAGTTTGATTTCCTATGAACTTGGTCGCTTTACAATCTATAGATTTCATTATTAAACTGAATACACCTTAGTTACTTTGAAAAAAATCGCTATTATATAATTTTGTGCCGACGTTTCGGACGCCTATAATATCTGTGGTCACAAGTAAGTGCAATGAATATTACCGTTAAGTCTAAATAATTTTAGCTTTTTTTATTAAGCGCTCGTGCTCGTGGCCCCGCGGACTCAGTATTCTGTAAACGATCACTGTAGTAGTAAGCAACATTTACTGTGGCCTTTCATGGATGGGTGACCACGAAACGACATGATCACTTTTTGACATTTATTTGCGAGCGTTTCCGTGCTTCGGAAGGCACGTTAAGCCGTTGGTCCCGGTTGTCAGTAAAATGGCAGTCGTTAAGCCAAATTAAAGGCCTATATGGGCGGCTTGAAAAATTTTAACAGCCGACAGTCACAACCTGCGCCTGTCCATATAACACGGCAATACGGCTCACCACCTATTACATGGGACATAATCAACAAGGTGAAATGTGGACAATAATATGCCTCTACCTGCCTCTTCGGGAATATTTGATTGTTTGTTTGCATTAATTAGGCTCCGAAACTACTGAACCGATTTGTAAAATTCTTTCACTGTTGGAAAGCTACACTTTCCCCGGATGACTACGTTATATTTCATTCCCGTATTCCCACGGGAGCTAACCAGGAAACCACGCGACGTCATCTAGTCCTCATATAAATGCGATACTCGTACACTGTTACATCAGAACATATTCTAGTCTTTTCTACATTATACACACATACATAAATGGTCACGACTTTATCTCCGAAGGGGTAGGCAGAGGCATATTATATGCCCACATTTCACCTTTATAGAATACTAGCTGATGCCCGCAGCTTTGCCCGCGTAAAATTCGTTCCCGTTCTAGCTTCCCATATTATATCCCCTTGGGGGTAGAATTTATCAAAATCCTTTCTTAGCGGATGTCTACGTCATAACATCTACCTGCATGCCAAGTTTCAGAACGATCCGTCTAGTGGTTTGGGCTGTGCGTTGATAGATCACTATGTCAGTCAGTCAGTCACCTTTGAGTTATATATATATTTAGATTTCCCAGGTAATAGGTGGTGGTGAGCCGTATTGCCGTGTTGAGGTGGAAAATTTTCAAGCCGCCTAAAAAGGCCTTCAATTTAGCTTAACGACTGCCATTTTACTGGCAACCGAGACCAACGGCTTAACTTGCCTTGCGAAGCACGGAAACGCTCAAATAAATGTCACAAAGTGGTCACATGGGTCACATATCCATCCAAGGACTGGAGTGAAAGTTGCTTACTGCAGTGATCGTTCACAAAACACTGAGTCCACGCCACGAGCTCTTCAAAATGTCTTTTCTAAACGCCTCAAAAAAAGTACACGCTTAAAAATAAAGAGCTACCCTTGATAATACATAAAAAATTAACATTTACATAATGGAGCTATAGAAATGATGATAAAATACACAATATTAATACGTAAATCTCTAACCTGATGACCTTACGTCATCAAAGGGTTTCAACTTGACCTTCCGAAACCCAAGGGTCTACCAAGGTGACTCTCACAGTTTGAATAAAACTTGTAAGCTTAACAGGTTCAAATCCCGTTTATAACAAAAATGGGGTGAATACGAAATGTATGTGTGAATGTAATTATTATTAAATTAGGGTTGTCTATGTCTATTTTTGACTAATCATAGACAAGTAGGGCTAAGACCCTCTGTTATGTGCTAGAGAAATAGACGTTCAATTTACATATTATAGTACCCATGTACTGGCTCAGGGCGGAAACTCTATACAAAAATGTTCGTTTTCACCCACACTAATATACACGTAATGCGAATGCTTGAATCAAGCTTGAATGTGTGTGTGAGTATACTAGGGTCACTAGCTATGGAAACAAAATAATATAATTCGAAAGCCCAGAAAAGATCGTATGGCGACTTGCATGGACGCGACGGACAGGAGGATTGCTGCAAATGATGCAATTACGCAAGTCACGTCCTGCGCCATAACATTATAATTTATTTTCTAAATATTTGAATGTGTCAATTAAGCAATAATTGCATATTCGTGTACGTGCCACAGGATAACAATATCCTTGGCACTACTCCTCAGTTAATGTATATAACTTAGAGTATTCTAGATTATTCATCCGTCTGTATACAACTTTCCGTCTGTATCAAAATTTCATCTCTCTAGCTATCACGGTTCCTGAGATACAGCCTCATGACGGACAGACAGACAGACGTCAGCGAAGTCTCATGAAAAGGGTCCCGTTTTTACCCTACCGGTACGGAACCCTAAAAACACAGATTAAATAATAGTATACTATTGCCCTATTAGACCCCGAATGACATCCTTCCGAGAAATTACCCGGGGCTCCCAACCATAGGCTGTTGGGCGTTACGTGAGGTTTTTTAATCGGTAGGAGTCCGGCATAGCATCCATGATGGATTTTCCCTCACGTTAAAAAAAAGACCTCGAATGAATCATAGTTCAGAGATTAGTCGCATTGAGTTGCCAAGTTGCTTAACACCTATTGTCTTTGAAATACTTGAACCCACTACCCGGAATAGGGAATAATAATACGTTAAAATAATTACAGAGACACATTAGTTAAATGTGCCTTTTTTAAATTTGACTGCCTCTGTGGCGCAGTCGGTAGTGATACCGCCTTCGGCGCTCAAGGTCGTGGGTTCGATTCCCACCGGAGACAAATATTTGTGTGACCCATAAATGTTTGTCTCAAGAGTCTGGGTGTTTCTATGTATAATATTTCAATAGCTCGTAGTGACGTCATACATTAGGTAATATTAAAGTAGTAAACTGGGATAGGCTGATAACTTTCTTATATTTTTCTTATATTATTTATGAGGCTAAAAGATGAAATGCACTTTGATATTTGTAAAACATAAATTAAGTAGGTATAGTCTATTTATAAACAAAACTGTTCAATGGTCATATTCACAATGCCCAGCTGAAATCACAGAACACAGAATTATAGTTCAGACCTTTTAACTACTATTATGTAACTACAGTTAAATGGTGTATGGGAGATAAAAAAATTTGCAATTATTTCCAAATTGCTAAAAGCACACCTAATCTAATCACTAATCTTTAATTAAAATAAATAAACACGTATTTCAGCTTTAAAAAATGTGATGTACCTATTTGAAAACTTATTAAGTGTCACGGGCAAAGTCTGGTTGGGCACAGCTAGTATTTCAATATTTAATTACAATTTAAGCACAAAAATTTAAACGCAGACGGAAGGTTTACGGGCACAAAATTAATTTAATACACGTTTTCCCTATTCGATTTGCGTAAATCTTAGACCATATAACACGGGACTAGCCTTTGCGAACCACCGCATACAAAAATATTCTGCCAGTTTTCATACAAGTGAAGGGGGAAACACAAAGACATATAAAATTTCATTGCATTTAAAAATGTATTAATCGACAAACGCGTAATGGCTGTTGTGTGTTAATTGTTATTGTACAGTCAACTACAATGTAATGTACTAGTTTAATCATATAAAATGATGTACTGATGTACAGGCTTTTCATAAAGCCAAAAGACCAAATGGTCATGTGCAATGGCAGAAAACAATGCTTAAGTAAGGCGCATCCTGTGGTTAGATGATCTAAGGCGTAAATTGATAAAAATAGCGTCTGCATTTTGTTAGCAGACAGTTTAGGTATAGACAAGTATGAATCATTCGTTACACAAGTGACCTAAGCCACAGTATAAAGAGTACTAACCCTAAGCACCTATTTGTCGTAATTTTACCTATTTGACGACAAAACAGCGTTTCAGCGTGACTAATAGCGGGTCAGCGTCTAACCTAGACTTTTGAGCCTTGTGGGGGTAGAACTCTACACAACAAGCTATTGATTTAATACATACATACATAATAGTCTCGCCTTTATCCCCAAAATTGTAAACAGGAGCCTAGTATTATTACTTTTTTATTTATTTTTTACACGAGGGAAAATCCTGCCGGACTCCTTCCGACTAAAAAACCTCACGTATCCTGCCTAAGAGCCTACAGTTGGGAGCCCCGGGTAAGCCCTCGGAAGGATTCCCTAGGACTCCCAACAGACCAACGGCTACCACTGCGGCCTCTACTAGGGAAGGGTTCTGGTGTTATCCCGCTTCTTAGAGGGGGCGTGCGTAAATCCCTCACGTCACGCTGTCGTCAGGGCTTACTTCTGTAAGGACCGTCCTCAGGCTCCCCATGCCCCCGCCGCAGACTGCAGAACTCGGGTGGGAGAGTTTCTCCCACCCCGCCCCGTTTCTTTCACGAGCATGACCTGCTCACAGAGAGAGGCAGCGCAGTCCCACTTACTCCCGCTATGACGAGAGAAGCCTACACAACAAGCTATTGATTTGATACATACATACATATAATAGTCAGGCCTTTATCACTGAAAGTGTGTATGATACGCGCTCATTTTGACCTTTTAGTTTTTTTGTTCCACGTGTCAGTGGTCAGACTGCTGCTGCTGTTGAAATAGGCAGACTACTAATTTTTGAAATTTTTCAAGCCACCCTCAAGGTCTCCAACTTGGCTTAACTGCTGTCATGTTACCGACAACCGGGACCAACCAAAGACTTCTATATAAACTGAGGTAGACGCGCCGTACTCTAACAAGCGAGATTTCAAAAGCAATCCTCAAACACACACATTGCTATGACTACACTCACTTATAAATACTATTTACGTAATTGTCACCACACACAATAGCAATACACGGATAGAACAAGAGTAAAAGAGAAGGCGTATGGACTCCAATTGCAAGTCGAGTACCTACTCTCGAAGTTTTGACTCACAACGCTGCTAATTAGCGCAGTTTATAGGTTTCAAAAATCGGTGCGTAGGGCATGTCTACCAGTGGCGAATTGTCCATAGAAGCCCATTCCTTGTGGCTCCCCTTTTCAGATCGGGCAGTGACATGTAATATTTACTCATAACTAATAAACACAATTATATATTCTCGAACACCCATTCAAATATAAAAATATTTGCAAATTTACATGGTAAGTCGGCATTTTCGTCTCAACCCCTGCTACAAAAGTCATAGCAATAAATTTTCGAGTCAAAGTTCAAAGACCCTATCTCTGACATCACGCGGTAAGCCCGGCTTCCTGATCATTTTGCGTCTGCTTCGTTAGTACTACGCAAATGTATATATGCGTCCTATTCTCTCACATTTTTTCAAGATTTGATTCGTGGATTTTCGCCTAAAGTAAGCCATGAGTTCGTGGCTTACACCTGAGACAGTCATATTAATAGAAAAGGACAACGTATTTGACTTGAAAACTCGACCAATTTAAATGCACCTAACGCACGTCGAAACGTTTTGCATCGAAGTGTGTTTTTAATTTGATGTGTTGTTATTACTTCATTTCACATGCGTTTCCCGTGAATAATAATAAAACATAACATAGTTTCAATTGACTTTATAAAGTATTGTGCTGTTTATTAGTTAATTATAAATAATTATCTACTTCAAGTACTAAATACATCGTGAAAGTGTGTAAAATTGTGTTTTGTGTTCTGTATTTTGTTGTGATTTCTGTACACATGATTATTGTTTTGGAGTCACATAATGCTCACTGATGGTTCGATAAAAAATAAAGGTCAGTGTTTTTTTATATTTATCAAGTAGGTATCTCAGAATACGCTAGTGATATTAGTTCAATGGCTTGGGATACCTAATAATCTTTATTTTGGCTGAATGTTTCATTAATAGTTTATAACATAATAAAGCAGTTTTGTTCCATAGAATCACTTTGTCAGATATTTTTGAAAAAATAGATAAGAAGTATGTTTTTATTTCAATTTTGTATTGTAAAATATCGCGGTTTTTAATACTCTATAGGTACTTGAAATCTTACTAATATTATAAATGTGAAAGTTTGTGAGTGTGAATGTGGATGTTTGTTACTCTTTCAGGCTCGAACGGCTGAACGGATCGGGCTGAAATTTGATACAGATATCCATTATAGTCTGGAATAACACATAGGCTACTGTTTATCCCGGGAGTAACTTCCCACGGGAACTAATTTTACGCGGGTGAAACTGCGGGCATTAGCTAGTACATGCATATTATTAAAAACATTAGAAGTACCTATACCTATTTCGCGTCTAAGTCCCAAATTTATGAATTATTTTCAATTAACTTCAATCGAGACAATTTGAAATAGGTAGGTATGAGCTTGCAGAGAGTAGTAGAATAATTTCAAAACATGGTTAGTGTTCAAGTCAGGTTTTAGTTCAAAATATGTAACTAGATGGCATCACTTTTTTGTATATAGTATCTAGATCGCGGTATGGTTTCGTTACGTGAGCAGACATATATAGCTGTGAATATTGTTTTAATAAAAAAAAATTTAGTACAAGGATATACAGTCTATTATTTACACCTAAGGTCGGTTTAGACCTTTTCAGTTAGTGTAAATTTGAATATCTTTTTAGTCATCAGTAGATAATTTATGATACTTTTTTATACATACATACATATGGTCACGCCTTTATCCCCGAAGGGTTAGACATAGGCATATTATATGCCCACATTTCACCTTTGTATAATTTGTCCCACGTAATAGGTGGTGAGCCGTATTGCCGTGTTTAAATGGACAGGCGCAGGTTGTGACTGCCTGCTGTTGAAATAAAGCCTTCAACTTAGCTTAACGACTGCCATTTTACTGGCAACCGGGACCAAAGGCTTAACGTGCCTTCCGAAGCACGGAAACGCTCAAATAAATGTCACAAAGTGATCACATGGATGGTCACCCATCCATGGACCGGCCATAGTGAAAGTTGCTTACTGCAGTGATCGTTTACAGAACACTGAGTCCGCAGGGCCACGAGCGCTTCAACCTTTACCAAATACTTTTTTATAAGCCAATTTATCATGCACGTAAGACATTGTTTTGAATTAAATACATGGATCTTTTAATAAATACGCAAAATACCTACACTACAGGTGTGACCAACTGGATATTATTTTTTTCACCGGCTTTCCTTTTGAAAAAATTCAGCCTTCGCCGCTGATGTCTACCTCATTTTAGGTATATAGAAGTCTTTGAATTTTACCTATTTGATGACAAAACAGCGTTTCAGCGTGACTTATAGCGGGTCAGCGTCTAACCTAGACTTTTGAGCCTTGTGAGGGTAGAACCCTACACAACAAGCTATTGATTTAATCATCCCTACTAATATTATAAAAGCGAAAGTAATAGGCTTGTGTCCACTAAGAATAAATCTGATTGATGTGTGTTTCTAACGACTATGTCCGATATATAAATAACAAAAAGTAATATAAATTGGTGCACAAATTAAGGATTACTATTATTTTTAGAAAATAAGATTGGAAATAATAGGCAATCAGTCACGTGACATCAAACACTTCTATCAGATGGTGTGACGTCACAGTTTGCTTTTTGACGTTTGACACACTCTGGCAGTCTCGTGTCTTGACATCTTGTGTCACAAGTCGTGTTATCTTGTGAATCTAAATATCGATTAAAACCCCTAAACGTTTCTTTTTTGTAGTATAACTTTTAATCTCAAAACAAATCATTGAAAGGGCTCATAAAAAAATACACATTTTCTTTTTGTTTTGTTTTGCAAAATTCTTTGGCGGGAACTGGAAGAAGGAATCGTATCGCATCGTTTTGTAAATTTGCAAAATTAGTGTAATTTCGAGTGTTTCGTGTATATCAATGGTGGATTTTGACAACGTGCACTAGTGTTGGGAAGTGAGAAAACGCAGTGAATCGCAACTTTGCAGTGACAAAAAATCCAAAGAAACTTTCAGATATTATCCACCGCTTTTCTAAAGAAAGACTGACATTGACTTAGGGATGATGTACTTGACTTTGACTGGACTTAGAGGACGAGGACTGTGACTTTTTAAAGCAAAATGAAGAGATAATAAATATACAAGACTTGGCCGTATGGTTCAAATTGCCTTTGCCTATCCGACAATGGATAAATAAAACCACTACTACTTTTGTTTGGCATCAAGTGACGTCACACAAGGCGCCATGAGCGTTTTCGATACAAATTGAAATTCATTTTTGAAATCACAAAATAAACTATGTAAATGATTGTTGTAAATCAAAATATTACATTTTTGTGATCATGTAGATATAAAGCTACAAAAATAAACGATTTTTTAAATTTAGGACACAAGCCTATTCTGTCTGTCTGTTAGGCTTTCACGCCTAAACGGTTGGAGCGATTGAGATGAAATTCGGTATAGGGGACGATAGTTCCGTCTACTCCCACCTATTCTGTTGAGTAGTTCTGTTAACAGAACTCGAGGCCCTGAGAAGGACATAGTCTACTTTTTAACCGACTGCTCAAAAGGAGGTGTATGATTTAACGCAAAAACGACTTCTACGCGGTCGAAGCCGCGGGGAACAGCTAGTACATATACATATAATAGTCACGCATTTTATCCGCGAAATTGTAGACAGGAACCTTTGAACATAGTATTATTACATTTTTTTACGTCTGGAAAAGTCCTATATGGAGACTGCTATGCCGGACTCCTACAGACTAAAAAAACCTCACGTAACGCCCAACAGCCTACGGTTGGGAGCCCTGGGCCCTCAGAAAAATACTCTAGGAATCCCGACAGACCAACGGCTACAACTGCGGCCTCACCTAGGAATGGTTCGAGTGTTATCCCGCTTCTTAGGAGGGCGTGCGTGAATCCCTCACGTCACGCTGTCGTCAGGGGCTACTTCTGTAAGGACGGTGAGCAGCCCCCTCACCGTCAGGCCCCCGGTCCCCCTATGCCCCGCCAGACTGCAGAACTCGAGTGGGAGAGTTCTCTCCCGATCCCTCCTCGCCGCCTCTTTCACGAGAATGACCTGCTCGCAGAAAGAGGCAGCGCAGTCCCACTTACTCCCGCTATGATAAGAGAAGTCTACACGACAAGCTATTGATTTAATACTTACATACATATAATAGTGAGGCCTCTATCCCTGAAAAGGGTGTATGATTGTATGATACGCACTCATTTTGACCTTATAGTTTTTTTAAAGTGAAACTTCTTTATCGGCGTTGGAAAAAATTTAGCGTCACGTCACGTTTTTTCGTTACGCGCCATCTTTGTTTTCGTCCCCACCACGGTGGATTCGAATTAAGAGTACTTTATCCAGGGATAGCATGTCGTTTGTAGATTTTTGGACTTTTGTACTTTGGGACTTTGAGCTTTTGGACTTTTGGGCTTTAGGGCTTTTCGGCTTTTGAGCTTTTCGGCTTTTCGGCTTTTGGGCTTTTCGGCTTTTCGGCTTTTCGGCTTTTCGGCTTTTCGGCTTTTGGGCTCTAGGGCTTTTCGGCTTTTGGGTTTTTGGACTTTTGGGCTTTAGGGCTTTTCGGCTTTTGAGCTTTTCGGCTTTTGGGCTCTTGGGCTTTTCGGCTTTTGGGTTTTTGGGCTTTTGGACTTTTGGACTTTTGGACTTTTGGACTTTTGGACTTTTGGACTTTTGGACTTTTGGACTTTTGGACTTTTGGACTTTTGGGCTTTTGGGCTTTTGGGCTTGAAAAATAAGGTTATGAAGAAGTTTCACTTCTTACGTGTGTACACTAGTACACGCACACATTTTTTTTGTTCAGCGTGTCAGTGGTCAAATACTATTGCCGTGACAAAATGGACAAGAACAGGTTGTGACGACCCATTGCTAAAAATTTTGAAGCCGCCCATAAGGTCTTAATCGGCGTAGATAGTGTTCATACTTTGAATCACTTTGTCACACTCCGCTGCTGGACGTACCATGCTTCACAGTACCATGAGTTTTTCCGTGCTTCGAAAGGCACGTTAAGCCATTGGCCCCGGTTGTCAGTGATATGACAGTCGTTATGCCAAATTAATGGACTATGGGCGGCTTGAAAATTTTCAACAAAGAAATAAACTCTCTACCGTTCATACATTACATCACGCCTGTCTCCCAACAGGGTAGGCAGAGACTATGACTTTCCACTTGCTACGATTCTGGCAAACAGCTTTCGCTTCTTCAACTTTCATAAGTGTCTTCATACATGCTCTTCGGTTAAGGTTACTCTTGACCTGGCCTTTTCTCAGAAGATTATCAGTTTGCTCATTCACTCTCGCTTCATAAATCTGTTTCGTCAGCCTATTTCCATCCATTCTCTCCACATGTACAAACCATCTGAGCATCCCCTTCTCTATCTTAGTCACTACATCTTCTGTCATGCCGCAATGTTCTCTTATCACACTATTCTTTACACAGATAAAGACATGTTGGAAAAAAGTACCTACATTAAATGAGAACTAATCTACCTATATTATACCTCTGCCTACCCCTTCGGGGATAAGAGCGTGACTATATGTATACATCAAGTTTTACTTATTCCACATTTTGTTAAGAAGAATGATCTCATACAATGCTCTGACGGATCTAAATTGACATAGTGTGACGTCACCGAGTCAATGCACTCTCTAAACTAAGAAGAAAAAAATGGCGGTGGTTGGCCTCTTGCTACTAAAACATAAGCCAAAATACAGACATATAAGAGGATTCGAATCCGGTTCAGTATACTGGACATTGTTATTTTTTCAAAAAAGTGCAGATCGGACTCTCTAACGGGGGGTTTCGTACCAAAAACTGGCAAAATATAAAGTTTGTTGTGTCCATGGGGGTCTCCCATATTACAAACTTGATATTTTGCCAGTGGAGGCTGGTAAGAGTACAAAATGGCGCCACCCCAAATCATCCCGAGGTAGTCGTAAGAGGCGACTATGGGATCACTTTCGCAAAACGATCCATTGCGTAGAGAAGGAAGACTCGAGGTTGTCAGTAAATTGACAATCGTTTAACCATGTTGAAAGCCTAATAGGCGGCTTGAAAATTGTCAAATGTGAGTCGTCACGACCTGTCCATTTCAACACGGCAATGGGCTCACCACCTATTACGTGGGCCATATAACTATAAGGTGAAATGTGTGCGTATACTATGCCTCTGTCTACCCCTTCGGGGATAAAGGTGTGACTATTATGTATGTATGTATAATATTGCCGGTTTTTGTATACATCATCTGTGAAAATTTCAGCTCTCTAGCTATCACAGTTTATGAGATAGGTACAGCCTCATGACGAACAGAGGTATCTATGTGATAGGATTCTATGTTTAAATGGTTTGCCTTGAAGTTCCTTCGTCTTTCTATAAAGAAATCACTCAGTTTATAAAAAAAAAGAAATGTCAAATCAATTTCATAAATAAAATAAAAACGTTGAAGTTAGGTTGAAACTTGTATGAAACTGCAAAGTGTGACGTCACACTTTATTGACGTCAAATAATTGTTTGCATTGACTATAGGTATTTTTTTGTAATGATATTCTTTAGTAAAAGTATTAACTACTTTCTTAAGAAGGTACTATTATTTTTAATTTTCATTTATTTTAAATCATTTACGAATATTATAGATTATAGATTTTTTAATAGATGGTACCTATTTAAAAATTTTTATTTAAAAAACGTTGAAGTTAGGTTGAAACTTGTATGAAACTGCAAAGTGTGACGTCACACTTTATTGACGTCAAATAATTGTTTGCATTGACTATAGGTATTTTTTTGTAATGATATTCTTTAGTAAAAGTATTAACTACTTTCTTAAGAAGGTACTATTATTTTTAATTTTCATTTATTTTAAATCATTTACGAATATTATAGATTATAGATTTTTTAATAGATGGTACCTATTTAAACTCAGAAAAAGCGGAACTGATTTTAAAGGAAGCCTGAATTTTCTTTTTCTCTGTGGCGCAGTCGGTAGTGATACCTCGATTCGATTCCCACCGAAGACAAATATTTGTGTGACCCATAAATGTTT
Source organism: Miltochrista miniata (assembly GCA_933228765.1). Lineage (NCBI taxonomy): Eukaryota > Metazoa > Arthropoda > Insecta > Lepidoptera > Erebidae > Miltochrista > Miltochrista miniata. The sequence continues at coordinate 15,070,344 of OW121777.1, forward strand.
GTCTCAAGAGTCTGGGTGTTTCTATGTATAATATGTATGTATTTAAAAGTATATAAGTATTAATATCCGTGGTCTGATACCCATAACACAAGCAGGTTATTCCTAGCTTACTTTGGGATCAGATAGCGTTGTGTGAAATGTCCGTAAATATTTATTTATTTATTTATTTCTCTAGTTATATTGATAGGGTATGTATCATCACGCTACTACTCAAGGGAGCGGGGTAGCAATATTAAATGTAAAAATAAGAGGCATATTTCCACATAGAGGATGAGTGCCACAGGATTCGTAGTAAGTCTCAGATGAAGCCGTAGGACACAGCTAAATATTCTATACTAATGATATAAATAATAATAATAAATAAATATTCACGGACAATTCACACAACGCTATCTGATCCCAAAGTAAGCTAGGAATAACCTGCTTGTGTTATGGGTATTAGACCACGGATATTAATACTTATATACTTTTAAATACATACATATTATACATAGAAACACAAATATTTGTCTCCGGTGGTAATCGAACCCACGACCTCCAGCGCCGCAGGCGGTATCACTACCGACTGCACCACAGAGGCAGTCAAAGAAATATAAAGATCAAGAATTTCTATGTTTGTTTGAACGCTAGAATCTCAGGAATCCAAAAGTTCTTTTACTGTGCGATATTCCTTTCACTGAGAAAGGTTATGTGCAACAAGCTGATGCTAGTGGCTTTCTGGTCCTTTCCCGCTTCCCATGGGAATATTTTCCCAAGATAAAAAGGCTTACGTGTTTTCAGCTAGATCCGCTCAGCCGTTAGAGCGTGATTGAGTAACAAACATCCAAACATCTTCACAAACTTTCGCATTTGTAATATTACTTAATATGATTTAACATCACGCTACAAAGAATAGGAGCGGAGCAGCAATGAATAATGTTACGCAAACGAAGTTTAGGGGAACTAGTTATTGTCACTTTCCATTATATGTATTATAAACGCGGTTATTTTAAAGTTTGAGGAAACATTAAAAATCCCTTTAGTATAAATATCCTGACAAAAATTAGTCCAGTTAATAGCAATTTGCATAATTATGTAACATACCTATATAATTGTACTTATAATTAGTATTTTAATAGTTAATTTTACACCTGCGACTAGTGTTGCTGTAATTTCATATATTATCAATTGCTTTTAGCGATAAGATCACCCATTGTACATTATTGTGGTGTAGAATGAAGGGAATGTTACGATTAAACAATTGGCTATTATTATAAGTTTTAACGCATAGTAATTAAGGCTCGTATATTCGAAAGAGACTCATCTTGAGGTGAACTTAATTTATACTAGGAAATATTCTTTGATTTGATCTGATAAAACTAGGTATATTATCGTAATTTATTGGATAGGTACTCTTGCTTTTTTAACGTATCAAAACACGATTAGGAAAACTTTGTTCGATTGAAATCGCTCTCGAAAAACGAGAATTATTGCTAAAATCTTAACAAGTAATGTACTTTATATTCGTTTAAAAATTTGTTCTAAAATAGATATAGGTATAGATCTTTAGAACAATATTTTACGGCTAGATTTTTCTAAAACCCCTCAGATTTTATAACAGTCATATAATGTATTAGAATCCAATGAAATCCGGCAGAAGCGTACGCTGCAATCCTTCGAATTGCCTTAGGATTTGTCAATGTTGAACATGGAAGCCTTAACTAAATTTATAAGTTTAGTGAAACGTGAACGTATGTAAATAAATATGTACGTATTTGTACAAAAGTATGTGTAAGCATTTTCTCTCTAGTTCTCTCTCACACTAGCTTCGGTAGGTATCTGTGGCTCTACTCCGGGAAACCACGGCTGAGTGTCAGCACTGCGAGGACCGCAGCGAAGTCACAGTGCTCCACACGCTGGTGGAGTGCACGGCGTGGTCAGGTCCTCGTAGTGGGTCTGGGCGTGGACACTCTCTCGCTCGAGACCATGGTGCGAGTCATGTGAGCCAGCGGGAGTAAGTGGGACGCAGCCGCCTCTTTCTGCAAGCAGGTCATGCTCGTGAAAGAGACGGCGGGGCGGGAACGGGAAAGAACTCTCCCACCCGAGTTCCGCAGTCGGCAGCCTGGGAGCCGCCGACGTGTCTTCACCAAGGACTATCGGCCTCCATGACCGGGGGTCTGAGGACGGTGAGAGGGTCGCTCACCGTCCTTACAGAAGCAGGCCCAGTACGGCAGCGTGACGTGAGCAACTCACGCACGCCCCCCCTTAGAAGCGGGATCACACCCGAAACCCCCCAAGGACGCGGGATAGCACCCGAACCACCCGTTGGGCGAGGCCGCAGTGGCGGCCGTGGGTCTGTTGAGAGTCCTGGGACATCCTTCCGAGGGCTTACCCGGGGCTCCCAACCATAGGCTGTTGGGCGTTACGTGAGGTTTTTTAGTCGGTAGGAGTCCGGCATAACATCCATGAGGATTTTCCCTCACGTTAAACAAAAAAAAAAAGTTCTCTCTCACACTTCTGCCTTTCTCTACTGTTTCATGTTATCCTCCTCTCGCCGGCCTGCTGGAAGAGATTTCTAATAGAAATCAGCAGCGCCATTGTACTCCTTTTCTCTTTATGTATTTTTAATGTGTGTTCATAAACTGTTAAATAAATAAGTATATATAAAGTCAAAAAAAACATTTATTTCGCTTAATCCTAATTCCTAATACATAGGCACTTGCGCCACGTCAATGAATATAAATCAAAAGTTCGGCCCCGTGGACTTAGTGTTCTATAAACGATCACTGCAGTTAGCAACATTTACTGTGGCCGGTTATAGATGGGTGACAGTCACGTAACCACTTTGTGACATTTATTTGCGAGCGTTTCCGTGCTTCGGAAGGCACGTTAAACCGTTGGTCCCGGTTGCAGGTAAAATGGCAGTCGTTAAGCCAAGTTGAAGGCGTTTAAGTTGAAGGCTTGAAAAAAATCAACAGCATGCCGCCACAAGCTGCGCCTTTCCATATCAACACGGCAATGTGGAACCTATCACGTGGGACAAAATCTAAAAAAGGTGAAATGTGTCAATATGCTTCAGCTTACCCCTTCATGGATAAAAGGCATACTATTTGACGATGATGAGTAAAACCTGAAACACACATTTATTATACAACTAAGGTGGCAGGCAAGCTTACGGTCCACATGACGGAATAGTCTGGAATAAAACATAGGCTAAATTTATTCCTGGATACGGGAAGAGGAGTATCCAAGTCAAATCAAATTTTACAATTTCAAAATTGTCAAATGGAAATGTATGAAATTCGAATGAAGTATGACGTCATTCTTGCTAAATCTCAAGTCAACTACTAATAATAGGATGTTTTACAATCCCGGGTTCTTCAAGAGGAGCGTGAAGAGGCACATCACAAGGCCGCCAACTTGAGGACCACTGTCAGAAGTGACCCCCAATCGCTAGATGCGCCACGGCTTACCATCAGGCCGGTGGCGACGTCAATTTGGCGAGCTAAATATATATAAAAAAAGCAGATGATAGATGATTCTAAAAAGACGTAAGAAATGAGAAAAAGAGTCATACAACATTACACGAAACTGCAAAAAAATTAACCTGAATTTTATTCTAAACAATTTTATTCCAACCAAAACATGCTTTAATATTTAAAGCATTTTTTGTTAATTTTGGATTTTTTTGAAAACTTAGGTCAGTTATCATAAAAAAATATACTTAAATAAAATATAATAAAGACAATCTCTGTCTTAGGAAATGCGTCAATATTTTTTTACAATTTTATGGATTACGTCATTACCTCACCATTTCATACCAAGATTACATACATAAGATTTTATACAAAGATCTATGGATGAAACAGTGAGGTGTGACGTCATACCATGCGCGTCTGATGTCAATTCATTTTCAATTACATAGTAGGATTTGAGATACAAAATTCGGTACCCGTTCCCGCTTCCGGTGGGAACATATTCCCGGAATGAAAAGTAGCCTATGTGTTATTCCCCACTATAAGCTATCTTTGTACCAAATTTCAGCCCAATTCGTTCTGCCGTTAGAGCGTGATTGAGTAACAAACATCCAAACATCTTCACAAACTTTCACATTTATAATATTAGTAGGATATTAGTAGGATAGGGATTCGTACAAAATGTTGAGATCCGGTTTTTTAATTAATTTTGATTCATTATTTAAATCAACTGGCAATACAACTGACTAAAAACAATATTTATAAAGTTACGATGCTCCCACACTGGATGTTACAAAATGTTAACAAGCATTGCAACACTAAACATTTGTTAACAAATGTCAGGAGTTGTTACATTCTGCTAAGAAATGTTAGGAAATGTTATAATAAACATTACATAACATAAAAACATTTATTACTTTGTACATACATACATAATTATGGTCACATCTTTATCCCCGAAGAGGTAGGCAGAGGCATATTATATCCCCACATTTTACCTTTTTAGAATTTGTCCCACGTAATAGGTGGTGAGTCGCATTGCCGTATTGAAATGGACAGGCTCAGGTTGTGACTGCTGAAACTGTTCCAGCTTGCCATAAGGCCTTCAACCAACGGCTAAACGTGCTTTCCGAAACACGAAAACGCTCGCAAATCAATAGCACAAAGTGATCACGTGGACGGCGTGAACGTCACCCATCCAAGGACCGGCCATAGTGAAATGAGCTTACTACAGTGATCGTTTACAAAACACTGAGTCCGTGGAGCTACCTTTTACTTTGTGATATTAATTATTTATATTTTTTTATGAATAATAGATAATTTTTTTTCACTGTTAATGTAACATTTTGTAACATCCAGTGTGGGGAGTACCATTAAATAAGAGTAGGTTTAAAAAAAATTACAAAACTGCAAAATATCAAGTTATAGAATAAAAATTGGATGATTTCTTATAATAATTTTAATATCGATTTGTATTTTATAAACCCTATTTACTTTTATTTCTGATAGGAATGGTACCTACCTACCTCAAAATTATTTTGTTTACGCTAATAACTAAAGCAGTAAAATGAAGCAATAAATAATTTAGGTAAAAAATATTTTAAAAAATTGTATCTTCTAATTTAGCATAAGTTAGGTACCTATTAGATACTTTTCAATGAAAATACTTAACAAAACACTGTGTTTTAGAGCATTTCAAAATTCTACCCTTATGTGTGTAAAATATGGGATAAAAAATTGAAAGATAATGGTAGGTAAAACTTCTTAACTACACCAAATGAAATTTGGATAATTATAGTAGGTTTTTTGACATACAGAGATGCACTTATATTTTATAACAAACATTTTTTTAAATTCTTACCTTAAGGGGGTGTGATAAACGTAATATAGGTCAAACTATTGAATGACAAATTTGTCAACCAAAATAAGTAAAAAAATAATAAAGAACTTTAACGCTGAATTAAAGTTTTATATTTAAGTAAAAATTACATGTTTTTTAAAAAAAATGATTTTTTCATAAAGGTACATTTTGGTTAAGAATTTTTGAACGGGTTCATATAACAATTTATGTTTTAGGAGCCGGTTCAAAAAATTAATCGGGTCATCAAGTGGAGTATTTTTTATGAGTGATAAAATAAAACCCATTGATGATAAATACATATTTTTGGACACACTCACAGAACATTCTATAGCCCAAGTTAAGCTAATATAAGCGTGTGTTATGGGATCTAGACAACGGATAAATATATGTGTTTGTAACCTAGTTGTGTACCTACGTAGGAAAAAACCCACAAAACCGAAACCAGTATTCGCAAATCACGTAAATATTTAATTTGACCCGGGAATCGAACCCGGGACTTCTGATGGAAATCACGTACACTTACCACTGCGACACTGACGCTGTAAAGGCAGTCAAAGATGTGATGTAATGAAGATGGGTATGCATTTATGGAAACACCCTACTCCCCTGTGATTCAAATTAGCTGTTTACATTAAACCAAATATTAGAAACCAGGAATGCTCTCGATAAGGGTTATTTAGGTCCCTTATTTTACGTGTGGAAATTCTCCTATCGCTATCGACTTTTTTTTAAAAATCTGCTGTTTTACATTTCTTAATTTTCTTTTTTTTACTGATCCTTTTGCCACATATGTGTAACATAACATGATATGACTAAAACCACACGGTGCCCGGCTGGTTAGTCCTTGGAAGTATAACCCCAGGGCACAGAATTGGTCCGCCTCGCTCCATTGGTTCGGGTTATATCCCACTTTCTGAGTAAGAATTTTTAGTAGGTAGGAAGTAATACACTCTTATGCAAGTTTTCGAACTTTTGCATACTCGTGGTTGCTTTTTTTTACTGAATTATTCTACCAGATATGGCCTATGGTGCGAAAGTTTCGGATAAACCCTTGAAAGGATGTTCCAGGATTTTCATGTGTCCTTATTTCATAAAAATAAAATAAAAATTATTCCCTTTGAAATTTAAAAAGAAAATTATTTAGGTTTGTCAAATTTTTTGTGACTTTACCGGGGGTTCGGAAATGCTACAGACTGAGAAGAACTCCCCAAGAAACTCAGTCCGGTTATTGGGATGTAAATAGTTCACTCAAAGGAAATAAAATAAATAGGTATATTTTGGAAACTAATTCTTCTCTTCTGAGTACTTTTAAATTAATTGAATATTAAAAATCTTGTGTCACTGTGTTTGTGGTCGAACTCCTCTGAAACGGCTGAACCGATTTTAATGATTTTTTTATTTTTTTATTTGTTAGATTTAGCTATATGAAAAGCACTGCTAGTATTTTGATTCTTATTTTTTTGTTATTGAAATCTCTTCCTTATAGGTATTCTCACATTCTCAGAGAGAGAGAATATAATTCTTTTGTTGCAATACCTATCTATAGGTTATGATATTTTATAATGTGAGATCCTAACTATTTAAAATTATTATTGGAGTTCAAACTTCTTCAAGATACTGTTTTTTTTATAAAATATTTTTTTAAATTTTTAAAAAAATTATTTAGTTTTGTCAAATTTTTTGTGACTTTACCGGGGGTTCGGAAATGCTACAGACTGAGAAGAACTCCCCAAGAAACTCAGTCCGGTTATTAGATGTAAATAGTTCACTCAAAGGAAATAAAATAAATAGGTATATTTTGGAAACTAATTCTTCTCTTCTGAGTACTTTTAAATTAATTGAATATTGAAAATCTTGTGTCACTGTGTTTGTGGTCGAACTCCTCTGAAACGGCTGGACCGATTTTAATGATTTTTTTATTTTTTTATTTGTTAGATTTAGCTATATGAAAAGTACTGCTAGTATTTTGATTCTTATTTTTTTGTTATTGAAATCTCTTCCTTATAGGTATTCTCACATTCTCAGAGAGAGAGAATATAATTCTTTTGTTGCAATACCTATCTATAGGTTATGAATTTTTATAATGTGAGATCCTAACTATTTAAAAATTATTATTGGAGTTCAAACTTCTTCAAGATACTGTTTTTTTTTATAAAATATTTTTTTATTGGATACTACACCCTCTCGTAAAGTTTGATTAATTCCTACTTATATTTACTTTTATTTATTTCCGCAGGAAGATGTTATTCGAAATAAAATAAAATATTTTATGTCACAATCCAAACTTCAAATTAGTCCGAATTTTTGAGTCATGTCAAATTACACAAAATATAATGCAATTTATTCACTTTAAAATTTTCGGGAAATTGTAACAACTATCTCCCATTTTCATATAGGAAAATAGCGTATATACATAAGAACTACCTTCTAGCTTGTGACTTGGTTAAAAAAGTTAAAAAAAAGTGGCATTAACCATAGTAAAATAAAAATATATACTCTGATAACGGCTAACATGTGAGACCGTCTATTTCTGTACTAAAATTTATGGAAATTGGTTTAGCTATTCAGACTCTAGGAAGGGTAACACACAAACCAATATTCTTATTTTAGGATTTCGTTATTAGTTGGAAAGTAATTTTTATTGTTTGATCATTTTCTTTATTTATTTATTAAAATTTAAAAAAATATATTTTTGCCTCTTTCCTTAGGAACTCTATGGATATTTCCTGGGACATCCTTCCTTTACGTGAGGTTTTTTAGTCTGTAGGAGTCCGGCATAACATCTATGAGGATTTTTCCTCACGGTAAAATAAACTCATTATTATAGTCTCTACTTATTTTTCATTACTTTTTAATATCTTCTTTATAATTTTTACTACTTACGACGATTTTACTTTCAAAATTGCCTTTCTCTCAGTCAAGTGTTAGACAGTATAGTATTGGAAATAAATGGACTTTGAGAATAACATTCAAAATCACACTTTTATGTAAGTAAGAGCTTATACACTATTATGCAAAATTTCGCACTTTTACCTACATGAAAATACGTCATTTTTGAAGATGTAGTTACAGTAATTGAATCATAAATAATTTTGACGAGATTTTAATTAAAAATAGAACAAAGACAAACATTAAATAAATAAAATATTTGAGCAACTATTTTCATGCTCCCGTCAAAAATCTTCTTTTTGTCTAAATACAAAATCTTAGAAAAAATAGTTTTTCAATATTTTAGTTGCAAACTTTAAAAAATCATAGAAATTTTTTAGAATTTCTGAACATTATGTCAAATTAATGGCTATCACTTTGGCTTTTAACTTAACTCAGAAGAATATAGTAAAAGCTTCTTTGACATAAAAATATTATGCACTAGGAAAAAAATACATAGGTATAGGATTAATTTTCCTAGAAATTGTCACCAAATATACAGATGAGAAAGTTGAAATTTTATCATTATTTTCTAATCAAAAATCTTTAATTTTTAATTTATGTTAAAATAAGATTAAAGGCAAGTACCCTACTGATAGACTATCATAATTTGTTTTTTATTTATGCCTAAGCATGTCTTTTTTTGTTTTTTTAACAGTATCTTTTTGTATGCACAGTTAGTGACAGGAAAAATTTGTGACATAGAACTTTATAGACTTCTCAAAAATTTGATAATCTTATATGGTATATTTTTAGTAGTTTTAAATTATAAAACACATTTTTATGTTTACGTGTGCCTTAAATATTCTTCAAAATACTTAAATCTTATTGAATTACTTTAGGCCTAAAGGTTTTAATAAGAGAAATTCTAAGTTTTAAGGAAGCGGAGGAGCACCAGAATTGTGAGACATCATACCTACTTTAGTTAGGTATATCGTTTTATGACATAATAAATTTTTGACGTAGTAACTGTCTAATTTTGCAAATTTTGAAAAAAAAACATGACATTCCATTTTTTTTAATAATTAGATACCTACGCATGGGGCTACGTCACGGGATTTTATTTAATTTAACTTAATACGATTTTCTTAAATTTTAATAGGATTTAGGTACGAATATCAAGTAGTTTATTCATTTTAAACAAAAACCTAGTACTTTGACATTAGTTTACAGCTATTTTTTTTCTTTTTTCATTAAAATTTCGCCTTTTTAACTTTGTTTTAGCTACAGATAGAGCCGGATTTTTAGCCTCTTATTCCTTTTCCACCTTAAGGAATAGTATCATTCCTGTTTTAGAAAATATGTTATTGAACCTCAAAATAAAAATTGAAAATGTTTTATTAGCTTCATTTATGGCAAAATGACGTTATTTAAACGTATTTTAAGACAAAACAAATCTCTGCATCAGCAAAGAGTCACTTTGATAGAGTCCCGAAGTTTGGTGGTCTATTCTGGTAAATATTCGGGAGTTTTATGTTTAAAATTTTATAAATAAGAATAAGAATTGTATAAAAAACCATAATTAAACACATTTTTATAAGTTTTGTTTGCCTTAGTGTCGATGGGCCCATTTTAGCGTGCCCACGCGTACTGAGCTTATTCTAAGTAAGTAAACGCTCAATTTTTTTTTAAATAATTGTAAACCAGGGCTCCAAAAAGATAAAAAAAATATATACTTACATATTCACCGGGAACATCCATAAACAATCCATTAAAAGAGTCACACGAACTTTGCAACACTCTAACGCGCACCCTCGCGGAGCCACATCACAAGACCGTAAAAAAAATACATAAACACCCGTTTTTTTGACAAAAATGTTTTTTAATTGTAAACTCGGGTCCATAAACGGCACATAACTACAACTTTCTAAATAGGCCTATAAGAATCTTATTGGAATCAAACGTCGGACATTCGTGCAAAATTTTCGCGGAACCGCGCGTTTGCCGTATATTTAGGCCTAAGCGGCGCGGTCGGAAGTCGCGCGCGCCCTCAATCCCCAACTAAAACACTTTTGGCACTCAAATGATAATATAACAAGCGATAAATATGGATCACAACCTTGATAAGGAATTGAAAAACTGCTCTGTATGTCAGAAACTTCGATTTGCCCGCCAGACGAACACGTGGTCCACAATTTCGCAATAGGATTTCGTGAGGAAAAAGATTTTGTATGGACAGTTTATTTTGGAAAGGAACAGCTATGGGGAGCTTAGACTGTTTTGAAGGGATTTAATGAGTTTTTTTTTACGAAGGGGTAGATTTTTAGAATGATTTACAGGGGTTTAGTGGGTGGATTGCTAGGGCTGTTAAAGGGCTTAGGGCTAGGGAGGCGGGAGCTATATTTGACGGACCGGGATGTAGCGCGCGCGCGACTTGCTTCGCAGAAACGGCGGTAATGGGCAATGGCGAGCCAGCGTACGGTAACCTTGTGGCACGACCCAGTGGTACGAGTTATGCCTAAAAGAGGCATCAATAACTGTAGGTATATACATATCATAGCACTACCTATACTGCTCTAAAACCTACTAATCAACTCCAGAGTACTTGTGCAAAAAAGTTGAAAAAATTTTTTTCTTAATGTTTTCTTTTTTAAATGGTGTAATTTTTTTTTGATTTTTTTATTTCTATGGTAAGAATATAGAATGGAACCTCATGTTAAAATCACTACCATATTGACTAATGAATTAGCGATATCGTTAAGGGTGCCACGCCACACGCATCCATTTAGAGATTATGAGACTTTCTGAAGTTCTTTTATAATTTGTTAGACAGGTACTTGCCGATTTTTTTTTTACTTTCTAACCCTTAAATATATAAGTATACCCAGGAATGTATTGGTTAGAAAATTAACTGGTAAATTATTATAATACTTGGTAACCTGTAAAGTGATGTTCTCCTGAAAGCATAAGAATACATTCGACAGAATTTCCTGCAACCCCTTTTTTAAATGGAATCTTCTATTTCACAGTTCATTCTAGAAGATAGGAATCCAGATATATTTAGGACGTCCATGTCCGGGAGAAGCGTTAAAGTTTGCACTGGACAAAATACTAGGGTTTGATGTAAGTGCATCTAGTTCTTCCTTGATCAATCAGTCAATCAATCAAGTCAGTCCACTGCTGGACGTAGGTTTCTTCCAATTCACGCCACAATACTCTGCGTCTTCCACATCCAGAGTCCTATCCTGCAACGCTTATCAGGTCTTCGGTCGATATCGGAGTCCACGTTTACCATGTTGTGGTCGCCATTCCAGAACTCCTTTGATCTTTCGACCGTCGTTTCTTCTGCAGATGTGGTCAGCCCATTGCCACTTTATAACAATCTGTGAGCTATGTCGACCATTCTGGTTTACTCCAGCGTTTTACCTGCTTACCTCCAAATGTTGGATGATTCATATATCTCCCAACTTTTGAACCTGGTAGCACACTCTTGTCTTATCAACTACAAAACATATCCTTTATAACAAAGAAGAGATAAGTCCTCCTCGTTAGAGTCAAAGAGAGAAGTATATCCAGGTATGATCAGGCTTACTGCTTAAAATGAAACGGGAACTATCCAAGGGTACCACAGAAACTTGGAACTTCTTACCAGTGGACATGTTTCCTTCTTCTTACAACCAATTTATCCCATTGGAACTGGCATACTTAACCTATAGGTACTCTACCTATGATGGCATGGAAAAATTAAAGATGAAGTTACTTCTGGATGATTCTTCCAGCATCCTACAAATTTAGAAAAATAAGTAATGGTCATGAAAGGGTTAAGGGAAACCCTTGTAAAGAAACAAGGGTTTCCCTTATTCCACCTTAATTTCTGATTGATTGGAGAAGCAGTCTGTAATAATGGCTGAATTAATCGTTGTCTATGAAATAAGTACCTAGCGGTAGTCATGGAATGTCAATCAGTAACTCATCCATCCTGATAAGAGGCTGGAAAAGACCTATTACTTTCATCATCATGATTTTACCATGGGAGTTGTCAATCTCTACTCTATACCCCGTATCAGGAGTATAAGAATCTAGCTGTTCCCCGCGGCTTCGAAAAACTCTAACCTAAAATCTAAAATCATAAGCCTCCTTTTACGCAGTCGGTTAAAAAGTAGTCTATGTCCTTCTCAGGGCCTCGAACTGTCCCTATACTAAATTTAATCTCAATCGCTCCAGCCTTTAAGGCGTGAACGCGTTACAGACAGACAGACTGATAGACAGACAGAATTACTTTCGCATTTATAATATTAGTAGGGAAGTAGGGATTAGTAGGAATTCAAAAGTGACACCCAGATTTTTTTTTACATATGAAAAGATAAATGATTTCAAATGTAGGTAAGTAGGTACCTACTTGTATTTAAGTAATTGAATTAAAATATTTATTTAAAACTAGCTGAGCCCGCAACTTTGTTTACGTCACATAAGGTGTATGAAAGGAAAGGTATTTCTTCATCAGAGTCATCAAGCAGCGTCTGAAACTGCCCTGTTTGCTTTATCATAAAAGAGCTTAATGATTAAGTCTATTTTAAAACAATTCAGTCCATGCCTTCGGCGTGGACTGAATTGTTTAAAAATAGTCTTAATCATTAAGCTCTTTTATGATTAAGCCAACACGCCACTTTAGGTTCACTCACATTCAAAGAAACCCCTACAATTAAAATTTTCAAAATATCTGATTCTTAAAAGTGTTATAACTCTTTTATTTCTAAACCGATTTACATAAAACAAACGCTAAATGTTAACTGGAGCAAACCTCAACACAATAAAAAAAACCGCATTGCAATCGGTTGAGCGGTTACTGAAATTAGCGTGCACAACCGTACAGACAAACAGATATACAGACATACAGACAAACAGACAAAAATTCTAAAAATCATTGTGCTGGGTTCTATTGCGTTCATAAAGCCCCCCTATAATATTTTTTCTTATTTATCTTCCATGTACAGACAGCGACCTGTTACGATTTTATTATATGTATTGACTAGAAGATCACGACGAATTTGTATCATCCCTAGGGAGTAAGACATGTTATTCTGGGATTAAAAGTTAGCTATGACACTCTTCAGATCTAAAACTATCCACATACAAAAAATAATTTGTATCCATTATTTCCTTGAATTGCAACGGGAAGGAATAATAATTTTTATATATATTTTTGAAATGAATATACGAACATTTCGGCAGTGTAATGATAAAGATTAAAGCCGTGACCTTAAATAAATAAAAAGTTTTATTTCATTGAATTACTTACTACCTGTAAAATAAGTCTGTGAATATTTTAATATTTCGGCAGTGTAATGATAAAGATTAAAGCCGTGACCTTAAATAAATAAAAAGTTTTATTTCATTGAATTACTTACTACCTGTAAAATAAGTCTGTGAATATTTTAATAAAATAAAATATATTAACTTACCTACTTCCCATTAATATTATGATAGTTTAATTCTTAAAAATACCTATTTAAAATAAATTGCCGTAATACCTACATTAATAAAATAAATAGCTTTAAAAACATTTACCCGCTTAAACTATTGCATTTTTTTAAATTCACTTACAATAGAGAACAATTTGACATAAGGAACGTAGAGGTACACTGAATGCTGTTTCATACAACTTTCCACCTTTTTTGTATTTCATAAAAAAGGCAACTTTTTTAGTATGAAACTTGTAGATTCATACCCAATAATATTATGATAGTTTAATTCTTAAAAATACCTATTTAAAATAAATTGCCGTAATACCTACATTAATAAAATAAATAGCTTTAAAAACATTTACCCGCTTAAACTATTGCATTTTTTTTAATTCACTTACAATAGAGAACAATTTGACATAAGGAACGTAGAGGTACACTGAATGCTGTTTCATACAACTTTCCACCTTTTTTGTATTTCATAAAAAAGGCAACTTTTTTAGTATGAAACTTGTAGATTCATACCCAATAATATTATGATAGTTTAATTCTTAAAAATACCTATTTAAAACAAATTGCCGTAATACCTACATTAATAAAATAAATAGCTTTAAAAACATTTACCCGCTTAAACTATTGCAGTTTTTTTAATTCACTTACAATAGAGAACAATTTGACATAAGGAACGTAGAGGTACACTGAATGCTGTTTCATACAACTTTCCACCTTTTTTGTATTTCATAAAAAGGAAACTTTTTTAGTATGAAACTTGTAGATTCATACATATGAAAGTCTTCTGGTTTAGACCTAAGGTCCGAATGTGAGGTTTTCAGGTCATTCAAATTTTCGGACAAATTATTACAATTATTTTTAAGTAGTTCTCCGTTTTGATAAGTTGGTAGATACTGAAAAGGGGAAGAAATAAATTCTATACAAAATTTTAGTTCCGATAAAACATTGGGATTATAATTAAAATATTATGTAGGTAAGTAGTTGACACATAAGGGCAATATAAAATATTTTTTTTTTTCAAGCTAGCGAGCTAAATACCTAGGTAGGTACAGGTACTAATACCTTAACTATAAAATACCTACTCACAAAGCCTGCTTAAATAAAATATTTAGAACAATGAGACCAACATTTCAGCAAATCACAATAATAATAAAATAGGTACCTACTACAAATACACTTATGGTATTTACTATAGGTACACTTACTATAGGCACATAATTTCCTGTAATTTATCGAAATAATATGTTTTCAAACTTGGTAGGTAGTTATTTTCTTTATTCCAAACGAACAGTAACTGTATAAAAAAAAACTTTCCATGAAAGATTATCTCTTAATAAGAAAACAGAGTTGGGAACCCAATATTTTAAGGAGTTCGTTAAAATTATTCATTTAACCAAGAACCCAAATGTCACATTTCGAAGGGAGGTTAGATACCAAATTATTTGACATAAAATGTTATAAAAATTATATTCCTAGAATATTTTTTGACATAGGTAGGTACGTAATTTTATTTTTGACATTTAAAAGTATTTGACGTAGGTACCTATTCTTTAATTTTTTGACATACCCTTACCATTTTGTTTGACATAATTGTGTTTTAAGACTGGTATTTTTACACAAACTGATTTAATATCTTTTTGACATCGGTCTGACAGTAAGTCAAACCGATAATGTTCGTATTCTGTTGGTGTATGTGGATAAATAAATATACGAAACAAGTGCTGCCTTTATTCAGCCCAGTTGAAAATGTTTCTACTATTCTAAAAGGCTACACTTTTCTAGCTGGCTATACTATTGTCTTAGCATGGCACAACGACCGCCATTCTTATTGACGCATTGGCACAAAAAGCTGCTTAATGAGATGTCTAATTGTAACGGACACACAAACATTACGCTTGAAACATATTGCTTTGTACTGGAGTGGAACGCCGCGCTGGTGCAGTAGTTAGTGTATAACGACGTCCGTGCTGAGTATGAGGTCCCAGGTTCGAATCCTGTGGCGGAAAAACAAATATTAGTATGCTCAATAGTAGAAGCTTATTTTCTCTGTATAATATGTTTGTATTTGAAATATAAATAAGTAAGATTATCAACTGTCTAGATACTACGTATAACAGAAGTTTTATTAGCTTAATTTTGGCTTGTTGACCCAATGGTCTAAATGTTATTAAAATTATTATTCAATTTAACAGCAGAGTTGAAGAACTTCTTCTTTTTTAGACAATCTGAAAAGATCTCTTACTTTCTTAAGGTTG
The DNA here is from genome assembly GCA_933228765.1 of Miltochrista miniata. NCBI lineage: Eukaryota > Metazoa > Arthropoda > Insecta > Lepidoptera > Erebidae > Miltochrista > Miltochrista miniata. Next base: position 15,086,257 of record OW121777.1, read on the forward strand.
CAACCTTAAGAAAGTAAGAGATCTTTTCAGCATCTTTTTTGGTACTTTTCTAGGTCACTTAACTTATTGTAATTGTATTCTTTATTGCATTTCCATCATTATATTTATTATATACCTATTATAAAAAAAATACCTTACTGCTGATACCTATTTGCCTGCCTCTGTGGCGTAGTCGGTAGTGGTACCGCCTGCAGTGCTGGAGGTCCTGGGTTTGATTCCTGGGTCGGTCCAAATATTTGTGTGATCCACAAATGTTTGTTTCAGAGTTTGGGTGTTTTTTATGTATTATATGTATGTATTTAGAAATATATATAAGTATGTCTATCAGTCGTCTAGATCCCATAACACAAGCTTATATTAGCTTACTTTGGGCTAGATGATGTTGTGTGTGAATGTCCACAAATATTTGTTTATTAATTTAAATTATTTAAAAACTGAACTCCTCAAGAAACAAATTGTAGATCCCCCATTGCAGTAACTAATTGTTGTGTACTTAATGAGGTAAGAATCTATTTTTTAATTTTATCTAACGGCAAAACGACCCGGCCCTTTATTAATTTGCATAAGTATACTTTTCTAACTGGCCGTACTTATTACCTTATGAATCTGGCACAAAAAGCAATATAGATTCTGATGAGACGTTGTGACCATATCAGACTCTGAGGGTCTAATGACACAAGTGTCAGCCTAAGGGCTGCCACAAGTTTTATTACAATGAATATTGGTACAAACATCCACATTATACACTACACGCTCGAAACACATTTCTTGGTCAAACTAGGTAATAAGAAACTGAAGAGTTTAGAAGATTATTCGCTTTATGCTGAAAATAGCTTTTACTCTGTAATGGCTACTTTTCTAGCAGACTAGACTTATTGTCATGTGAAACTGGCACAAATGATTTTGTAATTTCTGACACGAATGCCATAAATCTGCGGTACTTTCGGTAACTTCCTTTTATCATACGTGCAGCAAAACATTGGAATCAATAGTTAAAGTTTAAATGGAGAAGAAGTGCATAACGCTATTTTCATATTATATTTCATATACCTAGGTAATATCAATTTTTACAAAGTCACCGGGAACCAGGAGGGATTTTTTTTTTTTTCAACACAATTACAATATCATTACAGTAAAACACCAAAGCGATATTGTAAGCAACCAATAATTAATTAATCGAATCAACTTGTGTAACCAAATGGGTACCTTAAGATGGGTCCTTCGCTGTTTGACACCACGAATTATTGACACCACGGTGTCAATCGCAGAAGAACGTTTTTTGAATTGGCTGTTTGGCACCACGGTGTCAATCGACGAATACCTTATATGGCTTCGTTGATTGACACCATGATGTAAAACAGCAAAGGACGGCTCATTGGCATTTTTATTATAATATAACAATCATGCACAAAAGTGTTTAAACGATTTTATCATCAATATGCATAATGGGAGAGAACTAGGGCAAGACGATCTTTAAATAATATTAATAATAAATTTCGATCCCGATTTGCTGATTAACATCTCCAGGACTTAAAGACAATAGATTAACACAAAAGTTCAATGTTAAATGATTTGTTTGTTAACTGGAAGTTAAGAAAAAAGGGTGTGTGTGTGTAACCTTTACGCGCGATTGAAGTATAACTTCTTTGCCATTGAGGGCGTCAAATGTTATATTAATATAATTTATTCGAATTTCAAAATTCAAATAGTAAGCGTTACTTCCGTCAGAAAAAAAAATCTGAGTTACTCCCTATTCGCGCCTAAAGAAGTTTTACTTAAATAATTTTAATAGTTTAAAAAACTATAAACACGCTTGTTTTTTTATAGTTTATCTTGGATGTCCGCCATGTTGGATTTAAGTCACGTGACTATTTTTTTTCGTATTCCTGACAGCAAACTCTTCATTTGATACCCATATCATGGGGGTGGATTTCAAACAGCCAGTTAGTCATTTTGGATAGGCCGTCATATTGGATTTGTAATGACATTTTTTAGCTAGTCACGTATTGTCATCAGAACTCAGAGCGTGTGCAAAATTTTAGCCTGATCGAAGGACGGGAAGTGGGTCAAATTAACATTCCAAGATTTTCTTACATACATAGTTACAAGTGAAGCTAATAAAAGCGTGTTAAAAAAAAGAAAAAGAGTGGATCTATCCTCATACTTATGTACATTACGTTTGCTTATTTTATCAGACTCAAGTAGAAAGGGCTACGCTGATAATTTTATTTAAAACACCGGACCCCTCAAGAAACAAATTTTAGATCCCTCGTCAAGATAAGAAAGTAATTATTATGTACTTAATTAGGTATCTATTTGTTGATTACAGTAAGATAATTGTCTAATTTTATTAGAGTTAATTTATGACTTACCGCAGGACGCTATGGCCCTTTTATAAAAACTAGCTGTTACTTTTCTAACTGGCTGTACTGCCTTATGAATCTGGCACAAAATGTAATGAGATTCTTATGTTATGTTGTGACCTAGATAAAAGGTGGGTAATGACGTTAATAAGTGTTAAATTGTCAGATTATTTATACTGTTGATTGACGGCACTTGGTGGAACTTGCTGCCAATGGTTGGGAGTCCCGGGTAAGCCCTCGGAAGGATGTCCCAGGACCTACAGAGAGGGCTATAAAAAGTCAAAAAATTTTACACACGGTCACGGACACGGTATTACTAACAGTAATACCGTGTCCTTCCATCTAGACCTTTGAAAATGCTGTAAAGCGAAACTGGTCAGGTTTATAATAATAAATAGTGTGGAATAGTACAAGTGTCGTTTTCAATATGTTAAATTGTCACCTAAATAAATAGTATTCAATATATTACCTACGTTATGTAAATTTTTTGACTTTTTATAGCCCTCTCTGTAGGTCCTGGGACATCCTTCCGAGGGCTTATCCGGGACTCCCAACCATTGGCTGTTGAGCGTTACGTGAAGTTTTTTAGTCGGTAGGAGTCCGGCATAGCATCCATAAGGATTTTCCCTCACGTTAAAAAAAAGTCCTTTCTGTAGCTCTTCATATTATAATACTAGCGGACTTCACGCGGTTTCACCCGCGTAACTCCTGATACTTAATAACCCACTATTATAAAAGCTTGCGCTATTACCTCACCATTCTTGCATATAGCATAAAATATTTTGGTATAAGCGGTTGCACGTGGCTTCACCCTCGCGAAATTTTGATTCTTTCTCGCCTCAACGGGAACTTAAACCAGAGATAAAAAGTAGCCTATGTGTTAGGTATTCCAGACCATAATCTATCCCCATACAAAATTCGTCAGATCCGTTCATCCGTTAAGGCATGATTGAATAAAAATCAAAATAAAAAAAAATCAAAATCAAAAGTATTTTATTTCACTGAGGCATTAAACCAGATGCGCGACACACCTATCACGACCAAATTAATCCTGTGTTAGTTGAAGGTGGTGTCAAGAGCCGTAGGAACCGATGTACATGCATGAAAAGAAAAATGAAAGTTGAAGAAGCAAGTGAGGTGTGTATGGACCGTGCCGTGTGGCGCTCGGTTCTTTCTGCCTACCCCGGAAGGGATTTGGCGTGAAGATAGTTAGTTAGTTAGTTAGCGCTTGTAAAACGTCCAGAATATTAAAAAAAAACTCTACCACCAGTTCCCAACGCGACCCACCTGAGAAGAACTGGCAAGAAAGTCAGCGGGTTGTTCTTTTTGTGCTCTATTTAAAATTTAAAAAAAATCAAAATACCATGCATTTTAACATTTTTTTTTGAGAATCCAGCAGAGCAGATCATTGCAATCAATGTTTGCATTTTTGTTAGGTATTCATGTATATACATGAATACCTAACAAAAATGCAAACATTTTCATCATCGTCAATTCAGACTATGGCCATCAACTGCTAGACGTATCCTTCTTCCAAATTACGCCATAAATACGGTCCTGTGCCAAACGAATCCAGTCACTCCCTACGAGTACGACCTTCTTCCGGCCTATGTTCCAACTTCCATGACCAGGGGCCTGAGTACGGTGAGGAGGCTGCTCACCGTCCTTACAGAAGCAGGCCCTAGACGACGTGCCGTGAGGGATTCACGCACGCCCCCTCAAGAAGCGGAATAACACCCGAAAAGCCCCCCAAAGACGTAGAAGATCCGAATAATTGGTTGTCCTGAGGTGACGGGAGGCCTCGAACCGTTGGCGCAGCGAAGAACCGCGTCCTTGGCTGCCTTCTATCGAATGTATCACGGCGAATGTTCTGAAGAGCTCTTCAACCTGATCCCACCCTCTCCTTTCCGATTCCGAACAACACGTGCCGGGCAAAGATGCCACTCACACACAGTGGAGACAATCTTCGCCAGAACTGAGCGTTTCAAAAGATCGTTCCTCTGTCGAACTATAAAAACATGGAACGACCTGCCCGCACACGTGTTTCCCTCATCTTACAATCCCGGGTTCTTCAAGAGGAGCGTGAAGAGGCACATCACAGAACGGCCAACTTGAGGACCACTGTCAGAAGTGGCCCCCAATTGCTAGATGCGCCACGGCTTTCCATCAGGCTGGTGGCGACGTCAATTTGGCGAACTAAATATATAGATATATAAAAAAAAATACTCGGGATAGCACCGGAAAGGTAAGGCCGCAGTGGTAGCCGTAGGTCTGTTGGGAGTCCTGGAGTATCCTTCCGAGGGCTTACCCGGGGCTCCCAACCGTAGGCTGTTAACTAGAATACGTGTGGTTTATGGCATGTAGGATTTTCTCCACGTTTAAAAAATAAAATACCCTACGTGTACAAGTCGCGGTCTCCACTCTAGAACTCGTTTGCTCCATCGTCGGCCGTCGGTTATTCTACAGATGTGGCCAGCCCACTGCCATTTCAAAACGCATACCTAGGTAGTTACAAGTTACAACATCTTTATAAACTATCACAATTAGTCACTATGCGTAGTTTAATTCATGATGAATGAATGAACTGAAGACTGGCCTCGTGGTCCAGTGATTAGTGTGCCTGACACGGATTCGGGGGTCTTTTTTTTATATATATTTAGCTCGCCAAATTGACGTCGCCACCAGCCTGATGGAAAGCCGTGGCGCATCTAACGATTGGGGGCCACCTCTGACAGTGGTCCTCAAGTTGGCGGCCTTGTGATGTGCCTCTTCACGCTCCGCTTGAAGAACCCGGGCTTGTAAGAGGAGGGATAGACATGCGCTGGCAGGTCTTTCTAGGTTTTTATGGTTCGACAGAGAAACAATCTTTTGAATCGTTCAATTCTAGCGAAGATTCTCTCCACAGTGTGAGAGTGGCACCTCTGTCCAGCACGCGTTGTTCGGGATCGGAAAGGAGAGTGCGGGATTAGGTTGAAGAACTTTTCAGAACACTCACCGTGATAGATACGGTAGAATGCAGCCAAAGACGCAATAGTTCTTCGCTGCGCCAACGGCTCCAGACTATCCGTAACCTCCGTGTCGTGTCCACCCAGGACAAATCTGTTTGATTGAATTGAGCACATTGATATGTTCTGTGTCAGCGTGTAATTCACACGTAAAAAAAATGGTGAAGAATTTTAGGAAGCACAGTTATAAAGCCATTTTTAAACTTTCCAATGGCTGCCCTAGAATTTTGATCATTCCCTTTTGATAATTCTGGGGCTCATTATCAATACTATAATAGTTTTTAATTTCTTAGTCATTCAAAAGGCTTGCAATAAAAGATTTAAAGAATAGGCAGATATAAGAACAACAGACCATGAAACGTTTACAATATTCTACTAGTAACGCCATCTATGACGCATTCTTTGCAACTCCGGTTCTCTTGTCCTAAGACTACTTTTGTGGTATGATTTGTTTTAAAATCAAACTATTTTATTCCCATCCTTCCAATTATTTACCCGGGAAACCCGGCCGTATAGGCAGAATGTAGAGTACGTCACTGGAGTTAGGTATGGCATCGTTGAGGACGTTGAGAATGTTAAGATGTAAAAAAAATAAGCACTGAAATAAAAAGCAAGGTGGTGTGTAAACCATTTAGTTACCTACTTATTCTCTTTCTTTAATAACGTGTGCCGGGCAGAGTGCCACTCTCACACAGTGGAAAGAATCTTTGCCAGAACGAACCGAGCAGTAGCATTATAAAGATGGTTTCTCCGTTGAACCATAGAATCTGGGAAAATTTGCCAGATTACGCATCTCCCTTCGACAATTATAATAATTAGGCACAATTAAGGTAGGTACAATACCAATCTTATTTAATAGCTTATGAGCTACGGTAATTATTCTAAGAGTTAACTCTCAGATTATAGAACTAAAGTACCTAGTTTAGTTCTGTATTCTTAGGGTTAACTTATGAACTAGGTAGGTACTGTAATCCTCATATGAGCTAGAATATAAGCTAGATACCTATTCTAAGAAATAACTATTTATAAGGGATTACAATAGAAGTTATTTATTTATTTATTGTAAGTAATATAAGTCCTTTTTTTTACGTGAGGGAAAATCCTCATGGATGTTATGCCGGACTCCTACCGACTAAAAAACCACACGTTACGCCCAACAGCCCATGGTTGGGAGTCCCGGGTAAGCCCTCGGAAGGATGTCCCAGGACAGTACCTACCTAATATTAGCCCTACCTAGCATAATCAATCAATCAATCATCAATCAATACATATAATAAAATCGTAACAGGTCGCTGTCTGTACATGGAAGATAAATAAGAAAAAATATTATAGGGGGGCTTTATGAACGCAATAGAACCCAAAACAATGATTTTTAGAATTTTTGTCTGTTTGTCTGTTTGTCTGTATGTCTGTATGTCTGTATATCTGTTTGTCTGTACGGTTGTGCACGCTAATCTCAGCAACCGCTCAACCGATTGCAATGCGGTTTTTTTTATTGTGTTGAGGTTTGCTCCAGTTAACATTTAGCGTTTGTTTTATGTAAATCGGTTTAGAAATAAAAGAGTTATAACACTTTTAAGAATTAGATCTTTTGAAAATTTTAATTGTAAGGGGTTTCTTTGAATGTGAGTGAACCTAATAATCATTAAGCTCTTTTATGATTAAGCAAACAGGGCAGTTTCAGACGCTGCTTGATGACTCTGATGAAGAAATACCTTTCCTTTCATACACCTTATGTGACGTAAACGAAGTTGCGGGCTCAGCTAGTATATAATAAATTATTGTAATTGTGTACTTATAAACCATTATTTTTATTTTAAGGGCTAGTCTAGTATATTAAGCTAAGCTACCTACTGTAGTCAATTAATAATCAAAGGGCTCGGATATAAGCTATTGTAATAATAATAATAAGAGTGTGGCTACCATGACTTCATGCTAGGTTCAAAGATAATTATTCTCAAATAAAGACTACAGTCACTTATTTGAGAAAACAATGGTATACCTACAATGCAATTAAGTATAGTACTCCGTCGTCCATGCATTACATACTCAGTATCTATTCGACACTTAACACATTACACATGCTCAATCACAGAAACGAAAAGCAGCCATTTTTTTAACGTGAGGGAAAATCTTAGTAGATGCTATACTTTTAGACGTCTACCGACTAAAAAACCTCACGTATCCTACCTAATGCCTACGGTTGGAAGCCCCGGGTAAGCCCTCGGAAGGATACCTCAGGACTCCCAACACACTTACGGCTACCACTGCGGCGTTGCCTAGCTAGGGGGTGGTTCGGGTGCTATCCCGCGTCTTTGAGGCCGTTGGTAGGCCTAACGACATTGACCATACAAAACACGCGTCCTTCAGGCTAGGAAATGTAGCATTTTATGGCTTATTTTAGTTGTAAAAAGTTAATACTCATACTTATTCAAAATCGAAGAAAACCAATTTACAGGTGCATATTTTCTTCATATGTTGGCATATTTTTTTCTTTCGCGTCGATAAATATTGAGGTCATAAAATGCATTCATGTAAAAATTTGGGGGTGACTCTATGATGGTTTTACACATCTATATATATAAAAATCAATGCCACTTTTCGTTGTAATTTTATAACTCGAGATCGGGTTCACCTATCCAAACCAAATGTTTAGGCTTTGTTCGGACTATTTAGTAGATGGTTTATGTGAAGTTTGCACAAAATCGGTCGAGCGGTTCTTGATTTATCACGCAAACGAAGTTGCGCGGGTCAGCTAGTTATGTATAATTAATATACAATTTACAACAAAACCATATTTTGACACACATCTAGTAGATTAACAATCTATTTTTAACCGACTTCAAAAAAAGGAGGAGGTTCTCAATTCGTCTGTATGTATTTTTTTTTATGTATGTCAAGCGATATTTCCGTCAATTATAGACGGATTTCAAAATTTCTTTTTTTGTTGAATAGGGTTTACTTCTGAGGTGGTCCCATTTTCACCAAGTCAGGATGTGATGATGGGATCCAGGAGAAAACGAGGGCAACCACCGAAAATTGTAGAGACAACTAGTGCGCTTGTTAACTTTTCAATTAAGTGCTTTAATGTTCTACATTTTAATGAAGGTCTGAAGTCGATCTGATGATAGAGTCGAAAGACAGTCGAGGGCATTCCTTAACAATTAACAGCAGTTACCTTGTGTTTGGGTTTGATTGATTTGTATTGATGAGAACTTTACACTTAGATTGATAGATCCGACTTAAAAAAAAAGGAAGTTCTCGATGTTTTATGTATGTTCACCGATATTTCGTCAATTATAGACGAATTTCAAATCTGCTTTTTATTGGATAGAGTTCACTGCTGAGGTAGTCCCAATTTCATCAGGTGAGAATCTGATGATGGGATTCAGGAGAAATCGAGGGCAACCACCGAAAATTGTAGGGACAACTAGTGCGTTTGTTAACTTTTTAATTCAGTGCTTAAAGGTACTACAATATAATGAATGTCTGGAGTAGATCTGATGATGGAACCGAAAGACAGTCGAGGGAATTCCTTAAAGATTTACAGCAGCTACCTTGTGTTTGGGCTTGATTGATTTGTATCGATGACAACTTTCACCTAGATAGATATATTTTTCGATTCACCCGTCACTTAAAATGATGAAAAAAAATTTTTCAATAAAAAATAAAACCGACTTCAAGCAAATCCTGAAAAATAAAATTTACTTAGCACAAAGTAATATGTATTTTGATTTATCATATTTAATTCAATATAATATTGAAGTTGGTGCCATCAATATAATACCTACATAAAACTATGGGTTTACTTGGCACCGACTTCAATATGATATTGAATAAAATCTGATAAATCAAAATACATATTACTTTGTGCTAAGTAAATTTTATTTTTCAGGATTTGCTTGAAGTCGGTTTTATTTTTTATTGAAAAATTTTTTTTTAGCTATAATATTCCGTCTACTTATGCAGACAAATCTTTCATTTGCACCTCTTTATCGTCATTTTCTAAACCAGTCCACTTAAAAGGACTTGGTATAAAGACTTATTAAGGTAGGTACTCCTCGTTTCCGTGATTGAGCATGAACTCATATTAGCCAGAAGAGTAAGCATAAAGCTATTATAAGCATACTAGCTGTTCTCGGCTTTGTCCACGTCGAAGTCGTTATCGCGTAGAATCATTACCCTCCTTTTGCGCCGTCAGTTATAAAGTAGCCTATGTCCTTCCTAACTTCATCAAAATCGGTTCAGCGGTTTAGGCGTGAAAACGTAACAGACAGACAGGCAAACGGACTTACGTATTTATAAAATTTGTAGGAATAATCGATCGGAAATTTTTATTAGGCCTAGCAGCACAGATTAATAAATAGTTATGCTAGATTTTAATAATTATTAGGGTTAGCATATAAGCCGAGGACTATCGGCCTCCATGACCGGGGGTCTGAGGACGGTGAGAGGGCTGCTCACCGTCCTTACAGAAGCAGGCCCATGACGGCAGCCCGACGTGAAGGATTCACGCACGCCCTCAAAGACGCGGGATAGCACCCGAACCACCCCCTGGGCGAGGCCGCAGTGGCGGCTGTGGGTCTGTTGGGAGTCCTGGAACATCCTTCCGAGGGCTTCCCCGGGGCTTCCAACCATAGGCTGTTGGGCGTTACGTGAGGTTTTTTAGTCGGTAGAACAGCCATGAGGATTTTCCCTCACGTTAAAAAAAAAGGCCTAGCAGCACAGATTATTAAATAGGTACTGTGAATAGTTATGCTAGATTTTAATAATTATTAGGGTTAGCATATAATATGAAAGGGAAGATAAGATATTATAATTATTCTAAAAGTAAGCATATAACTATTCCAATTACTCAAATTACCTCAAAAGGGGTCCGAATATAACCAATTAATATTTTCACCATTAATGAGGTTCTAAGTTAATAATGGATATTTAAGCCAATATTTAATGAAGATAAGATATGATTAGGATCTATATTGACTATAAAATTTTATGTTAAGTGTGTTTTGGTCTTAGACCGTGACGCAACGTTGCGTAGGTACTGTAGGGACTCCTTAGGAACGTCATGGACTTATGAACATCACTCATTTATAGAGAACTTTGGGTGGAAAGTGAATTCATATAAAGTCGAATTTTTAATTAGACGAAGTAAAGTGACAGCAACTAATGTCACTTCTTCATAGAAATTAATCAACATTGTACGAAGAAGTGACATTAGTTGCTGTCACTTTACTTCGTCTAATTAAAAATTCGACTATAGACACAAATTGCGTCTTTCTAGATGTGTAAATAAAAAAAAACTGTATTTGAGATAAATTTTGTTAAAAGCTGGACTGAATTTTGAAGAGTTCTTTAGTCTGTTGGATTTGAGAACCTACAGTCAAGATAATTTTGTCAAATCAAAAAAAAATCTAATTTAAAAAATATTTTTTTTCTTCTGAATTAATGTTTTTTTTATATTGTTATAATCGGGGGGGTATAAATATATTACTTCCTTCAGATTAAGTATAGACAAATGGATGCACAGCTTAAACCAGAGATTTAAAATTTTTCGTTAGGATAAACTAATAAGTTTAAAATTCAACTGACAGAAACTATGATTGTCATGAAATTTAAATGGAAAATAAAATATAAGAGACTAGTCGTGCCCCCACGACTTGACCTTATGACTACTAATTACTAACAACGATATATTTATAACGCGTGAAAATCCTTCATGAATGGCATTCCGGACTCCTACTGGCCATTAATTTTTTTTATACCACCAAGGTGACAGACAAGCATACGGCTCACCAGATGTACGTTTGCAACACCAGAGGCGCCACACTCGCGCTGCCGACTCTTTAAAAACCTTCTAAGACCCCTTTTGAAAAACCTCACACTGTAGGCGTTTGGGAAAACCGAAAATCATTTCATTTATTTACATGAAACATGGTTACAGAGATTTTCACAATATCACAATATGAGTAGTTGGTACAGCATGTCTCACCGTAAGTACGGTATGTAAATTTAAAGAAAGATCATGGCAAAACTAAATATTTATCAATCTATACAAGTTTAAAAATAATGATAGAACAGGTCTCATTTTCCATGCACAATGAGCCCTTACGATATACGATGCCTTGAAACCACCTATGACCGGGAGCCCCGTAGTAACTATTTAGTAATCTGTGCCCCGGGTAAGCACCGGAAGGATGTTCAGGGTTCCCGAAGGACTTGGGCTACCACTGCGGCTCATCTAGGGATTTGTGTGCTATCCCGCGTCTATTGGGGTAGAATTCATGACCGAAATATGCCTCATCTATACTATAATTAATAATAATATTATAAAGAGGAAAGATTTGTTTTTTTGTTTGTTTGTTTGTAAAGAATAGGCTCCGGAACTACTGGACCGATTTGAAAAATTCTTTCACTATTGTGAAGCTACACTCTTTGCGGTGAACACAGGCTATATTTTATTTCCGTATTCCCACGGGAACGGGAACTACGCGGGTAAAACCGCGTGACGTCCGCTAGTATTTTATATATTTATTATTAGGTACGGATCGAGTATTGTGATATTATTCTAATGTTACTTCATAATAATTAACCGACTTCAAAAAAAGGAGGAGGTTCTTAATTCGTACGCTGTTTTTTTTTTTTTTTTTTTTTTTTTGTATGTATGTTACGCGATAGCGGCGCCAATTATGGATGGATTTTGAAAATTCTTTTTTTGTTTGAAAGAGGCTACTTCTGAGGTGGTCCCATATCCAGGGTATCAGGATCTGATGCTGGAATCCAGGAGAAATTGAGGGCAACCACCGAAAATTGTAGGGACAACTAGTGCGTTTGTTAACTTTTTGATTAAGTGCTTTAATGTAAGGTGAACCGGGGCAAGTGTGACACAAATCTGTGATGACCATAGTTTAGAACAAAATAAATCTACTCTGTGGTGATGAAATAAGATTTCAATTATTTTTAATCATCCATTAATGAATAATTATTTGTTTCATGGATCTATTTGACACTTAAGTGTCATATTTAACACAAAAATAAAATTAAACTGAAGAAGGTAGAATACTGTCACACTTACACCGTTACCGGGGGAAGTGTAACACTCACAACTTTGTCGTCGTAGATGCTTCGTATCCCAGGTTGCGTACCAAAATGTATTGTTGTTTGTTAGTGGCATTATATTTGAAGCGATATTACGTTCCCCTTAGAGTCCATTTTTCAATTAAAGAGAATTTATATGCCTTATGGGGCAAATGTGACAGTATTTTACTAAAATAGTGATGTCCTTTATTAATCGACCAACTTTAAAACTATGAAATTCAAACACAAGTGAATTTGGAAAAGGCTTTATTGAAAATTCTGGATATGTATAAGTATAAGACATACAGAGTTAAGTGCTAACTGATATCCACAAAATTAAGTTCAATAAATTAAAAAAATCACGTTACCAAAATAAAATTAAAAACCAGAGTTCTAAAAATAAACGTCATCTTTGTCGTCGAACAAAACAAATGTGCAGGGATTTTCAGTTATTTGTAAAAGGTCAATTTTTTCACAATCTCTGTTACAGGAACTACTTATCGATAACGTGACACATCACTAACCATATGATTTTCATAGAAAGTGACAGGGGTAAGCGTGACACTGTCACACTTACCCATCTTTGGTTTACTAAGGGGTAAGTGTAACTGCACCAATATTTCAAGAAATAATGGATATCGGGACACTAATTCATATCGCACTTAAGGCACTAGTAATAATTTGTAATACTCACTTTTTATCTTGTCGATTTATCTCGCTAAAATCTCAAATCAGCTAAAAGTATCTCTGGTAAAAATTACGCTGACTGTCAGTAATGGCGATATTTTACAAAACGACGCCTGTTGATAAAACAGTCAACGCTAGTTAACTTGAGGTAAAGCAGTTCGATATTGTAAAAGTTCGCGCATAGTTCCGTAGATGGCAGATAAATAAAGCAACTCCCATATGTATACAATTTGAAATAGTTACAGTAACCCCACTGTCACACTTGCCTCGGTTGACCTTACTAAAATTCAATGAAGGTCTGGAGTCGATCTGATGATGGAACTGAAAGACAGTCGAGGGAATTCCTTAACGATTTACAGCAGTTACCTTGTGTTTCGGCTTGATTGATTTGTGTTGATGAGAACTTTACACCTAGATAGAAATACTTTTCGGTCCACCCGTCACATAAAATAAAAAAATAAAAATTTTAAATAAAAAATAGAACCGACTTCATAAAAATCCTTAAAAATAAAATTTCCCTAGCACATAGTAATATGTATTTGGATTTATCGGATTTTATTCAATATAATATTGAAGTTGGTGCCATTAATAATACCTACCTAAACCTATGGGTTTACTTGGCGCCGACTTCAATATGATATTGAATAAAATCTGATAAATCAAAATACGTATTACTATGTGCTAGGTAAATTTTATTTTTAAGGATTTATATGAAGTCGGTTCTATTTTTTATTTAAAATTTTTATTTGAAGAAAAAAAAAAGTATGTAAGTACCATTTTCATTCTGTTGTAGGTAGTATTTGTTGTAATTGTAACAAAAGTCTTACATTATCTGTGAAAACTTCAACTGTACTGCTGTTCATGAGATACAGTCTGGTGAATAACAGACGGACAGTCAAGTCTCAGTAATAATACGGAACTTTAAACAACATAAATACATTTGAAGTTGCAACCTCTCTTTTTGAATGTCGGTTTTTGAACCAAATCATACTCCAGAGATACCTTAAGACCGTCTCGTCATACACATATACATACTGTGACGCCTTTATCACCAAAGGGGTGGGTAGACGTATACTAATACGCCAACATTTTACAAAGGTAATTTGTTTTTGTCCCACACGCAACACAAATCTAGTCAAAAAATTTCGTGGTGTCAAGAGCCGTAGGAACCGACGTGCATGCATGAAAAGAAAAATGAAAGTTGAAGAGGCGAGTGAGGTGTGTATGGACCGTGCCGTGTGGCGCTCGGTTCTTTCTGCCTACCCCGCAAGGGATTTGGCGTGAAGATAGTATAGTATAGTATAGTATAAAAAATTTCGTCAAATAATAAGCGTCTAGCGACATCTAGTAATGAGTAATACAAACTAATTGTGAAATTTTATTGCTTACGCTGACATCTAGTGTCCACTAGCAACAGTACAACTTTTTTAAAATGCTACAAGCAAAGGCCTGTTACACGTTTCTGCCTTTTGAATAATCTTAACGAAAAATAATACAAAATTGTTTTAAATTAAATGTTTTGTTTTACATTTAATAGCAGTAAATAGCTTGTATTGAATCAAATCATAAACGAAACGCCAAGTCACTAACCTTTTTTTTTATATGGCAGTTTAGTATCATGCGTTTTACTTTATTCGTTGTAATGTCGACTTTAGTTTAATGCAGTAAGCTTCATATTGCTACAAAATGTCTTAAAAATACAACATTTTTCGTTTGATTAGGTACGAAGCAGAATAAAAATAGGATTGCCAACAATCCGAGTGACGTCACTGTGTTGGAGTCATGGAGCAGCCTTCTAAAATTACACAGAAAACACAGGAGCAAACGAAAAATTATTTTCTTTAGCTCTTATGCTTTGTTTTCATATAATTGAATATTTAATTGTGTCGAGAAAAGTGTACGACGCGAGTGATAATCAAAATAGTTGATAAAAACACGAGAATTTGAATAAAATCAGTGTCGTCTTGTTACCTAGTTACCGGAGCTTTTTATAATATTTTGTGAGTATCTAACATAATATCCACACGAAACGAGTTATTAACGATCGATATTTACGTTTAGTGAGGCCAAACACGTGATGTAACCAAGATAAAAGGATAAAATTTGTGTTCAAAAGATCAGAGGATCTGTCATACGAAGTCGCTAAAAATAATACTGGATATTTATTTTTGGAAATATATTTGGCGATTTTGCGAGTGCGAGTTGGTGTTTAGACGTGTGAAAGTTGTAATTACGCTTCAAAAACGCTATTTATCATGTGGCCTTGAAGTATTATATTAATTTTATATGCAGTGCTGTTATTATTGGTGTCGGGTTACGAAATTTTTGTAAGTTGTTCGCATTTTTCAAGTGAATTTTTAAAATAATTCGTGGAATATGTAGGCTATTGTACAAAGAATGTTCATGCTTCATCTAATTGGATCAATTCTTGTATGACCTTGAAATACGAGAGAATACGCATCGCGTTCCGCTGTAGTTTACATGAGCTTATAATTTTGCGGTCATCGAGTTACTAGCAAAGAAAATATGGTTTCCCGCTTCGGAGAATAATTTGTACACAATTCTCAAAACCTCATCACAGAGATTTAAATTGTATGAAATACTAGGGCACACATTAAACATTGTACACACAATAAATTGTTGTTCTAAATTCAAATTAGTCAAATTACTGTCAAATTGGATGGAATTACCATAGTTAGGTATTTTATTAACTTGCAACACAGTAATTTTTTTACAGGTCTTTATAAAGTCTGAAACTGTGTCTTTCTAGTTATGTACTTATTATTTTTCTAAAATAACATTAATATTATGACAATAACATCAATCAGCTGTGTGATTCTTAGTAAGGAATTGTCTCTATCAATTAGGAAATAAACTGTTCATCAAGATATAAACAGTTGGAACAGGATTTTCTGAAATTATGGTTAAAAACCATGTCAATGTAGAAACTTTCAAACAAAAAATCCATCATAGTTGGTACTTGGTCTATCCATTTTTCAGTTAAAGTACCAAAGACAATTTTTACGTAAAACCATGCTAGATGATGCTCGTGGCTTTGCCTAGGTAAAAATTGCCTAGGTGTAGTCCATTCAGAGTTAAATTACCTCTAGCACTTAGGTTGCCAACCTTGATTGCTGTGTTACCTGATTAAGTTTTTCTTTCTCCCATGTTCTTCAGCCTTTAACGCCTTGTCTGTTTAGACACGGATCCGTGCACACTATTAACCCGGAAACGTCATAAGGACGGCCCACGTGGTGTACGCAGGAGCGGTTAATCGAAACTTACTTTCTCCTTTTGCTGGAGTGTTTTTCGGTCTAGATCATTATTTGAGATGTGGAATGTTGTGGAAGCAGAAACTTTGCCTTCACTAGTGATGGTAGTGGGGGCTTTTTGGACGCAATAGAACCCAAAACAATGGTTTTTAGAATTTTTGTCTGTTTGTCTATATGTTTGTGCATGCTAATCCTAGCAACTGCTCAACCAATTGCGATGTGGTTTTCTTTATTGCGTTGCGGTTTGCTCCACTTAACATTTAGTGTTTGTTTCATGTCAATCGGTTCATAAATAAAAAAGTTATATCAATCTAAAGATAATGCAGCGTACAAAGTCGCGGGCTACAGCTAGTTTCTCCACTATATTCGGTAAAATGTCTTAAGCTGGCACTCATAGGGTGAGTTTACTGCAATGCCAACACACAGAAAACGATTGACAAGCTGTCACTCAGAGGTAAAATAACGGTGAATGGACTATGTGTTATTCCAGACTATCATCTATGCTAAAACCAAATTTCAGCTAGATCTATTCAGTCGTCGTTAGAGTATGATCGAGGAACGTACATCCGAACATCTTCACAAACTTTCACATTTATTATACCTACCAGTACGCTAACATCACTCTTTCAATATCATGATATAATATATCCTATTATAATATTATAAATATGAAAGTTTGTGAAGATGTTTGGATATTTGTTACTCAAGCACGCCCTAACGGCTGAACGGATTGGGCTGAACTTTGGTACAGAGATAGCTTATAGTCTGGAATAACACATCTTTTGAGGATGCTGGCATCGCCGGGCGGACTATCCGACGGCCTGGATTGCCGCCCATTTTGTCCAGGAATAACACATAAGCTACTTTTCATCCCGAGAATATGTTCCCATGGGAAGCGGGAACTGGTACCGAATTCCACGCGGGCAAAGCCGTGAGCATGATCTAGTCATGCTGTAATATGTCCCTCATAGCCTTCTAACACCAAACTGAGCTAGACTAACAAACAATTTTGTTTATTTTCTTCTTCTTCAATAGATATTACTGTATTGTCATTATGTTAAACCTAACTGTCCTTGCTATGAGAGGGGCTTCCACAAGCAACTTTGATAAATTGAACCAAATTTTCATTGTCCAGAGAACTCTGTACTCCTAGTACTCCTGTCCAGATGACTAAGAATTCTATGATAATACTGTAATATATTGAATAACACCACTTGTACTGTTCCACAACATTTATTTACGTTACACCTGACCGGTTTAGCTTCTCGGTATTCTCAAAGGTACAAAAGAACTAACTTGATGACCACTACATCATGTAACTACATCTGTATACATATAACATATACATATACATATGACTACATCTGTGTTTGTAGTTACTGTGTATGTAGGCTTCGAAACTACTGGACTGATTTGACAAATTCTTTCACTGTTGGCAAACTACACTCTTTGCAGTGAACATAGGCTATATTTTATTCCCGTATTCCCACGGGAACGGGAACTATGCGGGTGAAACCGCGTGATATCCGCTAGTATTATTATATCGGTGAGCACTACGAATTTGTGTCATAGGACATATAAGCCCCGCAAGTTGGTATTGCGCTGGAACCTTGTCATAATGACAGCTAAGTGACGTCATCGTGACGTAGCGCGAGCGCGAGCTGGCTTCGCGAAGTAGTGTACGGTATTTTTTTAGTACCTGATGGCTCGACGGACATACGTCACCAAGTGGTCACCAAGATGGTCGCCAAGCGCAATATCAACGTGCGGGGCTTATACCTAACTACCTTTTTTTTCTGTTACGTGTGGTAATTCCTCTTGGATGCTATGCTGGACTCTTACCGAGTCCACGTCATAATTTCGAAATAATCTGGCCGACCCTCAAAATTCCGAACGCTCATTTCGCTGATGATAAATTCAACAAATGGTTGTATGGTCGACTGTTGAAACTCCGAATGGTCATTTCGCCGATGATCAGTTTTACGAATGATTGTATGAAATTGATGTTGGTGTTGGATGGTTATAAAAAAAAATAAACAACTAAGGCTAAGGCGGGTGCTCCGCTACGCTTCGCTCCCGCCTTAGCCTTCTAACCTAACCTATCCAAGTCGAGGTGTTAACCATAATAAATGAATGGTTAACACCCCGACTCAGAGTACCCCGATACAATCATTCGTTAAACTGATCATCGACGAAATGACCATTCGGAATTTTAACAGTCGACCATTCAACCATTCCTTGAATTCATCATCGGCGAAATAAGCGTTCGGAATTTTGACGGTCGGCCAGATTATTTCGAAATTATGACGTGGACTGACTCTTACCAACTAAAATCACATAGTGCCTCACCACTGCTAAGGCTGAGAGCCTCGGATATCCCATTAGGGTGCTCCTGGTCTTTCACAGATGGCATGGCTCCGTGTGGTTTTAGTGGGTATGAGGCTGCCATGGCATCCATGAGAATATCAACAAAAAAAAATGGATTTTTCTGTCTGTCTTTCTGTGAGTCTTGCCCCTAACAAGACTCACTGCAAACATTTTTGTTTGGGTCATTGGTTTTGGTATCCTCCTCCATCTTTGCGTCCTGTCATTGTGTCTTTTTATTTTCCTACGTGGACAGTGGCCGCGTTCCCGTGCCGTGAAATTAAACTATTTTCAAACAGTGACTAAACACCTTAAAGAAAGCTGCTAGATGAAGCTTTACCTCTAAATATAATCTCGAATCCCGAGAACTCCCTCTTTATGGATCCAGTCGGAAAACTTGAAAGCAATTGACCACTACTGCTTGCTCCTTCGGCTGTGGAAGTGGCCCGTAGCTCTGAATATCGCTATGACTTTCTATTCAATCAAACCAGCTATCACTGTATCCTGCTGGAGGTAGACCATTTGAGGGTGATTGTCTTTACTGTTTCCTACGTATGTGTCTGAGTTTGTTGCCAGTTCTTCTCAGGCGGGTCGCGTTGTGAACTGGTGGTACTTCTTTAGTTTATATTTGTGACGTTTTTCAAGTGCATTTGCATATATGCCTAAGTGAAATAAATTAATTTTTATTTGTTTGTTTGTACCACTCGTCGCCGCGTCGGCCAGCGTCCGACGAGTCGATATAGGGTTTTGTATCGAGTTGACCGTCTCTTCTTAATAAACTCGTCCGTCCGTCAGGTGGTGCACCACTCGCAGTCGAAGCTGAATTATTATACTCGACATTACACAATGTTGCAATCTCCAATTTGACTGACTTAACAGCCATTTAACATTTCCAATACACCAATTCAACCAAGCGCTAACCAACCGCTTCTTTGTTCCAGAAAACACACCACAGTCAAATTTATAAAGCAAAATTTCAAGAAGGAAAATGCAAAGAAAACGTCCACCGTCCAGGATTAAAGCTAACTTATCATAAGCTAGTAATCCCTTGTAACATAAGACAGCTTAGCGTAAAGGATATGTGTTGAATATAGTTTAGAATTACGATAAAATCCGCCAAAATGCCTGTGGTTTCGCCATCTAGGTACAGCACCACTTCGACAAGCCTTTCAGGGTCTTATAGATCAACCTTGACATCTTCGAACGGAGACAAACCATATTACAGATCAACCAGCAGCAACTGTGACACGATCCGGAGTTATGAGCGAACAGAATACCGCACCAGGTATTCAGATAGCGATGGAAATAAGGAACGGAAAACTTCGGTTACAGAACGATCCAGACCGAATCGAGCACCGAGTATTGCTGATTCCGATAGTGGAATTTCCAGCAGATATAGATCAGAAAGATCAGAATCGAGGTCTCGAGACATATCGACTACTCGAAGCGAAAGTAGCAAGACTACTAGCGATCCTTTACCGAGGAGTCGAAGAACCCTAGTTGCTTCAGCAGATCTCGGAATGTCTGCTGCAGAGTTTTACAACAAATATTCTGCAGCGAACTATATACCGTTGACGCAGAGGATTCAGTTGCAGCAGCAACAGCAGAATCAGAATTATGGTGAGATTTCGAGATCGAAATCGATTTCCAGCGATATTGGGAGGCCTCCAGCAGCTGATCCGGCTAGATTGGCCAGGAAGGCTAGAAATTCGACGGCAACTATATCTGAGGTAATTTTTTTTTTAATAATCTATTATCTATTACTTATAGAGAACTCCCACACTAAACCACCACAAAAAAATTAAAAGAATACTGAAAAAATAAAGTAAAGACACGTATCTAGTGTGAAAGTTCTCGAAAAAATTGTATTATTTTTTTTGGGTGTCTGCGAAATGATTTTTTTCTTTGCAACCCGATGTCATTGTTGCCATCGGGTATTTTAATTTCTTTTTTATAAAATTGCATTTTAAAATTACTTTGGTAAGTTCGTTTTGTGAATTTGTTTTTAAATAAGATTATGGATTAAATTCTGGCTTGATAGTTAAGGCAAATAATCAGTTCATTCACAAAATTATCTATAAAAAAATACTACATGATCAAACGCCTATAAAAAGTTTTCGTTCTTAGCTTAGAATGAAGGTAGATAGAAACCAAAATATTTCACTGAACTGAGATACGCGTTTCAGAGGGTAGACAAAAAAAAAGAAGTGATATTTATGATACATTTTATTTTAATAAAAAATACACAGATTACGTAAAAACACACAACTCTCAACTCAAGACCACACTATAGTCTTTAAAATATTGTTTGATTCGAATAACATTTGTATAAATGTAAACGAAAATAAACTGTATTTCAATGACATAAAGCTTTTATAGTTGAAATGCACAGATTGAGAACACAGAGGTCCGAACTGTAAATAACGACATTATGCGTTTGAAATAAAGTTTAATTTTGTTTACGTTAATACAAGTGTGACAAAGATTAAGTTATGTTTTACAGACTGTAGACAAATGCAGCTAACTTAAAAAATCTGTAGAATGGGAGGGTATACAGCGCCATCATAAAATTCCAAAGTTGAATTAAAACCTCAGATTATAGAACTGAAGGCAGATGCCGCTTACCGAACAAGAAAGTGAGGTCAAGAAAGCAAATACGACGTGAATAAAGAGAATACTATCACGCACGTTAGTGCTAAACTAAATAAATAAATAAATATTGTTGGACATTCTCACACATCTAGCCCAAACTAAGCTATAAGCTTGTGCTATGGGATCTAGACGACTGATAGACATACTTATATATCGCCGTCCCCGGAGAATAAAATGATAACTGCAAAAACACAACTTTTCAGGAAAAATAAAAAACATGTTTTCAACGATTACTCCGGAAATACTGGACATAGATGCGTGATTATTAGGTTTTTAAAAACGTAATTTTTTCTCTAGTTGAATCGTTTTGGTCAAATTTGTCTAACACCTGTCACAATTAAGATATTTAAAGAATAAAAAGTTAGTGTAAATGAAACATCATCTAAGTTGTATAATGTCAATTATCATTTTATTCTCCGTTCAGCGTGACCAGAAATAAATATGATACTTGTTACTTATCATTTTCTTCTACGAGTTTTTGGGATGGGAGTGATAATGATAATACTTTAATATCATCTTATTCTCATGAATGCTGCAAAACTTTTTTTCTATAAAGGATATAAATTTAGTTTTCCAATAAAACTCAATATGGTAATCATCAATATTAGCTTTATTCAAAAGTTTCAAAATAAAGTTTAAAAACACAACATCATAGTAATAATTCTAAAATTAATAGACTAGGTCCGCACTATCGATTGATAAAATACTAAAAACTCTTATCCTTATCAGTATTAATAAAAACAATCAAAATAACAATGTCTGTGCCAAAAATACTTAGCGAAGCACTCGTGCCCGGTAAGCACCTGTGACACTTGGTAGGTGAGGCTGCCATGGCGTCTCTCTAGACACTCTCATGACCGGCTTCACCGCCTCTTTAGTGGTAAGTGTGTGAGAGAGAAAGAGACGAACCTTTTATGTCTCCTCGAAACAGGGATCGCTGGGCCTCCATTTTTCGAGGTACAGACCTATGTTCCCGCTCCTGCGCCTCCTTGCGACATTTATAAAATGACGCAGGGACCCTAACTGAAGACGGAACGATATTTGCTACAGCAATGAGTGACAAGGCGTAGAGGCTAGCTTCATCTATGACCGTGTGGTGAGACTGAGGCTGACGCGCCGGACGGAAGGGCCCACGTACCCCCCGAGTGTGGTCATAAAGGCATACGCATACGTTCATAAAGAGATCCCGGCTAGGAGACGTGCCGGTTCAATAATATAGTGCGGTACCTTCTTATCATTCTGGCGGCCATCGCCTTTATGCTATGCAGTCTAGCCACGTTGCAGGCCGTCCGGGTTTACGCCCATACAGGGATCTCATATAGGAGATGAAATTTACCAAGGACTCAATCTGTTTGCACCATAAAGGGAAATCTTTAATAGAAAACAACTCTGAGCACGAGCAGAGCTACTATCTGGGACGCCCAAACCCTAGATTGTTCTTTCTAATCTAGGCTAGCCGCTATTGACCGCGTGCAACTAGCCTCTTACGCCATTTGTGGAAGAGATCAGCGCTAGATTGTAGACACCAGTTACTATATTTTGGCGCACCTGAGTGCACCACAACTTAAGCCATTATTTGCGCTATGACTCGCTGGAAACATCAGATTTCAGAGTCATCTTCCGAAAAATTATTAGATCATGAGTGAGATACGTCATGCACCGGTTGACAAAGTAATGTCTTAGAGCTCTTCTGCAAATTCAGAGCCTCTGCAACTTGTCTTGTACTGTTCGTATACAGCAAGCATCCGCAACCTTTATTAGGTCATCTGTAAGCCTCAAGGGAGGCCTGGACTCTCTGTATTTTGCGGTAAATCGATACCACTCTAAGCTTTTGGTGACGTGGGTTTTATTTTCGGATATCCTACTTGCGAATTCGATCACATAAAAGCACCCAGAGCATGATTCTCTCCATTGCTCAGTAAGCAACAGCAAGCCTCTCAGTAGTGAACATTTTCAACGGTCACACCTCGAGAACATAATTATGTTATCACTGGCAACACATATTCGTCAAAGACCGCATTTTAGGCCGCGCATAATCCCGATGTGGTTCGTCGTGCCGAATCGTGACTGGACTGGGACCCGGCGACCACACTCGGGGGGTACGGGGGCCCTTCCGTCCGGCGGGTCAGCCTCAGTCTCACCACACGGTCATAGATGAAGCTAGCCTCTACGCCTTGTCACTCGTTGCTGTAGCAAATATCGTTCCGTCTTCACGTCTCCTCTCCAATTCCCAAATATCAAGGCAGCGCACAAAAGAAAAAGATGTATCACAGCGGCCGCTGCGAACAGTCCCGGAAACGTTCTGTTTGAGGTGGAGTTCGCTTACATCCGCGGATTCCATACCAATCTCAACGTAGTCCATCACCATCTAGAGACGGCACGGCCAGCTTTGATGTTCTTAACGGAGACGCAAATATGCCACCCTGCTGACCAGTCGTACTTATGTTACCCTGGCTATATCATCGAGGAACAATTTCAAGATAAAGCCGGGGTGTGCGCGTTCGTTAGGGCGGATGTTTGCTGTCGCCGGCTGCGCTGCTTTGAGAAACCTTCCTTCTCCGTCCTTTGGCTGCACGTAGATCACGGTTCCATGAGTCAGATCTACGTGTGTGTCTATCGCCCCCATACAGGAACATCTGAGATAACAAGGCTGTTTCGGCACCTCAGCGAGGGGGCTGACGACGCGCAGATGCAGTTCCCGAACGCTGAATTGGTTTTTCTGGGGAAATTCAACGATCACCACACTGAGTGGCTGGGGTCCCGCAGGATTGATCCTGCGGGACGGGCCGCCCACGCTGCTCTCTCCATTGGTCTGATCCAAGTGGTGTGCGGGATTACGCGCATACCGGACAGGTCAGACCATGAACCCGTCCTGTACAACTTATTGCTGAAGAGTTACCCAGCACAGTACAGTGTGTCGGTTAGCTCCTCACTGGGTCAATCCGACCACTGTGTTGTGCGTGCCCGCCTGCAGGTGTCATATACTGCAAGGGCAGTAGAGGTAACGCGGCGATTGTGGCACTACTCGTCAGCAGACTGGGATGGACTACGAGAATACTTTGCAGCCGTCCCGTGTCAGCGCTGCTTTGCGGGGAGGGCTTCATCGGAGAGCGTCTCTGCGGTTGCTGGTGAGATAACATTAGGTATGGAATACTATATTTCATACACTGATGTCTCCAGCATCCGCACATCCGCGCGACTTAACGCCTTTATACGAAGCGAGTGGACGGTTTTGAACGAGAATAAAAGGATAACATGCTCTTATCATATTAAGTCGAATATTTTTTTACGAGAATATAATAATATTACTATTTGTCATAATAACAAGTGAGGATACGTTTTGATAATATTATATTATCCATTTATTCCCGTTCTTTTAGGCCTGTCTTAAATCTTCGAATACTATGGTAATTTTTTGTAACTCTGTAAATAACTGTAAAAAAATTACAATAAAAATTCAGTACATGTATTAACAGTCAAAGATCTCAAAAATGACATAACATTAAAATCAAGATACTGGCAGTTATCATTTTATTCCCCGGGGACGGCGATATTTCTAAATATATACATAATATAGATAAATAACACTCAAACACAGAACAAATCAATGTGCTCATCACACAAAGAGATTTGTCCTGGGTGGGAATCTAACCCACGACCTATGAATCAGTAGTCAGGTACGCTAACCACTAGACCACGAGACCAGTTTAAATACATACGTATTATACATAGAAAACGCTCAAACTCCGAAACAAAAATTTATGCATCACACTAATTTTAAATACCATTAAAATCCATTCAGTAGTTTATGCGTGAAAGAGCAGCAAATATCCATCCAAGCATCCGAACAAACTTTCTCGTTTATTATAAGAGTGCGACGTATATCAGTAGTTTAAATCCCAGAGCACAAGCTAAAATTTACGTAATTGGGACTAGACGGCGTTGTGTAACATGTCTCAAAATGTATCTTTTTAGCTACACATGGATTTAGATAAGGTCCTAATAAAGGTACTAGAATAACCTACTGAAGAGTGATTGTAGGGGGCGCTAGTATTACATTCTCCTTTTCTACAGATTATTTATGTTTGTGTGGTTGTCTGTATGTTTTTGTTACTAATTGGCTTCATTTTCATCATTGTTTGTTCATTCGCTGCACACAAAGACTCTGTGTTCTATAAACGATCACTGCGTTAAGCATCTTACGCTACGGTCAATCCTGAGACAGGTGACCGTTTGTAACATTGCCAATTACGAGCGTTACCGTGCTTCGGAAGGCACACTAAGCCGTTGGTCCCGGTTGCTAGAAACATTGCAGTCGGTAGCCATGTTAAAGGCGGAAGAAACCAGTTCCTGTCCGTTTCAACACGGCAACAGAACAACACTGCTCGTATGTATGCCCTAAAGTATGTATGTTGGCATTCAAAAATCATACCTCATTAGTTGCATAAATTTTATATGTTGAAGTGTATCATAATATCCTTTAGTTCATTAAAACTACAGATCGTTATAATTATAGTCTCACTCAATATCCGTCGTTCATCAATAAAAATTGATCATTAAATGTTTGTATCATAAAAGATATAACATAAATAAATCGCCAAATGATCTGGTCATTGAAAAAATAGATTTCGCAGGCACACAAAAATGTGTGCGCGTGTGAGTGTGTGTGTACGTTCATTAACATCACACTAAATAAAGAGCCATTTCAGTAAAATTGCCGCTTTCAAAAATTTTAGTCACGTCTCTTGAAAGGCTACACTTGGCTAAAATACAATTTTTAGTATCAACGGCCCTTTCAATTGATGTAAATGCATAAGTAGTAACATAGGTGCAATATTTGCTTAATACCATGAATTTAGTCACGTGTATCATTTAGATACATCATGCTATATACCTATCTCATTAAAATTTTTACTATAAATATAAAACATAGCATTTTGTATCACAAATGATACATAGGTATTACAGCAAAGCATGATTATAATTGTTGAACTAACACACACTGATCACATGTCGCATTCTATTATACGTCACAAGAACAAAATGTAAGAATACTATTTGAAAACCAGAGACCGGAGCGAAGATCATACAAGGAAAGCCCGGGATACAAACGCAGTATGGCCAATGGCGTCAAGGATACCAATGGCAACGAAGTACCCTCAGTATCTGAAATACGAAAGAGATTCGACCAAAAAATGACCGTGACGAAACTACCAGCTCACGATTCGGGATACTCAAAAAGCTCTGTAGAACAATATCTAAACCAACTCAAAGATTGCGAAAATGGTACAGTAGGCTACACGAAACTGGTACCAAAAGATGAAAAGATCGTACCAGTGCATTTACCACACGAAAAGAATGGTCTTCGATGGGAGATAGGGTCCACTAGTTCACGATCTAATTCGAATTCAGATTTATCTCTAAGTAAGACCATTTCAGAGCCAGTGTCATTAGCAAAGACTACACACGATAAAACAAATGTCATGTCTACTTCTCTAACTTCCAAGTTGCCTTCCGAACGTTTAGCTAGCATCAAAAGTCAGTTAGACCCAAACAATCCCATAGGAAAAATTCTAGAAAAATCTACAGTTATCCAAGTCGAAAACGGCGATGCTGATTATAAGAAACATGATGGTTATAAACTTAAAGAGATTAAAAACGATATTGAAAAGCAAGTGAAAGCTCCAAAACATACATCTAATTTCGCTTCCTACATTCAGATATCCCAACCAGTTGCATCAGGAGCTACGCCGAAGAAACAAATAGAAATAAACAATGTCACTAACGAAGATTCTTCTAGAAATCATGTAAAAACAGAACTGAAAAGATCTAGAACGAATCTTAAATACATTGATTCGGAAGATGATAAATTACTTTTAGATAATGATATAGAATCGCCTAGCGGTACAGGTTTTGAGAATAAAACGTTTGAACATGAGAATTACTTAAAGAAAAGGACAGAAAAGAATGAAGAAGATGAAAGAAGAGACGAAGAAACTAAATCTATGGAGACCAGCACAGAAAGTACTCTTAGCGAGGCAACTGATGATCTAAGTCCTGATACACCATCGTCTAGAAGAAAAGCTCTGGACAAAGAATACGACGGTGTGAAGGGGGCAAGTATTCACTTTGTTATTATTATCGTAACTGTTTTGTTGGTTGATATTTATATCAGTCTAGCAATGATAACTTAAGAAATTATCCTTATCAAATACATTGACCGATTGAATTCTTTTTTTATCATTCTTCAGATTATTATTATTGATGCTATTGTCAGCCAACGAAACAGTCGCGATTTCAGCACCTCAGTCATTGGCTCTTTTACATGCATGATTTGTTTTATTTATTTTATTTACTATGTATTTTGAATCTCCTTCGGATTTTATGTAGCATTGATGTCGTTAGTTCTCTTTTTAGGATTAGATACGTCTTTATTTAATATTAATACTTCAAGCTTTGATTTGTTGTTGAAACGTATCGTGTTATTCTTTCCTTTTGGCAGTCTAGTAGACGGTGATTTCACAATTGGTTTCCATGAAGGATTTCTTTATACATCTGCGTAACTGGTTTCCATTGGGGTTTTTTTAAACTTCTAATGAAGGAGTCCCAACTTAGGTGTTCAATGCCTATCCTACTAAACTGTTGTCGGTCACCGAAGATTCTATTTCGCAAATAATCTACTCCGAAACTTTTGGCAGGATATTCGTAATGATCCACATGTTTTTTTCTTGTGTTAAAAAACTACACCACGGTAATTGGCCAATGATTTGTAATTACCTACTGGAAGTTAAAAAAAACAGAAACAGAGTGGCCGTAAGTTTAATTGCCATGTTCTTTTCTCTCCGACTCTACCTATTGCGTTGCGAATCTGGCAGTAAATGTAAATGTAGAAGCAAGCATTTTGACGTTCATAAGTATTACTTTGTGACCTAAATGAAAAGAATTTTAATATTTTACTTGTACGTAGTAATTGACAATTCTGCTGTGGGGGCATTAGGTCGACCTAATGTTCATTCGTGCTCTAGAAAGGGGCTTCACTATTCACTAAACTATGATGGTGTTTTGCATTCCATTTACTGAGTCGCTCTAAAGGTTAGAGGTTAAGTCACTGCGTCTGGGCCCTGGGCAAAGGGACCCATTATCGTGATGTTTAATAAGAGATGATTATTTTCAATTTAAAACTTTGATTACCTCCATAGATTTCAATATTTATGTAATTGGATTTTCATCCTTGTAGGAATATGTTTTATTCGTAGGTCTAGAAAGATTGCTATTTCTACACAAATCAGCCGGATAATGTATATTTTTATTAGTCTTTCATAAAATTTTCAAAAATCGGTTCTATATAATATTATTTTATCAACAATCAAAGGAATGTTGATGTTTTTACTGATAATTATTATATCATTCTATAGTATTAATTATATTGTAGACACTTGACTTGGCCTTGTTTTATAGAAATCTTTTTAACAATAATTGATAAAGGAATATTCACTGCCAAAGAGAGAGAGAAAGAGAGGAAATTAGTCATACACAACAACCCCACATCGAAACTAATTAAAAACGAAAGTACCAGGAACTCATACGCGCTAAGAGATTAATTAAAGTCAGTCCAAAAATTATTCACCAACACATACGCATTAGCCACGTGTCCGCATAAATCGCACGTTAGTGTGCACACACACAAATAAATGACCTCGTTTCAAATGCCAATGAACCATAGAAATTCAGACGTTCGAAAAGATTTGAACTATTTGTTGTTTTTTTTTAAATGAGGTTCCTAATGTTACGATAGATTTGAAACCAAGGCTTTTTATACGGCTGAAGTAGAGAGAGTGAATGTTTTTAGTAAGAAGTTAACCTTGCAGCGCTAGAGGCATTATTACTCACACTAACGATCGTCATAATACTAACGAACAGTATTTATAGCATCCATACATTTGAAAGTGTGAATGTATGGGGGGCCCCACCTTTCAAAACCTAAGTTAGCCTTGTGCTGGCATATTATGTTTTGGAATTGGGATGTAGATAGAGTTGCCTCCAATAACACGGAGAGTTTCCCTTTCGGAGTAAGCGTTCCGAACTGCTGAAGTGACTATGATCCTAAGTTTTGCGGACCCCGAAATTCGTTGGGATATGTTCTATAATATCTCTAAAAGACCTTTGAGTATGTGTTTCTCGTAGGTCTTGTCTCGGCACAAATTTAAAATTGATTTCGTCTAGAATCTATATCTGTAATTCCTATTCCTCAGACTTTCTTACTACTGTCAGGGTTATCAGAGGACCTAAAAAGGCCAAGGATGAATGTAATGTCGCCTTTTTAGCTTCGCTGAACTCCATCCTTAGTTCGATGCTGTTTCCCTACATGTTATCGAAGAGCGTTATAGGCCAACATAAGCATAAGCTGTTTTGTCTTTTTTCGATTGAGGCTTTGGCACAGTAAATGCAGTCACTACAATGGTTAATAACCCCGCCTGACTAGTCGGAAAGTCATGCTAACCTCCATAGACTGAGGACCGTTCGCTGAAATGGAACGCAGCAGGCTTGTCTTCGCCCAAGATCGATCTCTGTGACCGGGTCTCCGATCTCCTGAGGTCGGCGGGGGAGTCAGCTCGCCGTCCTTACAGAAGCAAACCCAAGTCGGTAGCGTGACATGAGAGTTTTTTACACACCTCACGCCCCAAGAATCGGGATAACACCCAAACCCTTAGGCGTGGATGCGGTGTAGCAAAGGGCTGCCGGGAATCCGTCCGAGGAAAATCCCGGCTCAACACGGATGATCAATGACCTATTGCAAAATGGCCAGATCAAGAGTACTTTTAACCGGCGAGCGTGTATGAAAGCGCTTATGAAAGTAGAAGAAGCGAAAGTGGCATGCCAGGATCGTAGCAAGTGGAAAGCCATAGTCTCTGCCTATCCCGATGGGAAACAGGCGTAATGATATGTATGTATGTAACACAGATTAGAGTTTGCCATGTGGTTTTAGACAGTTCGAGGCCGGGATGACGACCGTGAAAAACGTCAAAGAACTAGTTCTACGTAATCGAATGTTTTGATCAATTTATCCATCACATTCTGAGATTTTATCTCAAATCTGTAGTCCACCGACAGTTTGAGCTTGTGCTTATAATAGAGCAAGAGCCAGCGGCCCCCAGGCATTCGGTAAAGTATAAAAGCTGTAAGTTTCTCAATGTATGTCCCCAACACAGATAAGAACGAACCCCGTCTATGAAACTTAGGTCGCGGTGGCTTTCGCAGGTATTAGGTAGTTAAGGTGTGTAAAATTGTGTGTTAAATTTGTTAAAGTATAAAACTCAGTTTTTACATATTTTACTTATAATAATCCTAAAAGTCACCTTGTCGAAAGCCAGACACTTCGTACGGTTGCAACCCTCTGCCAGACACCCTTAAAGTATATTTCATTATTACTATACTTACGGTATAGTATAAAAGCTGCAATTTATATATGTTATTTGGAGAACTATCAAATGATGTTTTCTCAATAGCCAGACAGTTTCAGTAGTTCCTTAAAAAGTTAAAGTCTAATGTAGGTGCGAGCGCGAGGGATATTATGTGTCAGCGGGTGCGAGTGAAATACCGCGTTCGGTCCACTGCGACGTTTTACTGCGCATCAGCTGTCATTTATTGTGTATAATGAGAACTATTTTCTAGATTTACTATGAAAATTCACTATGTACAATAACTAAGAATCAACGAATAAATGTTTAGAAAATTCTTTTATAAAATTTTTGTGTTTAGGAATCATTAAATTAACACTCCAATAATATACTTATATAATTATTTTATTAATAGTTATTGGAATAATATAATTAATCTAATACCTACAATAATTAATGGAAAAATATTTCGAAGATATTCTATGACTCGTGGTCGTCGATATCTTGAGTGTCCTCATCACCGCTGCTCCAATCTGTGGAGAGCTGGATCCAAGGTTTTTTTTATACTACTTAGGTGGCAGACAAGCTTACGGCCCACCGGAAGGTTGGTAACCGTAGCCTATAGACGTTTGCAACACCAGAGGAGCTACACACGCGCTGCCGACAGCCGACACAGTTGAAATTTTTTAAGCCGCCTATTAGGCCTTCAATTTGGCTTAACGACTATCATTTTACTGACAACCGGGACCAACGGCTTATCATGCCTTCAGAAGCACGGAAACGCTCGTTAATAAATATCACAAATCACAAAGTGGTCCACGTGGTGGTCACCCATCCATATCCGGCCATAGTAAATGTTGCTTACTGCAGTGACAGTTTACAGAACACTGAGTCCGCGGGGCCATGAGCGCTTTAATTTTTCCTTATTTTGGTTGCGTACCTAAAGGATAAAAATGGGACCCTATTCATGAGACTTCGTCGTCCACCTGTCAGGAGGCAGTTTACAGTATCACAGTTTCTTAGATGAATCTAAGAAACTGTGATAGCTATAAAACTGTCACGGTTTCTGAGATGAAGCCAAAGTAAACTAGAATTTACGTAGTAACTATTTATTAATCTGTGCTAGAATTCATCTGGTGTCATGGTTACCAGAAAACGTATATTGGTAAATTTTCATACACATATTCCTGGATATGTCATCATGGTAAGGGGTAAAGGATCCGAAACTACGCGATCATCTACTGCTTATAAGGATACTGATAAGGACCAACCCACAGATTGGAGCAGCGGTGATGAGGACACTCAAGATATCGACGACCACGAGTCATAGAATATCTTCGAAATATTTTTCCATTAATTATTGTAGGTATTAGATTAATTATATTATTCCAATAACTATTATTAAAATAATTATTTAAGTATATA
Organism: Miltochrista miniata; assembly: GCA_933228765.1. Lineage (NCBI taxonomy): Eukaryota > Metazoa > Arthropoda > Insecta > Lepidoptera > Erebidae > Miltochrista > Miltochrista miniata. The sequence goes on from OW121777.1 coordinate 15,118,500, forward strand.
TTATTGGAGTGTTAATTTAATAATTCCTAAACACAAAAATTTTATAAAAGAATTTTCTAAACATTTATTCGTTGATTCTTAGTTATTGTTCATAGTGAGGGAACGGGGGGAATTTTCATAGTAAATCTAGAAAATAGTTCTCATTATCCTACTTCCTACTAATATTATAAATGTGAAAGTTTGTGAAGATGTTTGGATGTTTGGATGTTTGTTACTCAATCACGCTCTAACGGCTGAACGGATTTGACTGAAATTTGGTACAAAGATAGCTTATAATCTGGAATAACACATAGACTTTTCATCCCGGGAAAATGTTCCCACGGGAAGCGGGAACGGGTAACGATTTTCACGCGGGCGAAGCCGCGCTCATCATCTAGTACACTATTAATGACAGCTGATGCGCTATAAAACGTCGCAGTGGACCGAACGCGGTATTTCACTCGCACCCGCTGACACATAATATCCCTCGCGCTCGCACCTACATTAGACTTTAACTTTTTAAGGAACTACTGAAACTGTCTGGCTATTGAGAAAACATCATTTGATAGTTCTCCAAATAACATATATAAATTGCAGCTTTTATACTATACCGTAAGTATAGTAATAATGAAATATACTTTAAGGGTGTCTGGCAGAGGGTTGCAACCGTACGAAGTGTCTGGCTTTCGACAAGGTGACTTTTAGGATTATTATAAGTAAAATATGTAAAAACTGAGTTTTATACTTTAACAAATTTAACACACAATTTTACACACCTTTACTACCTGATACTTGCGAAAGCCACCGCGACCCAAGTTTCATAGACGGGGTTCGTTCTTAACTGTGTTGGGGATATACATTGAGAAACTTACAGCTTTTATACTATACCGAATGCCTGGGGGCCGCTGGCTCTTAGACCATAAAAGAAGACAAAGTGTGCCATTTTGGCAAAGATTTAGCATTGACATGACGACACTACTTAATGTAGTGAACGACCGCTCGTCCCCTTTTCAATAGAAATTTCGCGTCTAAAAATACAACAGCGCGAAATGTAACGTCTAGAAATAAAATAACGCGGGAAATCTCGACTGTCGACCGCTTTTTTCACACGCCATGTGTTCATCGAAGCAAAAAAGCGCGCTAAATTTTGACAGTTAAATCCTTTTTCCGCTTAAAAGCTCTATGAAACTCTATGGTTGAAAATACTGGCCGTTTTAATTTTTTTTTTCACGTTCCAAAACCTAAACAACTGTCACGCTTGTGGCTATGTCAAGTTTTCGATATAATATTTTTTGCAAAACACTTTTTTCTAAATATATGTGATATTTTTTTTAAATGTTATGTGATTTCGTCGGCGTTTCGGTAAGAGGAGTTGGTTTTTGGTTTTTTCACTGGTTTTCGAGGAAAATGGCGGTAATTTGTAACGGTAAGATGTTTATGAAAAAATTCAGGCGGTAGGACAAGCGGAACACGGCTATTTATTGCAGTAAATAACCCCCTCAATGGTCCCTAACGGTTAACCAGTAGACTGCTATATCGTGTAAGATATACTGCACAATTTAGAGATAGTACAGATGAAAACTTACTTACTAAATTCGCTCAGGCTACGCACACATAGACAACGCTTTCACAGACACGAGGTCAGGCGGTTACAACCGAATTTTCGATACTGATTTGTGCGCGAGTGTGTGTAGCAGAGGGTAGGTGTGAAAAAAAAGTACATACATGAGTTTTCCATCTGTACTATCTCTTAATTTGTGTAACTTCCTATTCGCTATACGCAGGGTGTATGGGTGACAGTGACTAATTGTACTAAAACTTATCCATAAACTTTTTATATGCGACGATTGCTGAAAATATAGCAATTATGTAGGGGAAGTGTGCTTAAGATGACATACTTTTTGTTTCTACACAAATATTACAAAAAAGAAAGTCCTAATGCGATCAAAATCTTACGCATTTATTCAAATACTAAATAGTTAACAGAGTCATTATAGTTTTAAAACAATCAACTGAATATACAATTTTTAAAAGTATATAATTTGCACTTAAGTCTCCGTGTGTAAGATGACATAAGCCTAGTGAAAGATGGCACACTATGTTATCTTAGACTTTATTGGTAATGTCGTCTTATAGGTCACCAATAGGTAGGAGATAGGACACGACGGTATTTCCGTCCCATTCTAGTAGTCCGACTGGGGAAGTACCTCGGCCTTACAGAATACTGCGGCTAAATAACCTTGTGACGTGTTCCCGGGGGTTTTGTGCTGTCGGTGGGTAGACCAGAGGCTTGTCCTGCTTGTCTTCTGCGCTGATGGCACAGAATCTCTCTGTTGTTCCAGGGTCGGCAGCGCGAGTGTGACTCCCCATGGTATTACACTCCATAGGCCACAGTAACCACTTTCCATCAGGTGGGCCGTGCGCTTGTCTGCGACCTAAGTCGTTGGTGATCAATAAAATAAGATAGGCATACTACCGCCAAATAAAGATAAGATGACATAGTATGTCATCTTATACCGACGTCTAGTATGTCATCTTACCAAATGGTTAACAAAAGTTTCATTCAAATATCCTGACAAATTCTTTTTGGTTAGAATACGTTACTATCAATATTTGAGTCATATATTAATCACTATTTACAATTAAAACTATTTAAACGAAAATATTCAATCTTTAAGTGTATTTTCACCAACAAACAAAAGTATTGGGTAATTTTTCCTTCCTGTAAAATCACGAAAACGTTCACTATGTTGCAACGCGCCGTCACTCTCCGCCATACTGAACTTCGGTACTAGCGCCACCTACATGCACCCTATAAAACGTCACGGGTTCACCTTTGGCGCGTGTATTTCAGAAAATAATACAGGTGTGTCATCTTATCTGACTATGTCATCTTAAGCACACTTCCCCTAAGCGCCGGGAATGTTCCGTGTCGTGTTTTTCGACAGTGAAAACACGACTGAAGGGTAGTTTAATAAATATATTTTTAAAGTATAACCTCGAGAATCTTCGATCTATATCTTGGCCTTGACTCAGCCGATTTATCAAAAGAAAACATTTCTTTTTTTATATAAAAATTATACCATCAAGCGAACTTTGAAAATCCGCATCTCTCTCTCAAAACCATGCACCACGGGGTTTTGTTGTTTTTAGGGTTACGTACCTAAAGGGCAAAAACGAGACCGTATTCATGACTTCGCCTTCCGTCTGTCTATCGGTCACGAGTCTGTCTCAGGAACAGTGATAGCCAGAGCTGAAATTCAGAAAAAAAAATTAAGGATAGCTCCCATACAACCAACGCGCATTCGATTTTCTTTTAAATTTTTCCCGCGCAGAAATTAAAATATAGCACGTCGGCGCATCCTTACGTAAAACGTGACAATCACGAACCAATCGGCTACGCACGTTTTCTGAAATTCCACGCCATTATAGAGCAACACAACGCTATACCACAAAACAATGAGATATTTTTAAATGCACATCTGTATACTTTTTTAGCACACTAGGTAACTCCACTAATTAACTAAATGCATACCAGAAAACTAAGTGTTGATTTTCCTTAAAAAAGTTTTAATCTGTTTGTTGAGTTATGGAATTGTTAGATTTAGTATTTTGATAAAAGTTATTCGTTCTGTAAAACAGTTCTAATACCATTAAACAGAATATTGAATTAGATTTATTTAGTACTAGCGGACGTCACGCGGTTTCACCCTCGTAGTTCCCGTGGGAATACGGGAATTAAATACTGCCTATGTTCACCGCAAAGAGTGTAGCTTTCCAACATTGAAAGAATTTTTCAAATCGGTCCAGTCGTTCCGGAGCCTATTTGTTACAAACAAACAAAAAAACAATCTTTCCTCTTTATAATATTAGTATAGATGCATAGTGTGCACGTCATTATTTTTGGTTTAATTTTGAAATATTTTGTTCGGAAAAAGGGAATATACAGATATCGATTTAATTACATGCCCAAAACAATAAGGTGCAGAAGGCAATCTTCATACAAAGTAAGCTCGGGCTACGCCTTAGATCATCTAACCACAGGATGCGCCTTACTTAAGCATTGTTTTCTGCCAAGCCAATAGACCATTTGGTCTATTGGCTTTATAAAAAGCACTGTACATCAGTACATTATTTTATATGATTAAACTAGTACATTTCATTGTAGTTGACTGTACAATAAAAATTAACACACAACAACCATTACGCGTTTGTCGATTAATACATTTTTAAATATAATGAAATTTTATATGTGTTTGTGTTTCCCCCTTCACCCGCTATGACTATCAGAATATTTTTGTATGCGGTGGTTCGCAAAGGCTAGTCCCGTGATATATGGTCTAAGGGCCTACGCACACATAGACACCGCTCACGGAGCTCACGGACACAAGGTCAAAAGATTTTAATACTAATTTGCGATTTTTGTTTGAGTATTAAATCATCCAAAATGAAATCATCCCGAGGGTGTCGTAAAATGCGACTAAGGAAACTTTTGCAAAATGATCCATTGCGTAGCTATATTTGGGCGTATACTGGGCCTCTGCCTACCCCTTCGGGGTAGATACATAAGATTGCTTTCTGTACCTTATTATTTTGTGGCTATACTCGTTTCGAAATACAGTTGTGTTAACGTAAGCAAAAATGGACTTTATTTCAACGGTATAAAGCTTTTATAGTTGAAACGTAAAAATGTAGAATACATTGGTCTGAACTATAAATAACGACTTTATGCCTTTGAAATAAAAGTGAATTTGGTTTACTTTATTCAACTGTCAAAGAACAAGCTGTATTTTACAGACTATCCTACTTCTTAAGTTCCTACTAATATTATAAATTTATGTGAACGTAGCTTAGACCATAAAACACGGGACTAGCCTTTGCGAACCACCGCATACTAAAATATTCTGCCAGTTTTCATACAAATGAAGGGGGAAACACAAGGACATATAAAATTTCATTGCATTTAAAAATGTATTTATCGACAAACGCGTAATGGCTGTTGTGTGTTAATTGTTATTGTACAGTCAACTACAATGTAATGTACTAGTTTAATCATATAAAATGATGTACTGATGTACAGGCTTTTTATAAAGCCAAAAGACCAAATGGTCATGTGCAATGGCAGAAAACAATGCTTAAGTAAGGCGCATCCTGTGGTTAGATGATCTAAGGAACGTAGTCCTGTCTGTCTGTCGCGCTTTCAGGGCTAAACCGCTAAACCCATTTCGTTGAAATTGTGTATAGAAATAGTATGAGTTCCTGGGAAGGATTTGGGCTACTTTTTAACCTATTGCGCAAAAGGAGAGTAATGATTTTACGTAATAATACGAACGTAGCTGCGGGGTACAGCTAGTACTGTATAATATTATAGATGTTATATAATACGTGTCATACCGTAATAGATAAGCGACTGCTTAGTATTGATATGATAAAAACTTGTGTATTTTTAGTTTACAATCTTGTGCGAGCCTCGCGAGACGTCAAAGTGACGTAACTTTACTTTTTTATTCGTAATTTTTTTTATTAATGATACAGTCTTTATACATCCTAGAGATTTTTTTTTTGGATTCGTGTTTTGATATTTAACAAAGTGTGCAAAAGATCTAGTCGTAAAAATCCTTTTGAGTTTGATGTTAATCATAAATTACTAATTTTATAACCTTTAAGTTAAACAAGTAACAGTGAAAAAAAAAGCTGGAAACATAATACAGTTCATAATAATGTGATCTTAGTGAACTCAAAAGTGTTTAAAGTTATATAAAATCTGTGTAAATATATGCGTATTATCAAAATGGGTTTCTCTCAAACACAAGTTATCAGAACACCTTCCTCGTATTTGGTAAGATGTTTTTTCAAAATTTTGAAGATTTTGATATAATCTATATCCTTCCCGAATAGTCAAGGAGTCCGAATGGTCATGACTTTCACCCAGCTGTGTAAAACTGTAATCTATACTTCTATACTAATATTATAAATTGTTTGTTTGCATCGAATAGGCTCCGGAACTACTGGACCGATTTGAAAAATCATTTCACTGTTGGGAAGCTACACTCTTTGCGGTGAACATAGGCTGTGTTTTATTCCCGTATTCCCACGGGAGCGAACTACGCAGGTGAAACCGCGTGACGTCCACTAGTAGAAGATACGTTTGTAATTACTATCATTATTTAGTATGCAATAGGTATTTATGTATGTATATGGTCACGCCTTTATCCCCGAAGAGGTAGGCAGAGGCACATTTTTAATTTTCACATTTCACTCTTTAGAATTAGTCCCACGTAATAGGTGGTGAGCCGTATTGCCGCGTTGAAATGGACAGGCGCAGTTTAACTGCCTGCTGTTGAAATTTTTCAAGCCGCCTATAAAGGCCTTCAACTTGGCTTAACGACTGCCATTTTACTGGCAGCCGGGACCAACGGCTTAACGTGCTTTCTGAAGCACGGAAACGCTCAAATAAATGTCACAAAGTGGTCACATGGATGGTCATCCATCCAAGGACCGGCCATAGTAAAAGTTGCTTACTGCAGTGATCGTTTACAGAACAATGAGTTCGCGGGGCCACAAGCGATGCATATTACTTTGAACAAAATACAACTGGTTTAATTTGGTCGTTTAGTATGTCTACCTACCCCTTTTAGGGAAAAGGCGTGACGATAAGTATGTTTTAATACTGACTGACTGCCTCTGTAGCGCGGTCGGTAGCGATACCGCCTGCATCGCTTGAGGTCATGGGTTCGATTCCCACCGGAGACAAATATTTGTGTGACCCATAAATGTTTGTCTCAAGAGTCTGGGTGTGTCTATGTATAATATGTATGTATTTAAAAGTATATAAGTATTAATATCCGTGGTCTGATACCCATAACACAAGCAGGTTATTCCTTAGCTTACTTTGTGATCAGATAATATTTATTTATTTAATAGATACGTTAAAATTGTTAACAATTTGTGATCAGAATATTTGTTACGTAAAAATAGTTTAATGTGCTTATAAGATTGGAATGTAAAGACTTATGTCCCTAATCTACTTACCCAACAGTAGTCAGTAAAGAATTGGCTTTAATGCATATATGAACGAAAAAAATTTTAATAATGCATTTAAGCAATGAGCCCAATATTTTAATAGTCATACAAGAACAAAATATTACCCAACCTCGTGAATATATTGCCATTTATTGGTTCGCTTTTCAAGATTTTTTGCATACCAAATTTTTTTTAAACGTCCTTATGGGTTAAAGTCTCGTCCAGTCGTGTCTTTGACTATAACATACCAACTAACAATAATAGAAAACGCATAAATAAATAAACGCCATAGATACTGTGATTTTTTTAAATTAAAACTCTTGAAAATATACGTGGCTAACAGTGACGCAATCCAAAATGATGATGACAAAAACGATGCTATCGGTCGTGATCCGACAGATCTTGTTCAATATTGATCTGATGGCTGTGTTCCTGCTACAGTTCGTGCTGGTATGTTAGCTCTTACTATTAGGGGATTGCTTATCACCGCTTAGACCAAAACGTCTTCCAAAAATGTCCATTGGGTTTTTCATTGAGCTTTCCTGAATCGGCCACTCGGATTCACAAGTTAAGACTTCCATTTTCCTAAATTCTCCACTTTCCAGAAAAATGTCCATTGGGTTTTCCATTCATATTTCCAGAATCGTGCAGTCGATTTCATTTTTCAAGTATCGGAATCCATTATTCAAAACAAAAAGTCCCCTTTCCATGTCCCCTTTCCAAAAATGTCCATTGGGTTTTCCATTGAGCTTTCCTAAAACGTGCATTAGTTTTCATAATAATTCAATTCACTGAATCCATTTTCCCAAAATGTCTACTTTCCACAAATGTCCATTGGGTTTTAAATTATCATTGAGCTTTTCAAAAATATCCATTCGGTTACACTATTCAAGACTTGGTATTTATTTGTCCATAATGTTCGCTTTCCAGAAATATCCATTGGGGTTTTTATTCAGCCGTTATGTCCTTAATATTAGTATAGATAACTACTAATATCAGCGTCACTTTTAAATGGGAAAATGGATGAAATTTTCCCAGTTTCAGATGACCATGAATAGGGAAAAATCCCTTGCATCGTTCGTTTTCTAACGGGAGCAATTACTCGCGATAGTAGTGGCTGTGTCGAATCGACTAAAACCAAACAGACATAGTATCTATGTACATGTTGCTAGACATAACTTGGAAGGATATACCAGGATCACTTGTACTGTTCAAAAGTGACTGCAATGGGCCTTTCAGTCTGTCAGACATAATTCGTGCAGCATCTTTTCTGAAAAAACGTTTACTGAATTTGTTATTATTATCAACTGCTCCGGTTTACGTAGTTCTTATAAGTTTCAATACTGTTTCCATGACATTTTCATGTATTTGGGACCTCCAAGTTTGAGCTGGGTATTTTTTTAGGTATTCCACAGATTCTGATGTACAGTAAACCCGTGAAAGAGAAATAGTCTTTTAATAAAACGTGATACTAGCATGGAAAGTATTTAGGTATACATATTTAGGATACTATTTCAATGAAACTAACCTTTTGTTTGACCCAAATGTAGTCATTTATGTCATCTTATAACCTCTCAATCGAGACACGTGAGCCCATGTATAATTATATATTTATCATTACCGCGTGTTACGTACGCTGATTGTGAAATTTGGCATCGGTTTTTGGCTTGACGACTATTAACCGCGCCTCCACAGTCCTCTTTGCGGTATCACACCTTCAATATCGCTTTAAAACTTTGTCAATTCTGATAATCGAAATGATATTTCCCGCCGGTATTACTTAACCGCCATTTTCCCCGCGTTTTTCGCTGTCATTCTGACAGTTGCCAACTCCTCTACGGAAACAAAGACAAGTGGTGTTTTTTTTATTCGTCATGACCTTTTAGGGTTTTGAGTGAATGCAATGTGTTTTTCATAGACGTTATTTTTCAGTGCGTGTAAAGTTTTGTCTATCATCGGCGTCTGAAATGTAAACTGTTGTGTGTGTACTCTTGTGCTGTCCAAAGTCTGTGATAATAATAATTTTAATAACTTTTTTTAATACATTGTGTTGACCGGACCAAGAACATATTTTTTTATAAAACTTTAAACAGTAAATATTTTTGTGTACATACACCTTTACAAGTTAAATATTTAGTGATTAAAATTTTAAAATTATAAATCTTTGTTTCAACAAGTGTCCAGACTGAAGAACGTGTTATTTTTTGTGTAAATTCAAAACTACCGTCAAAAAAATAAAAATAAAAGACTGACAAGTTTGTTAGATTGTGTCGAGTCTATATGATAACGTACTACGAGGCACTCGTCATCCTAGCATGTTTGACGACGAGTCTGATAGCTCTCGGTCATGAGGTGTGGCTGTCGGCGGTGTTTCGAGCCGCGGCCTCGCAGCGTCGCGCCGCAGGCGAACAGCGCTCACCCGCGCCCTTCCCAACCGCGCCTTCCCATTGTGGGGGGCCGAACTTATGGCGTACACACTTATCAGGTTGTATTCTTGCTTTGATGATCTACAAACGCTGCTATTAGCAACGGCAGCTGGCGATTATTTCGGTATTGCGTTTGATAGCTTCAACTTCACTACCAGTTCCTTACTCAAGGGGTGAAAGGAGGAGTGGTGTATCGTGACGACTCACATTGGTGGATTCTCGAATCCTTCAATGAAATTCTCGACACTGAACGGACTCTCATAGACTGATTCCAAAATCTGCCAATGGTTCACGATTTCTCAAATGTCAAAACAGGCTAGTATTTTTGACAACTTGAGTATAGGCAATCACGCTTCCATTTGAGAACAATTTGATCATCGTGACTTGATTAATAACGTCACCAATCGCTCTTCGACTTTTGAGCAACTACGTAAAAATCGATTCATGTTTATTCCAATCGAGCCGTGTCTTAAAACTGTAGACAGAAACTATGATCGTCGCGATTTAGACACGTACTTATGTTTCCAATCGCATATCCATTTAGTGCGCCTTCACGCTAGCGTTTTTCCAGCGTAGGCGTACGATGGACGTATGCGCGGCGCCGACGCGACGTATACGCGACGTATACGCCGCGTCGGCGCGGCGTTTCCACTGGAACACATGAGTACGCTGAACAAGCGTCGGGCGTGCGCGACGTATACGCGACGTATACGCCGCGTTGGCGCAGCGTCTCCACTGGTACACATGAGTACGCTGAACAAGCGTCGGGCGTGTGCGACGTATACGCCGCGCATACGTCCATCGAACGCCTACGCTAGTGTGAAGGCGCACTAAGTGCGCCTTCACACTAGCGTAGGCGTTACTTAGTATATGCGTAACTTGAGTATATGCAATCACGCTTCCATTTGAGAACAATTTGATCATCGTGACTTGATTAATAACGTCACCAATCGCTCTTCGACTTCTGAGCAACTAAGTAAAAATCGATTCATGTTTATTCCAATCGAGCCGTGTCTTAAAACTGTAGACAGAAACTATGATCGTCGCGATTTAGACACGTACTTATGTTTCCAATCGCATATCCATTTAGTGCGCCTTCACGCTAGCGTTTTTCCAGCGTAGGCGTACGATGGACGTATGCGCGGCGCCGACGCGACGTATACGCGACGTATACGCCGCGTCGGCGCGGCGTTTCCACTGGAACACATGAGTACGCTGAACAAGCGTCGGGCGTGCGCGACGTATACGCGACGTATACGCCGCGTTGGCGCAGCGTCTCCACTGGTACACATGAGTACGCTGAACAAGCGTCGGGCGTGTGCGACGTATACGCCGCGCATACGTCCATCGAACGCCTACGCTAGTGTGAAGGCGCACTAAGTGCGCCTTCACACTAGCGTAGGCGTTACTTAGTATATGCGTAACTTGAGTATATGCAATCACGCTTCCATTTGAGAACAATTTGATCATCGTGACTTGATTAATAACGTCACCAATCGCTCTTCGACTTTTGAGCAACTAAGTAAAAATCGATTCATGTTTATTCCAATCGAGCCGTGTCTTAAAACTGTAGACAGAAACTATGATCGTCGCGATTTAGACACGTACTTATGTTTCCAATCGCATATACATTTAGTGCGCCTTCACACTAGCGTTTTTCCAGCGTAGGCGTACGATGGACGTATGCGCGGCGCCGACGCGACGTATACGCGACGTATACGCCGCGTCGGCGCGGCGTTTCCACTGGAACACATGAGTACGCTGAACAAGCGTCGGGCGTGCGCGACGTATACGCGACGTATACGCCGAGTTGGCGCGGCGTCTCCACTGGAACACATGAGTACGCTGAACAAGCGTCGGGCGTGCGCGACGTATACGCCACGTTGGCGCGGCGTCTCCACTGGAACACATGAGTACGCTGAACAAGCGTGGGGCGTGCGCGACGTATACGCGACGTATACGCCGCGCATACGTCCACCGAACGCCTACGCTAGTGTGAAGGCGCACTTAGAGCTACTAAAATTCACACGAAGCTCAATCGCTCTGTCACTTAAATTTTAGCTGCCCAACCGCACTTCTACTTAGAAGAGTGGCCAATCATGAATTTCTAGTATACTCAACGAAACCTGAATATATCGCCGTTTGCCGATGTTAAAAGTAGCGCGTTTAGTAATCATTTAAAGTACAAATAGTTCAGAAATTTAGTTAGAAACATGTCAGTAATATATTTTTTATATTCATTGGTCATAAAAGATCAAACTCCGACACCGCGACAGGTCTATAGAGGTCGCATGTCGCGTCGCATCGTTGTCAACGGACGCGAGCATAGCCGCTTTGCGGTGCATCTCGCTGCGGTGACGCTAGAACGGATGGTATGCTCCTGGACTATAATTTTGAAGAATCCAGCTTGTTACTAACCTTGAATAATCGAATGATTTTTTTTATTTGATGGCATTCATGACAAATTTTAAGGTGGAATGACATGTTCAACTCACGGTAATATAGTCCAGTAAAACTAAGTGTTTTAAGGTTCAAAAGTTCCTATAATTCTAAAGTTGGTTTTTTTTTTACAGTGTGTGAGGTCGGTATATATAATGCTACTGTAGCGTTTTCTAACAGATCTGAGGTCGGGGCTAGGTATAGTTTAGGTATTTGTACGTCAATTCTATAACTGATAAGATATTGAATTAGAGATAAAAATCTTTGCGCTATGGTGTTAAGCTAATAATTGCCGATATATATTTACATTTTCTAACAATTTCACCCACGGGTTTACCCGTAAATTACAAGAAATGATTTTTAGGGCCTAGCTCAGTGACAAAAATATTACAGTCTATAAACAAACGTATTGTAACGTGGAATTCATAAATAAATGCACGAAACTAAATTCTAACAAATTACTCCACATACTTTTTTGTTTTCATTAATCTTATCTTTTATAATCGATTACTGCTTAAATAAAAAATTGGAGATATTAGAGTTTGTCGCTACTGTTCCTTAAATATCTAACAAGAATAATACAAAAAATTCTAACACATTAGTCAAGAAATATGTTATATAATAACAAAAACTTTAAATTGGCGCGAACATTATTCAAAACGGCGCGAGAGACATCGACGCGGCGGCGCGCAGCCGTGGTACGCATGCGCAGTCGACGGTCTCTCGTCGGTTATTATTATTCGATCGATCGATTCCGATTCCACTTGAGACTGCACAATGAAATGATAATGTTAGTCTATTGTTTACTAATTCCTTTACGATCTCAGTTCTTCAAATTGGCACGTATAGTAGCGATATCGACGCTGGAAAGGCTAATTGCATTAACGACCATTATATGAATTGTTCAGGAGAGGCATTTAAAGTTTCATATTTTGCAAAAAAAAATCATAACTAATTAACCACTCGAGTAATCCCATTGTAAATCAGAATGGGTATTATAAAATAACGTTTACTATGAAATGTATATAAATAAAAAAATGTATGTATCCTCCTTCCTAATATATTGGAGATAATACAATGCACAACATAATTTTGGTAAGGTAAAAATGACTTAAGTTACTGTAACATCCTCATTGCGGTTCGCTAAAGACGTTTGAATGATCAAATTGCTGTATAAAACGAACTAGATAAATGTTTTATATTCTGTTCAGCATAGTTTCACATCAAAGTTAAATGTTTTATCGGGCTGAATCAAGTCAAACGATGACAGCCAGATTATCTTATCCCGCATTAAACGTTAAGTCACTCCTAGACTTTTAGTATTATCTCCCAATATGAATGACTTATGGAAGTGATCGGTAAAATAATCTTCAAATTACATTATATTTGTATACTGATTTTTCTTAAAAATCAAGAGCGTAACTTTATGGATTATCATAAAAATAAAACTACACGATTCTGAAATGAATCCCTGTTATTAAAATGGAAAAGCTTTATTTTGTGCGTGTAACACCACACAATCGGTTTCCCCAGACTTCCCCTAAAGATGAGTATGAGTATTCCAGTAGTTTTCACGGCGTCTGGTCAAATTCTCGTTTATTGACAGGGTCGTACTATCTGACCCATCCAGATACTGGAAATTTTCTTGGTTTTTTCTTGTCGTACCCATAATCTTAGATCTGCTAATTGAAATTATTTTATACTCAGCCATAAGTTGAGACTGGTCTCCAGCAGGAGCATATCGGTCGTGAGGGGTAATCCATCACTCTTAACCAGTACTGTCAAGTACTATTCAGGCTACAATGTCCTGTAATTATCTCGTTAACTAGCCTCATATTTCCTCTTGTTAGCTTTGACTATCTCATTCCCGTTGAAAATCTCAATCTCAAGTTGTCATTATGCTCCTGCTGATAACGCCCTTGGTGATTTTATGAGCGATGGGAAGTTCAGTCTTAGGTTTAACCAAGCATTCATCTGGTCCCTCTGGGGCTAGATTATCTACTGTTTCGTCACCCGAAATTCCCTAGGTTCCAAGTACCCAATCTATGTACGTATACTTCGGTCTTTTCCTCAAACATGTCAAGTGACTTTCTATATTCCTTCACGATTGCTGATGTTATTATTTTCTTACTTAAATTTCAATGCCACTTCACTGTCGCTGTATATGGTTGCCTTTCCCGAGTTTGTTTGGTAGTAAATTATTTGCGCGCTCTCAGTGATTGCGGTGATTTCACACATTGACACCATTTCTTTTATTATTTGGACCACTTCCAGAGCGTTGTTGTTCAGTCTCACTGGTTCAGAACTGCTTTGCATTATTTTAATTTAGGTTCGTCTCTTTGCTTTACACATTGTGCCAGAGCCTTCTTCAGAGAGAACAAAGAGTTCCCCAAAGTCGGAATATACCTATGTGTATATTATTATGAGCATCCTCTTAATTTCATTATTATTCATCTTATTACCAGACATCACATAAGTAGCGATAGGTATCCTCCCTTACTCACGTGTATCGTGCAAGTTACGGCTGCCATCTCTGACTCCATCAGCCGGTGTCTCAGCATTTTCTGTTTCACCCATTTTTATGTCTTTGTCACTTTTTTCGCAGTTTAGGGTAGTTTCTATTAATACCGGAGAATTGAAGATTCCTTGACGTCAAAGAAGTACCCTAACGCGAACTGCTTTGGTATTATGCCTAAAAGCCTACGGTTGGGAGCCCCGGGTAAGCCCTCGAAAGGATACCCCAGGACTCCCAACAAATCTACGGCTACCACTGCGGCCTCATTTAGGGGGCGGGGGGTTTGAGTGCTATCCCGCATCTTTGGCGGCGTGCATGAATCCCTCACATCACGCTGTCGTCTAGGGCCTGCTTCTGTAAGGACGGTGAGCAAGCAAAGAGGCAGCGCAGTCCCACTTACTCCCGCTGGAGATCATGGCTCGTACCATCGTCTCCAGCAAGAGAGTGTCCACGTCCAGACCTGCCACGAGGACCTGGCGCTATTGCGCCCACGCCGTGCATTCCACCAATGTGTAAAGCGCTGTGTCCTCGCTGTGCTCCTTGCAGTGCTGGCACTCGGCCGTGGTTTTCCGGTGTATTCGCCACAGATACTTACCGAAGCTCCCGTGGCCGGTAAGTATCTGTGACAACCGGCAGGAGAGAGCACCATGGCTCTTCTCCAGCAACTTGTCCATGACCGGTCTGACCGCCGCGATTGCGGCGAATCCCCCTTCGGTTGCTCAAGTCGCACCTTCCAGGTCTCCATGGTTTCCTGGTGGAGCTGGGACCGCTGAGCCTCGACTTCTCGAGACGCAGGCCTGTGGCCCCGCTCCAGCGCCTCCTTGCGCCATTTGGTCCGGCTGTTTTGCAGGGCTAGAAAGACTGGATATTGCATCGTAGGTGTTCTACTTTAATGATTGCGGTTTTTTATATTAACCAGATCGTAAGACGCTACGCTATGTTTGCAGATGTTAACCTTAAAAACGTCTTATAGGTCTTGCTGCGTGTGGCTGCTTTTTAGCCCCACGAAGAACGTCCGCAATCTACTTTCATTTCTGTATTCGTCTTTGAATGTGTTTATTTCTTCTTATCTTTATATTGTTTATTATTTTTCTTTGAACACATCTATGGTATTTATGAACAGATTCAGTGGACAGTTTGTGATAAAGATGCACATACTGACTGACCATATGCCGAAATATCAAATATTCTCAATAACACATGGAAAATATCCCGTTAGCTGCAATACTAATAAATATACTTTTATAATTTAATCAATTTTTGTAACGTGTGAAGTGAAGTGACGCAAATTTGGAATTCAATAAGGACGTTTTCGCATTTGTGCAAATATCGGCTGCAGATATTCGCCTTCGCAAATGTCCAGAAATTAGCATTCGTTATGATCGTGGAAGATGACACCCGTTGTCACTAGTCAATTATGACTAGTGACAATGGGTGTAGTCTCCCAGTTTTATACCGTATAGGTGGCTGAAGTATCCACAGAACGTTTGGCTCTTAGCTAACAGCCGCGGTCTAACTGCAAACGACGACCTTGACGTATAGTCTAACCGCCAGTGTTTTATATTTGTCTTTCTTTTTTGGTGGTTTTATCACACTAATAAAATGAATTTTGCATTAAGCAGAGTAGCGTATGTGCTCTAAACATATCAAAATAAATTCAGGTAAAATTGTGTTATCGACCAATTTATTAGTAAGGGCCATCGACAAAATTGGTTTAACGTCCTAATTTTTACAATTAGAAGGAAGGTAAAAGGCTTTATACGACAATAAACTAAAATTTATTGACCAGTAAATTGACTTATTTTGAAATTCTATAATAATTACCAACCACTAAAATGTTTTATGCCGTGAAAATTTCTAAAAATGGAATGGCTAAATGTTTTAAAATAATGATTTTTTAAATCATGTGCAAGCTAAATGACTTATCAGTATTTAGCTGCTGTCATGGGCGCTTTATGAACCAAAATCAAAAATTGAGTGGATTTAAAACACAAAAATATACTAAAATATCGAAAATCACCGGTGTCTGAACGACCACCAAAGTGCTCAGATTAAATCGTTACCTAGACCATTCGAAAGAGAAAAATCAGACGATTCTAACGATATATATAACTCATATTCGACCAAATTGGCTGTTAATGCAGTTTGCCTTTCCAGCGTCTCAACAGTAAAATAAAGTCGGGCTAAGAGACACTATACTTAAGAGATACTTGATACTAGGAGTAGTCCAATTTCGGCATTAGTAGACAAGTTATCCCTGAAATTTTCCCAAGCATAGCATAGTCAGATGACAACTAGTTTAAAAAAATTGTTTATTATAATAATAATTCGAAAGAATCAAGACTGGACTGTTAAATATAAAACACCACGCCGCAAAAAAGTTTAACCAGGTAAGTATCTTCTGTTATCATAAAACCTATTTTTCACGCATAATGACCGTCTCAAGTGGAAAGGAAAATCGGAAAATCAAACAACAACGCAGAGTTAAAGTGGGGGCAATAAATTCCCAATACGCACTTGATGGCAAATGGGAATTTTATTCCCAATTGCCACCTGGTAGCAATCTATGTGTAGGTAGGCGAATGGGAAGATACCGTTGATGTCAGTTTTCCAGTGGGATAGATAGTAATAGTTTTTAAAGTCGTCAATTTTGTACGGAACCCTTAGTGCGTGAGTCCCAGTCGCACTTGACTGTTTTATTACTAGAAAGTTAAAATATTTGTGGTCACCTGACCGCTGCGCCACAAGCTGCGCCTAGCAGTTAATTAGTTACACAACTGCAACGTCATTATAAAAACAAACAAATAACAAACAATTTATTATGTAAATAGTTTGCATAAAATTTTACTGGTTCTTATAATAGTTTCATCGCATATTTTTTAAATTCTACTAACAAAGTGTACAAAATTGTAATAGTGTGCGGCGTGAAAAGATACGGGCGGCGCGCAACAATACGATACCTACTTAGACGATACGACTGGGTTATACTTGATCCTAGCGACTGGCACTGCGAACCCCCTCCCTACCCGCGCAGACTGCGGGGATAATATTTTATAGAAAACTCTTTTTATTTTTTAATTCACTGACTAATGTGTTAGAATTTTTTGTATTATTCTTGTAAGATATTTAAGGAACAGTAGCAACAAACTCTAATATCTCTAATATTTTATTTAAGCAGTAATCGATTATAAAAGATAAGATTAAGAGCGTTAATTCGGTGTTCAAATTTCTTTACGATCGTAAGAAATTAGCGCGGCGCGGCGCACATAGCCGTATAGTGCCAATTGTTGCTACCAACAAGTTTGATACTTTTGTTTTCCTTGATGTATTACCGGTGTCATATTCTTAGTCTAAGCGTTCAATCTTTTAATTTAATTTTTATGTTAGTAATATTAGTTAATAATTATTGATTATTTTTATACAAAACGGGATTTCGCGTGGCACTATTTTATTATTAACTAGCTAACCCGCGCAACTTCGTTTGCGCCACATAAGAGAGAGTATTAGGTACCTGTTCCCGTCGCGTTGCGTTTACTCCCGTAGCGTCTCCTCGTTAATATTCAATACATAACTATAAATATTTACGCAGTACACGCAACGAAGCTCTCAAAAGGTATAACTTTTCCCCCGTTTTTGAAACATTTACTATTACTGCTCCGCTCCTATTCGTTGTAGCGTGATGCTGTATAGCCTATGACACTCCACAATAACGTAGCTTTCTATTGGTGCAAGAATTTTTAAAATCGGTTATGTAGATCCTGAGATTACCCCTTACAATTTAACAAAACACAAACTTTACTTCTTTATAATATTAGTATAGATTAAAGGTTTCGGTACCTTCACTTTCCTCGACGTTTCGACAGGATTACACCTATCGTGGTCCCGAGGTCGCCTCGTAAAGTGAAGGTACCGAAACCTTTAATTAATAATAAAATAGTGCCACGCGAAATCCCGTTTTGTATAAAAATATGTGTTCAACGCGTGTTAGTTTAAAACAAATATTGATTTATTTATTGCAAATTTATTGATATTTAGTAGTGTGTGTGTGTCGAGACCCTAGGGTCAAATTTAAAAAAACTTTATGCCCATGAACCTAGGTTCATGGGCATAAAGTTTTTTTAAATTTTGAAGAAGCGCCTTGTGGAGTCAACTAGTGACCTAAGGGCTGGCAGTTATTTCTCCCCACGAATAAGCATCGCCGTTCAAAAGGGGAATGCTGCCAGTTTTTTGGGCACAATGCCACCGGGGCCCTATTTAGATTTAGTTTAGTTTTATTCATATTGTAAATAGTTATTATGCTTTATTGTAACATTTGTCTCAATAAATAAAAGAAATATTTCGACTCTAGTAGTGATAGATACTGACATCAATAAAATTAATAAAGTTGACATTTATTTACCTAACTAATATCACACACATACATGAAAACGGTTTCATAAGTTTATTTTTAAAGTATCTAAATATACGAAAATTGTAGAAAGTAATGGACAATATTCTATTTTACACTATAAATATTTAAATTTGACAATACACATGGTTAAAAACAAATAATATTTACGTAGCAATGCGCAGGCGCTTGACATGGTCCGATGTTTTGCTGCCTACTACAGATTCAGTGCTGGCAGGAACATTAAAATATTTTTAATAAATAATTCATAAATATTGTTGGATATTCTTACACAACATCATCTAGCCCAAACTAAGCTATAAGCTTGAGCTATGGGATCTAACTCTAATCTTAATATTGATAGTAGGTGTTTTTTATTTACAATAACCAAATATTTATTAAGAGGCATGTGCATAACAATGCACACCGCCAAGAAAAATGCTAATTAATTAGCCCTTCCGTATCGGCATTGATCTATTATTAGATACCTACTAAGATGAATTTTGGGAGGGACCGAACTGAGTTTCTCGGAGTGTTCTTCTCAGTCTGTAGCATTTCCGAACCCCCAGTAGAGTCACAAAAATGTTGACAAACCTATTTTCTTTTTAAATTTCAAAGGGAATAAATTTAATTTTATTTTATTTTATTTTATTTTATCGACTCTTTCTGGGGTTAATCATTTTGGGCAACAGACATTTGTCGTAAAAAATTAACAATTTAGGTTCCATCCTTGTAGTCCAGCACTCGTCGTCTTTCGAAATATTTACTGTGCTTATGGGCAAATTAGTGTTCAGTCAAGCCAACATTTATCGATTTGCGGTGTACGCAAATCGATAAATATTGGCTTGACTGAAAGTAATTTTAATACAATTCATTAAAAATATTTATTATATACACAAGATCACTAGAAGATAAAATAAACGCAGCTTCTCACTTGAATTGAAGTCGGCCTTGGATTTTAAAATACCAGTCATGCTTTGTATTAACAGATCTGTATTTTCTCCATAATTTAATTTTACCATCTGCTTTGGCTTGTTCCACATCCATGTATATAGGGACAGTTCTAGGTTATATTGATTGATTGATTGGTTATTAGGTCGTCTACAACAAGGTTTTTTAGCAGTGGTGAGACCCCGCCCCCTTCTGGACAACCTTTGGCCATGGCTGCGCACTGGTTTCTACTTGTCTGTAGCTTTAAAATGAGTTATTTAGCATGTTATCTATCTATTCACTGACATCGTGTATACTCGGTGTTTTGCCAGTGCCGTGGTTATGCTTCTTTTTTAGAAAGCTCCCTCTATGTTCATGAAAGTGCCGAGGCACATTGATTGATTGATTCTGGATGACCTCTTCTATTTTGTGTACCACTGCATGTAGTGCTGAGTCTGTAGACTTGCCGGGGGCAATATGCGCGTTGGTTGGAATGCAGTGTCTTATTTTGAAGGGCCGTCTCTCGATTGTCTCTGTCACACAATCTTTCCAGAGTTTTTTAGCAGGAAAGACGAAGGGCTTATCGGTCTGTATAACCAGAGGTCCGAATCACAAATATAAACCCTTTACCGGGTTTTGGTATAAAGATCACTTAGACCTCTCTCCACAGTCAGGGTCACAGTCCCATTCATTGTGTGGCGTACAGATACTATGTAACTGACAATATCAACTTGTGTCCTCCCCCATTTTATCACTGCAGGGAAGACTTCATCCTGTCCTGGAGATTTGAAGGACTTGAAGTTGTTAATTACCCATTCAGATTTTTGTAAGTTCACAGAATAGATTAGAACAGGTCTTGCGAGCTCCCACTGGACTTCTTTTGTGGATACGTATTCCACCAGCCACATGAGTGTCTGCAGCAATTGGCATCCTGGGAAGTGCGTGTGTATCAAAATACTCTTGGCTTCTTTTCATGATAGTTTACGTTAGTAGAATGATGTAGTGGTAATTTATATGTTATTAATTTATTGTTTTCGAGTAATTAAGTGATGTAGTGGTCATTATATAATGTTAATTTGCCTTTGAAAATTGCCGAAAGGCGAAACCAGTCAGGTGTAAAATAAATAAATGTTGTGGAACAGTACAAGTGCCGTTAATGAATATGTGCAGCAGGTTCCACCAAGTGCCAACCATCAACAGCATAAATAATTCTTTTCATGGGTTGGTCAGGCCGCCGCGCCGTCAGGATTCTTTATAGATACGGACAGTTCTGTCTCTTGTTTGGCCAGTATTAGTCTGACTCTAGCAGAAGTTTCTCCAAGATTTGGTACTTCTGTATCTCAGTCGCTACTTGTATTTTGCTTTAGCGGCTTAATAGCCGTCCCAATCCTGGTCTGGTTCCTCACAGGTGTTCCATAATTACCACTTATGAAATGGGGTGTTAATATGTTATTATCAATACCACACGAATAGTGACTACCTGCCTTGCGTATAATACCTACACCTACGCTGCTCGTGAAGAAAATAGTGCAACTGTAATAGCTTATAACTTGGTCAGTTTTCGTTAGATTCATTTAATTTTTTTTATACAGTATTTTGAAGCGAAACTCTAGTCGGGGGGTCTGAGCTTTGCACTATACAAAAGTTCACGTTGTATATCGACCATAAATATTTATATCCTACTATCCTACTATCCTACTAATATTATAAATGTGAAAGTTTGTGAAGATGTTTGGATGTTTAGATGTTTGGATGTTTGTTACTCAATCACGCTCTAACAGCTGAATGGATCCAGCTGAAATTTGGTATAGGGATAGAGTATAGTCTGGAATAACACATAGGCTACTTCTTATCCCAGAAAATTGTTTTCACGGGAAGCTGGAACGGGAACCAAAATTCACGCGGGCGAAGCCGCGCGCATCAGCTAGTATATTATATTATACGTCACAAAGTACTAAGATTGTTTGGTCACGCTAGAATTAGACTATTTTTGTTAAATTTTTCGTATTCAAAAATGGAACATCGAGCGACATGACCACTCTCTGAGAGCCTCTCGGCGGTACTAAATCGTATTTGTTCGCGTATCTGGATTTATAGGGGTTCACAAAATACTTTGTAAAAAAAAAACTGTATCTAGTTACTTATAAAGAAATATTTTTATTGTCAGAGGAGAAGTTCTGACATAATATTACATAATTATCATAATGATTTAAACTACAGAAGCTGGTGAAAAGACTACTTTATTGTGGTGAAAATTCTCAGTATTTGAGCAAACTTGACAGTCATTTTTCTCCAAAAAAAGGAACCTACTTGATATCAGGTTATTCTACAAACAGATAGCCTAGGCCTTTAGCAATTGCTTCGTATCCCTTGTTCATTAAATTTATCAGTTATTTGACAGGAATTTAAGCATCGAAATCGGTGCAAATCGTATGATTTGAAAAACCTTGTTCACTTTCGTTGATATTAACCATATGTAATCTGTTGTTAGGTAAAATATGTTTTATAAAACGTTTAGAGCGCTAAATTTACTAAGTATGTTAGTGAATAACATGTTTGTACGATAAATATTTAATGACTTTAAACGCAATGAAAAGTATGGTTTCTGAGCAAAACGTGTGGCGAAATATGTTAGCCCTCTTAATGAAAACAAAAAAGTATGTGGAGTAATTTGTTAGAATTTCGTTTCGTGCATTTATTTATGAATTCCACGTTACAATACGTTTGTTTTATAGACTGTAATATTTTTGTCACTGAGCTAGGCCCTAAAAATCATTTCTTGTAATTTACGGGTAAACCCGTGGGCGAAATTGTTAGAAAATGTAAATATATATCGGCAATTATTAGCTTAACACCATAGCGCAAAGATTTTTATCTCTAATTCAATATCCTTTCAGTTATAGAATTGACGTACAAATACCTAAACTATACCTAGCCCCGACCTCAGATCTGTTAGAAAACGCTACAGTAGCATTATATATACCTACCTCACACACTGTAAAAAAAAAACCAACTTTAGAATTATAGGAACTTTATAACTTTCTCGTACCGGACTAATAAAGGAAGGTAGAAATCCACCTCACGCCATCGATTCGTCAATCCAAACGTACAACAGTTAAGGATAACCGCAACCAATCGCAAGGGAAAATTGACGGACCGAACTCGGATCCTCCCTTACGGTTGGTTATGGTTATCCTTAACTGTTGTACGTTAGGATTGACGAATCGAGGGTGTGAGGTGAGTTCCTCTCCCTCCCCTCCTTTATTGTCGTTCAAGGATGGATTTCCACCTGATTCTATTAGTTTTCTTCAACTTATTTATAACCCCTCCGTCAGTACCGGAATATCCAGACGGTTTGTTAAGTTTATTTCCTTGAATTTCCATTCCCTGTTGTCCAGTCCAGTTCCGAGACATTTTTTACGTGTTGATATCCACCATGGATGCCATGCCGGACTAGAACCTTTATCACAGGATCTTTTATTGTCTAAAAAAGATTTTGAAAACTTTGCAGCAAACATCTCTGGACTGTTCTTGAATGAAAGTCGAGAGGTTAGTTTAGTTCAAAAACCTTTTATCACGAATTCCATAAATTGCGTGAGTTTCTAAATCTTACAAAGCGTTTGGTTTCATTTTTAGAAGGGAACTAACGTGTATTGTAGGGTTTAGAACACTACTGTATATTAGGTTGTTTGTGTATTCTTTGTTTCATCCTGTGTGAAAATTTAAATAGCGTGATGCAGGTTTGACAGTTAGTTGGGCTCCTTTTCGCTGTGTGGCGCTGATAGTCACAGGTGGTTGAGGTTTCAATTTTCGAGTTTTGTAGTCCACATTTTAATTTTTCCTTGGCGAACAACAATTTTTTTGATCTCCCATGAAAACTATTGACAGTGATAAGTAGATCAGATTTTTTAAATTGTTTCTGGTGTGTTTTTTGTCTTTTAACCTTGAATATCATTTGTAATCATATTATTTTTGGTAGAGCATGTCTTGTTTATTTTTAAGTAGTGTGGCCATTTGTAAAATACCTTTAGGGTTGGTAGATTTAAGTATTTATACCCATTTCTACAAAACGGTAAGTTTTTTGAACCAGATTTTTGTGTGTTGAAAATATTCTTTTTTTGTTTTATTATTGCTTTTACTAACTTTTTTAGAGTTTTAATGATACAATTTAACCGATTTCTGAGTAAAATAATC
The DNA here is from genome assembly GCA_933228765.1 of Miltochrista miniata. Lineage (NCBI taxonomy): Eukaryota > Metazoa > Arthropoda > Insecta > Lepidoptera > Erebidae > Miltochrista > Miltochrista miniata. Next base: position 15,142,393 of record OW121777.1, read on the forward strand.
ATTCTACGTCATTATTCTCGGTTCATACTAAACCATCGTTTCAAAATTCAAAATAGAAGACAAGATCAAATACAAAATTATCAAGACTGAAGCATAAAGTACAAAAACCTATTAATTAAAAAACCTATTAATTAAAGAACCTTTTTATTGGAAATCGGTTACAAGTTTACATTATAACGAAAGTTTCTATTGGCGTAAATAGCTTGCTTTCATTTTTTTTAATCCACTCACGCCCTGGTTCCAAAGCTTTTGCGTTCCATCTCCAAATTTCCAATTGCACTTTTATTCGTTTAAAATATTTGGGTATGCATGTGCAAAATCGACTTTTTGTCGTGCGATTTTTAGTCGATGTTTTTATTTTTTTTATCGCGTTCTCTGTACGTAGTACCTATTTATTTTTACGGCGATGCTTATAGTTTTTTTAAAGTCGCATTCCTTTGTTGGTTATTTTTTTTTTGTGTAAAACCTTCATTAGCTAGTCAAAATCGATGTTGCGCTATAAACATTAAAATATCCACTAAAATCGATCGACTAAACTCTGTAAAATATAGTTCGATTGCGATGACAGTTGTATTAACGTAAACAAAAATATACCTTATTTCAACGGCTTGAGGCTTTCGTGGCTAAAACGCAGAGAATAAGAACACAGAGGTCTCTGAACTATAAAAAACTACTTTAAATGCCTTTGAAATAAAAGTTCATTGAATGGCTTCCATTCCGTCTTGTATTATTTACACGTGTATCTTGCAAATAGTTGGACCAATCCTGAAACTTAAAGATATAAATTGTTTAGGTCAATTGTGAGAGGTGCACCGACAAGGAAGTCACTGGAGACCATTCACATGTTGTATTTGCACAACAGTAAATGCTTTGATAATTTTGATTATAACTTGGCAAAAAAGTCTAGGAAATAATATTTTGTACGCTGACTACATTGTTAAATACTGTCATTAACGTCACATATGTCAGAAGTACTACAACTTCTTCTTTTAAATGAATTTCCCTCCATTTATCAACGATTCCACCAATCTCCAGTAGGAAATTAGATACAAATAAAATCAGTAAAAAAAAATGGCGATACCATGTCCAATTTTCAATCCACACTTCGATTGACCTTTCTCGTACTACAACTTAATTGGTAGTTTTTATAAATGTTTATAGGCAACTGGATACAGATTGGTAGTTTTATCTAACGGGTTGCCATTATGAGCTTTACAGTGGCGTCACCATTATTTTGCTACTCTTTTGGTGAAGTTATACGTTAAGTTTGGTTAAGTTATTGCGCATTTTTTTTTTTAAAGTATTTGAAAAAGCGCCTATTAGAATCGACTTGTGACCCAAGGGCTAGCAGTTTTCTCTCTTAGCGAATAGGTATTGCCATTCAAAGGGGGAATGCTGTTCGTCTTTTGGGCGCAATGCCACGGGGGCCTTATTTAGGTTTAGTTTAGATAGTAATAATGTAAATATAGGGGCATATGTAAAAAAAATAATCGTTATACGTTAATACAAGTGTCATAGGACTCAAGCTATACTTTACAAACTTCAAAAATCGACTAAATAGTCTTAAATCGAGTAAGTAACATCATAATCAATTTGACAGGAGTTAGCTGGAGGCAAGAGCGGTCCCAGCGGCCTTCGGCGCAGCGCGGATAGGTCCTCCTCTATTGCTGAGGACCGATCTGAGAAACAACCCAGCCATACCAGTGGTAAGTGCAGTGTTAACCACAGACTTTTGAAGAAAATTACAGTTGGAAATTGACCCAAATGACTTGTGCAGAATTTTTGTGGGGTCCAAGTCAGCCTTCCTGCGAGAGGTAACTAATAAAAGAGGATTATTCCCAGTAGCTCGAAACAAAATCTGTACCCAGCCCCTTTGACAATTTTGGCATTATGTGTTAAGGTGAAAATGGGTTCAGGATAGTCCCCTCCACCAACCCGTGGTCTTACCAGCCTCTTGGCTATGAAGATCAATTCGTCGGGAGTTACGCGCCGTACTTGCGTGTGTTCTTTCCGGCACGCACTTTGCAGACTCCCACAATTGACTATCCCGACCCTCTCCCCTTAATGGGGAGGCCTTGCCGTTCGGATCCCAGGTTAGTCGACTTCGCGTTTCCAGCTGAAATCGAGCTTCATGCCATGCATGGTGAAAATGGGTTGAATTATTTAATTAAAACTGGCTCCAGTTGTATTTAAAAACCATCCCTCCTGCTGTGTTACACACAAAATTTTAGCAGTCTGGCTAACTGTTCCAGAAACTTACACTTACTGGCTCCAGTTGTATTTAAAAACCATCCCTCCTGCTGTGTTACACACAAAGTTTTAGCAGTCTGGCTAACTGTTCCAGAAGCTTACACTTACTGGCTCCAGTTGTATTTAAAAACCATCCCTCCTGCTGTGTTACACACAAAGTTTTAGCAGTCTGGCTAACTGTTCCAGAAGCTTACACTTACTGGCTCCAGTTGTATTTAAAAACCATCCCTCCTGCTGTGTTACACACAAAATTTTAGTAGTCGGGCTAACTGTTCCAGAAACTTACACTTACTGGCTCCAGTTGTATTTAAAAACCATCCCTCCTGCTGTGTTACACACAAAATTTTAGCAGTCTGGCTCACTGTTCCAGAAACTTACACTTAACACATTTGTGATTTATTTCTAGAGTTCCGTACCCAAAGGGCAAAAAAGGGATTTTGCTGTCCGTCTGTCAGTGACTGTGTCCCATGAATCGTAAAAGTTGGACAGTAATTTGCACAGGAATAGTGGATACATCGTGACGCTCCCATGCAACAAACGTGATTATTTCGCCGTTTACTCGTACCCGCGTGGCAACGGGGTCCCATGTGGCGACGGGTAAGAGTACAAAATGTCGCCACCCCAATACATTCAGAGGGTATCGTAAGAGGCGACTAAGGGAACACTTTCGCAAAAAGATCCATTGCGTAGAGAGGGAAAACTCGAAATTAAACTCGGTTGTCAGTAAAATGACAATCGTTAAGCCAAGTTGAAGGTATTATGGGCGGCTTGAAAAATTTCAACTGCGGCTCGTGGCGACCTGATTTCAACACGGCAATAGGTTCACCACCTATTACGTGGGACATAAAACTATAAGGTGAAATGTGGGCGTGTACTATGCCTCTGCCTACATATACGATATAGGCGAGACTATATGTTACTCTTACGAAACCCGGTGTGACTGTTTTTTTTTTAAATAAAACCGACTTAAGAATACCATTTTCTATCCATCTTCCAGGTCTAAACGGCCTCCGCAACATTGGCAATACCTGCTTCATGAACAGCGTGTTACAATGTCTATCCAACACGCGCCCTCTGCTGGAGTACGTCGGCGAGGACAAGTTCGGTGACGACATCAACACCACGCTCAGCTGTATGAAGGGTGCTTTGATTAAAGGTGAGTGCACCCGGGCTGGATAGCTTGTATGTAAGATGCCTTCACTAGAAAGTCAGCTGATGATCATGAGAATTGTCTAAGGCGGTAAGTAGTACCTCATAGGGCGCTGCCGCGGCACGCTCGCTTCGCTCGTTTATAGTCACTGATTCAAGGTAAATGACTTGTAAGGGTTAAATTTCTTTGTAAATGTATGTACAGCCCCTTCATCATCTAGGGAATGAGCTGATAATCTTAAAATTTCACCCACACATCAACCGTCTGGATCACATAAGTTTTCAAACAAAAAAAAACTGCTTCCAAACAAATGAATACAGATAAAACAAAAGACTATCGGCAAGTTGATAAGGTCGAAAATAGCTTGAAAAGCTTGTCTGCCACGTTGGTGGTATAAAAACATGAAGATAAATCAACAAAACACTATCGGCGTGTAAATAATGTCGAAAATAGCTTGCACCCATTTTTCTTATCTCTATGACAAAAGAACTATCTAAAGAAACATCTCCGAGCCATTCTCGACCTTATTGACGTTCAACACGTGCTTCATGAACAGCGTGTTACAATGTCTTTCCAACACGCGCCCTCTGCTGGAGTACGTCGGTGAGGACAAGTTCGGTGACGACATCAACACCACGCTCAGTTGTATGAAGGGCGCTTTGATTAAAGGTGAGTGCACCCGGGCGTGTAGCTTGTATGTAAATGGCTTAAGGAGTGTAGTTAGATAGTAATTTTACCTTGCGAGCATTTACTCTTGGGCGCTGCCGCGGAACGCTCGCTTCGTTCGTTCGTCTTCGCGTTAATAGTCACTGATGAGTGATAAAGGTGAGTGATTTGTTTAGGGGTTAAGAGCTCTTGTATTACAGGTATTGCAAGATCCTTTCATCATCTAGGAAGTCAGCTGATGATCATCGAAATTGTATTAAGTAAGTAGGTAGTACCTCATAGGGCGCTGCCGCGGCACGCTCGCTTCGCTCGATCGTCACTGATTCAAGGTGGGTGACATTTTTGGGTAAGACAGTCCTATTAAATGTATGTACAGTGAGCTAAGAAAAGTATTATTTTTATTTATGATCAAGCATACTAATTGCTTTTCAAAAATAAGATAAAGATTGACGAATCGAGGGTGTGAGGTGGGTTCATCTCTCTCCCCTCCTTTATTGTCGTTCTAAGATTGATTTTCGCCATGTAACGCTTGATTCCATTAGTTGTTATAAGATCCTATCATCACTCAGGAAGTGAGCTGATGTTCTTAAAAAATTTTCATCTAAGAAGCATCTTGATCACTTAAGCTTTTGAACAAAAGAATCTGATTCATCTCCATCAAAATGGGTCGACCCGTTTGCGAGCTATGGATGCCTCAAGTAGCCATAAGTAGTAATAAAATTAGCCTATCGAGACTATATTGTATCCCTCCACCAAATTTCGGCAAAACTCGGCAGCGCGAGTGTAGCGGCTCTGGTGTTGCAAGCGTCCACAGGCAGCGGTGACGACCAGTCCATCTGGTGGGTCGTATGCTAGTATGCCACCTTAGTGTTATAAAAAAATCAGCAAGATCCGTTTAGCCGTTACAGCGTTAAAAAGTACAACCATCGTGACATCTACAGTCCAATCCTACCCGATCTGGCAATAATGTAAACATGTCATGTTTTGACAATCGTTGTCTAAGACAGATGAGTAGAAAAATATAATAAGACATATCATTGAATGTTTTACTATCCTGAGTAGGTATTGTAAATGAAAATAAACTGTCATAAAGAAGTTATTTGGTGTCGAAATGATTGTAAGAACACTGTATGACTCCTGGATACTGGAATATAATCAGGGTGAATACTGAATTGCAAGTAACTATGGATATATAGGATCAAATGTGTTTGTTTACATTTTTGTGCAAAGCTATTGAAATACAGTATACACATCCACACTCACAAACTTACCCATTTTATAATATTAGTAACCTTTTATTTATATTGTTACAGCATTCGCGAGCGTCATAAAAGAGCTATGGCGCAGTGGCGAGCGTGACTCTGTAGTCAACACCACGTCCTTAAAGTCCCAGGTTCAAAGATTTGCGCCCAGGTTCATGGGTTACAGTCAGCAAGACGCACAGGTGAGTGATTTGTGAACTAAATCGATATAGTTGTTTTGTTTTTGTCGATAGATGGCGTTGTTTGTTAAATTGAATCGCGATATTATAATTTTTTCGAAGTACAGTTTATTTGGTGATGACTTTGCCACTTTCCTTTCGAACGATTTCTTATCACAGTGGTGGTCTTGATGGTTTTTAGGTTAGTATCTAAATGGTAAAAAACGGGACCCTATGTATGAGGCTTCGCCGTTCGTCTGTCCGTCTGTCCGTCACGAGTCTGTATCTCAGGAACCGTGATAGCTAGAGAGATGAAATTTTCACAGATGATGTATTTCTGTTGCCGCTATAACAAAAACAAGCTAGCCGTCGGACTGCCCCTCTCTAACACGTTTATTGTGAAAGTTCAATCAGATTGACGTTGTCATTTTTGTTTTATTTCAAACTTTGAACAAATGATCCACGTGACCTAGTGACGTAGTTTAATGCGACAGAGTCACAAACTACAGACAAAGTCTCGCCATAAGCCCCTCTGCACTCTATTTAATAGCGAGGAGCTAAAATTGTAAAATTGGAAACGAAAGGGGGCTGCCATACAACAAACGTGATTCTTTATCGTTTTTTAAGGGTTCCGTAGACAAATGGCAAAAACGGAACCCTTATGGATTCGTCATGTCTGTCTGTCTGTCTGTCCGTCCGTATGTCACAGCCACATTTCTCCGAAACTATAAGGCCTATGCTATTGAAACTTGGTGTCCCCCCCCCCCCCCTCTAACTTCTAAACTAAGGGAATGATAAATCTAAAAAAATATATGATGTACATCGCTATAAAAACTACCAACGAAAATTAGTTTGAACGAGATCTAGAAAGTAGTTTATTTTTAACTAGCTGAGCCCGCAACTTCGTTTACGTCACATAAGGTGTATGAAAGGAAAGGTATTTCTTCATCAGAGTCATCAATCAGCGTCTGAAACTGCCCTGTTTGCTTAATCATAAAATCTCATAATCTTTTATGATTAAGCCAACACGCCAGTTTAGGTTCACTCACATTCAAAGAAACCCCTACAATTAAAATTTTCAAAATATCTGATTCTTAAAAGTGTCATAACTCTTTTATTTCTAAACCGATTTACATAAAACAAACGCTAAATGTTAACTGGAGCAAACCTCAACACAATAAAAAAAACTGCATTGCAATCGGTTGAGTGGTTACTGAGATTAGCGTGCACAACCGTACAGACAAACAGATATACAGACATACAGACATACAGACATACAGACAAACAGACAAAAATTCTAAAAAACATTGTTTTGGATTCTATTGCGTTCATAAAGCCCCCCTATAATATTTTTTCTTATTTATCTTCCATGTACAGACAGCGACCTGTTACAATTTTATTATATGTATTGATACGTCATAAACCGCAATTTTCGCCTTAAAAAATCACTACCACTGCGAACGTGTTAAAACATCAATCAAAATTACAACGAACTAAAAGAACTTTTAAATTATATTACTTGCTGCTACGGAACCCTTCATGGGCGAGTCCAACTCGCACTTGGCCGGTTTTTGTTTATTTCAAACTTTGAACAGATGATCCACGTGACCTAGTGACGTAGTTTAATGCGACAGAGTCACAGACTACAGACAAAGTCTCGACATAAGCCCCTCTGCACTCTATTTAATAGATAGGGGCTAAAATTGTATAATAAGAAACAAAGGGGGCTCCCATACAACAAACGTGATTTTTAATCGTTTTTTTGTACAAAACTCTTCGTGCGTAAGTCCGACTCGCACTTCGCCGGTTTCTTCATACCGGACTTTTCGAAAATTGATTCTAAAACAGTAAATTTCAAAATTGAATGTATCTCTTGCAGGAATTCCTACGCTACTTACTGGAAGGTCTACACGAAGATGTGAACCGAGTCACCGTCAAACCGAAGCCCATACTTACTGAAATTGACGACAACCTGAGGTATGTTCTTGTTCCCGTGGGAATACGGGAATAAAAGACTATGTCATCCGGGGATAGTGTAGCTTCCCAACAGTGAAAGAATTTTTCAAATCGGTTCAGTAGTTGCGGAGCCTATTCAGTACAAACAAACTTACAAACAAACAATGAAATTCGAGTGACTGTTAAACCGAAGCCCATTCTCACTGAAATCGACAATAACCTGCGGTATGTGCCTTTGTTATACCTACTGGTTCTTGTTCCCATGGGAATATGGGAATAAAATATAGTCTATGTCACCCGGGAATAGTGTAGCTTCCCAACAATGAAAGAATTTTTCAAATCGGTCCAGTAGTTTCGAAGCCTATTCAGTTCAAACTTACAAACAAACAAACAAACAATCAAATTCAAGTAACCGTCATACCGAAGCCAATTGTCACAGAAATTGACAATAACCTAAGGTATGTGTCTTTCTACCTACTAGTTCTCGTTCCCGTGGGAATACGGGAATAAAATATAGCCTATATCATTCAGGGACAGTGTAGCTTCCCAACAGTGAAAGAATTTTTCAAATCGGTTCAGTAGTTCCGGAGTCTATTCGATGCAAACAAACAATCAAATCCGAGTCACCGTCAAACCGAAACTAATTTTTAGGGTTCCATATCCCTACGGTAAAAAAGGGAGGGTATTCGCCGTCTGTCTGTCAAGAGGCTGTATCTCAGGAACCGTGATAGCTAGAGAGATGAAATTTTCACAGATTATGTTTTAAGTCTTTATCTATGAAATTATGTATGAGTTTAAATATTTATACATAGGTTAAATTGTTAAATACATACATACATATTCACGGACATTTCACACAACGCTATCTGATCCCAAAGTAAGCTAGGAATAACCTGCTTGTGTTATGGGTATCAGACCACGGATATTAATACTTATATACTTTTAAATACATACATATTATACATAGATCACCCAGACTCTTGAAACAAACATTTATGGGTCACACAAATATTAGTCTCCGGTGGGAATCGAACCCACGACCTCAGCGCCGCAGGCGGTATCACAACTACCGCGCCACAAAGGCACAAATTGCCGTTATGTATGAAAAAATGAAACGTTTTTTTTTCATGTATTTTTTATTTGCATTAATCGAAGTAAACACCCATGCAATCAATGCATCGTTGCCAACGCAGCGGCAGTTTATTGATGCCCTTTCTTAAAGGAATCAACTGGACGGGAGGCAACAAATTATACAAAGGCATTTTGTACTGCCTCTCACAAAGACTTCTAAATAAACTGAGGTAGACACGCCGTACTCTAACAAACGAGATTTCAAAAGCAATCCTCAAACACACACATTGCTAAGACTACACTCACTTATAAATAAAATTTACGTAATTGTCGCCACAATAGTAATATACGAAAAGAACAAGAGTAAAAGAGAAAGCGTATGGACTCCGATTGCAAGCCGAGTACTCTCGAAGTTTTTACTCACTACAGTGCGAGCAACGCTGCTAATTAACTCAGTTTATAGGTTTCAAAAATCGCTACGTAGGGCATGTCTACCTCAGTTTATATAGAAGTTTCTTTCCCGCCAAGAAGTTATCCAAATTCTGGAAAAAGTAGTAGTCTGTAGGCGCAAGGTCTGGTGAGTATGGCGGATGACGGAGAACTTCCAACCCCAGTTCTTGCAACTTGGAGACCGTCTGCTGTGCAGTATGAGGTCGCGCATTATTGTCGTGCAGGAGCCTGAAATGGCCAGTACTGCAGAACGGCAATTACATAGGTAAAGACCTATTTTTTCTGTTGCCGCTATAACAACATATACTAAAATCAGAAAAATGGGAGGATCAAGGGGTCCTAAATACAACAAACGTAATTATTTCCCGTTTTTTTTTCTATCTTGTCTGTCTAAAAATAACAAAATAAACTTTCCTTTCCAGCGACTCAGCAAAAGCCACCGAAGCGTGGAGCCGCTACCTCCGAATGGAGGACAGTCGAGTGGGCGACATCTTCATGGGCCAGCTCAAGTCTACGCTGCGCTGTACGCACTGCAACCACGACAGCGTCACCTTCGACCCCTTCTGGGACCTCAGGTGGGTACCTAGCCACAGTAGGGTACCTTGCCACTACGCTGCGCTGTACGCACTGCAACCACGACAGCGTCACCTTCGACCCCTTCTGGGACCTCAGGTGGGTACCTAGCCACAGTAGGGTACCTAGCCACTACGCTGCGCTGTACGCACTGCAACCACGACAGCGTCACCTTCGACCCCTTCTGGGACCTCAGGTGGGTACCTAGCCACAGTAGGGTACCTAGCCACTACGCTGCGCTGTACGCACTGCAACCACGACAGCGTCACCTTCGACCCCTTCTGGGACCTCAGGTGGGTACCTAGCCACAGTAGGGTACCTAGCCACTACGCTGCGCTGTACGCACTGCAACCACGACAGCGTCACCTTCGACCCCTTCTGGGACCTCAGGTGGGTACCTAGCCACAGTAGGGTACCTAGCCACTACGCTGCGCTGTACGCACTGCAACCACGACAGCGTCACCTTCGACCCCTTCTGGGACCTCAGGTGGGTACCTAGCCACAGTAGGGTACCTAGCCACTACGCTGCGCTGTACGCACTGCAACCACGACAGCGTCACCTTCGACCCCTTCTGGGACCTCAGGTGGGTACCTAGCCACAGTAGGGTACCTAGCCACTACGCTGCGCTGTACGCACTGCAACCACGACAGCGTCACCTTCGACCCCTTCTGGGACCTCAGGTGGGTACCTAGCCACAGTAGGGTACCTAGCCACTACGCTGCGCTGTACGCACTGCAACCACGACCTAGACAAATAATTAACATCTTACTTCTTACTAATATTATAAATGCGAAAGTTTGTGAGTGTGGATGTTTGTTACTCTTTCACGCTCGAACGGCTGAACGGATCTGGCTGAAAGGACATCATTCATTTTGGACCAAAAAATGAAAGTGCCGGCCAGAAAAAGAAAATGTGATATTCGCATAGAACACACAATTTCTAGCAAAAAATACTACTACCTTAACCCTGTGCGTGCTATGGTTTTTTTGTTACATGCTTTTAAAATTCGTGAAAAATGTTATTTCGAAGGTGTCATTCTAATTGATATGAGCAGTTGAATAGTGATTTATTTTATTAATTATGTCTTTCAGCACACATATAAGCACACATACATATAATTATACCTGTTTCTCCGAAGGGTGAGGCAGAGGCATATTTTATGCCCATTTTGATTTCTCGTTCCTACATAAATAAGCATGTAAAATAAAGATAAAGAGTATTTTATTTCGACAGAAGGCCAAAGGCCTTCCTGTAGTCCACAAACGCCATACACAGCGGCTGATTGTACGCGTTTGTTTTCTGTACAATCTGCCGTACAGTTATATAGATGTGGTCCACGGTTCTAAAGCCTTTTTGAAATCCGGCTTGCTCCTTTGGCTGAAACTCGTCGGGCCTTCCGGAGAGGCGGTTTGTGACTAGTCTCGAGAACAACTTGTAAACATGGCTCAGGAGCGAGATGGGTCTGTAATTCCTCAGCAAGGTCTTATCACCTTTCTTGAAGAACAGAGCCACCGCACTCCCGCTCCACGCTTCAGGTGTTTTTCCCTGTTGGAGGACGGAATAAACAAACTAGTCAGCTCGTTGAGAACCGTAGCCCCCCCCCCCCACCGCCTTCAGTAGTTCAATTGTAATTCCGTCACACTTGTTGTTTTTAAGTTGCCCGAGAGCCGCCCTCACCTCGCCCTGACCGATGTCCGGAATGTCCTCGCTATAGTGGCGCGATAGTGGGACTCGGTGGTCACAATCAGTAGGGTCCTACTCGTCGGCCTTTTTGTCCGTGATGCATACAGGTCTCTGTAAAACCTCTTAATTTCCTCGAGAATCTCGAACCTTGAGGTCACAGTTCTGCCATCCGCTGTTTTCAGTTTCATCAGACGGGGTCTTCCAAGCTGTTGGGCAAATACTTTGGTACCCCTGTTCTGCTTGATTGCTGCCTCGACGATGCTGGTGTTATAGCGTCTAAGGTCGCGTCGTATCAGCTTTCGGATTCTGAGATTTAGATCCCGCTGGTCTGACGAAGACGAGTGCGTAGATGGCGTTTCCCGTCTTATTCTCATAAGTTCGAGAGTCTCGGACGAGAGCTTAGAGCACCTGTTATTGCTTTTTCCGGACAAAAACCTTCGGGACACTTGCTGTAGCGTCCTGACCACATTCTCGGCTTTATCGTGAATATTGCCAGTGGTTTCCAGCAGATCAAAACGATTTTGAAGTTCTAACTGGAACCTATCAGCCCCTGACGCTAACTGGAGCGCGGTAGGTCGGAAAGTAGGCTTCATCATACGGGCCCTTTCAGCTCGGAAGTCCAAATTCAGATATGCTCGTACAAGTCGGTGATCACCACCGGTATTAAACCTGTTAACCACAGAGACATCTCTGAATATAGACTGCCTGTCCGTCATGATGAAGTCTATCTCGTTCCTTGTGACCTTGTCGGGGCATCGCCAAGTCCATTTTCTGTGGGGCTTCTACTTAAAGAAAGAGTTCATCAAGAAGAGCCCCTGAGACTTAAGAAAACTGACAAGCATATGGCCCCGGTCATTTCTGCGCCCTACACCAAAGGGGCCGATCTTCGTTTCGCCGCGTTCTTGTACTCCCACTTTGGCATTGAAGTCCCCCATCACAACGCTGTAGTGAGTCTTGGCAGTACCATGTAGTGCTTTTGCTATTTCCTCGTACACGGTCTCAACTGCCTCGAGTCGACAGTGCTTTTCGAGGTCGGGGCGTACACTTATATCACCTTCGGGGTGTACCTGTTGGTGAGTCTCAGTATTAAGTACGCTACCCGAGGCGAAACACTGCTGATCTCCATAAAGCTGCTAACAAGGTCCTTTTTCACCATAAAGCCGAATGTCTTCTTTCACCTTCCCGTATGTAAAACAGGTCGCCTGATGCAAGGGTTAGAGTGTCCTCACCCTTTCTTCGGACCTCGCACAATACTGGATGTGCCAGTTAATACGACCTAGTTCTACCTCGAGTTCGGTGAGCCGCTCGTCCAGGCGCAGAGTAGTTCCATTAAACGTAGCCAGGGTCAGTTTTGTATGGCAGTGACCCGGAGATTCTTAGTACCCCCCCCCCCCCCCTCCCGCCGTCACTCCGACCGCTGCCGTGATCGAGAACAGCGGGAGTGCCGGGAACTGGGGGCCTTTGTTTTGTTGTGTGTATCATAGGAGGATATTTGGCCTTACTGTATCACGCTGGCCAGACGGGTTGGTATAGGGTTTAGTTTCGAATTTTCCTTTTCTGTGCGCCATGACCTCATCCGTTTATCAGCAGGTGCACCACTCGCAGGTGAGGCTGGCTTGGACCCCGGGGTTGGTGGTAGGGCCCCATCGCACCCATCGGGCGTCAGGAGGTGGCGGGGTGATTTGCCAGGTACCTGTCGATTGAGCAAGGGGGGAAGCGCGCGCGGCACCTTTGTCTAAGTTTTTTTAAACAAGTTTGGACTTGTTGTGAATCATTAGGTACGTTTTGTTTGTGCGTAGGTACGTAGATAATTAGTAAAATGATAATTCTTTCTTATTACAATAGAATAACGTAAAAACAAATCACTATTCAAGTGATGAAATGTATCAAAATACATCATCAAAATAACATTTTTCTCGTATTTTAAAAGCATGTAATAACAAAACCATAGCACGCACAGGGTTAATGTCGTAGTATTTTTTGCTAGAAATTGTGTGTTCTATGCGAATATTACATTTTTTTTTTCTGGCCGGCACTTTCAGAATTGGCCCAAAAATGTATGAAACGTGAATGATCTCCTTTGGTACAGGGATACATTATAGTCTGGAATAACACATAGGGTACTTTTTATCCCAGGAATAAGTCCCCACGGGAAGCGGGAATGGAAACAAAGTTTACGTGGGCGAAGCTGCGGGCATCGGCTAGTACTTATACATATATTTCTAAAAACATTCATAGAAAACACCCAATCTCTGAAACAAATATTTGTGAATCACACAAAAAAAGAATTGCGACCAGGGAATCGAACCCAGGACCTCAGCGCGCCAGTCGGTTACACCACATATTAGAGATAGTACAGAAGGAAAACTCACTTATCTACTTTTTAGAGTTCCGTAGCCAAATGGCAAAAACGGGACCCTTATAGATTCGTCATGTCTGTCTGTCTGTCCGTCCGTGTGTCACAGCCACTCTTCTCCGAAACTATAAGGCCTATGCTAATGAAACTTGGTAAGTAAATGTACTCTATGAACCGCATCAAGATTTTTATATAAAACTAGAAAAAAAGCAGTTAACTTTAGGGGTCCCAATTTTCAGAACTGAAACTCAAAATTTTTTTTTCATCAAATGCGTGTGTGGTATCTATAGATAGGTCTTCAAAAATGCTATTGAGGTTCCTGACATATTTTTTTTCTAAAGTGAATAGTTCGCGGAAGAGACACTTAAAAGTGGAAAAATGTGTGTGTGTGTGTGTGTGTGTGTGTGTGTGTGTGTGTGTGTGTGTGTGTGTGTGTGTGTCCTCTAAGCTAAAAGAATGATAAATCTGAAATAAAAATATATGATGTACATTGCCATAAAAACTACCAACGAAAATAAGTTTGCACGAGATCGAGTTAGTAGTTTTTTTTAATACGTCATAAACCGCAATTTTCGCCTAGAAAAATCACTACCACTGCGAACGTGTTAAAACATCAATGAAAGTTACAACGAACTACAAGCACTTTTATATTATGTTACTTGCTGCTACGGAACCCTTCATGGGCGAGTCCAACTCGCACTTGGCCGGTTTTTTTTTACACCTACCCTCTGCTACGCACACTCGCGCACAAATCAGTATCGCTCACTCGGCTAAAAATTACTGTTTTTTTTTTATACTACTTAGGTGGCAGACAAGGTTACGGCCCACCGGAAGGTTGGTAACCGTAGCCTATAGACGTTTGCAACACCAGAGGCGCTACACACGCGCTGCCGACCCGGGCGCAGGTTGTGACGACCCACAGTTCAAATTTTTCAAGCCGCCCGTAAGGCCTTCAACTTGGCTTAACGACTGTCATTTTACTGACAACCGGGACCAACGGCTTATCGTGCCTTCCGAAGCACGGAAACGCTCGTAAATAAATGTCACAAAGTGGTCCACGTGGTGGTCACCCATCCATATCCGGCCATAGTAAATGTTGCTTACTGCAGTGATCGTTTACAGAACACTGAGTCCGCGGGGCCACGAGCGGTTCAAACAGTATAGTTCTTATGTATTCTGATATGTGACTAATTGCTTGTATATCTTCCCACAGTCTTCCCATCCCGAGTCGCACGGGAAACCTCAAGTTACAACAGTGCCTTCAACACTTCACCAGAGAGGAGGAACTAGACGGAGACGAAAAACCGGTATGTGTATGCTAATATTATAAAGAGGAAAGATTTGATTGTTTGTTTGTTTGCAATAGGCTCCGAATCTACTGGACCGATTTGAAAAATTCTTTCACTGTTGGGTAGCTACACTATCCCCGGATAACATAGGCTATATTTTATTCCCGTATTCCCACGGGAACGGGATTTCTCGCTAGTCTATACTTGATATTTCAAAGCGGAAAGATTTGATTGTTTGTTTGTCTGCAATTGGCTTCGAAACTACTGAACCGATTTGAAAAATTCTTTCACTGTTGGGAAGCTTCACTATCCCCGGGTGATATAGGGTATATTTTATTCCCATATTCCCACGGGAACAGTAACTCCATCTAGTCCTACTAATATTATAAATGGAAAAATAAGGGAAGATGTTTGTTACTCTTTCACGCTCGAACGGCTTTACGGATTTGGCTGAAATTTGGTACAGGGATAGATTGTAGTCTGGAATAACACATAGGCTACTTTTTATCCCGGGAATAAATTCTTACGGGAAGCATGAACGGGAACAAACATTTACGCGGGCCAAAGCTACAGAAAGCTAGTTTAATCCCTATTAATATTATAAATGTGAAAGTAACTCTGTATGTCTGTCTGTTACGCTTTCACGCCTAAACAGCTAAAGCGATTGAGATGAAAATATTTTATAGGGATAGTTCGAGGCCCTGAGAAGGACATAGTGTACTTTTTAACCAACTGCTCAAAAGGAGGTTTGTGATTTTATGCGAAAATCGACTTCTACGTGGTCGAAGAAGCGGGGAACCCTCCGGAGCAGAACGTCATGAAAGCAAAATGTCATGAAAGCAAAATGTCATGAAAGCAAAATGTCATGAACGCAAATTGTCATGATTGCAGATGTTTATAATTATGTTATGTATATTTGCAGACGTGTTCAAAATGCGGCGTCCGCAGAAAGTGCCTTAAATGGTTCACCGTACAGAAGTTTCCACAAGTTTTAGTGCTACATCTTAAGAGGTACGTTATCCCTACTTATATACAAGGGTTTTTGTAAAACACCATTAACCTGTTAGGACTACGAATAAGGATCTAGGATCAAGGATCACAAATAATATGTGTGATTCACTATTTTTGATAATTCGTTTCACGTTTTTGACGTGGCAACGTCTTATAATTCGATGAAGCCGGCTGCACGCACGAAAAAATATGACGTATGTGGCGTTACCTCACCCTGTGACGTTCCATTTATTTTAGTACAAATGTTTTCAACAGATGGCGCTATAATCAATTAATGTGTTATTCCATAGTAAATGTATAACTCACGATATTAACATTTTATCAACCAATAAGCACATATACAATAGTTTTTGACGTGACTGAGTTGTCACGTTCAACAGACTTTCGTCAGTAAACCGACTTCGGACAACCGATTTTTTTTAAATATTAATCTAATGTACTCATCAGTGGCGAGGGCTGGTTATTTTCAAAAGGGAAGCTAGTAGCGCTCGTGGCCCCGCGGACTCAGTGTTCTGTAAACGATCACTGCAGTAAGCAACTTTCACTATGGCCGGTCCATGGATGGGTGACCATCCATGTGATCACTTTGTGACATTTATTTGAGCGTTTCCGTGCTTCGGAAGGCACGTTAAGCCGTTGGTCCCGGTTGCCAGTAAAATGGCAGTCGTTAAACCAAGTTGAAGGCTTTATTTCAACAGCAGGCATCACAACCTGCGCCTGTCCATTTAAACACAGCAATACGGCTCACAACGTATTACGTGGGACATATTATAAAAAGGTGAAATGTGGGCATATAATATGCCTCTGCCTACCCCTTCGGGTATACCTGAACCGGAAGCTAGTAAAAAAAATCTTACCTAGGTACATGTAGATGTCCAGAAAACACGGGGTTATGCATTGAAGAACATTGTTCCATATGTGACTCCAATACAGCATCATACGCACTTAAATATTGCAATATTTCAATATAATTACCGCGGTTATTCGACCCGGAGCTCTCATCGTGGCCGCGGAACGCTAATTCCTGTTTACCTAACAAAACTACAGTATCTATGAAACGTCTTAATAGATGACGATTGCGATCAACCTTCCTATTGTGTACTTCAAAATTATTATTCAAAAATGTCTCAATTCTGCTATTGCCAAAGTCATGAAAGCTTAAACAACTACGAATGTGTTTTTCAGTCAGAACATGTTTTTTCGTCGAATTTCCTATATTCGGGGGAGGATGTAGTGTGCCTTCACGAAGAGCGTTACCTGTGCTCGGGCCCTCCCCGTAAGTAGCGGCGAAAGCGAAAACGCGAAACAAAACACTACCGAGAAATGAGTCCCGACAGGGCGTCGGGCGTCCCCCCGAGGCGACGCATACCGGTGTGCCCCCGTCGGTACGACTGCATGCGCACGCGGCGAAGGGGGCCGCCACCCGCCACGCAGCGCCAACTCTGGCGGGATGCGAGGAGCCGAGTGCCGGATAGGCACGTGGAATGTGCGTGGTGGTATGGAAGGTAACATGAATGAATTGATAGATGTAATGAAAGAGCGATGCCTGGATGTATTGTGTGTCACAGAGACGAAGCGGAAGGGGAGCGGCATTGACGATCTTCCTGGCGGCATAATTGCTTTGTGGTCCGGAGTGGACCAAGAGGATCATGCCAGTAAGGGAGTGGGTGTCTTGCTCTCCTCCCGTTTCGCTTCTGGAGTGAAAGATTATGGATTGGCAGGCCCAAGACTCCTGTGGGTACGTATAAAACTGGGGATCACGAGAGTTTTTTTGGTCGCAGCCTATGCTCCCGTCAGCTCGGCTAATCCCCAAGTGCTCGCGGAGTTCTGGGATTCCGTTAGGGACGTCCTCGATTTGGCTGAGGGGAATGAAAAGTTGATCATGTGTGGTGATTTGAATGGATGGGTGGGGACCAAGCGAGATGGCTTCGATGCTGTCCTTGGTCCGTATGGAGATAAGAGAGCGAATGATGCTGGTAAGTCAATCTTAGACGTATGCTTGGAACGAGACCTCCTTGTGGCGAACAGTTTATTCCGTCACAAAGATATCCACACGTATACTTGGAGACGGAAGGAAGAAAAAAGTGTAATTGATTTGATTTTGATAGACAGTCGTCTCCGAGAGGCTATAAGGGATACAAGGGCCTACAGAGGCCCCACTCTTGAAACTGACCACTACCTGGTGGTAAGCCGGTTTGTTGGTCTTTTCAAGAAGTGGAGGCACTGGCGAGTGCGTGTCCCCTTCGGAGGCTATGAAAGGATAAAGAGTGAAAAACTGGAAGATGAAAGCATAAGGAGTATGTATGTAGGCTTAGTCAGTGAAAGGCTTGCAAACGCGAGCCTTTCCGACTTAGATGTGGATGAATGCTGGAATATTATGAAAGAAAGTATAGTGGATAGTGCAAAAGAAGCATGTGGGAGTGCAAAGAGACATGAACATTCGAAAGGTGATGCCTGGTGGGATGCAGAGGTACAATCCTGCGTAGCAAGAAAGAAGAAAGCGTGGTTGGATTATGTCTCATCTTTGCAACTGAATGACAGTATGAAAGACACGAAGAAAGAAATTTACCGCCTCTGCAAGAATGAAGCCAACGCTTTAGTGAAAGAGAAGCGTGAAAGAATAAATTTGATTGCGGAAGAGAAGCTGACGAGGAACTTCGAGACAAATACCAAACTCTTTTGGAGGGAGGTCAAGAAGTCTCGGAGCTGTTCGTCAGTTTCCAGAATGGATAAGATAAAGAGTAAAGCTGGGGACATTCTTGCGGACCCATTAGAGGTGTTAGAGCGGTGGAATGAGTACTTTGGAGAAATGTATGAATATCTCCCGGATGCGGGCACTGCGAGGGAGGCGATGACTGATCTTGCGGTGCAAGCATCAAGCGGAGATATTACTTTGGAAGAGATTGAATGGTCGATACGAAGCTTGAAAAATGGAAAGTCTGCAGGAATTGATAGGATATCTGCTGAAATGATCAAATTAGGTGGTCCTTGCGTCCGAGACGCCTTCTGGTCATTGAGCAATCTATGCTGGAAGACTGGAAGGGTCCCAATGGACTGGAGGCGTGCTATCGTCGTGCCCTTGTATAAAGGCAAGGGCTCACGTATGGAGTGCGCCAACTATAGGGCCATCAGTTTGATCAGTATAGCAGCTAAAGTGTATGGCAAAATTATTGAAAGGAGAATGAGGGTGGAATCTGACGGATTACTGTGGGAGGCGCAGGGTGGTTTCCGAAATGGAAGGGGATGTATGGACCAAGTTTTCTCTCTCCGCAACATCGTAGAGAAGCAGCTGGCTGTAGGCCGGAAGGTTTTCTGCGGTTTTGTGGACATGGAGAAAGCATTTGACAGAGTTGTACGGAAGGATCTCTGGGATATATTGCCAGGATACGGGATTGATGGTGCGCTGCTTCGTGCTGTGCAGTCTACATATGTGGGATGTACGGCATGTGTGCGGGTGGGCGGCAGCCTGTCTCCCTGGTTTGACGTCAACATTGGCGTCAGACAGGGCTGCGTGCTGTCGGCTCTGCTGTTTGTCCTGTACCTGGACGATTGTCTTAAGAGAGTAAGATCGATGAATGTTGGATTGCGAATGGGTGACTTACTTGTGAACTGTTTGCTGTATGCAGATGATGCCGTGCTCATAGCCGAATCGCCATCAGAACTACAGTCACTAGTCACAACGATGAAAGATGATTGTCTAATGAGAGGCTTACAATTGAACGCGACTAAAACGAAAGTGATGGTATTCGAAAGAGAAGAGGACAGAACGAATGCCAGGATAACTGTAAATGATGTAGTGCTGGAACAGGTGGATGAGTTTGTATATCTTGGATGTGCATTTAGCAGGGATGGACGGTACACCGCTGATGTAGAAAAGAGGGTAACTGCGGGCAATAGTGTGAATGGAGCGTTAGGCAAACTTTTAGGTACCAAGGGCTTAAGTCAAAAGGCCCAGCTCGCAGTACACAATGCGGTGCTGATACCTACGCTAACGTATGGAAGCGAGAGTTGGGTATGGCAGGAAACGCATGAAAGTAGAATAAACGCGGTCGAGATGCGCGCGCTACGCAAAATCTGCGGAGTAACGCTCGCAGATCGCGTTCGGAATGAAGATGTAAGAAAGAGAGTTGGTCTGAAAGAGAGTGTCGGTGTTAAAGTAAGGAAGGGCATGCTACGATGGTTCGGGCATGTGGAACGAATGGGAGATGAAAGAATGACAAAACAGATATACAACGCGAAAGTGGATGGACGTAGGAGTCGGGGAAGGCCACGACACACCTACCACGACCAAATTAATCGTGTGTTAGTTGAAGGTGATGTCAAGAGCCGTAGGAACCGACGTGCATGCATGAAAAGAAAAATGAAAGTTGAAGAAGCAAGTGAGGTGTGTATGGACCGTGCCGTGTGGCGCTCGGTTCTTTCTGCCTACCCCGCAAGGGATTTGGCGTGAAGATAGTTAGTTAGTTAGTTAGTTAATTTCCTATATTATTGATGTCCGTAAACCCTGTACGACTCCAAACGCTACTAGAATCGGAAAATAATTAACATTGGAAACAGTAAAGTTTATTGAGTTTACAAAAACCTGTCATCCAAGTATATTTATCATAAAACGAACTATGAAAATGTTTATAGGAGCTGTCTTTTCTTTTATAATCTATAGTCACAATTGAATTACATATTTTTTATTCTCAAAACTTAATTTAGTAAAAGATGTTTCCTCAGATAACAAAAAATCTATTAAACAACAATCTATATGTATTAACGTCGCCATTACGCATACGAACAACCTTGATTCTTAGTAGGTATTAAAACAAAGCAAAATGTAAACTATACGTAATTACTTATCTATTTACAGCTTATATATTTATACAGTACTGCACGCACTATTCCACTCACCAATACACCATGCTATTTATCACTAACTAATTATAATTAACCAATAAACAGCAAAAAAACGACCAACAAACTAATTATTCAATAATTCTGGGAGTGCACTGCGCATTGTTTAGAGAAAATATAAAGTAGTAAATAAAAGTTCAAAATATTCGAAAGCGGCGCTAGTGTGCATAAAGAATGTTCGACGAGCGTACTTAATACATTAATTTTATTTAGTTATTGAAAATTCCAAATGATTGCGTCGTAAATATCATTATATAATTACGTTGTATGAAAATACATATAATCCTACGCCCCTGGTACTCATAGAGTAACGCGAACTGTATAAGGGGAAACGACATACCATGTTTGCTCAGTACATATATGTCTGTCGGATTTTGCGGGGGGAAATCATATTCATATACACCACTACAAGAGCAATCGGCTGCCGCTATGGAACGTACACAAAGCAATTAAAACAACACTCATAATTTTTGACATACCCATTGTATGTATACTGGGTGTAACAAAATTACCTCTCCAAATTTCATGAGATGACTTGGCATCGGAAATCAAATACAAATACAATTTAATAAAAAAGGGGGTAATTTTTTTATTTTTTTGTCGCACAATAAGAATTCGTTTTTTACCGCGGCAATTCGAGGTAACATGGTCGCCGTGGCAAAACAAACACAGAGCACCCGTCTGGCTGTCGTTGTCGCTTTCTACTGCCGCTCAGTAGCGATAGAAAGGGTGAAAATAGGATAAAATAGGACCTTTAAAACGGCTTTACGGTTAAAGTATTCATGTGATTTTTTTTTCTTTATTTTTGTAATGTTTCTTGACTGATGCCACGTCACGTGACGAAATTTGGATAGGTAATTTTGTTACACCCAATATATTTCTTATATTTGTGTGTTATAGAAACACAAATATAAGAAATATATATGCGTATATAGTAACACTTCTGTCAAACCGTACACGTTTTAGAGTCTGCTACGACAAAAGGGAAACTCGCAGTATGGCGCCTTCCCTCCCGGTGAACATTATAGATCGTGTTGTTCTGTGAATACATACATATACTCACGCCTCTATCCCCGAAGGGGTAGGCAGAGGCCTATACCGGCCCACATTTCACCGTGTACAATTCGGTCCCACGTAACAGATGGTGAGCCCATCGCCGTGTTGAAATGGACCGCCGCCGCCAGAGCCTCGTCCGTTGTTCAGCAGGTGCACGAGCTTGCACGTGAGGTTGACTTGGGCCCCGAAGGTGTTGGTAGGGCCCCACTACACCCAAGTGTTCTGTGAATGTACTGGTTAAATCTTTTATAACTTTAGATAGTAATGTAAAATATTTATGTTTCTAGTTTAAGAATATAATATATGTTTTTCACGTGACAACGTCTTATAATTCGATGGAGCCGGCTGCAGGAACGAAAAATGATGACGCAATACGTCGTTACCTCGCTCTGAGGCGTTCCATTTATTTTAGTAATGTTTTGCATTTAGTTTATGTTTATTTTTGTTTTGTAATATTAATTTTATGTTTCTTTTATTTTTATTTTTATTTCTGTTTTCATTTTTATTTTTATTTTTATTTTCTTATGACGTTGTCACGTTCAACCATCGTCAGTAAACCGACTTTACAGACAACCATTTTTATTTCAATAATTTCTTTATTCATCCCCCAGGTTCTCCCCAACGGAACGTTTCCGCGGCAAGCTGAGCGTCCTGGTGGAGTTCCCTCTCACCGGCCTGGACATGGCGCCCTACGCCGCCACCCGCGGGACGCAGCCTGTATACAAGCTGTACGCCGTCAGCAACCACTCGGGTAAGTAAGCGGCACTCACTGTAGTAGTGTGTACTACAACCCGCCTGTATACAAGCTGAGCGTCCTGGTGGAGTTCCCTCTCACCGGCCTGGACATGGCGCCCTACGCCGCCACCCGCGGGACGCAGCCTGTATACAAGCTGTACGCCGTCAGCAACCACTCGGGTAAGTAAGCGGCACTCACTGTAGTAGTGTGTACTACAACCCGCCTGTATACAAGCTGAGCGTCCTGGTGGAGTTCCCTCTCACCGGCCTGGACATGGCGCCCTACGCCGCCACCCGCGGGACGCAGCCTGTATACAAGCTGTACGCCGTCAGCAACCACTCGGGTAAGTAAGCGGCACTCACTGTAGTAGTGTGTACTACAACCCGCCTGTATACAAGCTGAGCGTCCTGGTGGAGTTCCCTCTCACCGGCCTGGACATGGCGCCCTACGCCGCCACCCGCGGGACGCAGCCTGTATACAAGCTGTACGCCGTCAGCAACCACTCGGGTAAGTAAGCGGCACTCACTGTAGTAGTGTGTACTACAACCCGCCTGTATACAAGCTGAGCGTCCTGGTGGAGTTCCCTCTCACCGGCCTGGACATGGCGCCCTACGCCGCCACCCGCGGGACGCAGCCTGTATACAAGCTGTACGCCGTCAGCAACCACTCGGGTAAGTAAGCGGCACTCACTGTAGTAGTGTGTACTACAACCCGCCTGTATACAAGCTGAGCGTCCTGGTGGAGTTCCCTCTCACCGGCCTGGACATGGCGCCCTACGCCGCCACCCGCGGGACGCAGCCTGTATACAAGCTGTACGCCGTCAGCAACCACTCGGGTAAGTAAGCGGCACTCACTGTAGTAGTGTGTACTACAACCCGCCTGTATACAAGCTGTACGCCGTCAGCAACCACTCGGGTAAGTAAGCGGCACTCACTGTGGTAGTGTGTACTCACGCCCTTAGCACACGGTGTGCTGCACACCTCCGCTGCAAAACCAGAACAGCGGAACCGCTAAATGAATTCCGCTGTGATCAAGTGTGGATTGAACAGCGGAACTGGGCAACGGAACCTGACACGAGTTAGTCGATGTGACGCTATCGCAATTTTATCATATTATTTTTATTATCTGGATGACTTAATAAATACATAAAAGGTCTATTTCTGATGGCTTAAGTAGTTTTTCCGTAAACTCCACGTCCATTTTATGAAAAAAATATTAGTTTCGCTGTTTCGCTCTGTATTTTTGTCAATTTTGACAAACCCCCGCATAGAAACCGCGGCACCGCAACAAAAAGGCGACCGAAGCGCGGAGGTTTGACTGGCGTAGGAGCAGATTGGCGAAACCACACGGAGAAAGAGATAGAAGATAGTTATATCTATGTATTAGAACAGGCGGTTTCGATAGTATTCCGCTCCTCCTACATGTGACAGAACTAGGCGGAATTACTGCGGTTCCGCTATCATGGTTTCGCGGCGGAGGTGTGCTACAGGCGTCACAGGTTATAGAGGCAGATGACGGTTACCGAACGAGACAAAATAGCAAATACGACGATCCTGAAGTGAATGAATAAATTCCATAAGATTTTTATTTTATTTTATTAGGTACTTAGCTGTGCCCGCGACTTCGTCCGCGTGGAATGTAATAAAATTTTTTTTTGGCTTTTTTTCTAAAATAAAAGAATTTTTATAAAATAAAAGTACCCTAAGTTACTCCTTATTACATAAGCTATCTGTCAGTTAAAGTCCCGTCCAAATCGGTCTAGCCGGTCCAGAGATTAGCCGGAACAAACAGACAGACAATATTTTAAAAATAAATGTTTTGGTATGTTTACCGTATATACATTCATGTGCATGTAGTAGCGGTTATAATAATATTACAAACAGACACTCCAATTTTATTTATTTGTATAGACAACAAACAGTTACAATATAAATCGTACAATAATAAAAATAAAACATGCATTCCTTATACAATATTGTAACCCAAAACGTTATCCGCAGATAGAAAGTTCATCCTACTAATATTATAAACTAGCGGACGTCACGCAGTTTCACCCGCGTAGTTCCCGTTTCCGTGGGAATACGGGAATAAAATATAGCCTATGTTCACCGCAAAGAGTGTAGCTTCCCAACAGTGAAAGAATTTTTCAAATCGGTCCAGTAGTTGCGGAGCCTATTCGTTACAAACAAACAAAAAAACAAATCTTTCCTCTTTATAATATTATAGTATAGATATAGATGAGAAAGTTTGTGAAGATGTTTGGATGTTTGTTACTCAATCACGCTCTAACGGCTGAACGGATTGGGCTGAAAGATAGCTTATAGTCTGGAATAACACATAGTCTTTCATACCGGGAATATGTTACCACGGTAAGCAGGAACGGCTACCAAATTTCACGCGGGCGAAGCCGCGAGCATCATCTAGTAGTCCGTCCGTATGATAGGCCGTATCTTCCTGTCACGGTGTTGCCGACTTCGAGCAAGATTTTTGAAAAATTGCGCTTGTGTGTTTTGCATGAAAAGAAAAATGAAAGTTGAAGAAGCAAGTGAGGTGTGTATGGACCATGTCGTGTGGCGCTCGGTTCTTTCTGCCTTCCCCGCAAGGGATTTGGCGTGAAGATAAGGTAGTATAGTATAGTATAGTGTTTGCGATTTGTCTAAGGCTTTTGATTGCGTCCAACATAAAACATTGAACAGGAAACTACATCACTACGAAATAAGGAACAAAGCTTTCGATCTTCTGACTTCATATTTGAGCAATAGAACTCAAAGGGTCGATGTCGGTGGCACACGTTCAGAGGGATCGGTGGTTACTATGGGCGTTCCGCAGGGTTGTATACTCGGACCATTTTTATTTTTACTTATATTAATGACCTACCCTATTACTTAGGGGACACCAATCGTTTTGTTTGCAGATGACACTTCCCTAATTTTCACAAAAATCTACCTAAAAGCCTGCAAAACACACAAATTTAATACTTTATTATTGTTTTCAGGTACAACATATTCCGGCCATTACACGGCTTACTGCAAACACCCATACAACGGCGAATGGCATGAATATAATGATTCTAGGTATGTATGTCATTTGGATAGTAAACTACTTTATAAAGAACTAGCAGACGTCACGCGGTTTCACCCGCGTAGCTCTCGTTCCCGTGGGAATACGGGAATAAAATATAGCCTATGTTTACCGGAAATAGTGTAGCTTCCCAATAGTGAAAGAATTTTTCAAATAGGTCCAGTAGTTTCGGAGCCTATTCGATACAAACAATCAAATCTTTCCTCTTTATAATATTAGTATAGATAGGTTCTCAATAAAAGGTGTGTATTGTATGTATTGAGAAATAAATAAGCTCGTCCGTTATCTAAATCCCATAGCACAGGCTTATATTTGTGTGCTTCAAGCTGTAATCCTCACCTTTGAAATCTCAATGAAAACGAATTTTGACAACGCCAAAAAATAGTCGTGAAATAGTCGTAAATAGTCGTACATGTAAAAAAAATAGTCGTATTATAGTTTCGGCGTTATAGCTATAGGTTAGTGAGGATTATGGCTTGAACGTCAAGCTGTAATCCTCACCTCTAGTGCAAGCAAACGGTTAATGCTATCGAATTAGTTTAGGTTCCAAAAAATAGTCGTGAAATAGTCGTAACGACCTGCCAAATCTCAGAAATAGTCCATAAGCGGTTCCCGAGATATGAAGGTACCCTGGTGAGGATTATGGCTTGAACCTTCGAAAACTTCCAATTTCTCCGGAACGCCTGCGAGTTTCGGTTCAAAGTTTGTGCCAAAAAATAGTCGTGAAATAGTCGTAAGAAGCTATAATAAATTTGAGTTGATTTAATGTGAAAATAAAAACTTTTTATTTTCCCTACATTTCTATTGATGTACAGTCGTGTACAAAATTTGTAACTTCCAATGATACTAGAGGAAGTCACGCGGTTTTATCCGCGTAGTTCCCGTTCTCATGGGAATGCGGGAATAAAATAAAACCTATGTTTACCGGGAAGAGTGTAGCTTCCCAACAGTGAAAGAATTTTTCAAATCGTTGAAGTAGTTTCGGAGCCTATTCGATGCAAACAAACAATCAAATCTTCTCTCGTAATAATATTGGTACAGAATTAGATTATTGGGAAATATTCCGCTTAATATAATAATATTTCTTCGAATGAGACGTTTTCCATACCAGCAGTTATAATTAAACAAAAATCAAACATTTATGATTTGTATCCTTATTTATTACAACCGAAAGCTTGCAAATACGTACATTTGTTTAAATCTCTCTGTATGTTTATAACACAGCAATTAGTTTTGATCACAATTGTCATAGTCAGTTCAATATCTGTTGGCGTTTCTAGAAAATTTCTAGATGGCACTTGTAGGTTCAATGCATTTTCTAAAATCATAAAATCAAACAACGAATCACACACCAACATTTTTTAATTACTTACATCGTATAAAAGTATAATACCTACTACTTAAATTAAGTACCAATTTACGTGTAAACAATCAAAATATCCTGTCATTGTCTTAAAAACTTACTACTACTAGTCTAGTACTTTTATAACAAGTTTTAATCATAATTATCACAGTTGTTTCCTTCGTATAATCACAGCAATGTTCTACTACCATATATGTATAAAAATAGCACTCTGCGATCTTAGAAGTTCCTGAAGTGGCAAGGCTACCATTTTTTAGAACATGTAACTGAATACGACGATTAATTCCCTTTGTTTTCTTCTTTCGAGTCGTGTCCAAACCCTGACAGTTCTCTATATACTTTGGGTCTTTTCTAAATACTGAATTGTTATAACGAGAGAAGATTTGATTGTTTGTTTGTTTGCATCGAATAGGCTCCGAAACTACTTTACCGATTTGAAAAATTCTTTCACTGTTGGGAAGCTACACTCTTCCTGGTAAACATATGCTTTATTTTATTCCCGCATTCCTATGGGAACGGGAACTACGCGGATAAAACCGCATGACTTCCTCTAGTATCATTGGAAGTTACAAATTTTGTACACGACTGTACATCAATTGAAATGTAGGGAAAATAAAAAGTTTTTATTTTCACATTAAATCAACTCAAATTTATTATAGCTTCTTACGACTATTTCACGACTATTTTTTGGCACAAACTTTGAACCGAAACTCGCAGGCGTTCCGGAGAAATTTGAAGTTTTCAAAGGTTCAAGCCATAATCCTCACCAGGGTACCTTCATATCTCGGGAACCGCTTATGGACTATTTCTGAGATTTGGCAGGTCGTTACGACTATTTCACGACTATTTTTTGGAACCTAAACCAATTCGATAGCATTAACCGTTTGCTTGCACTAGAGGTGAGGATTACAGCTTGACGTTCAAGCCATAATCCTCACTAACCTATAGCTATAACGCCGAAACTATAATACGACTATTTTTTTTACATGTACGACTATTTACGACTATTTCACGACTATTTTTTGGCGTTGTCAAAATTCGTTTTCATTGAGATTTCAAAGGTGAGGATTACAGCTTGAAGCACACTAATATTTGATTAGTTTGAGCTATATAGCGGTGTGTTCAAAACGAAATATCCCGCAATATTTATTTATTACTAGATTTTCGCAGCTTTACCCGCGTGAAATTTAATACCCGTTCCCGCTTCCCGTGGGAACATATTCCCGGGAGGAAAAGTAATTCCAGACTATAAGCTATCTCTGTACCAAATTTCAGTCCAATCCGTTCAACCGTTAGAGCGTGATTGAGTAACAATCACATCTTCACAAACTTTCACATTTATAATATTAGTAGGAAGTAGAATATTAACCAATTTTGACGCTAAATCTTACTTCTTACTTTGGTACAGAGATACATTATAGTCTTAATATTATAAATGCGAAAGTTTGTGAGTGTGGATGTTTGTTACTCTTTCACGCTCAAACCGCTGAACGGATCGGGCTGAAATTTGGTACAGAGATACATTATAGTCTGGAATAACACATAGGCTACCTTTCATGCCGGGAATAACTTCCCGCGGGAACAAATTTTACGCGGGCGAAGCTGCGCGCATCAGCTGGTATTACTATAATATTTTCCATTTCCTTTCCAGAGTCACCCAAATAAATAGTCGCAACGTGGTATCATCTGAAGCTTACGTGCTGTTCTACGAGTTGACTGGACCGCGACAGACGTAACGGTTGCACACATCGGTGATACCGGCTATTGTGACCTGTTGCCGGTGTTGATAACCGGTTATTAGTTGTGTGTAACCGGTTACTGAAACTATTTATCGGTTACTGCAACTGGTTATCGGTTGCTGAAACTGGTTATCAGTTACTGAAACTGGTTATCGGTTACTGAAACTAGTTATCGGTAACTGAAACTGGTTATCGGTTACTGAAACTAGTTATCGGTAACTGAAACTGGTTATCGGTTACTAAAACTCGTTATCGGTAACTGAAACTGGTTATCGGTAACTGAAACTGGTTATTGGTTACAGAAACTGGTTATCGGTAACCGAAACTGGTTGTCGTAACAGAAATTGGTTATCGGTAACTGAAACTGGTTATCGGTAACTGAAACTGGTTATCGGCAACTGATACTGGTTATCGGTAACTGAAACTGGTTATCGGTTACTGAAACTGGTTCTTGGTTACTGAAACTGGTTATCGGTAACTGAAACTGGTTATCGGTAACTGAAACTGGTTATCGGTAACTGAAACTGGTTATTGGTAACTGAAACTGGTTATTGGTTACTGAAACTGGTTATCGGTAACTGAAACTGGTTATTGGTAACTGAAACTGGTTATTGGTTACTGAAACTGGTTATTGGTTACTGAAACTGGTTATTGGTTACTGAAACTGGTTATCGGTAACTGAAACTGGTTATCGGTAACTGAAACTGGTTATCGGTTACTGAAACTGGTTATCGGTTACTAAAACTGGTTATTGGTTACAGAATCTGTTCATCGGTTACTGAAACTGGTTATCGGTTTAATGTGACCGGTTACCGGTGTTAGTAACCGGTAACGAAAGCCGTTTTTCGGTTGTATGTAACTGGTTATCGGTTGTATGTAACCGGTTACCGGTTAATCGTGGCGGTCACCGGTAAAATCGCAATAATATTACATAAATAAATATGTATTTATAATATTAGGCTCACAAAATAAATCATATTTTATCGGTAAAGTTGTATCAGACTTGCCGGTTTAACTAAAAAATACGGTTAATTGTACGCCTTTATAAGATAGAGAGCAAACTGCTTTAGATATTTAAAAAAGTGTTCACCGATAGAAAAAAAAAATCAGTGAAATTTACTCGAATATCCATTTTAATATTTTGAACCGTTACTAAAAGTGTTTGGTAAATTATAATTCAGTGTAAAATTGAGGCTAAGAGGGGTAAAGATTATTTAAAAATCCGTTTTTAGGGTTCCGTATCTCAAAAGGAAAAACGGATCTCTGACATACTTTTGCTGTCCATCTGTTAAGACACTTTTTCTCTTGAACGCGTTGTAGTATTAAGTTGAAATTAAAACCATATGCTCAAATCTACAGTCGCTAAAAGCTGTGTTAAAATTGAACTTCTAAGTTTAAGAGAAAACAAATATAGTACCTACGTATATTTCGACAATCTCAAATGATTTAAAATCGATGTTGTATTATCACGTTGAAATATTAAAATTTCGTAAATAAGACTTCTCGACGATTCTACAATAAACTATTATACACTGAATTTCACCAAAATCGTCAGTACCTTTTCCGAATGATTAAAAGTAACTTTTTATGTACTCCTCTTGGCTCCAAAGCATTTAATAAAAACTCTCCTCAAAAATTCACTAGATGGCGTTGTTATCAATTTTCAAGTTCCACCTACTCGCCGCTAAAACTCTCCTCAAAAATTCACTAGATGGCGTTGTTATCAATTTTGTGTGTTCCACCTACTCGCCGCTAGATGTCGCTGTACGGTTGTGTAATCGAAATTGCAATAATTATTGAAATAATGGTTTTTAGATAGTCGAAAGTTAATATTTTAGATTAATTTTATTGTATTAGTGTTTTTCATTACCTTGTTTGTAAGGCGCTGTGGTGTAATTTTTGTAAATATTTTCTTAGAATTCCATTTTGGCGGTAACTTTTGTTTATTGAAAGTATTATTATATTTTATTGTACATACTAGAGGGAACACTTTCCCTCCTCATATAACTGTGGGTTCTTCAAGCGGAGCGTGAAGAGGCACGTCACAGGGTGACAACTTGAGGACCACTGTCAGAAGTGTTATGGACTGAGAGAGTGGCCCGCAATCGCTAGATGTCGCTATTACTCTACGGCTGCTTCAGTTTAGCTGAAAACTGCACAAAATTTATAAAATATCGTACCCATGATGAATTCCACACGGAAAAAAGCCAGTTACATAGTTGGAAAGGTCAAAATCTCCCAAAAATTTAGGGAAAAGTAAGAAAAGAAAAATTACCCCACAGCGTCAATTCATCAATGTTGCCATGTTAGTATTCCCTCCCCACTCATAATTTATTACTAAAATATAGTTTTAAAGTTAGGAACTACTCATATTTAGTCATATATATTTAGCTTATGAAGTATTTTTGTATTTTTCTTATGAATTGAAACATCAGTTAACAGAGCGAGTTAAACTGCCGCCTTGGTCTAGATGCCGTAAAGTACGACTGCGGATCACGAGGTCGTGGATTCGATTCCCACCACGAGACTAAATTTCTGTAATTTGGTGTTTCAATGTACATTTATGTATAAAGCCACCGTAAAATCGTAAATACTTTTGATAGTAATCCAACTTGCGAGTTCTAACGGATTATTTTTTGTTAGATTATGAACTAACAAGTAGTAAAATTTCAAAAAAAAAATTACTAGTTTGCATCTGTCGCTCGGCGCTGCCACTGCCGCGGCACGCTCGCTTCTGTGTGTTTATATTAACTGTCCCGACCTAACATAAACAGTTTAGATTATCATCTTTTACAATTGGGGACTGGGACTGCCTCTGTGGCGCAGTCGGTAGTGATACCGCCTGCGGCGCTGGAGGTCGTGGGTTCGATTCCCACTGGAGACAAATGTTTGTGTGACCCATAAATGTTTGTCTCAAGAGTCTGGGTGTTTCTATGTATATGTATGTATAAGTATTAATATCCGCGGTCTGATACCCATAACACAAGCCTAGCTTACTTTGGGATCAGATAGCGTTATGTGAAATGTCCGTGAATATTTATTTATTTAATTCACAATCTCTTGAAAGTTTAAAATCTCGCTAGGTGAACGGTTTTTACAATGTTTTGATGACATAAATAAATTTTTCTTAAAAAGTACTCAGCCAACGCGGTCTTTATTTACACTATCTCGCTCTGATTACTGAAATTTCAATACGTAAGAAAGAGACAGAAATACATAAGCTTGAATAGAGCTTAATAAATATGAGTAGACCCTTAGTCGTCGTTTTTTTTGTAAATCTAATTTTATAAACTTTTAGCTAGAGCTTTTCGAATGACTGTGTGGTACTTTGTTAAATAATTATTATTACTACCCGTTCGCTCTAAGTTTACCGCTGACGTAGAGACGTATACCCGAATTTTTAATTAGACGAAGTAAATTGACAGTAGCTAATGTCACTTCGTCATAGAAAATAAGCAACATTGTTTATAGAAGTGACATTAGTTGCTGTCAATTTACTTCGTCTAATTAAAATTTGGACTTTAGTATGGAGCCGAGCGGCAAACTTAGAGCGAACGAGCAGTATTATGCATTTTTATGGTTATACCGCTCTTAAACAGAGAGGCTATCGTGTTATCAAAATTATGTAAAATATAGTTTAGTTTTTGTGACTGTTATATTAAAATACGTGTTTTCATGGCTGCCGCCTATAATAAGTTAGGCCTTTTTCAAAAAAAAAATACAATTATTCCAAATACAGACTTAAAGGTAAACAACTCTGAAATAATTGCGATCATCCCTTTAATAACAAATAGTCTGTTAGTATATTTGTAAAATTATACAAACTATAGAAATTCATTAAAACATTAATTTTTACCTAATCTTACTCTTATAAACTTTTAACTGTCCAAAATTTCTTAAAAATGGATATAAAGATTTTCGCTTCATAATTTTTTTACTAAACTATATTTTATAGTCGCCCTTATAAAATATCCTCTCTGTTTTTGAGTCCTCGTTGATAAATATTGTCTTACCGGTTGTAGTATGATAATCTTTCTCTGCCTACCCCTTAAGGAGACAAGGAAAAATACAGTCAATTATGAATCTCCTTTCAATGTAAAAATAATGTTAAAAAAAATTTAATATTAACATACAAAAACCGGTCAGGCAGCTTACAACAGTTCCTTTTATGTATAAAAAATGCTAAATCATGTTACGAATACATTTGAATTCGACGTTGAGACGTGTTGCTCGCTCGGCAGCTGAGTCGCAACTGACCAAATCCGACCGCGTCACATACAAAATGGTATTCGAATTACTAGTTTCTTAGTAAATCGACAAGATACCATTATTGATTAATAAATATATGGTACAAAAGAACTTTCTAGAATTATATGAAATCTTGTGTTAAAATTGTGATAGGCTTACTTGCACAAGATTTTAGTTTGCTAATTATTTTTAATGTAATAGATGGGTTAGTCGCCGAATATAACTTTAGCTAAATCACCTTTTTCATAATTGACTGCTCACTCGCGTAGTTCCCGTTCCCGTGGGAATATGGGAATATAATAGCTTATGTCACCCGGGGATAAATGTACCTTTCCAATAGTGGAAGAATTTTTCAAATCGTTTCAGAAGTTTTGAAGCTCATTCAATGCAAACAAACAATCAAATATTTCCTCTTTATAATATTAGTATTATGAGAAAGTTGCATTTTTCGAAAGTTACATTCAGCGAATGGACGATTTAGTTATCCAATTTCAATAATTTATTGAAATTTTTCAAAAAATATGTAGGTTTATCACACTTTTAGCTACGAATGTGTTGTGAGGGCGAAGTGTGTTCAACAATTAATAAATAAATACATTTATGAATGTTAAAGCTTGGCTCAATGTACCTACAATACTGCAGCTTGAAACTTAAAAATAAATAAACGTAATTTTAAAAGCTTTATTTTGTACGTTAGTATTCGAAGATTTTCATACATGACATTTAAACTAGAATTTCGTACAAAATCAGTCGCAAGTCTAAGTAGCGTCTCTGGTGTTGCAAACGTTCATAGGTGACTACCATCAGGTGGGGCCGTCAGCTTGTCTGCGATCTTAGTAGTACGCAAATTAAAGTAGGTAAATATTCTCTAAGATAGCGGTGTGGTCATACAGCGGTCATAACAGAGTTGAATGGCCTCACTAGAACGTAGAAAAACATGTGACTTGGGTTTCCTAGAGAACGGTAATTTTGGGAAAAAAATATTTATATTTAATACTAGAGATGCCAGTAATGCAATAAAATAAAATTTACTCCTTATAAACTTATTAGCCGATGAGATTCGCGTAGTTACTGATCCCGTGGGAATATGAATATAAACCGCACCCGGCAGGATTTAATCAATGTATAAAAATGGTTGCAATATCGTTCATTGATATTAGAGTTGCTAAGTAGCTCGATAGATGGCTCTGTGCCATACATGGCGGTTACAATAAGGTGAAGAAATTCAACTTTTATAAGTACGGCTCCCGTAGCTATATTGGTTAGAGCATTGCCCTGGAGTAGGCAAAGGTTGCGGGTTCAAGTCCCGTCTTGGCCAGGTTGTCTTTTTTCTCTTTATAATAGAGTATTGTGAAAGATTTTTTTCAAATCGGTTAAGTAGTTTCGGAGCATATTCGATGCAAACAAACAACCAAATCTTTCCCCTGTATAATTAGAAAAAAAATTACGGAAGATGTGCTAACGGATGAACGTTAAATTTGACACAGAATAATAATTGGACGTTCTCGTTAAGGCGAGAAAATAGGGCCCCTTACACCTTATTGTTAAGTATCGCTATTTATTTTATAATAAAACTCGAATAATCACAGTATTTTAGGATTAAAAAATGGTACTTACTGATTTTACAGGTTGTCTTTTGGGTTTAAGAATGGCACTTCAATGTTTCATTGTATATCTTTGCTAAGGGACTAGTAAAACTTTCCGAAGGGATTGCTTAGTCGTGAATTATACAGAAACTGCATATTTACGGTGAAGGTATGGTACTGATGCAATTCAGGAACGATATCGCTTCGAATGTTTGTCATAGAAAATGTACTGAGTCGGCGTTTTCTTACATGGCGTTCGTACATTTTGTATGACAAGGTTTGCAGAGGCATTCCTGCGATGGTCTTCCCTATACTGTCTGTATATAATTCATGCCTTAAACTTCGCTAAGGATGTCGGAAAGATTCAATTGTAATTTTTTTTCCGAACATCTTCGAATACTAATGTAATAAAGCGAGTAAACGTTTATTTATATTTATACAAAAAAAAATCTAACACATAGATGTAAAGTTATATAGTAACGCTTAATTAGTCGCGTTTGCATCTAAGGCCGAAAAAGTATTAAGGCCGAATTCGGCATTCGGCCTTCGGCGTTGGCGTGGTTTAAGCGTTTTGTTTGATTTTGTATAATTTTATCATTTGTTATGTTGTTTTAATAGCTTCGTTCGAAGAAATTTTTAATTTTAACCAAAGATGCTAAATCGTA
Source organism: Miltochrista miniata (assembly GCA_933228765.1). Lineage (NCBI taxonomy): Eukaryota > Metazoa > Arthropoda > Insecta > Lepidoptera > Erebidae > Miltochrista > Miltochrista miniata. The sequence continues at coordinate 15,177,642 of OW121777.1, forward strand.
GTGTGAACACCATTGCTGTATTTATATAATATTAATAAATAAAAATAATTTATTGTAATAATAATATTATTTATAAATTGTGAAATTGTCGGCCCGCTCGTCGACTATTTATGTAAAAATACGTAACAGAAATATTATAGAAATATATATTTAATGAGTAAATTATTATAAAGGTGTTTTATTTTGCTTGCCATTTTTAGGTTTCCATGCCTTAGGTTTGGGTGTCTTTTTCACGCCCTAAAGGCTGAACGGTTCTGGTTAAAATTAGTTGAAAAAGCGAATATCCCATCAGATCTAATACTATGGTTACGTGAAGACGGGGGGTCCGCATGAATTGAAGAGCAACCCCGAGTTTTTAAATGAAACACATGCTGTAGACAATCCGAAAATTTTTTTTTCCCTTTGTCCACTAAAGCCCGCCGTATCCCAGTAGTTCCATTCCTTTATTTTTTACCCGTGGTCCACCTGCATAGCCATATGCAGTAAATTATATAATAAAATTATGGATATACTTATGATCAAAAAAAGTAAAAAATTACCAGTAGTGCTACTAAGTGGTCCCAGTAGTACCACTGGTACTTAAATTTTACCCATGGTACTACTGGATCAAAAACAAATGAAGATCGAAAAAACAAATGAAGATCGGAAAAACAAATGAAGTTTGAAAAGACAAATGAAGATCAACAAAAACAAATGAAGATCGGCGAAACAAATGAAGATCGACAAAACAAATGACGATCGAAAAAACAAATGAAGATCGGAAAAACAAATGAATTGCGTAGTTCCAAGTTCCATGATGGTACTGAGATTTTTTCCTCTAGTTGCAGTAATTCGATTGGTAGTTCGTTCGGTTATCCCAGTAGTTCCATGGAACTGTTATCTTGTTTTGTCGTGTCCCAGTAGTTCCATTACACGAATACCGAGACCGTACAGTTAAGTAGTGAATTAATTCTGTCTTTCCACTCCGACCAACCGTTGTTCGGATTGGAACTCAATAAGGCCTCGGTTCCGAACCTGGGGGTAATTACCCCCGCGGGGGTAAAACAGCAATTGTATGGGGGTAACAGAGGTGATGCCCAAAATAGATGAGTAAAAATATGATTGTAAGTAAAAAACAAATACCTACTAAAAGTAGGTAGGTACGCGGCATCGCGATCTCTCGTGTTCGTAAAATCTCAGTGAAGTGTGGAGAGAGAAGGTGTACATTTTGGCGAAAAACAGCTTCAGAATACCCTATCATTGCTAACAGAACTCTGAACATGTTGGTACCGTTTGCTACTTACCACTTTAAGATGCGAGAGTGGCTTCTCAACTCTGGTAACATTGAAAACAAATCCGGAAACCATCTGAACTAGGGAATGCAATCCCGACACGACATCGCAAATTCAAAATCCCGCAGGAGAAAAAAAATTTTTCACGTTAAAAATTTGTGATTGAGTCAGCATACTAATTGCTTTTCAAAATTATCTCTAATTTTTGGGCAGGTCTAATCTTGGAAATATCAATCCTGCGAGATCCCGGAATTTTCGGGATCTCATCTAGTTTGAAAAAAATTTCGATGACTGAAAACGATGAAAACTGCTTGTTCGTAATAGTCACAGCAGCGCTGCACAGCCCCTCGTCGGGCACTTCACACGCTTTGGGCTAGATCTGGCGAATAACCAGTTTGGTTTCCGTCATGGGTGTTTCGTCGTGGACGCGATCATACGCATTCGAGACCAGACGGAGGAAGCAATATCGCAAAACGAGGTGGTGATGCCGATCGACTTCAAAACTGGCCTGGAGCTGCGTTAGGGAGGCCCTTACTTATCACGGAGTGCCTCCCTACCTCCGTCGATTGTCGGGGCTTATCTTTCCAAGAGGGCCATAACATACGAGCTGGCTGGGATCGATTCGGCGAGATTCAGCGGTGTTCTGCAGGGATCGGTCCTAGGACCGCTTCTGTGGACATAGGGTACGATTGGGCGCAGCGCGGCCCGTTGCTTAGAGACAGACACACAGTTATTAAAACTTATAACACCCCTCGTTTTTCGTCGGGGGTTAAAAATAAAAGAAGTTTTAATTTTGAAATTAAAAAGCCCCACCATCCTCAGCCCCCGATCATGGAGGCCGATAGTCTTGGGCGAAGAAAAGTCTGCAGCGTCCTGTCCAAAGACTGCGGAACTCGGGTGGTAGAGTTCTCTCCCGCAGAAAGACGCAGCGGTGTCCCACTTACTCCCACTGGAGATCATGGGACCATGGTCTCTACAGGAGATGGTCTCCAGCGAGAGAATGTCCAAGTCCAGACGAGGACCTGGAGCAACAGCACCCATGCTGTGCACTACACCAATGTGTGGAGCGCTGTGTCCTCGCTGCGTTCCTCGCAGTGAGTGCTGGCACTCAGCCGTGGTTTGCCTGTGTCCTCCTGAGATCGTGCGATATCCTTATCACCTTGACGGCCATAGCCTTCTGTAGGCTAAGTAGTACAGCCGCATTGCGGGCCGTCAATGTCTCCACTCATACGGGGCCCCGTATAGCGATAAAAGTAAAGCACTCCGCATTATCCCAAGGCAGTCTCCTGCAGGGAGTGTTGGGTCCTCTTATGTTGGGCAACAACCGCGAGAGTGCGGCTGTTGCCCCTCAGTTTTGGGACCAAACTTCGGAAGTGGTGTTTGTAGTCTCATCGGCCATCGAGTACGAACCCCAGATACTTCATCGAGGGCTCAGTACCGATGCTGACGCTCCCTACCTTTATGCTGGATCCCGCAGGTGGCCTCTTCAAGGTCCGTGAAAGCACAGAGCTTCGGATAGGTAAAAGGCGACCTCAAGACCCAGCGGCCGTATTTGACCCACAACTTGAGCAACGCCTTTCGTGGCCTTTAGGGCTGCGTCTCGGTGCGTTGCTCCTCGCGCCGTAACGAGGGTGTCATCGGCGTAACACGTTACGTCGACACTTCTAAGCAACGTGCCGCGCAGCACACAATCGTACCCGATGTTCCACAGAACCGGTCCTAGAACCGATCCCTGCGGAACACCGCTGAATCTCGCCGAATCAACCCTAGCCAGCTCAGGTAAGTTATGGTCCTCTCGGAAAGATAAGCCCCGACAATTCGACGGAGGTAGGGAGGCACGCCGTGATAAATAAGGTCTTCCTTAACGCAGCTCCAGACCAGAGTGCTGAAGGCGATGGCGATGTCAAGAGACACCGGCATCACCACCTCGCTCTGCGATATTGCTTCCTCCGTCAGATCTCGAATGCGTATGATCATGTCCACGACGAGCACCCCAGACAAAACCAAACGGAAATTAAGATATTTTTCATTGCCTAAATTGCTTTCTTGAATTTTTTTTAATTGGGGGTAAAATCTGTTTCTCTAACATGCCATAGGGGTAACAGCTCTGAAAAGGTTAGGAACCAATGCAATAAGGGATAGCAAATGGAGATCGAAAAAATAAATGAAGATCGGCAAAACAAATGAAGATCGCTATATAAGTGACGGTCGGATAAACAAATGAAGATCGAAAACAAATGATGGTCGGATAAACAAATGACGATCAAGAAAAAACATATGCAGATCAATAAAACAAAAGACTAAGCAATTTGATAAGATCAAAAAATACTTTCAGCCATATTTAGTGATGCGATTGCCCTTCAATAAAATAGTTGCAAGCAAATTTCGACCTTAATGACACTTCTCTAAAAATGTGCTTTTAGGCGTTTACAGGGCTCAACTTTAGATTGTCTGACGTGGAGTTTGGGGTTCATATTTTTTTACATAAAGCTAATATTATTAGAAGCCTCCACACGAAGTTTTAACTTGCGGAAATTAATGGTTAACGAGAAAAAAAATAATGAAAATCATTAAAATTCACCAATAATTTGTCACTTTTCACCACAGAATACATGTATACACTCTCAAATTCTCAATGCTTTTGACATTCGGCTCGTCACTATACGTTTCGTTTTCCGTAAGGTTAAAGCACAACAATGTTTTACTTCATTTAATAATTAAATAAATAATTATATTTAGTAACAAAGTAAAATTTTATGCATATTTTATAATATTACGTATATTTTGCTGATATAAATGAATGCTATTACTTAAATGTATTCTGACAATAATTTACCGACTATTGCCGCTATGTAAAACTAAACGTCGCACACTGTAAGAAAATCGGAATCTAGCGGGATTTAATTCAAATTTTGAACATTGTTTTATCTATTATCTATTGATGTCTAATTATTCTATAGCGATCACTTAAAACGGTGGCATATATTTTTTTATTGTGGGTAGCTTAACATAAATATTAGAAATGTTTATATCGGCGTCAAAACTGAGTTACACTCGTAACGCATTTTACAGTGTTAGTTTGTGCGAATTAAGTTTACGATTACGAAGCAATTATGAAGTCAATGGTTTTATTTACTGTTTATATTTTAGTGTTTGTGTTTAATACGTAAGAACATATACATTTTATCCGATTTATAACAGGCATATTCGTTAACATCAACCATTTCTATGAGAACACAAAATTGACTTTGAATTTTTATAGTTTTAAATTCATTGGATTCGAAACCCCATTTTATAGCATTTTATAGTAAAGTATATACCATCATAGTAAAGCTGATAGTTTCAACTTATTGACGCAACCCACAGTCTGTGCGCTTTTTCGCGACGCCCATACATTTTTTTTTAATTTTCAGTATGACAATCGAGATAACGAAAATTAAATTTTTCGGAATTAGGTCTTTTAATAGAGGAAGTGATCGTTTTGACCAAGTTTTTTCATTTTTAACGGATAGTTATCATCATTCATCGTGTGACTTTTTCTGATGTTTCTAAAAATAAAATCAAGGCTTTGTTGAAAGCAAAATGTCAACAAATTGATGTAAAATGGAGTAAATGTGTTTTAAAAAAATATATAAATTAGTTAAGTACATATATTACATTGCCTTATAGTGTTTTACAAGAAATTCCATTATCTAGCTCAGTTACTCCAGGAAGACCTGCAAAACATTTTCGACATTTTTGTGATAGAGCTCAAAAACGAAAAATTTATTCAAAGACCTGCCTTTGGTCTTTCTCCATTACATTCGTGGATAGGATTCATGGAGTGTATACTGCACATGGCATATAGACTCTACATAAAAGTCTGGCAAGTTAGAGGTGATCAAAATATTTTTTTTTAAGACCAAGAAGGAGCAGATCCTAAAATGAAATGGGTTTATTGTTGAATATGTCTAAACAGCATTTTGGAATTACCAATGATGGCAACACAGCCAGACGTTTTTTTCGACATTCTTCTATAACAGCTGAGATAACTGGCGTAAATTCAGAACTGATTCATCGATTTCATATAATTTTAGAAACACTAGACTAGAAACACCAGGGACCTCTATCTTAAGGTATATTATTGGTACAATATGTATTATATCAGTGTACATATAATTCTTTTTCATGCTAAAGATATGATATCATCATGTATATTGTACATAGTACCAATTGGCCAACTATTGGAAGAAGCCCAAAAGGCACGAAATAAAGACAATCGATACTATAGGGAGTACTCTTCACCAGATAAACTTTGCGGATGGATACAAATATAGACCTTTTAAATAGGTAGACTATGAATATCATCTGACCCCTATTTAGCAGCATTAAGGAGCATACCACGAATAAAAAGAATTAACTGGAGCCAGAATTTTTGTCGGTGCTTTCCTGCCCACACCACGAGTAATACCTATGCCTATTTTATGCTATATTTTTTCACTATTTTAAACAATAAATTAAACGAAAATGATTTTATAGAACACTTCGTGTAACTAATTTCAATGAAATTAATGGGTTTAGTTTCATTAGGAATTAAATCCCGCTAGATTGCGACTTTCTTAAATTCTTACATTGTGCGTCGACGCGCTGTCACTGTTACTTTCTGACAGTTTTTTGGAACGAAGTTCCTTATCGCGCGTTGTGAAAGGGGGCTAGACGGAAAAAATTCTCACGAAAAGTTGTAACGACACTTTTTTAACCGACTTCAAAAAAGGAGGAGGTTACTCAATTCGGCCGTTTATGTTTTTGCTATCCAAATTATTTAATTGTTATTTGTATGTAGTGGTACCTCTACCCTCCTTTAATATGGGGGAATATGCGGGGGGGATTTAATATGGGGGTAAGGGGGGAAGAGAGGGGGAAAGGGGGGGAGGGGAGAAGGGGGGAGGGGGAGGGGGGGATGTGGGGCGGAGTGGGGGAGGGGGGAAAAGGGAAGGGGGGAGGGGAGGTAATAAAATGGGGGTTAATAATAAAAAAATATTATTATATAAAAAAATATTTTGTTTTTGTTTTTGTTTTTGTTTTTGTTTTTGTTTTTGTTTTTGTTTTTGTTTTTGTTTTTGTTTTTGTTTTTGTTTTTGTTTTTGTTTTTGTTTTTGTTTTTGTTTTTGTTTTTGTTTTTGTTTTTGTTTTTGTTTTTGTTTTTGTTTGTGTTTGTGTTTGTGTTTGTGTTTGTGTTTGTGTTTGTGTTTGTGTTTCTGTTTCTGTTTGTGTTTGTGTTTCTGTTTGTGTTTGTGTTTGTGTTTGTGTTTCTGTTTGTGTTTCTGTTTCTGTTTGTGTTTCTGTTTGTGTTTCTGTTTGTGTTTCTGTTTGTGTTTCTGTTTCTGTTTCTGTTTCTGTTTCTGTTTTTTGTTTTTGTTAGTAAAATTTAATAATTAAAATTAAATTTTATTACAATTCCTGCACTAATTAATTGAAAGTAACTTCGTTCCATTCGGGTGTCCCTTGACACCTCTCAAGTTTTTTTTTTTTGTAATATATATTTTACGGCCTTTGGCTTCAGCCTTTTAGCCAAACTATTGTTGATTATCTCTATGCACATAATATGGTTAGGTTAGGTTGGAACTGTGACCATTGACGCGCGAAGGCGAGCGAGCGAAGCGAGCGTGCCGCGGTAGCGGCCGCCGAGCGCTTTATAATATTATTTTAACAATTTCGACCTTTATATCGATGTCAATGCGAAAGTTAGGTTAGGATATTAAAAAAATCCTAACTCAAAAAGGGGGGGCTTCCGCAACTTTTCCTTCAGGGTGGGGGTTCTACAACCCCCCCTCCCCCCTTTCCACCCCTCCCACCCCTTAAATCGTGGGACGACAATCCGAAGTCCTACCGTTTACAGACATCACTGATCACGAATATATAAAAAATAAATAAATATTATGCATGCTCATAAGGTCAAATTTGCTTGCACCTATTATAACCACTCAAAAAAATAGGTACAAAAAATTCGCCGTATCCCAGTAGTTCCATGATGGAACTACTGGGATACGGCGAAAATGCCAAATAGATCCATCATGGATCTTTGTGGAAATGTCATGTCCACTTTAATACCCTAAAGTACTTTCTGGAATTGGTAGGCTTTAAAGTTAAACAAGTCACGTTAATTTCCAAGTGGCTGGTAGTGCCGCGGGAAACTAAAATTCCATGTGACACTACTGGTAGTGGTAGTGCCAAGCGGCCTTTATTTCCCGAGGTCCACCTCGTAGTTCACCCAGGTAAACCACGGGATTTTATTTTTACCTGTGGTCTACCTACATAGCCATATGTTTACTGTTACAAACATAATTATGGCTATGCAGGTAGACAGGTGGACCACGAGAAATAAATGGTAGTAACCGGTAAATTTAGTGCCACGGGAAAGAAAGGGCTTCTCAATCTAACCATCTGAAGTCAGGAGTTTCTTGAAGTTCTTCACGCTAACGGACCTGATATATTTTATTGGTTTTCTTTTTGTATCATTTATTAGGCACTAGCTGATGCCCGCAGCTTCGCCCGCGATGGCGCTGTAAGTGAAAAATGATTTTCCCGCTTTTCTGTTGAAATTTTTCCTAAATTTTCTTTGCTATAAACCTCACGGAGCCCGAGACCTATCCAACGAATGCAAAACCGTGGAAATCGGTTCGTGATGCCCGCAGCTTCGCCCGCGATGGCGCTGTATGTGAAAAATGATTTTCTCGCTTTTCTGTTGAAATTTTTCCTGAATTTTCTTTGCTATAAACCTCACGGAGCCCGAGACCTATCCAACGAATGCAGAACCATGGAAATCGGTTCGTGCGTTCTGGAGTTATAGCGTCAGGAAGGAAAACCCGACTTATTTTTATATAATAGATTATGTACGGTAGCTTTTTTTTTTTGTTTAACGTGAGGGAAAATCCTCATTGATGTTATGCCGGACTCCTACCGACTAAAAAACTTCACGTCACGCCCAACAGCCTGTGGTTGGATGGAAGGATGTCCCAGAACTGCCAAGAGACCCACGGCCGCCACTGCGGCCTCGCCCAGGGGGTGGTTCGGGTGCTATCCAGCGTCTTTGGGGGGTTTCGGGTGTGATCCCGCTTCTAAGGGGGGGGGGGGCGTGCGTGAATTGCTCACGTCACGCTGCCGTCATGGGCCTGCTTCTGTAAGGACGGCTCTCACCATCCTCAGGCCCCCGGTCATGGAGGCCGATAGTCCTCGGCGAAGACTCGTCGGCGGCGCCCCGGCCGCCGACTGCGGAACTCGGGTGGGAAATTATGTACGGTAGCTACTAACGATCTCCGTCCTATCCTACTGTAATTCAAGAAGTTAAGTACGAAGGGTTTAGTTTTCGTCCTCAATCTAAATCATTGAATTTCATATTTCCGTTCCGAGACAAAGGACGGCACAAAACAAAAAAAGTCACGTTGCTTGTATGGGATTCTAAAATTTATTTTTCATTTCTCATACTCGGAAAATAGTGTTTTCTTGATATGACTATTGGGTGGAAAATGCTGTTTCCCTCCCTAGGGAGGAAAAACTCATACAAATTACTTCCCACCCAAGGGCCGGAATGAACTTTAAAAATAGAACTGCTGACAGGTCAGCTGTGGTAGTAAAGCTTAGATCATCTAACCACAGGATGCGCCTTACTTAAGCATTGTTTTCTGCCATTGCACATGACCATTTGGTCTTTTGGCTTTATGAAAAGCCTGTACATCAGTACATCATTTTATATGATTAAACTAGTACATTACATTGTAGTTGACTGTACAATAACAATTAACACACAACAGCCATTACGCGTTTGTCGATTAATACATTTTTAAATGCAATGAAATTTTATATGTCTTTGTGTTTCCCCCTTCACTTGTATGAAAACTGGCAGAATATTTTTGTATGCGGTGGTTCGCAAAGGCTAGTCCCGTGTTATATGGTCTAAGTAGTAAAGAGATTTGTGAAAAAAAAAAAAAAATGCAGCGGCCATGCGACTTTCCAAACAGCCAGTGTGAACTTAGCGAAAATTTCTTCCGGCCCCATACACGTACAATAATATTGATCAATGTAGCAATAAATTGAACATATTATTGAGGTTTGAACAGACTATATTCGGATGGAAATAAATATTGAATCAATATTGTACGTGTATGGGGCCGGCCGGAGTTCCATATTTAAAATTTAAAAAGTCGACATAATGTAGTTGTTATTATTTTATCTGTAACAGAATTCAAAACAATTGGTAATAATGTTTTATGGTAAGGTTTGAATCTTTTTATTAGTTTTATTTTCCTCGTATTTGAAATGAAAAGTAGAGTGTTTAACTCGGGTAAAAGAATCAATTCCGACTCGGACTATAGCCGCCCTCGCTGCGCTCGGGCGTCTAAATACCTCGGGAATTGATTCTTTCCACCCTCGGTTAACAATCTACTATTTCTGATTTAGGTAAGTAAGTAGGTATTGTTAACGTTACGAAAATTCTACGGGGATGCTATGCCAGACTCCTACCGACTAAAAACTACACGTATCGTACCTAACAGCCTACGGTTGGAAGCCCCGGGTAAGCTCTCGCTCGGAAGGATACCCCAGAAACTCGGCATGATACCCCAGCTAGTTAGTGCCTAGGTACCTATCTATTTATTGTAATAGTGGCAACAGAATTTCAGCTCTCTAGCTATCACGATTTCTGAGATACAGCCTCATAACAGACGTACAGCGATGTCTCAATATTAGGGATCCATTTTTATTTTCTGGATTCGGAACTCTAGACTCTTTTTGGCCGGCAGAAGAATTAGGGCCGTCGTTGACGGCAGCTGTTCAGACTGCATGGCCATAAACGCTGCAGTACCACAAGGCTCAGTGTTGTCCCCTACTTTGTTTCTGCTGCATATCAATGACATGTTGTCTATTGACGGCATTCATTGTTATGCGGACGACAGTACGGGTGACACTTATTACGCGGGCCGTCCCGGTGTCTCTCGGGTTGCAGTGGAAGAAAGCCGTGAACAACTTGTATCTGAAATCGAGGTTACTCTCACTAGAGTGTCCGATTGGGGTGGAAAAAATCTTGTCCAATTCAACCCTACCAAGACACAAGTTTGTGTGTTCACCGCAAAAAAAAAAACCCATTCACTGTGGGGCCGCAATTTCAGGGCACATCTCTCACCATCTCTGAAACTGTTGACATCTCCAGTGACGTGCAGTTCCGCAGTCACTTGGAGGGCCAGGCTAAGCTGGCGTCCAGGAAGCTCGGAGTGCTCAGCAGGGCGCGGCGGTACTTTACTGCGACGCAAACACTGCTTCTTTATAAGTCGCAAGTGCGGCCGCACATGGAGTATTGCTGTCACCTCTGGGCGGGGGCACCTGAATACCAGCTTCGTCCATTTGACTCGGTGCAAAGGCGAGCTATGAGAGTTGTCAACGATCCCCTACTTGCAGGTGGTGTGGAACCTCTTAGTGACAGGAGAGACTTTGCCTCTTTGTGTGTGTTCTACCGCCTGTACAACGGTTTGTGCTCTGAAGAATTGTTTGATATGATGCCTACGGCTACATTCTATCATCGCACCGCTCGCCACAGACATAATATTCATCCTCACACGTTGCGTCCTGAGCGCTCGAGCACGGTGAGATCCAATAGGGGCTTTCTTCCGCGTACGCTTAGGTTGTGGAATGATCTCCCTGCTTCGGTTTTCCCAAACGCCTACAGTATGGGGTTCTTCAAAAGGGGACTTAGAAGGTTTTTACAGGGTCGGCAGCGCGGTTGTGGCGCCTCAGGTGTTGCAAACGTCCATAGGCTGCGGTGACCACCGGTACATCTGGTGGTGCCGTATGCTTGTCTGCCACTCTAGTGGTATAAAAATAAATTTAAAAAAAATTACAGAGTGTGCGGATCTCAGAATTACCAACTCAATGTATTTTTAATAACTAATAATGACATCTGTATTTCATAGTACGAACTATTTTCTGTAGTGGAATTTTCACATAAACTGTTGCTAATACTGTCACAATAGATGGCGCTTTTTCTCAAGTAAGTCGAAATCAATAAATAACAGAGCCATACATTGAATGAGTCGGAATCTCATTGTACTGAACAGCATAAAGACATTTTAATTTCAATTTCCTATAAACGCAGCAATCCTCGATCATACAAATATCTAAAAAATATAATCCAATTTTTAAATAATTATAAATACACCATAACTACATTCTCTGTGAAAAAAAAATGTAATATGAAAGAGATTACAAGACAATGTTAGGATTCTGTACAGGAAGTCGGGAACAAAAGGAAGAGTACGATTACGATCGATCGTAATAGAATAGAAAAGATGAAGTGCGGAGGCAATGATGAATGACGTCTATCTACAACTTGAAGGATTCAATGATCATTCACTTTCACTTGAGAATGAAAATATTCTTTATTCGGATATCTCTAGGGGTACCTACTTAAATATCGGCTCCAATCATGATGTTTTATCACAAGTTGTAAAAATCGATATTTTCTACTGACGCAGGTTACATACTCCTCACACCGCCACTTTTTAGTTTGAAATTGCCGCGAGTGACGTCAGACAGAACTGCTGACGTCACTAGAGATCCCGCCTGACGTACGTTACTATAGCTATCTCCTTCTAACGTTTGACGCATGAATCACATCAAGCGAGAGAGCACTAGTAGCGTAAAGGTTGTGGATTCTTTCCATGAACAGTGTCGTTCAATTCAATTGAATGCCTGCATATTGATAAGAAAAGCACTGATAACAGTGTCTGTCAACACCTGTTTGACATTCGTGATCAGATTAGAAAAATCCTGTTATGAAATGATAAAAATTTCGTAATGAATTGTGTGCGGTAACAAGAACTGGTATTTAGAAAATTGTGTTTTTGTTAATGAAACCTCGCGGGGTAGAGGAAGGATGAACCTCTCGAGGCGAATGACGTGAGTGACAGTGGCGCTATTGCGCTTGTGGAAATAGTTGCGAACTAAACAGCCAGTAGACAAATTTCACTTGGTGGGTAACGTGAGGTGCAAGGAATTAATTCAAGTTTCTCGCGAAAATGGAGAGCAATATGCAACCATTGCACAAAAGCAAACATTTCCCGATAGACCAGCTCGTGTGCGTTGGGAACTACGAGCTTGAGAAAACGATCGGCACGGGAAATTTTGCTGTTGTTAAACTTGCTACACACGTTATAACTAAGAGTAAGGTGCGTACCCTGTTGTCGTTTTTATCGCATAATACTGCGGTTTTAGTGTTTCATTTCTTTATTACCAGTTTATAAAGTGTATCTGAAAGTGTCAGTGCGATCTACATAGTGTAGTGCGAGGCTATTGTGTTGTGCTACAGTGGTTTTTTCCATTCGCCCGCAGCCTCTCGTCGGCACAGCGGTCAGGTTTGCCAAACATTATGATATAACCCGTTTTATATCTTCACCTAGGTAATGTACGAGGGCAAAAACGTGTTTGTTAAAAAAATAACATTTCCCAAACCAGTTTAAAAGTACATTGTTTACTATAAACCATGTAAAATATTTGACACCTCTCCAATTAGTCGGGTAATAGTTGTAAAATTTATCCAAAAAAAAAGTTTGCATGACTTGAGAACAACCAAAATGTTTTCGTTGCTTTGCTTTTTTTTTATTTGCATATTTTCGTAGTAATGGCGGGATTGAGCTATATTTTTTGCGTATTTATTTGAGTAACAATTATGATCAATTGAAGTCTTCATTCAATCCATTTGTACAATTAACTCGCCTTGTTACTGGTACTATTTGATTACTGGAGTACACCAGCTACCAAGTCGCCCACAACAACATCTTTGACCTAACTGTATAATTTCATAAAACAAAGCTTTAAACTTGTGAGCTAACATACCTATTTATCAAAAACGACTTTTATCACAATCAAAACATCTCTTTTGTTGATAGTATTGATAATACAGACACATAGGTACTTTATCAATGAAAAATTATGACATTTTATCAATGACCAAGGTTGTCATCTGAATAACAATTCATTTGGCACTTTTTGTGTACAAACAGACTGCTTTTACTATATACATTTTAAAAATTTCTATTATTAATGTTTCAATTAACTATGTAGGTACAACTAAAAATTATTTATTACTAAAACCTAGGATAATTTATAATACTTGCACAGTCTTATTAGACTTAATCAAACACAACATATTTTCATAGAGATGACATTTTGTTTAACTATTGAGAATGCTGACAACCCTGTTTAGTAGACAAATCATTTTAACAGGGTACAAGAATTTCTGATGCAATGCGAATGGGTCCTGATGTAGACGAAATCTCATTAGAATCTGTTTAAAAATTTATAAAGTCTAATAAGATAGACATTGTGTTTTGATTTGATAGACATGCATGCTGTGAGTGAGATGCTGAATTTGCATAGTATTAGAATATGAAAGCGGACATGCAGATGCCGTCCTCGCTTCAGAGGTATGTTGCATTTGATTTTTGGTGCAACTGAGTACTCAAATAACTATGAAACAGTACAAGTGTCATTTTTAATATGTGCAGCAAGTTCCACCAAGTGCCATCAATCAACACAGTATCAATGATCAATCAACAGTATAAATAATAAATAAATAAATAAATATTCACGGACATCTCACACAACGCTATCTGATCCCAAAGTAAGCTAGGAATAACCTGCTTGTGTTATGGGTATCAGACCACGGATATTAATACTTATATACTTTTAAATACATACATATTATACATAGAAACACCCAGACTCTTGAGACAAACATTTATGGGTCACACAAATAATATAATAACTATATTGATTTACGGGATTGAGCTATATTTTTTGCGTATTTATTTGAGTAACAATTATGATCAATTGAAGTCTTCATTCAATCCATTTGTACAATTAACAATAATAATACATTAATATTAATTAATACATTTATTTATAATTAATCCACAGTATAAATAATTATGAAATTCTAATAAGATATTTAAAAACAGAACCTATATAGGAACATTTTGTTGTCAGTCTTTTTGTCAAAACCCTTTATCTCGTGAACGCAAGGAGGTTTCAAGTTTAAATTTAAACCAGTAGCTTTAATCTCAAAACATAGTCGTACCTACTCCTGCCAGCAGTAGTTAGAAGGTCAGGGTTGTCACTAAGCTGTATACCGTAGTTGAGATCTGTACCTTATTATTGTTTTCTTGTGGGGGACGCCCGATATACACTGAGCAGATGATCTGACCGCCTGTTCCGCTGCCCATTTCATCCTATTATCCACAGCACCCTGAGATTATTTGATAACTAGCCTAATGTTTCCTCTGGTTAATTTAACCATTCAGCTATTTTGCATCCATCCCTTTGATCACATTGATAAATCATGGCGAATGTTCTGAAGAGCTCTTCAACCTGATCCCACCATCTCATTTCCGATACCGAACAACGCGTGCCAGGCAGAGATGCCACTCATACACAGTACAGAGAACCCTCACCAGAACAGAGCATTTCAAAAGATCATTCCTCTGTCAAACTATAAAAACCTGGAACGACCTGCCCGCACACGTGTTTCCCTCATCTTACAATCCCGGTTTCTTCAAGAGGAGCGTGAAGAGGCACATCACAAGGCCGCCAACTTGAGGACCACTTCTGACAGTGGCCCCCAATCGCTAGATGCGCCACAGCTTTCCATCAGGCTGGTGGCGACGTCAATTTGGCGAGCTAAATATATAAAAAAAAAGATCTTCGACTGTGTCATTCTGGTTGATGATCTCCATCTACGGTTGGTTTCTTGCGTTATGCTCCTGCTGATTACTCCCTACTTCTGTATCTTAGATTTAGTTCACGTTTTTCTTCTTGCATCAATGTCTAAATTTTTCAAGTGACATGTTATAGGAATTAAGTCAACTTCAGGACCATGGTCCAATAGCCCTTAATTTTTGAATTATGCCATAACTTAAAATCCCTATTTCCTACTTCTTCTTCTTCTTCTTCGTGTCAATGGCGACAAAAATAGCTAGATATGCCCAGCCCAAAACTCAGCAAGATTGACTGCGCGGTCCGTAGCCTGATTCAGATCCGCAATTGCGCAGGTGTAGGGGCACAGCGAACATGACAGTAGGTGGTCCATTGACTGCAGAAGTGCACCACAGTCACAGCCCCCGCCCCCCGGGTCCAGGTAGCCCCATCTTCCCCGGTTCGCCCTACAGCAGCCGACCTGGGACCTCAACCTATTTAGGGACTTCCAGGTGGCCCATTTAAGTTCATGCCCGGGTGGTAGGCTCTCAGCAGGCTGGATGTTTTCTGGAGGGGGTGCATTTTCCGTGAGCCACCGCTGGTTCCGAACGCTTTCGGGTTGACCCTCCACAGCAATGGTACATCGAAGGAAGCTCCTTCTGCTTTTAAGGCGGGAGCTTGGTATAACGTGTTGGAAGAGTGGGTGCCGCGCATCGGTCTCCTGCTTTCCCTTCTCAATCTCAAATGCAACCTGTCGCCTTACGCTAGGTGGAGCGATACCGGCAAGTGGATATACTCTGTTTAGGGGAGTAGGCTTAAGGCAGCCCGTTATCAAGCGACATGTGTCATTTAGGGCAGTATCAACCTCCTTCGCATGCGTAGAGCGGTGCCACACTGGACACGCAAACTCACCCGCTGAAAAGGAGAGAGCGAGGCTGGTTGTTCTGACAACATGTGGGGCTGCTCCCCAGGACATATTATAAATGCGAAAGTAACTCTGTCTGTCTGTTACGTTTTCACCCCTAAACCGCTGAACCGATTTTGATGACATTTCGTATAGAGATAGTTTGAATCCAAAGAAAGGACATAGGCTACTCTTTAACTGATTGCGCAAAAGGAGTAATAATTTTACGTGATAACGACTTCTACGCGGACGAAGCTACGAGGAACAGCTAGTTTAACATAAAGTACAGAATTGCATAATGATGAGTAAAATATGTTAGAGGCTGATCTGAGTTTTGAATTGACTAAATAATTGGACTAAAAGGAAGTTTAGGCTGCAAATGGATAGTTAATTTTGAGATAAATTAAGAAGTTCAAATGGAAATCTGATGATTTTAATGCACAAATCCTCTGTAGTTGGAACAATATTTGATGCAAAAATTATTTAATTTTCCGAAGGAAACTTGCAAATTAATTTTTATAACATTTATTGTTAAAAATTACAATGAAACATAATTATATTTACATTATTACTATTTAAACTCAACCTAATTATGGCCATGGTGTTATTGTGCCCAAAAGACTAGCAGCGTTCCCCCTTTGAATAGCAATACCTATTTGCTGCGAGAGAAAACTGCCAGCCCTTGGGTCACCAGTCGACTCCACAAGGCGCTTTTTCAAAATCTTAAAAATTTTTGCGCATTGGGACCCCATGGACCTAGGGTCTCGACACCGACTGGACAAAAACGATACGAATTTATGATTGACTAGCGGACGTCACGCGGTTTCACCCGTGTAGTTCCCGTTCCCGTGGGAATACGGGAATAAAATATAGCCTATGTTCACCGCAAGGATTATAGCTTCCCAACAGTGAAAGAATTTTTCAAATCGGTCCAGTAGTTCCGGAGCCTATTCGTTACAAACAAACAGACAAAAAAACAAATCTTTCCTCTTTATAATTTATCGATCTTATGAATAAACCTACGCCTTTCAGCGATAAGCAGTAATACCTACGTGATAGTCTGTGCATGGTGACCACATTAGTGCACCTAGGGTCATCCTAGCTTACTGGCGCGTCCCGTACCAGCCTGTTGTGAGATAGTGCTCTGGTGGAAACACTAATCAAAACACTCTAAAAGATAGACAATGTTAAAACCTCAACCGATTGAAATTAAAACGATAATAAGGAGAGGGTGGGAGAGGAACCAACCACAATGTGTGTAAAACAGGGTTCGCCGATATATATCAGCGGATATGGTTATATATTAAAATACCAGAAATCAAAATGCCTTTACTTAAAATGCATTAGACCAAAATACCCGAATTCAAAATACCTTAACATTCAAAATACCTTATTTCAGTACACCTTACCGTAAAATGTCTAAATTTAAAATACAAATAGTTATTATATCAGAATTCAAAATACAAATTTTCAAATATCCTTAATTTAAAATACCGAAAATAGAATACAATGTGTCACTATCACTCACACGTTTTGTTATTTGGCTTTAACTTATTTACACCCCCCCCCACCTAAGTGAAGTCGCAGTTAATGCCCTAGGTCTGTTGGTCTTTGGGTATCCTTCTGAGGGCTTACCCGGGGCTCCCAACTGTAGGCTGTTATGTAGGATACGTGTGGTTGTTAGTCGGTAGGAGTCCGGCATAGTATCCATGTAGGATTTACCTCATGTTAAAACACTTTGATTCAGAGTTACAAAAGTACTACAGTGGGCTAACGAAAAATCAAAAAAAAACAACCACGAAGGAACTTCTAACCTAACCTATCCGAGTCGGGATACTCTGAGTCGGGGTGTTAACCATTCACAGATATATAGCATCCATGTAGGATTTAAGTCATGTTAAAAAAAAGGTATTTTGTGTTTGAACATTTTAGGATAAGGTATTTGATAAATTTATATTTTGGGTTTCGGTTATTCGACCGTAAGGCATTTTAAATTATTTGTATTATAAATATTTGCCTTTTGAATATTGATATTTCGATTTCGGGTATTTTGGGCTAAGGCATTATAATTTCTGGTATTGTGACGGTATACCGCGGATATATATCATGATATATATCACGATATAAATATCAATTGATTTTTATCTTGATACCTATATAGGTATCAATGGATTTATTCCTGTGTTCTGAACTAAAAAAATTGTAGACGAATGTTTACTCGAGCAACACGTTGCGAAAAAGTACAATTTAGAATTATTTTAGAAAGTTTCCCAAAATCGCAACCTCTTTTACAGTTGGGGAAATCCCCTTTGACATACCAGTATTGTCAGCTTTTAACTGAAATTGAAACCTTAATTTTACTATGATAAGGTTATTTTTTTCTTAGCCTGGATATAAATCCGATATTATCAAAAAAATCGGACTTTTGATATTTATTATAAAAATCGGAATTTTTCGAACCTTGGCGTAAAATAACTCCTGCTTACATCTCGAACAACGCGCGTCAGCGGTGTTTCTCGCACCAGTGGATAGAATCTTCCCCAAAACCGAGTCATTTAAAATCATTGAGTCATATAATGTAAGACGAGTCCTGGGATATTCCTCCGAGGGTTTAGAAAAAAAAGTTAATGGTGGTGTTCTGCCTCAAAATAATACTGCGTTCTACGGAATATATCACGGTTTTTTTTTACTTAAGGGAAAAGGACTCCTACTGACTAAAAAACCTCACGCATCCTGCCTACCAGCCTACGGTTGGAGAAGCCCCGGGCAAGTCCTCGGAAGAATGTCCCAGGACTCCCAACACACCCACGGCTGCCACTGCGGCCTCGCCTAGGGAGTGGTTCGGGTGTTATCCCGCGTCTTTGGGGGTTTCGGGTGTGATTCCGCTTCTTAGGGCGTGCGTGAATTCCTCACGTCACGCTGCCGTCATGGGCCTGCTTCTGTAAGGACGGTGAGCAGCCCTCTCACCGTCCTCAAGCCCAGTATGAATCCTCTATAGCGAGCGGTGCGACGATAGAACGTAGCCGTAATTTGGGTGTTATTCCGCTTCTTGGGGCGCACGCACGCCGCCATTTTTATAGTTTCTATCAATCAAACCAGCCTATAGCAATGCAATGCTGGAGGTGTACATACATACATATGGTCACGCCTCTAGGTATCCCCGAAGCGGTAGGCAGAGGCATATTATACGCCCACATTTCACCTTTTTAGCATTTGTTCCACGTAAAGGTGGTGAGCCGTATTGCCGTGTTGAGATGGACTGGCGCAGGTTGGACTGGACGTATACCTCTTCGAATTGAAGCCACAACACACGGTCTTGCACCTTCCGCATCCAGTCCCAGCCTGCGACCTTTACCAGGTCGTCGGTCCATCTGGCGATAGTTTCTGTGGGATACAGGAACTCCAAGCGTCTGGTTTCAATAATACAAAAATATGATCAATCAACTTCTGGGATTTCCGCCCCGATGAAAATATAATATTAACAATGTAAATATTGATATCAAAGAATAATGAAAACTAGGTATTTTGGTGATCACAGAAAAGAAAAAACCGGCCAAGTGCGAGTCGGACTCGCCCATGAAGGGTTCCGTAGCAGCAAGTAACATAATATAGAAGTGCTTGTATTTCGTTGTAACTTTGATTGATGTTTTAACACGTTCGCAGTGGTAGTACCTAGTATCTCTTGCCTAAACTATTCACTTTAGAAAAAAACAATGTTAGAAACCTCAATAGCATTTTTGAAGACCTATCTATAGATCACACGTATGGGTATGATGAAAAAGTGTAACCCCCAAAATTTACTGCTTTATTTCTAGTTTTATATAAAAATCTTAATGCGGTTCACAGAATACCGTCTACTCACCAAGTCTTAACAGCGTAGGCCTTATAGTTTCGGAGCAAAATGGCTGTGAAATACGGACGTACAGACAGACAGACATGACGAATCTATAAGGGTTCCGTTTTTTGCCATTCGGCTACGGTACCCTAAAAATATGTTTTCATTATTCCCTGGTCTTGATGAACTAATTTTTAAAAAGCAATCGCCTAGTATCCTACTTCCTACTAATATTATAAATGTGAAAGTTTGTGAAGATGTTTGGATGTTTGTTACTGAATCACGCTGTAAAGGTCGAACGGATTGGGCTGAAATTTCGTACAGAGATAGCTTATAGTCTGGAATAACACACAGACTACTTTTCATCCCGGGAATATGTTCCCACGGGAAGCGGGAACGGGTACCGAATTTCACGCGGGCGAAGCCGCGAGCGTCATCTAGTGCTCACTAAATCTATGCTTCTATACTACAATATTGTAAAGAGGAAAGATTTGTTTTTTTGTTTGTTTATTTGTAACGAATAGGCTCCGGAACTACTGGACCGATTTGAAAAATTCTTTCACTGTTGGGAAGCTACACTCTTTGCGGTGAACAAAGGCTATGTTTTATTCCCGTATTTCCACGGGAACGGGAACTACGCGGGTGAAACCGCGTGACGTCAGCTAGTCACAAATATTTTGGTCGCAAACAGGACTCGAACCTACGCCTATTTAGCGTACCTGCGCCCTAAGACGTATGCGTGAAAGAATTAATCGGTTGACACTTGTCTCGGTGGTCTAACGGTTAAGGCGTCTGGCCCGGAAAGCCGGAATAAGCAGATTCGAGTCCTGTTTGAGACCGATTTTTGTTTCACTTTAAATTTGTATCTTTCTAATAGCTATTAAACAAGAAAGATCGTTCTCACCGGACTGGCCCTCTCTAACACGTTTATTGTGAAAGTTCAATCCGATTGACGTTGTCATTTTTGTTTATTTCAAACTTTGAACAGATGATCCACGGAACCTAGTGACGTATTTAATGCAACAGAGTCACAGACTACAGACACAAGTCTCATTCAACCTGTAACGGCTAAACAGATCTGGCTGAAATTTGGTACATGGATAGCGTATAGTCTGGAATTACACGTAGGCTACTTTTTATCCCGGGAATAAGTTCCCATGGGATGCGGGAACGGGAAGAGATTTCAACAAGTATTAATTAAAGAGATATTCTAGTAATTTCACTTGTTAATTTACAAAATGCTAACATCTTATAATTAAGTAAGTGATATTAAACTGCATTCAAGTTATACATAAAATACAATATAATATGTTAGAATTAATGCAACATGATTTAATATTTTTTTTAAAAAAATATTCACTTTTTAAATGGCATGATTTACTTCAGTTGTATTGGGCTAGCCTCGCGGAAACTAGGAATCCTGAATATGGTGAGACGGTATTTTACGCCACATCAAAGATGTTTACTGTACAAGACGCAGATTCGTCCCTGCGTCGAGTACTGTTCTCACCTTTGGGATGACTCCGCGAGGTACTTACTGGACGCGCTTGACGCTATGCAGAGACGTGCTATCCGAATAATTGGTTGTCCCGAGGCGACGCACACTGTAAGAAAATCGGAATCTAGCGGGATTTAATTCCAATTTCGAACATTGTTTTATCTATTACTAGCTGACCCGCGCAACTTCGTTTGCGTGATAAATGAAGAACCGCTCGACCGATTTTGTGCAAACTTCACATAAACCATCTACTAAATAGTCCGAACAAAGCCTAAACATTTGGTTTAGATAGGTGAGCCCGTTCTTGAGATATAAAATTACAACGAAAAATGGCATTGATTTTTATATATATAGATCTATTGATGTCTAATTATTCTATAGCGATCACTTAAAACGTTTGCATATTTTTTTTTGTTGTGGGTAGCTTAACATAAATATTAGAAATGTTTATATCGGCGTCAAAACTGAGTTTCACTCATTACGCATTTTGCAGTGTTAGTTTGTGCGAATTAAGATTACGATTACGAAGCAATTACAAAGTCAATGGTTTTATTTACTGTTTATATTTTAGTGTTTGTGTTTAATACGTAAGAACATATACATTTTATTCTATTTATAACAGATATTTCGTTAAAATCAACCATTTCTTTTAGAACACGAAATTGACTTCGATTTTTGATTGTTTCAAATTCATTGGATTCGAAACTCAATTTTATAGCATTTTATAGTAAAGTATATACCATCATAATAAAGCTGATGGTTTCAACTAATTGACGCAATCCACAGTTTGTGCGCTTTTTTGCGGCGCCCATACATTTTTTTAAATTTTCAGTATGACTATCGACTATAACGAAAATTGAAATTTTCGAAAGGTCTTTTAATAGAGGAAGTGATCGTTTTACCAAGTTATTTCATTTTTCATGGATAGTTATCATCGTGTAACTTTTTCTGAGTTTTTTTTAATGAAGGCTTTGTTGAAAGCGCAATATCAACAAATTGATGTAAAATGGAGTAAATGAGGTCGTCCCCGCGACCGTGTTTTAAAAATATATATTAATTGGTTAAGTACATATATTATATTACATTGCCATATAGTGTTTTACAAGAAATTCCATCATCTAACTCGAGTTACTCCAGGAAGACCTGCAAAACATTTTCGAGATTTTTGTGATTGTACCTACTCAAAAACGAAAAATTCATTCAAAGACCAAAAATCATTGCAGCTGCCTTTGGTCTTTCTCCATTACAATTCATTAAGTGCATAGTGCACATGGCTTATAGACTCTACATAAAAGTCTGGCAAGTTAGAGGTGATCAAATTTTTTTTTAAGACCAAGAAGGAGCATATTCTAAAATGAAATGAGTTTAATGGTGAATATGCCTAAACAGCATTTTGGAATTACCAATGATGGCAACACTGCCAGACGTTTTTTTCGACATTCTTCTATAACAACTGAGATAACTGGTGTAAATTTAGAACTGATTCATCGATTTCATATAATTTTAGAAACACTTGCGACTTTTCAATTTATTTAAATGCCTTTGATTTGTTTGTAAAGGATACCAGGGAACTCTATCTTAAGGAATATTATTGGTACAAAATGTATTACATCAGTGTACATATAATTCTTTTTCATGCTAAAGATGTGATAGATATTATCATGTATATAATACCAATTGGCCAACTATCGAAAGAAGCCCAAAAGGCACGAAATAAAGTCAATCGATACTATAGGGAGTACTTCACAAGATAAACTTCGCGGGTGGATACAAATAAGTAGACTATGAATATCATCATTTTGATCCCTATTTAGCAGCATTATGGAGCATACCACGAATAAAAAGAATTAAATGGGGCCAGACGTTTTGTCGGTGCTTTCCCTGCGCACAATAAACGAGTAATATGCCGATTTTCTATATTTTTTCACTATTTTAAACAATAAATTAAACGAAAATTATTTTATAGAACACTTATTATAACTAATTTCAATGAAATGAAATGGGTTTAGTATCATTAGGAATTAAATCCCGCTAGATTGCGACTTTCTTACAGTGTGCGACGGGAGGCCTCGAACCGTTGGCGCAGCGAAGAACCATAGCGTCCTTGACTGCCTCCTACCGAATGTATCACGGCGAGTGTTCTGAAGAGCTCTACAACCTGATCTTACCCTCTCCTTTCCGATCCCGAACAACACGTGCCGGGCAAAGATGCCACTCACACACAGTGGAGAGAATCTTCGCCAGAACTGAGCGTTTCAAAAGATCGTTCCTCTGTCGAACTATAAAAACATGGAACGACCTGCCCGCACACGTGTTTCCCTCATCTTACAATCCCGGGTTCTTCAAGAGGAACGTGAAAAGGCACATCACAGGGTGACAACTTGAGGACCACTGTCAGAAGTGGCCCCCAATCGCTAGATGCGCCAAGGCTTTCCATTAGGCTGGTGGCGACGTCAATTTGGCAAGCTAAAAAAAGAAAAGTGGTCACATGGACGGTCGCCCATCCAAGGAATGGCTACAGTGACAGTTGCTTACTGCAGTGATCGTATACGGAACACTGAGTCTCCACATCACGTCAGTTCACAAGATAAACAATTATAATTTTATAATTTGGAAAGTTGTTGATAGCTTCTTATAAAATAGAAATGATAGCTAAACAAATACTTAATTAAATTTAAAAAGAAAAAAAATATTTGGTGTTTTTTAAGATAGATATCTCTTCTCTACTATCTATACTAATATTATAAAGAGGAAAGATTTGTATTTTTGTTTGTTGGTTTGTAACGAATAGGCTCCGGAACTACTATACCGATTTGAAAAATTCTTTCACTGTTGGGAAGCTACACTCTTTGCGGTGAACATAGGCATATTTTATTCCCGTATTCCCACGGGAACGGGAACTACGCGGGTGAAACCGCGTGACGTCCGCTGGTTCAACATAAATTTATAAAAATAACTGTTATCGACTTATTTCGCCGCCGACGTGTCTTCATCGAGGACTATCGGCCTCCATGACCGGGGGTCTGAGGACGGTGAGAGGGCCGCTCACCGTCCTTACAGAAGCAGGCCCATGACGGCAGCGTGACGTGAGCACTCACGCACGCCCCCCCTTAGAAGCGGGGTCACACCCGAAATCCCCCATAGACGCGGGATTGCGCCCGAACCACCCCCTGGGCGAGGCCGCATTGGCGGCCGTAGGTCTGTTGGGAGTCACGGGACCTCCTTCCTGAGGGCTTACCCGGGGCTCTCAACCATAGGCTGTTAGGCGTGGCGTGAGGTTTTTTTAGTCGGTAAGAGTCCGGCATAACATCCTATGAGGATTTTCCCTCACGTTAAAAAAAAAAAAAAAAAAAAAAGGGCTTCTAAGTCCAAATCTAATTTTTATTCTTTTGGAGCAAAATTCAGTATTTTGTCCATAATAGTACTATAAGGATTTTGTAGGAATTTTTCCCACTTAAATATTGCTGTATGTTTCATCAAAATCGGTTTAGCTGAAATGATAATACAGCTTGACCTATGTTTCACTACAAGCCCTATGCATTGGACAGGTCAAAGTCGATTGGTTATTAGTTTAAATCATCTCGCTAACGAAGACGCGGGCAAAAGCTAGTATTGTCTATAATTAAAAAGAAATAATAAAATTTGTTTTTAATAACTGCAATAAGCGTAAAAGCGCACGTATTTTTAATACTTAATTGTAGAATTACTTTCGGTAGTAAATTTAATACTCTTCTAGTAGATGACGACACGCGGTTTCACTCGCTTAGTTCCCGTTCCCGTGGGAATACGGGAATAAAATATAGCCTATGTTAATCGGGGATAGTGTAGTTTTCAAACAGTGAAATAATTTTAGCCCCTCTCTATAAAATAGATTGCAGAGGGGCTTATGGCGAGACTTGTGTCTGTTGTCTGTGACTCTGTTGCATTAAACTACGTCACTAGGTCACGTGGATCATCTGTTCAAAGTTTGAAATAAAACGATAAATGACAACGTCAATCGGATTGAACTTTCACTTTCACAATAAACGTTTTAGAGAGGGGCAGTCGGGTGAGACCGTCTCACGGCTTCTTGTTTCAAATCGGTAGAGTACGTATTTCTAGCACGTATTAGACTAGCGACCCCGCGCAACTTGGTTTTCAACAACATTACAGATGTACTATTAGTCTTAATAGTCTATAGTGTCTATAATACTAATATTATAAAGAGGAAAGATTTGATTGTTTGTTTGCATCGAATAGGCTCCGGAAATACTGAACCGATTTGAATAATTCTTTCACTGTTGGGAAGTTACACTCTTTGCGGTTCACCGCAAAGAGTGTAACTTCCCAAAATAAAAAAATACGGCAATAAAATATAGCCTATGTTCACATAGGCTATATTTTATTGCCGTATTCCCACGGGAACGGGAACTACGCAGGTAAAACCGCGTGACCTCCATATGTAGGTAAGGTATTTTTGGGAGTCCTGGGACATCCTTTCTCAGGCTTACCCGGGGCTCCCAACCGTAGGCTGTTACGTAAGATACGTGGGGTTTTTTGTCGGTAGGAGTCCGGCATAGTATCCATGTAGGACTTGCCTCCATTGTAAACTCTGGATATCATTTATTGAATCAATTAAAAATAACTCTATGTATTACAGACGAATTTGAGAATGCATGGCCAAATTGGCCAATCCGCAACAAAATTGCTTTGCACTGAGAATTGACGCCATCTCTCGGATAACATTGGAAGTCAAGTATCTAGCGTTGCCGGTTTTTTTAATACCTCACACAGGAACGCGATTATTGTCAAAATAGCAACTCATTAATCTTTTGAGTAATGTAAATGTGCCATCTAGTACATTTTTTGTGATTCTAAAATCTAAGGTGTCTATGTAATATTATATTCGAGTAAAGTTGTCATCTACAGGAGTCTTTGTGAATTTGGACTCAAATGTGCATGAGATTATAGATCTTAAGGGGCCCATGCAATATTGGAGGTGACTGTACCTTCATCTCCATAATTTAAACTGTGTCAAATGTCACCGTCTGCATAATTTTCTTAAACCCGGCCAAGTGCGAGTTGGACTAGCACACAGACGGTTCCGTAGCAAAAAAGCGGCCAAATAATTACGTGTATGAGATAAAATAAAAAATAAATATTCACGCACATTTCACACAACGCTATCTGATCCCAAAGTAGGCTAGGAATAACCTGCTTGTGTTATAGGTGTCATGTCAGACCACGGATATTAGAATAGAATAAAATAGAATAAACTTTATTTGTACACCAAGTTAAAAACAAGTTTACAATAATTTTAACAGAATGTTGTACAAAGGGCGGCCTTATCGCTGTAAAGCAATTTCTGACAGGCATACTTATATTATACTTTTAAATTCATACATATCATCATAGAAACAGCCAGACTCTTGAGACAAACATTTATGGATCACACAAATATTTGTCTCTGGTGGGAATCGAACCCAGGACCTCCAGTGCCGCAGGCGGTATCACTACCGACTGCGCCACAGAGGCAGTGAGAGAGATTATGTTTTCAGTATTTGTTGTTATAGCGGCAACAGAAATACATCATCTGTGAAAATTTCATCTCTCTAGCTATCACGGTTCCTGAGATACAACCTCGTGACGAACATACAGACGTACGGCAAAGTCTTATAAATAGGATCCTGTTTTTACCCTTTGGCTACGGAACCCTTACGAAGTTTTCACTGACGTATGTCGACGTCACTTCCCGTTTTCAATTCATTCGTAAAAATAATATTATTGAGTCCGATTTCCAATAATATAATTAATATCTCCTCTCCATCATGACTTTTATTGTTTTTGACAATAATAATAAATATTATAATATTAGTTTTGGCGATACTTCATTCGGATGTCTGTTTGTGTGTTGCTGAATGGCTGGCACGTGCGAAATTATCTCTCACTAGCGGACGTCACGCGGTTTCACCCGCGTAGTTCCCGTTCCCGTGGGAATACGGGAATAAAACATAGCCTATGTTCACCGCAAAGAGTGTAGGTGTAGCTTCCCAACAGTGAAAGAATTTTTCAAATCGGTCCAGTACTTCCGGAGCCTATTCGTTACAAACTACTACTACTACTACTATCTTCACGCCAAATCCCTTGCGGGGTAGGCAGAAAGAACCGAGCGCCACACGGCACGGTCCATACACACCTCACCTGCTTCTTCAACTTTCATTTTTCTTTTCATGCATGCACGTCGGTTCCTTCGGCTCTTGACACCACCCTCAACTAACACACGATTAATTTGGTCGTGGTAGGTGTGTCGTGGTCTTCCCCGACTCCTACGTCCATCCACTTTCGCGTTGTATATCTGTTTTGTCATTCTTTCATCTCCCATTCGTTCCACATGCCCGAACCATCGTACCATGCCTTTCCTAACTTTAACACCGACACTCTCTTTCAGACCAACTCTCTTTCGTTACAAACAAACAAAAACAAATTTTTCCTCTTTATAATATTAGTACAGATCAGCTTAAAGTTCCAGCGAGCTACTTGAATACAGTTCTGGGACATCCTTCCGAGGGCTTACCCAGGGCTCCCAACCACAGACTGTTGGGCGTGACGTGAGGTTTTTTAGTCGGTAGGAGTCCGGCATAACATCCATGAGGATTTTCCCTCACGTTTGACACACTTCTGGGAAGTCCAGAGTGATCCCAAGAGTTCCCAGGCGGTTCAGTAGTTTAGGTAAGGTAATTTGTCCTGGAGTCAATAAATGCAAGAATTCAGAGTAGGTAATAATATTTTTATTACAATTCACCAGTAATAAACTTATATCTAACTTAAAAATCTATGTACTCATCCGGATTCTGGGTTGGCACTTCCTTTATCCAGGATATGTAAAATACGGCTATACGCCTATATCTTCAATAACTAGCTGCTTAAGGGTAGGTATAGGCAGGGTTTTTTTTTTAAATCTTAACTTGGAAGCTCATTCTGAAAAGAACAAACAATATATTTTATATACACCCTCTTCAACCATAGATTTCCCTAAACTTTCCCTTACTATTATTTTTAACCCCATTTTAAAACATTTAATTTACAAAAGAACATTACCCCCTTTTCTAAATTTCACAAACGCCTGCCTGATAAAATAAATTTACTTAAAATATACTTTTTTACATAAAAATTACCCACAATTAATTTACTTAATAAAATTGATAAAGTTGATGCTTACCAGAGCTTCCGTTTTCACATATAAAAATTTAGTTAAATACTTGGGCTATTAAGCCACTCACTGATTATTTCAGTGGAATATATTTTACAGAATAATTTACTTTGATGTAAAATTTCTTCGACAGTATGAAGTAAATTAAAAAAATTTAGTTAGTTCCTGATTTTTTTTTATTCTACTAATGCGCACGCCTATATATAGCTTACATCCCACCATATCTCCTTCCATCAAATATCCCTACTATGACACTATTAAGGACACACCCCTTATACCGACCTAAGTATAACCATTATACCTACGCTTAATAGCGCCTAATAAACTAATTACAGCAAATCTATGATTTACGCCACAATATCCCCTCCCCAAGAGAAAATTTTGTCCCTATAGACAAAATTTAAGAATACTAATTCAATTTAAAAAATTTGAATTAGTATATAACAATCAATCTATAACAACTGTATTACTTAGATAATGTCTCCCCAAAATAAATAATTTAAATATTCCAATAGAGTAACTCTGATGGTGTTCACAAGATAGATAGAAGAAAAGACGTATTTAAGGCTTAATATTAAGAAATCCAGGTAATACGAACCGCCTGAATGTAATATAGAATATGGCTTAAATTGAAGACTGAGATTTCTATAACCGTCTCAGAGAAGAAAATTTATATAACAACATATGCAACGATGTAATAACATTGTATATGTCTATATAACTGAATGCAATATATTTGCATATGATAAGCAAGCCTTTAAGAGCTTCCTATAGTACCACGTAAATCTGCGAGGGCAAGCTTACCGCTTCCGAGTGGCAGTATTTACTACAAAAAAACCAAGAAACAGAAATATAGCACTGAATACACCTACAGAATCATCCTACCAGAATTCTAACCAAAAATATACAAACAACCCAGAAAAAAAAATCACATTTACCAACCTTAACATTTCACTGAAATCCAAATCCCATATGTAATAACGTTTTCAAAACGTATGCATCACTATTAACATAATGCATGTGAATAAAACTTTCATAACTTTGTAATTCTTAATACTTTGTAATTTTATAAACTCATGGCACGTACACAACTTTCACATAACATGACAATGAATTCACAATGTGACCTCAAGCTTAACAATATTTCGAGGTACCCTCATAAATTTTCACAATTATTCATAAGGTCTCTTACCCACTGACTTAAATTTCTCGTGTATGTTTGACTGTCCGCGACAACATCCTAAAGTAATTTAACGTTCATTTTCAAATAACTGACCTGACATTGTTATTCTTGTCTTACTTACTTTAATTTAACTTGATAAAAATCTAAAAATTAAATGACGTTAATTTTTTTTTTATTAGAATAGGGGGAGAGAAAAAAAATTAACGACGCAGTTTATGTGTATGCAAAGTTACCTACTGACTATTTCAACTTTCATAATTCACCAGACTCACCCATTCCTTTGAATAATGTGCCTTTCATACTCTCATATTCATACCTTTCATACATTCATACATCCTCATACATTTCATGCTCATAAAATACCCATGCACACTTGTGTCATCAATACAATCACATGATGACGCAATTCTTATATACAAGAGAATTTAGCTTTATTTTCATACTAAATCTCAACATTATTCATTAAAACCGTATCCTGTCCTTACACTTGTGGAATTATGTGATGAAATGCAGTCTGTAAGAACCCTAACGATATTCACATGATATTCACAACTACCCATACTTAGGAGAAAAATAAAATCATACTACGATTTACTTTGACTATTTTTAGCTACAATGTTAAATTATTGAATTATTTTATGAGGATTATAATTAATTATTCTTTGTAATTATTAAGTTGGAATATTCGTATTACTAACTGTTATACAGCATTATTGGAATGATTTTAATGATGAATATTTGTTACCTATCCCAACAAATTATATTACTACGGTGGCTATCGATCTAGAAAAGACATAATTTTATGAAGGTGGCAGACAAGCATACGGCCCACCAGAAGGACCGGCGGCCACCGCAGCCTCTGAACATTTGCCTCAACATAGGCGACAAACTCATGCTGCCGACCCTGTAAAACCCTTTTACGACCCTTTTTAAAGAACCCCATACTATTTTTGTAGAAACCGGCTCATAACCGCTAATTACTACTTTATCAGTTAATTTATTTTTATTGAGCAAGAAATACCTAATTTTATTGATAACCATATTAAACGGCTCTGGTAAGCACCGAATCACTCACAATTTTTAATACACAAATCACTTTCTCTATTCACATAGAACTACAATATCATTCAGATTTTCCTGAAACAATACACAAATTATATAAAACAAAACCTACCGTGACTGGTTTGCATTAGATATCTTTAAAACATTAACAACAATTTTACTTCTACAAGAAGGTTCGTAACAATTTTATTAATGTGGGTATATTTTTTGCGTTAAATTTATTACAAGGAATTGTCAAAAACAATGAGGGTAGAATTTTTTCCTTACGATGAACAATACAAAATATGAATATGACTATAAGCCAACAATTATATAATAAAAGATATTCTACTATTACAGTTTCAAGTAATAAATAACTGTAATTAAATTTGGGGACAAGCTACGTTAATAAAATGATGTTATCAAATTTTCAAATTTCGGAATACCCGTTTAGCCAAAAAATGTAAAATGCAAATAAAAAGTTCAAAATTCGGGCATCCAGACTAGCATAGGCCAAGGGCGTCTAATCCTTGAAGTAGCACGAATTTCGGGGGAGGCTACCTGCTAGCGGGAAACACCTTACAACAAAAAATTATTAATTACCTAGGAGTCACTAGACCCAGCAAATCTGTAATACCGCACACAAGCTATCAACTACCAGGACAATTAATTAAGTTCGGGCGCCATGACACACTTCTTGGAAGTCCAGAGTGATCCCAAGAGTTCCCAGGCGGTTCAGTAGTTTAGGTAAGGTAATTTGTCCTGGAGTCAATAAATGCAAGAATTCAGAGTAGGTAATAATATTTTTATTACAATTCACCAGTAATAAACTTATATCTAACTTAAAAATCTATGTACTCATCCGGATTCTGGGTTGGCACTTCCTTTATCCAGGATATGTAAAATACGGCTATACGCCTATATCTTCAATAACTAGCTGCTTAAGGGTAGGTATAGGCAGGGTTTTTTTTTTAAATCTTAACTTGGAAGCTCATTCTGAAAAGAACAAACAATATATTTTATATACACCCTCTTCAACCATAGATTTCCCTAAACTTTCCCTTACTATTATTTTTAACCCCATTTTAAAACATTTAATTTACAAAAGAACATTACCCCCTTTTCTAAATTTCACAAACGCCTGCCTGATAAAATAAATTTACTTAAAATATACTTTTTTACATAAAAATTACCCACAATTAATTTACTTAATAAAATTGATAAAGTTGATGCTTACCAGAGCTTCCGTTTTCACATATAAAAATTTAGTTAAATACTTGGGCTATTAAGCCACTCACTGATTATTTCAGTGGAATATATTTTACAGAATAATTTACTTTGATGTAAAATTTCTTCGACAGTATGAAGTAAATTAAAAAAATTTAGTTAGTTCCTGATTTTTTTTTATTCTACTAATGCGCACGCCTATATATAGCTTACATCCCACCATATCTCCTTCCATCAAATATCCCTACTATGACACTATTAAGGACACACCCCTTATACCGACCTAAGTATAACCATTATACCTACGCTTAATAGCGCCTAATAAACTAATTACAGCAAATCTATGATTTACGCCACACGTTAAACAAAAAAAAACATGCTACTTGAATACATGGGTTGAAATTAACTTTTGAAATTTCTTTTCTGTCGTATTAGCCCCTCTCTATAAAATAGATTGCAGAGGGGCTTATGTCGAGACTTCTGTCTGTAGTCTGTGACTCTGTCGCATTAAACTACGTCACTAAGTCACGTGGATCATCTGTTCAAAGTTAGAAATAAAACTAAAATGACAACATCAATCGGATTGATCTTTCACTTTCACAATAAACGTTAGAGGGGTAGTCGTGTGAGACTGTCTCACGGCTTTTTGTTTTATATATGACTAGCGGACGTCACGCGATTTCACCCCCGTAGTTCCCGTTCCCGTGGGAATATGGGAATAAAATATAGCCTATGTTCACCGCAAAGAGTGTAGCTTCCCAACAGTGAAAGAATTTTTCAAATCGATCCAGTAGTTCCGAAGACTATTCGTTACAAACAAACAAACAAACAAAAAAAAAACAAATCTTTCCTCTTTATAATATTAGTATAGATCACGCCTTTTATCCTCGAAGGGGTAGGCAGAGGTATATGATTTGCCCACACTTCACCTTTAGGTTTAATCCCACGTAATAGGTGGTGAGCCGTATTTAATTGCCGTGTTAATATCAAAGACTTCTATATAAACTGAGGTTTATATAGAAGTCTTTGGTTAATATAGATAGTCGCAGGTTGTGTCTGCCTGCTGTTGAACATTTTCAAGCCGCCTAAAAAGGCCTTCAACTGGCTTAACGACTGCCATTTTACTGGCAACGGACCAACGGCTTAACGTTCCTTCCGAAGCACTGAAACGCTCAAATAAATGTCACAAAGCGGTCACATGGACGGTCACCTATCCAAGGACTGGCCATAGTGAAAGTTGCTTACTACAGTGATCGTTTACAGAACACGCTATAGAGAGGTTTGTGCAAGTACAAAATTTCACTACTTTCTATATAATCATGGAAATTAATCGAATGTATTGAGATGGCAACGACTCTCCTTGAAACTGACCTCGTCGCGGCAAAAAGCCTCGATCGAGAACTGTGTTGGTTTTTTTGAAGTGAAACTTCTTTATCGGCGTTGGAAAAAAATTTGCGTCACGTCACGTCACGATTTTTGGTTACGCGCCATCTTTGTTCTGTTCCCCACCACGGTGGATTCGAATTAAGAGTACTTTATCCAGGGATAGCATGTCATTTAAGGGTTTTTGGACTTTTGGGCTTTTGGACTTTTGGACTTTTGGGTGGGACATTGGTACTTTGGGTCTTTGGGACTTTGGAACTTTGAGACTTTGGGACTTTTGAACTTTTGAACTTTTGGACTTTTGGATGGGACCTTGGTACTTTGGGTCTTTGGGTCTTTGGGACTTAGGGACTTTGGGACTTTGGGACTTTGGGACTTTGGGACTTTGGGACTTTGGGACTTTGGGACTTTGGGACTTTGGGACTTTGGGACTTTGGGACTTTGGGACTTTGGGACTTTGGGACTTTGGGACTTTGGGACTTTGGGACTTTGGGACTTTGGGACTTTTGGACTTTGGGACTTTGGGACTTTGGGACTTTGGGACTTTGGGACTTTGGGACTTTGGTACTTTGGGACTTTGGGACTTTGGGACTTTGGGACTTTGGGACTTTGGGACTTTGGGACTTTGGGACTTTGGTACTTTGGGACTTTTGGACTTTTGAACTTTTGGACTTTTGGACTTTTGGACTTTTGGCCTTTTGGACTTTTGGCCTTTTGACTTTGGACTTTGGACTTTGGACTTTTGGACTTTTGGACTTTTGTACTTTTGTACTTTTTGACTTAATTTAAGGTGAGGTGAAAATTAAGTTTATGAAGAAGTTTCACTTCTTACGTGTGTACACTAAGTACCGTCGAGACCCCTAATGTCGCCTAGGTTACCAAATTTCGCCTGATTTCACAAAATTCAAAATTACCAAGAAACCTATTGATTAAACCTCGCATAAAACTGCTCATGAGCAAGTATATTTCATTCATAGCAAGATTCTTCAGCTAAATTGCGACTAACTTACCTATGTTCATTACAAAAGCTTTTTTTGTGTTGGAAAATGTACTACGTTTTTTGGTCGGTGTAGAAAATTTAGTATTTAAGCAGTGTTGTAGGCAGTGGAATGTTAAACATTTTATTTGACTACAACATACCGTCGTTGTCAAACCAAAATCTGCTATGTGCAACTTTTATGATTTTATCATTTTGACAATTACGACTGGTAAATGTACCAATCTATCGTATGAAAGAACTGCTATGTGCTTATAAGTACTATACGACGCACTATGACAATTTAATAAAATATGCTATGTGTAGCCAGCTGGAATATTGTCAAATAAAATCCGCTAAGTGACCTGATTGCACATAGCATTTTTTTTTTGACCGCGGGCAATTGTCAAACTAGTAAATCGTATGCACATAGCATAATTTTATTCTAAACACACCGCCAATCTTACATTGTAAGATAGAGGGTAAAAGTAAATAAACCATAAAGATGTCATATGAATGTTGTTGTATTTTGCTATTTATTTATGTTAACCCTCAAATTTCATTATGTATCTTGATACGTTATTAAAATTTAATGTGAATTCTTTGGAAATAAACTTTGAGTTACTCATAAGCAGTCAGTTCATAATCTGTGTAAGGTGTGATTCATCAAGTTATAAAATATAGTGCTTAGTACCTGTAGTTTTGTGTATTTACAAAATAAACAGGGGATAGAAATTAGTCAGTTTAGTCTTAAGATCGATCGATGATAAATGTTTCTTCATAAACTTCAAACATCTCCCAAAGAATCAGTGTCTCTAAATCCAGATCCGTTGAATTCAATTGATCTCAAACAGCCCTCTACATCTTCTACATATAGGCAAACAGCGAATCAATACATTCATCCCCTGAAAGAAGCAATAGCTCACAGTTTCCTTCAACGACCAAGCGGAGGTGTTACGTTATTTACAGCTGTGGTAATGTTAACAGAGCATCTAATGAAATCCCTGTACAGGAATTGAGAGTGACTAGGAATATGCCAAGCAGCTCTCAAGAAGATGTAGTAGAGGGCTGATTGAGATCAATTGAATTAAACCGAT
Organism: Miltochrista miniata; assembly: GCA_933228765.1. Classification (NCBI taxonomy): domain Eukaryota; kingdom Metazoa; phylum Arthropoda; class Insecta; order Lepidoptera; family Erebidae; genus Miltochrista; species Miltochrista miniata. The sequence goes on from OW121777.1 coordinate 15,212,965, forward strand.
CTGTATTTCGAGACACAGATTTTTCGGGAGATGTTTAAAGTTTATGAGGAAACATTTAACATTGATCACACTTAAAACTAAACTGACTAATTTCTTTCTCCTGTTCATGTCACACCTCTACGCAGTTTAATAGAGTTGGTTTTATAGTTTTCCAGCTGGATGGTCATGGTGGCGATGTCATACGAACATCTCAACACCTCGATATATCGCCAGTCGACAAGACATCGCTGCAGAGCGTCCAGGACCGCCCTGGTTTCGACAGAGTCGAAGGCCTTCTCGTAATCCACAAAAGCCATCTCGTAATCTACAGCGGCTGATTGTACTCATTGGTCTTCTGTACCTACAGTCTGCGGAACAGTATGGATGTGGTCAACGGTACTGAAGACTTTTCGAAACCCGGCTTGCTCTTTTGGCTGAAACTCGTCGAGCTTTCCGGCGAGGCGATTTGTGACTACTTTCGAGAACAACTTGTAAACATGGCTCATGAGTGAGATGGGTCTGTAGTTCTTCAGTAAGGTCTTATCACCTTTCTTGAAAAACAGAGCCACCGTACTCCCGCTCCGTGGTTTAGGTGTTTGTCCCTGTTGGAAGACAGAATTAAAGATACTCGCTAGCTCTTTTAGGACCGGAGTCCCCCCTGCCTTTAGGAGTTCAGTCGTAATTCCGTTCTCCCCAGGGGACCTGTTATTCTTTAGTTGCCCGAGAGCCGCTCCGATCTTGTCCTGGTCGATGTCCGGAACGTCCTCGGTATAGTGGCGCGTTAGTGTTAGGGCTCAGTGGTCACAATCAGTACGACCTGTCGGTCTTTTTGTCCGTGATGCATACAGATCTATGTAAAAGCTCTCAATTTTCTCTGACCTTCATGTCACGGTATTGCCACCCGCTGTCTTTAATTTCGCCAGACGGGGTCTTCCAAGGTGTTGGACAAAGACCTTGGCACCCCTGTTCATCTCAATCCTAGCCTCGACGACGCTGGTGTTGTGTCGTCTGAGGTCACGTCGTATTAGCTTGTGGATTCTTTTCTTGTGGTTCAAATCTCTCTTATCTGACACTTTTCGGCTTTATCATGAACGTTACCAGAAGTTTCCAGCAGATCAAAACGGTTTTGAAGTTCCAATTGGAACTTCAAAACCGTTTCTATCAGCACCTGAGTTTATTTGGGCCATGGTAGTTCGGAGAGTAGGCTTCATCACCCGGGCCCTCTCGGCGCTCATGTCTAAATTTAAAGATGCTCGGACAAGTCGGTGATCACTGCCAATATTAAACCTGTGATCACAGAGAGATACACTTCCTGTCCGTCATGATGAAGTCCATCTCGTTCCTTGTGACCTTGTCGGGGCTTCGCCAAGTCCACTTTCTATGGGGCTCCTTCTTAAAGAATGAGTTTATCAAGAAAAGCCCCTGAGACTCAAGAAAGTTGACAAGCATAATATTAAGATCTTTTTATTTAAAACCTGTTATGCGAATGTAAATTGACACTTTAAAATCTGCTATGTGCAAAAAATACTTAAAAATAAAAATATAAAATAAGTTGTTACAATTTATTATCATACAATCTTATGACATCTAGTGTATCATTGGTGCCTTGAAACCTGAATAGTTTTAAAAATTTCCTTTCGTATAAAATTTTACAGGATAACTTCTTTTTGCAATATCTCAAATTCATATTTTTGCACATAGCAGAAATTAGTTTGACAACGACGATACATTTATTTGGCTGTAATATAACGTAATTATTTTTTATCTAGCGTACAATTTGAGCTCAAAATGGCATAAAATGCTGCCGAGGTGGTAGTGACGGTCACATTGTTACCAATCTTCGCCTACCCGTAGGGTTGTCAATTCTAAAATCACGTTATTAGTAATAAAATGTATAGTAATGACCATGTTAGTTTAAAATCATATAGGTATTGTGAATTCTGTTGTGCTATGAATGCAAATGACGCAGTGAGAATTTCTTAGGTTGGGACTTTGAAAAACCAACCATCTCCGATGAATTTTTCGTAAAATTCAATGTGAAACACCTTTTCTGAGAGATACAGGATTCTCAACTTGGTTATCTGATGAGCAAATTGTGGGTACTATTGACTAAGTGACTTCATTTTTTATTGTAGATGATTATTTTTTATAACAATTATTTTCTTAATTCATTAATCACCTTTTTCACAGTAAGGCAAGTTACCAAGAATTGTGACAACCCTATCAAAGTTAGATCAATTGTATGGAACATCTTCAAATCGCTTCCAAATTTCGCCTACTATACATTTTTTAAAGAAATTGTGTCTTTATTGCGTTCCGGGTAAGGTTAATATTTCTTTTTTCGGATTCTAAATTTAATAGCCTAGTTGACAACAAACATAAGCTTAATAAGACCCCGTAATATACCGTAGGCGAAGTTAGGAAAAAGACCGAAACTTCGCCTATGACCTTTAGAGTCAATTTGTAGCCTAATTATAATGATATTCGATACTTACATCGTCTAAAGTAATAGCCTGTGTTAAGTAAAATCGTTTTTTACTCAAGTCAATTTAAAATACTTTCAAAATAAAAAGATATGATGAAAAAAGTGTCAAAACCCAGGCGAAATAAGGGGTCTCGACGGTACACGCAATTTTTTTGTTACGGCTAGCATAATAAACCGGTCAAGTGCGAGTTGGACTCGCGCATGAAGGGTTCCGCACCATTCTATACTAATATTATAAAGAGGAAAGGTCTGTTTTTTTGTTTGTTTGTTTGTAACGAATAGGCTCAGGAACTACTGGACCGATTTGAAAAATTCTTTCACTGTTGGGAAGCTACACTCTTTGCGGTGAACATAGGCTATATGTTATTCCCGTATTCCCACGGGAACGGAATCTACGCGGGAGAAACTGCGTGACGTCCGCTAGTTATTTTATACAACTCTAGCCGATGTAATGTAGTTTCAGCCTTTTAGTTTCCGTTCCCGTGGGAATATGGGAATAAAATTATAGCTCATGTCGCCTGGGGATAGTGTAACTTCCCAACAGTGAAAGATTTTTTCAAATCAGTTCAGTAGTTTCGGAGCCTATTTAACGCAAATAAACTAACAAAACAACCCAATCATAATATTAGTAAGATTAGACAAATTCTGGTTTTAGTATTGCAGCGGAGCTTATGGCGAGACTTGTGTCTGTAGTCTGTGACTCTGTTGCATTAAACTACGTCACTAGGTCACGTGTATCATCGTTAAAAGTTTGAAATAAAACACAAAAATGACAACGTCAATCGGATTGAACTTTCACTTTCACAATAAACGTTAGAGGAGCAGTCAGGTGAGACCGTCTCACGGCTTCTTGTTGAGTACGGAAACCTAAAACGATACCTACTTAATGAGCTTAACAGTAAAATTTTCAAACTGTAAAAGATCCCGGGGGTTTTTAAATAGAAATCAGACCATTTTTCGGACTTTTTATTTAACACCTAAATACCTAAATAAAATATTCACGCACATTTTGCGGCTTTGCACACAACCATGAATGTACAGGGTGTGGCGTAAATAGTGGTCGAAACGTCAGGGTGTGATAGAACAGGTGCCCCACTATAACATACTGCAATTTCATTCAAATTTACCCTAGGGTTACAGAAAAAAAGAACTTTTTTTGAAAAATCGTCCGTTTTTTGTAAAGTTGTCTGTAGATTATAGGAAAACCGCTATTTCTGCTTTCGGTTTTTTATATCTTAAAGCTAAATACATAAGCTATCAAAAAAAAATAGTTTATTAAATTCCACCACAAACGTTTCGAATAAAAATAAGTTCATCTCAAGTTTCTCTCTTTCTCTCACAAAGTTCTTTTTTTCGTAACCCTTGAGTAAATTTGGATGAATTGTAGTACCTACCTATGTTATAGTGGAGCACCTGTTCTATCACACCTTGACGGTTGGACCACTATTAACCCAACACCCTGTATATCTATTTGATTCCAAAGTAAGCTACGAATAACGTACTTTTGTGTTATAATATAGGAATCGGACCACGGATATTAATACTTACATACTTTAAATATGTCACATTCTTTTCATACATAGAAACATCCAGAATCTCAAGATAATTATCTACGAATCACAAAATATTTGTCTCCGGTGGGAATCGAACCCAGCTTTACATTTCGACCTCTAAACCAACATTAAGGTAGTCATTTCATATCCATATAAAGACTTCCAGTGCCTACCGTACAATAGCTAGCATCCTTGACCCGGTTTCGCTCGCATCCTTGAGCGACAAGGCTCTGTGACACCGAGGTCAGACGTACCATTCGATATGAAAATCGTTGTTTTGATTATAATAATGTCATGGCTTAAATAACTTGGTATATGGTGGGTATAGAAGCGCTCGTGGCCCCGCGAACTTGAGTTTTCTGTAAACGATCACTGCAGATGCAACTTTTACTATGGTTAGTCCTTGGATGGGTGACCGTTACGGTTCATGTGGCCACTTTGTGACATTTATTTGAGCGTTTCCGTGCTTCGGAAGGCATGATAAGCCGTTGGTCCCGGTTGCCAGTAAAATGGCAGTCGTTAAGACAAGTTGAAGGCCTTTTTAGGCGGCTTGAAAATGTTCAACAGCAGGCAGTCACAACCTGCGCCTGTCCATCTCAACACGGCAATACGGCTCACCAGTTCACCACCTATTACGTGGGACAAATTGTAAAAAGGTGAAATGTGGGCATACCTATAATCTGCCTAACCCTTTGGGGATAAAGGCGTGACCAATTGTATGTATCTATGGTGGGTATTATTTTTTCGTTGATTCGGGGGAGCTTAATGGGAAGTCATTTCTTTTACATTCGCTTTAAAAACATTATATACTTACTGCTCGTTCGCTCTAACTTTGCCGCTCGGCTCTATACTAAAGTCGAATTTTTAATTAGACGAAGTACCTAAATTGACAGCAACTAATGTCACTTCTTCATACAATGTTGCGTATTTTCTATGACGAAGTGACATTAGCTACTGTCAATTTACTTCGTGTAATTAACAATTCGGGTATACGCCTCTACGCCAGCGGCAAAGTTAGAGCGAACGGGTAGTAAAAGATAGTTGTAAAGGGGCTCCCATAATCGTGATTACTAAATTCGTAGACAAAGATACTTTTGCATTTTGCTTGAGGTGAAATCAGTCTCAAATTTTGCCGGTTTTGAATATGAGCGTGAGAGAGACATGAAAGTTAAATATGAATTGACATTTACTAGCAAATTTCCGTTTACGCTTTTCCCAAATCCTGGGAAACCTGGGGCGTCATTCCGAAGGTTTACCCGGGTCTTCCGACCGTAGGCAGAGGTAGGATGGTTTTGGCACGTAAAAGTCGGCATAGCATCCATTTAGGATTTCTAAACGTTAAAAAGGCCTTTCTCAATTCTCAACTCACGGTTTTGCTCCTTCCGCATCCAGTCCCGGCTCACGACCTTTTGTAGGTCGTTGGTCCCTATGGGCGTTTGGGAATCCAAAAATAACATAAATTAAATGTTGATAAAAGGTGAAACCAAGAATAAATTCTGAATGGATGACATTTTCCATATTTATAAATACTACAGCATTCGACCTGTCAGAGTACCGGCCAAGGGGTGTATCGTCACACAGTTAAACCTTCGTAGTTCCCGTTCCCGTGGGAACACAGGAATAAAAATAGCCTATGTCACCCGCGGATAGATTAGTTTTCCAACAGTGAAAGAATTTTTCAGATCGGTTCAGTAGTTTCGGAGCCTATTCGTTGCAAACAAACAATCAAATCTTTCCTCTTTATAATATTAGTGAAGATAATAATATATTAGGTAGTTTAGATGTAGCTCTTGGGACATCCTTCCGAGGGCTTACCCGGGACTCCCAACCATAGGCTATTGGGCGTTACGTGAGGTTTTTTAGTCGGTAGGAGTCCGGCATAGCATCCATATAGGATGTTCCCTCACGTTAAAAAAAAGGTAGTTTAGATGTCTTTTTTTGCGTGTGAAAATCCTAAATTGATGCTATGCTGGACTCCTACCGACTAAAAAACCTCACGTATCCTACCTAACAGCCTATGGTTGGGAGCCCCGGGGAAGCTACACTACCCTTGTATGACATAGGATATTTTTGATTCCCCTCTTCCCACGGGAACGGGAACTACGCAGGTGTAACTGTGTGACGATACACCGCTGCATCGCTTTTTTTTTTTACGTGAGGGAAAATCCTCGAAGGATGTTATGCTGGACTCTTACCGACTAAAAAACCTCACATATCATGCCTAAGAACCTATGGTTGGGAGCCCCGGGTAAGCGGTCGCGTCGGAAGGATGTCCCAGGAGCTACATCTAAACTACCTAATATATTATTATTTTCGCTAATATTATAAAGAGGAAAGATTTGATTGTTTGTTTGCACCGAATAGGCTCCGAAACTACTGAACCGATTTGAAAAATTCTTTCACTATTGGAAAGCTTATCTATCCGCGGGTGACATAGGTTATTTTTATTCCCGTATTCCCACGGGAAAGGGAACTACGAAGGAATACTACCGCTTGGCCGGTATTCTGACATGCCGAACGCTGTAGTATTTATAAATATGGAAAATGTAGGATGTCCCAGGGTGTCCCGGCAGACTTTGGCGAACACCTTGTCTTGCTAGTGGCATAGCTGAAGCCTTGATGATATGGAGCAAGTTTACAAGCTACTAGTCATCGAGCTTTATAGGGTTCCGTACCTAAAGGGTAAAAACAAGATCCTATTCATGAGACTTCGTCCGTGTGTTCGTCACGAGGCTGTATCTCATGAACCGTGATAGCTAGAGAGATGAAATTTACACAGATGATGTATTTCTGTTGCCGCTGTAACAACATTAATAAAAACAGTAAAAAAGGGAAAGATTAAGAGGGGCGCCCATACAACAAACGTGATCCCTCATCTTACAATCCCGGGTTCTTCTAGCGGAGCGTGAAGAGGCACATCTTGGGGCTGTCAACTTGAGGACCACTGTCAGAAGTCTTACGGACGATGACGGCTTTCCATCAGACTGGCGACGTCAATTTGGCGAGCTAAATATGAAAAAAAAAAGTGATTCTTGACAGTTTTTTCTGTACGGAACCTTCACATGCGAATCCGACTCGCACTTGACCGGTTTTTAGTTGCCAGTTTCTAAACATAATTTTACTTTCATAAGCTGTTTTCAATTTCGTTATCAACAATCTGTTTGATTGTCAAGCAGCCCTGATCTCCGCAAGCCAAGGATTTAAGGGGCGGTTAACCCGCACAAGTAGGCATTTGGCGCTCCCCTCGCCCCGGGCGCAAGCCACACCGCGCGCCGGCAGCGGCAGTCCACTCTCATGCCACAGTATACAGTATAGTAGAAAGAAACAGCATGCTAACTTTGTTTGACGTAGTAAATGCATCTAACTTTGTTAAGTGTAGTGATTTATTAGTTTCGTAAATAAAAATAAATGAGTTAATCGTAAATAAATTATGTATATTATACTATTATTTTTAAGCTAAAGAGTTTGTTTGTTTGTTTAGTTGTTCTAACTCTAGAGTCTAAGAGACTGCTAGTTGAATTTCAAGAGTTTCTTAACAGAATGTCCATTTTTGAAAAATACCAAAATATATAACATCACGCTAAGGCGAATAAGAGCTTAGCAGCAACGAAACATTTTTCGACAACTAGGATATTTCATTTCTTTTGAGAGTTTCCATTGCGTACGTTTGTTACAGTTGCGTAAAAAATGTAAATTACATAATAGCTGGTCATAAAAATTTCTAAAGTTTTCTAAAGTTAGTATGCTAAGTATGAATCACGGGATCATTGTGCAATCCAAAATGGCCGCCGCGGTGTAATCACAAAATTTCATGATGGGTGTCGTTTAAAGGGTTTTTTGGTATGCTGAGTACGAATCACGTACTAATTTAGCAATCCAATATGGACGCCGCGCCGTAATCACAAAATGTCATGATGGGTATCGTTTAAGTGGTTTCTTGGTATGCTGAGTACGAATCACGTGATAATTTTGCAATCCAATATGGGCGCCGCGCCGTAATCACAAAATTTCATGATGGGTGTCGTTTAAGGGTTTCTTGGTATGCTGAGTACGAATCACGTGATAATTTTGCAATCCAAAATGGCGGCCGCGTTGTAATCACAAAAATTCATGATGGGTATCGTTTAAAGGGTTTTTTGGTATGCTGAGTACGAATTACGTACTAATTTTGCAATCCAATATGGCCACCGCGCCGTAATCACAAAATTTCATGATGGTTATCGTTTAAGGGGTTTTTTGGTATGCTGAGGACGAATCACATGATAATTTTGCATTCCAAAATGGCCACCGCGCCGTAATCACATAATTTCGTAATGAATATCGTTTAATGGGTTTTTTCGAATGCTGAGTACGAATAACATGATCATTTTGGAATTCAATTTGGCCGCCTAAGCTATTTAGGCCCACTTGCGCGGAGAGTCGAGTTAAATATATAAATATAGAGTTAGTAAGCTCTGAGTTAAATAAATAACTTCTTAACTCTGACCACGTCTTGCACAGTTGCAAATTGGCACGCGGTTAACTAACTCACAGTAAACCGAACAAGTTTTTTTAGTCTGTGTCGTTCCATGCAATCCAACCACACACAAATGTTAGAACGAAGAATGGAACATGTGTCTCTATCTCTTTTACACTACAGTCTGCTACGTATGATTTACGATACTACCATACTTACGATACTACCATTTACGATACCAATCATAAAATTTTGTGATTACGGTGCGGCGGGCATATTGGATTGCAAAATTATCACGTGATTCGTACTCTGCATACCAAAAAACCCCTTAAACGATACCCATCATGAAATTTTGTGATTATGGCACGGCGGCCATATTGGATTGCAAAATTATCACGTGATTCGTACTCAGCATACCAAAAAACCCCTTAAACGATACCCATCATGAACTTTTATGATTACGGCGCGGCGGCCATCTTGTATTGCAAAATTAGTACGCGATTCGTACTCAGCATACCAAAAAACCCCTTAAACGATACCCATCATGAAATTTTGTGATTACGGCGCGGCGGCTATATTCGATTGCAAAATTATCACGTGATTCGTACTCAGCATACCAAAAAACCCCTTAAACGATACCCATCATGAAATTTTGTGATTACGGCGCGGCGGCCATATTGGATTGCAAAATTATCACGTACTTCGTACTCAGCATACCAAGAAACCCCTTAAACGATACCCATCATGAAATTTTGTGATTATGGCACGGCGGCCATATTGGATTGCAAAATTATCACGTGATTCGTACTCAGCATACCAAAAAACCCCTTAAACGATACCCATCATGAAATTTTGTGATTACGGCGCGGCGGCCATCTTGTATTGCAAAATTAGTACGCGATTCGTACTCAGCATACCAAAAAACCCCTTAAACGATACCCATCATGAAATTTTGTGATTACGGCGCGGCGGCTATATTCGATTGCAAAATTATCACGTGATTCGTACTCAGCATACCAAAAAACCCCTTAAACGATACCCATCATGAAATTTTGTGATTACGGCGCGGCGGCCATATTGGATTGCAAAATTATCACGTACTTCGTTCTCAGCATACCAAAAAACCCCTTAAACGATACCCATCATGAAATTTTGTGATTACGGCGTGGCCGCCATGTTGGATTGCGAAATTATCATGTAATTCGTAGACATTTTAATGCATTAGGTAGCTGGTTACCATGTCGTGAAAACACTTAAAAAGTAAAAGATCACCACATTTTTACCATGAGTCGCGTATGTATTTGTAACGGTTAATCTAATTACATTTTGCCCATTACTGATATTTTTATACTGTGGCGCGATTTCAACGTAATTTGGCATAATAATTACGAAATAGTTGCGAAAAAAACTGACACAGGTCCTGCCTCCACAAGCGCCAGGGCGAGACTGATCGGCCGTCAGCGGCGCAATTCTATTGCGTTTGGTAGATATTCGTACATGATAACTATGTAAATAGTTGTTTATAGAAAAACGCTCGGAAAATGTGTATAAAAACTTAATACCTTTAATTGAGTGCAAAAAAAATATATAAAATGTTAATAGTTTAGCCACAGTATTGAAAAAACTTTCCTGAGAGAGTCAACTTTGGGATTTTTTTCTATCTAGTGAAATTTATTGGATCGTGTAACGGGCTCGGAATATGTTTAGCTTATATCCTTAACTATTATATATATATTTTTCAGATTTAAAAACCCTTTACTTTTTGAATAGGATTGTTTCAAAAAACTCAAAATCTGACCCACGCGGCCTTAAATTGAGCATTCAAACTGTATGGTATTATCATGTTAATTGTTATGGCGCGTGTAACCCCTGTATAACCCCTATTAGTGTATAGAATATATAAATAAGTAATATTATTTGGGACAAATTTATACAAGCTATCGAAGCGCTCGTGGCCTCGCGGACTCGGTGTTCTGTAAACGATCACTGCAGTAAGCAGCTTTCACTATGGCCGGTCCATGGATGGGTGACCATCCATGTGATCACTTTGTGACATATATTTGAGCGTTTCCGTGCTTCGGAAGGCACGTTAAGCCGTTGGTCCCGGTTGCCAGTAAAATGGCAGTCGTTAAGCTAAGTTGAAGGCTTTATTTCAACAGCAGGCAGTCACAACCTGCGCCTGTCCATTTAAACACGGCAATACGGCTCACCGCCTATTACGTGGGACAAATTATACAAAAAGGTGAAATGGGGGCATATAATATGCCTCTGTCTACCCCTTCGGGGATAAAGGCGCCATATGTATGTATGTATGTTTATACAGCGTCATCTAGTGTAAAATAAGTAAGAAACCTTATTGACGTAAAACTTCTTTAGGCGCGACTAGGGGTAACTCAGACGAAGCAGGCCCATGACGGCAGCGTGACGTGAGCTACTCACGCACGCCCCCCCTTAGAAGCGGGATCACAGCCGAACCCCCCCAAAGACGCGGGATGGCACCCGAACCACCCCCTGGGCGAGGCCGCAGTGGCGGCCGTAGGTCTGTTGTGAGTCCCGGGACATCCTTCCGAGGGCTTACCCGGGGCTCCCAATAGTGTTGCCAGGTGTCCCGATTTGGGCGGAACGTCCCGATTTTCAGGGGTCTAAGGACACGTCCCGATTTGTACTTGATCGGGACGCTAAATGTCCCGATTTATGATAAATAACCAAGAATAAATATGTGTTAATATAATGGGCAGTCAATCACCTACTCTACTTAAAATGTATAAAAATACTGGTTAGTTACTCATTAACTCCAAGCTGTATTATACAAAAGATAAAGTAGTTATCTTTTGCGACGTAAATATACATAGTAGTTAAACAGAGATTCGTCGAAATTCGGGGTGAAATGGGGTGGCAGCAAGATATAATACATTGTACGAAAGAAAAAAGCTAATTCTTCTATATCTTAAAATTCAGCAATAGAAATAAACGATCATCGTGTTTTAGATTTTAAACGCCCAGTACTAGCCCTTTTTTACAGTTTTGAAGGTTTACTACATTTTAAAACTGTACAAGTCAACATTTTAAAAGTTGCCTTTCCGCAACAAATTAAGTTACCGTATGAAGGACTTTTTTAATGTATGCCCTAACTAAGGCGGTGTAACGATTTATTGATTAAAATATACACTGAGACACATTTTTTAAAGCCGGTCTGGTCTGGCTTTAAAAAATCTGTCTCAGTAAGAGTAAAACAATCAACGTATGTTACGATTTGGTCTCGAAATAGAAAATAACACTGAAATTTCAAAATTACACATATTAACACATTAAATTAGGAGTTCATCTTTTAGGCTATTTCAAATACGATTAGGACTACAGCCACGAAACGAGAAAAGAGGTTTATTATATATTACCGTTTTTGGAAATTCCACCCCTGAGGGATAAATAGGAAGTTATTTGTGATTTTGGAACTGGTAGGGCTATTTTGTATTACGTTTGGAAATTCTTCATGGATGCAATGCTAGATTCTCATCGACTAAAACCACGCAGTTCCCTACCACTGCCCTGCCCTACAACAAAGATTCCTGACAGACTTTGGCTACCACCGCGGCCTCAAAGGAGTTCGAGTACTATTCCACGTCTCGAGGGTGTTGTTTGGGTTTTGTGATGATATCCTGCTTTTTTCGTCACGCCGCGCCGTCGCTTTGAGTCTGCTTATGTAAGAACAACGAGTAGCCCTTTTGAAGTCTCCAGGTCCCCGGTCGTGGAAGCCGATAGTTTTGGGCGAAGACAACTCTGCGGAGCCCTTTGCAGACTGCGGAACTCTGGTGGTTTCCTCTCGCTCAACCCGTTCTCTCCCCGCTGTCTCTTTTTCGATCAAGACACGACGGCGTTCCACTACTTCCCGTTGGAGATCATAGCTCGCACGTCTCCAGCTAAAGTATCTACGAGGATCTGGCGCACTTCACCAATGTGAGGAGCGCTGTGTCTAGTGCTGACACTAAGCTGTGTCTCCCGGTGTATTTGCCACGGATATTTGCCGAAGCACCCGTGCCCGGTAATCATCTGTGACAACAGGTAGGTGAGGTTGCCATGGCTCGTCTCCAGCCACTTTTCCATCACCGGTCTGATCACCTTGATTGTGGCGTTTCCCCATCTTGGTTGTTCAAGTCGCACCTTTCAAAACTCGTATGATTTCTGGCAGAGATGGGACCGCTGAGCCTCGATTTCTTGCGCCATTTAATGAATGACACAATTGCCCTCGCTTCCAGGTCCATAGAGGAGTTCCGGTAAAACGGTTAGGGCTACAATAATGAAATGAGCGTCTATATGAGCGTCAAAATTGGCGTCATTGCTTCAATCTAAGACAGGTGTTAATTTGAAAATTATAAACCCCCGATCCCGCGACTGCTTTAATAAACCCAAACATGGCCTGTAATTTCCTGAGTAATTTTTTGTAGAATTCCTTCTTCCACTTAAGAAGTGAGCTGAAGAACCATCCCGGTATCGAACAAGAAACCGCAACTAATCGCTGAAATTTTTACAAATGAGATATATCTGTTGCGGTTATAACAAAAAATTCTAAAATCAGAAAAAAGGGGTTTATGCCCCCCCCCCCCCCCAATTCTTTAAACCCCACAACAAAAGAGATTTTTTGTTGTTTTTTGGTATGGAACTCTCTTGTGCGCGAGTCCGACTCGCACTTGGCCGTTTTTTTTATTTTGTACCGATTTAAAACCCTTAGTCCCGATTATTTTTACCCTTTGCACCGATTTTCATCTGATAGGACCTGGCAACACTAGCTCCCAACCACAGGCTGTTAGGCGTTACGTGAGGTTTTTAAGTTGGTAAGAGTCCGGCATAACATCCTCTGAGGATTTTCCCTCACGTAAAAAAAAAAAGGGGTAACTCAGATTTTTCTTAGATTTCTTGGCATTCCATGGATGGGGTGTGCGGACGCCGGGTCCATAGCGTGGCGGCGGGTGGAACACCCCGACGGCGTCTGGAACTTGCAACCCAGCAGAGTAGGTTTAGGGTGGTTACCTTACTATGCGCATAAACTATCACCTTCCACCGTCAGCAATGTTCCCCCCCCCCCCCCCCCCGTGCCCAACCAAATTTAGATCCAATGAATGCCGTTTTGAATATTCGTTTTAGTGAAGAGCTTACTGAAGCTCTTGGCAATTCGAGGTCGTTTAAATTAAGTATACAGGGATTTAGCTGGAATTCCCCTTGCTCCTACTTCTACGGCATAGAGTTTAACCATAGCCATTTTCGGCTAACTCTTGGTCATCAAGTCAAAGTATCTTTATTTATCTACATGGCGTAATACTTTTGTAGAGGAAGGATTGGGAATGCTCTTCCAACACACAAAGGGAGGATCCTCCGACCAGGCTTTCATATCGCGATGCAGGACTTCAGTTGATCTTTGCTATGTGGCGGTCGCCACACTTTATTAACTGATTCTATACTGGCAATAAACATACACATGGGCACACCTTTATCTCTAAAGTGATAGACAGAGGCATACTACTCGTACACATTTAGGCTTGTCTGCCACCTTAGTGGTATAATAAAACGACTATACGCTCGTAAACAGAAATACCACAAACTGGTCACCCATCTCGGTACTAGCCATAGCTAAGGATCCTTAATGATATTTTACAGAATACTGTGTTAGCAGGACATTAAACTAGCCAAATTGACATCGCCAGCCTGATGGTAAGCCATGGCGCATCTAGCTATTGGGGGCCACTCTCACAGTCCGTAACACTTGTGACAGCGGTCCTCAAATTGTCACCCTGTGATGTGCCTCTTCATGCTCCGCTTGAAGAACCCGGGATTGTTAGATGCAGGAAACACGTGTGCGGGCAGGTCGTTCCAGGTTTTTATAGTTCGACAGGGGAACGATCTTTTGTTACGCTCATTCTGGCGAAGATTCTCACCACTGTGTATGAGCGGCATCTCTGCCCGGCACGCGTTGTTCGCGATCGGAAAGGAGATGGTGGGATCTGGTTGAAGAGCTCTTCAGAACATTCGCATAGCTCGAGGCCTTCCGTCACCTCAGGACAACCAATAATTCGGAGAGCTTGAAGAACCCGGGATTGTTAGACAAGGGAAACAGCATAAACACTTATTTATTAACCCCCTTTTTTTTGTCTAACGTGAGGGAAAATCCTCATGGATGTTATGCCGGACTCCTACCGACTAAAAAACCTCACGTAACGCCCAACAGCCTGTGGTTGGGAGCCCCGGGTAAACCCTCGGAAGGATGTCCCAGGACTCCCAACAAACCTACGGCATCGCTCAGGGGGTGGTTCGGGTGCTATCCCGCGTCTTTGGGGGGTATCGGGTGTGATCCCGCTTCTTAGGAGTGGGGGGTGGGGGAGCGTGCGTGAATCCCTCACGTCACGCTGCCGTCATGGGCCTGAGTGGCAAGTGCGAGTTTCGGCGTGCGCCTGTCGACATTCACGGGTGAGCGCGTTATCGCCGATTTGTATGGAATCGAGACAAGTTCCCGCGTTTACAGCTAGGTGGCGGGGTCTCAATTCCATACTTATTGGCGCGCCGTGAATGTCGACAGGCTCACGCAAAAACTCGCACTTGCTACTCTGCTTCTGTAAGGACGGTGAGCGACCCTCTCACCGTCCTTAGGCCCCTGGTTTATTAATCCTCTAGGGAAAACGAGAGATGTTACCATTGAACCAATATACCCGTATAGGTTACCTATATATTTTTGAAGTGGAAGTGTCTTAAAACGCGGTAGACATTTCTAATTTCTATAGATACTTATTGGAAAAAAACCACTTGTGGTACTCACGCTACTTGCTACGCTTAATAAAACCTTGACCCTGTAAACACAAAATATGTTGGTAGGTAGGTATTAGGGAATGCAATCCCGCAACAAGATTGTAATCCCGGTATTTGCGGGACTGAGCAATCTCAGTCCCGCGGGATCCCGGTATTTGCGGGATCCCGCATATTTCTGAAAGTAATTGAGAAAAGAATAGAATTCCGTATCATACATCCATCTAGAACTGAAAAATAGTCACCCCCTTAATCCCCGAAGGGGTAGGCGGGACGAGGCATATGGTCACATCTCATGCCTAATGTCCTTTTCTCAAAATGTCCCATTCTCAAAATATGTGCACTACAATATTAACCCCGCTCAATCCGACTTGGATAGGTTAGGTTAGAAGGCTAAGGCCGGAGCGAGCGCAGCGAAGCTTCCACATTAGCCTTCGTGGTTATTTTTTTTATAACCTAACTTAACCTATCAAATAGGATTGAGCAGAGTTAATCCTGTAGTGCACATATTTGGTGAAAGGGTCATTTTGAGAAAAGGACATTCCGCGAAAAGGACATTTTGAGAAAAAGACATTTCGAGAAAAGGACATTTTGGTAAAAGGACATTTTGTGAAAAGGACATTTTGTGAAAGGACATTTCGAGAAAAGGACATAATGAGAAAGGACATAATGAGAAAGGACATTTCGAGAAAAGGACATTATGAGATGAGACGAGCCGGGCCTTCAACTTGACTTAGCTGCCATTTTACCGGCAAACGGGACCAACGGTTTGACGTGCCATCCGAAGCACGGCAACGCTCAAATAAATGTCACAAAGTGGTCACCCATCTAATGTAGGCCGGCCATAGTAAATGTAACTTACTGCAGTGATCTTTTACAGAACACTGAGTCCGCGGGGTACAAGTAAAAATAAATTATTTAATATTACTTTTGTATTGAGATTATTAAACGGATATACATATCTATACTAATATCATAAAGAGGAAAGATTTGTTTTTTGTTTTTTTGTTTGTTTGTTTGTAACGAATAGGCTCCAGAACTACTGGACTGATTTGAAAAATTCTTTCACTGTTGAGAAGCTACACTCTTTGCGGTGAACATGGGTTATATTTTATTCCCGTATTCCCACGGGAACGGGAACTACGCGGGTGAAACCGCGTGACGTCCGCTAGTAAGTAATAAAATAGCTACTGCAAATTATTAGAAGCGCAGAAAACGACTCCTAACTTTACATGTCAGATAGCACGCAAGCGATGTACGAGATAATTGAATCCTTTTATAGTACAAGAAAAGTCAAATCTCCCTGATTAATTCACTAAAATCAAATAAGTACGTTATTAGGTTATATATTACGTCACAATTACAAAAAACTTTCTCAAACCGAATCAGTTTGTGCGCTTCCGCTTACAGAATAACACATGGCGTTTACCTTTGCACAATCCCGCTAATCCCGCGGGATCCCGCACGATTTACGTGCGGGACTGGTCCCGCAAAAATACTGCGGGATCCCGGTATTTCGGGATCCCGGTATCCCGGTATTGCATTCCCTAGTAGGTATATTATAAAAATAAATTTGGTGGCCCCTATGCTTGTCTGCCACCGTAGTGGTAGAAACACAATTACCTTTCTTGATGTCAGTTTCATTTTTAGGGTTCCGTACCCAAAATTTAAAACGGGAGCCTCTTCATGAGACTTTGCCGCCCATCTGTCTGTCTGTCCGTCACGAGGCTGCATCTCATAAACGGTTATGTGTTTCTGTTTCCGCTATAACAACCACAACAATACTAAAAACAAAATAATAATAATATTTAAGGGGACTCCCATACAACAAACGTGATTTTTTGGTCATTTTTTGGTACGGAACCCTCTGTGCGCGAGTCCAACTCGGACTTGGCCGTTTTTTAAGTTCTTCTGTCTGCACTCCCGGAGTTCTGGTTATTTTCTTTATATTTATATAGATGTTGTCTATATTACAGGTAGCAATCAAAATAATAGACAAATCACGATTGGACGAAGACAATCTAAAGAAAACATTCAGAGAAATAGCCATTATGAAGAAACTCAGACACCCACACATTGTTAAGTTATATCAGGTCAGTGACGTTTATTAATGTGATTAGTATGGAAGTGATAGGACGAGCAAAGACGGTTGTAGTGATAACTTGAGCAAAGAGTATTTGAGTGATAATGTGAGCATTGGGTATGGAGTGATGATAAGAGCGTAAGTTGTTGTAGTGATAAAGTAAATAGCGTGAGCATAAACAAGCATTTAAGTCAATATGAATACAATGAGACACCCAAACATTGTTAAGTTATATCAGGTACGTTGACGTTTATAATATCGCTTTAGAGAATAGAAGTGATAGGACGATTGTAATAATAACGCGAGCAAATAAGAGTGATGATGTGAGCACAGGGTATTGGAGTGATGATAAGAGCGTAAGTTGTTGCAGTGATAAAGTGATAGCGTGAGCATAGACCAATGAAGTGATAAGAGCATAGGAGTGATACCATGAGCAAAGAGTATTAGATTGATGATTTGAGTATGACGTTTTGTAGTGATAGCATCAAGAAGTGAAGTCGCCACCCGGTGCGTCTTCTGCGATCAGGTCAGACACTGGTCCTTTCCCGAAACTTTTCCTGCTGCATCTATGCTTGGTAATACACCTATTATCACTAGGATTATAACATAATTAATTGTTTATTCCAGGTTATGGAGAGCACTCACACAATATACTTGGTAACAGAATACGCCCCCAATGGAGAAATTTTTGGTAAGTGCTTGGGAGTACCCTTAAGGGTGTAGCATAGACCTGGCACAGGATTCTGAAGAGGCTTGACAGATAGGTAAGGACCGTTTGGTTTTAGTTGGGTTGAGTCTGTCACGGACTCGACTCGGACTTGGACGGTGGAAGTGCTCGTGACCCCGCGGACTCAGTGTTCTGTAAACGATCACTGTAGTAAGCAACACTCACTATGGCCAGTCCTTGGATGGGTGACCATCCATGTGACCACTTTGTGACGTTTATTTGAGCGTTTCCGTCGGAAGGCACGTTAAGTCTTTGGTCCCGGTTGCTAGTAAAATGGCAGTCGTTAAGCCATATTGAATGCCTTTTTAGACGGCTTGAAAAAATTCCGTCACAACCTGCGCCTGTTCATCTCAACACGGCAATAGGCTCACCACCTATTACGTGGGACATATAACTATAAGGTGAAATGTGGGCGTATAACATGCTTCTGCCTACCCCTTCGGGGATAAAGGCGTGACGATATGTATGTAACACTTGCTTAAGGCCGTTGATAGGGCCTTGACCATACAAAACACGCGTGGTTCAAGCTTTTAGTTGTAACAAGCTAATACTTATACTTATTCAAAATCGAAGAAAACCAACTTATAGGTGTATATTTTATTCATATGTTGGCATATATTTATTTCTCTCACGTCGATCAAAATTGAAGTCATAAAATTCATAATTCATTTATTCGTTGTTTGTTACAGGTTTCTTTACATAGATGATATAAAATACAATTAATGTCCTTCCGTAACATGCCTATCTGGCGTACAACAATATTTTAATTAGGGTCAAGTGTTCAACAATGAAACAGTGGTACACAATAAAACATAGTAATATTTCCAAAACGCGACGTTGGCAGTTAGTGCAATATATCGCGTAAGGACACTCAATAGATACCACCAGCGTATCCCAGTTTGCGGCGGCACCACGTGAGAAAAGACGAGTCTGCGGCTCATTTTTACTATTTTCGTCGAAAATCGAAGTATTTCTGGCTATCTTTAAAGATTTTTCATTATTTAATGGTTAGGAATATTATATTTTTTATGATTATCCTGCATTCTACATGTTTTGTAGATTATTTTGGCATATTTCATTTGTTTCAAAGTTACAATTTTGTGAACATTAATTAAAAGTTAGTTAGATAAACCCTAGGTAGTCAACAATGAAACAGTTTAACAATGGACACAATGAAACACTGTTTTATAGATTTTTATTGGTTGATATTGTGAAACCTTATCTATTAAAATTTGTTTTAATTTTAAGATGGCGCGTAACAAAGCTGTAAAAAGGACGAGGGGCGTATTGCTTACCAAATGGCAAAAATTAACAATATTCGATATTCTGTTAGCTGGAATCGAATGTTTACGGTCTTATAAATCAGGGCATGCATAACTGTCATTAAAAAAGCCTGAAGCATGCAGCATGGCACGTCGTGCCACTGCATTTAACGTAGAAACGGACTGCTCTTTCTTTAATAACTACCTACATTAAACAAAATTTGAATTAGGCACAGTTTATTTATGGTGTTTCATTGTTGAATATATGGTGTTTCATTGTGTACGCCTATATGGACACAATGACACAAATCCCATTTCTTAGTTTTTATTTCTTTGTCGATTCAAATCACTTTATTTAAAAAAATCTATAAATGACATTCGATACCCAATCATATTGACTACATGCCTGTAAAATTATAGACTTCTATCAGCAAAAACATGAGATGTACGAGGTTATGAACTTTTAGTGTTTCATTGTTGAACACTTGACCCTACATTAGTTAAATACATTTAAATAAAATTTAATTTCTCTCATTTATATTATTATGTCATTATTATATCTAAAACTACTGATTACAATTCAATGTCCAACCGTAACATGCCCAAAAATATTTTAGTAATACAATATTTTCATTAAAATGTCAAGTCTTTTCATGTCAGTAAATACTTCTTAAAACTAAAAGAAATTACCCTTCTTATTTTTAAAATGCTTTCATCTAAAAATTTGAGGGTGATTCTATGATTGTTTTACACATTAAGTCTAATAGTCCATTGAAATGTTACAATTTAAGGACCGAATATTGCATTTCTTAGAGGACGCAATTTTATTTTTGGGACATGTGTGGGGGGCAATAGAAGCTTAACCTCAAGTTTGTGGGGTCGCCACCCTTGTCCCCCGGCCGCAATCTTAAAAAGGGGTGAAAACACTTTTTTCCCAATATCTCGGAAACTATGAGTCTTACAAAAAATTTGACAAATCATAATTTGTAGCAAATTGTTTTGCCTACAAATATGTAAAACAAATTTTTGCCCTAAACTAAAAATTAAAGAAGTTATGAACAAAAAATTGAAAATAAAATTATAAAAATTTTCTTTTTTGCTCTGTGGCGTTTTTTTAATTTCTCTTAAAAGATCATCTACAAGATTAGTCTGAAGTATTTTTTTTGTAAAATGTATAAAAAAAAGTTATAGAGCAAAAAAGAAATATTTTATAAAAATTTTCTAAAAATTTTGTAAATTTTTTTATTAAGTTATATACACATTTGTAGGCAAAACAATATGCTACAAATTATGCCTCAACAATTTTTTTGTAAGACTCATAGTTTCCGAAATATTGCGAAAAAAGTGTTTTTTCCCCCCTCTTTTCAAGATGGCGGCCGGGGGACAAGGGTGGCGACCCCACAAACTTGAGGTTAAGCTTCTATTGACCCCCCACACATGTCCCGAAAATAAAATTGCGTCCTCTAATAAATGCAAAGCTCATGTAACATTTCAATGGACTATAATTAGTATACAATTTACTACAAAAGCATCTTTTGACATTACATCTCTTAGATTAAATTTAAACTAATTTATCTCTGCATCACCCAAAGGTCGACTGGTAGAAAATGCCTATGGCATTAAGTCCACCTTTGTACAAATTAGTGCATAAAGTTTTAAATAAATAAATAAATTAAAAATCTATTTTTTGGCTATAATTTTTCGTTTAGACAGAAAAACCGCTTTCATTTGCACCTCTTTTTCGTCATTTTCTAAACGAGTCCCCTTAATCCCTTTCCAGATCACCTAGTAACCCGCGGCCGTATGTCTGAGTCGGAGGCGGCGCGGTCGTTCGCACAAATGGTAGCCGCGGTGGGGTACTGTCACTCTAACGGCGTGGTGCACAGGGACTTAAAGGCCGAGAACTTGCTGTTGGACAAGAATATGGATATTAAAGTGAGTATTAATGTCATAGAGTGAAAAAAAAAATTATAAACTGGAATGCCCGCACACGTGTTTCCCTCATCTTACAAGCGGAGCGTGAAGAGACACATCACAGGGTGACAACTTGAGGACCGCTGTCAGAAGTGTTACGGACTGTGACAGTGGCTCCCAATCGCTAGATGCGTCTCGGGCTTCCATCAGAAGCGAGCTTAATTTAATAAAAAACTGGCTGTTCCATTAGCCTCCTTTTGCGCAGTTAAAAAGTAACCTATGTCCTTCCCTTGGACTCAAACTATCTCTATACCAAATTCATCAAAATCGGTTCAGCGATTTAGGAGTGAAAACGTAACAGACAGACAGTTACTTTCGCATATAATATTAGTAGGGATGAAAAAATCCTTAAAGATTATCTTAAAGAGTATTTATAAAAGTTTATAATGGTAACTACCCGTAAATCACAAATTTGAATGTGAAATTAAATAAATAAATATTCACGGACATTTCACACAACGCTATCTGATCCCAAAGTAAGCTAGGAATGACCTGCTTGTGTTATGGGTATCAGACCACGGATATTAATACTTATATACTTTTAAATACCTACATATTATACATAGAAACACCCAGACTCTTGAGACAAACATTTATGGGTCACACAAATATTTGTCTTCGGTGGGAATCGAACCCACGACCTCCAGCGCCACAGGCGGTATCACTACCGACCGCGCCACAGAGGCAGTCATAAATATTATCGGTCTGGTACTCCAACCTCCGCCTTCTGGCTAATTGAGCCAGACTCAAGCAAATATAGCTTTTTTCCGGTTGTAAGGAGAGGGTGTTCTCAATTCTGATTGAGATCATCTCCCCTCATCATAACTACTACTAATATTGTAATTTGTGGAAGTTTGTGAACATTGTTCGTGGTGAGGGCAATCAAAAGCCTTCGATAAATCTAAAAAAAAATACTAATGCATCACATTAGTTTTTTTTTTTAGATTTATCTAAGGCTTTTGATTGCCCTGACCACGAACAATGTGCAAGAAACTACATCAAACTAGCACACGAAACAGATATCTCGATTTGATGTTATCATATTTGACAAAAATAATACAGAGTGTCAATTTAATTGTAAATTTTCTATGAGAATTGTAGTAGTTATTATGGGTGTTCCACAGGGCTCGATGTTTGGGCCATTTAAAACTAGTTTATTTGTTGACGATGCTTACTTGATTTCTATTCTTTGGTTAAGTGAAAAAAAAACAAATGTAACTTTACCTATCGTAAAACAGGTTACAATAACTACAAAACCGAGAGAGAAATCTTTGCAGAAAATATTTGTTTATCAGTTGTCAAGGATCTACAATACAAGCATAGATTTTAGTTTGTATCAGATGGAGCTATGTAATCTTAATTATAATATTAAAATAAAATAAAATGTTCGGGTGTCTTCTATGTATAATATGTATGTATTTAGAAATATTTAAGTATGTCTATCAGTCGTCTAGATCCCACAGCACAAGCTTATATTAGCTTAATTTGGGCTAGACGATGTTGTGTGTGAATGTCCACAAATATATATTTAATATTTATTTTTCCTACATTTCCAGTTAGCGGACTTCGGGTTCAGCAACGAGTACACAATGGGGTCACCGCTAGCCACGTGGTGCGGGAGCCCCCCCTACGCCGCGCCGGAGTTGTTCGAGGGGAGACAGTATGATGGACCTAAGGCTGATATATGGGTAAGACATACAATTTTTCCCCTTAAATTCATCAAGTTGAAAAGAGAAATGGATATCAGTCGGAAATTTAAGATTGAATGTAAAAAATATTCTTGAGGCATGGCTATTATCACTGTCCTATCACACAGATACTCACACACACACACACGCACACACACACCACACACACACACACACACACACACACAGAGAGAGAGAGAGAGAGAGAGATACTCACACACACACAATCCTGCCTGAACGGATCTGACTGAAATTTGGTACAGGAATAGATTGTAGTCTATGGGAAGTGGTAACGTGAAAAGCTGGGAGCTTTTATTATCACCTAAGAATAACACATAAGCTACTGTTTATCCCGGCAATGAGTTCCAATGGGAAGCGGGAATGGTAACAGCTGTGAGCTAAGGTTATCACCTACGAATAACACATAAGCTACTGTTTGTCTCTGGAAATAAGTTGCCATGGGAACATAGGTACAGCTGGGAGCTTCAGTAACCATGTAGCTATTGACATGTATTTGCTTTTTTCCCGGGAATTACTCCCATGGGAAGTGGTACGGGTACAGCTGAATGCTTTGATTGCCACCTACGAATAACACATAAGATACTGTTCATCCCGGAAATAAGTTCCCATGGGAACATAGGTACAGCTCGGAGCTTCAGTTACCATGTAGCTATTAATATGTATCCACTTTTTTCCCGGGAATAACATCCCATTAGAAGCGCGAACGGGAATAGCGGGGAGCTTTAGTTCTTACTTACGAATAACACATAAGCTACTGTTTATCCCGATAATTAGTTCCCATTTGAAGCGGGAATGGAAGCCGCGGTTACCATCTAGTTAGTATTTATATGTTCCCATGGGAAGCGAGTACCATCTAGCTATATATGTATGTATTGTGTCCCCAACAGTCGACTTAACGAGATCTTTTTGAAAATCTTGAAACAATTTATGCGTCCTTTTTGGCTACTTTTTATCCCGGGAATAAGTTCCCATGGAAGCGGAAACGGTAACAGCTGGAAGCTGGGTTGTCGATCTTTTGTATTTACTTCCAATACTCTTTATCCCGGGAAAATGGCTTATGGGAAGCGAGATCTGTTACAGCTGGAAGATTCGGGTACCATGTAGTTATTGACTTTTCCCGGGAATATATTCCCATGGGAAGCGCGAACGGGAATAACAGGGAGCTTTGGTTACCACCTACGAATAACATAAGTTACTGTTTATCTCTGGAAAAGGTTCCCATGGGAAGCATGAAAGGGAACTCCGGTTACCACCTATGAATAACACTAAATAAGCTACTATTTATCCCCTAATTAGTTCCTATCTGAAGCGGGAATGAAAGCCGTTTCCATCTTGTTATTATTTATATGTTCCCATGGGAAGCGAGTTCCATCTAGCTATATATGTCTGTATTGTGTCCCAACAGTCCCTCGGCGTGGTCCTCTACGTGCTGGTGTGTGGAGCCCTACCGTTCGACGGCAGCACCCTGCACGAGTTGAGGAGTGTGGTGCTCAGCGGGAACTTCCCAATACCTTACTTTATATAGGCTTTGATTGGTTTGATGAGCTGAGAGAGATAACTACCACCAGTCACTAGTCGACTTAACTAGGTCTTTTTAAAAATCTTGGAACAATCTATGCGTTTTTTGACTAATTTTAATATGTTCCCATGGGAAGCGCAAATGGTAACAGCTGGAAGCTGGGTTGACGATCTTGTTTATTTACTTCCAATACTCTATCCCGGGAATATGGTTTATGGGAAGCGAGATCTGTTACAGCTGAAAGATTCGGGTACCATGTACTTATTGATATTTCCCGGGAATATATTCCCATGGGAAGCGAGAACGGTTACATCAGGGAGCTTTTGTTGTCACCTACGAATAACACAAGCTACTATTTATCTTGGGAATAAGTTCCCATGGGAAGTGGGAACTAGAACAACACTGGAAGCTTCGGTTACCATGTACTTAGTTATTGATATGTATTTGCTTTTTTCCCGGGAATACGTTCCCATGGGAAGCGGGAATGAGAACAGCAGGGAGCTTCGGTTACCATCTACGAATAACCTATAACTGTTTATAGTGGGAATATGTTTCCATGGAAAGAGCGAATGGGAACTCCAGTTACCACCTATGAATAACACTAAATAAGCTACTATTTATCCCCTAATTAGTTCCTATCTGAAGCGGGAATGAAAGCCGTTTCCATCTAGTTATTATTTATATGTTCCCATGGGAAGCGAGTTCCATCTAGCTATATATGTCTGTATTGTGTCCCAACAGTCCCTCGGCGTGGTCCTCTACGTGCTGGTGTGTGGAGCCCTACCGTTCGACGGCAGCACCCTGCATGAGTTGAGGAGTGTGGTGCTCAGCGGGAACTTCCCAATACCTTACTTTATATAGGCTTTGATTGGTTTGATGAGCTGAGAGAGATGACTACCACCAGTCACTGGTCGACTTAACTAGGTCTTTTTGAAAATCTTGAAACAATCTATGCATTTTTTGACTAATTTTTAATATGTTCCCATGGGAAGCGGAAACGGTAACAGCTGGAAACTGGGTTGACGATCTTGTGTATTTACTTCCAATACTCTTTATCCCGGGAATATGGTTTATGGGAAGCGAGATTTGATACAGCTTAAAGATTCGGGTACCATGTAGTTATTGATTTTTCCCGGGAATATGTTCCCATGGGAAGCGCGAACGGGAATAACAAGGAGCTTTGGTTACTACCTACGAATAACACATAAGCTACTGTTTATCTTGGGAATAAGTTCCCATGGGAAGTGGGAACTGGAACAACACTCGAAGCTTCGGTTACCATGTATTTAGTTATTGATATGTATTTGCTTTTTTCCCGGAAATACGTTCCCATGGGAAGCGGGAATGAGAGCAGCAGGGAGCTTCGCGTACCATCTACGAATAACTTATAAACTACAGTTTATCCCGGGAATAAGTTCCCATGGGAAGCTTGAACGGGAACTCCGTCTACCACCTATGAATAACACTAAATAAGCTACTATTTATCCCCTAATTAGTTCCTATCTGAAGCGGGAATGAAAGCCGTTACCATCTTGTTATTATTTATGTGCTCCGGTAATATATTCCCATGGGAAGCGAGTACTATCTAGTTATATATGTCTGTATTGTGTCCCAACAGTCCCTCGGCGTGGTCCTCTACGTGCTGGTGTGTGGAGCCCTACCGTTCGACGGTAGCACCCTGCACGAGTTGAGGAGTGTGGTGCTCAGCGGGAAGTTTCGGATACCCTACTTTATGTCGCAAGGTTTGTATGGATTTGTATATTCTTTCTTATATTATTTACTAGCTTTTGTCCGCGACTTCGTTCGCGAGGCGATTTTAACCAGAGTTCGAAAAAATCCGATTTTTATAATAAATATCAGATATCCGATTTTTTAAATATATATCCGATTTTTTGATATATATCGGATTTATAACCTTGTATAATGAACCTTATTTTAGTTAGATTAAGGTTTCAATTTCAGTTAAAAGCTGACCATACTGGTATGTCAAAAAGGATTTCCCCGACTTCAAATGAGGTTGCCGTTTTGGGAAACTATCTAAAATAATTCTGAATTGTACTTTTTCGCAACTTGTTGCCCGAGTAAACATTAATCTTCATTTTTTTTTTAGTTCAGAGCACAGGAATAAATCCATTGATAATATCAAGATAAAAATCAATTGATATATATCGTGATATATATCCGCTGACATATATCGGCGAACCCTGATTTTAACTAATAACCAATCGACTTTGACCTGTCCAATGCATAGGTCTTCTAGTATAACCTAGTGCAAGCTGAATTATCGTTTTCGCTGAACCGATTTTAATAAAACATACAGCGTTATTTAAGTTTAAAAAAATACCTACAAAACCCTAATAATATAATTATTATCGAGCTACATAATGTTGCTCTAACCCCGAACAAATAAACAAACCAACAGACACAAAGAAAAAATATAGATTTGGACTTGGATTTTTTAAATTTTATCTTGAATGACGGTCCCATAGCTATTTTTGCTTAATAGATAAAAATGTTAAAGTAAAATAAGACTAAGTAGGCATCTTCGACATGCCAACTATATTTAGTTTAGTGTGAAAAGTAATGAAATTGTAATAAAGTTATAAAATGTTGTTTACATTTTGTTTTATGGCCAAGTAAAAACGGTATTTGGAAATGCTACAGACTGAGAAGAACACCCCAAGAAACTCAGTCCGGTCCCTACCAACATTCATCTTAGTATCTAATATTTCACACAACGCTATCTGATCCCAAAGTAAGCTAGGAATGACTTGCTTGTGTTATGGGTATCAGACCACGGATATTAATACTTATATACTTTGAAATACATACATATTATACATAGAAACACCCAGACTCATGAGACAAACATTTATGGGTCACACAAATATTAGTCTCCGGTGGGAATCGAACCCACGACCTCCAGCGCCGCAGGCGGTATCACTACCGACTGCGCCACAGAGGCAGTCAAATATAATATAGTTTTTTTTTCACATCTAATATAGTTTTCTTATGTAGAAAGGAGCAATTCGTGTCACTGCCAGGCAGTCTTGTCCTCTAGAAACTCTTTAATGCTATAATAAGCTTTTTGGCACAATTTACATTTTATAAGTTTTTTAAATTTATTCACCGATAACCTGTTATGGCTATCGGCAATGTATTGTACATTCAAATACAATTGTCCGCAAAAAAAATTGCTTTATTTATGAAGCCTATATCTAGGGATAGCTAATTTAATTCAGTTATGTAATACTATTATATTATCTTTGGTTGTACCACAGGACGGAAACTATACAAATGATTCAAAAATAAATTATGATTAATTTAAAATCAATTATAATTAATTTAAATCAATTATGGTGATTTCAATTCTGTCACCTTCTCTAAAACACACTATATGTTTGTACAGAGCTTGAATGCGTGTGTGACCAATTTTTTTTTTTACGCAATGAAAATCCTCATGTATGTTATGCCGGACTCCTACCGACTAAAAACCTCACGTAACGCACAACAGCCTATGGTTGTGAGACCTGGACAAGCCCTCGGAAGGATGTCCCAGGACTCCCAACGCTTGGTGACCACTAAGGCTAAACAAATGTTCTCTTAAAACACTCTCCAACTATATGACACAAATTAGAGATAGTACAGATGAAAAACTCATGTACTACTCGTTCGCTCTAACTTTGCCGCTGGCGTAGAGGCGTATACCCGAATTGTTAATTAGACGAAGTAAATTGACAGTAGCTAAAGTCACTTCGTCATAGAAAATAAGCAACATTGGATGAAGAAGTGACATTAGTTGCTGTCAATTTACCTCGTCTAATTAACAATTCGACTTTAGTATGGAGCCGAGCGGCAAAGTTAGAGCGAACGAGCAGTATGTACTTTTTTCACACCTACCCTCTGCTACACACACTCGCACAAATCAGTATCGAAAATTCTCCTCAACCTCTCCTGAACTCGTGTCTATAAATTCTGTGAGCGGTGTCTATGTGTGCGTAGCCTCAGCGAATTTAGTATGTAGGTGTTCATCTGTACTATCTCTAATCTAAATATATATAACTCAAAGGTGACTGACTGACTGACATAGTGATCTATCAACGCACAGCCCAAACCCCTGGACGGATCAGGCTAAAATTTGGCATGCAGGCAGATGTTATGACGTAGGCATCCGCTAAGAAAGGATTTTGATAAATTCTACCCCCAAGAGGATAAAATACGGGAAGCGGGAACGGGAACAAATTTTACGCGGGCGAAGCTGCGGGCATCAGCTAGTTTGTGATATATGCCGCGTGTGTCGGGGGTGGGGAAGCTTGCTCAGTGGGGGGCAGGGAGTTGTCTATCTGTATGTAATACTGTTATATTATCTGTGGTTGTGGCTACAGAGTGCGAGCACCTGATCCGCCACATGCTGGTGGTGGAGCCGGACAAGCGCCTGTCGCTCCGCGCCGTGGCGCGCCACCGCTGGCTCAACGGCCACCAGCCGGGACCCGGGCCTGGACTCGCGGGTAAGTGCATACATCCTACTAATATTATAAATGTGAAAGTTTGTGAAGATGTTTGGATGTTTGTTACTCAATCACGCTCTAACGGCTAAACGGATTTGGCTGAAATTTGGTACAGAGATAGCTTATAGACAGGAATAACACATAGGCTACTTTTTGTCCCGGGAAAATGTTCCCACGGGAAGCGGGATCGGGTACCGAATTTCACGCGGGCGAAGCCGCGCGGATCAGCTAGTTATCAATAATAATAATAAGCTTTATTTACAACTAGCGGACGTCACGCCCGCATATCTCCCGTTCCCGTGGGAATACGGGAATAAAATATAGCCTATGTTCACCGCAAAGAGTGTAGCTTCCCAACAGTGAAAGAATTTTTCAAATCGCTCCAGTAGTTCCGGAGCCTATTCGTTACAAACAAACAAAAAAATCGGTTGTCTGTAAAGTCGGTTTACTGACGATGATTGAACGTGACAACGACATAAGAAAATAAAAATAAAAATAACATTACAAAACATAAAGAAATATAAAAACACATCAATTGAATAGAGTGCCATCTGTTGAACATTACTAAAATATATGGAACGCCTCAGAGCGAGGTAACGCCGTATTGCGTCATCTTTTTTCGTTCGTGCAGCTGGCTCCATCGAATTATAAGACGTTGTCACGTCAAAAAAAAAAACTTTCCTCTTTATAATATTAGTATAGATTAGCATTTGCCCGCGAGGTGATTTCAACTAATAACCAATCGACTTTGACCTGCCAATGCATAGGGCTTTCAGTCAAACATAGGTCGATAAGCATACTACACGTCCGCACTAAGTTTGCCGTTTCCCTCTCCCCCTCCAACCGCCTACCGCACCGTTAAATCGTCCTCTTAGTAGCGATAGCAACGTCATCGGATGAGCGAGTGGATTTAATTATTCCTGAACATAATTTGCTTATTCAGATTTCTTAGTTTTTCACTATGTACGTCACCTCCAATATTGCATGGGCCCCTTCAGATCTATAATCCCATGCACATTTGAGTCCAAATTCACAAAAACTCCACTAGATGGCGCAACTTTACTCGAATATAATATTGCATAGACACCTTAGAACCACAAAAAATGTACTAGATGGCATATTTACATTACTCAAAAGATTAATGAGTTGCTATTTTGATAATAATCGCGTTCCTGTGTGAGGTATTAAAAAAATCGGCAACGCTAGATACTTGACTTCCAATGTTATCCGAGAGATGGCGTCAATTCTCAGTGCAAAGCAATTTCGTTTCGGATTGATCATGCATTCTCAAATTCGTCTGTACGTTACGAAACGTAAAACAAGAGGTTGAAAAAAAATATAGCGACAGCATCTTCGGAAGCTGGCACGAGTACACAAGTCGTTAAACTTTCAACAAATAATTATTGCTTATTAAATGTAATGAATGTGGCTAAATTTAGCTGAGAGAAGTATCTGGCGTTGAAACTATGGATATCACTGATTAAATGTAATTAATGTGGCTAAATTTAGCTGAAAGAAGTATCTAGCGTTGAAACTATGGACGTTAGGTACCGTTTAAATGCAATTTTTGTGGCTAAATTAACCTGACAGTGAAGTATCTTGTGTTGAAACTATGAAAGTTGGTGGTTAAATGCAATTAAAGTGGCTAAATTTACCTAAATACAGAGTTTTTATTGTTATGAATAAATAAAAAATATTAAATAAAGTTTCTTTCTTTTTTGCTGACGCTACCCCTCGAGAAATGTCAATGTCATCTCGCCAACGGCAAACTAAGAGCGAACGTGTAGTACGTCATAGGTCGCTGATGTATTAGTAACGTCGTTTTGTTCCTTATACGTTGGCACCAACAGTTGGTTAAGATATTATTGACGCCAATCTTTTGATTCAACATTTATAACCTTACTTTAGAATTCGTAATTTATTAAAATATTGCCAATATTTATTTGTTTAACGATTAAAATATGGCTTAGTAAATATGTAATTATTAAAAGTGAGACTTTTCATCCGAAACTTTGTACTTTTGATAGTTATTTTAGCTTGTTTTAAAAGCGCATTGCTGTTTTACATTGGCAGTGCTTAGATCGAACTTAACTAAAGAAACGGGCTCACTCAAACGTGAGCCGATTTATGATGGTGCCACTTTTTTGAGTTCGACACGATATCTAGTATATTTTCGATCAAAGATCTTCCTGCATCGCGCTATAAAAGTTTTCCTCGTTACAGAACTATCGCTGGGTTCGTGCGCGTGTCACAGCGGACGTCCTCAGGTGGACGACGCTTCCCGGGACACCGTCGTAGCTCACATGCTGTCTCTGAGGGGACTCACGCACCACCATATAGACCAGGTCAGTGACGTTCTACTCACACACAGAGAGAGAACTGCATTAACTCATACTAAAATCAGAACGTAAGGGGGCTCCCATATTATAAACGTAATTGTTTGGCTTTTTTTTTGGTACGGAACCATCTTTTCGTGAGTCTGACTCGCACTTGGCCAGTTTTCTGTTATCTGCATACATATAGTCACGTCTCCATCCCAAGGGGTAGGCTGAGGCACAGTATAAGCCCACATTTCACCTTATAGTTTTATGTCCCATGTAATAGGTGGTAAGCCTATTGCCGTGTTTAAAGGGTCAGGCGCAGGTTGTGACTGTTAAAAATTTTCAAGCCCATAAGGCCTTCAACTTGGCTTAACGATTGTCATTTTACTGACAACCGGGTTTCATTTCGAGTGTTTCTTTACGCAATGGATCTTTTTGCGAAACTGTTCCCTTAGTCACCTCTTACGACTCGGGATATATTGGGGTGGCGACATTTTGTACTCTTACCCGTCGCTACACGGGGCTTTTTGTCATCTTACTGGTACAAATAGACTATAATGTCCCCTATTTATCGTTGCAGGCTATCCAGGAAGACCGTTTCGACCACATCTCGGCGATATACCACCTGCTAATGGACAAACTACAGCAGAGATCCAGTGCGAGGAATAGTCTGCAACACAGAGGTAACTACAGTCCAATCCTGCCCGATCTGGCAATAATGTAAACATGTCATGTTTTGACAATCGTTGTCTAAGACAGGTGAGTAGAAAAATATAGTATGACAAATCATTAAATTTTTTTCTGTCCTGAGTAGGTATTTTAAATGAAAATAAACTGTCATAAAGAAGTTATTTGGTGTCGAAATGATTGTCAGAACACTGTATGACTCCTGGATACTGGAATATAATCAGGGTGAATACTCAATTGCAAGTAACAATGGATATATAGGATCAAATGTGTTTGTTTACATTTTTGCGCAAAGCTATTGAAATACAGTATATGAGATCTAGACAAGTTGTGTGTGACTTTATAGTCATTACTATATGGCGCCCGCGTCTTTGTTGTCGTGAAATTATACACTTCCCATGGTAGTTTATTCCCGAGAACTAAAGTAGAGTAACCGGGAAACTTCTTGAGCAACGACCTTGTCTTTCGTGATCTCTTTTTCTCTCTATACCACCAACTAAAAAGTTACTAGCTAACACAATAAATTGCCAAATATAAAAAAATTAGCGTTTTTCAATGACACAATATTTGTGCACGTAAGTGTACAGACGAATTTGAGAATGCATGGTCAATCCGAAACGAAATTGCTTTGCACTGAGAATTGACGCCATCTCTCGGATAACATTGGAAGTCAAGTATCTAGCGTTGCCGAATTCTTAATCTCTCACACAGGAACGCGATTATTGTCAAAATAGCAACTCATTAATCTTTTGAGTGATGTAAATATGCCATCTAAAGTCGGATTATTAATCTCAGTCAGTAAAATGACAAGTGCAACTGTCACTGATACAAAAAAGGGTGACCCGCTACAATAGTGATGT
This sequence comes from Miltochrista miniata, assembly GCA_933228765.1. Lineage (NCBI taxonomy): Eukaryota > Metazoa > Arthropoda > Insecta > Lepidoptera > Erebidae > Miltochrista > Miltochrista miniata. The sequence goes on from OW121777.1 coordinate 15,245,877, forward strand.
TCGACAATCAATAAGACTTAGACATTTTAGTCATTCTTTATTTTATTAGGTGTAAAGATGTTTTTGTATCGTATTTTAAATTTTATATTGAAAATATATAATATCTATTTATTACATATCATCATCAATACATATAATAAAATCGTAACAGGTCGCTGTCTGTACATGGAAGATAGATAAGATGAAATATTATAAGGGGGCTTTATGAACTCAATAGAACCCAAAACAATGATTTTTAGAATTTTTGTCTGTTTGTCTGTACGTTTGTGCGCGCTTATCTCAGTAACCGCTTAACCGATTGCAACGCGGTTTAACACTTAGCGTTTATTTCATGTCAATCAGTTTATAAATAAAAAAGTTATAACACTTTTAAGAATCAGATATTTTGAAAATTTTAATTGTAGAAGTTTCTTTGAATGTGAGTGTAAATCTTAACTGGAGTGTTGGCTTAATCATAAAAGGTACTGAATTGTTTTAAAATAGACTTAATCTTTAAGCTCTTTCATGGTTAAGCAAACAGGGCAGTTTCACACGCTGCTTGATAAGTCTGATGAAGAAATACCTCTCCTTTCATACAGCTTATGTGACGTACCTAAATGAAGTTGCGGGGTCAGCTAGTTTACAATACGTATTATCAATATCAATACCTATACCTACATATAATAAAATTGTACCTAACAGGTCGCTGTCTGTACTTGGAAGCTAAATAAGAATTAATAATATCATAGAAGGGCTTTATGAACGCATTAGAACCCAAAACAATGATTTTTAGATGTTATGTCTGTTTGTCTGTATATCTGTATATCTGTTTGTCTGTACGTTTGTGGGCGCTAATCTCAGTACCCGCTTAACCGATTACAATGCGGTTTTCTTTATTGTGTTGAGGTTTGCTTTACTTAACGTTTAGGGTCCGTTCACACAGACCGGCTCGGAGAGCAGAGCAGATTCTTATCACGTTGAAAACAGAGTTTTTATTATTTGAAGTAAGGTTTATTTTTGCATGTGCACTGCTTTTGTCATTAAGGGTCCGTTCACACAGACCGGCTCGGAGAGCAGAGCAGATTCTTATCACGTTGAAAACAGAGCTTTTATTATTTGAAGTAAGGTTTATTCTTGCATGTGCACTGCTTTTGTCAGTAAGAATGCTTGAACGCGCTTGGTGTGAAATAATAAGAGGAGCTGACCGGCTCCGATCGCGTACTTTTCGCGTTCGCGCAGCCGTTCGGCTCCGATTGCATGCTCTTTCTAGCTCGCGCAGCCGATCGGCTCCGATTGCGTGCTCTTTCCCGCTCGCGCAGCCGATCGGCTCCGATTGCGTGCGCGCTGCCCCACGCCGACCGCCATTTCGATAGCACAATTTAAACAGAATAGTTGTGTGCACTTATACGAAAACGTGACTGATGAAAAATTAATATATTTCTTCATCGGAGCTATCTAAAACCATATTCCGAAAAGCACCCGTTAACACCGAAAACAAAACTTGGAATACTGGTACTGCCTTTGTAGTGAATCGATGCACTCGATGAATCCGACCGGCTGCGAGCGCATCCGACCGGCTCCGAGCGCATCCGACCGGCTCAGAGCGCATCCGACCGGCTCCGAGCGCGTCCGACCGGCTCCGAGAGTATCCGACCGGCTCCGAGCCCATCCGACCGGCTCCGAGCGCATCCGCTTTCAGCCGGTCTGTGTGAAATAGTTGGCGGCTCCGCTCCGACCGGCTCCGAGCGTATACGATCCGGTCTGTGTGAAAAGAAAAGTGCGCGCCGATGCTCTCCGAGCCGGTCTGTGTGAACGGACCCTAAGAATGCTTGAACGCGCTTGGTGTGAAATAATAAGAGGAGCTGACCGGCTCCGATCGCGTACTTTTCTCGTTCGCGCAGCCGTTCAGCTCCGATTTCATGCTCTTTCCCGCTCGCGCAGCTGATCGGCTCCGATTTCGTGCTCTTTCGTGCTCGCGCAGCCGATCGGCTCCGATTGCGTGCTCTTTCCCGCTCCCGCCGCCGATCGGCTCCGATTGCGTGCGAGCCTCCCCAAGCCGACCGCCATTTTGATAGCACAATTTAAACAGAACAGTTGTGTGCACTTATACGAAAACATGACTGATGAAAAATTAATATATTTCTTCATCGGAGCTATCTAAAACCATGTTCCGAAAAGCACCCGTTAACACCGAAAACAAAACTTGGAATACTGGTACTGCCTTTGTAGTGAATCGATGCACTCGATGCATCCGATCGTCTGCGAGCGCATCCGACCGGCTGCGAGCGCATCCGACCGGCTCCGAGCGCATCCGACCGGCTCCGAGCGCATCCGCTTTTAGCCGGTCTGTGTGAAATAGTTGGCGGCTCCAGTCCTCTCCGACCAACTCCGAGCGTATCCGATCCGGTCTGTGTGAAAAGAAAAGTGCGCGCCGATGCTCTCCGAGCCGGTCTGTGTGAACGGACCCTTAGTGTTTATTTCATGTCAATCGGTTGATAAATAAAAAAGTAAACACACACAACAAGTAAAGTAAACACTTTTAAGAATTTATTACATCGAAGATATTTTGAAAATTTTAATTTAAGGGGTTTCTTTGAATGTGATGGTAAATCTATAATGGCGTGTTGGCTTAATCATAAAAGAGATTAACGATTAAGGCTATTTTAAAATAATTGACTTAATAATTGAATTGACTGGACTGAATTTTTTTACAATAGACTTAATCTTGCCGTGCACTGCACTGCGAGGACCGCAGCGCTGTGTCATCGCTGCGGTCCTAGCAGTGCTGTGGATTCCCGGTGTCTTCGCCACAGATACTTACCGAAACTACCGTGCCCAGTATCTGTGACAACCGGTAGGAGAGAGCACCGTCTCACCTCTCCAGCCACTCGTCCATGACCGGTCTGACGGCCGCGATTGTGGCGAATCCCCCCTTTGGTTGCTGAAGTTGCTCCTTCCATATTTCCACGTTTTCCTGGTGGAGCAGGGACCGCTGGGCCTCGATTTCTCGAGACGCAGACCCTTGGCTTTTGCTTCCAGGTCCCATGGAGGGGTCCCAGCTAGGAGGCATGCCGCCTCACCTGAGATCGTGCGGTATCCCCTTATCTAACGGTCATCGCCCTCTGCGGGCTCAGCTATCTAGCCAGATTGCTGACCATCAGGGTCTCCGCCCATACGGGAGCCCCGTATGGGGCCATACTTCGCACGATCCCCAAATACAGTCTCATACAAGTTGTTTTGTTGTTATAATCCCGCAAATGAAATGTAAAGGCAATTCATCCATACAGCCTAATTACATGCGATGTTTAATCGTGACGCAAATACGCGCGCTTTTTGGCATAATCATTATGTTGATTTTTTGATGCCAAACTATTAAAAAAAGAGTCATTGTAGAACGGTGTACCCGTGTGGAAATGGTCAAATAGGATCAAGTATCCCCAGTTTCTCCTATACTATTTGCGTTCGATTTCCATGAATGTTATAAATTCAGTTCCAAGTTCCAAATTCAAATCACTTTGCCGCTCGCTAAAAAGCTCTTAACAGAAAAGATTATTTATATTTTGCGCCCTGTTATCGTGGTGCAAAGTGATGCTTTTCGAATAGATGGTATGAAAAAATAATTTAAGGACAAGCAAAAATGACAGTTTTAAATTTTTGTCATCAAAGTACTTTTCATGAAATTATTTTCAAGGTAAATTGGTGTGTATGTTTGTATAAAACAAACTATGGTTCCTAGAAAAGTGATTATATTTAAATGTAGGGAAATAATAATGGAGCAATCGAGATCCAAATTGTTTGTTTACTGCATTATTTGAATGAGTTGAAATACGGTATAGGTGGTTTTATGTTATATTTAATTACTGTTTGATATCGAATTAAAAAATATAATCTCGACTAACTTTTAATTGTAAAACTCGATTCAACCACATCACTATTTATTTGTGACAAAAATCCCGCAACACTGAAAATGTCATTTTACTGACTCGAATTAAAAATCATAGTATAGTACATTTTTTGGGATTCTAAGGTGTCTATGCAATATTGTATTTCAGTAAAGTGATGCCATCTAGTGGAGTTTTTGTGAATTTGGACTCAAATGTGCATGGGATTATAGATCTGAAGGGGCCCATGCAATATTGGAGGTGACTGTACATGCGCAAACTTTCCCCCACCACCGCACGCGATGCTCAAGTTGTTTGCTAGGTACTATAGCCTATGTGTTATTCCTGTCTATAAGCTATCTCTGTACCAAATTTCATCCGAATCCGTTCAGCCGTTAGAGCGTGATTGAGTAACAAACATCCAAACATCTTCACAACTCGACTTCTGTCTGACATCGACGTCAATCAGTTTAACCACGTTGCTCCCGTTCCCGTGGGAATACGGGAATAAATAAATAAATAAATATTCACGCACATTTCACACAACGCTATCTGATCCCAAAGTAAGCTAGGAATAACCTGCTTGTGTTATGGATATCAGACCACTGATATTAATGGCCCCGCGGACTCAGTGTTCTGTAAACGATCACTGCTGCAAGCAACTTTCACTATGGCCGGTCCATGGATGGGTGACCGTCCATGTGATCACTTTGTGACATTTATTTGAGCGTTTCCGTGCTTCGGTAGGCACGTTAAGCCGTTGGTCCCGGTTGCCAGTAATTTGGCAGTTGTTAAGCTAAGTTGAAGGCTTTATTTCAACAGCAGGCAGTCACAACCTGCGCCTGTCCATTTAAACACGGCAATACGGCTCACCACCTATTACGTGGGACAAATTATACAAAAAGGTGAAATGTGGGCATATAATATGCCTCTGCCTACCCCTTCGGTTATAAAGGCGTGACCATATGTATGTATGTATTCTTTTAAATACATACATATTATACATAGAAACACCCAGACTCTTGAGACAAACATTTATGGGTCACACAAGTATTTGTCTCCGGTGGGAATCGAACCCACGACCTCCAAATAATAGCCTATGTTCACCGCAAAGAGTGTAGCTTATCAACAGTGAAAGATTTTTTCAAATGGGTTCAGTAGTTTCGGAGCCTATTCGATGCAAACAAACAATCAAATCTTTCCTCTTTATAATATTAGTATAGATTATAGATAATTAAGTATAAAAATGTATTGTTTCAGATTCCCTGGATTCGACAACGGGTCAGCCATTGGATCTTACTAAAGTAAGTTATTAAACACTATAATATCCGCAATACGAACTGGCACGTTGGGCCATAAATCATCGGATTCGTGCTATCTCTTTCGCACATACACAGTCCTATATATATATATATATATATATATATATATATATATATATATATATATATATAGCGGGACTCGCAACCATAGTGCTGTGCAGGTATTCCATAATAGTATCGACAAAAGTAATGAAATGAAAATTTTCAATATGATTTATTTATTTTTATATCAGCATTGATGTATTAAGATTGATGTAGAAGCGCTCGTGGCCCCGCGTACTCAGTGTTCTGTAAACGATCACTGCAGTAAGCAACTTTCACTATGGCCGGTCCATGGATGGGTGACCATTCATGTGATCACTTTGTGACATTTATTTGAGCGTTTCCGTGCTTCGGAAGGCACGTTGAGCCGTTGGTACCGGTTGCCAGTAAAATGGCAGTCGTTAAGCCAAGTTGAAGGCTTTATTTCAACAGCAGGCAGTCACAACCTGCGCCTGTCCATTTAAACACGGCAATACGGCTCACAACGTATTACGTGGGACAAATTACAAAAAAAGGTGAAATGTGGGTATATAACATGCCTCTGCCTACCCATTCGGGGATAAAGGCGTGATGATGAAAAAAAAATGTATTAAATTAAATGAATATATTAAAGCGAGTAGGTTGAGCAGGTGAATTACTGACTAAAAACTATTTCCAATTTACATAGCTTTCATCAAAATATTAAATCGACAAATTCTTTAATATTTTATCAACATGGTTCAATCCCTACAGTAAGTGACATTTATGGCTCAAAGTGCCAGTTCGTTTTGCGGATACTATAGCGTTACTAAACTCTATACTAGTGATGGTCAAAGTACGTCCCACGGGCCAAATCCGGCCCACGAATGCATTTAATCCGGCCCCCCGACAGTCCTTCTACATAAATATAGTATAGGACTCGTGATAATTATAAATTTTGACGGTCCAGAAGTATTATGTAAGTAGATTTTTGGACTGCCTCTGTGGCGCAGTCGGTAGTGATACCGCCTGCGGCGCTGGAGGTCGTGGGTTCGATTCCCACCGGAGACTAATATTTGTGTGACCCATAAATGTTTGTCTCAAGAGTCTGGGTGTTCTATGTATAATATGTATGTATTTAAAAAGTATATAAGTATTAATATCCGTGGTCTGATACCCATAACACAAGCAGGTTATTCCTAGCTTACTTTGGGATCAGATAGCGTTGTGTGAAATGTCCGTGAACATTTATTATTATTCTTTATTATTTTACTTAGTAGAACAACAGACGCAAAGTCTGTTGATGATGATTCAAAGACGGAATGAACTTTCACTTTCACAATAAACGCTAAGGGGCAGTCGGGTGAGACCGTCTCACGGCTTCTTGTTATTATATATATAGATATAGAAGACGCGTATTACCAGTATAATATCTCACTTTTCTCTCGTTCCAGAGCGTGGAAGACGATCAGATGGAGTTGGAAGACGCTTCATCCCAGGAGTGTCTGCTGACGGTCCCGTGCGGACCTGTGGACTACCTCACCGACCAGCCGCACGACCTGGAGAAGGTGGGTTGTGTCGTTATATCAGGGTTCGCAGATATATATCAGCGGATATATATCATGATATATATCACGATATATATCAATTGATATTTATCTTGATATACTGGGTGTTTCTTTTAGTCGTAGAACATACATGGGGGTGTTAAATCGATAGGTATGGAACCCTGCTACCAGCTAGTGGCGGCTTGACACTCTAAAAGAAACACCGTGTATATCAATGGATTTATTCCTGTGTTCTGAACTAAAAAAAATTGGAGATTAATGTTTACTCGGGCAACACGTTTTGAAAAAGTACAATTTAGAATTATTTTAGATAGTTTACCAAAATGGCAACCTCATTTTAAGTTGGGGAAATCCCTTTTGACATACCAGTATGGTCAGCTTTTAACTGAAATTAAAACCTTATTGTTACTAAAATAAGGTTCATTTACAAGGTTACAAGGATATAAATCCGATATATATCAAAAAATCGGATATATATCAAAAAAATCGGATTTTTGATATTTATTATAAAAATCGGCCATGCCACATGGAGGGAAAGTACCCTAAATATTGAAGACTAGCGGACGTCACGCGGTTTCACCCGCGTAGTTTCCGTTCCCGTGGGAATACGGGAATAAAATATATGCCTATGTTCACCGCAAAGAGTGTAGCTTCCCAACAGTGAAAGAATTTTTCAAATCGGTCCAGTAGTTCCGGAGCCTATTCGTTACAAACAAAAAAACAAATCTTTCCTCTTTATAATATTAGTATAGATGGAACATTTTACTGAAAGAAGACATTATTTTAATCAAAAAAAAAACAATTTAAACTGAATTCATAGATTTTTAAATAATTACATGGTTGAGTCGGGAATCGAACCCGCTACACGAGAAAAAATTATTACCCGGTAGCTTTATCATACCGATCGAAAAGCTTCATCATAAGGATTATTTTTTGTTAAGTAACATAGTGTACAGAAATAAAAGGAAGATCATGAATTTTAATATTTGATGTGAAATTTTGTTCAGAAAAATGAAAAGCTGGCATCGCTCTAAGGACATACAACTGACAATTTTCCACCTTATATTGGGTGTAATAAAATTGACTCTCTAAATTTCGTCACGTGACGTGGCATCAGTCAAGAAACATTACAAAAATGAAGAAAAAAAATCACATGAATACTTTAACCGTAAATTCGTTTTAAAGGTCCTATAAATTTTCATTATCACCCTTTCTATCGCTACTGAGCGGCAGTAGAAAGCGACAACGACAGCCAGACGGGTGCTCCGTGATAGTTTTGCCACGGCGACCATGTTACCTCGAATTGCCGCGGTAACAAACGAATTCTTAATGTGCGACAAATTATTATTATTATTTTTTTTTAAATTAGCCCCCCTTTTCTATCTATAACTAGCTGACCCGCGCAACTTCGTTTGCGTGATAAACGAAGAACCGCTCGACCGATTTTGTGCAAACTTCACATAAACCATCTACTAAATAGTCCGAACGAAGCCTAAACATTTGGTTTGGATAGGTGAGCCCGTTCTTGAGTTATAAAATTACAACGAAAAGTGGCATTGATTTTTGTATTTGACATCCGATGCCTAGTCATCTCATGAAATTTGAAGAGGTAATTTTATTACACCCAATACACAGGGCGTCCCACGGCCATGCCACATGGAGGGAAAGTACCTTAAATATCGAAGACTAGCGGACGTCACGCGGTTTCACCCGCCTAGTTTCCGTTCCCGTGGGAATACGGGAATAAAATATATGCCTATGTTCACCGCAAAGAGTGTAGCTTCCCAACAGTGAAAGAATTTTTCAAATCGGTCCAGTAGTTCCGGAGCCTATTCGTTACAAACAAACAAACAAAAAAACAAATCTTTCCTCTTTATAATATTAGTATAGATTTATGATCAGTTAGCATAGGTACTAATCGCTTTTCAAAAATAATCTTTATGTATTTTATTCCCCAGTTCGGTTCAACTTCAGTACCTACAATAGAGGAACCACCCCCACAAGTTTCCACCACCAACTCTCAAGAAAGCCACACCACGAGACGACACACTGTTGGGCCTGGAGACTGCAGGCATACCCAGGTGAGTCACACTAGCTATGTAATAGCCACGCCTTTGTTCTCGAAGGGGTAGGCAGCATAGTATACGCACACATTTCACTTTATAGTTACACATGTCATGTGTAATAGGTGGTAAATGGACAGGCGCAGGTTGTGTCGCAGTTGGAATTTTTCAAGTCGTCCATAAAGCCTTAAACTTGGTTTAGGTAAGAGTACAAAATGTCGCCACCTTTATATATCCCGAGGGTGTCGTAAGAGACGACTAAGGGAACACTTTCGCAAAACGATCCACTGCGTAGAGAAGGAAAACTCGAAATAAAACTCGGTTGTCAGTAAAATGACAATCGTTATGCCAAGTTGAAGGCCTTATGGGCGGCTTGAAAAGTTTCAACTGCGACACGACCTGCGCCTGTCCATTTTGACATGGCAATCGGCTCACCACCTATTACATGTGACATCTATAAGGTGAAATGAGAACGTATACTATGCCTCTGCCTACCCCATCGGTCTATATGAATGTACGTATTTTCTTATCAACGGCACTATGAGGCGACGCGAGTTTAAACTACTGTTTACATTTAAAACATCATTCTGTTTGTTACTGATTAGTGATTACATATAATACGTACATACATACATATCATCACGCCTGTCTCCCATCGGGGTAGGCATAGGCAGACATTATGGCTTTCCACTTGCTACGATCCTGGCATACAACTTTCGCTTCTTCTACTTTCATAAGTGCTTTCATACACGCTCGCCGGTTAAGGGTACTCTTGACCTGGCCTTTTTCCAACAGGTCATCAATTTGGTTACCATGCGTACGCCGAGGTCGACCCTTACCAGTTTGTCCATTTATTCTCGCCTGATAAATCTGTTTAGTCAGTCTATTTTCATCCATCCTCTCGACATGTCTGAATCATCTAATACTGTGTATATTGCAGGCGGGAGAGTTGGGAGTGTCGGGCGCCGTGTCTTCAGAACTGCGACCCGCGCCGAGGTACCCTCCGCCGCACTTCAGCGTGAGTATACCACCTTACTCCTTACTATTTGACTGCCTCTGTGGCGCAGTCGGTAGTGATACCGGCTGCGGCGCTGGAGGTCGTGGGTTCGATTCCCACCGGAGACTAATATTTGTGTGACCCATCAATGTTTGTCTCAAGAGTCTGGCTGTTTCTATGTATAATATGTATGTATTTAAAAAATATCCGTGGTCTGATACCCATAACACAAGCATGTTATTCCTAGCTTACTTTGGGATCAGATAGCGTTGTGTGATATGTGCCTGAATATTTATTTATTTATTTAATAGCAAATTTTCAATTCCTCTTTCACAGCAACAAACATCTCCGAACGTATCGCTACTGCCCAACACAAACTTAGCGGCCAAACTTCCCGCGGTACAACACCAACCGCCGAGGTACTTCAGCGTCAAGGACCAACACTTGTTGAAGCCGCCCATCGCTATGCAGACGCAGGGTAAGTAGCTTAACACGCTGTAATCATCCCAAAATCCTCGAAAAAGTTAATATAGAGTCTAAAAGTTTTAAATGTGGTTCTAAAAGTCAATATGGGGTCTTAAAGTGACCCCATTTTACTTAAATCTTATGTAAAAGTGTAAATATGGTGTCTAAATGACCCGTATTGTAGCAGTTTTAGCATCAAGAACGCCCATCGAGTAGACACTCCTTCGACTATAAAAAGTATAAAAATTGTTCTTAAAGTCACTATGGGGTCAAATTTGACCCCATTCTGCTTGAATCTAAAATGTAAAAATGTCAATATGGGGTCAAAAACCAAACAAACTTAGCGACCAAACTCCCCGCGGCACAAGACCAGTCGCCAAGGTACTTCAGCGTCAAGGACCAGCATCTATTGAAGCCGCCCATCGCTATGCAGACGCAGGGTACGTAGCTTAACACGCTGTGATAAAACACCCCTTCGACTGTAAACAGTTGTAAAAGTTAATAATTTAAAGCAAATAAATTATCTTTATCTTATTATTATTCTACTACTATCTTCTTCTACTATTATCTTCTTATTATTATTCAACAAGTGTTATTCCTTTATTTGGCGATGTGGTTCGCCACCCATCACGTCTCGTTTCCCATCGAGGCGAAAAGTGGACTAGGGTTAGCCACTTTGCTACATTAAATGTGAGAGGAGGAGTGAAAGATAAAATTGAGGAGGTATGTAAGATGATGCAAGAGAGGCATCTTGATATTTTGTGTGTGAATGAGACAAAGCGGAAAGGATGTGACACTACGACACACGGAGCCTATACGGCCTATTGGTCAGGTGTAGCCACAACCAGCACCGCATGCCAGGGGGTCGGTGTACTACTTTCCGCGAGAATGAATGAGTGTGTGACAGAGTATGAATGTGTGAGCCCAAGACTCCTTTGGCTAAGACTGAAGGTTGGACTTACCCGCATCTTTGTTTTGGGAGTGTATGCTCCGCAGGATGCGCGGTGGCACCGGTCTTCAAAAGACCAAAGCGAGAGGCAGGCATTTTGGGAGAGTATGAGTGATATTCTGGATAAATGTAAACGAAACGAGAGAATAGTGATGTTAGGTGATTTTAATGGTTGGGTGGGAGTGAAGCGCGATGGATACGAAAGTGTATTAGGAAAGTTTGGTGATGAACGAGTGAATGTAAATGGAGAAAGCTTGCTAGAAGTATGTTTGGAAAGGAATCTTGTGGTAACTAATACCATATTCAACCACAAGGATATCCACTTGTATACAAGAGAGGAGAGAGATCAGAGAAGCATGATTGACTTTGTGATAGTAGACGCAAGACTGAGAAAGAAAGTGCTAGACACTCGGGCGTACCGTGGCACCGGGATCGACACAGATCACTTCTTGGTAATTAGCCGGGTAAGGGGTCTGTTTCAGCGGTGGCGACATCGTGTGCATGAACCCGTTAGTGTACTAGAGCGAATAAAAGTTGAGAATTTACAAGAGTTAGGCATAAAAGAGGCATTTGTGAGTAAACTGAGTGAAAAATTTGAAAACCTAGATGAAATATGTGAGATTGAAGAATTATGGAAGCCGTTTAAGGAAGGACTTGTGGAAGTTGCGATTGAAGTGTGTGGGGTTAGCAAAAGACGACAAGGATGTATGGCAAAGGGAATGAGTGCGGAAGTTCTTAATGCGTTGACTGGCAAGAAGAAAGCATGGTTGGACTGGTTGGCTACAAAGGCCAATCAAAGAATGCAAAAGGCAACGGATGAGGATGTAAAAATGGCAAAGGATGAATATAAAAAGTATAAACGTGTTGCAAAAGAGACGATGATGAGAAAGAAAGATAATGATAGAGAAAAATTTGATAAAAGGTTATCTGAAGACTTCCAACGGAATATTAAATTTTTTTGGAAGTCCATAAGAACAGTGAGGAGTCAGCAAACAATGTCGCCGCTCAATCACATCAGAAACCAGGATGGAAGTTTTGTAAGAGGAGAAGAATGTGTGCTAAAGAGATGGAAGGAATATTTTGAGAGTTTATTCGAAAAAGAAGATATACAAGGCGATACGCGTGTTTTAGAACCGAATGAATTTGGCGATGAAAGCGAGTTAAGTATGGGAGAAATAGTGGAAGCGTTGAATTGTATGAAAGTAGGAAAGGCTGCTGGAATAGATCGGATTTCTGTCGAAATGCTGAAAGCTGGACGTGGCGTGGTAGCTTGCCAGCTGTATCGCCTTTTTAACTTTTGTTGGCGAAGTGGCAGAGTACCAGCAGAATGGTGTAAAGCTGTCATTGTGCCGCTTTACAAAGGAAAAGGGTCGCAGCAAGAGTGCAAAAACTACCGCGGCATAAGCTTGCTCAGCATCGTTGGCAAATTGTATGCAAAAGTGTTGATAAAAAGAGTGATGAATGAAACTGAAGGAAAAATGTGGGATGTGCAAGCAGGATTTATGAAAGGAAGGGGATGTACGGATCAGGTCTTTTCCTTACGATGCGTAGCTGAGAAAGTTTTGGCTAAAAGTCAAAAGGTCTATTGCATATTCGTGGACTTGGAAAAGGCCTATGACAGAGTGGTGAGGAATGAACTGTGGTCAATATTGTCCATGTATGGAGTGAACAGCAACTTGATACGGGCACTGAGGTCTCTCTATGAGGGTTCTAGTGCTTGTGTCAGGATCAACGGGGCCTGCACGGACTTCTTTCACATTGAAAAGGGTGTGAGACAGGGCTGTGTAGCGTCTCCGTGGCTGTTTAATCTATACGTGGATAGTTGTCTGAAAGAACTGCAAGAGAGTATGTATGGCTTAAAAATAAATGAACTGACCGTCAAATGCCTCCTATACGCTGATGATCAGGTGATATTAGCATCATCAGCGGAGGAATTGCAGCTGATGGTTAATAGTATGAATGAGGCTCTAAAAAGTAGAGGAATGAAAGTTAATGTAAACAAGACGAAAGCTATGGTTTTTGAAAGAGAAGAAAGTATGACGAATTGCTCAATCTTCATTGAAGGGCAAAGAGTGGAACAGGTGAAAGAATTTGTATACTTGGGTTCCAAATTTGTAAGGGATGGAAAGTGTGACCAGGATATTGAGCGAAGAGTTTTGGCAGGAAATCAAGTGAATGGGGCTATGTACACCTTTATGAGCAGTCAAAATGTGTCTGAGAAGGCCAGGTTGGCTGTACATAGGGGAGTGCTCATCCCTACACTTATGTATGGTAGTGAGAGTTGGGTATGGCAGAAGAAGCTTGAAAGCAAAATTAATGCAGTGGAAATGAGAAGTCTGCGAAGTATAGCTGGAGTGACTATAATGGACAAAAAAAGAAATAGCGTGATAAGGGAAAAATGTGGTATAACAGAAGATGTAGTGACTAAGATCGAAAAAGGGATGCTTAGATGGTTTGGACACGTGGAGAGAATGGATGAGAATAGACTGACAAAGCAAATTTATGAGGCGAGAATGAATGGGCAAACTGGTAGGGGTAAACCTCGGCGTACGCATGCCGATCAAATCAGAGACGTTCTGGAAAAAGGCAAGGTCAAGAGTACCCTTAACCGGCGAGCGTGTATGAAAACAGTTATGAAAGTAGAAGAAGCGAAAGTTGTATGTCAGGATCGTAGCAAGTGGAAAGCCATAGTCTCTGCTTACCCCGATGGGAGACAAGCGTGATTATATGTATGTATGTATGTATTATTATTCTATATAGATCTAGTGTAAAATTGTCGATGTGGGGTCTTGAGGATCCCAGTCTACTTTAATTTAGTATAAAGTGTCTATATGGGGTCTAGAAGTGACTATTTTGCTTTAATTTAATGCAAAAGTGTCAATATGGGGTCTAAATGACCCCATTTTACTTTAATGTAGCATAAAAGGTAGAATACGGGGTCTAAATGGTTCCATATTGTAGCCTCGCTACTGCAGCGTCAAGGAACATCACTTGCTGTAGCCGCCCATCGCTGTGCAGACACACGGCACGACACAGGCATATTATTAAGGGTTAAAAGACCCTATTAAATAAATAAAATAAATATTTGTGGACATTCACTCACAACATCGTCTAGCTCAAACTAAACTATAAGCTTGTGCTATGGGATCTAGTCCACTGATACACATCGCTACTGATATTATAAATGCGAAAGTAGCTCTGTCTGTCTATCTGTCTGTCTGTCTGTTACGCTTTCACGCCTACATGGCTAGAGCGATTGAGATGAAATTTGGCATAGGGATAGTTTGAGACTTTGGGAAGGACATAAGCTACTTTTTAACCGACTGTGCAAAAGGAGCGTTTGATTTGCGATATAACGACTCTTACGCGATAACGACTTCTACGCGGTCGAAGCCGCGGGTAACAGCTAGTACTTATATATATTTCTAATTACTACCGACTACGCCACAGAGGCAGGCAAATATTCGGTTTGTTTGTAGTATAAAAGTGGTTCTAAAACTTAATATTATGGGGTCACTCCTTGACCCCATTCTACTTGAATCTAGTTTAAAGTGTCGATGTCACTGCGCAAAAGGAGGGTAACGATTTTTACGCGGACGTAGCTGCGGAGAACAGCTAGTATGTCATAAAAATATAATTAAGCAAAAATGTTTAAAGGGTTGTCCTGTATACTTTTCTCTGCAGCTGACTGTACAGTCACCTCCAATATTGCATGGGCTCCTTAAGATCTATAATCCCATGCACTATTCAGTCTAATTTATTTATTTATTTATTTTAAGAAGGCTTACAGACTAATTTTTACATTATTAGAATATTTAATAAGGTTAACAAATCGCTATTTACAAGCCTCCACAAATAGTTACTAAATTCACAAAAACTCCACTAGATGGCGCAACTTTACTCGAATATAATATTGCATAGACACCTTAGAATCACAAAAAATGTACTAGATGGCATATTTACATTACTCAAAAGATTAATGAGTTGCTATTTTGATAATAATCGCGTTCCTGTGTGAGGTATTAAAAAAATCGGCAACTAGATACTTGACTTCCAATGTTATCCGAGAGATGGCGTCAATTGAGGGCGTCAATTCTTTGAAGCGCTCGTGGCCCCGCGGACTCAGTGTTCAGTAAACGATCACTGCAGTAAGCAACATTTACTATGGCCGGAAATGGATGGGTGACCACCACGTGGACCACTTTGTGACATTTATTTACGAGCGTTTCCGTGCTTCGGAAGGCACGATAAGCCGTTGGTCCCGGTTGTCAGTAAAATGACAGTCGTTAAGTCAAGTTGAAGAATTTCAACTGTGGGTCGTCACAACCTGCGCCCGGGTCGGCAGCGCGTGTGTAGCGCCTCTGGTGTTGCAAACGTTTATAGGCTACGGTTACCAACCTTCCGGTGGGCCGTAAGCTTGTCTGCCACCTAAGTAGTATAAAAAAAAAAAATTCTCAGTGCAAAGCAATTTCGTTTCGGATTGACCATGCATTCTCAAATTCGTGTGTACTATAGTTCAAGTATAACAAGTAATATTGTATGTTTGTGTCCCCCAGCGTCAACGTTCGGTCGTCGCGCGTCGGACGGCGGAGCGCACGTCCCGCGCGGCAGAGAGCGGGACTGCTGCCACTCCGCGCCTTCTCATCATGTGAGTATACATACATAATTATTATTGTCTATACTAATAATATTATAAAGAAGTAAAGTTTGTGTGTTTGTTAAATTGTAAGGGGTAATCTCGGGATCTACTGAACCGATTTTAAAAATTCTTTCACCAATAGAGAGCTACGTTATTGTGGAGTGTCATAGGCTATATGGAGGAGGCCGCTACGGAGCGGAGCAGTAATAGTTAATGTTTCAAAAACGAGGGAAATGTTATTCCTTTTGAGAGCTTCGTTGCGTGTGCTGCGTAAATATTTATAGTTATGTAAAAAATATGTACTACAAAATTGTTTCTCTTAAAAAAGTTCAAAAAAAATTGTGCGCTAGCATGTGTCTATCTTTGGGTTGGTGCACAATAACCATGTTAATGGCAATCACTTTTTTTCTACAATAATGCCACGGGATACCTCTTTCATAAACGAAATTGTTCTTAAAAATAATGCGACGGGAATACACGCGACGAGAAACCTCTCTCTCTGTCTCACGTAGTATTGAATATTAACGACGAGACGCTACGGGAGTAAACGCAACGCGACGGGAGTAAATGCGACGGGAACAGGTAATACTCTCTCTTATGTGGCGCAAACGAAGTTGCGCGGGTCAGCTAGTTGTTAAATAAGAATAGAGTTGTAATAATAAGAATTATAATTGTAACACCTACATATAATATTTGTATAATGTAACAAGCAAGAGCGAAATTTCCAAACACAAGCACTCAAAAGCTTAAATGGAAATTTCAACGAAATCGATGTACTAAAATAAGTTACTGACAACAAAAAAAAAACATACATACATTGGTCACGCCTTTATACCCGAAGGGTTAGGCAGAGGCATTATACTGGGTGTAACAAAATTACCTCTCCAAATTTCATGAGATGACTTGGCATCGGAAATCAAACACAAATATTTAATAAAAAAGGGGGGTTCATTTTTTTATTTCGCACATTAATAATTCGTTTGTTACCGCGGCAATTCGAGGTAACATGGTCGCCGTGGCAAAACAAACACAGAGCACCCGTCTGGCTGTCGTTGTCGTTTTCTACTGCCGCTCAGTAGCGATAGAAAGGGTGATAATGAAAATTTATAGGACCTTTAAAACGGATTTACGGTTAAAGTATTCATGTGATTTTTTTTACTTCATTTTTGTAATGTTTCTTGACTGATTGTAATGTTTCTTGACTGATGCCACGTCACGTGACGAAATTTGGAGTCAATTTTGTTACACCCAATATAATATAATTAGGGTGGCAACATTTTGTACTCTTTGCCGTCGCCACAATCATTCCAAGCCCGCTAAAGTTTTCTCTTATTCACCAATGCATCGTAGCATCATTGTAGCATCCCAACAGTGAAAGAATTTTTCAAATCGGTCCAGTAGTTCCGGAGCCTATTCGTTACAAACAAACAAACAAAACAACAAATCTTTTCTCTTTATAATATTAGTATAGATGAGCCGTCGTATTGTCGTGTTGAAATGGATAGGGGCAGACTGACTGCTCACTGTTGAAAATTTTCAAGCCGCCTAAAAGGCCTTCAATATGGTTTAACATCTGCCATTTTACTGGCAACCGGGACCAACGGCTTAACGTGCCTTCCGAAGCACCAAAACGCTCAAATAAATATCACAAAGTGGTCACCCATCTTTAAGTAAACGTAACGTAACGTTTTTTATTAATAACAAAGTTTTAATTATAACCCAAATTTCAAAATCAGAACCAAACTTCAAACCAAAATTCGACATCTGAATTCCAAATTCGTATTCGTATTCGTTTCGATAATATTATATCTCATTCTAAAAATCAGAATCAGTTTACCCTCGTCTATAGATATTTCACATCAAAAAAAATGAAATTGCCACAATTTGCTCAACCATCTAAAACAAACCATAACGTAAAATGCTTAACCCAATAATCAAGTATACATTAAACCCCAGGTATCAGACAGTGGAACTCCACCAAGACCCGAAGAGGGTGACCCTACTGAAGACCAAAGTAACGACTCTGCCTACAACACTAATCTTTGCAGGTGAGATGATACACATACATTATAGTCACGCCTTTAACCCCGAAGGGGTAGGCAGAGGTTAGTATACGCACACATTTCACCTTTAAATATTGTCCCATGTAATAGGTGTACTGCCGTGTTTGAAATGGACCGACGTGAACTTTTTCAAGCCGCCCATAAGCCCATAAGGCCTTCAACTTGGCGTAACGATTGTCATTTTACTGACTACCGGGTTTCATTTCGAGTTTTCCTTCTCTACGCAATGGATCTTTTTGCGAAAGTGCTCCCTTAGTCTTACAACACCCTCGAAACGAATTGGGGTGGCAATATTTTGTACCCTTTGCCGTCGCCACAATCGTTCCAAGCCTGCAAAAGTGTTCCCTTAGTCGCCGCTTACAACGCTATCGGAATGAATTTGGTGTGGCGACATTTTATACTTTTCCCGTCGCCACACTCGTTTCAAGCCTGCAAAATTGTTCCCTCAGTCGCCTCTTACGACAACCTCGGAACGAATTCGGGTGGTGACATTTTATATTCTTTTCCGTCGCCACAATCGTTCCACGGTAACCCATCTCACTACCGTCAAAGCGTACAAACCCAGCCTGTCGCGTCACTCCCCAGGTACATGCTGAACCGCGGCAGCAGTAAGCGTCACACGATGGCCACTCCCGAAGACGCGGCCAATGTGTCTTCGGTTTGCAGTACTGGACCTATGGTAAGCGTT
Source organism: Miltochrista miniata (assembly GCA_933228765.1). Lineage (NCBI taxonomy): Eukaryota > Metazoa > Arthropoda > Insecta > Lepidoptera > Erebidae > Miltochrista > Miltochrista miniata. The sequence continues at coordinate 15,264,491 of OW121777.1, forward strand.
ATACGTTAGTTTCTAGGGTACCCCTTTGGTGAAAACGGGACACTATTCATTAGACTACGCTGTCCGTCCGTCTGTCCGTCGCGAGGCTGTATCTCAAGAACCGTGATAGCTAGAGAGATGAAATTTTAACAGATGATGTATTTTCACAGATCTAAAATCAACGCTATCTGATCTCAAAGTAAACTAGGAATAACCTGCTTATGTTATGGGTATCAGACCACGGATATTAATACTTATATACTTTTAAAAACATACATATTATACATAGAAACACCCAGACTCTTGAGACAACCATTTATGGGTCACACAAATATTTGTCTCCGGTGGGAATCGAACCCACGACCTCCAGCGCCGCAGGCGGTATCACTACCGACCGCGCCACGGAAGCAGTCATCATCAAATAAACAAGAAGCCGTAAAACGGTCTCACCCAACTGCCCCTCTGTGAAAGTGAAAGTTCAATCCGATTGACGTTGTTATTTTTGTTTTATTTCAAACTTTGAACAGATGATCCACGTGACCTAGTGACGTAGTTTAATGCGACAGAGTCACAGACTACAGACAAAGTCTCGCCATAAGCCCATCTGCACTCTAATTTTGACTGCCTCTGTGGCGTAGTCGGTAGAGATACCGCCTGCGACGCTGGAGGTCCTGGGTTCGATTCCTGGGTCGGTCCTAATATTTGTGTGATCCACAAATATTTGTTTCGGAGTTTAGGTGTTTTCTATGTATAATATGTATGTATTTAGAAATATATAAGTATGTCTATCAGTCGTATATATCCCATAGCACAAGCCTATATTAGCTTAATTTGGGCTAGATGATGTTGTGTGTGATTGTCCACAATTATATTATTTTTTTGCTGTTTTTTTGGTACGGAACCCTCCGTATCGTTAGACTTTCGCTTTAAACTGTATGTATGTATGTCCCCACAGCCGAGCACATCTCCATCATCAGCCAGCAGCATCCGAGTCAGAAGGACAGGTCTTCTCACTGTCACTGAAAGACCTCCAGGTTCGATATTTTGAGAACTAACCACATTTTTGAACTTAAATATGGAAAAATAATCGGTTTCGAGCATAAACTTGCATCTTCTCACATACCTTACGGACGCCTTAACCACGCAGCCACCGAGACTATGCTCAGAACCGATATTTTTTTTCAACTTTATACGTCTTTGTGATGACGTACGTATTACTAGATTTTTGTAGATTTTTTTTTTGATAAATAATTGTTATAATTGCTTGACAATTTTGTTAGTAGTGTACTATTAACTTGATAACGTTTTTAAAGTCACATAAATTGTAATATTTATTAAAAGTTTTGAATCTTTTTCGCGTATACTTATGAAACTCACACAACTGCTCACCTCTCGACGTTTCGGCTATATTGCAATATCCATGGCCACAAATTGACTGAAGATAGTCGTACTTGTGAGTATGAGTATAGCCGAAACGTCGAAAATTGAGCAAAGTTTTTTATAATGTCTACGAGAATTTAAATACATATAATGAATGTAAGCTTTATGTTTTACATAATATACTAGAGGTTCATCGAAATAAATGAAAACAAAAAATATTATAAAATCAAGTTTGTAGTACACAACAGAATTTGATTATATTGGAATTTATAAAACTTGCAGTCTATTAAAGCTAAAAAATGCCTCCTTTATTGTTTAAAATCGAGATACTTTCTGAAATACACCAATAAATTAGGGGAATTTTTCAAAGCCTGAAATTGCGAGGGTAAATTAACAAATCCTGCACTTTATTAGGGTCATTTTTCAAAAGCCTCACGTGGCCTCACTAACAGTTCGGCAAACCTGTGTCTCTTTTATTTCATATTATAATGATTTAGATGCAGTAGTTATGAAAAGGTTCTTTTAAGGATTTTCTATCCTAAGGGTAATTGAATAAATTTCAGGGTATGGTGTACATTTAAGGAATGTTATTTTTGTTTTAAATTTCTCTTATAGTCAAAGATATCCAATATTTTTAAATAAATGTTTGATTCATAATTTAAATGGCGGTTTTGGCTTATATAATTATATTAAACTGAGTTTTTTTCTAATAACCTTTGAAAAGAAAAATACAGGTTTTAAAAATTCCAATAATTTTGATAGATAACTATTTTTGATGTTGTAGCATGGTGGCTAGTTGCATTGAATGTTTTTTTGTTGCTAGTTTTAATTAATTTTTGTTTGCTATTTTTATTATCTTATTTTTTTCTTTACTTATTTTTTTAGTTATTAGCCCAGAATTAGTAATGGAAGTTGAAGCTAGAATGAAGAGGAACTACCTACCGCCTTCGATGCAGTACCAAAGTCCACCAACTCCCCCGGGATCGATACCAAATCAAATACCGCAATCTCCTACACAGGGTTCTATAACGGCTGGCACTCCAAATTATACAGCCCAAAACCAAAACTCACAAAAATCTATGAAACCAGTTTTAGAAACGATACCTCAAGGTAGCATTATGGGTATAAAAGGGTCAATAATATCTGGGACCCCGATGACCCCACTAGCTGCTTGTCCTTTTACCCCAACGATGGGTCAGTTTTCCCCTAGTCATGGTGCCGTGTTGACCCAAAATTTGATTTCCGGGTCTATCACCAGCGTTACACCAATGTCCCAAAATCAAGGTTCTATAGTATCTGGCACACCTATGACTCCCAATAGCTATGATTCTAAGAACTTTAATAACTATAGCGTACCGGGTAATTATTCCAGTTTTGATTTTAATCCTAACACCACAATGAATCAAGGTTCTTATCAAAATACTCGCATGGGTCATGCGGATTTCTCAAATAATATGAATCAGAGTAATTTCACAAATGCTCCGATAAACCAAGGTACTTTTGCTAGTGCACCAATGGATCAGGGCAATTTTGCAAGTGCCCCAATCAACCAAGGCCATTATTCGAAACCTATTAAACTGGATCAGTTTTCAGACACAAATATGATTCATGGTAGTTATTCAAATCCATCAATGAATCAAAACTTTTCAAATAATAAGGGTAATTTAACAAATACTCAAATGATTCAATCATCTTTCCTTAATAATCCGATACAAGGTAGTTTTTCAAACCCTGCTCTAAATCAGTCATCATTATCTAATGACGTGATGACACAAGACTCTTTTTCTACTAACCAAATGACCCAGGGTAATTTTTCAAGTACCCAACCGATCCAGGGTAATTACACAAGTAATCAAACAAATTCCAATTACTTTCCCAGCTCTCACATAAACCAAAATAATTTTGCAAATCCACAATTCAATCAGAGTCATTGCTCAAATCAGATGAACCAGAGTTCTTTTGCTAACAACCAAATGACCCAGGGTAATTTTCCTAATACCCAAACAAATCAGGGTGATTATTCAAGTAACCCAATAAGTCAAACCCCTTTTGCTAACAATCCCGTCCAAGGTGATTATGACCAGTTGAATCGAAATTCGTTTTCTGGCAATCAAATGACCCAAACTAATTTCCCTAATACCCAAATGGACCAGGGTCATTTCTCAAGTAACCCCATTACTCAACCCCCTTTTCCTAACAACCAAATGACCCAGGGTAATTTCACTAATACCCAAGTAAACCAGGGTAATTACTCAAATAACCAAATAAATCAGGGTAATTACACAAATAAGCCGATGAACGTAAATACGTATCCGAATCAGGGTAGTCCCATGCCTAGTGGTTCCATAACAGCTGGTACTCCGGTACAAGTTCCGGTATCTGTAGGAACGAATTACAACGCACCACAGTACAACACTAGGCAGAGAAAGTATTCTGGACCTCAGCGAATTAAGTTACAGATGTTGGCGACTGTACAAGAAATGGGTAGGTTTTATTTTATATTTTTTAGGTGGAAGGGTAATTTTAAAGATTTAGCATAGACTTCGTAGGTATTTTTATAAACTTGTCACTTACCAGTCACTTATCTATTCTAGTACTATCATATTCGTATTGATTATTATTATGTACTTAACGGTGAAGGGTAATATAGAAAAGTTCCAAGTATAAAAAGTCACTTACTGAGACGTAAGTTAGCCACATCATCTCTTACTGAGACGTAAGTTAGCCACATCATCTCTTACTGAGACATAAGTTAGCCACATCATCACTTACTTACCAACAGGTGAGATCAAACACTAGCAATAGCTTAAGTAAAAAAATAAAGATTCTAATTAAATACGAATTCGATTATTATTATTACTTTCGACTTATGTTTCTTTTTAAATGTTAGTCGTATTAGGCTCGATTTTGTTTTAAATTCGTTATTATTACCCTTCTAATGAACTGGGGTAATTTTTCAAATACTTGGTATGCCTAGGGTAATTTAACAAATAAGCTCTTTAACTACTGTAATTTTTTTTAGAAGACCATTCCAATCAAGGTAAAAGTATAATATGGTACGGTAGGTATTTATTATAATTATTTTAACTCTCTTTAAAAATTTAAGGTAAATATAAGCTTGTATTATTGCATGCGTGTGTATCTGTGTGTATAGTAGTTGTGTTCACTGTATGTTTGTGTGTGTGTCTTTGTTTCTTTTAGTGTGTATTTTGTACTAAATTATCTATATATTTTCGACTATGGAACAAGATTTTTTAAGGTTGTGTACCCAACGTCACGAGGTTGTATCTCAAGAACCGTGATAACTAGATAGCTGAATTTCGTTCGAATTAGTCCGTGAAATTTCCCAAATTTTGAATTTCTGTTGTCGCTAGCAGCCCAAATTAGAGATAGTACAGATGGAAACCTACATACTAAATTCGCTGAGGCTACGCACACATAGACAACTCATTCACAGACACGAGGTCAGGCGGTGCCAACCGAATTTTTGATACTGATTTGTGCGCGAGTGTGTAGCAGAGGGTAGGTGTGAAAAAAAAAGTACAAACATGAGTTTTCCATCTGTACTATCTCTAATTTGTGCTAGCAGATACTTACTAAAATAGAAAAAAAATTAAATAAAGGGAGCCTCCCATCCAACAAATGTGATTTTTGCCGTTATTTCGTACGAAACTCGAATTGAACAAATTTTTTTTCACAAAGTCCTACATGAATTGATTTTTTTTATTCAATTTTAAATCCAAAATAGACTCCAATTGACTAATCTTATAGCTAAACGTACTAGATTGTATGTATGTCTAAGTATGTATGTATATACAGCTCGCGAGCACGCCGAGCGCTATTCGCCGGTGCGTCGCGCCGAATGCTCGCCGCCGAGGGCCGCGCACGACATCGCGTCTGCGAGGCTGGAGTATGAGCAGTTACAGGTGAGTTACATTAATAGGATCTGGCGTTATATGGAGGAAGTTTGGTATCTATTTAACAAATAAATTATGAAGTACCCATTGGTATAAAATATTTGGTTAAATCTCATAATATATTAATTCCGGTTATATATTAAAATACCAGAAATCAAAATGCCTTTACTTAAAATGCATTAGACCAAAATACCCGAATTCGAAATACCTTAACATTCAAAATACCTTATTTCAGTACACCTTACCGTAAAATGTCAAAATTTAAAATACGAATGATTATTATATCAGAATTCAAAATACAAATTTTCAAATATCCTTAATTTAAAATACCGAAAATAGAATACAATGTGTCACTGTCACTCACACGTTTTGTTATTTGGCTTTAACTTATTTACACACCCCCCCCCCCCCACTTAAGTGAAGTCGCAGTTGTAGCCGTAGGTCTGTTGGTCCTTGGGTATCCTTCTGAGGGCTTACCCGGGGCTCCCAACTGTAGGCTGTTATGTATGATACGTGTGGTTTTTAGTCGGTAGGAGTCTGGCATAGTATCCATGTAGGATTTACCTCATGTTAAAACACTTTGATTCGGAGTTACAAAAGTACTGCAGTGGGCTAACGAAAAATCAAAAAAAAATAACCACGAAGACTAAGGCGGGAGCGAAGCGAAACCTAACCTATCCGCGTCGGGATACTCTGAGTCGGGGTGTTAACCATTCACAGATATTATAGCATCCATGTAGGATTTAAAAATCATGTTAAAAAAAAGGTATTTTGTGTTTGAACATTTTACGATAAGGTATTTGATAAATTTATATTTTGGGTTTCGGTTATTCGACCGTAAGGCATTTTAAATTATTTATATTATAAATATTTGCCTTTTGAATATTGATATTTCGATTTCGGGTATTTTGGGCTACGATATTTTGAGTTAAGGCATTATAATTTCTGGTATTGTGACGGTATACCATTTATTCCATATACACCTATAACTACATCTTGACACAAAGAACATAACTGCACTGATAATGCATCGTACAAAATAATCATCGCTCTTGTAAAAACGTAAAAATAAATATTAATTTAGAAAAATGTCACCTTTTCCAATGCGTAAAAAACTTAGATCATCTAACCACAGGATGCGCCTTACTTAAGCATTGTTTTCTGCCAAGCCAATAGACCATTTGGTCTTTTGGCTTTATAAAAAGCACTGTACATCAGTACATCATTTTATATGATTAAACTAGTACATTTCATTGTAGTTGACTGTACAATAAAAATTAACACACACCAGCCATTACGCGTTTGTCGATTAATACATTTTTAAATATAATGAAATTTTATATGTGTTTGTGTTTCCCCCTTCACCCGCTATGACTAGCAGAATATTTTTGTATGCGGTGGTTCGCAAAGGCTAGTCCCGTGATTTATGGTCTAAGGTAAAAAAGTACACAATAGCTTATATATAAAGTGTAACAAAACTACCTGTTCAAATTTCGTCGCGTGACGTGGCATCAGTCAAGAAACATTACAAAAATGAAGAAAAAAAAATCAAATGAATACTTTAACCGTAAATCCGTTTTAAATGTCCTATAAATTTTCATTTTTACCCTTTCTATCGCTACTGAGCAGCAGTAGAAAGCGACAACGACAGCCAGACGGGTGCTCCGTGTTTGTTTTCCACAGCGACCATGTTACCTCGAATTGCCGCGGTAAAAAATAAATTCTTAATGTGCGACAAAATATTTAAAAAAAATAAAAATATTAACCCCTTTTTTATTAAATACTAGCGGACGTCACGCGGTTTCACTCGCGTAGTTCCCGTTCCCGTGGGAATACAATATTTTTTCTTCCACAAGAACCTTCTCCTGACAATACCTAACACAACAAAAAAAGAATTAGTGAAATCGGTCCACCCGTTCTGAAGTTATGAGCTTACCAACACATTTTGCGATTCATTTTTATATTATAGATTTGTATTTGATTTCCGATGCCAAGTCATCTCATGAAATTTGGAGAGTCAAATTTGTTACACCCAGTATACATCAATGCAGTTATAATTTTGAGTACATGTATATTTGCTACTAGCTGACCCTCGCAACTTCGTTTACGTCACATAAGGTGTACGAATGGAGGGGTACTTCTTCATGAGACTCGTCAAGCAGCGTGTGAAACGGCCCTGTTTGCTTAATCATAAAAGAGCTTAAAGATTAAGTCGATTCTAAAACAATTCAGTCCACGCCTTATTATTTTACAATAGCCTTAATCATTAAGCTCTTTTATGATTAAGCCAACACGCCCGTTTAGACTCACATTCAAAAGAAACGTTGAATTCTAGATTTACCGAAAGTTGAGATGCCCCTAATTTCAGAACTACATAATCCTCAATATTGAAAATTGTATGGAATAATGCTTAAAGTACTCCCTTTCAGACACCAAACAAATATTTGAAATCGAACCACGCAGTGAGAAATTATAGCTAAAAACCTATTTTGCCTTTCATCCCCTCTCCTGAAGGAACCGCGCAAAATATCGGGATCAAAAGTATCTAAGAACCTTCCTCGGACTATAAGCTTAGATCGTACAAAGTATCATTCAAATCGGTTCAGTAGTTTCGGCGTGATACTTAGTCGGGATACAGACAGACAGACAGACAGACAGACAGACAGACAGACAGACAGACAGACAGACATGAAAATTTTAAATTACATTTTCGGCTTCAGTATCGATTAGAGAACGCCCTATACTTAAAATTTTCAAAATATCTTCCATGTACAGACTCCCGACCCTCTACAGTTTTATTATAAGTATAGATTTTAAATTACATTTTCGGCTTCAGTATCGATTAGAGAACGCCCTACACTTAAAATTTTCAAAATATCTTCCATGTACAGACTCCCGACCCTCTACAGTTTTATTATAAGTATAGATAAGTGTATACATTTAGCCCCAAAAATGATGTCATTTGGCTTGTTATTGTGACTTTTGCTCATAAGGATATTGTTTTGCATTGCATACTTAGGGTTTTTGAAGTGAAAGCTTCTTGGAGGGCGCTAAGCTTTTTTGAACTGGGAAAAAAAACTTTAAATTGCAATTCGAAATTGTAACCGACTCGAACTGTTAGAGGAAAGGGATTGTGATTTCGGGAACTGGGAGTAGAAAATCTAACTCTTCAATCCAGCCATCACTTCCGGAGTGACATGGGTTTTTGAAGTAAAACTTCTTAGGCGCGACTAGGGAGTAACTCAAATTTTTGAAGTAAAACTTCTTTGGGCGCGACTAGGGAGTAACTCAGATTTTTGAAGTAAAACTTCTTTAGGCGCGACTAGGGAGTAACTCATATTTTTAAAGTAAAACTTCTTAGGCGCGACTAGGGAGTAACTCAGATTTTTGAAGTAAAACTTCTTAGGCGCGACTAGGGAGTAACTCATATTTTTAAAGTAAAACTTCTTAGGCGCGACTAGGGAGTAACTCAGATTTTTGAAGTAAAACTTCTTAGGCGCGACTAGGGAGCAACTCAGATTTTTGAAGTAAAACTTCTTTAGGCGCGACTAGGGAGTAACTCATATTTTTAAAGTAAAACTTCTTAGGCGCGACTAGGGAGTAACTCAGATTTTTGAAGTAAAACTTCTTTAGGCGCGACTAGGGAGTAACTCATATTTTTAAAGTAAAACTTCTTAGGCGCGACTAGGGAGTAACTCAGATTTTTGAAGTAAAACTTCTTAGGCGCGACTAGGGAGTAACTCATATTTTTAAAGTAAAACTTCTTAGGCGCGACTAGGGAGTAACTCAGATTTTTGAAGTAAAACTTCTTAGGCGCGACTAGGGAGCAACTCAGATTTTTGAAGTAAAACTTCTTAGGCGCGACTAGGGAGCAACTCAGATTTTTGAAGTAAAACTTCTTAGGCGCGACTAGGGAGTAACTCAGATTTATTTCCTGACGGAAGTAACGCTATTTCAATTTTGAATAGCGGAAACGTAGTTTCCACTATTCAAAATTCGAATGAATGATATTAATATAACATTTGATGCCGTCAATGGCAAAGAAGTTTTACTTCAATCGCGCGTAAACGTTACACGCACACACTTTTTTTGTGAAGAGAATACTTTAAGCAAATAAAATAGATAACATTTATTTGCTTAAAGTATTAATACTTATTATTAACACTTATACTATATCTAAAATTTTTACATACAGCGTGGCTTAGAACGACGAGGGGTGGCTCCGGGGGCCTCTCCACCTCAAACGGATACCAGACATCACACGCCCGTCGCCTCCTTGCCTGGTGAGTGCAATATACAGAGAGAGGAGAGAGAGAGAGAGAGAGAGAGAGAGAGAGAGGGGGAGCGAAGAACATACAGAAGGAGAGAGAGAATCACACAAACACACCGAAAGAGAGAAAGGAGGATATTAAAATCATCTTACAGATACGCATAGATAAAGACATTAAACCGCACTTAATATTCTAAATATTTATTTATCTATACTTAAAACTATATTCTTTCACAGATCAGACTGATATGTAAACACATCTCGTGTGTGTGTGTGTGTGTATGTCTGTGTGTGTGTGTGTATGAGTGTGTGTGTGTGTGTGTGTGTGTGTGTGTGTGTGTGTGTGTGTGTGTGTGTGTGTGTGTGTGTGTGTGTGTGTGCGCGCGCGCGCGCGTGTGTGTGTGTATGTGTGAGAGACAGAGAGAAAGATAGCTAGTATTGTGCAATTGTATAATATACACAATACAATCCGCGCGCAACTAGTAGAATGCGGAACTTTGTCAAAGAAAAATAGAAAATGACAAATTACAAGTATCGCGTTAGCAAACAAGAAAGCCGTGAGATCGTTCTCACCAGACTGCCCCTTTCTAACACGTTTATTGTGAAAGTGAAAGTTCTATCCGATTGACGTTGTCATTTTTGTTGTATTTCTAACTTTGAACAGATGATCCACGTGACCTAGTGACGCAGTTTAATGCGACAGAGTCACAGACTACAGACACAAGTCTCGCCATAAGCCTCTCTGCACTCTATTTTATAGAGAGGGGCTTAAAGGTTCAAAAATATGCCTATTTCGATTTTCTTTGACAAGGTTTCACATTTTTTATGTTGAGCGCGTATTGTACCAAATTATGAACTACTAGCTGACGTCACGCGGTTTCACCCGCGTCGTTCCCGTTCCTGTGGGAATACGGGAATAAAATATAGCCTATGTTCGCCGCAAAGAGTGTAGCTTCCCAACAGTGAAAGAATTTTTCAAATCGGTCCAGTAGTTCCGGAGCCTATTCGTTACAAACAAACAAACAAAAAAAACAAATCTTTCCTCTTTATAATATTAGTATAGATTTCTTCTGATAACACAAAAATGTCCACGCAGGGTCACCCATCCACGCGTCGATAGGCCCCCCCGCCCCCCTCGACCTGGGTACCCTGTCTTCTGAAGCCGTCAGAGCAGTGCTCAATGCTGTGAGGAATGTCACCCAGGACCCGGCCAGCGAGGTCCATAGGAGCTTGATGCTGACTCAGGTAACATTGTACTATCCCACCCCCCCCCCCCCCTCTTACCCATTGTATTTAGCTGACGAAAAACAACTCTCACAGACCACAACTAAATATTTGTGGACAATCTCGTACTGCATCATCAAGCCCAAATTAAGCTAATATAAGCTTGTGCTATGGGATCTAGACGACTGATATACATACTTATATATATTTTTAAGTACATACATATTATAGACTAGCTGTTGCTCGCGACTTCGTACGCGTGCTAATTATTTTATAATGCCAATTTCATTGCTCTCTGCTTAGCCCCTAGGATATGTAGCGTGATAATATGTAGCCTATTTTAAGACCCCACCCCTAGCTAATATTTGTACAAAATTTGAACCAAATCCACTCAGTACTTTTCGAGATCCTTCCGGACAAAGCAAAGCAAACAAACAAACAGACAAACCGACAAACAGACAAAAAAAATTCTAACTATATTTTCGGCTTCGGTATCTTATGTTGAACACCCAGCAAGTATTTTTTTTTTTTTTTTTTTTCCAATGTACAGTTTTGACTTTTCTATCATTTTATTATATGTATTTTGTGGACAATCTCGTACTGCGTCATCTAGCCCAAATTAAGCTAATATAAGCTTGTGCTATGGGATCTAGACGACTGATATACATACTTATATATTTTTAAGTACATACATATTATAGACTAGCTGTTGCCCGCGACTTCGTACGCGTGCTAATTATAATGCCAATTTGATTGCTCTCTGCTTAGCCCCTAGGATATGTAGCGTGATAATATGTAGCCTATTTTAAGACCCTACCCCTAGCTAATATTTGTACAAAATTTGAACCAAATCCACTCAGTACTTTTCGAGATCCTTCCGGACAAAGCAAAGCAAACAGACAAACAGACAAACCGACAAACAGACAAAAAAAATTCTAACTATATTTTCGGCTTCGGTATCTTATGTTGAACACCCAGCAAGTTTTTTTTTTTTAATTTTTCCAACGTACAGTTTTGACTTTTCTATCATTTTATTATATGTATAGATAAATGACACTCAGACACATAACAAATCAATGTGCTCATCACACAAAGAGATTTGTCCTGGGTGGGAATCGAACACACTATCCCTCCCTTTCCCTTTATTTTCCCTCTATTTTAGTTTTATATTTGTGAAAATTAATAGCTTATAACAGAATCTCATCTAAAGTTATAGTTTTTAACTTTATCCAAAGTATCTGTTGCTTGTCTTGGCTATTTCAAAATTTAACTTAAAAAACCAAAAAAAAAACAAAGTATTTGCCATAAGCACGTTTGTTGTATGGAAGCATCCTTAAATACAATATTTGTTGTTATGGCAGCCACAGAAATATATCATCTGTGAAAATTTCAACCCCAGCTTTCAGCTGTCACGGTTCCTGATATACAGCATCGTGACGGACAGACAGACAGTCGGAGAGTCCCGCTTTTTACCCCGGCTCCCTAAAAATAGACTAACGTAACATTGCATGGGCAGATTTAATTTTCCAAAAAAAAAGGCGAAAAAAGACATTTCCAATTAAAATAATTTTCACATTTTGTAATGTAACTCCTGTGGTTTAGTCTTCATGCCCTCACTTAATAAACTAGCTTTTTAACTACTAATTCAGGCCAAAACCTAGCCGTATATGAAATGTCACCCTAATTAGTTCTCCTATTGTTTTATGATTGATGATTGATGACAAACATACCAAGTTGCAGTAGTACCACGTTTATAAGTTACCTGCGCAGAAGTCTCATATTTGAAACGCGTAAAAATCTTAACCAATCACAACGCTCCGCATAGACGCGCCAAACATGGCCCTTTGCTATTGGTTGCCGGCAATGAGCTACAATGAGCGAGATAGCACTACTCTCTGGATTTATTGCGTTTTCAATCTTAACGTAACGCAATAAAGTTGGTGTTTCAACAGCGTTGGCAATCGTAATTAATCGGCGTTAGCTTGCTCTCTTCAGAGCAGACGATTGTCGATGCGACTTATAAACGTGGTTCACCTGTACACGTCGATAACATTACTAATCAGCAATCATTTTGTCCACAGGACATCGCCTTAAAAATCGGCATCAACCTCCACGCCCTATACTCCCCACACGTGAACATTTCCCAGGAAATTCTCAAATCCATCCACTCCTACAACTTCCTCCTATCCGGGCACACTTCCCCCGCCAGCCCAGGGTCTCCCCTCCACCAAATAACTGAAGGCCTCAGCTACCTACATACCGGTTCTATAACGAGAGGAACCCCTCAATCTTCAGCGTCTCCCCTAGACTTACGATCCAATATTGATATGGATACTGGTCAATATCAACAATTGCATCCTCTCGTCCATTCCCAGTTACATATGATCGCTCATAGATCTCTAAATAACTCTCCCATTTCCAATCCCAGTTCTCCTCTGGATATGATTCGGGAAGAAATCGGGAATGGCACTCATAATTCCGATAAAACATTCCCGGGAATCAGATTCGCGCCGAATTTCAACCAGACCCATCCTCAAATCAGTCTGACGGATTGTCTCGGTTCGGAGATCACTCTTGTTGCGTCTTCTAGTGAAGACTCTATGGATAGTCTGGAAAATACTAAATATGCTTTACCTCAATTTATAATATCTGAACCGCCAGATGTAGACGGTCCTTCGATAACTAAAGGAATTGGTAGAAAAGTCTCCCAGGAGACTGATTCGATTGAGATCAAAGATACAGAAAAATCTGTCGTCAAAGATTCCGAAATGCAGTCTCCTAAAGAATCTGTTGATGAAACAGCAAAGCTTTTGAGTGAAGATTTACATTACCCTAGAAGGGGCAGCGATAAAAGTTTAGGTTTTAGCGATGATTCTCTGAGTAATGATTCAAATAATGTTTCACCAAACTGCGAACAAAACATCCAATCTATATATTCAAATATCGTATCTATAAGTTCTGGATTCAGCGAGAATCGAGGTAGTTTCTCCGAGCACAGAGAATCGTTTTCATTCTCCGATAGAGGTAGCTTTTCCGAAAGAGGAGATTTCGGTAGATCTTCATTTTCTGAAAAAAGTGACTTCGGTAGAGGATCTTTTTCGGAAAAAGGAGAAACTCCTAGATCATCTTTCTCTGCTCAAGGGATTTTGGGAGAGTTAAAAGAGTTTACACAAGATGTATATATGACGAGAGATAACAGCAGACATTGTTTGGAAAAGTGTGATGAAGAGCTAACGCCACCTAGTGAAGAAATTGAGAAACTACAACGATCTACTATGGATCTACGACTTACAGAAGTTTGTCGACCTGAGAATCAAAAAATACCTATTCTATTAAGTCCTCAGAAGGTTTCATGCGTTCAGGAATACTATGAAATGACTTTATCGACTGTATGTTCTAAATTAGATTCTCAAAGAATTGTAGAATTACTAAAAGACGCTATAAATACTAGGGTTCCGCCGCAGAATATTTTTACAGAAACAGGCGGAGGGGATGGGACCTTAACGGGGTATTTAAACCTGGAATATTCGGGGGGTATTCAGATTGAAATGGTTTTGTGTGAAAATAAAGATTTGGAGAAAAAGGGCTTGAAAATGAGACGTATTTCTGGGGACCAAAGGGAGTATGGGAAACTTTGTGAACAATTGATTACTAGTTTGACTGTTTGAGTTGTATGGTTCTCATGACACATCGACCACAGGACTAATAGACTTGCTGATACTAGCTACATATATCCTACGGCTTCGACTGGGAATTACTACTAACTTGCAATCATTGATTTTAGTCATGTATGAAATTGGTTGTAATTTATCATTACTGTTCTGCTCCTTAGCGTATAAGCGTGATGATACATAGTCTTATGTTACTTTAGAGTAACCTAACTATTGATTGGTGACTGAATTTTCAAAATTAGTTGATCAGTTTTTAAGATTGATCGATTACAAATGGAGAAATCTTTCCACTTTATAATATAAGACACAAGCCGATGTTTCATTCGCTTTGTTCCCATTCCCGTGGGAATATATTATAAGTAGGTGCAGGACAGACGAAGAAGCAAGAGATAGAATATACCTTACGTATATTAGAAAGGGATAAAGCTATTGCCTTAACGACGAATGTGTATTGAGACCGAGTTTTATTTTGTTAAGTGGTCGATGCTATGATAAAATGGCGGGTCGTTGAGCCTATAAACAAATATGTGATATGGCAAAACAGTCTATAAACGGAGCTATACTCAGAAAAATATAACTTGATCTCTGTGACAGTTCTACAAACGTCAACAAGAATAGACTTTATGTCAACGGCATAAAGCTTTTGTGGTTGAAATGCAGAGAGTGAAAACACAGAGGTGCAAACTGTTAATAACAACTTTATGCTTTTGAAATAAAAGTAAATTTTGTTTACGTTAATATAACTGTCACAGAGATCAAACTATATTTTACAGAGTATATTATTTTGCACGCTGGTTTAAGAGGGTTTAACACCCAGCGCGGACAAAATTGAAAAAGTATCAAGTGGCGTTGAGCACACTCAAAGTATTCGAATATTACGATAATACCTGACTGGGAACGCGGGAAATAAAGTGATACCTCCTCTCTCTGGAAGGCCTCGGCCGGTACTAATTTCTCGCGGCCCGTGCATCGAGTTTGAGGACTCTTTTTATTACGTTATTATAGATATGTTTAAAGAGGTTTCTAGAATATTACTGATGTATTCAATTGGTGATATCATGATCAGTCTGTAAATGTAAAAAGATCACCATTTTGTAAACTAGAAGTGTACCAAAAATCGTGATGAAGTTCAGCAAAGTACGACGTTTTTTGGAAACTTTATTTGTCATGTTTTGGTGATAAGAAATATATTTCGGTAGTAAGAAATAATTTTCTTAGGCGGATTTAAAGAAGACAATACGGAGATACTTATAGCAGCTTTAATTTCTGTGTACATCAATTAATTTTATACCACCCGATTGGCAAAGATGCCTTGTTTCGTAGAATTTCTTCAAACGAGGTGTGTAAACACTGTTTTTAATAAAAACCTAGTTATGCCACGTTTATTTTGATTAGAACAATTTTTAGACAAGGAAATATATTACTCTTACACATTAATCATACTTACTAAACATTGGTAGTTTCTATAGAAACAAACGTTTCAAACGCGTGAAATCATGTATTTGTGCGTTAACCCTCTTAAGGACCTTTCAGAAACGGTAAAGATGGATTAGTTAACCAGAGTTCGTTGACGAAAGTCCTTACTTGTGAGGGTCGGATGCGTTGGGAGTTACTGGCGAATATAAACGGCGATTAATCGAACAAATACTTTATTTTGAATTAACCCCGGGAAATGAACCTCGCGTGTCGAGTAGTGCGCAGTAACTGGCTCGACCCATTCATACATCGCGCTTACATACAAAACTGCTTACTTGCAATCTTTCATACTACAGAGTCCCTACACTGGCTACATTTTCAACAAGCTGTCAAAACGTCAAATATGTCTGTCATACAATGTGATTGGTAGTTTTTAATGACGATTATTTGTCAACTGGATACCGATTGGTGGATCTTTTAACGGGTTGCCATATAAACTGTACAGTGACGCCTTTACTATTAACTACTGTTTTTTGCCAAGCTATAATTATAAAAATTCGACGACCTATATCAATGATCTGCAATATACAAGTACTTTGAATTTAAAACTATCGATAATTGAATAATATCAGATTTAACGGGATATTTACCATTATATTATCAAGTTTTTTCTGTATTTCGGCACAATTGTGAACGCCATGATCGTGGAAGTATTGAAGAGCTGGTTTCAAACTAAAATTCCGCTTCAATTTGAACACTCGGTCATCCATAATGGCACAAACAGTCAAACCGACTGATTCACAGGTTTAATTTCTTAACTATACTTGTATAATGAATGTCATTAATAAATACACAAATATGATTGATTGTTTATGTGATGTACCTGTCAAATATGACGTCTTCTTCGAACGTCAAAATTGCATTTGATTACTGACAGCTTTCAATTAGAACTTGACAGCTGTCAGTTGATACAATTGTTTGTTTTCTTACCCTTGTTTTTGATGTAGTGACATTTTTGTCGGTGTCTTCATTCCTTGCTTCTTCAAGCATTCGAATCTAAATTCTATGAATTTACGACTCAATTTACACATGCTGGTAATTAAAAATCAACTTTATCTTTGTAACAATATGGATAAAAATAGCATGTAAATCTTGGCTACAACACCAAACACTTTATTTTCTGTTTATAAATTGCAAGAGGTATGTCTTGAAAAAGGAAAAACAGCGAGCGAAGTGAATAAAATTAGTGATAAAAGTGCAATATTAGGGGTGAATTTATTAAAAAAAAAACAAATATAATTATGTATGTATATAAAATTTGTCTATCGAATAATTATGATGTAAGTGTCTAAAACTATATTTTAAAAATTTTGAATCAAAATCTGATAACTCTGAAACATCCTAAATTGAAATAGAATTTAAAATATATGAGTTTCATGGATTATACCCTCCAACAGGTTCACGGGTAATTTTGTTACCCTTAAACTGTCCGCATATTTTAAATAGATACCTAGCCATTACGACATCGAATTTCAGTTTTTTTTTAGTAGGTAGGTATAAAATTGCCCTATCATTGTAGGGTCAATTCACAAATATTTACCCAAATAAAATAGGGTCAATTTGCACATATTTGTATATTACGTAAAGTTATTTATTCCAAATTATAAAAGAATGTTACTGTTTTCTTAAATTAAAATTCCATTTTGATAATAGGAATAAGTTTATGATGGATTAAAAAATATATGCTTTATATTTATGGCATTACATTGAAGGGTAGTATTACAAATTGTCATTGAAAACAAACTCTGAAGTGTATATTTTTTAATTCAACATAATATTTAGTTATAAGATGTACATTATTAGGTTTAAGATTTAGATAAAAATAAAATATTAATCACCTTGTTTTGTGATTTTTATTATTAGTGTAAAGTGTTACTGTTTATTTTGTTACTATTGAAATGTATCAACTTTAAAAAGACGCAATTATGAACTTCTTTTAACTTTGAAACTATTTTCCGCACAGATTTTGATAGTTGTAATTTGGTTTGATATTTCGAGTTGTATTTTTTATTTACTATATTTATTTTAAAATATGCAGAATCACAATCGTTACATAATAACAATCACAAATCATTTTCAAACCGATTTATCTGACGATATTTTGTGCTTGAAAACACTACAAATAAACGCGCTTGAATTTTATAAAACAAAAGTTTTTTCTGACACTACCAACAGATGGCGCTGCGTCTTGAAGAAATTGTATTTAGCTCTATCTAGTGATGACTTTGTGAACTTCATACGCTTTCAGTAAAAAAAAACCTTTAGCGCCATCTAGTGACTGAATACAGTTAACTTTCTTGTATAATGAGTTTCTATTGTTAATACATAATGTAATTATTATAAGAAGAAATGCATATCTAAATCGATAAATGCCTTTATTATTTTAGTTGTAAGTACCTATCGTATTGCCATAAGTAACAAACTTAGAGGAATATCAAACGTTGTAAATATTATTTTAATAAACTCCAATTCCATTATGTTACGTTTTGGTTTTATTTGTGTACTTCGCGTTAAACTCTGTTCCCGATTCCCGCATCCCATGGGAACTTAATCGGGAAATAAAAGTAGCCTATGTGTTATTCCAGATTATTATTTATCCCTGTACCTAATTCATTGCTTTCGAGGGTGTAGCAAGAGGCAATTTAATGCAAGCAAGCGCCTAAAGGAACACTTTCGCAAAACGATCCCTATTGCAAAGAGGAAACATTCGAAATGAAACCCGGTTGGACGTCATGTTCAATACCCAAAGAGATCTTGGTAAGAATCGAACCAACGACCTCCAAGTATGAAGTCAAATACTCTAAAATTTGGCAATCGTTAAGCCAAGTTGAAGACCATAAGGGCGGCTTCAAAAATTTCAACTGTGCCGTCACGACCTGCGCCTGTTCATTTTAACACGGCAATAAGCTCACTGACTATTACGTGGGATATAAAACTATAAGGTGCAATGTGGGCGTAAGTATACTATGCCTCTGCCTTACCCCTTCGGAGATAAAGGCTTGACTGTATGTATTATGTCATCTCAAAAATACAAATACAAATACAAATTCGTTTATTGCATAAATGGAGTAGGTACATAGAGTGATATTCTAATATTAGTATTCTCACAGTAGGTATTCTCACAATTAGAACAGGTCCATTTAGCCATTTAAAATATGCATGGATTAGTGTTGTAGGCAGAGTTGTTAGTTTGGTCCTCATGACTGTACTGGTATGTCTGCATGTGGAGAAGCTCTTCGCTATCATATCGCTGTGCTTTTCATGCCCCGCTTGAAGAATATGTAGAGGAAGGAAACACGTGCACTGGCAGTCACGGGCGTTATAAGCCCCGCAAGTTGATATTGCGCTTGGCGGCCATCTTGGTGACGTATGTCCGTCGAGCAGTCAGTACTAAAAAAAATACCGTACGCATCTTCGCGAGGCCAGCGCGCGCTCGCGCTGCGTCACGATGACGTCACTTAGCTGTCATTATGACAAGGTTCCAGCGCATTGCCAACTTGCGGGGCTTATACACGATTTCGTGGTTCAGTTCCAAAAGACGAGGATAGAATTTAGTTGAAGCTTCAAAGCATTCGTCGTGTTAGATTCAGCAGAATGCAGTTGAAGATGCTATTGGTCTACGCTGCGCCAAAATTAGATAGAACACAGGCCATCAAAAAGGATTTCGACACGGTTATAAAAAAAAAATAGCTTTTAACCCAACAAAGGTTATTCACACAATCACACCGGAAAACGTGTGTAAAATAATAAAATTTTACGAACAAAGCCGCGGGTGTTCTAAAGCAATAATAAGTTACATTCAATACTCAAACCCCTACAATTCAATGAATCTAAATTAATTCACAATTTCAAGGAACTAACAATTAAACGTAACAAGTCGCTCAACTGACGGGAAGTGCATGCAAAACATGGCGGTATATGGCGGGCACACCGCCGGCTACTTCCGGTCCCTTTATAATAACAAGGATATCCCTATGCTGGCCCGGTTTCCGTAGGATGAAGAAAGTATAGACTGTTTTTTTTATTTCCGCGGCCAATTGTCAAATATCATTTGTCAAATGACTTTTGAAAGGGAGCGAAGTTTTCAATAAAATATAGGCAATGGGCTGCAGATAGGTTTCAGAAAAGAGAAGAAGTGACGGCCTATGAAGCAAGCGAGTTCTGGAGTGGAGACCGCGACTCTGTACACGAGGGGTAGGAAGACCCCTGTCAGATGGACCGACGACCTATTCTCCATTTGGTTAGGTACTTACTTAAAAAAAGGTAAACAAGAAAAATGGCGGATTTCAGAGATTATCAACTTTTTATGGAAAAATTGCTTGTGGGGCTTGGCGCGAAATTGGAGACAAGCGGTCTACTCAGTTGAAAATTTTTACAAAATTAGTGTATTTCGAGTGTTTTATGACTTATGAGTTAAAGTGGTGGATTTTTAAACATAAAAGTTCGACAACGTGCACAAGTGTTGGAAAATAATAAAACGCAGTGAAACGTGACTTTTCCATTTCTCGACGAACTCCAGAGACACTTAATAAAGTTCCACCGCCTTTACTAGAGAAGACTGTCTTTGCTTTGACTTAGGGGTGGACTGAGAAAAAATAATTTATATAATAAATAAATAATAAATAATAATAACACCTTTTTATGACAATAATGGTATTCTCATGCGTGATTATCGGCAATATAACATTACATTTACTTCATTAAAATAATGTTGAAGTCAATGATTTTTAACCGACTTCCAAAAAAGGAGGAGGTTCTCAATTCGTCTGTATTTTTTTTTTTTTTTTTTTTTTTTTATGTTTGTTACCGGCAAATCGCTAGAAGGAGTTAACCGATTTTGAAAATTCTTTTTTTGTTTGAAAGCTGGTGCTTCCCATGTGGTCCCATATACAGGAAGTCAGAATCGGATGCTGGGATCCTGGAGAAATCGAAGAAATCCCTCGAATCGAGGGAATTCCTTAACGATTTACAGCAGTTATCTTGTGTTTGGGCTTGATTAATTTGTATTGGGGAGAACATTACCCCTAGACAGATATAATTTCAGTCTACCCGTCACTGAAAATCATGAAAAAAAAAATTTTTAACAAAAAAAAAACCGACTTCAAACAAAAACTGAAAATTGAAAAATAAAATTAACTTAGCACAAAGTAATAGGTAGTATATTTAGTTTTATATCAGATATTATTGACTGTAATACTGAAGTCGGTGCCAATATTTCTATGAGAGATTAATAATATCTACCTAAACCTATAGTTTTACTTGGCGCCGATTTCAGTATCACAGTCAATAATATCTGATATAAAACTAAATATACTACCTATTACTTTGTGCTAAGTTAATTTTATTTTTCAATTTTCAGTTTTTGTTTGAAGTCGGTTTTTTTTTGTTAATAAACTGATATGGTCATTCTCATTACCAATCACATTATTATTATAACTATTATAGTTAAAGCTTAGACTGAGTCAGACGATCTATCACCAACCTTACTTACAAAGCGATCACTGGTTTCATCAATAATCTTAACCGTGTACTGTCGTAAATTAAGAGAGGCCTACGTCCAGGTGTGGAGTGCTATAGGCTTATTTGATTGATTGATTGATATACATTATCAGTAGGTACCTTCATAAAGGTAAGTACCATAATCATGTTATTTATTTTATGATAATACCAGTTGTTACCCGCGACTTCGTACGCGTGAAAATTATGTTGTACTGTCAATTTAATTGCTCTCTGTTTAGCCCCTAGTGCAAAATTTGAATCAAATCTATTGAGTACTTTTCGAGATCCTTCCGGACAAAGCAAAGCAAACAGATAAAATTTTTTGAACTGCCAGCGAGTATTTTTTTTTTAATATTTCCAATGTACAGTTTTGACTTTTCTGTCATTTCATTATATGTATAGATAATATCAGCAATTTCCTTTGTAGAAATCTTATACTAACAAATTACAGTTTATCTTTTTAAAAGGAAATGAAGTGCTTCCTTCGTCAAGCAGGAAACCGCGTATCATATCTTTACAATAATCATTTTAATCTGTAAAAACACGAAATATAGGTATTACTTACATATAGGTATTTTACAAAACTGCAGTTTATTGAATAGGTATCAGTTCTAGCAGAGTTTAATATTTGACTAAATGACCATTGATATACGAAATGCATGACACTGTGACCGTGACACACACAACACACAAGCTACTTTTTTTTTTTTTTTTTCTTCTAGTTCTTGGACTTTCTCGGTTTGAGAGTATGCCAAAGTCAAGTAAATTTCATTGTGAAAATATAAATCATTTTCATATTATGATTCTTCTTATGAGCAGCGTATTCATGTATGTCCAAGTTTGGACTAAGTTCTACTCTAGTAAGGCGGTGGTACCTTACTAGGGCTTGCTGTGGAATTCGTCGACAAACCTAAAAACTCGCGTTTCACTGCGCTTTATCACTTTCCAACACTTTTGCACGTTGTCGAACCTTTATGTTTAATAATCAGGGCCGTCTTAACCGGGGGTTCAGAGGCGCGGCCGCACCCGGGCGCCGAGCCCGAGGGGGCGCAGGCCGAGCTCTAAACATTTCGATATTTCCTTACCTAATTAAACTTTAACTCATAAGTACAATATGAACGCCATTCCCCTCTTTCGTAAACTAACGTTAAATAATCACCTACATGCATATAAATATAGGCATCACCCATATTAAATTACCATTGTATTATTGTCACTTTGCCTTTCGGCACGTGTCATACCGCTCACGATATGCAAAGTAAGATAGCTCTTGTTTCGATATACATAATAATTAAATTTATTTAACACTAGCGGACGTCACGCGGTTTCACCCACGTAGTAAAATAATATATTATGTTCACCGCAAAGAGTGTAGCTTCCCAACAGTGAAATAATTTTTCAAATCGGTCCAGTAGTTCCGGAACCAAATCAAATCTTTCCTCTTTATAATACTAATATAGACGCACACGGCAATATCTCCATTCCAAAACGTTCGATGCGCCCTTTGACATAGGCGCCTGGCGCCCGCACTTTAAGTAAATGGCCTCTATTATTAGGTGTTTAAATAAAATAAAAATAAATGAATAAATATTCAAGGACATTTACAAGTAAGCTAGGAATAACCTGCTTGTGTTATGGGTATCAGACCACGGATATTAATACTTATATACTTTTAAATACATACATATTATACATAGAAACACCCAGTCTCTTGAGACAAACATTTATGGGTCACACAAATATTTGTCTCCGGTGGGAATCGAACCCACGACCTCCAGCACCGCAGGCGGTATCACTACCGACTGCGCCACAGAGGTAGACACCCTAAAAGACGTCTTTTTTTGTTTAGGGTGTAAATTGTAATTTTTGCCACCTTGATGGTGGAATTTCCAAAAATCCTTTCTTAGTGGATCCCTAGACCATACAAGGAACCTATTTGCCAAATTTGGACTTTCTAGTCCCAGCGGTTTGGGATGTGCGTTGATTATCAGTCAGTCAGGACATTCACGTTTATGCTACTGCTCCACCTGCATCTTAACGCGATTAACACCATAATAGCACTTCAACGTAGATGTGGCCAAGGTTTTAACGTGGTAAATTACGAACGGCATTAGTAATGGTATTAAACGTTAAGCGATAGCTCGGGCTGTCGGTGTTTTTCGACACTTCAAAGGGTTTAGCAGGTAGTTTTGCGCGCTAAGCGATGTTGGCTACATTAACGCAAGTTAACGCCATCTCATTTCGCGGGCATTCATCTAAAAAATTGGGGCTTACTCTATGATTGCTTTACACATTATGTATAAATAATATAAAATTTACAACCAAAGCATATTTTGACACCGATTTTTAAGATTAAAAATCTATTTCTGGCTACTAATTTCCGTTTGCATAGGTAGACAAAAAACACCTTCATTTGCGGGGTTTCGTCTTGTTCTAAACTAGTCCCCTTAAACCCCCATTGTGTGATTAGGTTCAACCTCCATCTTGTGTTAACGCGTAACTTCTTGAATTAATCCACTCTAACGGCGTTGTGACGGTCTCCTCTCGTTTTCCACAAATTCATTTGCACTAATATTGTTTGCCATAATCATTCCCGATTCCCGATCATAATATTGTGTAATAATGTTTGCCTTAACAACTCCACAGTGATAACTTTTATTTGCCATAAAATGACTTTAGTTTCCATAAGTAACACATCTCATAATCGACTCTTGACATAATCAAAATTTGATATAATTATGAAAATAACACATAATATTGTTAGGTCGAAATTAATTATTCTTAACACCCCGACTCAGTGCAATCCGACTCGGATAGGTTAGGTTAGAAGACTAAGGCGGATGCGAAGCGAAGCGAAGCTCCCGCCTTAGTCTTCGTGGTTATTTTTTAAAGCACCCAGAAGTAGGAGTCCCGCAACGCGGGGCTCCGTCGAGCTTGGTTAGTAGACGCCATGGCAAACATTAGTAAACCCGTTGTGACCTTAATTTAGCCAAAGCGCATTCTTAATACCTTAATTATCGAGTAGTTGGACATCAACATTAATGTTAACGCAGGTGGAGCAGTAGCATTACATATATATATAACAGATCTTAGAGAAAAAGAAGTGAAACATCAAAAAAATATTGCGTTTTTTGGTTAACCGGGGGGGGGGGGGGGGGGGCGCAGTCTGAGCTTCGCACCCTGGCGCTATATAGCCTTAAGACGGCCCTGTTAATAATCCACCATAAATTACACATAAACACTCGAAATTACACTAGTTTTGAAAAATTATTAAAACACAATGTAATGCTTGTCTGAAAGTTTCCCGCCGAATCAAAGCTACTTTTTATTCATGGAGTAAGTTTCCATAGAAAGCGCAACCGCGAAAGAACTCCACGCGGCCAGGCGGAGCCGCGGGACCATCTAGTAATAACTGAAACTTAATAAGTTTAATAAGCTAAATTATATGCATTTGCAACGACAAAAACTTTCAATAAAAAGTAAGGAATTGTTAGGCTCAGCTGTCACGTACATTCGCGCCACACGCCACTAGCTACGCCTACACGACAGCCCAGCAGCGCACATTCATCTAATTTTGGAAAAAAAATTAAAGGATGTCAGGTGTTTAAAACAATTTGGACTCTTAATTTTTTTTGAATTTTAGAATTTATCTGTATATCTATACCATACTAACATTATAAAGAGGAAAGCTTTGATTGTTTGTTTTCGTCAATTATTTGTATTGCTCTGAAATTACTGAATCTAATTTGAAAAATTCTTTCACTGTTTTTAAGCTACACTATCCCCAGTGAACATAGGCTATATTTTATTTCCGTATTCTTTCGTTAAAAATTTTCGACATTAGACAGCTTTGTTCGTTTTTACATGAATAGTTTCGGCAGCGCTAGTGTAACACCATTGTTCTGGCATAGGTTTCATAGCTATGATAACCA
The DNA here is from genome assembly GCA_933228765.1 of Miltochrista miniata. NCBI lineage: Eukaryota > Metazoa > Arthropoda > Insecta > Lepidoptera > Erebidae > Miltochrista > Miltochrista miniata. Next base: position 15,289,839 of record OW121777.1, read on the forward strand.
TGGTTCAATTTTTTTGCAGTTTTAAGATACCTACTTGAATATGTTGTGTTGATTTCAAGTCAATGCCTCATTGACACACACACACACACACATATTCACGAGATAAATGACCTTGACAGACAGACGGACGGTGTCGGATGGACGGATATACGGAACCCTCGGTGAGCGAGTCTGGCTCGCACTCGTCAGGCTTTTTTTAATGTAAGTACCATTCTGCTTCATTAGCGAGTAACTTCGTTCCAAAATGTTGAGTTTCCCTGTCTTTTTTTGCACAACCACCACCTGTCAAACTTTGACAGCTAACCTAAACGGATGCGTGCAATTTCTCATTTTTTTTACGTTGGAAATAAGCCATTGCCTCCGAGGTATACGATTTTAAATACATTTCTGGTTTTATGCAAGAATGGCGACAAAACTGAGATCTTATTTCAAACTGGAGTCGTCGCTTTTTTTTGTGAATCTCCCGCCGTTTCCGTCTTTAGTTTTTTTTCTGGACGTGTGTCGGCACTGATCACGCTTATTAGTTCCTTTATGTTAGAAAATATTTTTGTGGCCGTATCCGATTACCTACCTAATAAGTGTTACTTAGTTGTAACAGGATACCGTTTATATAATTCTAAGATGAGAATAATATGATAGAAAATTATTTGTTAATATGTGAAGTCCTGTCCGTGGCGTTAAGAGCTTGCCTGACCCTAACCAAATCGCATGATTCACTGCCGCTACCCCCGCGCCCCTTTGCTACAGATCGCGCGCCATATTCACGCGGCGCCACGTCAATCGGTGAGGGTGACAGATTACGATAGTAACGCAAGTAGCGGCGGATCACAACGCACTAGCGAACAATGAATAGAATGGAGTAGATATTTGTGTGAATAGTTTTACTCGGTTTTTAGTTTTACTTTTTTTAAAAATTGACCGTATTATACTACTTATAAAAATAGGAGGAGAATTTCTATAAAACTTTAAAATGAACAATTTCGCAATTCACAATTTTTATGTAACTTTAATTATATTTACTCAGCGCACGCAACGTATACTCTCAAAAGGAATAAATTTTCCCGTTTTCGAAACTTTATTCATGGTTGCTCCTATTCGTTGAAGTGTAATGTTATAAACCTTCCTCAACAAACGGACTATCGAGCACCCAAACTCCGAAACATCATTTTGTGGATCACACGAATATTCGGCCCGACCCCAGAATAAAATCAGGGCCTCAGCGCGGCCATCGGTTATACCACCGAATGCACCACCGCATCAAGGCGAATTATGAAGAACGAATAATCCTTTTTTACTGTAAAAGAACAATGATGAAAAAGATACTATCCATCTATCTACCTTCACGCCAAATCCCTTGCGGGGTAGGCAGAAAGAACCGAGCGCCACACGGCACGGTCCATACACACCTCACTTGCTTCTTCAACTTTCATTTTTCTTTTCATGCATGCACGTCGGTTCCTTCGGCTTTGACACCACCTTCAACTAACACACGATTAATTTGGTCGTAGTAGGTGTGTCGTGGCCTTCCCCGACTCCTACGTCCATCCACTTTCGCGTTGTATATCTGTTTTGTCATTCTTTCATCACCCATTCGCTCCACATGCCCGAACCATCGTAGCATGTCCTTCCTTACTTAAACACCGACACTCTCTTCCATACCAACTCTCTTTCTTACATCTTCATTCCGAACGCGAGCGTTACTCCGCAGATTTTGCGTAGCGCGCGCATCTCGACCGCGTTTATTCTACTTTCATGCGTTTCCTGCGGTACCTAACTCTCGCTTCCATACATTAGCGTAGGTATCAGCACCGCACTGTGTACTGCGAGCTGGGCCTTTTGACTTAGGGTTTTGGTACCCAAAAGTTTGCCTAACGCTCCATTTACTCTATTTCCCGCAGTTACCCTCCTTTCTACATCAGTGGTGTACCATCCATCCCTGCTTAATGCACATCCAAGATATACAAACTTATCTACCTGTTCCAGCACTACATCATTTACAGTTATCCTGGCATTCGTTCTGTCCTCTTCTCTTTCGAATACCATCACTTTCGTTTTAGTCGCGTTCAAATGTAAGCCTCTCATTAGACTATCATCTTTCATCGCTGCGACTAGAGCTATTCGGCTATGAGCACGGCATCATCTGCATACAGCAAACAGTTCTCATTCACAAGTAAGTCACCCATTCGCAATCCAACATTCATCGATCTTACTCTCTTAAGACAATCGTCCAGGTAGAGGACAAACAGCAGGGCCGACAGCACGCAACCCTGTCTGACGCCAATGTTGACGTCAGACCAGGGAGACAGGCTGCTGCCCACCCGCACACATGCCATACATCCCACATATGTAGACTACACGGCACGAAGCAAGCGCACCATCAATCCCAAATCCTGGCAAAATGATGAGATGACACAAAATCCAAACACGCTTTCTTCTTTCTTGCTACGCAGGATTAAACCTCTGCATCCCACCAGGCATCACCTATCGAATGTTCATGTCTCTTTGCACTCCCACATGCTTCTTTTGCTCTATCCACTATACTTTCTTTCATAATATTCCAGCATTCATCCACATCTAAGTCGGAAAGGCTCGCGTTTGCAAGCCTTTCACTGACTAAGCCTACATACATACTCCTTACGCTTTCATCCTCCAGTTTTTCACTCTTTATCCTATCAAAGTCTCCGAGAGGGACACGCACTCGCCAGTGCCTCCACTTCTTGAAAAGACTGAATGAAGAAAAAGATCCTAATAATAGAATTTTTTTAACGTGAGATAAAATTCATCATGAGTGCTACCGACTAAAAAGCCTCACGTAACGCCCAACAGCCTATGGTTGGGAGCCCCGGGTAAGCCCTCGGAAGGATGTTCCAGGACTTCTAACAGACCTACGGCCACAATTGCGGCCTCGCCCAGGGGGCGGTTCGGGTGCTATACCGCGTCTTTGGGGGGTTTCGGGTGTGATCCCGCTTCTAAGGGCGTGCGTGAATTTTTCACGTCACGCTGCCGTCATGGGCCTGCTTCTGTAAGGACGGTGAGTAGCCCTCTCGCCGTCCTCAGGCCCACGGTCATGGAGGCCGATAGTCCTCGGCGAAGACACGTCGACGGCGCCCAGGCTGCCGACTGCGGAACTTGGGTGGGAGAGTTCTCTCTCGTTCCCGCCCGCCGTCTCTTTCACGAGCATAACCTGCTCGCAGAAAGAGGCGGCGCAGTCCCACTTACTCCCGCTGGAGAGCATGGCTCGCACCATGGTCTCGAGCGAGAGTGTGTCCACGTCCAGACCCACCACGAGGACCTGGCGCTGTTGCGCCCAACAGCATCATCATTCAGTAAAAACTCATTTTTCTTTCATTAGTACCTTCAATAAAATTGGTTTGAACGAAATCAAGATGGTCGTTTTTTTTAAAACGTCATGTACCGCAATTTTCGCCGAGAAAAATCACTACCACTGCGAACATCAATGAAAGTTACAACGAACTACACGAACTTTTACATTATGTTACTTGCTGCTACGGAACCCTTCATGGGCGAGTTCAACTCGCACTTGGCCGGTTTATTATTATTGTTCCTAGAAAGCGTCCAATTCAATTAGGCAACCTATCGAGCTTGGGGAGGTAAGACAGCAGTCGCTCTCAACTTTGCCAATGGGGATGAAAATTCAATTCATAGCTGCTGCTTCTGGCAGCCAATAAAAGCTGCGTCTGGTTTGAAATATGGTTGGGCTTGAAGGCAACTGGGCAGATGCTAATATGCAGATAAGGTCTGGGCCCCATGAAGATCTTCTAGGCCCAGGCCGACGTCACTTGAAGCAGTGCAGGTGCTGACCAACGAACGAGGTCCTGGTACAGGCATTCCGTAACGCCATTGGGAACTTAGATGATTCTCGGTGGCAACAATATCGAGGAGATAATATGCCAAATCATGCGACCTAGTCCACACAAAAGTAACACCCCAGTTTCTACAAGCCATCGTGAAGAAGCTAAGTAAGATAAAGAAAATTTACATCGGATAGTAAACAATCAATACGGTTCTTAGCTTTTTATTTCTCTCGTTCTACGAGCGAAAAACGTTTTTTATGTTCCTTTTTAGTAATTTTTTTGGTCTTTATATTTATAACTTTTATAATTATTTACATTTATTATTTACACAAATTAAAATTTTAAGCACCTACAGCCATCGCCATTCGCCATTCAAAAGTTTTTTAATCGATCTATCGATGTCGTAATTGAGCATTGTGTGACGCAATCGGGCATAGGTCCGCTTCCTACAAGGCGCGCAGCCAGACTAATCGTAATCGGTAGAGGATAGCGCATACAGATTTCGTGAGGAAAGAAAGAGAGAGAAGGTTTGGAGCGCGTTTAGCGAAATGATATGAAAGCTATAAAACAGATAATTACAGATAAAAAGAAAACTATTATAAATATTAAAAAAACCGACTAGTGTAAATGAAGTTTTTAGTATTGTCTTTCTTATACATTAAAAATAATATCCAAATAATAGATAATTATAGAGATCCAGCCTAAAGTTTAACTAAAACGAGGTGTTTTTAAAAATTAAAAGTATCGAGGTTTTTTTTAGTAATCGTGTTTTCAGGCTAGTAGATCTTTAGTTCATGAACTGAAGTAGCTTGTGTTGTAATGTTAGTTCATCAGACCTCACGAGTCCTGAGATCTAGATCAAGATAATAGCCCATTTGGCGTCATACGTCCTCTTAAGTATGATTTACTGCCACAGCTCGCTTTAAACATTTGCCGAAAAAGAAGGATTTTACAGGGTCGGCTGTGTAGCGCCACTGGTGTTTCAAACGTCCGTACTACCACAGATTATATAATATAGATACTACCACAGATTATATAATATATTCTATACTACTACAGTTTGTCTATAAAGTCGTGACATGAATGTTTGAGGAACTAAAATAGTTATGTGTGTGGCAACACGTCAGTTGTCAATGCTATCGTCGAATTTCGTTTACTCTCTCACGTAACTTTAATGTTTGGATTAAACTGCAACAAATTGAAACCAAACTAAGCATAAAGGTTTGAGAAAAGAGTAAAGAAAATCGGAGTGGTGCGCAGGAAGTGATTTTTAAAGTTTTCCAGTGATGTTCCGCGGAGTACCAAGCTGGAAAATTGTTGTGGGATTTTGAGGATGTTTATGAGCGAACAGCATCTTTGGTGGGTATGTAATCGTGTTATTGTTTGTTTTGAATCTGTCTGAAGTTACAAATTTACTGAATTTACGATTTGGAGACAAAAAAAGGCATTGTTTGTTGCATATTTTTTGGTTAGAATCTTAAACTTACAATCTACCTATAATGTAATTCAGTGGTTAACCCTTAGAGCTCCTCGCGGCGACCCGTCGCCGCGCATAATAATCAAGTTTTTCCGTAAAGCCCCGCGCGGCGACCGGTCGCCGCACCTACCCAGACGACTTTAAACTTAAATTTAGCCTGCTTACGTCCTACTTTTCAATGAACAGGTTTATTGCATGTGTAGTTTATAACATTTTCTTGTTTTTGGAATCTTATGAAATGACGTCAATGGGCCAGAATTATTTACAAAAATCGAACAGTTGAAGTTGAGAGTGGATTGCGCATGGATGGCGTGCGTTTGTGTAGTACGTGTGTGTTTCGTGTTTTTATTATAAATAATGTGTTTGCATTATTATTTATTATTATACACAGTAAAATAAACAATATATCAATAATCCGGTTGGTGTTTACAGGATCGTAAAATATGGTGTGGTGGTAGAGTAATCAATGTTTTTTTTGTTGAGTGCGTGTGTACCAAGTGCAAGTGTGCGTGTGTGTTTTGTTTTTTTATTATAAATAATGTGTTTTCATTATTGTTTATTATTATACACAGTAAAATAAACAATTTATCAATAATCCGGTTGCTGTTTGCAGAATTGAAAAATTTGGTCTGGTAAGTGAAATAAAAATTTTTTTTGGGAAATGGGAAATCTTTTTTCATTTTTAGGGTGGTGGAGCTAGGTCCACGTGATTACCGATTTTAATGAAGGAAAGTTTGAAACTCCTGGGAAACACAGAAAAGGTCGGCAAAGAAAGAAATAAACGATTTTAATATTTGAGCACTGCGCCACAAAAATCCTTGTCAGATGGGGGAAAGTTACAGATAAAACATGTAATTATATGATTGTGGCGAAGCAATTGGGACTGCTAGGCACCTGCTGGTGGGTTGTAAGACGCTATTAGACCGGGGCTTCTGGATCTGGTTCAATAACTTTATTCTGGATCTGATTCAATAAAATAGAAACAAAATTAAAAATGTATAATGTGTTTTATTTATTAACTCACTAGCTGATGCCTGCAGCTTCGCCTGTGTCGAATTTGTTCTCGTTCCCGCTTCCCGTAGGAACTTATTCCCGGGATGAAAAGTAGCCTATGTGTTATTCCAGACTATAATGTATCCCTGTCCCAAATTTCAGCCAGATCAGTTCAACTGTTCGAGCGTGAAAGAGTCTCACATCCACACTCATAAGCTTTCGCATTTATAATATTTGTATTGTTCCCGTTCCCGCTTCCCGTAAGAACTTATTCCCGGAATAAAAGGTAGCCATGGTTATTCCAGATTATAATGTATCCCTGTACCAAATTTCAGCCAGATCCCTATAACCGTTCGAGCGTGTAAGAGTAATAAACATCCACACTCACAAACTGTCGCATTTATAATATTAGTATAAAGAATTGTTATTATTTTATATTAGAATAAAGAATAAAGAATAGTAAGATTTTACTCGGAACGAACTCCTCGTATCAAAATCATTTCGGTCGTACTATATAGGGTTGCTACATGCATTCATCAGCGCCCTCATTTAATTTCACGGCTTTATAGACAAACTGTACCTACTACGCTCATTAGAAGAACCCCAATATGTATAGTGAGTGTATTTCTTGCACAAAGTAAAACCACAGATTATTTATAATATATTCTATACTTAGAGAAGAACCGACGGCCGATGGAGCAAACGAGTTCTAGAGTGGAGACCGCGACTTGGTAAACGTGGGGTGGGACGTCTACCCGCCAGGTGGACCGACGACCTGGTAAAGGTCGCAGGCTGGGACTGGATGCGTAAGGCGCAGGACCGTGGATTGTCACGTAAATTAGGAGAGGCCTACGTCCAGCAGTGGACTGCGATAGGCTCATTTGATTGATTGATTGATACTTAGTAAAACTACAGGACGCAATTCTCATTTTATAATACTTACCAACTTTATTTAACAGTACCTACAATAAAGATTTAACATTAATATCAATTAAATAAATAAATTCCCCTTGTAAATATGTTATAAATTGTATGTATATTAGTGTATAGTAACTTTAATTTGTAGAGAATAACAAATAAATCTTACTAATATTATAAATGCGAAAGTTTGTGAGTGTGGATGTTTGTTACTCTTTCACGCTCAAACCGCTGAACGTATCGGGCTGAAATTTGGTACAGAGATACATTATAGTCTGGAATAACACATAGGCTACCTTTTATCCCGGGAATAACTTCCCGCGGGAACAAATTTTACGCGGGCGAAGCTGCGGGCATCAGCTAGTATTTTAATAAATAAATAAACCTTACTAATATCATAAATGCGAAAGTTTGTAAGTGTGGATGTTTGTTACTCTTTCACGCTCTAACTGACGGCTGGACGGATCTGACTGAAATCTGGTACAGGGATACATTATAGTCTGGAATAACACATAGGCTAATTTTTATCCTGGGAATCCCACGGGAAGCAGGAACGGGAACAAATTTTACACATCAGCTAGTAAGTAAATAAATAAATAATTAAATACAAAGCCTTTTTAATCATCCCGTAACAAATTAACGATTTTAATCAGACGAATCTCTGATAATTTATTTTACTTTTTTTTCAGAAGACGACACAGAGATCACAGATCATAAATCATTCAGCCGCACACGAGGTCCAGAGAGACGTTACCTAAATTCGAAAAAAAAAACAGTAAAGGTGTTTACAGACTATATCCGGTCCAGCTTCCGGCCGGTATAATGGCCGTCCGGTGTCCTTTTTAAATTATATTATTGTCCCATAGTAAAACTAACATCCTAGTAGCATTGTTGTGTCACGTTTTGTTTTTTTTTTTTAACATTGGCATAGGATAATGTTTACATTCCGATAAACAATGCGCCATTGTAGTATTGAAAGATGATCAATGCAAAATATAATCTTATTACTGTGCATGAAGAATGCGGTTAGAATTTTGTTAGGGTACCGTAGTCAAAGCGTAGATGAGAAAACTTTAAGTTTCGATATGCCTATGTCCATCGTCTGTCTGAGTAAAATTGATAAAATTATAACTAAGGTGTTTTCTGCTTCCCCATCCCCTAGGTTAGGCCGCAGTGGCATATGTGTACACGTATGGCAGTGGTAGCCGTAGGACTGTTTGGAGTGCTGGAGACATTCTTCCGAGGGTATACCGGCTACCAACAAGGCTGTTGGGGGTTACGTGAGGTTTAGTCGGTAGAAGGCATAGCATCCATTAAGGATTTTCCCTCACGTTAATAAAAAAAAAAGAAAAGCGTATATTTCCGGTTGCTTCAGACATCCACTTCGTTATTAAACTGTCAGGAAATTCATTTTATTCTGGCGACCAACTCATTGCGTTTGTTAGACTAACGGGTCCTGAGTCCTGATAGAACTTAGTACTTTACTGGATTGCTTGGTAGTTTATTTACTTGTAATAGGTACTAGTAGTACCATGGGCAAGAAAGGATTTCTGAAAGAGTGTTTATAAACATTGAATCTCTCTAAATTCTACATATTATTATACTAGTTGTTTCCGCGGCTTCGTCGTGTAGAAGTCGTTATCGAGTAAAAAGCGTAACAGACAGACAGATAGACAGACCGAGTTACTTTTTCCCATTTATAATTATTCACAAAAAATATATTAACTCGCATTACGCCCGCAGCTCCAACCGCTTGGTTAGGATTTCCCGAATGCGTTTTCTACAGGAACTTATTCCCGGGATAAAAAGTAGCCTGTATACCCACGGCTACGTTGCATCATCGCACCGCTCGCCACAGACAGGGTGTTCATCCTCACACCCTGCGTCCAGAGCGTTCCAGCACGGTAAGGGCCGATAGGGGCTTTCTCCCATTGGGAGTCCCGGGACATCCTTCCGAGGGCTTACCCGGGGCTCCCAACTACAGGCTGTAGGGCGTTCCGTGAGGTTTTTTAGTCGGTAAGAGTCCGGCATAACATCCTCTTAGGATTATCCCTCACCAAAAAAATAAAATTAAAATGGGCTTTCTTCCACGCGCGCTTAGATTGTAGAATAATCTCTCTGCCTCATTTCTCTCAAACGTCTAAAGTCGAATTTTTAATTAGACGAAGTAAATTGACAGCAACTAATGTCACTTCCTCATAGAAAATTAGCAGCATTGTATGAAGAAGTTTAGTGACATTAGTTGCTGTCAATTTACTTTGTCTATTTAAAAATTCGACTTTACAATATGGGGTTCTTCAAAAAAGGGGTCTTCCAAAAAAGCTCTACCCATCTCTGTTACAAATTTCATCAGAATCTGTTCGTGGTTAACAAATCAGATTAACATCCGCTATGGGGCACAGCAAATATTTTCACAAAAGCGATTAGTGCCTAGACAAGCAGACGCCGCCATTTATTAAAAAAGAATAGCCTCTGACGTTTGCTCGTCCGGAAACCGCCACACGACTACACGAGACGGATGTCCAGTATAAACAATACGTTTTATCTGTTAGACACCTTTGTTATATAATAAGAAGTATAAAAACCATTTTTATTGCTTCCCGGGGGATGCCGAGTAATGCCGACGGCTTCCTTCCTGGTTTTTGTACGAATGTTTATTTAGATTATTGAAAGAACTCAAGCTGAGAAAAAAAGAATTTGAATTAAAAATGTGAATTCTTTTTTTATTTGACTCCAATGTGGTTAGGCTTAGCACAGTCATAAGGCCTTATTGCAAAATGCGAATGAATTACCTAATTAATTAAAGTGAATCAATTAATTCAATAGGTACCTGCGAAGTGGTTGAGTCTCGCTCCAAGAGCAAATCTATAAAATACTAGCTGTGATTCATGTCACGACTTTGCCTGTGACATACTTACTGCCCCGTGTGGCGACGGGTAAGAGTACAAAATGTCGCCACCCCAATACATCCCAAGGTGGTCGTAAGATGCGACTAAGGGAACACTTTCGCAAAAATACCATTGCGTAAAGAAGGAAAACTCGAAACGAAAACCGGTTGTCAGTAAAATGACATTCGTTAAGCCAAGTTGAACGCCATTATGGGCGGCTTGAAAAATTTCAACTGTCACGCGACCTACGCGCCTACGCCTGTCTATTTCAAATTTCAACACGGCAATGGGCTCACCCCCTATTACGTGGGACAAAAAGTATAAGGTGAAATGTGGGCGTATTTTATGCCTCTGCCTACCCCTCCGGGGATAAAGGCGTGATTATATGTATGAATGTATGTATGTATACTTACTAGGAGGTTTGTTGACATTAATATTATTACTGTCCCGCTCCCTTGTGTAGTCATAATGATGTTTTCTACGGATTTTGTTACCGACTTTCAAATGTCTCTTCAAAATTTCTTGTCAAATATTTTTCAAAAACTGTTGAGTACCTAGGTAGGTAGGTACTACCTAGTTTCCGAGTTTCTGGATAACCTACAAAGAAATTAAGAATACCACCTACTTACTAGCTTTTTTTTGGTTTTTTTAACGTGAGGAAAATCCTACAGGGATGCTATGCAGGACTCCTACCGACTAAAAACCACACGTATCCTACCTAAGGTTGGGAGCCCCGGGTAAGCCCTCGGAAGGATACCCCAGGACCACGGGTCCACAATCCACAACCCACCTACTATTTTATTTATTTACTAGCTGACCCGCGCAACTTCGCTTGCGTCACATGAGAGTGAGAAAGAGGGTGGTATTAGTGGTATAGTATCACAGATTATGTAATATATAGTATTAATATTTTAAGTAGGTAGGTAATATAATACCGTCGCATTTACTCCCGTCGTGCTTACTCCCATCGCGCGTGTCTTATATTTTTATTAGAGAGGTGTGGTAGCTATTAATATTTAAAGTGATATAATTCTTCCCGTCGCGTCGCTTATATTCATTACCATTAGAGTTGACCCGCACAACTTTGTTGAAGTGATACCTATAATGTTTCCCGTCGCATTTACTTTTGTCCGTTTTTTGGTACGGAACTCATCGTGTGCGAGTCCGACTCGCACTTGGCTGGTATTATCTTTCAGTTGACTGGCTACTGCTGCAGCTGCAGAAAACGTTTACTCCCCACGCGTCGAGTTGCGTCGCTCATATTTTAAAAATGATTAAGAAGGTCATTGTAAGTGAACCTTAAAAGATAGGCATATGCTGTTCAGGACTTTTTTTTGTAACTTTCTAATAGGAAACATTTTGTAGTAACTAGGTACATAATTTTTACGTAACTTTAACCATTTACGCAACGTACGCAATAAAAGCTCTCAAAAGAAATAAATTTTCCCCGTTCTTAAAACATTATTCATGGATGCTTCGCTCCTATTCGTCTTAGCGTGATGTTATATAGCCATTAGCTATCCTCAATAAATGGACTATTAAACTGTGAAATTATTTTTGTAATGCAACCAGTAGTTTCTGAGATCCTGACACAAACAAACTCTTCAGTTTGATAATATTGTAATCTAACCTTAAAAGAAAGACAAATTAGGTTATTGTGAGCGAACCTTAAAAGATAGACATATGCTGTCGCGGCCTTTTTTATAGAACTTTTTAAGAGAAACAATTTTGTGATACACAATTTTTACGTAACTTTAACCATTTAGGCAGCGTACGCCTTGGAAGCTCTCAGACGGTAAAAATAATTCCCCGTTTTCGAAACATTCTTCATTGCTGCTCCGCTCCTATTCGTCTTAGCGTGATGTTCTATAGCCTATAGCCATCCTCAATAAATGGACTATCAAACTGTAAAAGAAGTTTTGAAATCGAGCCAGTAGTTCCTGAGATCCTAGCGTTCGAACAAACAAACAAACAAACAAACTCTTCAGCTTTATAATATTAGTATGGATATGGATTACTTAATTTATTTTATGTTACTTTTTTTGGGGAGCTTACGGCTATAATACAGTATTTATTTGGCAGTTGTATTGTACTTGCAAAGCAAGTATAATACAGTAGTTTTTTAAGCTATCGCGGTTTTTTACACTCATACTTATAGAACTCGGGACTTCACGCGAAATACATCTACTTACATTTTCACACCGACGCGCGACGTTTCGAGCACAGAGTACATTTGTATATTATGAGATAGAGACGTCACTCGACTAAGTGACGACACCAGCGATGCCAAGCAGCTATTACAAGAAACTTTCTGACTGCGTGGCAATGAAATAAAAATCGAGTGTAACAAATATGTTTAAGTAAACTTGAATCTTTTAGAAAAATTAGTTTTAAGATCGTAAAAAGTAATATTATACCCACAGAGTACATTTGTATATTATGAGATAGAGACGTCACTCGACTAAGTGTCGACACCAGCGGTGCCAAGCAGCTATTACAAGAAACTTTCTGACTGCGTGGCCATGAAATAAAAATCGAGTGTAACAAATATATTTAAATAAACTTGAATCTTTTAGAAAAATTAGTTTTAAGATCGTAAAAACTAATAACACAGAGTACATTTGTATATTATGAGATAGAGACGTCACTCGACTAAGTGACGACACCAGCGGTGCCAAGCAGCTATTACAAGAAACTTTCTGATTGCGTGGCAATGAAATAAAAATGGAGTGTAACAAATATGTTTAACCCTTAAATGCATGATTTTTTATTTTTCAATGAAAAAAATATACGTATTATCTCAAGAGTACAGAAATTACTGGAAAAATAATAAAAAAAATATCGAAGAAGGTTTTATCCATTAAATCCCTCATTTTTTCTGTGTAGGATGTAGCCTACATTATGCACTCCAACTAAAAAGTGTATGTATGTAAGTAGGTGTATATGTCGCGTGGTTTTCTTCAAAATTCAAACAATTAGATTACGTGTTTTATTATTTTATTATGCTATTTTCTAAATCAGTATTTTCTCATAATGTATTGTAGAGAAATATTAAAAAAATCACATATGATTTGGGTAAAACCAGAACACAGGCATTTTACATGTTACTTTTATCAAAAAAATGGCCAGAAAAGCAAAATCTGCATCTAAACTAATATCTTCTGATGGTGAAACCAGGGAAACACCGTTCTTCCTTTTTTAGGAAAGCACCGTATTTCCTGTTCTAAAGAAGGACTGGGTCTACCTTGTTTTCTTTTTCTCAAAAAGTATAAGGTTTCAGCTACTTCAAGACGAAAGGTATCCATCCAAGTTCTGGACGTGGACACTCTTGCGCTCGAGACCATAGTGCGAGTCATGATCTTCAGCGGGAGTAAGTGGGACTACGCCGCTTCTTTCTGTGAGCAGGTCATTCTTGTGGAAGACGGAAAGGGACCGGGAGTGGACTCTCCCACCCGAGCTCCGCAGTCGGCGGTGACGAGGGTGCCGCCGACGTGTCCTCGCCCAAGACTATCGGCCTCCATGACCGGGGGCCTAAGGACGGTGAGGGGGCTGCTCACCGTCCTTACAGAAGCAGGCCCATGACGGCAGCGTGACGTGAGGGATTCACGCATCGTTTTCGGGTGTCATCACGCTAAGAAGCGGGATGACACCCGAAATCCCCCAAAGACGCGGGATAGCACCCGAACCACCCACAGTGGTGGCGAGGCCGCAGTGGTAGCCGTAGGTCTGTTAGGAGTCCTGGTACATCCTTCCGAGGGCTTGCCCGGGGCTCCCAACCGTAAACTGTTGGGCGTTACGTGAGGTTTTTTAGTCGGTACGAGTCTGGCATAGCATCCATGACGGATTTTTCCTGACATAAAAAAAGGGTAACCCACTTAATTTTAGGTTTTTGTGACAACAATTTCTTGGAAGCTACTCATGAATTTATCATAACTAGGTCTACAAGGCCATGGAACAATCGCATGTAATACTTTCTACTCTTATGAATTTGTGATATTTTCCTATATAACTGCCCCATGAGATTTACGCCACTCAGGTGGGATCCTCTGCACTATGGTCTACATCAGTACCAAGAGATTCGTCTTCCAAAGGACCATCTACAGCCTCTTCAGATTCAAAACTCGACACTCAGCCCCTATAATAAACCTGCTCCTCTTCATCATTTCCCTCACTGAAATCTTTTTCAGCACCATCTTCTGATTCATTGTCATTGAAGACAGCTACGTAGGAGCTTATTTGGTCATCAAAACCAGTCCATCTTCAATTAGACATCTGAAATATATAATTTCTACCTTTATTACAAATATCTCATACAATATTCTACTTAGTACTGAATGCATAATGTAGGATAAGTCCTACAGAACAAAATTTCCAAGATTTGTGGTCATTCCACACACAAGTGAAACTTTTACTAATTACACTCAATATTGAACATTTTGAAGAATAAAAGTAAAAATTAAACAGGACAACTTACCTTGAAATTTTCGAAAAAAAATGTTCACTAAATAAATTGAATCACAATTTTTGCAAATCGCGGTCCGCCTAAAAGTTTTGGCAATAAAATTCAAGTTAAAAATAAAAAACAGCACTGCAAACATAAAATATTTAAAAATAGACCTGTTATCGATAGACAAGAGATAATAAAAAATAATTTTAAGACAAAAGCGGATGACATTCAGGCATCAGAATATTGTGTAGTCTAAATCCTACACTATGAATTTAAGGGTTAAGTAAACTTGAATCTTTTAGAAAAATTAGTTTTAAGATCGTAAAAAGTAATATTATACCCACAGAGTACATTTGTATATTATGAGATAGAGACGTCACTCGACTAAGTGTCGACACCAGCGGTGCCAAGCAGCTATTACAAGAAACTTTCTGACTGCGTGGCCATGAAATAAAAATCGAGTGTAACAAATATATTTAAATAAACTTGAATCTTTTAGAAAAATTAGTTTTAAGATCGTAAAAACTAATAATAAACTACCTTGGGCAGAAAAGTAGTCTTACTTATATGACCCTATGTGACGAAACCATACCGCGATTTAAAAAAAGGCACAGCGCCATCTAGTTGTGAATTTTTAACTAAAATAATAGATTTTTTAATATTGCATACAGCGCCAGCTACCACGTGTTTCTGGAAACTCTTACGTTATAATGAAACGAAATTAAACATCATGACAAGTCTCAATGTAACTGCAACGTTGAGAACCTACGTAAGTCGGTTACATTATAATTCAATGCTTAGTTCTAAGTGATAACACCATGACTAATAATAAACTACCTTGGGCAGAAAAGTAGTCTTACTTATATGACCCTATGTGACGAAACCATACCGCGATTTAAAAAAAGGCACAGCGCCATCTAGTTGTGAATTTTTAACTAAAATAATAGATTTTTTAATATTGCATACAGCGCCAGCTACCACGTGTTTCTGGAAACTCTTACGTTATAATGAAACGAAATTAAACATCATGACAAGTCTCAATGTAACTGCAACGTTGAGAACCTACGTAAGTCGGTTACATTATAATTCAATGCTCAGTTCTAAGTGATAACACCATGACTAATAATAAACCACAGAGTACATTTGTATATTATGAGATAGAGACGTCACTCGACTAAGTGACGACACCAGCGGTGCCAAGCAGCTATTGCAAGAAACTTTCTGACTGCGTGGCCATGAAATAAAAATCGAGTGTAACAAATATATTTAAGTAAACTTGAATCTTTTAGAAAAATTAGTTTTAAGATCGTAAAAAATAATAATGAACTACCTTTGGCAGAAAAGTAGTCTTACTTATATAACCCTATGTAACGAAACCATACCGCGATTTAAAAAAAGGCACACCGCCATCTAGTTGTGAATTTTTAACTAAAATATTAGATTTTTTAATATTGCATACAGCGCCAACTACCACGTGTTTCTGGAAACTCTTACGTTATAATGAAACGAAATTAAATATCATGACAAGTCTCAATGTAACTGCAACGTTGAGAACCTACGTAAGTTGGTTACATTATAATTCAATGCTCAGTTCTAAGTGATAACACCATGTAATAAACTACCTTGGGCAGAAAAGTAGTCTTACTTATATGACCCTATGTGACGAAACCATACCGCGATTTAAAAAAAGGCACAGCGCCATCTAGTTGTGAATTTTTAACTAAAATAATAGATTTTTTAATATTGCATACAGCGCCAACTACCACGTGTTTCTGGAAACTCTTACGTTATAATGAAACGAAATTAAACATCATGACAAGTCTCAATGTAACTGCAACGTTGAGAACCTACGTAAGTTGGTTACATTATAATTCAATGCTCAGTTCTAAGTGATAACACCATGGTTTCGAGCACGTTGCAGCGCCCGTGGTCGCGGTTGGACTGAGGCGAGGATCGACGAAAACCATGAAGTAACTTACATTTTATAACTATTAACGGGATATTTACCATGTAACGTTTTTATTGAGTATCCGATATTTCGGCGCTGTTACAAGCGCCATGATCACGGATGAACTGGAGTGCAGCGAGCTAGATGTTTGTAGGTAGACCGTAGCGATCTACCCTCCTCCGGACACGTTTATTACGCACATTAACACAACTGTCATCGTTCACCGTATCGTCCCGCACTCGATCACGATTCCGGCACACAATACTCACTGTATCACTACGCGATGCTTTTTCAGCTGGTTTTCGTTTTGTAGTGAAATGAACAATCACTGGATGCCAGGCACTCGACAGTTGAAACCCATCTTCCCTATTGAAGGTTTTATACTTTTTTATTTCTATAGCCTCTTCAACCAATCTGGGTTTATAGTGGCGTTCTGTCGAGAGTATCTGAGGGTTGTGCAACTCAATCCAGTGATTGGTACCCGCTTCTAAAAGGTGTTGAGCTATCGCAGATTTCTGTGTGTCATTATTTTTGACCGCTCTGATATGCTCCTTTATTCGGCACGAGATACTTCTCTTGGTTTGGCCTATATAAGAGCTGCCACAGCTGCAGTCCACTTTGTAGACACCGGGAACTTCTAAGGGAAACCTGTCCTTGGGCGTACGTAAGCATTGAGCTATTCTCCTGAAAGGGGTGAAAACTGTTTTCACTGAAAACCGCTTAAGTATGTTAGCGACCCTGTCTGTCACTCCCTTCATGTACGGTAAGTACGCGGGCTGTCTCTCTACCTTATAGTCCCGGCGCCTAGGTGTTCTAAAGTGTCCAGTGATTCGCCCCTTGTAACCGTTCCTCTGTAGCACGCCCCTTAGATGCCTCATCTCTTTGTCTAAGTTTTCTTCGTCACATAGTCTGTATGCGCGGTCTGTAAGTGACGTAACTACCGAGTTCAGCTGGCGTGGATGGTGATGCGAGTCAGCATGCAGATACCTGTCAGTGTGGGTAGGCTTCCTGTGTACGGAGTGGCTAATAGAACCATCTTCTCTTACTCTCATCTGTACGTCAAGAAATGCGATCGTCCTATCCCGTTCTAATTCGTACGTAAATTGAATTTTACTGTGAATACTGTTAAGGAACATCACATAGTCCTGTACAATATTCTCATCACCCTCGAGCACACTAAAAATATCGTCCACGTATCTCTTCCAAAGCCTGATACTACTAGGAGCTGTGGCGATAGCTATGGTTTCAAAATGCTCCATCCAGAGGTTAGCAACCACCGGAGCCACCGGACTGCCCATCGCCACACCGTCGACTTGGAGGTAGTACTCTCCTTTGTATACGAAATAATTCGTGGACACACAGTGATGCACAAGTTTGACATATTCCACAGGCATGCCACTGTCTCGTATTCGGCGCGCAATAACGTCAATACATTCGGCTATGGGCACATTTGTAAAGAGTGACTCAACGTCAAAACTTACCATTACCTCGCTGTTACTGACATTAGTGTGGCGCAAAATCTCAACGAAATGACGGGAGTCTTTCACAAAAGATGCAGATTTTCCGACCAATGGCTGCAAAACCCTAGCTACATGCCTTGCCAGTTCGTACGTAGGTGAGTCAATCTGACTCACAATAGGCCGTAGGGGTACGTTCGCCTTGTGAACTTTTGGCAATCCATACAGCTTTGGAGGGTGACAGGTCTTCGGTCTCAGTAGGTAAGCAGTCATATCCTCACCAATCGCATTTCTGCATTCCTTGATTAAGCTGAGAGTGCTTCGGTTCGTTCTGGCCGTTGGGTTATAGTTAACCTTTTTGTATGTGGTAATATCACTCAGCATACTTTGAATTTTCTGGTCGTATTCAGTGACGTTCATGACCACCGTTGCATTTCCCTTATCCTTTAACACCAGAATGCTCTCATCATCTCGGAGGTCTCGTAATGCGGCAAGTTCGGAGGCGGAGATGTTTGGCTGGGGAGGTTTCGCTTTGCGCAAAATAACTCCGACATCTTGTCTTAAAACCTCTGCTTCCGCAGTAGGCATTTTATTTCGCCGGATTACCTCCTCCACACTTCCGATCACTTTTTCGTAGGGAATATTACGGGGTGTAGTGGCATAATTCAACCCTTTCTCCAATATATCCAGTGCAGTCCGAGTCAACTCTTTATTCGACAGATTTATGACTGTTTGTTTTTTATCTGGGCTTTCATAAAAAGGGGTAGGTGGCTTTTGTTTTTGAACAAGTCTCTCAAACTTACGTTGTAGTTTTAAATTCACACAACGTTCATAAGTGAGATCTAGCCTAGACGAAGGGTGTTTTACCGGGTATTCCGTACGTACACCCTGTTATTGACCCGGAAGTGCCGGAAGTAGGGTGGCATGGCGACATAAAAATGTAAATATGTATAGGTAATTAATAAATAAATATTTTTGGGGACTTCCTCAAACTAGCCAAAATCTCTTAGTTAAGTATTTTGTGCCCAAATTAAACTACACTCGAGAGCAATGAATCCGGGTCACTTAAAGAATGTTAAAAATCTCGGAAACTAAAAATGATAGGTTAATGCAATAAATTGTATTTAATAGACAATGTAATACTCCTTAAATGAAAGTAAAAAAAATATGAGTCACCATACATTTTATTAACACAAAATTACATAAAGAAAAAACTGCCGATCTCTCCTTAAAACAAAAATAGGAAACATGAAATTTTTGAACTTTATTACGATTTTCTTGAATTTTAATACTTCGTATTGCCTCCTCGTGCTTCCATTACTGCGTTTACGCGGTTTGGCATGCTGTACACCAAGTTCCTTATACGATTTTGGGGAATATTCTCCCATTCCTCTGTGAGAGCAATTTTGAGCTCACGAAGCGTGATTGGGGGAGGGTTTCGTTGTTTTACGCATCTGCCTAGCTCGTCCCAAGCATGCTCGATCGGGTTGATATCCGGGCTGCGCGCTGGCCACTCCATACGAGTAATGTTCATCTCTTGAAGGTAGTCATTCACAATCCTACCTGTATGAGGTCGGGCATTGTCATGCATAAATATAGCATCCTCACCTAAATTGACCATAAATGGACCAACGACGTGATCATTGAGGATTTCTTCCACATATCTTACGCTAGTTAAAGAGCCGTTTTCTATGATCACCAGCTCTGTGCGACTTTCAGAAGAAATTCCGGCCCACACAAGTACAGACCCACCACCGTAGGCTACTTTTCCTTCGATGCATGCTTGCTTGAATCTTTCCCCTGGTCTTCGATACACTCTGTGTCTTCCATCGTGCTTGTAGAGCATAAATTTTGATTCGTCGGAGAACATAACTTTTGACCAATCTTCAATACTCCAATTTACGTGGCTCTGGGCATACCTTAGTCTCGAAATACGATGCCCACGCTCCAGTTTAGGGCCGTTTGCAGGTCTAAGGGGTTTTAAGTTAGATTCAGCAAGCCGACGTCTTACTGTCCATGCACTTGGGTTACTTCCTCCGAGGCGTCGAAACTGATTGGTGAGTTCAGTTCCTGTGAGAAAGCGATTTCGAAGCATGGTGTTCACCAAGTATCGGTCTTCTCGTGCTGTGGTACACCTGGTTCTGCCCGTTCCTGGTCTGCGTAGGTTAGAACCAGTTTCTTCGTAACGTCGGAGAACTCTTTGTACTGTTGACAGCGACACACCGACAGTCCTGGCTGTATCGCGCTGACTCCGGCCGGTTTCCAGCATTGTAAGTAAGTATTCTGGTGCATTCTTCAGGCGTAAGCGACATAATTTCAGCTTGATTAATGAATATAGAGCACTATCAACATGGTTTATGTACCCACATAAATGACAGATTACAAACAAAAGCAACACCAAATGCTGTAATTTCGTAGTTCCATCTTCGAAAGTGGCCCTTTTTCAAATTTGATTTTTTTATGATATAACTTTACAATAACTAAGAAGTTTTAATACCTTCATTTAAGGAGTATTACATTGTCTATTAAATACAATTTATTGCATTAACCTAGCATTTTTAGTTTCCGAGATTTTTAGGATTCTTTAAGTGACCCGGATTCATTGCTCTCGAGTGTATGTGCTACGAGTATGCTAATTGGATTTAAACAACTGTTGAACATATTGTAAATAGGATAGGATATACATATTGTTGATTTTGTAACACTATTGCATTAGGGAAACCTGTAATGATAGATATTTTATGGAATAAATAAATAAATTAATAAATATTTTTTGCAAAGCAAAAACAGATTATTGCAATTTTTTTTATTTGAATTAGCTACCTTCAGGTAGGTATATCACATTACAAAGGTAAAATCAGAATTATTATGATCCTTCATTTAATTATACAATACAATACAATACGAAAACTTACATAACAACATTAACAACATGCCACTTGGCAGTTTGCACCATTAGTAGACCTTTCTATAATCTTATAGGAGTCGTATAGTTACCTAATATTATTGTTTTTTGTACTTACTAGCTGATGCCCGCAGCTTCGCCCGCGTTAAAACTTGTTCCCGTTCCCGCGCTTCCCGTAGGAACTTATTCCCAGGATAAAAAAGTAGCCTATGTGTTATTCCAGACTATAATGTATCCCTGCACCAAATTTCAGCCAGATCCGTTCAGTCAGCCGTTAGAGCGTGAAAAAGTAACGAACATCCACACTCACAATCTTTCGCATTTATAATATAGGTAGGTAAGTAAGAGTAAGAAGTAAGATTCGGATTTCGGGAAGAATAAACATTCCTAATGAGAGGCTCTATAAAAACCGGCCAAGTGCGAGGCGGAGTCGCGCACGGAGGGTTCCGTACCAAAAAAATGGCAAAAAGTCACGTTTGTTGTATGAGAGCCCTCCTTTTATTTTTTATTTTTTTTACGTGAGGGAAAATCCTCATGGATGTTATGCCGGACTCCTACCGACTAAAAAACCTCACGTAACGCCCAACAGCCTATGGTTGTGACGTTGTAAGCCCAGGGTAAGCCCTCAGAAGAATGTCCTAGGACTCCCAAATGAGAGCCCCCTTAAATGTCCATTTTATTTTAACGAAATTGTTTATATCAATATCAAAATACATAAGTATAATAAAATCGTAACAGGTCGCTGTCTGTACATGGAAGATAAATAAGAAAAAATATTATAGGGGGGCTTTATGAACGCAATAGAACCCAAAACAATGATTTTTAGAATTTTTGTCTGTTTGTCTGTATGTCTGTATAACTGTTTGTCTGTACGGTTGTGCACGCTAATCTCAGTAACCGCTCAACCGATTGCAATGCGGTTTTTTTAATTGTGTTGAGGTTTGCTCCAGTTAACATTTAGCGTTGTTTTATGTAAATCGGTTTAGAAATAAAAGAGTTATAACACTTTTAAGAATCAGATATTTTGAAAATTTTAATTGTAGGGGTTTCTTTGGGGGTGTGGGGTAGGACAACCTCCACGTGGTACACCCTGGTAACGTGGACGACGACGTGCGCTTTGTGCAAGGCGCACGTCGTCGCCCATGGCCAATAGTCCACCAAGGAGGGGGCCGTATAGGCCACTTCGGGCTACTCCGCCTACGCTCTGTTTAGCAGAGCGTACTGAGCGGAGTAACCGCAGGGCGTGTAGGCCCTCTGCTCACGCAGGGACCTACAGGCATTCGTGCCAGCGTCAGAGTTGGGGAGGACCAGCCACCCTCCTCGCGTTCCGTAACTCCTAGGGTCATCGCAACCATCCAACTGGTGGCACCAGTTGGTACGCGGTGACCGTAGGGGCCGGAGGGCTTGCCTTAATTGGTCGGCCCGCGACAAGGATAGTCTATAAAACCCGAGAGCAAAGTCGTAAGGCCTGTAGGGCACCTGGAGCACCCTACAGTATATATCCCGCTTCCCGGAATGAGCGTCACCCGGGGAGTGATCCCTTTCGTCTCTACTCGTGGGATTAGTTATGGAAAAACCAAATGAAACCATTAACTCGATCGATATCTCTAACAACCCTGGCACACTCACAACGGATTTTGAGTCTACAGTGACTAACCGTGTCAGTCAGTCCTTAGCATGGATGCTGAAACTGAGGGTCTCGATATCCATGCTAGAAGGAAGAGGCCGCGATCCGCAGGATCGGCCAAAAGCCTGTTCCGAAGGCCGGGAACAGTCTCGTCTAGCGAGGATGATCTACCAGCCAAGATACCGGCTACTACCGCAGGAAGGGGTAGAGTATCCGACCACGACAACCAGAAGGAGAGGGTAAGAAAATCACCCATGCATGTTCCACCACTACCCAGTGGGAAGGACAAAGATGTCCCAGAGGCTCGGGAGCTCCTCACTGCTCTGACCCGGATAACTGACGCCATGAGGGGTGCCAAGAATATCGCGGGCAAAAAGAAGGTGGTAACGGAATGCGTCGCCGGCGCTACGAAAGCGCTAGAGGAGCTCCTCTCCAGGAGTGTCTCTGAGGAGGAGGTGAAACTCAGGAGCCGGGTAGCGAGTCTGGAGGCTGAGCTCGCTGACTCCCGGGAACAAATTCGGGCCCTCCGAGAGGAAGTTAGTAGGGTGGTGGTGGGACAGAGTGCGCAGATCCCCCAGAAGACCCAGACGGCTCCTGGGGTGCAAGTCGCCCACACTGAGACTCCTGCGCTGCCTAAGCCTCCCAAACCAGCCGCCAAAGCAACGCCGAGTGTGACACAGCTGATGGCGGCGATGGAGAGGCGTCTCGCCGTATTAGAAGACCGAGCGTACCGCCCACCACTAGCACAGGGGTCCTATGCGACTGCGACTGGGGTTACTTCAGGCCCCAAGCGAAACGCTACGACGGCTGCACCCAGTGGGGCTCCCGGTCTCCAGCGGAAGGCCTCCGCCCCCAAGAAGACGGCATCTGGTGGAGGTGGCAACCCCAGCTCCCCCAGCACAGTCAGCACTCCCGCTGCACCCCAGACTCTCTCTAGAGAGGGGGTCTGGGAGGTGGCGGGAGCAAAGAAGAAGGCGGCTAAGGCCGCCAAAAAGGCGGCAAAGGCCGCTAAGAAGGTAGCTAAAGAGGCTGCCAAAGCGGCAAAGGCCGCCGCGGCAAAGGCGCCAAAGAGGCTCCGCGCTCCTCGCTCCACTGCCGTCGTCATCACGGTGACGACAGAGGGCAAGGCGAAGGGCGTGGGATACGCCGAGGTCCTGAGGCAGGCGAAAGCCTCAGTCGACCTCAAGGCCCTCGAAATTGAGGGAGGTATCCGGTGCAAGGTGACGCGCACCGGAGCCCGCCTCCTCGAGGTCTCTGGCGCCACCAGCGGCCCCAAAGCTGATGCCCTAGCGGCAAAGCTGAGGGCGTCGCTGGACACGGGTGATGTCCGCGTCACCAGACCCAACAAATGCGCGAGTCTGCGCATTTCGGGTCTGGATGACGCGGCCACGACGGAG
Organism: Miltochrista miniata; assembly: GCA_933228765.1. NCBI lineage: Eukaryota > Metazoa > Arthropoda > Insecta > Lepidoptera > Erebidae > Miltochrista > Miltochrista miniata. The sequence continues at coordinate 15,313,711 of OW121777.1, forward strand.
GAGATAATCTCCGCCGTCGTGGAGGCGAGCGGCTGCCCTCGTGATCAGGTGAGGTCAGGCGAAATACGCTTTGGCCCCACCGGTCACGGGTCGGCAGTCGTGAGCTGCCCCGTCGCGGCGGCTCAAAAAGTCGCGGACAGACGAAGCCTCCTTATTGGGGGTTTCCTGAGGGCGCAGGTGCATCTCCTGCAGCCCCGCGAAGCCAGGTGCTTTAGGTGCCTGGTCGTGGGGCATGTGGGGGTGCAGTGTGCGGCGGAAGTTACCGTGGGCGATCGGTGCTTCCGCTGTAGTCAGCCCGGTCACAAGGCCCTTGCCTGTGACGCTCCGCCACGCTGTTACAAATGCGTGGCGGAGGGCAAGAAGGCCGACCACCGGGCGGGCAGCAAGGCCTGCGCTGCCTCAAAGCCGAAGCACCGTCCGTCCGCACGGGGGGGTGAGGGTGTGAGTGCACGTTCGCGGCAGGGTGCGGAGATGGACGTCCATTAATGGACACCCATATACGCATCCTGCAGGTGAACCTGAACCACTGTTCTGGTGCTCAGGACCTTCTGTACCAGAGCATCAGGCAGTGGTCCATCAACATTGCTGTTGTCGCAGAGCCGTACTGGGTTCACCCGGGAAGCCCGGTGGATCTGGACGGCCTGGCGACTGTCTTTGGGGGGACCGGCGCGGACGACTCGCGCCTAGCGCTTATCGCTAGGGGCCCGGGTTGCGTCGCGGCGGAATATGAGGGTATGGCTGTCGTGGCCGTTTACATCTCGCCAAACCTCGACCAGCATCAATTTGAGCTATGGCTCCCTGAGCTGGACGTCGTTCTCGCTGCATGCCGTCCTCGCCCTGTCTTGGTCCTGGGAGACTTCAATGCCTGGTCGCAGGCTTGGGGCTCCCGGGAAACCAGGGACAGGGGGAGGATACTTCAGGACTGGGTCACTACACGTGGCTTAGTCATCCTGAACCGGGGGAATGTCGCAACCTGGACGCGGCGGGGGCTCAGCTCGGTCATAGACGTTTCGTTTGCGACCCCTGAGCTCGCCCGCCGTGTCCAGGGATGGCGTGTGGTGGAGGAGGAGGAGACGTCGTCAGATCACCGATATATTCGGTTCGACGTCTCCCCTCCACCTAACCTGCCGCCAACAATCGCGAATCCCCCGGAACCGCGTTGGGCACTACATCGCCTTGATCGGGAGGCTCTCCTGGAGGCGGCCATCGTGCAGGCCTGGATTCCGACAGCGGACAGGCCTGCCGATGTTGATGCCGAGGTTGAGTGGTTCGGGAGAGCCATGTCGCACATCTGCGACGCGGCGATGCCTAGGGCTAGGCCCAGACCGGCGAGAAAACAGGTGTACTGGTGGACGCCGGAAATCGCGCAGTTGCGCGCGGAGTGCGTTACCGCGCGCCGCCGGTACACCAGATTCCGCCGGAGGCGTCGCCGCCAAGACGATGCGGCAGCCCGAGAGACGGAGCTCTACGATGGGTACAAGGAGGCCAAGAGGGCCCTCCAGACGGCCATCAAGCGGTCCAAAAAGTTGGGCCGCGAGGAGCTTATGGAGACTCTGGAGCGGAACCCGTGGGGGCGCCCGTACCTTATGGTAAGGAGCAAATTACGCCCTAAGGCGCCCCCCCTGACCCAGAGTCTCCAGCCGGAGCGGCTGGAGAGGGTCCTGGACTCCTTGTTCCCGACGAGAGCGGAGGAACACATTCCTCCGCGCATGGCTCCGTCTCAGGCACCCAACGCGGAAGGCAGCGAGAACGACGTGCCCGTAGTCACCGAGGGTGAGTTAGGGGCGGCTGTATTGCGGCTTAAGTCCCGCAGAAACACCGCCCCTGGACCCGACGGCATTCCAGGCCGAGCATGGGTCCTGGCTCTCGAGGAGCTTGGGCCTCGACTTATAGGTCTTTTTAGCGCATGCCTCGAAAAAGGCCAGTTTCCCAAGGTCTGGAAGACAGGGAAACTGGTCTTGATCCGAAAGGCGGGGCGGCCGGCAAACTCCCCATCAGGGTACCGGCCGATCGTGTGGCTTGACGAGGTGTGCAAGCTCTTTGAGCGTATTATAGCACAACGCCTCGTCGGGCATCTCACACGCGTGGGGCCTGATCTGGCGGATAGCCAGTTTGGCTTCCGTCAGGGACGCTCCACCGTGGACGCGATCATGCGCATTAAAGGCCTGACAGAGGAAGCAGTCTCGCGGGGTGAGGTGGTGGTGGCGGTGTCTCTTGACATCGCCAACGCCTTCAACACCCTGCCCTGGGGCTGCGTTAGGGAGGCACTTATCTACCATGGAGTGCCACCCTACCTCCGTCGAATTGTCGGGGCCTATCTCTCCGAGAGGGCCATAACTTACCCGAGCTGGCTAGGGCCGGGTCGGCGAGATGTGTCGTGCGGTGTTCCACAGGGATCGGTATTAGGGCCGCTCCTGTGGAACATCGGTTACGACTGGGTGCTGCGTGGTCCGTTGCTCCGAGGGGTCGGCGTTACTTGTTACGCTGACGACACCCTTGTTACGGCGCGGGGAGCAACGCACCGTGATGCAGCACTAAAGGCCACGGCAGGGGTTGCACAAGTCGTGGGTCGAATTCGGCGGCTGGGTCTCGAGGTCGCCCTTCACAAATCCGAGGCTCTGTGCTTCCACGGACCTCGGAAGGGGCCACCTGCGGGATCCAGCCTGTGGGTAGGGGGCGTCAGCATCGGCATCGAGCCCTCGATGAAGTATCTGGGGCTCGTACTCGATGGCCGGTGGAACTTCGGACATCACTTCCGAAGGTTGGTCCCAAAACTGAGGGGGGCATCAGCCGCATTAGCGCGGCTGATGCCCAACATCAGGGGACCCAACGCTCCCTACAGGAGACTATACCTGGGGATCGTGCGAAGTATGGCCCTATACGGGGCCCCCGTATGGGCGGAGACCCTGTCGGCCAGTAATGTGGCCAGACTGCTGAGTCCGCAGAGGACGATGGCCATCAGGGTGATAAGGGGATACCGCACGATCTCCGGTGAGGCGGCATGTCTCCTAGCCGGGACCCCTCCATGGGACCTGGAAGCGAGAGTCCTTGCGTCACTGTTTAGATGGCGCAAGGAGGCACTGGATCGGGGCCAAAGGCCTGCGCCTCGAGAAATCGAGGCCCAGCGGACCCTGCTCCACCAGGAAACCGTGGAGACATGGAAGGTGCGACTTGAGCAACCAAAGGGGGGATTCGCCACAATCGCGGCCGTCAGACCGGTCATGGACGAGTGGCTGGAGAGGAGACACGGTGCTCTCTCCTACCGGCTGTCACAGATACTAACCGGGCACGGTAGCTTCGGTAGGTATCTGTGGCGAAGACACCGGGAAACCACGGCCGAGTGTCAGCACTGCGAGGACCGCAGCGATGACACAGCGCTCCATACGCTGGTGGAGTGCACTGCGTGGGCGCAACAGCGCCAGGTCCTCGTAGTGGGTCTGGACGTGGACACTCTCTCGCTCGAGACCATGGTGCGAGCCATGCTCTCCAGCGGGAGTAAGTGGGACTGCGCCGCCTCTTTCTGCGAGCAGGTCATGCTCGTGAAAGAGGCGGCGGGGCGGGTACGGGAGAGAACTCTTCCCCCCGAGTTCCGCAGTCGGCGGCCTGGACGCCGCCGACGTGTCTTCGCCGAGGACTATCGGCCTCCATGACCGGGGGTCTGAGGACGGTGAGAGAGTCGCTCACCGTCCTTACAGAAGCAGGCCCATGACGGCAGCGTGACGTGAGGAACTCACGCACGACCCCTCTTAGAAGCGGGATCACACCCGAAACCCACCCCCAAAGACGCGGATTAGCACCCGAACCACCCCCTGGGCGAGGCTGCAGAGGCGGCTGTAGGTCTGTTGGGAGTCCTGGGACATCCTTCCGAGGGCTTACCCGGGGCTAACAACCATAGGCTGTTGGGCGTTGCGTGAGGTTTTTTAGTCGGTAGGAGTCCGGCATAACATCCATGAGGATTTTCCCTCACGTAAAATAAAAAAAAAAAAAAAAAAAAGGGGTTTCTTTGAATGTGAGTGAACCTAAACTGGCGTGTTGGCTTAATCATAAAAGAGCTTAATGATTAAGACTATTTTTAAACAATTCAGTCCGCGCCGAAGACGTGGACTGAATTGTTTTAAAATGGACTTAATCATTAAGCTCTTTTATGATTAAGCAAACAGGGCAGTTTCAGACGCTGCTTGATGACTCTGATGAAGAAATACCTTTCCTTTCATACACCTTATGTGACGTAAACGAAGTTGCGGGCTCATCTAGTTTATAAATATAAGTACAGCTCGATGTCTGTGTCAATCGTCTACTTGTTGCCGTTATTAATATAAAAAATAAAATGGCAAAAAAGCACGTTTCTTGTGTGGGGGAGTCCCTATTAATATAATTATTTTTCTAGTAGTTTTAGTATTTGTTGTTATAGCGGCAACAGAAACACATAATCTGTGAAAATTTCAGCTCTCTAGCTATCACGGTTCCTGAGATACAACCTCGTGACGGACAGACAGACAGACGGACGGCGAAGTCTCATGAAAGGGTCCCGTTTTTTACCCTTTGGGTACGGAACCCTAACAAGCAACTATTAATAGACTCAGACCTTTCTCGTTACTAAAATATTGAATTACCGCATATTAATCACACCATCATCATTTCCGGAAGAATAAACAGTCCTAAGTCCTAATGGGAGGCTCTATAAAAAAAGTGACACAATTTTTAAGCATGAAAAAGGTCACCCAAATTGCTCCCGCCATCCGGTGTTCACCAAAAGGCGGGAAACCAAAAATATCATCGGAAACGTGCGCTCCTCATTATCTTTACACACATTTTAAATTAGTACTTACTTATATTGCAAAAAATATTTACAGAAAATTTCACTTTATTGCACTGGCTTAAAGTTTATTTTTAGTTTAGAAAATTGCGAGTTACGGTGTTCTCGTATTGATAAGTGTTGCGGAAACGATTAGTTTTACAGGCACATGCTGACAAGCAGGATGTGACGAATTTAACTATCGATTTTTGCATTACATCTCTTTTATTCTTGATGGACAGAAACGAAGTTAGAGTCATAGAGAGTATTTCACAATAAATTACTACGAAAGAAAATAAAATATCGAATAGCATAGAACCAAACAAATAAAATTATAGTACAAAAATCAATATTTTTATAATTTTGAGCAAAAATAGTCTTTAAGTCAACGACCCAAAGTTCAAAGTCAATCACGTTTTAAATTCAGGTAGGCATGCGTACGTTTCCCCGCCACAGTGTGTCTTCATTCATTCAGTAGTAGTAGTTTTATTTATCCATTTTCGGATAGGCAAAGGCAATTTGAGCCATACAGCCAAATCTTGTATATTCAATAACTCTTCATTTTGCTTTAATAAGTCACAGTCCTCGTCCTCTAAGTCCAGTCAAAGTCAAGTACAGCCCTAAGTCGAAGTCAGTCTTCCTTCAGAAAAGCGGTGGATACATTTCTGAAAGTTCCTTTGGATTTTTTGTCGGAAACTGCAAAGTTGCGATTCACTGCGTTTTATCACTTCCCAACACTAGTGCACGTTGTCGAACGTTTATGTTTAAGAATCCACCATTAATACACACAAAACACTCGAAATTACACTAATTTTGCGAATTTACAAAACGACACGATACGATTCCTTCCAATTCGCGCCAAAGAATCCTTCATTCATTCATGTTTTGAAGAATGAAAATGATGCATGAATAGAGATCTTACTCACTCTGTCTGTCTGTCAGTCAGTCAGTCATTCAGTTTCATTCACCATTCGACGCGGGTTGTAGGCGGTTGTCGGCAGCTGACCAATTTATTTATCGTAATCGTAAACATTATTTTAGTGAAAAACGTGGCATTAGTTTTATAGTGAGTTCCTTGGTGTTTAAAGTTATAAACTTTTTGTGATAAAGAGGATTATTACCCGTCTGTTTTAAGGTATGTGCTTATAGTGCTTATTCTCTCTGATTTTATTTCATTAGAATATTTTTGACTTTAAATTTTTACACGTCTCGTAGGGAAACGTCTTGTATATTTTAAATTAGGTAATATAATATTTATTTAAAAACACAATAAGTACTACCCGTTCGCTCTAACTTTGCCGCTGGCGTAGAGGCGTATACCCGAATTGTTAATTAGACGAAGTAAATTGACAGTAGCTAATGTCACTACATACATACATACATACGGTCACGCCTTTATCCCCGAAGGGGTAGGCAGAGGCATATTATATGCCCACATTTCACCTTTGTATAATTTGTCCCACGTAATAGGTTGTGAGCCGTATTGCCGTGTTTAAATGGACAGGCGCAGGTTGTGACTGCCTGCTGTTGAAATAAAGCCTTCAACTTAGCTTAACGACTGCCATTTTACTGGCAACCGGGACCAACGGCTTAACGTGCCTTCCGAAGCACGGAAGCGCTCAAATAAATGTCACAAAGTGATCACATGGATGGTCACCCATCCATGGACCGGCCATAGAGAAAGTTGCTTACTGCAGTGATCGTTTACAGAACACTGAGTCCGCGGGGCCACAAGCGCTTCAAAATGTCACTACGTCATAGAAAATACGCAACATTGTATGAAGAAGTGACATTAGTTGCTGTCAATTTACTTAGTCTAATTAAAAATACGTCTTTAGTATGGAGCCGAGCGGCAAAGTTAGAGCGAACGAGCAGTATAAGCCCCTTTTCACACGTACCGGTTGCCGGGTAGCCGCCAGCCGGTACCGGGTACCCGGCGGCGAGTGTATGGCATTACCGGACAAATTACGCCGGTACGTGTGAAAGCAATGCACATGACCATACACTTCGCCGCCTGCCGGATACCCGGCAACCGGTACGTGTGAAAAGGGGCTAAGGGTACTTCCATTTTTGACCACATGAGGTGAAATACCTATCTAATAAGTTTAAATTTATTTAAATTTGAACCTTGACGAAATATTGTTCTACGTATTTTCACAATCAAATTTTCAACAGAAAAGTTACAAATTTCATTTGACCTACTCATTTATTTACTCAGGTGTACATACGAAATAATATTTTTTAAAGGTGTATCCACTTTTAATAAATAAATAAAAATAGGATATGACATTCTTGGGACATTTTTGAATAAAAATATAAATTTGTGATAGGAAATCTTCATCAAGTTGTAAACTTCAAATTTAATGTGAAACAATTGTCGATCTCGAGCAGGGACTCGAACCTGCGTCTTCTGGCATTCCGGGCCAGACGCCTATCCACTGGACCACCGAGACACTTGGGGTGGGGGGGGGGGGACCATATGATTTAAGTCACTAGGACTCCGGTCCGGTACAGTGTCCATGACACTTTCCACAGTTAAAAAAGTGTGGATTAGTTTCATGAAAAGTGTTAGCTAGCTAGGGTTTTACTTTTTTAATGGCTTGTAAATTGTAACCCTTTAGCACAGTATCAACTCACAATAACTGTTGATAAAATCTCAAATAATCAATCAAATCAGCATTTTTTTTGAACTCCTACCGACTTAAAAACCTCACGTAGCGCCAAACAGCCTACGGTTGGGAGCCCCGGGTAATCCCTCGTAAGGATGTCCCAGGACTCCCAACAGTCCACTACTGGACGCAGGCCTCTCCAAATTCACGTAACAATTACACACGGTCCTGCGCCTTTCGCATCCAGTCGCTTCCTACGACCTTATCAAGGTCGTCGGTCCATCTGGCGAGAAACCAGCCAAATTTTAAATTATAAATCTTTACGAATAAAGTGACTTAGGTACTACCCGTTCGCTCTAACTTTGCCGCTGGAGTAGAGGCGTATACCTGAATTGTTAATTATACGAAGTAAATTGACAGTAGATAATGTCACTTCGTCATAGAAAATACGCAACATTGTATGAAGAAGTGACATTAGTTGCTGTCAATTTACTTCGTCTAATTAAAAATTCGACTTTAGTATGGAGCCGAGCGGCAAAGTTAGAGCGAACGAGCAGTACTAAGCTTATGTACATTCAGCTAAAACCCTTACGCCTAGATTTTATTTTTAGGGTAAGCTAAGCTACCCTTAAAATGTAGATAGATAGTACTTATAGATACTGACTAAGAAAGAGATTTTCAAAATTCCTTTCCCTTGGAAAAGGACTTAAATTATAATATAATATAATTTTGTTTTTATTTTTTTTTATACACCACTAAGGTGGCAGACAAGCATACGGGTATACGGCCCACCAGAAGGACCGGTGGTCACCGCAGCCTATGAACGTTTGCAACACCAGAGGTGCCACACTCGCGCTGCCGACCCTGCAAAAACCTTCTAAGACCCCTTTTGAAGAACCCCATACTGTAGGCGTTTGGGAAAACCGAGGCAGGGAGGTCCTTCCACAACCTAAGCGTGCGCGGAAGAAAACACCTATCGGATCTAACCGTGCTGGAACGCACCGGACGCAGAGTGTGAGGATGAACTCCCTGTCTGTGGCCAGCGGTGCGATGATAGAACGTAGCCGTGGGCATCATATCAAACAATTCCTCAGAGCACATACCATTGTACAGGCGGTAGAACACGCATAAGGAGGCAAAGTCTCTCCTGTCGCGAAGAGGTTCCACACCAGCTGTAAGTACAGGATCGTTGACAACTCTTACAGCTCGTCTTTTTATATGTATATCGAAGTATGTCACGGGTGCAGCCAGGGGTATAGGTAGAGCTCAATAAACAAGGCAAAGGCTAGAACGTATCCAGGTATAGCCTCCAGAAAAGGGAATATAGGCTGTATGGTATAGACTCCTATGGCCTATTTGTGACCTATTTAAAAAAACAATATAAATTGTTTATTTGTTTCCGGAAGTAGGTAGATTTGAGTTTAACTTTATTGGCTATGATTTACATGAATCACTACAAAATCGTGTTAGGTACCTTTCAAAAGATTATTAAAACACCTTTCGACATTTAATATCTTAGTCAATAAAGCAGCCGTGCGAGAAATTAACACAATCTTGCGATAAATTGATTACAAATTAAATGCCTGACCAAAAAATGAATGTGTCGCCATCTTGGCTTTCGTTTAGTAATCTTTGAATTTCATGGCTTTAGTAAATTATTTGCGAAATTAGACTGCCTCGGTGGCGCAGCGTTAAGTGTATGCAACTGCTGGACTGTGTCTCGGGTGGGGTAAGCGGACGTATTATATGACCACATTTCACCCGTTGTATTTGGTGGTGGGTCTATTATTGCAGTGTTGAAACGGACAGGAGTAGGTTGTGGATAATTCTGCTGTTAAAATTTTGTTGCTGCTAAGGCCTTCAAATTGGCTTAACGACTTCCATTTTATAAAACCACCTTCCGAAGTACTTAAATCCTCTATGCTTTTACCTATATGGAAATACTAATAAGCTCTCACCTGATGAGCTGTCTCACTCAGCGTAAATATTTTCAATTTCAAGCGTTTGATGCCTAAATATTTAAATAATCAAAGCTTCACACAAAATATTTATACCAAACCAATTATTCCACTTTCTAATCTCTGTTTCTGACAAGAATCGCGGCAGCAAACACAACTTAATGATGCCATTGTGTGTGTGGTATCTTCCCGCCATTAAGCCGCTTTCCCGCGCATTTCAACTTCCGGTGTGAATATGTGCCAAAAACAATGGCTGTCTTAGTATTTTTTTTTTCATTTTTAATGAGGCACATGATGTGGCTGTGAGGAAGAGGATGTTTATTGTTTTGTAATAAATTAAAGTCTACGTTTGTTGCCGTCGGGTTTGTTTGAGTGAGGATTGTCGAAATCTAGGCTGATTTTGAGGTGTAAAGAAGTGGACCCTAACCTCTAGCTGAAGCTTGCAAGTAACTACCTATCCAGACAATTTTAACGTAAACTTAATTGTGTCTTTAAAACATTTGACAGTTCAATTTCACAATCATTAAACAATCAAATTATGTACTTGTCTTATTTTGCTCCTTATATTTACGAAAGAAAAAATAATTTTCGTCCGAGTGAGCATAATCGATGAAGACGTGTTATTCGTTGATCCGTATTAGAAAAATAAAAAAGTGAGCAAAAAGTGAACAGTGCAAGGTGAAACTTATGTGAAAATAAACAGTAACTTGTGTGCTAGTGAACAATATAACATTTATCATATTTACACGTAAATAACTGTGAGAAAACTGGATATTAGTGCAAAATAAAACTGTTAAATTTTAAATAACAAATCGGCACTGCACGATGAACAAAGGATTGAACTTTGATCTCATTAGCATTGAACAATAACCGACTCAGTGGACTTCTATAGGTACATAACAGTGCACATACCACTAGTTTATTTGAACAAAGCTCTTGTTGTCAGAATAGCTCACTACGATCAAGTGCGGCTTTTCATTTTTAAGTGCCGGGGTTCAAATCCGAAGATTGCTGGATTTCATTACGTTCTTTTTGGCATTATTTTTTGACATTCTGACTTGATTCTTATTGACATTTAATTTGGAATTTTATATTGTAATTATTTATTGAATTTATAATTGAAAAGGAGCAACTTTTTCCAATTGATTTGGTCTACAAATATAATCATAATAAACGATGGATGAAAACATTACAATCAGAAAATATACTACATCTCACACCATGAATAGTACTTTTGACAAAAGCATGTTAGACTCAACAATTAGAAGCCTCCCAGACTCTCCAAGAAACGATGTCTATACCATACTCGAACTCCAAGAAAAGATTACTCAACTCTCGAGTGAGTTGAAATCCGCCCACCAGGAAGTAGACAATCTGAACTCTGAGAACAGTCAGTTGAAACTGGATGTTTCCAAATATATTAAGATTATAGACGCGTATAAGAAAATCAACAGTACGGACATTGTTATGTCAACACCACCCTCGGTACGTAAATATGTACAAAGAAACTCACGTCCAGCGATTGTTAAAAAGTTGCTTGTACCATTTGCATGTGGGAAACATACTATATTAAAAGTACAAGGCGCTAATAATCAGGAGTTCATAAAAGGTTGTAATAATGATAAAATATCATTAAGTATTCAGAAGGAAACCTCAACACTTACAGAAATACCAATAAAGAGTCAAAATGAGAATAATATTAAAGTACCAGCAGGGAGCTTAGTGGAATATATTCCAAAAATAGTTGTATTGGCTGATCAACAGGGGCGTCACATACAAAGGATACTCCAGAATTTACTAGGTTCTCAGTTCAACGTCACCTGCTTCTGGAAATCTGGCGCGCCACTGCTTGAAGTTCTGAAGTCGGAGTATTCGCAAATCAGAACACTAAATCGGGATGACTATGTTGTTATATTGGGGGGTTCTAACGATTCGAATCCAAAACAGCTCGAACTTGCATTGTGTAACTTTTTAGATAGAACAGTAAATACTAACATTATTATCTCAGAAGTTCCGTATAATAGGTTTTTGAATGAGCGAAAAATTAACCACTTATTAAAATTTTTATGTTCTTATTATTCACATACAACATATTTGGACATGGGGTATGGTTCGTATGTACCAGGTTACAGCGGTTTTCCTTTACACATTAGTCAAATATTACTTAAAGAAATATTGCGAAAGGACTACGAACAAAAATATGTAAAATATTGTACAAAACGATTAGCTTATTCTACTGGAAGTGTTAGTAAATTTGATACCTGTGATCAATATACACAAACAGATAGTATTTTAATGCAGGATGATCCTTGTTCGTCTTCTGAGAATAATTTGCTTTTTCGAGAATAACCAATTATACCTGCTCCATCAAAATATAAATGGTCTCATAAATAAGTCGGGTGAGTTTTTTGTACATCTGCACTCATTAGGGAACAATCAGAATTTCTGTCCCATCGATATACTTTGCATAACAGAACACAACATGACTCAAATAGATACAAAAATATTGAGGCTTCCTAATTTTGTACTTGGCGCTTGCTATTCACGGAAGAACCATCACGGAGGATCTTGTATACTCGTTAAGTCGACATTTAAATTTAGAAATATACCAGAGACCAAATCTCTGTGTATATCCAGTATTTTTGAATGCTGTGGCATTGAGTTGACAGATTATAAAATTATTATTATATGCATTTACCGATCACCTAGAAACATAAAAGAAAATATTGACTTATTTTTTGAACAACTAGAATTATTATTGTTTAAAATAGGATACAAAGGTAGGAAAATTATCATTTGCGGGGACTTTAATATAAACAGGACCAGTACTTGTAATATCTCATGTCAGTTTGAACAGTTATTAAAATCCTACAATTTAAAGTTATCTATAAACCAACCAACACGTTTGAGTTCACAGAGATGTATTGATAACATAGCCCATAATGTTCGAGGGTCCAAATCTTATGTTATCGACTTGTCTCTTTCTGATCATACTGCCCAGCTATTATCTTGCCCCATACGAGCAAATATTAGTGCGGGGCATTGGTTTAAGATGAAGAGGGACTATAGCAATAACAATGTTGTAAAGTTTATAGAATGCATAAAAAGTCTTACATTTTCAGAGTGCTTTACATGTGCGGACCCAGATGAAGCGTATGATAGCTTCTTTGAACTGTTTAAGTTTTTCTATGACTTGTGTTTTCCAATAAAAAAAGTTAAAATAAGCGCTGTAAAAAGATGTAAATGGCTCAGCAGAGGATTGAAACTGTGTTCTAAAAGAAAACGTCATATGTTATGGAAAAGCAGACTATCACCGACCCCAGAAAACAAAACTCAATATAAAAATTACACTAAAAGACTAAAATGTATAATAAATAAAACGCAGAAAACACAGAATAACTATTACATTAATTCAGCAAAGAACAAAAGTAAGGCTACATGGCAAATAATAAATAGCTATAAGAGCACAGGGCCAAGAAACGAGATTACAGAAATTAAACACAATGAACACATAATTGTAGATCCGGACGTTATTGTTGAAATTTTTAATAACTTTTTTATCGACGACATTAAATCAAATACAAATAAAAATATGAATTGTTATAAAAATATTATTCACAATAAATATAATTCATTATTTATGAAACCTACTAACCCAGTTGACATTTTTAACATTATAATGAAATTAAATAATTCTGTTAGCACAGGATATGATGACATACACACAAAAATAATTAAATTAATACCTCAATACTTGGCACCCGTACTTAGTCATATGATAAATCTAAGCATGAAACAGGGAATTTTTCCAAAAAAATTAAAGAAAACTGTAATACATCCATTGCTCAAAAAAGAGGATAAACAAAATATTAAGTCATACAGGCCAATTGCATTAATTCCAATTTTTGCGAAAATATTTGAGAGGGTCATCTATAATAATATATATAACTATTTTGAAGATAATAATATATTTACTGAGGAACAATTTGGTTTTCGTAAGGGAAAATCAACTGGCACTGCACTCTTTCATTATCTGCAGCAAGTAATGACAGGACTAGACCAAGGAAAAAGTATAATATCTCTATTTATGGATATGACCAAGGCCTTTGATCACGTAGATCATGAAATCCTGTTATTGAAACTGGAAAAGTATGGAGTAAGAGCCAACTCACTAGAATTATTAAAATCTTACCTTACTGGAAGACTACAAGTAACCACGATCAAAAATATTAGTAAAACCTCGAAAATTGAAGTACACTATAAATCCAATCCAAGACTTGTTAAATATGGTGTTCCACAAGGTAGCATTCTTGGGCCACTATTGTTTTTGATATATATAAATGACCTTCCAAAAACCATTAACCAAAACATGATATTATTCGCTGATGACAGTACGGCTATTTTTGCTAACAATGACAAAAACATTAATTTAGAAATTGACATAAATAAATCACTCAAAGAAATAATTAAATGGATGACAGAAAATAACTTAAACATACATTTAGGAAAAACTACTTACATGACATTTAAAAACAAAAATTATATTTGTGACAATCTATCACTGAGTTACAAAAATGAAATAATAAGTGAAGTAAACATAACTAAATTTCTTGGTATCCATATTGATTCAGATTTAAATTGGAAAACCCAAATTGATCACATTTGTAACAAATTAAACTCTTTTTCTTATGCCTTGTTTATGCTCAGAAAGGTGGCAAACGAAGAAACTCTATTAACAGCATATCATGCAAATGTTGGTTCCATTCTCAGATATGGCATTTTATTTTGGGGTAACTCAGTCCATAAAGAACTTGCCTTTAGGGCTCAAAAAAAGTGCATCAGGAGTATCTGTGGACTTAAACAGACTGATTCTTGCAAACCCTCGTTTGGTAGATTAAGAATACTAACCCTGCCGTCTATGTACATTTATGAAGCCTTAATAACCGTAAGACACAACATAAAGAAATATAAAACCCTATCGTCTAAAAGACATAGAAGTAAACTGCACATAGACAGGTGTAGGACACAACAATTCAGGAATAGTGTATTTGGAATGAGTGCAAAGCTGTATAATAGACTGCCAGGCTATATTAAATCATCGGAGACTATCAATCTGTTCAAAGACAGACTCCGTGAACTTCTACTTGTTAAGACATATTATTCAATAGAGGAATATATTAGCGATAAAAATTTATGACATTTTGTTAGCAAGAGTTTGTTTATTTATTTTGGATTTAATAATGTTAATTAATTCTAATAATTGTTTTAAATTTGTTATTGACATCTAGATGAATAAAGGAGATCATTCACGTTTCATACATTTTTGGGCCAATTTTGAAAGTGCCGGCCAGAAAAAAAAAATCTAATATTCGGATAGAACACACAATTTCTAGCAAAAAATACTATCACATTAACCCTGTGCGTGCTATGGTTTTGTTGTTACATGCTTTTAAAATACGAGAAAAATGTTATTTTGATGATGTATTTTGATACATTTTATCACTTGAATAGTGATTTGTTTTTACGTTATTCTATTGTAATAAGAAAGAATTATCATTTTATAATTATCTACGTACCTACGCACAAACAAAACGTACCTAACGATTCACAACAAATCCAAACTTGTTTCAAAAAACTTAGACAAAGGCATACTACAAACATATATACAGGGTGGAATTTAAAGACGGTAGTTGGAGGGAAAGTACCCTTAATATTGAAAATGGCAAGTTTTGCTGAAAGGAAACATTCCTTTATTTTCAAAAGTAAGTAAAACTGCATTCAAAGATTTTTGGAAAATGACCAGCTTGAGCCGGGAATCGAACCTGGGAAATGTGAAAAAAAAACATCCTATATTTTATGATACCAACCGAAATAGTCTTTAATAAGAAACAATTTCTTTGAAACAACATAGTATCTTAAAATAAAGAAAGATCAAGTAAAATATGTTTTTATTGTAAAGCTCACTCATCTGAAGAAAAAAAACATCTAATTTAGAAACTCCTATTTTTTTTTGTTTAAGTTGTTTGTTTAAGTGACCAGAACGAATATTCCCATTCACAGAAACTAAAACATTTTTTTAACCAACTTCAAAAAAAAGGAAAAGAATCTCAATAAGACTGTTTTTTTTCTTTAGATAGTGAGTAAGCTTTACAATAAAAACATATTTTACTTGGTCTTCCTTTAATTTAAGATACTATGTTGTTTCAAAGAAATTGTTCCTTATTAAAGACTCTTTCGGTTGGTATCATAAAATACAGGATGTTTTTTTTTTCACATCTCCTAGGTTCGATTCCCGGCTCAAGCAGGTGATTTTTCAAAAATCTTTAAATGCAGTTTTACTTACTTTTGAAAATAAAGGAATGTTTCCTTTCAGCAAAACTTGCCATTATCAATATTAAGGGTACTTTACCTCCAACTACCGTCTTTAAATTCCACCCTGTATACTGTGACAAAGGTGCCGCGCGCGCAGCCGCCCAGACTCAAGCGACAGGTACCTGGCGAATCACCCCGCCACCTTCCGACGCCCGATGGGTGCGATGGGGCCCTACCACCAACCCCGGGGTCCAAGCCAGCCTCACCTGCGAGTGGTGCACCTGCTGATAAACGGACGAGGTCATGGCGCACAAAAAAGGAAAATTCGAAACTAAACCCTGTACCAACCCGTCTGGCCAGCGTGATACAGTAAGGCCAAATATCCTCCTATGATACACACAACAAAACAACAGCCCCCAGTTCACGGCACTCCCGCTGTTCCCGATCACGGCAGCGGTCGGAGTGACGGCGGGAGGGGGGGTGCTAAGAATCTCCGGGTTACGGGAGGCTGCCATACAAAACTGACCCTGGCTACGTTTAATGGAATTACTCTGCGCCTGGACGAGAGGCTCACCGAACTCGAGGTAGAACTAGGTCGTATTAACTGGCACATCCAGTATTGTGCGAGGTCCGAAGAAGGGGGAGGACACGCTAACCCTTGCATCAGGCGACCTGTTTTACTTTCGGGAAGGTGACGGAAGACATTCTTTCGAGGGCGGGATTGGCTTTATGGTGAAAAAGGACCTCGTTTGCAGTTTTGTGGAGATCAGCAGTGTTTCCCATCGGGTAGCGTACTCAATACTGAGACTCACCAACAGGTACACCCTGAAGGTGATACAAGTGTACGCTCCGACCTAGAAAAGCACTGTCGAGGCAGTTGAGACCGTGTATGAGGACATAGCAAAAGCACTACATGGTACTGCCAAGACTCACTACAGCGTTGTGATGGAGGACTTCAATGCCAAAGTGGGAGTTCAAGAAGGCGGCGAAACGAATATCGGCCCCTTTGGTGTAGGGCGCTGAAATGACCGGGGCCATATGCTTGTCAGTTTTCTTGGTCTCAGAGGCTCTTCTTGATGAACTCTATCTTTAAGAAGAAGCCCCACAGAAAATGGACTTGGCGATGCCCCGACAAGGTCACAAGGAACGAGATAGACTTCATCATGACGGACAGGCAGTCTATATTTAGAGATGTTTCTGTGGTTAATAGGTTTAATACCGGTGGTGATCACCGACTTGTACGAGCATCTCTGAATTTGGACTTCCGAGCTGAAAGAGCCCGTATGATGAAGCCTACTCTACGACCTACCGCGCTCCAGTTAGCCTCAGGGGCTGAGAAGTTCCAGTTAGAACTTCAAAATCGTTTTGATCTGCTGGAAACCACTGGCAATATTCACGATAAGGCCGACAATGTGGTCAGGACGTTACAGCAAGTGTCCCGAAAGTTTTTGTTCGGAAAAAGCAATAACAGGTGCTCTAAGCTCTCGCCCGAGACTCTCGAACTTATGAGAATAAGACGGGAAGCGCCATCTACGCACTCGTCTTCGTCAGACCAGCGGGATCTAAATCTCAGAACACGAAAGCTGATACGACGCGACCTTAGACGCTATAACACCAGCATCGTCGAGGCAGCGATCGAGCAGAACAGGGGTACCAAAGAAATTGCCCAACAGCTTGGAAGACCCCGTCTGATGAAACTGAAGACAGCGGATGGCAGAACTGTGACCTGAAGGTTCGAGATTCTCGAGGAAATAAAGAGCTTTTACAGAGACCTTTATGCATCACGGACAAGAAGGCCGACGAGTAGGACCCTACTGATTGTGACCACCGAGTCCCACTATCGCGCCACTATAGCGAGGACATTTCGGACATCGATCAGGGCGAGGTGAGGGCGGCTCTCGGGCAACTTAAAAACAACAAGACCCCTGGGGAGGACGGAATTACAACTGAACTACTGAAGGCGGGGGGGGGGGGGGCTCCGGTTCTCAGCGAGCTGATGAGTTTGTTTAATACCGTCCTCCAACAGGGACAAACACCTGAAGCGTGGCTCTGTTCTTCAAGAAAGGTGATAAGACCTTGCTGAGGAATTACAGACCCATCTCACTCCTGAGCCATGTTTACAAGTTGTTCTTGAGAGTAATCACAAACCGCCTCGCCGGAAGGCTCGACGAGTTTCAGCTAAAGGAGCAAGCCGGATTTCGAAAAGGCTTCAGAACCGTGGACCACATCCATACTGTACGGCAGATTGTGCAGAAAACAAACGAGTACAATCAGCCGCTGTGTATGGCTTTTGCGGACTACGAGAAGGCCTTTGACTCTGTCGAAATAAAATACTCTTTATCTTTATTTTACATGCTTCTTTATGTAGGAACGAGAAATCAAAATTGGGCATAAAATATGCTTCTGCGTCTGCCTCACACTTCGGAGAAACAGGTTTAATTATATGTATGTGTGCTTATATGTGTGCTGAAAGACATAATTAATAAAATAAATCACTATTCAACTGCTCATATCAAGTAGAATGACACCTTCGATATAACATTTTTCACGAATTTTAAAAGCATGTAACTAAAAAACCATAGCACGCACAGGGTTAATGTAGTAGTATTTTTTGCTAGAAATTGTGTGTTCTATGCGAATATCACATTTTCTTTTTCTGGCCGGCACTTTCAGTTTTTGGTCCAAAATGAATGATGTCCTTTGACTATTGAATGGAAATTAAATTAATAATTACAATAATATTAATGATACTTTGTTTTAGATGTAAGTAAAACTGAAATTTGTATTAATGAATTTGACACATAAGAAATTTTGTACCTAAAAATATTATTGTACGCCAGTAAGGCATGTTACGGTAGATCATTAATTGTAAATTTGTAACATCTTATAAACCTGTAACAAACAATGAATAAATGAATATGAATATGAATGAAAAAATAATGGGACAACAGGAAATCGACTAGGCGCGACTGAAGGTTTTTAAAATTCACATATCTTTCAAGCCCGTATCGATTCATTCACTTTCTCATTCATCATTCTCATTATGAAGATAAAACTGACAGAGATTCTTTGGCGCGAATTGGAAGGAATCGTATCGCGTCGTTTTGTAAATTCGCAAAATTAGTGTAATTTCGAGTGTTTTGTGTGTATTAATGGTGGATTCTTAAACATAAACGTTCGACAACGTGCACTAGTGTTGGGAAGTGATAAAACGCAGTGAATCGCAACTTTGCAGTTTCCGACAAAAAATCCAAAGGAACTTTCAGAAATGTATCCACCGCTTTTCTGAAGGAAGACTGACTTCGACTTAGGGCTGTACTTGACTTTGACTGGACTTAGAGGACGAGGACTGTGACTTATTAAAGCAAAATGAAGAGTTATTGAATATACAAGATTTGGCTGTATGGCTCAAATTGCCTTTGCCTATCCGAAAATGGATAAATAAAACTACTACTACTAAAACTGACAGACGTCAAGTGTTATTAAAATGACGCCACTATAATCTAAATGTCTGCCGGGAATTCTGGTACATCCATCCGCGGGTGCTGGATGGATGCGTAAGGACAAGGACCTTGTGGTTTAAGTTTTAGTCCATTCGAGTCCAGTATGACATCCAAATTCCCACACATAACATGAACTTCTTATAACTAACCTAATGAGGTGTAAAATGTAGAGTCATTAATTGTCAGAGTTGCCAAAAACGTTTAATGAAAATGCACCTAACAACTCCCAAATTTTGATTTGGAATGTGTTTATGTTTATTAAATACATAAAAACATGAAACTACCTGCCCGCACACGTGTTTCCCTCATCTTACAATCCTGGGTTCTTCAAGAGGAGCGTGAAGAGGCACATCCACAACATCACAGGTCCGCCAACTTGAGGACCACTGTCAGAAGTGGCCCCCAATCGCTAGATGCGCTACGGCTTTCCATCAGGCTCGTGGCGACATCAATTTGGCGAGCTAAATATAAAAAAAATAAAAAATTGCGTGTACTTAGTGTACACACGTAAGAAGTGAAACTTCTTCATAAACTTAATTTTCACCTCACCTTAAATTAAGTCAAAAAGTACAAAAGTCCAAAAGTCCAAAAGTCCAAAAGTCCAAAAGTCCAAAAGTCCAAAAGTCCAAAAGTTCAAAAGTCCAAAAGTCCAAAAGTCCAAAAGTCCAAAAGTCCAAAAGTCCAAAGTCCAAAGTCCAAAAGTCCAAAAGGCCAAAAGTCCAAAATTCCCAAAGTCCCAAAGTCCCAAGGTCTCAAGGTCCCAAAGTCCCAAAGTCCCAAAGTCCCAAAGTCGCAAAGTCGCAAATTCGCAAAGTCGCAAAGTCGCAAAGTCGCAAAGGCGCAAAGTCCCAAAGTACCAAAGTACCAAAGTCCCAAAGTCCCAAAGTCCCAAAGTCCCAATTATAATCATAACAGAATAAACAAAATATTGAAGCTGTATCCAATGAACAAGTATAAACTACAATCAACGCTCAAATCTTGGCTACTTACTTTAAACTAGGTACAATGAGACAGAAGCACTCCTGCAGGGTACTAAAACGTAGCTACATAGATGTGAAACACACGCACACATATTCACCTAAGATTAGCAAACATCCACATATATTCTCATACATATTTACATACACGCTCGGTCACTCTTCTCACACACACACGCACACACACACGCACACGCACACACACACACACACACGCACACACACACACACACACACACACACACACACACACACACACACGCACACACACACACACACACACACACACACACACAAACGTTGCGCGCGCACGCACGCAGGCACAACACGCACATACTAATTACACTCAATGTGGCATACATTAGTGTTTAATTACTTTATAATTTATATGCTCGTTGTAAGTTTACACTGGTTCCAAATAAAACAGGCTTGCCTAGTTCATGGAACCAGTAGTAGTATAGCACTTTCCTTTTGATGTTTTGGATGGTACACTGTACGGGGGCAGTCCTCTGTCGCGCTGGGGCCTGCCCACCATAACACAGGTTAAATCCTAGTATGGGGGGAGTCTCTGGCTCGCATTGTGGCTGACTCCGTGCAGTTTAACCTTAGTTATCTTACAAACTATGTTGTGCTAAGTAATCAAAATGTCCTTTCTTGATGAATAAAAGATTTATTTATTATATTTATTAAATCTGCATATTAGAGTATTAGAGTAAGTCCCAAAGTCCCAAAGTCCCAAAGTCCCAAAGTCCCAAAGTCCCAAAGTCCCAAAGTCCCAAAGTCCCAAAGTCCCAAAGTCCCAAAGTCCCAAAGTCCCAAAGTCCCAAAGTCCCAAAGTCCCAAAGCCCCAAAGTCCCAAAGTCCCTGGAAGTGCACTTACCTTGAACTCTGGTTGGTAGGTAGGCGCTGCTCCCAGCTTTGCGTTCGGGGTCTTGATTCACGACCGCGAAATATGCACACAGGAGTTATAACCGTAACTCTCGAGACTGTGGCTGATGATAAGCGATATAGCGCGATATGATGGGTAATCACAGCGGCCGATAGCGGAGCGGAGCGTTAAGAGACGGGTGCGTGCGTATCTTCCAATAGCTATGGCGGAATGTGAATGTAGGAAGCGGGCGGGATAGTGTTGCCATAGACAATACATAAAAGTAAGATGCGTTTAGTGCGTGAGTGTTGACATATGATAATTATAATAAATACCATTAAATACATAAACTAAAAAATATGTATGCGTCGGTACTGGCGCATCCAACTTCGGGGGGCTTAGAGGATTCTTCCTCTACATTGAATAAACAAAATAAAAAAATAAAAGGAATGAAAACTTATGAACTAAAAAATAATTCAAAAGCGTAGGAGTTATTGCGTGGGTAACGGGCAAAGCCGAGTTACAGGACGAATGTATTCACCAGAAGAAGTCTTAATTCTGACGACTCTAATTACACCATCCTTCCCGGGAAACACCTCTGATACAACCGCGAGTGGCCACGATAAAGGATGCGTATTGTCATCCTTAACAACAACTACAGTTCCTATCGTCACAGGTTTGGACGGCATATTCCACTTATGTCTAAGTTGGAGAGAAGTAAGATATTCTTTGCTCCAACGTGTCCAGTAACTTTGAACAATTCTATTTAATAATTGATAGCGGGTGAGTCTGTTATCTGGTAATAGGGGTTCAATGTGTTCAGCGGGTAAATATTTAAGCGGAGTAACATTAAGAAAATGATTAGGCGTTAGGGGGGTTGGATCCGATGGATCCGAAGAAAGTATGCAAATCGGACGGCTATTCAAAATGCCTTCAATTTGCACCAATATTGTACTGAATTCTTCATAGGTGAGTATTTGACTCCCGATAGCTTTAAATAAATGAGACTTAACACATTTGACATTAATTTCAGGCAACGAATTAAAATTGGGCCCGAAAGGTGGGCTGTGCTGAAACTGAATCTTATGTTGAGTTAGATATTTATTCAGATCATTTTTATAATTAGTGGACTGTATAAGCGTGTAAATTTCGTTCAATTTTCGTTTCGCACCTATGAAATTAGTGCCTCCATCGCTGTACAACACTGAAACAGGACCCCTGCGTGAGATAAAACGTTTAAAGGCAGCGAGAAATAAATCTGTACTAAGATCACTTACTAACTCTAAATGGAGCGCCTTTGTTGTGAGACAGACGAACAAGCAAATATACGCTTTATGACTTTTTACTCCACGACGCCTTATGTGAGTTACGTAAAAGGGTCCCGCGTAATCAACTGCGGTATGCACAAACGACTTTACTTGTGAAACTCTAATGGATGGAAGATCACCCATAGGTGGAGTTGTAGAACGAGGCCTAGCTTTAAAACATAAATTACATTTATGTACTCGTTGGCGAATCAAATTTCGTGCAGAAAGAATCCAATACTTTTGGCGAGTCAATGCTAACACTAGTCCAGGACCGGTGTGTAAATTGTCGGTGTGATAGTGGTCTACTAAGAGCGACACTATACGTCCTTTAGGTGATAGCAGTATTGGATATTTTGTATTGTAATTTAGTTGAGAATGAGTAAGTCGACCACCTACTCTAATTAACCCTTGTTCGTCAAGAAAAGGGTTGAGTTTTAAAATAGCCTGATTTGGACAAATTTTAGTAGCCTTAAGTGCTTGTAATTCTACCTGAAAATACTTAGACTGATCGAAGCGGACCGCATAATATTCTGCGTATTCTAAATCGTATACAGAAAGTATACCGCGGGATTTGAGAATCCTTGTGAAACGTAATACATAAACCAGTGAACGAATAAATTTTACCCAACTCGAGCAACGCTCGGCAAGTTCGTCTATCATGTGAACGTGATCGGAGACAGGTATGGTATGTGCATGGAGAGAAGCTATTTTAATTTCCGGTAATTCTGTCTTCTCGTTATGATTGATTTTATATTCCTTCACCGGCCATGCATTTATAGGTGCGGACAGCCATTTCGGCCCGTGAAACCAAAGATAGTTATTTATTAACCCTTTAGGTGTCACAGGGCGCGAGACTATATCGGCGGGATTTTCAACCCCACGAACGTGATACCAATGGGAAGCAGGCAGATATTCATTTACCTGAGCGATGCGATTAGCTACAAAAGTTTGAAACTTATGAGCGGGAGAGTGAATCCAGGTAAGGGTTACCGTAGAATCAGAGAATGCGAATATATTGTTTATTTGACACCGCTTATTAAAAACAGTGCGCACAGAATTAATTAATTTTGCGAGTAAGACCGCCGCGCAGAGTTCTAAACGCGCTAGCGTTTTATTAGAATCTGACACTTTGGATTTAGCGGTCAGTAGATTCACATTAAGAGCGTTTCCGTTCTCAGCCGTTTCTATTCGTACATAGATAACAGCACCATAACATTGCTGGCTGGCATCCGAGAAGCCTATTAGAGTAATTCGACGAGCGGATGTTAAACCTATATGTCTCGGTATTTTTATTTCAGATAAACGCGACAACTCCCTATGAAAGTGTTTCCATTTAGACAGAATGCAACCCGGGACCGTCTCGTCCCAGTCCAGTTGTAATTTCCAACATTCTTGTATAAGCAACTTCATGTATGCGACCACTGGACTGATGATTCCAAGCGGATCGAACAAGCGCGCGGTTACGGAAAGGATCGAGCGTTTAGTGCATGTTAAAGGCATGTCGATCACTATTTTAAAGTTAAAGGTGTCATCGTTAGGTTGCCATTGCATACCCACGATCTTAGTGTCAACATGAGGATCCTCATCAAACTTGACAGCGAGACAGCTCTTATGAATTGACGGGATACGTGACAATAGGGTATTGTCATTAGAGATCCACTTAGTTAAGTTAAAACCTCCAGATTTAAACATAGCGACCATTTCCCTATAGGTGTCTTCAGCTAAATCTACATTCTCTATGGAACTAACGTAGTCGTCAACATACATGTGATTGTCAGCTTCGTAAGCCGCCAGAGGATATAAAGCGCGACAGTCTGACGCGAGCTGGTTTACGACTCGCATTGCCAGGAAGGGTGAGCTGGAGACGCCAAAACAAACGCGGTTGAAATGATAGCTTTCAATAGGAGAATTGGAATCGAACCTAAATAATATTCTTTGATATGTATGATGATCTTGAGTAAGTTTCACTTGAAAATACATTTTTTCTATGTCCGCGGTTACAGCAACCGGGTACATACGCAAATTGAGAAGCAAATGAAAGATATTGTTCTGTAATATTGGTCCCGTATAAAGCAAATCGTTAAGCGATTTACCTGACGTGGTTTTACACCCAGCGTCTAAGACCACACGCGTTTTAGAGGTTTCTTTGTCAGGGCGATAAACGGCCCGATGCGGCATATAATAAACTTGAGAGTCTAGAAAGCTATTTGACACTTTAGTGAGATAACCTTGATCAATATATGTTTGAATAATGGCATTATAATCGTTGCGTAAGTTAGAAGCGTCTAACTTTTTTTCTAAATTTAAAAACCTGCGTTTGGCGATTGTGTACGAATGCCCTAGCTCACTGGGAGGGTATTTAAAGGGAAGACTAACCGTATATCTACCGGTATCGTCGCGTGAGTACGTAGACGAGAACAGCTTTTCACATGCTGCGTCGTCCGTGCTAATGTGCTTCTTATCTGGCACCTGTTCTATCTCCCAAAAGCGTTGCGTTAATTGTTCGAGAGACACATCTTGAGTGTGACATAAGAAGGCCTTGTCGGACACGGAGGAATGAGACATGCGATCGCGGGGATGCTTGTTTGCCACTAGCGAATAAGGTAAAGCATGCGCCTTTCCCATTGCGACGTATCCGAGCGTGGTTTCTATCGCGATTACTGATGAGGTTGGGGATGTAATTTTTTGCGACCCTAAAATCATGGGGAAGAGTTCATTACCTAACAAACAATCTATACCACCCGGAGTATAGTATCGTTCGTCAGCCATAGGTAAATTTTGTAAATGGGTTAATTCCGCTGTATCAATTTCCACGTTAGGCAAAAAATCTGTAATAGTGTCTATAACCCGTGCACTAACCGAATAAGAACAGCGGGCATCAAATCGCGAATATATTTTGAAATGCGTAATTCCATAAGATTGGCTTTCAAGTTGACCTATGCCTTTAATGACAGAAGGAGCGTTAAGTATGGTTAAGTGCAAACGCTCACAACAAGACTTCGTAATAAAGTTACTCATAGACCCTGAGTCCAAAAACAAACGTATACGATCCGATTTATAATTTGCATATACACAAGCAGTCGGCAACAAAACCGTGGTCGCGCTGCTTGAATTACGCGGCGGAGGGATCACAGCCGATAACGACGCGATATTGCCACTATGTGACCGCGCCTCCCGCGAGTGCGAGCGGGACGGATCATCTGCCGATGACGCATGAGTCGACATGGAATGCTCGGACGGCGCAGTAGACGCGTTTGCCTGCCTCGATGCGTTGCCGGTAGCATGATTTCTTGTTGAATTTGATGCGTTCAAATTATTTTTATAACACAGTAAACTATGATGAGACCGATTGCAAATCGAACACCTATTAACAGATCTGCAAGCACTCACGTGATGAAAACCTAAACAATTAACACAAAAGGAATGTTTACGAACTATTTCATTTCGCGTTTCAACAGTCTCTCGAATAAAATGTTGACATTTGAACAAAGGGTGAGCGGAATTATTGTTACATACGATACAATTTTTTATGTTAGAAGTATCGACTGATTTCAAATTAGTAGGGCGGGTTTGCGTAAAAAATGACTTAGGTTTATTTAAATGAGAGGCGGTTGAACTCCGCTGAGCGCGATAATCACCTTTTTGGGAATGTGATGGTGAGCGGAGCGTTTGGAGTTTGCTTTGTTCTGTCAAAAATGTTTTGACGTCACTATATGTAGGTACACTCAAATGTCTATGAGATTGTTCAAACAATTCAAGCATAGGTTTATCAAACATGCTTAATGCTAAATGAGTTATTATGAAATCTGATAAATTTGTGATAGGTAGACGCTGCAGAGCTGCTTCAGCTGAACAAAAGTTCTCCAAGATCTGATCAGCCGATTGCCCTGGCTTCTGGTGTAACATTTGTTCTAAATAGCACGACGCCTGAACCCTGGTATCGTGGTATTTAGCCAGAAGGGCTTGCCAAATAACATCGTAATTTTGTGCGGTAGCAGCTATGCCTGAACAAACAGTAAGTGCCTTACCCGAAAGGCAACCTATCAAATATTGAACCTTTTCGGCGTTGGTGAGACGAGTATTCGTATGTATCACACTACAGAAATTTTCATAAAATATAGGCCACTTACCATAAGTACCATCGAAACCTGTGAGTTTAAGTGGGGGTAATTTGATATTAAAATTATCACTTTTCTTTTTATCGTCGAGTTCTTGTCTCAGAGTAGTTTCCGTTTGCTTTATGAAACAGTATAATTCATCAAATGTATTAAAAACACTATAACTCGGCTGTACCTGCGGATTATCTTTTAATTGTTCAATTAACAATTTATCGATAGTTTCGATGTAATCCGATCGGGTTTTATCGATAGATTGAACCCGAGCGAGAAACATCATGCGTACTGTTTCATCGGTAACCTTGAGACTTAAGTTGTACACTTCTTGAACTATGTGAAACAAACTTTGTTTTTTGTATTCTAAAAAATTTATCATGACCTGACTTTCGTCTGAACTTTTACTATGGGATTTGTCTTTAGAAGCCATGATAATATAATTGATACGAGATACGAGTATGTATATAAGTGGGTAGGTAATAGAAATATTCAGCGAAAAAGTATAAAATTCGAACAACGATCAGCTGTTAGCTTAAATCAGCTGTTTGCGGTAAAGTATTCAGAGAACAAACCCAATATGGAGTCTGCGTAACAATCAGCTGTTAATCGTTTGAATACCGTTATGTATCGGCTGCGTTGCCCAGTACCGTCACAATAAAATAAATATATGTGGGTATAAAATTAACGTATAAATATGAGTTTTATCTACGATTACAATTCGAAAGATAATATGAAATTGTAATGAAATTGGGGAAAACTACGTTAAATTTATGACGGTTGAGAAAATTGTTAATTTTGGATTGTCCGTTTTACTTTATGCCAAAACTCCTAATTACCAAAAAATATCAAAATGATTGCCTAGAATCGGACAACCGGACTAACATGGCCAGGATGGTCCAAGTCCTGGGTAGCGATAATTTCGGGGGGCGCTACCTGCCAGCGGGTTGATTATATATAGGTAAATATGATTATGATAAATAGCGTAAATGCGTTATAGAATATGAGTACTTATGAGTAATATAAAATATGCGGTGTGAAAAGATAATTAACTTTTCTAATGCGTGCGGGTGGCGTTAAATATAATATTTGCGTTGAGTATTTATGAGTAATATACTAAATATATATATGCGTATGCGTGAATTTAATAGGAAAAGAGGTAATTAATATTATTAGTAGAAAGAATGCGTTAGATGGAATATCCGGACGGAGGACCACACTTGGAAGTGCACTTACCTTGAACTCTGGTTGGTAGGTAGGCGCTGCTCCCAGCTTTGCGTTCGGGGTCTTGATTCACGACCGCGAAATATGCACACAGGAGTTATAACCGTAACTCTCGAGACTGTGGCTGATGATAAGCGATATAGCGCGATATGATGGGTAATCACAGCGGCCGATAGCGGAGCGGAGCGTTAAGAGACGGGTGCGTGCGTATCTTCCAATAGCTATGGCGGAATGTGAATGTAGGAAGCGGGCGGGATAGTGTTGCCATAGACAATACATAAAAGTAAGATGCGTTTAGTGCGTGAGTGTTGACATATGATAATTATAATAAATACCATTAAATACATAAACTAAAAAATATGTATGCGTCGGTACTGGCGCATCCAGTCCCAAAGTCCCAAAGTCTAAAAGTCCAAAAGTCCAAAAACCCTTAAATGACATGCTATCCCTGGATAAAGTACTCTTAATTCGAATCCACCGTGGTGGGGAACAGAACAAAGATGGCGCGTAACCAAAAATCGTGACGTGACGTGACGCAAATTTTTTTCCAACGCCGATAAAGAAGTTTCACTTCAAAAATATTAACCCACATCGAATACCATAATCTGTAAGCGAAAGAAAAATAGGCAACCTTGTTTTTTACTATGCCGGACTCCTTCTGACTAAAAAAAATCACACGTACAGCCTACGGTTGGGAGCCTCGCCCTCGTAAGGATACCCTAGGACTCCCAACAAATGAAAATATTTCAAAATTTCTATTCTCCCTGTTTGGTCCTTTTAAAGAATCCCGTGCTCAGCACGGGATTCTTTAAAAGGACTCCCTACGTCTAGTTATGAACTGTGATAGTCTGTCACTGTCGGAGCAAAGTTCTTTTTTTAAAACATAGAAGTGGCAGGTTCACCTGATAGAAAGTGGACCTCCATCATCAATATCAATATCATCAATCAATAATCAATATCAATACATATAATAAAATCGTAACTGTCTGTTTGTCTGTACGTTTGTGCAAGCTAATCTCAGCAAACGCTGAACCGATTGCAATGCGGTTTTCTATATTGCGTTACGGTTTGCTTGACTTAACATTTAGTGTTTATTTCATGTCAATCGGTTTATAAATAAAAATGTTATATCAATCTAAAGAATCACATAAAATCATCAACCACCGGAGACAAATATTTGTGTGATGTTTGTCTCAAGAGTCTGGGTGTTTCTATGTATAATATGTATGTTTTTAAAAGTATATAAGTATTAATATCCGTGGTCTGATACCTGTAACACAAGCAGGTTATTCCTAGCTTACTTTGGGATCAGATAGCGTTGTGTGAGAATGTGAGATGTCCGTGAATATTTAATATTTATTTATTTACATATAAAATGCAGCGTACGAAGTCGCAGGCAACAGCTAGTACATAATATGTATAGTCTGTCAATGTTTGCAACACTCAGTGCGGAACCCTAAACGTCTTGACTGCAACTGAGGACTGTGTTGAAGTTTGAAACGTGTGGCCTGCTTGCCCTCGATCTGCATCCTCGACTGCATGTCCATTCGCCTGTCAATTCGTAATACTGCACTTGCAGACTGTGACTCCTCGACTGCATGTGCATTCGCCTGTCAATTCGTAATACTGCACTTGCAGACTGTGACTCCTCGACTGCATGTCCATTCGCCTGTCAATTAGTAATACTGCACTTGCAGACTGTGACTCCTCGACTGCATGTCCATTCGCCTGTCAATTCGTAATACTGCACTTGCAGACTGTGACCCGTTTTAATATGTAAATAGACAACAAGTTCAACAAAAGAATGTAACAATTATTATAAATACGACGTAATATTTTCAACGTCAACGGATAAATGAAAAAAAAAAAAAGACATTACAATACGTTCCTTTTTTGAAACGGGCGGAAGTGTCGATTTCGATTATGGCGCGTCCGTCCGTTTGGCGGGAAGACGGCGCGCGGGCTTCCGTTCAATACAACTACTTTTTTTGTGAAAACATTTATTTCGAGGCAGATGTGCGTTGGCATGTGGGTCCCCGTTAGGCGTCAAGGATTGACAATCATCTGCTAGTGACACGCGCCATTTAATTTCGATATCCTTTAGAATTTAGATGATCTGAGTGTCTGCCTCAATCGTCCAGGGATAAGTCTACATGCACTGCCTAGACAGGTTCTATCCCGTGTTCGAAATTGGAATGATGTACGGTATATCCGTTGTCTATAACCTATAGTATAGCAGATGCTTATATTAGCTTCATTCGTCCGCTTCATTTGGCAAGATGGCGTTGTCCTGATCCTGACACAACATGAAATGTCCAAAATATTTCTTCTATCTATTACTTGCGGACACCACGCGGTTTCACCTGCGTAATTCCCGTTCCCGTGGGAATACGGGAATAAAATATAGCCTATTTTCACCGCAAAGAGTGTAGCTTCCCAACAGTGAAAGACTTTTTCAAATCGGTTCAGTAGTTTCGGAGCCTATTCGATGCAAACAAACAACCAAATCTTTCCTCTTAATAATATTAGTATACTTAGATGGAAAACAGAGTTTCTGGTTTGCAATTTGGGAACCCAATTTCGTACACTGCTAGAGCCATTAAGGCGTTTTTCTCAATTTTTGAAAACTATAGGACACCCAGCTCACACTAACTCTGTTCATCGCGACAAGAAAAAAAAAGTGTGTGCGTGTAACCTTTACGCGCGATTGAAGTAAAACTTCTTTGCCATTGACGCCATCAAATGTTAGGTATATTAATATCATTCATTCGATTTTTTTTTATTTTTGTTACTTCCGACAGAAATAAAATCTGAGTTACTCCCTAGTCGCGCCTAAAGAAGTTTTACTTCAAAAACTTATTTGTAATATCTGCTGTTGCCATTTTATCACGCTAATATAAATAGGCTATATATTATCACGCTACATATCCTAGGGGCTAAGCAGAGAGCAATCAAACTGGCATTATAACACAATTTTCACGCGTACGAAGTCGCGGGCAACATCTAATAGTTTTATGTAATAGGTGTTGGGCCTATTGACCAGTCGAAATAGACAGGCGCAGGTTACAATCCCACAATTAAAAATTTTCAAGCCGCTCATAAGGCCTTCGACTTGGCTTAACGATTATCATTTTACTGACAACCGGGTTTCATTTCGAGTTTTCCTTCTCCACGCAATGGATCGTTTTGCGAAAGTGTTCTCTTACGACACCCTCGGAATAAATTGGGGTGGCGACGTTTTGTATCATTTCCCGTAGGCACACGTGGTACTCCATCCTTACAATATACATTTGTCAAGCCCTAAACTCTTTTATATTCGAACGTCCTTCAATAATTACATAATAAGTCACCATTTTGTAGTATTAGCGGACGTAGCATCCGTTTCCGGTGGCAAAATGGCGGTTATATCCGTATTTGAATGGTGTTTTATTCAATAAAAGTATTTGAGAGTTTGTATTTCCCGAGTTTAGTTGTATTATGCAATGTCCGGTGGGACGGGTCGATGTATCAAAGGATTTTGTATTTTTTTTTCAATCGCCTTTGGCATAGTGGTCTGGTAGAGTACCCGATTAGAGGAGGTCGTAGGTTCGATTCCCATTTAGGACAAATTTATACATATAACAGAGCCATACAATAAATATTCACGGACATGTCACACAACGCTATCTGATCCCAAAGTAAGCTAGGAATAACCTGCTTGTGTTGTGGGTATCAGACCACGGATATTAATACTTATATACTTTTAAATACATACATATTATACATAGAAACAGCCAGACTCTTGAGACAAACATTTATGGGTCACACAAATATTTGTCTCCGGTGGGAATCGAACCCACGACCTCCAGCGCCGCAGGCAATACCTTTACCCCACCAATATGCCCATAACATTTGGTAGTCTTGAGATTTGATTTGATTGAGTTTATAATTATATACAAAAGGCTTTAGATATTATTAATATCAAAAAATATGCAGTGGGTGTACTCCTTGATATGTCCAAGGCATACGACAGGGTGCAATTTGGGATCTTGTTACACAAATTATACAAAATAGGAATACGTCTGCAAAATTCGAGCAAAAATTTCAAAATTCTCCTATGCTCTGCGGGAGGTAAAGAAAACTACTGACCTGGCAGCGGCCCTGGTCACTTACTATGCTTATGCTTATTCATGGCTTAGCTATGGTATTATTTTATGGGGAAACAATACTGATGCGCCGACAGTCTTTACGCAACAAAAGAAACTGATAAGAACACTAGTCAATATCGATGAATCCGACTCCTGTACACCTCACTTCAAGAATTTGAAATTATTAACTTTACCGTGCATCTATATCATGGAAATATGTAAATTTGTAAGAAAACACCAAGAGAATTATAACACACGAGAAAATATACAAAATAGATATACACTGAGGCACAGAAATAGATTAAATTTACCAAAATCCCATTTAGCTATGCACTCCACGGGTCCTTTGGTCATGTCAATAAAGATATATAACAAACTGCCATTGTTGATAAAAAATGAGGAAAAATTTAACCCTTTTGTCAATAAGTTAAAACTGTTCTTGCTAAATAAATGTTATTACAGTGTCCAAGAGTACCTTGACGATAAAACTAAGTATATTTAAGTATAATAATAATAACTTAATTACTAAAAAATAAATGATAATAATAATAATTCAACAAATTGTTCTGCTAATTAAATTGCTGTAAGATAACTATAAAATAGATAATATAATATTTTGCTATATAGGTATAATAACTACGTGACATTCAATATTTATGTAAATAATAAATAAAAATTAATAGTTTATATTGTATTATATATATCCAATAAAAATGCCGAATACCAATAACTACACCTACCTATAATGAATTACTAGAATAAATATGGACAATAATAATATTAATAAATGTATACTTACTTAATAATAATAGTGCTTGTATAATGGCCTTAAAATACTACGAAGTTTCAGACGAGTTGATAATGAGCCTACCAGAATATCCTTTCCAAAATTAGAAAATACATATAATGCATTATTGAGAAAATTAGACTGAACTTGTCAACTACATAATGCTACTTTTTGAACCATAACTTTATCTCCTAATTATACCGTGTAATATGACTTGTAGCCATAAAAATAATAATTAAATAATTAATTGGACATAATATAATTAATTGACAGACATCTTTATCTGAATTGACATAATATCTGATAAAGATAAATCTAAATAAACTACCTATTACTTTGTGCAAAAAATTATATAAATTAATTGGAAGAGTAATTAAATGCATAATTAAATGAACATTAAATATTTAATAAATAATAGAATAATATAATTATTTAATAGAATGAATAAGTAAGTATCGCTTCCTCCTCTCTTCTATTTCTGCCGTGCCCGACAGGGTCCATATTGTACCTATACTAACGTAATATTTATAACATCTGTAATGAACATATGGTGTGCAATAAATGAATATGAAATATGAAATATTCTTCCTCAGGCTTACCCGGGGCTCCTAACCGGAGGCTGTTAGGTAGGATACTTATGGTTTTTAGTCGGTAGGAGTCCGGCATAGTATTCCTGTAGGATTTCACCTTTTTAGAATTTGTTCCACGTAAATACGTTGTGAGCTGTATTTTCGTGTTAAGATGGACAGGCGCAGGTTGTGACTGACTGCTGTTGAAATTTTTCAAGCCGCCTAAAAAGGCCTTCAACTTGTCTTAACGACTGCCACTTTACTGGCAACCGGGACCAACGGCTTAACGTGCCTTCCGAAGTACGGAATCGCTTAAAATAAAAATTAATGTCACAAAGTGACCTGCGCCTGTCTATCTCAACACGGCAATACGGCTCACCACCTAATTACGCGGGACAAGTTCTAAAAAGTCGAAATGTGATCACACAATATGCCTCTGCCTACCCCTTCGGGCATAAAGGCGTGATCACTATGTAATTAATGTAGAAATTTATCATCTTTTCAGAATCAACAATGCCGACCCAAGCCCGTTGCGACAGAGTGCCCCCACCACACGCTAAATGGGATGCCGTAGACCTCAGGATGTTGCAAGAAGATGACCTTCCTCTAGGTAAGTACCCTACCCAAAGGATAAAACCGGGACCCA
The DNA here is from genome assembly GCA_933228765.1 of Miltochrista miniata. NCBI lineage: Eukaryota > Metazoa > Arthropoda > Insecta > Lepidoptera > Erebidae > Miltochrista > Miltochrista miniata. The sequence continues at coordinate 15,347,502 of OW121777.1, forward strand.
TTTACCGAGACTCCGCTGTTAGTCTCCAGACTGTATCTGATGCCCTGGAGTATTATGGATCCAAGTGCACATTTTCCTCCACCTGAGTCCATCGTAGCAGTCAATTCCAAATAATGGATTCTAAGACACTTTAAAGTGCACTTGGATCCCCTAAAGAGTTTTATACGCTACTTTAAATAAAGTAATTATATCATTTTCAAAACAAATGAACATCGGTGGGTGGGTTTTCGGCAAAGTTAGAGCGAACGAGCAGTACCGGTGGTCACCGCAGCCTATGAACGTACAACACCAGAGGCGCCACACTCGCGCTGCCGACCCGGTAAAAACCTTCTAAGACCCCTTTTGAAGAACCCCATACTGTAGGCGTCTGGGAAAACCGAGGCAGATAGATCATTCCACAATCTAAGAGTACGCGACGCGATATTATGTATTTCTGTTGTAATTTTTTTTACGTGTGGAATATCCGCCATGGATGCTATGCCGGACTCTAACCGACTAAAACTACACGTGCCTACGGTAGGGAATCCCAGGAAAGCCCTCGAAAAGAAGTCTGAAGATTGCCTAAACAGCATAATTATATTAATAACATCTCACCAAACATTTATTTTCTTCTTTCACAGATCCCAGAACGTGGGGCCGTCCAGAAGTGGGAAGATGGGTTTCCCGCCGCGGGGGGCTCCCGGAAAGGTTCCCAATGAACGGGAAGGCGCTCTGCCTCATGACTAAGGACATGTTCACGTCTAGGGTACCTTTGAATGGACATATTTTATATCAGGTATGTACTGGTAGCCATTGTCCTATATATATTAGGTCTTGAATGCATGCGGGCGTCATGCGGTTTCACCCACGTAGTTCCCGTTCCCGTGGCAATACGGGAATAAAAAAAACTTGAGAGGTGTCAAGGGACACCCGAATGGAACGAAGTTCCTTTCAATTAATTAGTGCAGGAATTGTAATAAAATGTTATTTTAATTTAAAAATTTTATATATAATAAAAACAAAAACAAAAACGAAAACGAAAACGAAAACGAAAACGAAAACGAAAACGAAAACGAAAACGAAAACGAAAACGAAAACGAAAACGAAAACGAAAACGAAAACGAAAACGAAAACGAAAACGGAAACGAAAACGAAAACGAAAACGAAAACGAAAACGAAAACGAAAACGAAAACAAAAACCCCCCACCCTCAACCCCTCCCCCACTTCCCCCTTCCCCCCCACTTCCCCCATATTAAATCCCCCCCCCCCATATTACCCCCATATTAAAGGAGGGTAGAGATACCTCTACTCTCCATACTATAGCAAAAACATTTATACGGCCGAATTGAGTAACCTCCTCCTTTTTTGAAGTCGGTTAAAAAAGTGTCGTTACAACTTTTCGTGAGAATTTTTTCCGTCTAGCCCCCTTTCACAACGCGCGATAAGGAACTTCGTTCCAATATAGCCTATGTTCACCGCAAAGAGTGTAGCTTCCCAACAGTGAAATAATTTCTCAAATCGGTCCAGTAGTTCCAGAGCCTATTCGTTACAAACAAACAAACAAAAAACAAATCTTTCCTCTTTATAATATTAGTATAGAAGTATAGACTGGCGGAGATCACGCACAGCTCCCGTTCCCGAGGGAATACGGAAATAAAATAAAGCCAGGTTTATCAGGGGTTGTGTGGCTTCCAAACAAAGAAAGAATTTTTCAAATCGGTTCCGTAGTTTCGGAGTCTTTTTGTTGCAAACAAACAATCAAAAAATCAAATCTTTCCTTTTTACAAGTAATATTGGTAAAGACGAGATGATTCTCGCGGCTTAGCCTCTTGGAATTTGGTTCCCGTTCCCACTTTTCATGGGAAGATATTCCCGGGATGTTAAGTGCTGAAAAGCCTATGTATTATTCCAGACTATAATTTATCCATTTACCAAATTTCAGCCAGATCCGTTAAGATATCAGAGTGTGATTGAGTAACAAACATACATACACCTTCAAAAACTTTCTAGTATCACAAAGCATACTGTTTAGTTCTAAAATAATGCAGTATTAGCGACAAGATAACACGCGACGGGAAACATAAAAAATTGTTGTTTATAGCGCGGGGCAGCTAGTTAATAGGTAAAGTTTACCTAATTGCAATATAATAGAACCGCTCGTGGCCCCGCGGACTCAGTGTTCTGTAAACGATCACTATAGTAAGCAACTTTCACTGTGGCCGGGCATGGATGGGTGACCGTCACATGACCACTTTGTGACATTTATTTGTGAGCGTTTCCGTGCTTCGGAGGGCACTTTAAGCCGTTGGTTCCGGTTGTCAGTAAAATGGCAGTCGTTAAGCCAAGTTTAAAGGCATTTTAGGCGGCTTGAAAAATTTCAACAGCAGGCAGTCACAACCTGCGCCTGACCATCTCAATACGGCAATACCACCACCTATTACGTGGACAAAGTCTTAAAGGTGTGGTATAATATGTCATATGCCTCTGCCTACCCCTATGCAGCAAAAGGCGTGAATTTCTTTACCTAATTTCAATAATCCCTTGTTTCAGGACTTCAGAAGACGCTTAAGCAAAGCCATGGCACTACTAGACCTTGTGGAGAAAATCTCCAGACAATGACCTCCCCCTCTCCCCCCCCCCCCCCACATAGAACAGAAATCTTCTAGAATAAATAAATAAATATTCACGGGCATTTCACACAACGCTATCTGATCCCAAAGTAAGCTAGGAATAACCTGCTTGTGTTATGGGTATCAGACCACGGATATTAATACTTATATACTTTTAAATACATACATATTATACATAGAAACATCCAGACTCTTGAGACAAACATTTATGGGTCACTCAAATATTAGTCTCCGGTGGGAATCGAACCCACGACCTCCAGCGCCGCAGGCGGTATCACTACCGACTGCGCCACAGAGGCAGTCAAAAAAAATGAACAGCCTTGCGTTAATAAGTTAATGTAACTTGGTTGGATTCGAACCTGCCTCTATCCCCAAGCCGGGGAAATAAATATTTACTTACGGACATTTTCGTACGCTATCAGATCCCAAAGTAAGCTAGGATTTAAGGGGCTAGTCCGAAAAGGCACTTAGGATTTTGGAAATATTCAAGAACTCACTTCATTAAATGACACTTAAATGGAACCTTAAATTCTTAATAGATGAGACTATATTAACACCGTGCGCTTTTTACAAAATAATTATTTACATTAGAAAAAACACCGCTTAAAGTTACTAAAAATCATCGAAATAGCAAGTAAATAATTATTTTGTAAAAAGCGCACGGTGTTAATATAGTCTCATCTGTTAAGAATTTAAGGTTCCATTTAAGTGTCATTTAATGAAGTGAGTTCTTGAATATTTCCAAAATCATAAGTGCATTTTTGTGCATTTTGCGGACGCGCCCCGTAACCAACTTGTGGTATGGGTATCAGACCACGGATATACTTTTTTTTGTAAATACATACTTATATCATAGAAACATCTAGACTCTCTATAATAGTCCAATCCTGCCCGATCTGGCAATAATGTAAACATGTCATGTTTTGACAATCGTTGTCTAAGACAGATGAGTAGAAAAATATAGTATGACAAATCATTGAATGTTTTACTATCCTGAGTAGGTATTATAAATGAAAATAAACTATCATAAAGAAGTTATTTGGTGTCGAAATGATTGTAAGAACACTGTATGACTCCTGGATACTGGAATATAATCAGGGTGAATACTCAATTGCAAGTAACTATGGATATATAGGATCAATGTGTTTGTTTACATTTTTGTAAACAAACACATTGATCCTGTGTACACAGTGTACTCTACGGTGTTTGTTTGAAATTAATACCTCCAACCTCCAAGCATTTAAGAGATAAAGAGTCTTGACAGACAGACAGACGAATGTACGGAACCCTCGGTGTTTTGTAATTTTTGTACTTACATAAAACCCGTGCGAAGTCAGGACATGCAGCTAGTATTTTATTTGTCTTTTAAAAATTAAATTTTATAAAACCATCCTGCTAAAATGTTTTTGCAAAAGTTTGTAAATTTTCAACTGAAGAACTGTAAACTATTATTAATAATTATTATAATAAGTTAGAAATAAGTAATAATGATAACTATCAGTATTATATAATGCTAAATAATTACATAATTATATTTGTATAAATGAATGTTGTAACATAATGGACTTCTAGTCAGGGTGTTAATTTCCCTTCTTCCACGTAGTCAAACTATTTTGTCAAACTGGTTTGACCACGAGGAATTACGTTTCCTCGTGGTCAAACTAGTTCATCGACCCACCCTGTATCAATCTTAAGTTAAAAATGTGTACATTTATGCAAGTAAGTGTTACCAATAATACCATTAGATTTAACTTAAATCCTGTAGTGTAGCCGAATACATACGTACGTTTTACGAATGAGGCAACTCGTCCGAGGATCAGTCTTGGCTCGGACGATTAGCCCCATAACCCAACAATAGACTTGCGCAAAACAGTACCCGATGATGTCCTGACATATGGCATAGCTTTCCGAACCGTGCCATATGGCATTCGAACAGTACCCGGACCAGTACCCGATCTTTCGTACAAGTACAGTGTTCTGATTGTTCTGACAGGTGTCGGACCTTCATAAACCGTATTAAGAAAAATAGACCTTATTCACAAGGTAATAAAGTTCTCTTGAACCCGGACCAGTACCCGGTCTTTCGTACGAGTACATACAGTGTCGTGATTGTTCTGACAGGTGCCGGACCCTCATAAATCGTATCAAGAAAAATACACCTTATTTTAATGTACATAAAGTTCTTTTGAATTTGCATGCCATTATGCGCCATCTAGGGCAACCCAGGCAAAACAGATACGATGGGGTGGACGTATCTGAATTATCCCAGTTGCAGCAGATGTCTCTGTTATAAAATGTATGTGTACAAGTGTAGATAGGTACAAGACCTTGAATTATATATAGAATAAGGTCTAATTTTCTTGATAAAGTCCCTTTGAGTTGCTTATGTTGGTACGATCGAATAGAACAGAGAACCACAGATAATTTATAATATTTTTTATAAAGTACAAGACCTTGAATTATATAGATTATGGTCTATTTTTCTTGATAAAGTCCCTTTGAGTTGCTTATGTTGGTACGATCGAATAGAACATAGAACCACAGATAATTTATAATATTTTTTATAAAAGAACTAACTCATTTGTTTCGTGAAAGTAAGAAATGCGGTCAACGTGCTCTAGATGGCGTTGGTACTGCTATTATACTAATATTATCTTTATTCAGACAAAATAAAGCCTAAACTAAGTTTATGAAAACGGAACGGAAAGGTCCTGCTGAGTGTTCTGACAGGTCCCGGTTCTTTTTTTTATTATTAATTTAAACACGCTTTGGTTACTTAGACCGAATGCCAAGTCTTGTTTCTTTTTTCATCTTCATTTCACATTTCCTCTAAGTCCCAGTCAAAGTCAAGTATAGTCTTCGGAATCCACCGTTGATACACACAAAACATTTGAAAATACTCTAATTTAGAAAAAAATATACGACGGAGAGATAACCGCCCTTGCCTGCTTCGCGCCAAAAAGTCCTGATGCCGTATAAAACAGCAACAAGAAACTTAGACCATAATATATCTGCAGTTCTTATGAATGCCATAATTTACTAATTTCCGCTTTGCAATAAATAAAGGGGGGGGGGGGGGCGAGGGTCACTCATGTTTGTAAGTGTTTGCCCCTTATAGTTGGGGCTTTCTTAAAGGGGGATGAAAATTTTGTTGTATTTGATCAGGATATCACGCACGGTTTTCGAGATACAAGATTTAGAAAAAAAAATCTACCTTGTAATCATTCTCTTCTATGAAACTGCTAGCTGATGAGGATGACTGCAACACCGCCAGCATGGACCCTTTTTGACGATTAATATCAAACCAACAAATAAACCTATACTACAGGCAACATTATGCCACCTTAGTGGTATAAAAAATCGTTATTCGTATTGTATATTTGGCGGATGGGGGGTTTCAAAGGGGGGTCAAAAATGCCATTATTTTTACGATAGCACGCACCGTTTTCGAGATAATTAAAAAATAAAATTATTCACTTTTTCTTCATTTATCCTAATAATAAATATTATTCGTTTAATATATTATTATCTGGCAGGTACTACACGTGGCTCGACTAATGGGCTCTTATGGTCAATATGCACTTGACAAGTCGATTAAAATATTAATGAAAGTAGCTTCAGTGTGCATGATTTCTTTGCACATGTGTATGCATCGACGTGTATGTACACTTGATATTGACTCAAGTCGCTTGACCATCTCCTGAGCCCATTAAGCAGGCAGGCGTGCCTCAAGTATTCATATAACATTCATCAGTATTCGTTACTACTCGTACACGTTAAGTTGAGATACACTACGTAGCAAAATGTTCCCAAGCGTGCATCATTCCGGTCACCCGGTCGCTCGGACCACAGATAGTATAATATATTCTATCTCGGACTCGGACGCGGCCGAGTATTTGTAATCTATCTCGGACTCGGACGCGGGCCGGCCGAACGCGGCCGAACGTCGACTGTACGCGCCCGAGCGGTATATCGCGCCCGATAAAGGTCCTGGGTCCTGCTAAATTCTGTCGCGTACTGGGTACTGAACCAGTACGCGGTTATGCCATATAACACGTCCGGCAGTACGAACAGTACCTACCCAAGTCTACCCAACAAATGAACGTCGAAAAACAAAAGACAATCGTAAAGTGATCTGACAACGATTGTGATTTTAAAAAATGGGTGCATGCAATTTTCGACCTTATCGACAAAACTTTAGAAACACTTTTATTGGGTAATATAGATGACACTGATCATGAATATGTAAAAAAAATAGGAAACTGAGCAATGTCGATAAGGTCGAAAATTGCATGCACCCATTTTTTACAATCGCAATCGTTGTCAGATCACTTTACGATTGTCTTTTGTTTTTCGACGTTCACTTGTTTTGTAGACTTTCATTTGTTTTGTAGACGTTCATTTGTTTTGTAGACGTTCATTTGTTATGTAGATGTTCATTTATTTGTAGACGTTCATTCAAAAATAATCCCTATCGCACTTTATTTAAAAAATAACCAACATCTATTTCATTATGGATCAACTCCATTTGGCATTTTGTTATGAAATCATCTCTATACACATGTTCACTCCGACGAGGAGATGGTTCTTCACAGAAACTTATTTCTTTTTGTAATAATGTTGTGAGCAAACGTGCAACTGTTATTGGATGATGCCTTTTCATCGCTTTATTTAGTTGGGCATTCCAACTCTCCACAACATTATTTGTGCGATGTCTTTGTCCGTATACGCACCATTGCTTTATGAAGAATTCATTTTTTAGCCACGTATTCTCGAAATATTTAAAATATTTTTGAATTTTGTCTGTGTTAGGAGTATCAGATTTAATGTAACACCACCCTTCCGCAATTCTGTCATCGGGGAGTAAAGCGAGTGCTGAACATAGTCCAACAGCTCTGTTTCCATCTTTGCTCTTGATTTTTAGTTTTTTTGCCCGCCTCCATTGGGAATTAGTGAAATGGTAAAAACAGTTTATGATTTGAATGTCGGGAAAAATGCTTGAAATGGCCGTGCTCGCAGCAGTTTCAAAATCAAGATGAATTTTTTTAGGAGTCCAATTGGGTATTCTTGACTGTAACATAGAGAACAAGATAGTATACGATTCTTCAGTTTTATCCGTCATTAAAGTGTAAATAACGGGGAGCACGTGCGTTGTTGTTATCGAAGTAGATAGATCACCATGCATTGTATATAACTGAGAAAAAGGATTTGGGCAGCTGAAGAATGTACCATCCCCGAAAAACTCTTTTAACTGAACCATTCTTTCCCGATTAGTTTCAGAGCAAAAAACCATAATCCGCCGTGTTTCGTCAATATAATCCGCCAAGAGAAATGATTTGAAACTATCAGGAACTGTTACCTCTTTGAAGTGTCGGAAGCACGTCTTTTTTTTCCTGTTATACAAATCGGACTTGAGGCTGCCGAAAGATGGCAACGTAACTCGATCTTCAACCGACTTCTTTTTTTCTTTGTATACATCCGGAATAGGGACGTCACTGTTACTAACTACCTCATGTCTTAGTTCATCAATGACTACATCCATCTCATTTTTTTTAAAATCGGCATTGCATGTGTGGCTATTGCATTTAACTATGACTTCATCCTAAGTAACAAAATAGAATATATTGAATTAATGAAGCGGAATATAGAATAATTGGAGCTGAAGAGAGAAGAGAAGATTCTCCATATATAATACTGGAGGTAATAATTTGGTATGGTACCTTCAGAGTAACCGATCCCCGACACTTTTCCTTTCTTCGCTGGCTGCAAGCCCAGAAAACGTTCTCATTTTTATATGTACGCCATTTATAGTATTGCCGGCCTTCCAGTAGAAGAACTGTTCCACCTTTACGTTTCACATATTTTAAATTCATCTTAACTACTACTAATAATAATAATATTACTAATAATACTACTAATAATAGTTAGGTACTAATATGATAAGGAAAACAATTTCACAAACGTCGCGTCGCTGTACCTGACATTAGACATCAACTTATTACTTATATTTTTATCTATGACTGTATAATGAATACATAAACTGCATGCACGTTTTGAAAAGAGGCCGCAATGTGAATGAAGTTTGACCACGAGGAAACATAATTCCTCGTAGTCAAATCAATTGGATAAAATAGTTTGACTACGACTGTACACACCAATTAAACATTAACACAGGGTGAATAATTCGATTAGTTTGACCACGAGGAATCATAATTCCTCGTGGTCAAACCAGTTTGACAAAATAGTTTGACTACGTGGAAGGAGGGGTTAATTTTAGTGTCTAAATAGAATAAATATTAAAACATTTAATATATTTAGTTTTATTTCTTTCAATACCAGCTAATGCCCGGGATATTTGTTCCCTTCCCCGCTTCCCACATTGTTCCAGACAGGATCTATCCCTGTACCAAATTTCCGCCAGATCCGTTCAGCCGTTTGAGCGTGAAAGAGTAACAAACATCCACACTCACAAACTTTGGCTTTTATATACTATCTGCTCCCCGCGGATTCGCAGAAGTCGTTATCGCGCAAAATTTCTACAAAATCGGTTCAGCTGTTTAGGCGTGATAACGTAGGTAACAGACATACAGAGTTACTTTCGCAATCATAATATTAGTAGGTAGGGGTAGTAAGATAACCACGGCCGAGTGTCAGCACTGCGAAGACCGCAGCGATGACACGGCGCTCCACACGCTAGTGGAGTGCACGGCGTGGTCAGGTCCTCGTGGTGGGTCTGGGCGTGGACACTCTCGCTCGAGACCATGGTGCGAGCCATGTTAGCCAGCGGGAGTAAGTGGGACTGCGCCGCCTCCTTCTGAGAGCAGGTTATGCTCGTGAAAGAGGCGTCGGGACGGGTACGGGAGAGTACTCTCCCACCCGAGTTCCGCAGTCGGCGGCCTGGGCGCCGCCGACGTGTCTTCGCCGAGGACTATCGGCCACCATGACCGGGGGCCTGAGGACGGTGAGAGGGAGGCTCACCGTCCTTACAGAAGCAGGCCCATGACGGCAGCGTGACGTGAGGAACTCACGCACGCCCCCCCTTAGAAGCGGGGTCACACCCAAAACCCCCCATAGACGCGGGATAGCACCCGAACCATCCCCTGGGCGAGGCTGCAGTGGCGGCCTTAGGTCTGTTGTGAGTCCCGGGACATCCTTCCGAGGGCTTACCCGGGACTCCCAACCACAGGCTGTTAGGCGTTACGTGAGGTTTTTTAGTCGGTAAGAGTTCGGCATAACATCCTCTGAGGATTTTCCCTCACGTAAAAAAAAAAGGGATAGTAAGATATGGAGCGTTATCGATAAAATTATTTACCTAAAAAGCTCTCATAATGAATTTTTAAAGTCGATTTCAGTTGCTAAAGGTCATTTTCAAGATACCGGGACACGTCCTGGTTCTTAAAAAAAATGTTTTACATACGCCTTTATCCACAAAGGGGTAGACAGAGGCCTATATATGCCCACATTTTACATTTTGTTCGTGGTGAGCGTATTGCCGTGTTAATATTGACAGGCGCAGGTTGAGACTTGTCGATGTTGAAGTTTTCCATAAGGCTACCAGGACTAACAGTATAACGTGCCTTCTGAAGCACGGAATCGCTCCTAAATGAAAATGGCACTACGCGTCACCCATCAATAAAGATTAATATACCTATTCTCCTGAGAACCCCTTTTTTTTACGTGAGGGAAATTCCTCATGGATGTTCCGGACTCCTACCGACTAAAAAACCTCACTTAACGCCCTACAGCCTATGGTTGGGAGCCCCGGGTAAGCCTGAGGAAGGATGTCCCAGGACTCCCAACAGACCTACGGCCGCCTCTGCGGCCTCGTCCAGGGGGTGGTTCGGGTGCTATCCCGCGTCCTTGGAGGGGTTTCGGGTGTTATCCCGCTTCTAAGGGGGGGGGGGTGAATTTCTCACGTCACGGTGCCGTCATGGGCCTGCTTCTGTAAGGACAGTGAGCGACCCTCTCACCGTCCTCAGACCCCCGGTCATGGAGGTCATCTGAGAACCTTATGTTCATTTTACACTATGGCTAGTGTATTAGAGATATAGATTTTTTTTAACGTGAGGAAAATCCTACATGGATGCTATGCCGGACTCCTACCGACTAAAAACCACACGTATCCTACCAACAGCCTGTAGGATGTGCAACACCAGAGGCGCTACACTGATTGCATATACTCTCTCCTTTCCGAGAGAATCCTCGCCAGAACTGAGCGTTTCAAAGTATGTGTCAGAATGGCGTGAATGGTGTCTGAATAGTCACAAAACTAGGACCAAAAAACTGTACCTAAACTGTACTAAACTGTACCTATGTTAAAAAAAACTGTACCTCAAGCAATTCTATATAAATAAAAAAAAATATGGACACGCCGTTCTGACGTCAGGTTGGCGCGCATAGTCGTGTATCGCCCCAACGCGCAACGTGTGGAAACTATGTTCTGGAACATATATCAATAAACTGTACCTGAACTGTACCTCATAAAACTGCTATTAAAAAAATTAAAATCACACGTGATATCTGTCAAATCAAGAATAAAAATTTGTTAGGGTTTTGAAACTCACACGACTTGTACTACACATTATAATACAATTCTGGTCTTTTTGCGTATACTTCTACCCGTTCTCACCTCTAGACGTTTCGGCTATATTGCAACAGCCGTGGTCACGAGTAGACTGGGGAAAGTAGCAGGCGCCGTCATCTCGTACCGGCGATCGTACATGTACCCACATAAAGATTTTTGTTAACACTCATTAGGGTTGCGACGCACTACACTCACTAACTATATCTGAACGAATACTACGCGATTTTAACTACCTGATTCCAAGTGGAGAAAAGCTTGTGACCACTGTCCCGCTTGAAAACATGATTCTCCTTAATTTCAATAGTTTCACGAACAATCCTTCGGTAGTAATGGCGTTCGGTAGATAGAACTCCCGGTGCATGTAACTCCATCCAGTGATTGGAGCCCGACAGTAGCAGATGCTCCCCGCTGCTTTCCTCAGTCTACTCGCGACCACGGCTATAGTCGAAACGTCTAGAGGTGAGAACAGGTAGAAGTTAACGCAAAAAACGGTTCTTTCCCACCGTCCACCTTCCCAGACCACCTGGGTGTACGGTTGTAATTTTTTTTTAACTACGGTTCACCTATCCGGTATATCATTAATAGATATTGGTGACGGTCCACCTCAGTTAATTCTGGCTGGGTTACAATTTTTTAATTGCATTTAAGACTCATTGTACATTTAATTAATTAAAATAGATTTATCCCAGTAGTTCCATGGAACTGTTATCTTGTTTTTTCGTGTCCCAGTAGTTCCATTACACGAATAAAAGTACAGTTAAGTAGTGAATTCATTATCATATAGCAAAAACAAATGAAGATCGGCAAAACAAATGAAGAACGGCAAAACAAATGACGATCGACAAAACTAATGAAGATCGACAAAACAAATGACGATCGACAAAACTAATGAAGATCGACAAAACAAATGAAATTCGACAAAACAAATGACGATCGACAAAATAAATGAAAATCGACAAAAATGACGGTCGGATAAACAAATGACGATCGGCAAAACAAATGACGATCGAAAAAACATATGCATGTCAATAAAACAAAAGACTTTAAGCAATTCGATAAGATCAAAAATACTCTCAGTTATATTTTGTAATCTAGATGCGATTGCCATTCAAAAAAATAGGTGCAAGCAATTCTCGACCTTACTGACACTTTTATAAAAATGTGCTTTTAGGCGTTTATAGACATCACTGATCACGAATATGTAAAAAATAAATAAATATTGTGCAGGTTCATAAGGTCGAGAATTGCTTGCACCTATTTTTTTGAATGGTTATGGCATCTAGATTACAAAAAATGGGTGCAAGCAAATTTCGACCTTATGAACATGCACAATATTTATTTATTTTTTACATATTCGTGATCAGTGATGTCTATAAACGCCTAAAAGCACATTTTTATAAAAGTGTCTGGTAATGTTGTCGTGAATGGTAATCGCATCTAGATTACAAAATATAGCTGCAAGTAATTTTTGACCCTATTAACTTCTAGTTTTTTGTTTTATTGATCTGCATAATATATGTTTTATCGAAGTTCATTTGTTTTTTCGATCGTCATTTATTTACCCGACCTTCATTTGTTTTTTGATCTTCATTTGTTTACCCGACCGTCATTTGTTTTTTCGATCGTCATTTGTTTACCCGACCGTCATTTGTTTTGTCGGTTTTCATTTGTTTTGTCGATCTTCTTTTGTTTTGACGATCTTCATTTGTTTAGTCGATCTTCATTTGTTTAGTTGATAATAGTTTCTATAATAAGGTGTACCGTGGAAATTTAATATTTTCAATGGTACACCTAGGGCTAGGTGGACAAAGGTGAACCGTAGTTAAAAAAAAATTACCACCGTACACCCAGGTGGTCTGGGCAGGTGGACGGTGGGAAAGAACCGGCAAAAAAGACCAGAATTATATTATAATGTGTAGTACAAATCGTGTGAGTTTCAAAACCTTAACAAATTTTTATTCTTGATTTGACAGATATCACGTGTAATTTTAATTTTTTTAACAGCAGTTTTATGAGGTACAGTTTAGGTACAGTTTATTGATTTATGTTCCAGATCATAGTTTCCACACGTTGGGGCGATACACGACTATGCGCGCCAACCTGACGTCAGAATGGCGTGTCCATATTTTTTTCTATTTATATAGAATTGCTTGAGGTACAGTTTTTTTAAACATAGGTACAGTTTAGTACAGTTAAGGTACAGTTTTTTGGTCCAAGGTATGTGACTATTCAGACACCATTCTGACACATACGTTTCAAAAGATCGTTCCTCTGTCGAACTGTAAAAACTTGGAACGACCTGCCCGCACACGTGTTTCCCTCATCTTACAATCCCGGGTTCTTCAAGAGGAGCGTGAAGAGGCACATCACAGGGCCGCCAACTTGAGGACCACTGTCAGAAGTGGCCCCCAATCGCTAGATGCGCCACGGCGCACCATCAGGCCACAGTATAAATATATGTTGTATACAGTGATCAGGCTGGTGGCGACGTCAATTTGGCGAGCTGAATATAAAAAAAAAATAAGTTTTGCTAAATTATGGGCCCAAAATAAAATAACACATTCGTCTGTATCGAAAATCAAAATAATTTATTAGATAGGTACCTTCTTATAAATAAGCATTATAAATTTTAAAACTTAAATCAAATTTCCGGCAGCATCTTTCTATATCACTAAGGTGGCAGACAAACATAGTCCTGATGAAAAACCGGTTAGGTGACCGGTTTTTCCGGTCTATGGACGACTACATTTTTTTTTTATTTCATCATCTGATCTTTGACAGAAGCTATACCAGCTGCCACCATTTCCAAAAGCTTAGGACCTTCAGTCGCCAGTTGTTTGGACAAATCATCTAATGATTTGCCCTGTTCTGCCGCCAATTTTTCGACAGCTTCCTTAAATTTCGCCAGTTCTACGTTCCTCTGGTCTATGCCGGCGAAAAGGGAGCGGGCCTTGTCTTCGCCCTGTTTTGTAGCGTCTACAAGTCTAGCTGAAAATAAAAAAAAAAATAAAAAAATGTGAACTTAAAATCGCGGTTCATGAGACATTATTTTGAAAAAAGCCGTCGAGACTCTGACACAAAGGTTTTCGTAACCAAACAAGAAAGCCGTGAGATCGTTCTCACCAGACTGCCCCTCTCTAACACGTTTATTGTGTAAGTTCAATCCGATTGACGTTGTCATTTTTGTTTTATTTCAAACTTTGATCCATGTGATCTAGTGACGTAGTTTAATGCGACATAGTCACAGACTACAGACAAAGTCTCGACATAAGCCCCTCTGCACTCTATTTTATAGAGAGGGGCTAAAACGGCAAAAGAAATCACGTAGGTCAGGGGTTCCCAACCTTTTGCAGGCCGCGGCGCCCTTATAAGTCTTGAAATTTGTCACGGCTCCCCTTCAAATCACGTGTAATCACCCCCCCCCCCCTCGACTAGTAATCCTCCGCACAAGCCACTTTCCTGTAATGGAGCCTCGGCCAAGTCATATGCAGATCTAATCCGGGAAAACATGTGAAGCCGGCGTTATCTAGGGAAACTGTCTTCTTTTTTACAGTCGGAAGCCTCGGGAAAGATGTCCCAGGATTCCCAACAGACCTTGGCTACCACTGCGACGTCATATACTTTACTTCGTTTGGTTTGAGTACTTCCCCGCGTCTTTGGGAGCTTTCGGGTGTCACTCTCGCCTCCTGGGTCGTGTGTCGTGCGAAAAACTTTAACGTCACGCTGTCGTCTTGGGCCTGCTTCTGTAAAGACGGTGAACAGCCCCCGCCCCGATCTTAGGCCCCCGGTAATATGGTCTGATAGAGTGGGCAAAATCGAGTGTATGGCACACTCGCCGCAGACTGGAAATCTCGGGTTGGAGAGTTATCTCCCTGCTCCCTCCCCGCCATCTCTTTCACGAGAATGACCTGCTCGCAGAAAGAAGCGGCGGCGCGGCGTCCCATAGGAGAACCCATTGGAAATCATCGCTCACACCGTAGTCTCCAGCGAGATAATGTTCAGGTCAAGACCTGCCACTAGAACCTGGCGCCCACGCTATGCTCTGTATGGAGCGCTGTGTCCTCGCTGCTTCCTTCGCAGTGCTGAGTGCTGAGAGTCGTGGTCTCCCGGCGTAATCGCCACAGATACCTATTGAAGCATCCGTGCCCTTAATTATCGGTGACAACCGGTACAAGAGATTGCCATGGTTCCTCTCCAGCCACTCGTTTATTATCGATCTGATCACCACCTAAGTTGAGAGATCAACTAAGACACTTCAATATGGTCAACGCGGTGAGGACTTGGCCAATTTCCTTGGGCAGATGGTGGCAACTTTCGCCTCTAACCATTCTCAGACACCGCGCAGGTTAGTTTAAAAAAATCGAAATAGTTGTCTTTTTTACAAAGGAGTTTTGGAGCGGAGTCCGCGACTCGGAAAACGACGGCGCGACGGGTCAAACTCAAACTCAAAAAACATTTATTATCGCATAGTCCTACTACTTAGGCACTTGCGACAAGTTCATGAATACAAATCAAAGAAGTACCACCACCAGTTCGGAACGCGGCCCGCTTAAGCAGAATTGGCAAAAATCTTGGCGGGCTATTCTTTTTGTGCTCTTTTTATTTTTTGGAGAGGGGCGCCGCGAGGCTCCTCGCGGCGCCCCTCTGGACTTTCTACGGCGCCCCAGGGCGCCGCGGCGCACAGGTTGGGAACCCCTGACGTAGGTAATTGTTGTGTAAGGGAGTGAACCCTCTTAATTTTATTTTCTGTTTTTGTATTTGTTGTTATAGCGGCAACAGAAATACATCATCTGTGAAAATTTCAGCTCTCTGGCTATCACGGTTCATGAGATACAGCCTCGTGACGGACGAACAGTGGATTCTCAGTAATTGGGCTACGTTTTTACGGTTCCGTACCCAAAGGGTAAAAAAAAAACCGGCCAAGTGCGAGTTGGACTCGCCCATGAAGGGTTTCGTAGCAGCAAGTAACATAATATAATAGTTCTTATAGTTCGTTGTAACTTTGACTGATGTTTTAACACGTTCGCAGTGGTAGTGATTTCACTAACCGGAAATTGCTGTTTATTTATTTATTTATTTATTTATTTATTGTATACTTTATTGTACGCCAAGATAGTATTCCAATTTGAAATTTGATACAAAATAGCACTACAATGGGCGGCCTTATCGCTAAAAGCAATTTCTGCCAGGCAACCTTTGGATGGACATATTTGGTAGGATCGAAACTGATAGTTGTTGGCGTTAAATTTATATAAACAATAAATTATCTTATACATTACATATCTACATATAAAACTAGAGAAAGCGATAAACTAAATAGTAGGCACATACATATACATACCAATAAATACACGAAAATATATACAAACAAACATCCATACACACCAATATTATAAAGTAGGTATATGCGAACAGGAAAATTTTAATTATTACTTGTTTAAGTAATAATTCTTGACACTATTTTTAAAAATTTGCAGTGTCTCAGCGCGTCTAGTTTCTACGGGTAGTGCATTCCACAAGCGAACTGCTGTAACACTAAAAGAATGGTCAAAAAAGTTCGTGGAGTGCGGTGGCATTTTTAATTTCAAGTTTTCTGATGATCTCAAACATCTGTCATGCGTATCATGAAGAAACCTAAAACGTTCTTTTAAATAGGAAGGTGTAGATGGGTTAAACAATATATTATATAATAAGAATAAAATATGAGTATTCCTGCGAAGTCGTATAGGTAACCACTTGAGCTGTGTTCGAAACTGTGAAACGTGATCATATTTGCGCAAACCAAATATAAATCGTATGCAAATATTTTGGAGACGCTCAAGTTTCTCAAGTTGGTCCTCGGCAAGATCTAAGTAACTGACATCTGCATAATCAAGGATTGGAAGAAGCAAGGAGTTTGCAAGCGCAATTTTTGTGGCTGTAGGAAGGAAACGCTGCAGTCTCCTAATTGTTCCTGCGGATGCAAAAATCTTTCTACTTAACTCCTGGACATGTGGTCCCCACGATAAACTTGAGTCCAGAATTAATTCCCAGATTTTTAACTTTTTCACTGACAGGAATAGTAGTCCCATCAAAAACAAACTGCGGAATCTGCGACCAATCTATTTTACTTCTTGTTCTAGAGCTTCCTAATATGATGATTTGTGTTTTTGTTGGATTTACTCTTAATCCGTGTGATCTACTCCATGCAGATATAGTAGACAAATCACCATTGATGACATCCACCGCCTCCGATAACCCGTCCAGGGGTGCCTGTGTGTAGATTTGGAGATCGTCTGCGTAAAGGTGGTAGGAAGAATTCAATTTATTTGAGATGGAATTTATAAAAATTGCAAAGAGGAGGGGAGAGAGCACGCCACCCTGGGGTACACCGACATTGATATTGCACCAACTAGAAACGTGTTCTTCAACACGTATGCATTGTCGGCGGCCACACAGGTAACTACGAAACCACTCTATTACCGTAGGAGATATGTTAATTGAGCAGAGTATTGACAATAAAATATCGAAATCAACTGTGTTGAATGCGTTACTGAAATCCAGTAAACATAGAACAGTTAACTTTCCGTTTTCCATACCATGTCTAATGTCATCCGTAATGTTCACCAAAGCTGTGGCTGTACTGTGTCCGGGCCGAAACCCTGACTGGAAAGGATTAAGGAGATTATTTTTGCGGATAAATGAACTAAATTGACTGTGAACAAGGCGCTCGAGTACTTTAGAAAGGAATGGTAGGATGGATATTGGACGATAGTCTGTTAGCAACTGAGGATTTGATTTTTTCGGCAAAGGAGTTACTAAGGCATCTTTCCATGAGGTTGGAAAAATACCAGATGTCAAGGAATAATTAAGGATGTAGCAAATTATGGGTAGGATTTCATCAAGGATGGGAAGGATCATGTTCCGGCCCATGCAGTCGCTACCAACAGCCTTGGATGTAATCGCCATTATACTCTTCTTAACATCACTAGCGGTAAATAGGTCGAAAACAAAAGGTGAATGGTTGGGGGTCGGAATCGTTGAAAGATAGTGAATAGTATTTGCCTTCATAGTCCTATCAAAGTTGGACATGGCAGTGAAATGTTGATTGAGAACCTCAATATTCAAATCTTTAGGATTCAATTCTTGTTGTGATTTCCCAACCCCCATTGTTCTCAAAAATTTCCAGACCTTTGATGGGTCACTATTTTGAACTGAATTATGAATATACTGGCGTTGTGCATTCCTACACGCCCTCCCGCAGCGATTCCGAGCCGAAACATATTTGTCGAGGTTTGCATCAGTGGGATTAATTTTGTAGCGATATTTGGCAGCAGCTTTCTTCGAAATTAATGTTTTGATCTCACTGGTTAGCCACGGAGTCGGAGGGTGCCTCATTTTAATTGCCCGGACAGGAGCATGTTTATCATAAAGTAGGATGACATTCGACGTAAAAATATCAACTTGTTCGTCTACAGATCCCGACGTAACTAATGATGTCCAGTCAATGTTACTAGCATCCTCACGCAAGCCATCAAGATCCATGCCACAAAAATTACGCTGCAGAAGGATTTTAGGCTTGGCCTTAGGAGGACGGATATTGTAAGACAGATAGAGTAGGTCATGATATGAGAACTGGTCAGCCGGGTATTGCCCGTGCTTGATGACTTGATCAGGAGAAGGGACCATAATGAGATCAATAAGTGTAGGTTTACAATTTGGAAAGTGGTGAGTTACATCTGTGGGAAGAATGGAAAGGTTACAAGATGTTGTAATATTGAGAAGAGAGGAGGTACGGGAATCATTCTTGAGCAAACATGTATTCAAATCCCCCATGATTATGTAATGACTGTAAGAAGGTATGAGATTCACTAAAAGTGATTCGAAGGAGGAGAAATAATTGATATACATTGAGGTACAGTAATAAACGCCGAGAAGGAGTTTGGTATGATTGAGTTCAACTTCCAGAAACAAGTGCTCACCGGCATTAGGAGGTGGTGGTTGTTGTGACATACTTATGATAGCATTATGGTATATAGGATCGAAGAAATATGGCAACACCACCAGCACGAGTCTTATTATCTAACCGATCATTTTTGATATCTGTCCGGTCGTTTCTGATGAGCTGAAACCCAGGAATGGAAAATGTAGTGGAAGAATGACTAGTTTTTAGCCAGGATTCAGAAACAAGGATAGCATGAATATTCTTACAGTCAAAAGTTGCCAGCATTTCAGGATGATGAGCAGGAATACTTTGGGCATTGATGTGAACAACATTGAAATGCCGAGGAACATCAGAAAACTGAGATTTGAGACTTTTTGACAGCGAGAACGGAACACTGACGATTGACGAAGATGACATTTTCTAAGATAAATTCAATATGTATATGTATAGTATATATTATATATAGAGGTATTAATTAATAGATATGTACATACACCTATCGACAATTCAAATTAATATTATAAAATATATATGTAATACCTATGCATATATTATTTTCTCTTACTATTTTTTTTTATAAACCACCTGCCAGTTGCCTCAGCATGAGAGAAGTTATAATTACTTATAATATAATACAACCAATTTTGCAACAACATAATATACATAATAACATTTAAAGCAATTTAAAAGATCCGGGTATGTTTTCGAAAGAGTTATGTTATATTAGTAAACTGACATACTTATATTAATTATTATATTATTAAAAATAAAACTATTATACTTATATTAATAACACAAAAAATATTTATACAAATAAAAAGAATAAAATAAACGATTAAAACAATACAAACTTTCATATTACGAACGCGACGCGACACCAGTAGGTACAATGCGTCTTTTATGAGTGCCAAACCAGGTTTGACACATTATGAACTTGTCAGTGTCAATGTCATTTAAACTAAAATTGTCTTGTCGGATCAGTCTGTCTGTCGGTCAAGATCGAGTTCTCAAAGTTGAAGTTATTGTTATAATAATTGTTGTTAATTGTTATGTCTGTACAAAGAGAATACAATCAATACAATACTACGTAAGATGTCTGTATATAGAAGTGATAGTAGTTGAAAAAAAAGAAAAGTTGAGGAAAGTTAAACAAGATTGCAAGACATGATTACGTGTGATAAAAGTTCAAAATAACACACCAACCATAACAACACATTATAGTAAAACTACATAAATATTAACTATGTACATACCCGGATGATAGATAAAACTTAAACTTATGGAACTACTTCTTAAGATTAGTACCTCTTCTGGTTTTCGTTGCTTGTTTTATAGGCGAGTGTGGTGTTTCTACACAAATGCTCTCAATTTTATTCAACTCGTCTTTACAAACAATACGGTGGCGAACTCCACTGTGAAGTATGTGTATATAGCCCTCCTTGGTCCAACAATTACTCAAACCAAATCGCTGTCGTGCTGCCATAAACGTCTGATGCCGATCCTTCGTCAGGAACTCCGATTGTGTGACGCCAGTGCCCTTAAGTTTGGTTTTATCGTACCACAGGCCGTCACGTATTGCAACACTATGGAATTTTACCACTATAGGCCTTGGCTTATGCTCCGACGAAGGGCGCCCCATTCTGTGACAGCGACGAATGTCCCCCGGTACTACAGTAGACTTTAAATGTTTGTTGAGTTCACCAATCAGCACATTAGTGGTATCTTCCTTCTGCCCTTCAGGTATGCCATGAATAAGTAACATTTTACGGCGGGATCGCATCTCCATAGCATCCATCAATCTAGACAGTATAGCAACCTGTCGCTGGAGGTTGCTGATAACATCAGCAACAAATGTCTTAAACTGTATAAACTCAGCTGCTAAACTCACCAGTGATGTTGCACTCTGTGTTTTAGGGAGTTGAGCCTCAAAATCAGCCATTCGTTTCCACAAGGCCTCTTTTGTTGAAGTAATAGATTCCTGAAGAGCCTCCATTTTAAATAAGTGATATAAATTTTAGATATTTTGTGAAGGATAATACAAAGCTGGCAGGTATGGGTTTTTAGCAACTTAATATCAACATTTATATGTATAAACAATATGTACAACTATTTTAATTTAATTAAAAATTATGGAGCAAATTAAACTTTGTGTTTATTCAACAACTCCGCTTCCGTTTTTGCCATTTGGCTACGGAACCCTAAAAACGGAACCCTATTCATGAGACTTCGTTGTCCGTCTGTCTGTCCGTCATTTTAACAGTTTTTTTTTATAAGTACTGGGTGTAACAAAATTACCTCTCCAAATTTCGTCACGTGACGTGGCATCAGTCAAGAAACATTACAAAAATGAAGAAAAAGAATCACATGAATACTTTAACCGTAAAGCCGTTTTAAAGGTCCTATATAAATTGTCATTTTCACCCTTTCTATCGCTACTGAGCGGCAGTAGAAAGCGACTACAACAGCCAGACTGGTGCTCCGTGTTTGTTTTGCCACGGCGACCATGTTACCTCGAATTGCCGCGGTATAAAATGAATTCTTAATGTTCGACAAAAAATTAAAAAAAAAAAATTACCCCCTTTTTTATTAAATATTTGTATTTGATTTCCGATGCCAAGTCATCTCATGAAATTTGGAGAGGTAATTTTGTTACACCCAGTATATTTGGCTCGCCAAAATGATGCCGCCGTTCGATAGAAAGTCACAGCGACATCTAGCGATTGGGGGCCACCGTGTCAGTCTGTAAGTCTATAAAGCGGCCCTCAACTTGGCGGCCCTATGATGCTACCCTATGCCTCTTCACGCTCCGCTTAAAGAACCCACGAGGTATATCTGTTGCTACTATGACAACTAAAAATTAAAAAAAAGGACGATTATCTCCCATACAATAAACGACGGAACACTTTGTGCGCGAGTACGAGGCGCACTTGGTCGGCTTTTATTACACTCTGGGTGTCTACGGAACGCTAAAAATAGTAATTCTACAATACAAACCATCTTGTATCCATTTGACAAGATTATCCACCGAATTTTTCGAATCTTTCACCAAATTATTAAAAACCTGTTCCATTTTATGTTAAATTTTGTAATTTTTTTATGAAATATTATAGTATATTTAAAACATGTTTAAATTCAATTAAAATTTCGTCAGTTACTTTTTCAAGCAGTTGCGTGTGTGAATGACATCTATTATAGCATGTCATTTATCATTAAAAATATGTCAAAATTCATGCAGAGATTGAACCGCTATAAAGTTTTTAAGCCTATTTATAGAGTCTAATGTCTAGTAGAGCATAGATTTTTTTTATTTTTTTTTTGAGCTAAAATCCTAAATGGATGATATGCCGCCGGACTCCTACTGACTAAACACCACACATCTCCTACCTAACAAGGCCAACAGCCTACGGTTGGGAGCCCCGGGTAAGCCCTCGGAAAGATACCCCAGGACTCCCAACAGACCTACGGCTACCACTGCGGCCTCACCTACTAGAGCATATATAGATTAGTAGCGAAAAATTCTTAATCTATGACCTAGAGCGCCTAGAGCTGATGCCGAGAGCATAAGTGCGAGGCCGCATTTGCGTTTTTCCGCGGCGGTTTGTATCCTCAAAATGTCATCAAACTGTCAAAATCAATCAAATCAAGTCAATGTTTTGACATTTTGAGGTTAGAAACCGCCGCGATAACCGCAAGTGCGGCCTCGCCCTAAGTCTTAAAAAGAAGAATGTTTCTTTCTCTCTACATCACACATACATACATATAGTCACGCCTTTATCCCCGAGGGGATAAATAGAGACACAGTATAAGCCTGCATTTCGCCTTATAGTTTTATGTCCTACGTAATGTTGGTAAGCCTATTGCCGTGTTGAAATGAACAGGCGCAGTTTGTTTGAAAGTTTCAAGACTTGACTTTACGACTGTTACGTACTGACAAACGAGACCAATGGCTTAACGTGCCTTCCGTAGCACGGAAACGCTCTCAAATGAAATGTCTTAAAGTGATTTAAACTTAGTCGCCACGATAATATTCTACCAAAAAAAGAATAATCAAAATCGGATAACTCTTTCAAGCGATTTGCCGGTAACAAACATAAAAAAAAAAAACATACAGACGAATTGAGAACCTCCTCCTTTTTTGGAAGTCGGGTTTATAGAACACTGAGTCAGTTGGGCGACGAGCGCGTCTCCATACATATATCACGCCTTTATCCCCGGAGGGGTAGGTAGAGTCACAGTATACGCCTACATTTCACCTTATAGTTTAATGTTCCTCGTACTTAGTAGTTAGTAAGCCTATTGCCGTGTTAAAATGAACAGGCGCAGATTGTGCAGACCACTAGAAAGTTTCAAGTCGCCCATAAGGACTACAACTTGACATTATCGACTGTCGAGACGGCTTACCGTGCATTCAGAAGCACGAAACGCTCGCAAATGAAATTTCATCAAGTGGTACTAGTACTTACTGTCACTGAAGTAACAGTAAGCGAAAAATCGCTGCAGTAAGCGATTTTTTCGCTTCTGACTGAATCAGTTGTGCTACAAAGTCTACATACATACTCTTCACACCTTATTCCCCGAAGGGGTAGGTAAAGGCAGTATATCTTTTAGTTACATTTTCCTCAAGTTAAAAAAAAAGTCTATGTAAGTGTCAATGCTGTCTAACGAGAAGCCTATATAGAACGATCCTGTTGGAAATTCTGGGACATTGATACGTGCGTGCGAATCCCTCACGTCACGCTGTCGTCTAAGGCCTGCTTCTGTAAGGATGATGAGCAGCCCCCTCGCCGTCCTCAGGCCCCCGGTCATGGACGCCGATAGTCTTGGGCGAAGACACGTCTGCGGCGAACCCGCCGCATACTGCGGAACTCGGGTGGAAGAGTTCTAGAGTTCACTCCCGATATTAGAATTTATCTACATAGGTGGGTACTTTTAATAAATTAACTGCACATTTTTCAGTTTTTATTTATTTAAAAAATTTATCCTTCAACGCAGTGACGCCAGCCATTGCAGATTGCATAAGTTTCGGCCCCTCTTCTGCAAGCTGTTTCGAAAATTGCTCAAAAGATTTCTGTTGTTCAGTGGCCAAGCGTTCGACAACTTCCTTAAATTTTGACAGTTGTACATTTTTTGTATCTGCCACGTCAGCAAAAAGGGCGCGAGCTCTTTCTTCTCCCTCCTTCGTAGCTTCGATCAGTTTAGCTGAAACAAACATAAAAAAGTTTAGGCAGAGACTGAAAACAATTCTTGAAATGGAACTAACGTTTTTGCACGCTGGCATAATTGTCTAAAATGGAGGGCCGTTAATTAAGAATAGAAGAAAATGTGTGTACTACAATTTGATTACTAATAAAACTAACGCTTACGGGTTGGAATATGTACCTACAGTATTAGGTATGCAACCTGTAATTAGATTACACATGTGAAAAGATTACTCCTATTACAAATAATTTAGTCTGTGAAATGTTAAATTGTATTTTAGCAATTAATTCTACGACGATATTCTTTTGATGTTGCATTCAATCGTTTGATTAGATTTTGAACGATTTATTGATTTCATTTCATTCTGAACTATTCTGTATCTTAATTTATTGAAAGTATTCTTCTTTAAATTGATTAATGAATTTTCCTTTATTCTACTACTAGCTGACCCGCGCAACTTCGTTTGCGTCACATGAGAGTGAGGTATGGTATTAATATTTCGAGTATTATAATGTTTCCCGTTGCATTTACCCCCGTCGCGTTTATTCGTCGCTTGTATTTATTAGAGCTGAACCGCGTATCTTCGTTTGCGTCACATGAGAGTGAGAAGAAAAGAGACGTTAAAGTGATATAATGTTTCCCGTCGCTTTTACTTCCACCCATCCGTTTTTCGGTATGGAACTCATAGTGTGCGATTCGACTCGCACTTGGCTGGTTTTTATGGTTCAGTTGACTGGCTGCCACTGCAGACCAAGTTTACCTACTCCCGACACGTCGCTCATACTTTAAAACTTAATAAGAGGGTTATTTTAAGTGAACCTTAAAAGATAGGCATATACTGTCAAGGACTTTTTTTATAACTTTTTAAGAGAAACAATTTTGTAGTAGGTACACAATTTTTACGTAACTTTAACTATTTATGCAGCGTCAGCAATGGAAGCTCTCAAAAGAAAGAAATAATCCCCGTTCTCGAAACATTATTCATGGCTGCTCCGCTCCTATTCGTATTAGCGTGATGTTATACCCCCATAAGCCAGCCTCAATAAATGGACTATTAAACTGTAAAATCATTTTTGAAATGCAACCAGTAGTTTCTGTGATCCTAGCACAAACAAACTCTTCAGTTTCATTTACAAATTAGGTTATTGTGAGCGAACCTTATACATACATACATATCATCACGCCTGTTTCCCATCGGGGTAGGCAGAGACTATGGCTTTCCACTTGCTACGATCCTGGCATACCACTTTCGCTTCTTCTACTTTCATAAGTGCTTTCATACACGCTCGCCGGTTAAGGGTACTCTTGACCTGGCCTTTTTCCAGCAGGTCATCAATTTGGTTACCATGCGTACGCCGAGGATGACCCCTACCAGCTTGCCCATTCATTATCGCCTTATAGATCTGTTTAGTCAGTCTATTTTCATCCATCCTCTCAACATGTCCAAACCATCTAAGCATCCCTTTTTCTATCTTTGTCACTACATCTTCAGTTATACCACATTGTTTTCTAATCACGCTATTCCTTTCTTTGTCCATCAATTTCACTCCAGCTATACTTCGCAGACTTCTCATTTCCACTGCATTAATTTTACTTTCATGCTTCTTCTGCCACACCCAACTTTCACTACCATACATAAGTGTGGGGATAAGCACACCCCTATGCACAGCCACTCTCGCCTTCTTAGACACGTTTTGACTGCTCATAAAGGTATGCATCGCCCCATTCACTTGATTTCCTGCCAAAACTCTTCTCTCAATATCCTGGTCACACTTTCCATCCCTCGTAAATTTTGAACCCAGGTATACAAATTCTTTCACCTGTTCCACTCTTTGCCCTTCGATAATAATAGGGCAATTCGTCATACATTCCTCTCTTTCAAAAACCATTACTTTAGTCTTACTTACATTCACTTTCATTCCTCTACCTTTCAGCGCCTCATGCATAATATTAACCATCAACTGCAACTCCTCCGCCGATGCAGCTAAGATCACCTGATCGTCAGCATATAGGAGGCATTTGATGGTCAGCTCGTTCAGTTTTATACCACACGCACTCTCTTGCAATTCTTTCAAACAACTGTCCATGTACAGGTTAAACAGCCACGGTGACGCTACACAACCCTGTCTCACACCCCTTTCTATATTAAAGAAGTCCGTGCAAGCTCCGTTGATCCTGACACAAGCACTTGAGCCCTCATAAAGAGATTTCAGTGCTCGTATCAAGCTGCTGCTCACCCCGTACAAAGACAATGTTGACCATAGTTCATTCCTCACCACTTTGTCATAGGCCTTCTCCAGATCTACGAATACGCAATATACCTTTTGGCTTTTCGCCAAAACTTTTTCTGCTATGCATCGTAAGGAGAAGACCTGATCCGTGCATCCCCTTCCTTTCATAAATCCTGCTTGAACATCCCACATTTTTCCTTCACTTTCATTCATCACTCTTTTTATCAACACTTTCGCATACAGTTTACCGACGATGCTGAGCAGGCTTATGCCGCGGTAATTTTTGCACTCTTGCTGCGACCCTTTTCCTTTGTACAGCGGCACAATGACCGCTTTGGACCATTCTTTTGGTACGCTGCCATTCCTCCAGCACAGATTAAAAAGGCGGTACAGCTGGTCAATCACCACGCCACGTCCTGCTTTCAGCATCTCAACGGAAACCCTATCAATCCCAGCAGCCTTGCCTAGTTTCATACTATTCAATGCTTCCACTATTTCTTCCATGCTAATGTCGTTTTCATTACCAATTTCATTCATTTCACAAAAATGAGTTTGCACTTGCGTATCCTCTTTATCAAATAGACTTTCAAAATACTCCTTCCATATTTTTAGCACACACTCTTCTCCTCCCACAAAACTTCCATCCTGGTTTCTGATCTTATTAAGCGGTGATGTGGTCTGTTGACTTCTCACCGCTTTTATGGACTTCCAAAAGAATTTTATATTCTGTTGGAAGTCACCAGATAACCTTTTATCAAATTCATCTCTATCATTCTCCTTCTTTCTTACTAACACCTCTTTTGCCACACGCTTATACCTTTTATACTCATCGTTGGCCATTCGTACATCCTCATCTGTTGCCTTCTGCATTCTTTGATTGGCCTTTGTAGCCAGCAAGTCCAACCATGCTTTCTTCTTATCAGACAACGCTTTCAGAACTTCCGCGGTCATTCTTTTTAACTTACATCCTTGGCTTCTCTTGCTCACACCACACAGTTCAATCGCAACTTCCACGAGTCCTTCCTTAATCGGCTTCCATAATTCTTCAATCTCACATACTTCATCTAAATTATCAAACTTTTTGCTTAGTTTGCTCACAAATTCCTCTTTTATACCTATCTCTTGCAAATTTTCAACTTTTATGCGTTCTAGTACACTAACAGGTTCACGCACACGGTGCCTCCACCGCTGAAACAGACCTCTTACTCGGCTGACAACCAAGAAGTGGTCTGTGTCAATCCCAGCACCGCGGTAGGCTCGAGTGTCTAGTATACCTCCTCTTACATTCAACGTAGCAAAGTGGCTATCCCCAGTCCACTTTTCGCCTCGATGGGAAACGAGACGTGATGGGTTGCGAACCACATCGCCGCCATTTTGGATTTTGTTTTTGGTTTTGTCCATTGCGTTCCCACGAAAAGCAAGGGAAAATAAAGTCCACCCAGACAGAGCCCCGCATGTCTAAGTAAGGCTAGCCTTCTTCTGGGGTCGCCCGGCCCCAGGGCAATTGGCACGCTAATACTAGGCTCGCCCCTAGTCACGCAGCACATACGCACGGCAACGTTGGCTTGGCGGAGAAAGGATGGGAAGAAGATGAGGTAGGAATAGGATTGGTGGATAGGAAAGGGTTGAGGTAGGAAAAGGACGGGGATAAGGTACATTCAAAGCCTTCTGTAATTCATTCCACAAATAATCCAGCAGCCAGGACAGTTGTTACCCACATTATATCTCTGCAGTCCGAGCCAACCTTATAAGATAGACATATGCTGTCGCGGACTTTTTTTTAGAGCTTTTTAAGAGAAACAATTTTGTACTACACAATTTTTACCTAACTGTAACCATTTACGCAGCGTACGCCTCGGAAGCTCTCAGACGGTAAAAAATATTTCCCGTTTTCAAAACATTATTGATTGCTGCTCCGCTCCTGTTCGTCCTAGCGTGATGTTATATAGCCTATAGCCATCCTCGATAAATGGACTATCAAACTATAAAAGAATTTTTGAAATCCAACCAGTAGTTCCTGAGATCCTAGCGTTCAAACAAACAAACTCTTCAGCTTTATAATATAAGTATGGATAGACCTTCCTCAATAGCTCTACAGAGGCTTTGATTTTGAACTCATAAAATCTATTAATAACAATTATAAGTAAGTATATACTATACTATACTATACTATCTTCACGCCATATCCTTTGCGGGGTAGGCAGAAAGAACCGAGCGCCACACGGCACGGTCCATACACACCTCACTTGCTTCTTCAACTTTCATTTTGCTTTTCATGCATGCACGTCGGTTCCTTCGGCTCTTGAAACCACCTTCAACTAACACACGATTAATTTGGTCGTGGTAGGTGTGTCGTGGCCTTCCCCGACTCCTACATCCATCCACTTTCGCGTTGTATATCTGTTTTGCCTTTCTTTCATCTCCCATTCGCTCTACATGCCCGAACCGTCGTAGCATGTCCTTCCTAACTTTAACACCGACACTCTCTTCCTTAACATTCATCTACTCTATTATATTAGATGAGATCCTAGCGTTCAAACAAACAAACAAACTCTTCAGCTTTATAATATTAGTATGGATATTTATTTGTTTGATTTCATTCATACCTGACACTTTGAGAATACTGTTCCCATGGAGTAACTTGCGTGGTATCATCATATGTCTCCTCCATAACTTGTGTCGTTTGCTCCCTGTTGTACCCCATTATCTGTGTGTTTTGGTCCTTTTTCTCCCCCATTACCTGTGTAGTCTGCTCCTTATTCTGTCCCTTAATATGTATAGTTTCAAACTGGTTTATCCCGTTAGCCTGTGTATTTTCGTCCCTATTAACACCGTTAACTTGTGTCGTTCCTTCCTTATTTATGTTTACCCCATTAACCTGTGTCTTTACTTCCTTATTCACCCCGTTAATCTGTGTTGTTACTTCCCTATTTACCCCAGGAATTTGTGTTGTTACTTCCTTGGTTGCTCCGTGGATCTGTGTTAAATTTTGTCTATTCACCCCGTTGATCTGTGTTGTCATGTCCTTGTTAATTCCGTTAACTTGTGTAGTTTCCTCATTGTTCAATGCCTTTATCGGCAAAATGTTGTCCTTGATTATCCTGTTAATCTCTGGAATTGCTTCCTTCTTCGGCTCATTAACCTCTGTAGTTTTAACCCGTATCTCCCCAGTTTTCTGTGCGTCATCCCCTATAATCTGTATCGTTTTTTCCTTGAATTCTCCTGTATTTTGTACATTTTCTTCGTTAGTCGCCTCTAAACCCTGACTTTTGTCCTGCCCTATGTACTCGTTACTCTCTGGTTCATCGAAACAATCGCATTCAGGGTCAGCCCTTCGCTTCCATGCTTCATCTGAAAATGTCCGTTCACTGTAGTACCCTTTATATACAAACGCTACAGAAATATAAGCCTATAGGTACAGTCAGATGGATCGATAGCCTGAATAAGGTTACAGAAAAAGCTTCACGAGTCATTGGGAGAGGGTTACTCCCAGTTGTCCATTACGGTAGGCTGACTGTGCTGTGAGAGAGCTTTCTCTAACATGTCGTGGTAACTTGATATTTTGTAACAGCGTACTATGTTTTTCTTCAAATGGATCGTAAAAATAGTACTATTTTAGGGCCACATCTCTTTACCAATTTTGGCGGCCATCTTTGCATGTTTGCCACGACTTTTCCAAGGGTGGTCATTTGATAATTAAAAAAAAGATAAAATATATTTACGTGCACTGGCGATTGAATCCTGAATGGCTTGGATACCGGCGCGAATAGCCTTTCTTAAGTTAGGACCTTCTTCAGCGAGTATTTTAGCGATCTCCTTAAACGGTGCCTTTTGCTCTTCAGCTAGTTTATTGATTGCACTTTTGAATTTTTCTAATTCTATCAGCTCATCTTTGCTTGGATTGTTGAAAAGATTCCGCGCGTGTTTTTCGCCTTCCTCGCCGGTCGCCACCAGCTGTGCTAAGCCAAAATATGAATAAAAACCGGCCAAGTTCGAGTCGGCCTCGCGCAAGTAGGGTTCCGTACCAAAAAAGGTTACTTAAGTTTGTAGTAGGTACGTAACTTCCCTTACATTTTCTTTTTCTGATTCTAATAGTTATTTGTTGTTATACTGACAACAAGGATACTGAAATCGGATCTTCTGATATCACCGTTCATGACATATACCCTGGTGATAGACGAACAGATCGACAGACGGACAGTGGAGTCTCAGTAATAGGGTCCGGATTTAACCTTTGGGTACGGAACCCTAAAAATAAAGCCAGTCACCTGCACACTAAAATTGCAAGACATAATATTTATTATATTTGCCGCTTGTCGCCTTGTTTTAAGGACTTTCATGTGAGAATAATGTTAAATACCTGTGTCTAGTCTAAAAAGCAAAGGCGTAATTATGATGTTATTATTTCTAACAGGGACAGGGATGGACGGTACACCGCTGATGTAGAAAGGAGGGTAATTGCGGGCAATAGTGTGAATGGAGCATTGGAGCGTTAGGCAAACTTTGGGATATGAAAAGCTTAAGCCAAAAGGCCCAGCTCGCAGTACACAATGCGGTGCTGATACCTACGCTAACGTATGGAAGCGAGAGTTGGGTATGGCAGGAACTCATGAAAGTAGATTAAACGCGGTCGAGATGCGCGCGCTACGCAAAATCTGCGGAGTATACGCTCGCAGAAAGAGAGTTGGTCTGGAAGAGAGTGTCGGTGTTAAAGTTAGGAAGGGTATGCTACGATGGTTCGGGCATGTGGAGCGAATGGGAGATGAAAGAAAAGAATGGCAAAACAGATATACAGCGTGAAAGTGGATGGACATAGGAGTCGGGGAAAGCCACGACCCACGACACACCTACCACGACCAAATTTATCGTGTGTTAGTTGAAGGTGGTGTCAAGATCCGAAGGAACCGACGTGCATGCATGAAAAGAAAAATTAAAGTTGAAGAAGCAAGTGAGGTGTGTATGGACCGTGCAATGTGGCGCTTGGTTCTTTCTGCCTACCCCGCAAGGGATTTGGCGTGAAGATAGTATAGTATGTACTGTTTCTAAAGTAATCCATTCTTATTTACAATTTTGGAACCAAATCACCAAGTTTTGTATATGGTTTAGATTCTCCTTTTCTAGATCTTCAAATGTTAAAAAGGTTTGGTCCATTATTTTATTAGATACGTTTCTTTTTCAGTTAGATTTATCTATTGATTACATTTTTGTGTGAAGTTGAAGATGTGATCATTAAATTGTCAAAATGACATTATTTTGACATGGTTTATAATCTATTATCTATGCTTTGCTCTTCATATTGTCTATGATAGCCGTTTTTTTTTTAAGTAGGTATGTTGTAAATCCACATGGATGGGATGCCGGACTCCTACCGGCTAAACAACACTGATTTATGATTGGGTACGACCAGAAGCCCCCGGTAAGTCCTCAGAAGGATGTGCCAGGGTTACCGACAGACCTTGGCCTCCACCGTGGCCTCTCCTGGGAGTTCGGGTACTATCCGTCGTCTTGGGAGTTGGTTCGGGTCCTATCCAGCTTCTAAAGGCGTGAGGCGTGCGTGAAACTCTCACGTCACGCCCGCCGTGATTATAACCTTCCAAAAACCGGGTATCATCGTAAAAGATACCCGGGACAAAGAAAGAAAAGCCAAACTTACAATTTTTAAGCCATTTGATAAGTCCATCGACTGTGTTTTTTCCATCCTTTTCTAGTTTAGCGAAAATTGCGTCCATATTTTGTGATTTATGAATTTTCTTTATTACTTACAAAAGATTTAGCTACATTCACATAGCAATGCAAAAATTTAATAACAACTTAAATGAAATCTATGTAGCCATGCAATAAAAATATTTTTCAAATTTCAGAACTGGTCAAGTGCGTGTTGAACTCGCGCAAGGAGGGTTCGGTATCAAAAAAGCGCAGGTAAGCCTCTTTATTTCCCCTTCTGACCCATGGTTACACTGATGTAAGAACGGAGCATACGTATGATCGGTAGTTAAACTGATGTACCCTCTTTTTTACTATAACATCATTGGATGTAACGAAACAAACGAAGATCGATCAAACAAATGAAGATCAACGAAACAAATGAAGATAGGCGAAACAAATGAAGATAGGCGAAACAAATGAAGATAGGCGAAACAAATGAAGATAGGCGAAACAAATGAAGATCGACAAAACAAATGAAGATCAATGAATGAAATGAAGATCGATCAAACAAATGAAGATCAACGAAACAAATGAAGATAGGCGAAACAAATGAAGATCGACAAAACAAATGAAGATTCCTTTCTGCTTTTAGTGTTTTTTTGCTATAGCGGCAACTTAAATACATCATCTGTCTTCTGTTAACATTTCAGCTTTCTAGCTATCACGGCTAATGAGCCGTGATAGCTGAACTGAACAGCATCTGGCTGTACCTACCTATCTAATGAGATATAAGTCCCGCAAGTTGGTATTGCGCTGGAACCTTGTCATAATGACAGCTAAATGACGTCATAGTGACGTAGCACGAGCGCGGGCTGGCCTCGGGAAGCTGCGTACGGTATTTTTTTAGTATAATACTGACGGCTCGACGGACATACGTCACTAAGATGGCCGCCAAGCGCAATATCAACTTGCGGGGCTTATAGATAGGTGCAGCCAGATGCTGTTATTCTGTTTGTCACAAGACTGGAGTTTCAGTCTCTCACAAAATAGCGTCCCGTTTTTATCCTTTAGGTACGAAACGCTAAAAGGTCCAGTTTAAGTTTCTCAAAGGATGCTGCAAACGTTCTGCTTGTTTGCCACTTTAGTGGTATAAAAATTCATGAATAAGGCAAAAACTTTCTTCAAATAAATTATAATATATTCGTAAACTATTTACATATTTTTATTTACATCAAGTTTCACAAAATACCTATTGCATTGTCATAGTAAAATAACATTTTGATATTGAAACAACAGTCAGGAATGAGTTAGCAAGAGATTAGGTAGAGAAATGGAAAATAAGTCCCACGACTTAGCCCCCGTAGCAACCATTGAAACGATTTTTTTAATTCATGTGTAATATGTAATACATTGAGTTTTATTTCAACAACACTACTGTGCGAGTGAAATGCAAATAAAAATTGCACGAGTGCAAAAGAGACAGACAGTTACGTTTCGCGGTAATTTTTTTTTGTCATTCATGTGTGGCTATGGCTCGCTCTTGTGGGAGTATCGAAAAAACTTTCATTGCTCAATTCTGTTTCGGTTTCTGTGCTACCCGAAGACCGACGGACTGGAATATCGCGATCACCTGTACGAGAAGAGAGGAATCAGTCATATAGGGTAGATCTAGAAAACGTTTACCCGTTCGCTCTAACTTTGCCTCTGGCGTAGAGGCGTATACCCGAATTGTTAATTAGACGCAGTAAATTGACAGTAGCTAATGTCACTTCGTCATAGAAACTACGCAACATTGTATGAAGGAGTGACATTAGTTGCTGTCAATTTACTTCGTCTAATTAAAAATTCGACTTTATTATAACAATAGAAATACGGTATTATTTAGTTTGGCTTGAGCGTAATAGGAGCGCCCGCGGTTTCAGTATTTTGTAACATTCACTGCAGTAACCATCTTTCACTATGCCGGGACCTGTGATGGGTGATCACTTTGTAAATTTCGATTTAAGACCTATCCTTGCTTCGGAAGACACATTCAGCCGTTGGTCTCAGTTGCCGGTAATATGGCAGTCGTTAAGTCAAGTTGATGGGTATTGGGCGGCTTAAAATTTCAATAGCGGGTAGCCTCTGCGCCTGTCGATTTCAACACGGCAAAATGCTCACCGTCTATAACAGGACACAAAATTATAAGGTCTCAGTTTATCATGATCTCAGTCTCAGTCATCAGAGTCAGTCAGATCAGAGTATGATATCAGCAAGGTATCAGTTATATCAATATATCAAAAGCCTACCCCTTTAGAGACAAAGTCACAATTAGTTTATACAAATAAATAAATTTGAGGTGTCTATTTGTAATTCCAATATTTTTTTTTTCTAGAAAGTATTTACAGTAGTTTTATTTACATAAAAAACTATTTTCAAAATGTTTGTCTGTCAGCTTGTTTGTTCAGCTAACCTCAGAACCGGCTGGACCGATTTTAATAGAAATTTCACTGGCTGATGTTATTATAAGAAATAACTTAAGCTTACTTTTATTTCAGAAAAAAAAAACTAACCTATCTTTTTTTTTAACGTAAGGAAAATCCTACATAGATGCTATGCCGGGCTCCTGCCGACTAAAAAACCTCACGTAAAGTCCAAGAGCCTATAGTTGGGAGCCCCGGGTGAGCCCTTGGAAGGTGGACCCCAAGAAAATAAATACCCATCATGTTTAAAATACTAATATTATAAACAGGAAAAATTTGTTTTATTTGTTTGTTTGTTTGTAACGAATAGGCTCCGGAACTACTGGACCGATTTGAAAAATCCTTTACTGTTGGGAAGCTACATTCTTTGCGGTGAACTTAGGCTATATTTCATTCCTGTATTCCCACGGGAACGGGAACTACGCGGGTGCAACCGCGTGACGTCCTCCAGTTTAAAATAAAACCAACTCACTATTAAACTCCCGTAAAACTGGCGGCGCTTTCTGCATAAGTTTATCCGTCATTTGCTCCAAGGTGGTGCGGTACTGTAAGCTGAACTTTTTCATGGCTTCGTGGAACTGATCGAACTCTATGCTCTCTGGCTGGTGGAATAGAGACCTTAGGTACTCCTCTTGTCCGGCTGAGTTGAGGAGATCTGCTATAATATTATATTTAGTTACATACCTATCTAAATCCTGAGGATATTCTTCCAAGGGCTTACACGGGGCTCTCAAGGGTTGGGAACGTGTGGTTTTTAGTCAGTAGGAGTCCAGCATAGCATACGTGAAGGATTTTCCTCACGTTTGCTGTATTGTATGGCAATAAAGGGCCACAAGTTGGCAACTAAATGATGTGCCTCTTCACGCTCCGCTTGAAGAACCCAGGATTGTAAGATGAAGGAAACACGTGCGCTGGCAGAGTTTTGTACAAAGGTATAGTCACACCGTGTCACGCCAATGTTATCCTGAAGTAGAGGTATATTTAGTATTTACCTCCTATTTTTTTAAGTATGGCAATCCTCATGGATGCTAATGCTATGCCGGACTCCTACCAATTAAAACCACGCGATGCCCATCTATCTGCTGACGGTGGGGAGTCCCTCGCAAGGATAACCTCAATACTTAACGCCTATATTTCACCATTAGCATTTTGTTACGTTAAAATTGACAGGCGCAGGCAGTGACAATCCGCTGATGAAATTCTCAAACCTCCCATAGGATCTTTCGATATGGCTTAACGACTGCCATGTCAATGGAAGCCAGAACCAACGACTTAAAGGTCAGCATTAGCTAAAACCATTTGGGGCGTACATTCATTTATGACGGGAGAGATACTCTCTCAAGCTACTCCCAATTCCAATCAATCAATCAAATCAGCCTATAGCAGTCCACTGCTGGACGTAGGCCTCTCCCAATTTACACTACAATACCACGGTCCTGCGCACTCTGCATCCAGCCCCAGTCTGCGACATTTTCTAGATCGTCGGTCAATCTAGCAAAGCGCACTTGAAAAGTTGAAAGCCTTAATGGACGTCTTGAAATATTTCAACTGCGGGTAGTCACGGCCTGCGCCTGTCGATTTGAACACGGCAATAAGCTCAACTATAAACATACAAGGTATAAGGTAAAATGTGGGTGCATACTATGCCTCTGTCTACGCTTTCGGGGATAAAGGCGTGACTATATGTAAGTAAAAAGTAGCCTACTTGTTATAACAGAACATAATCTATCTCTGTACCAAATTTCAGTCAAATTCTTTCAGCCGTTAGCTCTTGATTGTTTAGCAAACATCTTCACAAACTTTAACGTTATTATTTTAGTAGATTTACCGTCTTTCAATAATTTCACAACACCATCAATATTGTTATTTCCTAATGCCTTTACTAATGTGAAAATAGCTTCCATGCTCATTATAATAATAATTTCTTCTTCTTTTCTTGTATGTAATAATAATTTAATATTTAATAACAATTTTACATAAATTTACTAAAAGTAAGAGGTTATACGTGACAGCTGACAAGATTTATGTAAATAAATGCTAAGGTTTCCATCTTCTGAACCTCTTTCAAATCTGTCTGTCCTTGGTAGCAGTGGCGTAACTATAGGGTGGCAAAATGCCAGGGGCCCCCGACCTTAAGTGGCCCCGGCTCGAGAACAAATTTAAAGAAAAAAACTTGAGAGGTGTCAAGGGACACCCGAATGGAACGAAGTTCCTTTCAATGAATTAGTGCAGGAATTGTAATAAAATTTTAAATTTATTGTAATTTTAAAATTTTTACAAAAACAAAAACAAAAACA
Source organism: Miltochrista miniata (assembly GCA_933228765.1). Classification (NCBI taxonomy): domain Eukaryota; kingdom Metazoa; phylum Arthropoda; class Insecta; order Lepidoptera; family Erebidae; genus Miltochrista; species Miltochrista miniata. Next base: position 15,384,455 of record OW121777.1, read on the forward strand.
AAAACAAAAACAAAAACAAAAACAAAAACAAAAACAAAAACAAAAACAAAAACAAAAACAAAAACAAAAACAAAAACAAAAACAAAAACAAAAACAAAAACAAAAACAAAAACAAAAACAAAAACAAAAACAAAAACAAAAACAAAAACAAAAACAAAAACAAAAACAAAAACAAAAACAAAAACAAAAACAAAAACAAAAACAAAAACAAAAACAAAAACAAAAACAAAAACAAAAACAAAAACAAAAACAAAAACAAAAACAAAAACAAAAACAAAAACAAAAACAAAAACAAAAACAAAAACAAAAACAAAAACAAAAACAAAAACAAAAACAAAAACAAAAACAAAAACAAAAACAAAAACAAAAACAAAAACAAAAACAAAAACAAAAACAAAAACAAAAACAAAAACAAAAACAAAAACAAAAACAAAAACAAAAACAAAAACAAAAACAAAAACAAAAACAAAAACAAAAACAAAAACAAAAACAAAAACAAAAACAAAAACAAAAACAAAAACAAAAACAAAAACAAAAACAAAAACAAAAACAAAAACAAAAACAAAAACAAAAACAAAAACAAAAACAAAAACAAAAACAAAAACAAAAACAAAAACAAAAACAAAAACAAAAACAAAAACAAAAACAAAAACAAAAACAAAAACAAAAACAAAAACAAAAACAAAAACAAAAACAAAAACAAAAACAAAAACAAAAACAAAAACAAAAACAAAAACAAAAACAAAAACAAAAACAAAAACAAAAACAAAAACAAAAACAAAAACAAAAACAAAAACAAAAACAAAAACAAAAACAAAAACAAAAACAAAAACAAAAACAAAAACAAAAACAAAAACAAAAACAAAAACAAAAACAAAAACAAAAACAAAAGCAAACCCCCAACCCCTTTCCACCCCCTTCCCCCCCCTCTCCCTCCCTCCCCCCATATTAAATCCCCCCCACCCATATTACCCCCATATTAAAGGAGTAGAGGTACCTCTACCCTCCGTAAACATATAAACGGCCGAATTGAGTAACCTCCTTTTTTGAAGTCGGTTAAAAAAGTGTCGTGACCATTTTTCGTAAGAATTTTTTCCGTCTAGCCCCCTTTCACAACGCGCGATAAGGAACTTCGTTCCAAAAAAAATCTTTAGAGGTTTTTTTTTTTTTTTTTTCTTCTTGTTCTTGGACTTTCTCGGTTTGAGAGTATGCCAAAGTCAAGTAAATTTCATTGTGAAAATAATATAAATCATTTTCATATTATGATTCTTCATATGAGCAGCGTATTCATGTATGTCCAAGTTTGGACTAAGTTCTACTCTAGTAAGGCGGTGGTACCTTACTAGGGCTTGCTGTGGAATTCGTCGACAAACCTAAAAACTCGCGTTTCACTGCGCTTTATCACTTTCCAACACTTTTGCACGTTGTCGAACCTTTATGTTTAATAATCCACCATAAATTACACATAAACACTCAAAATTACACTAGTTTTGAAAAATTATTAAAACACAATGTAATGCTTGTCTGAAAGTTTCCCGCCGAATCCTCTTTAGAGGTTAGGGCTCGGGCCCACCAGTATCCAGGGGTTGTCACCTGCAAGCGGCGCACCTGTATTCACTCCGAGGCCCCGACGCATTGAGGTACTCAAGTGGATGATGTTGGACCTGTGTAGCTGTGAAAAGACCTCTAAGGAACCCAAAACTAGCAGTAAGTAACAGCTACAGAGACGGGCCCAGGGCCATAATCGCCACAGCAGGTGGAGACTATTAATCGCCAAGTAGAGTATAGTGTGTGCGACGTGGGTCGATCCGTCAACAACTGTACCAGAACTGTGTCCGGCGTGGGGTTCTGGCGACCACACCCGGTACGGAGGTCCTTCCGTCAGTCGGATAGGCCACAGACAACAAATCTATGTATTGTGGATCAGCTTTCGCCCGACCACACAGACACAAACGATACTAGCTCCAGCATCTCGTCACTCACTGCGCGAATGCCACTCCATCTAAAAGCATCCCTTCATCAAAAACCATGGCAGTGCGCGAAAAAAAAAGGAAGATCTTTGTTAGAGAGGCCACTTAAAACTGCGAACACAATTTCAGGCGGAGTTCATCAAAATCGTGGACTCCATGTTAACTAAGATGCCGTCGTCCACTACCTAAAGACGGCAGGGCCAGTTGTGATGTTTCTGACGAAAACATTAAAGCGTCGCACTGACGATACGTTGTACTTGTGTTACCCCGACCAATATCATCAAGAAGCCAATTATATGACCCAGATGGTACGCGAGGCGACGCGATTACCGAGCAGGTCAGATCATGAATCCGCCCTGCTGGAGCTGGACATATTGCTGACGTATTGTCCTGCTTAAATGTAATAAGTCCGTGCGGCGGGTGCCCCTCTGGGTACATACGACCACTGTATGGTGCAGGCTCGCATGCAGGTCTCCTGCACGAGCAACGCTACTCTACTGCACGAGCAGTAGAGTTGACAAGGCGTTATGGCACTGCGATTACTTTAGAGTGGGTGGGTAGAGTTTTCTCGGATAGTGCAGATTTGCGGTTGTTTGCCATACACATTATGCACAATATTGTTATGCTTTAGGTGTGAAGAAGGCAACCATGAAGGCACCAATGATTTTTTTCCACTCGAGGAATCGATTGAGACTTCTTACATATCATTCATAATGGTGTTCTGAAAATCCATAGTTTAGCTCTGTGCGAATATACATAATTATAGATTGCCCTTATTTTTAAAATAAATTGATCGAAACTAATGTAACACTATAACTTGAGAATTTTCACTGAGGGGGGGGGCCCATCCAAAGAATTTGCCACGGGCCCCAGATTGTATAGTTTCGCCACTGCTTGGTAGGTGCGTTGTTTGACAGGTCAATAACAATTATTTACGGACGCTATCTGATCCCGCTTGGAAGACCTGGGCTCGCGACACGGTCAAACTGCACTTGACAAGTCTCGTCAATATCATGTCGATGCACACATACGTGCAAAGAAAGCACGCACAATGAAGCAACTTTCATTCATCTTTACCAGACTTGACAAGTGCTGTTTGACCGTGTCGAGTACCCATGTAATAAACTGTAACTTGTTTGTGTTATGGGCATCAGACCACGGATATTAATACTTATATACTTATTTTGTAAAACATACTTCTTAGGTATGTGTAATAAGTAGGTATCTAAACACCTAGACTCCTGAATAAATATTTATTTATGGATCACACAAATGTTTGTCCCCGGTGGGAATCGAACCCACGACCTCGTAATCCGCAGTCGCACATTCTCTAAACTAGACCTTATAGGCAGTCAAAATAATGCGTCTCATCTTAGTGTCCTTTTCTCGAAATGTCCTTTCTCATAATGTCCTTTTCTCGAAATGTCCTTTCTCAAAAAGTCCTTTTCCCAAAATGTCCTTTTCTCGAAATGTCCTTTTCTCGAAATGTCCTTTCTCGAAATGTCCTTTCTCATAATGTCCTTTCTCAAAAATTCCTTTTCCCAAAATGTCATTTTCTCGAAATGTCCTTTTCGCGAAAAGAACATTTTAAGAAAAGGACATTTCGTGAAAAGGACATTATGAGATGAGACGAAATAATGGCAGGATGTCTCACAAATATAGCGTCGGAAGTCAGACTGTCGAACTCCTAGAAGATATAGTGTTCTACGAACCACAAGGAATTTTTATTATCTCTGTAAATATTTTCAAAATTTATCAAAACGCTTAAAACCACGCAGACAGGGCCTGATTTACCCATAAGCTAACTAAGCTAAAGCTTAGGGCGCCAGGATCAAGGGGGCGCCTGGCGTTGGGATCGGCGCTGGGTTGTGACTTACGTACGGTGCTCCCAAAAAGGAGCACACAAACCATCTAGCAATTGTTAACAGATTGTAACAACTCCTAACAACATATTTAAAATTGTTATGTAACATTTTTTAACACCAAAGCTTATAATATTTGGTAATTTAGTGAAAATACAAAGTGCGTTAAAATTAAATTCCTGCGCCCATCTCCCTAGCAGCGTGGTAGTAAATACGACAGCTCCACCCGTGTCGCGTTCAAGGCACCCAGGAACCAAAGTGAATAGGTATCCAGCTTTTTGGCCGGTAGAAGCATCAGAGCCGTCATTGACGGCAGCTGTTCTGAATTCACAATTTCAGGGCACAACTCTCTCCATCTCTGACAGTATAGGTATCCTTGGTGTTGACATCTCCAGTGACGTTCAGTTCCGAAGTGATTTGGAGAATAAGGCCAAGCTGGCGTCCAAGCCGCTCGGTGTGCTCAACAGGGCGCGGCGGTACTTTACTGCGGCGCAAACAGTGCTTCTGTTTAAGTTGCAAGTGCGGCCGCACATGGAGTAGGTGGCTATTTCTCCTGGTTGCTTAAATTTGATGGTCACACGCTTATATTTTCTAAACCGTATGAGTTAGAAAGAAATGTTTTAAAACGGTGGATAAAACAGCTATTAAGCTATAAAATACATGAAATTTGTTGCAATAGAAGTAAATATTCATACCAAAAATCAACACGGAAGGTCAAAATCGGGGTCATTTTTCGCATTCTACTCGTGTCACACTTCCCGATTCAGTTAAACATTAGGTTACTGCTTCACCAAATTTCCATAGATTTTGAAGTTACATACACTAAATTCACCGTAATAACATACACTACACACACAGTATTACAAAAAAAATCTTCTAACTATTATTTAGAACTTAAAACACAATATACGTCGGTCACACGAATGTAGGTACTTTAGATTTGCTTAATAAACGGTCGACTGTTGATCAAAACGACCGTGCCAATAGCAAAACTCAACTTAACTGAACGTTATTGGTTGAATGGCATCGCAAGAGTACGACGTGCATCTCCTGGCTCCATGAGAAAAAAAAATATCTGCAAATTTCTACATTTGACACTTAATTCGAGTACTTTTCGTGGGTGACTTTTTGTACATTGTATAATAGCTATTGAAGTCAGAGTCAATTCATCAAAAGCGCAACTAAATTGAAATATTTATGTAGTATTTGGTTTAAACCGTAACGGCTAAACTTTGTCGGAATTTGAAAAAAAGATGTAATTTCGTTACCTTCGTGTCACATCCTTCGTGGCGTTTTACCCACGAAGGTGAGTTTATGCCACGAAAGTGATCTTTGACTAGTTTCAGTAAGAGTGGTACTCGTTTAGATTCGTATTGTAGTATGTAGCGGAATGATAGCTAAACAAATAACTAGGTTTCTACAATCATGGCAAATGACAGAGCAATACCTATAACATTCCGTGTGATGCCCTTTTATAGGAGTAGAAATCCCACCGGACGTTATGCCATATCCAAACCACAGTCCATACCGTCTAAAACTCACATCGTACCTACTTACCCGTCTAGTGTTAGGCGCCGCCCCGGGTAAAACCTTAGAAAGATGTATCAGGGTAGATGTAGGCTATCACCGTTTGGGTGTGATCTTGCGTCTTTTGGGTTAGTTCAGGTGCAATTCCGCTTCTTGAGGCGTGCAGCATGCTAAGAACTTTCACGTCATGCCGTTGTTTTGGCTCTCGAGGCGTAGACCTGTGACCCTTCGAGCACCTTTGTGCGCTATTTAAACGAAGACACAACGGCCTTCGCATCCAAGTCACAAGGACAGATCCCGGGAAAGAGTCATGGCACTTAAAGCTTAATTAAGGCACTTAATACCTTATACTTATATCAACTTATATACATTAAGGTAATACTCGTCGAGTAAAACTCGCCGAGTTTTCCGGCGAAGCGGTTTTGTGACTACTCTAGAGAACAACTTGTAAACATGGCTAGGGAGTGAGACGGGTCTATAATTCTTCAGCAAGGTCGTGTCACCTTTTTTTAAAAACAGAGCCACCGCACTTCACTCCACGCTTTAGGTGTTTGTACCTGTTGGAGGACGGAATTAAAGAGACTCGTCAGCTCTTTCAGAACTGGAGTCCCGCCAACTTTAAGAAGCTCAGTCGTAACTCCGTCCTCTCCGGGGAATTTATTGGTTTTTAGTTGTTTGCGAGCCGCCCTGACCTCGCCCTGGTCAATATCCGGAATGTCTTCCTCTTCGGTATAGTGGCGCGTTAGTGGGGCTCTGTGGTCACAATCGCCAGGTCCCATCGGTTTTTTTTCCGTGATGCATATAGGTCTTTATAGAAGCTCTTAACTTCTTCGAGAATCTTGAACCTCGAGGTCACGGTTTTGCCACCCGCTGTTTTCAATTTGGTCAGACGGGGTCTTCCAAGCTGTTGCGCAAAGACTTTAGTACCCTAATTTTGTTCGATCGCTGCCTCGACGAAGTTGGTGTTATAACGTCTGAGGTCGCATCGTATCAGCTTTCGGATTTTGAAGTTTAATTCTCTCTGGTCTGACGAAGACGTATGCATAGATGGCGTTTGTCGTCTGATTCTCATGAGCTTGAGAGTCTCGGGCGAAAGCTTGGAACACCTATTTTTGCTTATTCCAGACAGAAACCTTCGGGAGACTTGTTGTAGCGTCCTGACTACAGTGTCGGCCTTATCGTGATCGATGCCAGTGGTTTCCAGCAGATCGAAACGATTTTGAAATTATAATTGAAACTTCTTAGCACACAAAGCTATTTGGAGCGCAGTAGGTCGGAGAGTAGGCTTCATCATCCAGGCCCTTTCGTCGCAGAAGTCTAAATTCAGAGATGCTCGGACGAGTTGGTGATCACTTCCGGTATTAAACTTGTTGATTACTGAGACATCTTTAAATATACACCTCTTGTCCGACATGATGAAGTCTATCTCGTTCCTTGTGACCTTGTCGAGGCTTCGCCAAGTCCACCTTCTATGGGGCTTCTTCTTAAAGAATGAGTTCATCAAGAAGAGCCCCTGAGCCTCAAGAAAGTTGATAAGCATACGCTCCCGGTCATTTCTACGCCCCACACCAAAGGGTCCGATTTTCGTTTCACGACGTTCTTGTACTCCCATTTTGGCATTGAAGTCCCCCATAACAACTTTGTAGTGAGTCTTGGCAGTACATTGTAATGCTTTCACCACGTCCTCGTACACAGTCTCAACTGCCTCGTCAGTGCTTCTCGAAGTCGGGGCATAGGTACACCTGAATCACCTTCAGGGAGTACCTGTTGGTTAGTCTCAGTATTACGTATGCTAACCGAGACGAAACACTGCTGATCTCCACAATGCTGCTAATGAGGTCCTTCTTCACCATAAAGCCGACACCGCCCTCGGAAGAATGTCTTCCATCACCTTCCCGAAAGTAGAATAGGTCACCCGAGGCAAGGGTTAGCGTGTTCTCCCCCTTTCTTCGGCCTCCGCACAACCCCAGTATGTGCTAGTTTATGCGACGCAGTTCTACCTCGAGTTCGGTGAGCCGATCGTCCAGCCGCAGAGTGCTTCCATTATAAGTAGCCAGGTACGGACAATCTCACACAACATTATCTATCTAGCTAGCCCAAATTAAGACAATATAAGCTTATGCTATGGGATCTAGATAACTGATCAATTGCTACTTTATGCCAAAGAGATGTACTGTGTTAAATGGTTCCAGAATAACTTTTCGTCATAAACATGTGTATAGGACCTGGTAATTGTTTTAAGTTAACTAACTGTTACCATATAACTGCCGAATGAACATATTAACTTATAATTAGTATTTAAATAATGATTAATAAGGTCTGTAAAGCTACTGCGTCACCTTCGTGGATCGTCGCGTCACCTACGTGGGATCTAATAATTCAAAACGTTATTCTTCCAAATCTGACTCACAATTTAACTTGTTGAGTTATATATGTTATTTATCTTACCGAACGCTTTGTGTTTGTTCATAAAAATAGTTGAAATAATCAGCATTTAAAATTTACCATGAAGGTGACGATGAGAAACGTAAAAAGTAGAAATAGCCAGGTACAGCTGCCACTGCTGGGCGGGGGCACCTGAATATCAGAATGAATTGAGTGAAGTCTTCCGTTCGACTCGGTGTAGAGGCGAGCCATGAGAGTGGTCAACGATCCCATGCTTGCAGGTGGTGTGGAACCTCTTCGCGACAGGAGAGACTTTGCCTCCCTGTGCGTGACCACCGGTACATCTGGTGGGCCGTATGCTTGTCTGCCACTTTGGTGGTATCAAAAAAGTGTGAGACGGTACTGTTGGGACGGTGAAACCGGTCATGAAGGAGTGGCTGGAAAGGCACCATCGCAGCCTCACCTACCGAATGTCACAGATACTTACTGGACACGAGTGCATCATTACGAGTAAGTATCTGCGGCGGAAGTTAACATCCGAGTGTCAGCACTACGGTGACTGCAGCGAGGATACGCTCAGCTTATGCACTGCACTGCAACCTCGTTGCGGGCCTGGGCGTAGATGTTCTCACGCTGGAGACCGTGGTGAGAGCCATGGTCTTCAATGGGAGAAAATAGGACGCCACTGTCTTTTTGGGAGCAAGTCACATTTGCGATAGAGGCAGCGGGAGAGGAACTCCCTCCCAAGTTCCGTAGTCGACGGCGGGTTCGTCGCACACTGCAATACACTCAGGGCTACCCGCCTCCATCACAGAGGGCCTGAAAACGAAGAGTTGTCATCTTGCCATTCTTACAGAAGCAGATCAGGAAGATGGCGTGACTCTTCACTCCTCAAAGAAATAGGATAGCACCTATTTCCCCTCACCGATACACCCGCATCTCCCCAAGAAATCAGATAAAACCCAAACCCACGGGAGAAACTGCGATGGCGTACAAAGTCTGTTTCGTAGACTTTGTCCGCCATCGCAGTTCCTCCCGTGGGTTTGGGTTTTATCTGATTTCTTGGGGGGATTCGGGTTTAGTCCAGTTTAGTCCAAATTGCCGGAAGTGATCAGTAATGTCCCATCATTATTTTTTGGACTGTTTGTTATGTAGCTTCACTTGTAACTATGTATGTAAGAAAATCTTGGAATGTTAATTTGACCCACTTCCCGTACTTCGATCAGACTGAAATTTTGCACACGCTCTGAGTTCTGATGACAATACATGACTAGCTAAAAAACGTCATTACAAATCCAATATGGCGGCCTCCCCAAAATGGCGGACTGGCTGTTTGAAATCCACCCCCATGATATGGGTATCGAATGAAAGGGTTTGCTGTTAGGAATACGAAAAAAATTGTGCACGTGACTTAAATCCAACATGGAGGACATCCAAGATGGCGGATTGGCTATTTGAAATGCACCCCCATGATATGAGTATTAAATAAAAGGGTTTGAAGCGTGTTTTTTAGTTTTTTAAACTATTTTACAGTTATTCTTTTATTTCGTGACAGTCAAGGAAAGTTTTTTGGAGGAAGAAATATATGTAATTACCGGAAAAACAACAGATCTCTTGTTTTATGTCGAAATGTCCGGATGGTAATCATCCGGACAAATCGAGCCGTTACATTCAGCCTACACCTAGGATTCAGCTTAGCTCTAGTACCTACCTTATTTCGTATTTCGTCTACCTAATTACTGACGATTTAATTAACCCCGCCGAAAACGAGAAGTGTTAATAGTTTGACTTGTGTATCTGTGTATGTGTGTGTCTGTCTGTGGCATCGTAGCAGCCCAACAGATGAGCCAACTTTTCGGTTTTCTATGCTCAAAAATCAATGTGCCGGGGCCATCCCCAGCACATCGGCTTTCGAGCCGTTCTTATCTGTAAATTTTGCATATCATCAGCTCACTTCCTGAGTTATGAAGGGATTTCACCAAGATTCACTGGTTCGATTTATCGGAAACTGGATGTACCGAGGTAGTCGAGGTACTGTTAGGTACTTTGACGGTATTTTTATCACGCTTTTACTGGCTGATGCATCAAGTAGTCTGCGGAATACCCAACTCCTCGGTAAACCATGGGTCATAAGTTCATAAGAAGTCTCAGGATCGGGTTTTATTTTATTCTCAAATTAACAAAGAATAGGAATAGGAACGTAGGATCAGCTTACGTAAAGTGTCTTTTGTAGGTAGGACTTGTAATTTAATTAGTTGCAGCTGGGGGCGCATATTCATAGCTAGCCTAGGCCGCGCAGAACCCTAAATCAGGCCCTGCACGCAGACATTATACGTTGTAAATAGTGTCCGACCGAAACTGGTTTTCCGGCCGAAACCGAAACCGAAACCGAACTTTCGGCCCCAGGGTCAGTTTCGGCCGAAACCGAAACCGAAACCGAAACTCACGTGTTCATATTGAAAAAAAAAAAACCAGCCAAGTGCGAGTCGGATTCCGCACAGAGGGTTCTGTTACAAAAAAATGGGCACAAAAATTACGTTTGTTGTATGTATGTATTATTTTTTCTGATTTTAGTAGGTATTTTTTGTTATCGGCATCAGAACAGGGTGAGGTGGTGGTGGCAGCGTATATTGACATCGCCAACACTTTCAGCACCTTGCCCTGGAGTTGCGTTTGGGAGGTGCTTATTTACCATGGAATGACTCCATACCTCCGTTGAATTGTCGGGGCCTATCTTTCCGAGAGGGCCATAACTTACCCGAGCGTCATTATGACGCTGGAGCGGGGCCATAGGCCTCTTCCTGTGAGCAGGTCATGCTCGTAAAAGAGGCGGTGGGGACTAAGCGGGAGAGAACTCTGTCACCCGAGTTCTACAGTCTGCGGCGGCGCCCCATACTATCAGCCTCCATGACCGGGGGCATGAGGACGGTGACGGGGCTGCTTACCGTCTTTACAGAAGCAGACCTTAGACGATAGCATGACGTGAGAGACTCATCCACGCCCCGCTCAAGAAGCGGGATAACAACTGAACAACCCCCCAAAGACGCGGCCGCAGTATGCATCATACTCGGGGCTCCCAACCGTAGGCTGTTAGGTAGGATACGCGTGGTTTTTAGTCGGTAGGACTACTGTACAGTAAAATTTAATATCTGGCACGGTTCCAGCGATACAACCTCGTGACTAATAGACAGACGGACGGCTAGGCCTCATGTTTCGTAAATAGGGTCCCGCTTTAACCCCTCCTTGTGTGAGTTAGAGTCGCACTTGGCCGGTTATTTTTTTCAATAGGTGCAGCAAGTTCCACAAAGTGCCATCAATCAACGGTATAAATCTTCTCAAGTGTTCAATTTAGAAATATCTCCACCTAAAGATGAGTTTCTTTCTTTTACGTGTGGAATTACTCATAGATGCTATTGCGAACTCCTACCGACTAAAACCACACAGTGCCCTGCTACTAGCTCTTGGCTGGATTTGATTACATTCTAGAAGTATAACTAAAACTGGACAACAGTGATCCGGACTAGCGCACGTAGGGTTCCGTGCAAGAAAATCAGCAAAAATCACGTATGTTGTTTGGGAGGCCCCCTTTAATATTATTAATTTGTCTATTTTTATTATTTGTATAGCGGCAACAGAAATACATAATCTGTAAAAATTTTAACTGTCTATTACTGTGCATGAGTTACAGCCTGCTGACAGACAGACAGACGACCAACGAAGTTAACGGAACCGACAAGAAAGGAGTAGGGTTATGTAATGTCCTAGATCACATTTTTAGGATTCCGTAAAAAATGTATTATTATAACTATTGATTGGAGGCCCTTTGTAAATCTGTAAATCTTCGGTTAGTAACATATTAACTGGTTGGGCTGACCCTAACCACGTCACAAGTAGAGCCAGGCACTCAAAATTCATGAACACGTGAGTTTCCGCCCGGCCGAAAGTTTCGGCCCATTTTGACCGAAACCGAAACTGGGGCCGAAACTCGATTTTTTGGCCGAAACTGGCCGAAACCGAAACCGAAACCGAAAGTTCGGTCGGTCACTAGTTGTAAACGATAACTGCAGTAAGGCCGAGGCCGCACTTGCGGTTACCGCAGCGGTTTCTAACCTCAAAATGTCAAACCATTGACTTGATTTCATTGATTTTGACATTTTGAGGTTAGAAACCGCCGCGGAAAAACGCAGATGCGGCCTCGCACTAAGCAATATTAGCTATGGTTAGTCTCTGGTAGAGTGACCTCTTCGTCATATTTAGATTTTACAAATTTTAAGTAACGCACGTTGCAAAGGCACGTTAAGTAGGTTGTCCCGATTCTAGTGGCATAGCAGACGTTAAGTCAAGTTGAAGATCTTTTTCTTTTACGTGAGGGAAAATCCTCATGGATGTTATGCCGGACTCCTACCGACTAAGAATCCTCACGTAACGCCCAACAGTCTAAGGTCGGGAGCCCAGGGTAAGCCCTCGGAAGGATGTCCCAGGACTCCCAACAGACCTACGGCTACCACTGCGGCGTCACCTAGGGAAGTTGAAGGTCTTATGGGCGGTTTGATATTATTGCTGGGTAAAAAAAAACCTAGCCAAGTGCGAATCGTACCCGCGCGCGTAGGGTTCCTTGCAAAGAATGACTTTTGTATGGGAACCCCCTTTTTTCTGTTTTTGTATTATGTTGTATTGAAGCGCTCGTGGCCTCGCAGACTCAGTGTTCCGTAAACGCTCACTGCAGTAAGCAACTTTCACCATGACCAGTCCTTGGATGGGTGACCATCTGTGTGACCATTTTGTGACATTTATTTGAGCGCTTCCGTGCTTCGGAAGGCACGTTAAGCCGTTGGTCCCGGTTGCCAGTAAAATGGCAGTCGTTAAGCTAAGTAGAAGGCTTTATTTCAACAGCAGGCAGTCACAACCTGCGCCTGTCTATTTAAACACGGCAATACGGCTCACCACCTATTACGTGGGACAAATTATACAAAGGTGAAATGTGGGCATATAATATGCCTCTGCCTACCCCTTCGGGGATAAAGGCGTGACCATATGTATGTATGTATGTGTCTATGTTGTAACGGCCACAGCAATACCTACATCATCTCTGAAAATTTCAGCTCTCTAGCTATCACGGTTCCTGAGATACAGCTTCGTGACAGACTAACAGCGAAGTCTCGATACTAAGACTCCCCTTTTTCCCCTTTGGGTGCGAAATTCTAAAAAGTATGTTCTACAATAGTTATATAACAGGGTAATAATAATAAAACACAGAAAAAGAATTAAATTTGTTATATTTATACTATAAAAATATATTCGTATTAAAACTATAATAGTTATATAAACATGATAAGCGATTATATGATCGTTGTATAATAAAAACAATATGTTATACACTTTTTTATAACTATGTACTTTATTCCTGTTTTCGAATATGTTTATTTCAGAAGATATAAAGAAAGACCTTACGGCTTGTAGTCTAAAAATTAGGAGAATCATCATACCTACAAAGTTATGAAAAACTGCTAATCTGTATTTTACAAATAATAGTTCAAAAAAGTTCTACGGCGCTAGTGTAGACAAAGGGTAATGGTTGACTATACTTTGTTAAAATTAGGTTGATAATTTTGACAGCTCACGCCTATGAAGTATCGGATTTGCTTATGTCAAGTATACTTCAAAAAATTATCGTAGCACATGACGAGTACCGCCCACTTATCGTAGTGAAGCGTCTTCCAACAATACCGCAGAATCGATCATAGACAAATAATTCGAATAAATCGAAATTAAGTATATTCATTTAAATGCAAGTAAAGTTAATAAGTATTTATTTACAATATTTATTTGTAATATGATTAACTTGGTATAATACAAACAATAATAATGCAATTATATTTACCTAATTACCTAAAATAATAAAAACAGTTTTTTTGTAACTATCGATTTAAAATTTTACGCAATCGATAATCGTATAGATTCATTAACGATTGGACACTATGGGGTGCCCTACTAAGAGCTGTCAAAATTATCATCCTAATTTTAACAGAGTATAGGTACTTGATGTAGATGAAAAACTGTCAATCTGTATTTTACAAATAATAGTTCAAAAAACTTCCAAAATGGCGCTAGTGTAGACAAAGGGTAATGGCTGACTAGACAACTTCTAAATCTTCAATAATACCAAAGATAATATATACCCTGCCCCCCACTGAGCAAGCTTCCCCACCCCCGACACACGCGGCACATAGTTTGAGGGTGTTTTGAGGGAACGTTTGTTTAACCTTAGTGGTCACACACACATTCAAGCTTTGTACAAACGGCGTGTTTTAGCCCCTCTCTATAAAATAGATTGCAGAGGGGCTTATGGCGAGACTTGTGTCTGTAGTCTGTAACTCAGTTGCATATATTACGTCACTAGGTCACGTGGATCATCTGTTCAAAGTTTGAAATAAAACTAAAATGACAACGTCAATCGGATTGAACTTTCACAGAGCGGCAGTCGGGTGAGACCGTGTCACGGCTTCTTGTTTAATGTAGTTAGGTGACAGAATTGAAAACGAATCATTTGTATGGAGATTCCGCAATGTGATATTTTAGTAAATTTGTGTTTGAAAATGCCGAATATATATGCGAAGTACATAAATGAAAAATAGTAAATAACTTTTAAAATTGTTTTAAGAGAAAACTTGTACCAGTAATATTTATGCCAAAAAATATTCACGAACTTTCACACAACGCTATCTAATCCCAAAGTAAGCTAGGAACGACCTGCTTGTGTTATGGGTATCAGACTACGGATATTAATACTTATTTACTATTAAATAGGTACATAGGTACAGCTTGGCAAGAAAGTCTCGAAACGGAACTTATATTTTGCAGGCTGGCTACATTGTCAAAAAGCTGCCAATAACGTCACATATGTCTGTCAGTCAATGACGTTACACAATTTGATTGGTGGGTTTTATTGACGGTTGTTGGCAACTGGGTACTGATTGGTGGTTTTTAGGGTTTCGTAGCCAAATGGCAAAAACGGAACCCTTATAGATTCGTCATGTCTGTCTGTCTGTCCGTCTGTCTGTCCGTCCGTGTGTCACAGCCACTTTTCTCCGAAACTATAAGGCCTATGCTATTGAAACTTGGTAGCTAGATGTATTCTATGAACAGCATTAAGATTCTTATATAAAACTAGAAAAAAAGCAGTAAATTTTGGGGGTCCCCATACTCAGAACTGAAACTCTAAATTTTTTTTTTCATCAAACCCATACGTGTGGGATATCTATAGATAGGTCTTCAAAAATACTATTGAGGTTTCGAACATAATTTTTTTGTAAAGTGAATAGTTTGCGCAAGAGACACTTCCAAAGTGGAAAAATGTGTGCCCCCCCCCCTCTAACTTCTAAACTAAGAGAATGATAAATCTAAAAAAAACTATATGATGTACATTGCCATAAAAACTACCAACGAAAATTAGTTTGAACGAGATAGAGCTGGTAGTTTTTTTTAAAACGTTATAAACCGCAATTTCCGGTTAGTGAAATCACTACCACTGCGAACGTGTTAAAACATCAGTCAAAGTTACAACGAACTGTAAGAACTTTATATTATGTTACTTGCTGCTATGAAACCCTTCATGGGCGAGTCCAACTCGCACTTGGCCGGTTTATTTATAACGGGTTGCCATATAAACAGCCCAGTGGCTCCTCCATTATTTTCTTCTCTTTTTTGCCAAGCTGTACTTATAATACATAGAAATACCAAGACTCTCGAGACAAACATTTGTGGATATTTTGTCTCCGGCGGGAATCGAACCCACGACCTCCGACGTAGTACAAATTCAAAAAAAAAGGTAAAATGTGGGCATATAATATGCCTCTGTTTACCCCTTCGGGGATAAAGGCGTGACCATATGTATGTGTAAATGTTGTAACGGCCACAACAATACCTACATCATCTGTGAAAATTTCAGCTCTTTAGCTATCACGGTTCATGAGATACAGCTTCGTGACAGACTGACAGAGAAGTCTCGGTGCTAAGATTCCCGTTTTTTCCCTTTGGGTGCGGAATCCTAAAAGTAAGTCTTAGTTATATAACAGGGTAATAAAACACAGAAAAATAATTAAATTTGTTATATTTATATTATAAAAATATATTCGTATTAAAACTATAATAGTTATATAAACATGATAAGCGATTATATGATCGTTGTATAATAAAAACAATATGTTATACACTTTTATATAACTATGTACTTTATTCCTATTTTCGAATATGTTTATTTCAGAAGATATAAAGAAAGACACTAGGGCTTGGAGTCTAAAAATTAGGAGAATCATCATACCTACAAAGTTATGAAAAACTGCCAATCTGTATTTTACAAATAATAGTTCAAAAAAGTTCTACGGCGCTAGTGTAGACAAAGGGTAATGGTTGACTATACTCTGTTAAAATTAGGTTGATAATTTTGACAGCTCACGCCTATGAAGTTTCGGATTTGTTTATGTTAAGTATACTTCAAAAAAATATCGTAGCACATAGACGAGTACCGCCCACTTATCGTAGTGAAGCGTCTTCCAACAATACCGCAGAATCGATCATAGACAAATAATTCGAATAAATCGAAATTAAGTATATTCATTTAAATGCAAGTAAAGTTAATAAGTATTTATTTACAATATTTATTTGTAATATGATTAGCTAGGTATAATACAAACAATAATAATGCAATTATATTTACCTAATTACCTAAAATAATAAAAACGGTTTTTTTGTAACTATCGATTTAAAATTTTACGCAATCGATAATCGTATAGATTCATTAACGATTGGACACTATGGGGTGCCCTACTAAGAGCTGTCAAAATTATCATCCTAATTTTAACAGAGTATAGACAACTAAATCTTCAATAATACCAAAGATAATATTTTACACACCTATAGACAACTCCCTGCCTCCCACTGAGCAAGCTTCCCCACCCCTGCCACAGCTGTCAGATAGTTGAAGGGTGTTGTGAGGGAACGTTTGCTTCACCATATTGACACACATTCAAGCTCTGTACAAACGTAGCATATTTCCAGTGTAGGTGATAAAATTAAAAAAGAATCATTTATTTGTATGGAGTTTCCGCACTGTGGTAATAGTTAATTATTGAAAATGCCAAATATATGCGAAGTATAAAATTAAGGCATACCTACTCAAGTCGATAAAATCGATAATCTTCTGAGAAAAGGTCAGGTCAAGAGTACCCTTAACCGAAGAGCATGTATTAAGACACTTATGAAAGTTGAAGAAGCGAAAGTTGTTTGCCAGGATCGTAGCAAGTGGAAAGTCATAGTCTCTGCCTACCCCGTTGGGAGACAGGCGTTACAAAAATGAAAAATATTAAATAACCTTCAAAATTGTTTTAAGAGGAAACGTGTACCAGTAATATTTATCCCAAAAAATATTCACGAACTTTCACACAACGCTATCTGATCCCAAAGTAAGCTAGGAACGACCTACTTGTGTTATGGGTATCAGACCACGGATATTAATACTTATATACTTTTAAATACATAGGTACAGCTTGGCAAAAAAGTCTCGAAACGGAACTAATATTTTGCAGGCTGGCTACATTGTCAAAAAGCTGCCAATAACGTCACATATGTCTGTCAGTCAATGACGTTATACAATTTGATTGGTGGGTTTTATTGACGGTTGTTGGCAACTGGGTACTGATTGGTGGTTTTTTTTAACGGGCTGCCATATGAACAGCACAGTGGCTCCTCCATTATTTTCTTCTCATTTTTGCCAAGCTGTACTTATAATACATAGAAATACCCAGACTCTCGAGACAAACGTTTGTGGATGTTTTGTCTCCGATGGAAATCGAACCCACGACCTCATGATCCGCAGTCGCACATCTCGACCTCTAGACCAACGAGTCAGTCAACTGTAAATAATACGTTTATTCACCCTAATGCTACTGTGGCGCCACCCTAATTTAATGCATTACAACGGACAGTTTTTCATACACAAGATCATTTTCCGTAATTCTACTCTCCATACACTAGAGGTTGTGGCGAGTGTTTTTTACTTGGAAGTGGGGGAAAGGGGAGGGGGGTTTACAGTAGAAAAGCGGAACCCGGACTTCGGATGCAACGCTCAGATGAGTAGAGGGTGAATAGATGATCAAGCGGTCAACGGTGAGTTATGGCTAGAATTGTTTTAGTAAATATTTGTGGACAACATCATCAAGCTCAAATTAAGCTAATATAAGCTTGTGCTATGGGGTCTAGACGACGATCATATATTTCTAAATACATACATATTATACATACAAAACACCCGAACTCCGAAACAACCATTAGCGGATCACACAAATGTTTGGTTGGACCCAAGAATCGAACCCAGGACCTCCAGCGCCGCAGGCGGTATCACTACCGACTACGCCACAGAGGTAGCCATGTTTTTGCACATAATTGTACACGTTTTAAGCTGAAGTTATCTATTTTAGCCCCTCTCTATAAAATAGAGTGCAGGGGGCTTATGGCGAGACTTCGTCTGTAGTCTGTGATTGTCTCATTAAACTACGTCACTAGGTCACGTGGATCATCTTTTCAAAGTTTGAAATAAAGACGCCGAGGCGCCGCGCTTCGTATCCACGGCAACGCCGTCAGTGTCAGTTAAGTGTAATATAGGATTGAACGTTCAAAATGAACGTTTTGAGAGGGGCAGTCGGGTGAGATTGTCTCACGGCTTCTTGTTTGTTATAGGTGAAACGAAAACTCTGTACCTTTAGCATAAAAATGTAGTGTTTTAAGTAATCAAAGGAGGACATCGAAAGTTGAAACAAGTAATATCTAAGCTTTATAAATACATAGAACTGCAAAATGCAATTTTTTATGTGCGTTAGGACCACGGGTGTACAGCACGGAATCGAGCTGCTCCTATACACAAAGATGGTACCTGCAGTGTACCTCAGTGTACCCTTAATGAAATCCGGTGTACTTCTTTTGATAAAAAAATATATGGTACAATTTGTACACCCGCCATTCTACAGTTAGGACTGCGGGTGTGCATTTTTCCCATCAGGAGATGCGTATTTTACATATGTTTTTTGTTGTAAATATGTGTACCTGCAGTGTACCTTAGTATACCATTAATGAAATTCAATTTACCTTCTCGGATAAAATATTATATAAATAAAAATCAATGCCACTTTTCGTTGTAATTTTATAACTCAAGAACGGGCTCTCTTATCCAAACCAAATTTTTAGGCTTTGTTCGGACTATTATGCAGATGGTTTATGTGAAGTTAGCACAAAATCGGTCGAGCGGTTCTACATTTATCACGCAAACGAAGTTGCGCGGGTCAGCTAGTATTATATAATTAAGTATGTACACCCGCCATTCTAAGTTTAGAACTGCGGGTGTACATTTTTTTTCTCGGCAAGCAGATGCATATTTAACTTTTTTTTTGTTTTTTTTATGCGTACCTACTGTGTACCTGCATATAAAAATATTAAATATAACTAACTAGCTGTTCCCCGCGGCTTCGACCGCGTAAAAGTCATAACCCTCCTTTTGCGCAGTCCGTTAAAAAGTAGCCTATGTCCTTTCCAAGGCCTCGAACTATCTCTGTACCAAATTTCATCTCAATTGATCCAGCTGTTTAGGCGTGAAAGCGTAACAGACAGACAAACAAACAGAGTAACTTTCGCATTTATAATATTAGTAGGGATATATTAGTAGGGATGTTGAAAATACGAGTAATAAATGTTGAGACAACGGGGTACCTGTACATACATTATTAGGCTAGAAAAACCTAACCCTCCTTCTTCGCAGACGGGTATATAATATACTTAAAGCATTTTATCAGCAACAGAGTGGTCTGAGCATGGAATTCTAAACTTCCAGAGATTGTCTGTATGTCTGTCTGTTACGCTTTCACGCCTAAACAGCTGGATCGATTGAGATGAAATTTGGTACAGAGATAGTTCGAGGCCCTGGGAAGGACATTTCCTACTTTATAACCGACTGAGCAAAACGAGGGTTATGATTTTACGTGATAACGACTTTTACGCGGTCGAAGCCGCGTGGTAACAGCTAGTTAGTTATATTTAATATTTTTATATGCAGGTACACAGTAGGTACGCATAAGAAAAACAAAAAAAAAGTTAAACATGCATTTGCTTGCCGAGAAAAAAAATGTACACCCGCAGTTCTAAACTTAGAATGGCGGGTGTACATACTTAATTTTATAATATTTTATCCGAGAAGGTAAATTGAATTTCATTAATGGTATACTAAGGTACACTGCAGGTACACATATTTACAACAAAAAACATATGTAAAATACGCATCTCCTGATGGGAAAAATGCACACCCGCAGTCCTAACTGTAGAATGGCGGGTGTACAAATTGTACCATATATTTTTTTATCAAAAGAAGTACACCGGATTTCATTAAGGGTACACTGAGGTACACTGCAGGTACCATCTTTGTGTAGAGGAGCAGCTCGATTCCGTGCTGTACACCCGTGGTCCTAACGCACATAATTTTTTAAAGTTAACATAATGTCGAATTTCGTAAGCCAATGTGCTTGTAGTCAATCATAAATAAAAACTATAGATACGTTATCAACACTGAAAATTGGCAACAAAAAAGTCAGGCATTTGCCTTACTTTATACATGCTACCATAGATAATTTCATAGAAATTATTTTTGAAATGTATAAGAAGATCTGCTGTTTTTGAAAGCCGTGATGTTTGTGCATAACGTGTCTAATTATAATACGTCGTTGCTTTTAGTAGATATTAAATGGCACTAATAAATATGTAAATAAAAGGAATATTTTCAAATTACAACTTAACTCACCCTGAAAACACAATTCACCGCCAGATCACAACTCACCTTTTGAACAATATTAGCCGGTAGATATATTATTCAAAAAAATTGAGCAAGATTAAATATTTAAAAATTAAAAAATCCTCGCCCTGTGTGGCGACGGGTAAGAGTACAAAATGTCGCCACCCCAATACATAACGAGGGTGTCGTAAAAGGCGACTAAGGGAAAACTTTAGCAAAAAGATCCATTGTGTACAGAAGGAAAACTTGAAATATAATCCCATTGTCAGTAAAATGACAATCGTTAAGCCAAGTTGAAGGCCTTATGGGCGGCTTGAAAAGTTTTAAGTGTGGGTCCACACAACCTGCGCCTAACACAATAGGCTCACCACCTATTACGTGGGACATAAAACTATAAGGTGAAATGTGGGCGTATACTATGCTTCTACCTACCCCTTTGGGGATAATGGCGTGACTATATGTAGGTATGTAGATATGTTAACTCACCCTCCATTTTTCAAAACTCACCGCCAATAATCGTACTCACAGCTAAATTATTATTTACAATTTTAAAATTATTTACACTTAAGATTTTTTTTTACGTAACGATATTTGTTGATGTGAGTTTGAGCCTTCGATAACTATTTACAATTTATTAATTAATTATACAAATAAAATTATAATACCAAATTATTGTGAAATGAAATTGCGCAGTGGAATTAAAATTAGAAAAAATGCTAATTATATTAACATTGGTTAATTGGAATAGGTCTTTTCTGATAGTCTTTCGGTATACTACGGGTCTTATAACATACGTAAAAATTTGAATTTTTTTACAAATAAAATCTTATCGGTTTTAAACAATCATAACCTTTTATCGATCCATTCACTGTAAAATGATTTAAGGGAAGTATCTTAAAGCTCTACATTCACCCTATATAATATTTATTAACATTTTCAGTCTTTTTATATACAGCCGAAGGCTATTATTCATCAAAGATTATCACTGCTACTAGATTACGATATAAAACTATACTGTAAGCGATATTCTACCACTGGTATGCCTCTTTCAAAAAGACCGGCTATTCTTCTCAAAATTTTCGAAAAGACTACATAGTCTTCTAACAAAATTATGTCTATCACAATTTTAACTCAATCTGACAGCTTCTGACCTTTCAGTCTCTTGGTCTACTCGCGGTCTTTTCGGTCTACTCGCGGTCTTTTCGGTCTACTGATGGTCTTTTAGTGACCTGAAACTACGTCATTCTTTCCTGTCTATGCTTAGGTATAAATGAGACTGTCATCAGGTCGTCTTCTTCTGGTAGAAGGCATCCTTCAGCTGGCTTGTTGCGGTAGAACAACCTGGGAATCGAACGGTAGTATATTAGTTTTAACATGCTGGTGGTACAATGTGTACGATTGGCAAAGGAGTTGAGTATACAGAGCAGTAAGGTTTGATTTGTTTCAGAAAATCTTTTATATGTTGTTATGAATAATACCCATTTAATATCAATAGCAAAATTAATAAAAATATACCTTCGTTTTTCTATACTAGTATTATAAAGAGGAAAGATTTGATCGTTTGTTTGCATCGAATAGGCTCGGAAACTACTCGACCGATTTGAAAAATTCTTCCACTGTTGGGAAGCTACATTCTTCCCGGTGAACAAAGGCTACATTTTATTCCCGTATTCCCACGGGAACGTGAACTACGCGGGTAAAACCGCGTGACATACGCTAGTAATAATATAAAAATAATTTTCAGAAAAAAATATCAATCCTATAGAGCGCCCCTGTATAACTCCTTTGCCAACTATACATCATTCATATAACATAATTCGTGCCAAGTAACATATCACCTCCACCAAAACAAAAGATTTTAAAGTCACATACATAAGGTATATAATCCCATGCCTTGCTCTTGGTTTATAAATTACGGAGTTATTGTATTAGGTAACAATTTTTTTAAAATCAACTTGAAAACCTACCTAGTTTTTTACAGTTTCAAAAAATATAAAAAAAATGCTTCATATAAAATTTAATTTATACGGAATTAAGAAAAATGGTTGGACTGAGCGTTGCCCTTTTAAGTAAACGTAACGAGTTCAAGTCCCGCCTGAATGAAGATGTATTTTCACTATAAATAATAATTTATACGAAAAAATATTTAACATTTAAAAAGATTACCCAACTTATTGGCAAAAAATATTTTAATTAAAAAACTACATTTAGACGACACCTAAAACCAGACATGCACAAAAATTCCAAAAAAAGACATGACAAAAATAAAGACATACACAAAACACACACATTACATACAAAATATATATCTACTACATACGTTACACGTTCAAAAGGGTAGACTTCCAAGAATCACGGCTCTTGCTGCGTTAAGAAGAGAAAAATAGAGTTAGGAGGGAGTTATAAGAGTACTGTGCAATGTTAAAATAAAGAAAACCGTATTAAAAAGCCCGAATTTTCATCTTGGACGCCATTTTAAAACAACACCTATATGAAACTTATTCAAATCTAATTCATAGTTTGGCAAAAAAAAACTATACTGTATTTATTTGGTCGTTAGACAAGACATAAGAAAACAGTTTAGTTCTCGAACTTTTTAACCGGGTGAGGCGAAAATGTATTGTGTTCGAACCTGCGTTTTCGGCGAACCGTGCCGACGCGTTAACCACTCACCACCGAAACCTACTCGGAACCAACCAAATTTCCCACCTTATTATACGTCTTGGGGCGACGAAGGCACCATCTACCGGCACTTTTTTAGAAAGTTACACGGCACGAATGTATAGAATTGCACCTATATTCATTCCATTTATGATGAAACCAGCCCGAACATTAAGATTATTTTTTGAAAAGCAATTAGTATGCTGACTGATCATAAATTTTAAATATAGAAAAAGATTTGGTTTCGAGCAGGATTCGAACCTGCGTCTTCGGCGAACCGTGACGACGCGTTAACCATTCCGCCACCGAAACCTACTCGGAACCAACCAAATTTTTCTTTTCCCATATTTAAAATTTATGATCAGTTAGCATACTAATTGCTTTTCAAAAAATAATCTTAATGTGTGTGTTTTTTAAAAATGTAAAAGTAAAATAAGACTAAGTAGGCATCTTCGTCATGCAGTCTATATTTAGATTAGTGTGAAAAGTAATACAAATTTAAAAAAGTAATAAAATGTTTTATTATAAAGTGAAAAAAGACAACTTGGCCCAGACGGGACTTGAACCCGCAACCTTTGCCTAATCCAGGGCAATGCTCTAACCAATTGAGCTACGGGAGCCGTTCTGATACAAGCTGAAATTCTTCACCTTATCGTAACCGCCATTTAAGAGTATGGCACAGAGCCATCTATCGAGCTACTTAGCAACTCTGATATCAATGAACGATATTGCAATCATTTAGTGCCATACTCTTAAATGGCGGTTACAATAAGGTGAAGAATTTCAGCTTGTATCAGTACGGCTCCCGTAGCTCAATTGGTTAGAGCATTGCCCTGGATTAGGCAAAGGTTGCGGGTTCAAGTCCCGTCTGGGCCAAGTTGTCTTTTTTCACTTTATAATAAAATATTATGAAAAAGTTAGCATACTAATTGCTTTAAATATTAAAAATTAATAAAATGTTGTTTATATTTTGTCTCACGGTCAAGTAAATACGGTATAAAGAATTAAGGCATCGCTAGTCGGTCGCTCGAACTCGGCCAAATAAGCATGCTGTTTCACTTCACTTCGTATAGTGAGAGCGAGAAACTGCGATAATGCATTCATTCAAAGGTCCTTTGGTAGGAAGGGTGTTATGAAAAAAGCACTTCATGCATCAACTTAGAATAAAGTTTTCTGAACTCTTTGAGAAATGAACTTTGTCGGAACGGACTTAGATTTTGAGTTTTTATACTCCTTTTATTGTTTATTTACACAAAAAGTTGTCTAAAAATTTGGCAGAATAATTGAATTGCTAATGGCCTCTATCTCTTTAATAGTTTTTTAATTCCCATTTTTTGAACGGTAGGTACAGACAAAGTTTATGATGAGGCAAAACAGTAGAATGTTTGACTTTGTATGTAGGGTATCAAACAGTTGAGTAAGCTCCCGAAGTTTGTATGGACAAATTAGCGACTAGCGCAACCTTAATTGCTTGAATTGGGTGCTCCCAATACCTCCAAAGTGCGGTGATGTTGTAGAAGAAATTATTATACTGCTCGTTCGCTCTAACTTTGCCGTTCGGCTCCATACTAAAGTCGAATTTTTGATTAGACGAAGTAAATTGACAGCAACTAATGTCACTTCTTCTTGTAGTGTTGCGTATTTTCTATGACGAAGTGACATTAGCTACTGTGAATTTACTTCGTATAATTAACAATTCGGGTATACGCCTCTACGCCAGCGGCAAAGTTAGAGCGAACGGGTAGTAAGTGAAATATTATTAGGCGGGGTAGTTCAATTTCAATTTAATTTATTTACTATCACAGGTACATAAACAATGTGTCTGTAAGTTTGTGTGTTTTTCAATATGTTTATTTCTATTTCACTCTCACTATGTATATCTCTCACTCTCTTTCTCTATAAATAGTGGACAGTTTAGCTGTGGCCTGCACACATGTTGTTTTTTTTTCTATCTCTCTTTCAAAAGGAGACAGATATTTGTAATTCTTTCTTTTCCAATCGCTGTATCTTTCTCCCTCACACATATACTCTCTCTCCCTCACTCTCTCTCTCTCTCTCTCTCTCTCTCTCTCTCTCTCTCTCTCTCTCTCTCTCTCTCTCTCTCTCTGCAGTATACTCACTTAGCTAGCGGCGACGCGCCACTCACGCTGGGGTCTATCCGCTCGTCCAGACCTCTTATGTACAGACACCGAGTCTATATCTTGACATACATACATACATTATGATCACGCCTTTTATCCCCGAAGGGGTAGGCAGAGGTCCTTACAATAGATGGGTTAGACATAATAAACACCTTACATAAGTGTCTCTTTCACACTATCTCTCTCTTTCTCTCCCTCTCTAGTGTATAGTCTAGCCGTAGACTGCGAAAGAGACTTTCAATGGATGAATTATATGAGCAAACCCAAAAGTTTTCTCCCTCTTTCACTCTTTATCTTTCTCTCTCTCCTTCTCTCTCTCTCTCTCTCTCTCTCGCTCTCTGTCTCTCTAGTAGATAGTGTAGCTGTAGACTGCTATAACACACTTTATATATGTAGAGTATCAACACCCATAAATGTTTTTTTCTATCTCTCTCTCTCCCTCTCCCTCTCTCTCTCTCTCTCTCCAGTATACTCACTTAGCCAGCGGCGAGGCGCCACTCTCGCTGGGGTCTATCCTCTCGTCCAGGCCTCTGTGTACCGACACCGAGTCCAGATCCTCTAGATGTATGGATTGAAGGTATTCGGGGGTCGTCAGCTGTTCCTTTGTGCGCTTTTTGAAACTGAAATTAAGAAAAAAAACGGTTAAGTGTGACGGCGCGTTGACAGTGGAACGAGAGTGACACCTGCCATTTGTAAGGTTTCGTTTGTAATTGCAATGAAGGTAGTTGAATAATGAACGAGTGGGGAATCAAAAAAAAAAATCAAAAATATATTTATTTCACATAGGCATTATACAGATGCGCTTGCAAAACGTCCAGAATACAAAACAAAAACTCTACCACCAGTTCACAACGCGACCCACCTGAGAAGAACTGGCAAGAAACTCAGCGGGTTGTTCTTTTTTTGCTCTATTTACAATTTTAAAGAATCTAAAAACTAGGCATTTTAACAATTTTTTTGAGAATCCAGCAGAGCAGGTCATTTCCAGGCTTCCTTATCCAACAAATAATCATTGATTGTACAGTAGCCCCTGCAGTTCAATTTACTTTTAACAGATCTTTTAAACTTATTAAGGGACATACTTTTAATTTCGTCTGGAAGCCTGTTGTAAAAGCGTATACAGTTACCCATGAAAGAATTGCTGGTTTTGTGCAATCTGCTATGAAAAACAGCAAGGTTATTTTTATTTCTAGTGTTGACATTGTGTCTATCACTTAACTTAGCGAAACTATGTAGATTTCTTTGTACATACATAAGGTTTTCAAAAATATATTGTGATGCTACAGTAAGAATATTAACCTCTTTGAATTTTTCGCGCAGAGAGACCCTTGGACCTAGTCTATATATAGCTCTTATGGCCCGCTTTTGTAAAATAAAAATTTTATTTATATCTGCAGCATTGCCCCACAGTAGAATACCATAAGACATTATACTGTGAAAGTAACTGAAATAAACTATTCTAGCCGTATCTACATCAGTCAAGTGCCTTATTTTTTGTACAGCAAATGCTGCTGAACTTAATCTACTAGCTAGTTTTACAATATGTGGACCCCATTGTAAACCAGCATCAACCGTTAACCCTAGGAATGTGGTTTGTTCCACAAGTTCCAACTCTCGACCATTAAGTTGAACATTGGTTTCTGACTGTGCTACATTAGGCAAGGTAAATTTAATACATTTAGTTTTATTATCATTTAGTTTAAGATTGTTAGTGTTAAACCAATGAACCACTTTCAAGATTGCGTTGTTGACATCGTCATAGTTATCTATTTGTCTTTTTACTTTGAAAATCAAAGAAGTATCATCTGCAAACAAAACAATCCTGTTGTTGTCCCCCACGTAAAAGGGTAAGTCATTAAAATATATAAGGAATAAAAATGGTCCGAGTATTGAACCCTGCGGGACGCCCATAGTAACTACAGATCCCTCTGAGCGTGCACCATTAACATCGACCCGCTGAATTCTATTGTTCAAATATGAAGTCAGAAGGTCGAGAGCCTTGTTTCTTATGCCATAATGGTGTAATTTCCTGATTAATGTTTCATGTTGGACGCAATCAAATGCCTTAGACAGATCACAAAACACACCAATTGCATCTTGTTTATCCTCCCAGGCGTCATAAATACATTTCAATAACTCTACACCAGCATCGGTAGTAGAACGTCCTTTAGTGAAGCCAAATTGTTTCTCATGAAATAATTTGTGACTGTTAAAAAAGATCAGCATCTGCTCTAGAAGAGAAAAGAAAATGATTATAAATACCGGCAACGCCATTTTGTGAGGCTCAGTCTTAAGCTAGACGTCAGTGGATAGAAACGTGAAAGTATATGGGCAATGGAGAATATTGTTATCGGTGGAACGGTGAGCATTTATGATCATAGTAAAGGCGGCCGCCTCAAACCTGCTTGTATGGGTTGCAAGCCCCAGACACTGTTGCAATGTTCTTCCTTGTGCCACGCGGTTATAGGTTTAGTAGTGTTTAATTAAGTAAGTGTACCGTGACATGTTCATAATGGTTATCTGATGATTGCTTTGTCCGTTACTCGCCCAAATACTCACGTGGCAAGCTTTGGCCGATCCTAACCTAACATAAGTGTGGAATCGCCTACAAGTGCGAGTCGGATTGCCGCACAGAGGGTTCCGTATTGTAAAGGAGTTCCTTTAAAATATATGTTTTTTTCTGTTTTTCAGTATTTGTTGTTATAGCGGCAACAGAACGACATCATGTGTGAAAATGTCAGCTCTTTAGCTATCACGGTTCCTGAGATACAGCCTCTTGACAGACAGGCAGACAGACGGCTAAGTTTCTTGCAACCTTAATCATCATCATCTTAAAAATGATTGCTTCAAAATTAGTTTAGCCTGTGAAAAGTTACAGTGCCACAGACAGACATACATATAGGTTTAAACAAAATTACAAGATTTAAAGTTTAATGGTTTTAGCTAGGCGTTGATCAGTGACTGACACTCACAATTAAAATGAAAGTAAAAACCGAGTCAAGTGAGTGAGTAATGTATTAAAAAAGATAATTTATGTAAGTACATACGTTTTGAGCATTAAACTGGAGCACACGACAGATACGGAACTCATCGCCATCGCCGCAGACGCCATCCACGGCTGGAAACAAAATTTATTGGAAATTAATTAGTATTTAATCAGCCATGGTAACACACACACACACACACACACCTTTTATCGCCTGTCATGTGTATCTCTCTATATCAAACACTCATACACATCCACACACACACACACAAACACATGCGCGCACAGTGAGATAAATACAGGGTGGAATTTTGTAATGCCACCTGAAGGGGAAGTACTCTTAATACTGTAGATAGAAAATTGTTCTCAAAGAAAACATTCCTTTATTTTTGAAAAGAAAGAAAACTGCATTTAATGTGTTCTAAAAATTCGCTTGCCGCACCCGGTAATCGAACTGACTAAAATCTGTAAAAGTTGCACCCTGTACTTTTATTGCATCGATCGTTAGGGTCAATTATAAGGATGACATCTCTCTAACAAACTTCATAAATTACATGTTGCAATTACAAAACACAATTGAAAGGAAAACAATGAAATCTTAAATTATTTTAATTATTTACGAAAAAAATGGTAAACTAACTAGGTAAATAATTGCTCGAAATGGGCTCTATTTTCTAAATTAATTTATTCTTCTAACGAATTCATTTCTAGTAACCTTTAATAACGCGTTGTGGTGAATGTTACAAATCGTATTCTGAACTTTAGCTCTCAATTCGTTTACATACTCATAAGATTTAATGTAAGTAAATTAGATTTTTTATATCCCCACAGAAAAAAAATCTAAAGGGGTGTGATCTGTTAGTTTACCATTTTTTGTAAATAATGAAAATAATTTAAGATTTTATTATTTTCCTTTCATTTAATTTATGAAGTTTGTTAGAGAGATTTCATCCTTATAATTGACTCTAACTATCGATGCAATAAAAGTACAGGGTGCAACTTTTACAGGTTTTAGTCAGTTCGATTACCGGGTGCGGCAAGCGAATTTTTAAAAATCAATGAATGCAGTTTTCTTTCTTTTCAAAAATTAAGGAATGTTTTCTTTGAGTAAAATTTTCTATCTACAGTATTAAGAGTATTTCCCCTTCAGGTGGCATTACAAAATTCCACCCTGTATACGCAAGATAAAGATGCCGCGCGTGAAACTTGTTACCCGTTCCCGCTTCCTATGGGAACATATTCGCGGGATTAAAAGTAGCCTATGTGTTATTCCAGCTTATTATCTATTCCTGTATCAAATTTCAGCTTAATCCGTTCAGCCGTTAGAGCGTGATTGAGTAACAAACATTCAAACATCTTTTTTTTTTTTTTTTTTTTTTTTTTTATTGACGGTTCACTAAACTGGACACACACTTTAGAGAGTCTTAAACTTAATAAAATAAAACATCTTACAATGTTTGTGTATGCCCTTCTCGAAGTGAACACTACATTCAGATATAACTAAAATATAAATAATAAATAACTTAACACTAGATACAAAGTTTGTTTATCAGTCTCCTTGCCACACAAACAAATTATAGCTTCCCTTTACGAGCATGTTGAAATGTACTTTTTCAATGAACCAACCGATGCGCCAAATATATCAATCTCATTACAAATTTTATTATAGCTAGAACACATACGATACAATGGAGCGTGCTGAGCATAATTTGTACGACACATGGGCAAACTAAAAGTTTCCACATTATGAATCCGGCTACCTGACCGTGGGACAACTAATTTTAATTTTTCGAGTACAGCAGGGTTGTCTATTTTCCCATGAATTAATTTGTGTAAATACAAGATATCTGCAGCCGTACGTCTTCGCTCTAGTGTGGCGAGTCCGAAATATTCCAGTTTTAAATCATAGGACGTCAAAATGTTGCACAAGTTATGCGCATACGACAGGTGATACAAAAACCGTTTCTGGATTCTCTCGAGTCGCGAAACGTGAACAGCATAGGACGGGTTCCATACTTGACAACAATATTCGAGAATTGCTCTTACGTAGCAATTGTAAAGTAAGATGGGAATGTCAGGGTCATTAAAAAACTTTGCCTGTCTTATTACAAACCCAGCCATGCGCGCTCCTCTGTTTACTATGTTATCAATGTGCTCAAGGAAATTCAACTTAGAGTCCATCACTACACCCAAATCACGTATGCTGCATACTTCCTGAATTTGATTGCTGGAAATGAAGTAAGCGGCGGATATTGGATCTAATTTTCTTGTGAATTTTATATGAAAACATTTGGAAGCATTTATACCCATACCATTAAATGAACACCATTTACTGACAATATCAATATCATTTTGAAGATGGCTTATATCATTCTGATCAGAGATAACTTGGTACAATTTAAGATCATCCGCAAACATTTCGTAGCCAGATGTTATTTCAGAGCACAAGTCATTTATGTAGACCAGGAAGAAGAGCGGCCCCAAGTGCGATCCCTGAGGCACACCGGACGGTACCGATCTCTCATCAGACTCGAACCCTCTGACTTTTACGAGCTGAGTTCTATTCATAAGATAGGATTCACACCATCTGATCAACGATCCACAGATTCCTGCGTGAGCCAGTTTCTGAACAAGTCTGCTATGATCCACCACATCGAACGCTTTAGAGAAATCGGTATATATAGCATGAACTTCGGTTTTGTCTTCCAATGCTTTATAGATATCTGTTACGTAATGTAAAAGGTTTGAAGTGGTTGACCTCCCCGGCAAGAATCCGTGTTGATTCGTATCAAAGTATGGCTTTAAGAAAAAGTAAAGTTTCTTTTGAACTATTTGCTCAAATACTTTACCCATAGCCGACAAGATTGAAATTGGTCTATAGTTTGATACCTCAGTTTGATCTCCCTTTTTATGGACCGGAGTAATGTGTGCAACTTTCCACTTTTGAGGAAAGATCCCACAGGAAAGTGACTTATTGTAGATATGATAAAGAGGCTCTACAAGTTGCTCAGAGCAGTTTTTCAGAAACACTGGTGGAATAGCATCAGGTCCCGGCCCCTTTCTAATACTTTGCGCCTTGAGAGAGTCTGATATTTCGAGTCTGGAAACATGGCAAAAACTTAGGGCCGCTGGGGGCGCAAATGCTCCCTCAATGTTTTCTGTACTTGCAGACTGTTTGTCTAGGTATATTGAGTGGAAATATTCAGAAAAAATGTCACTAAGGAAAGGTTGGGAATGTTCCTCCAACACACAAAGGGAGGATCCTCCGACCAGGCTAGGTGATCGCGCCTGGCGGGCCGAAGCCCAACGGTTGATGTTGGACTGTTGGTTATATCATTCATCATCGTGAGAATTCTGATATCGCGATTCAGGATGTATCTATACTTCGTTGCGAGAACTTTCATATCGCGATGCAGGACTTCAACTAATCTTCGCTATGTGGCGGTCGCCACACCTTATTTAATACTGTTCTTTTACCATTAATTTAAGGTAGGTACAGGTAATTAATGTACCTGTAACTGCAGCCCGTACATGGCGAGCGCGCCGCTGGCGAGCGGTATACCGAGCAGGTTGTAGACGCTCGCGAACACGAAGTTGAGCCGCACGTACCTGTAACTGCAGGCCGTACATGGCGAGCGCGCCGCTGGCGAGCGGTATACCGAGCAGGTTGTAGACGCTCGCGAACACGAAGTTGAGCCGCACGTACCTGTAACTGCAGGCCGTACATGGCGAGCGCGCCGCTGGCGAGCGGTATACCGAGCAGGTTGTAGACGCTCGCGAACACGAAGTTGAGCCGCACGTACCTGTAACTGCAGGCCGTACATGGCGAGCGCGCCGCTGGCGAGCGGTATACCGAGCAGGTTGTAGACGCTCGCGAACACGAAGTTGAGCCGCACGTACCTGTAACTGCAGGCCGTACATGGCGAGCGCGCCGCTGGCGAGCGGTATACCGAGCAGGTTGTAGACGCTCGCGAACACGAAGTTGAGCCGCACGTACCTGTAACTGCAGGCCGTACATGGCGAGCGCGCCGCTGGCGAGCGGTATACCGAGCAGGTTGTAGACGCTCGCGAACACGAAGTTGAGCCGCACGTACCTGTAACTGCAGGCCGTACATGGCGAGCGCGCCGCTGGCGAGCGGTATACCGAGCAGGTTGTAGACGCTCGCGAACACGAAGTTGAGCCGCACGTACCTGTAACTGCAGGCCGTACATGGCGAGCGCGCCGCTGGCGAGCGGTATACCGAGCAGGTTGTAGACGCTCGCGAACACGAAGTTGAGCCGCACGTACCTGTAACTGCAGGCCGTACATGGCGAGCGCGCCGCTGGCGAGCGGTATACCGAGCAGGTTGTAGACGCTCGCGAACACGAAGTTGAGCCGCACGTACCTGTAACTGCAGGCCGTACATGGCGAGCGCGCCGCTGGCGAGCGGTATACCGAGCAGGTTGTAGACGCTCGCGAACACGAAGTTGAGCCGCACGTACCTGTAACTGCAGGCCGTACATGGCGAGCGCGCCGCTGGCGAGCGGTATACCGAGCAGGTTGTAGACGCTCGCGAACACGAAGTTGAGCCGCACGTACCTGTAACTGCAGGCCGTACATGGCGAGCGCGCCGCTGGCGAGCGGTATACCGAGCAGGTTGTAGACGCTCGCGAACACGAAGTTGAGCCGCACGTACCTGTAACTGCAGGCCGTACATGGCGAGCGCGCCGCTGGCGAGCGGTATACCGAGCAGGTTGTAGACGCTCGCGAACACGAAGTTGAGCCGCACGTACCTGTAACTGCAGGCCGTACATGGCGAGCGCGCCGCTGGCGAGCGGTATACCGAGCAGGTTGTAGACGCTCGCGAACACGAAGTTGAGCCGCACGTACCTGTAACTGCAGGCCGTACATGGCGAGCGCGCCGCTGGCGAGCGGTATACCGAGCAGGTTGTAGACGCTCGCGAACACGAAGTTGAGCCGCACGTACCTGTAACTGCAGGCCGTACATGGCGAGCGCGCCGCTGGCGAGCGGTATACCGAGCAGGTTGTAGACGCTCGCGAACACGAAGTTGAGCCGCACGTACCTGTAACTGCAGGCCGTACATGGCGAGCGCGCCGCTGGCGAGCGGTATACCGAGCAGGTTGTAGACGCTCGCGAACACGAAGTTGAGCCGCACGCGCCGCACCGTCGTGCGCGACAGCTCCAGGCACGCCACCACGTCCAGCAGGTCGTTCTGTACAACATACAATATTATATTTAGGCTGGATTCGACCAAAATCGGAGTAAGATTATACTAGAGAAAACTTGTATTTATACTAAAGGTAAAGTGAAAGTGAAGCTACCATCAACAAATAACAAGCAAAACGTAACTATGGTAACCGTACTGAAGGAGTCTACTTCAGTATACCCCATAACCTAAACAAGTTGAACGTTGCATAAAAAAAAATGTAGTTAATTAAATTAATGTACATGAAATACAATGCATTCTATTTATTTCAGATATCATGTTTCATACTAATATTAACTCCTTATGACCTACATAATCGATATTCAAATAGAAATAATATACGTTTCATTTTTCAAAACGACCGGGTTCGATTACCGGACAGTGCAAGAGATTTTCTAAAAATCTAAGTATGCAGTTCTTATTTTCTCTAAAATCGATGACATGGTTCCTACGAACAGATCTTTGTATATCTTATATTTACAGACTTGCCCATACTAACCGTTCCGAATGTTACACCCGGTATAGTCCATTTCTAGCTAAGATTCTTAAGATATACAGCCTCGTATACGGATGGCGAAGTAATATGGTCCCATTTTACCGTTTGGGTAGGGAAATCTAAAAAGCCTAAACATCGTAAAATGCAGTATAATCGTCGAATTAACATCAGAGTAACCTTTCAGCACGAGGTACCACGCGACGTTTTATGAGGGGTCGCGGGACACAAGACGCTTTATGTTAAAATTAAACCCAAGAGCATGAGTAACAACTAACAATATCATGAATGTTCCAACCCCAAGTGTGGGGGGGGGGCATGGAGGTAAAGTACACTAAAATGATCATAGAGTGAAGGTCGTGGGGTATAAGACACTCACCTGCATCGCATGAACATGAGGAGTGAGATGGCGCGTTGGTCATAAGACACTAGCACGCAGTGTCAGTGGGGCACGTGGGGCACAAGACACTAGTATGAACATGAGGTGGGGTACAAGACACTAGTAAGATCATGAGGTGGGGCACAAGACACTAGCTCCTCCAAATGATGTCCTATTTAGTTTGGGGCACGTGGGGTACAAAACACTATCAAAGACCATAAAGTGGGGCACACTACACTTACCCGCATAAGCACCAGATCAGCGGCCTCCACAGCCACATCAGTACCGGCCGCTATGGCCACGCCGACATCCGCGTGGGCCAGAGCCGGCGAATCATTGACGCCGTCGCCCACCATGGCCACGCGATGGCCGGCCGCTTGTAGTTTGGCCACTTGGGCCACCTTGTGGGAGGGGAGGACCTCCGCGAATACTTGGCGGATGCCCACCTGGAAAGACACGATTATATGAACCGATCGAATAAAAGTCTACAGCAGTCGACCGCTGGACGTAGACCTCACCCAAATTACGCGCCAGTACAATAATTATACGCGAATATTAATTAAAATAGTGTAGCCATTGACGGCATATATCACTGAAATAATTTAAATGAATACTAGCTGATGCCCGCAGCTTCGCCCGCGAAAAAATTTCTTTCCGTGGAAACTTATTCCCGGGATAAAAAGTAGCCTATATGTTTTTCCAGACTATAATGTATCCCTGTACCAAATTTCAGCCAGATCTGTTCAACCGTTCGAGCGTGAAAGAGTAACAAACATCCACACTCACAATCTTTCGCATTAATTAGTAAGATTATTCATTCATTTTTCCTAGACGCGATTAAAGAAGTTTTACTTCAAAAAAGAAATTGAATTAGACTTAAGCCTTTGACTGTGTGTACTACGAATTTTTTATAGGCCATAGGCGAATAGGGTAGTAGAAAAATGTAAATTAATATTATCTTCAAAAGATAAAACACTAAATATACACATTAATCAAATGAACAATAATGAAGTCATTTTCAAATCATCAGTGTAATGTTGCATTTGGAGTTCCTCAAGGTAGTGTACTG
The DNA here is from genome assembly GCA_933228765.1 of Miltochrista miniata. Classification (NCBI taxonomy): domain Eukaryota; kingdom Metazoa; phylum Arthropoda; class Insecta; order Lepidoptera; family Erebidae; genus Miltochrista; species Miltochrista miniata. Next base: position 15,419,965 of record OW121777.1, read on the forward strand.
GGACCTCTTATTTTGTTTTATACATAAATAATATGCTTAAACACAAATCGATCATTTGCTGACAATAACACTATGACCATAACGTGTCGAAACGAATTATGATGAAAATAATATATCTACGTAAGCTAAGAGAATATTTACATCAAAAATAATATATACAGAGATCAAAAGTAATCACTGCCACCTAAGGACATCTGCAAAAAGTACTAGCGGAAGTCATACGGTTTCACCCACGTAGCTCCCTTTCCCGTGGGAATACGGGAATAAAATATAGCCTGTGTCACCCGGGGATAGTTTAGTTTGCTTTGTTGCTTTAGTTTTTTCAAATCGGTCCAGTAGTTTCGGAGCATATTCGATGCAAACAAACAATCAAATCTTTCCTCTTTATAATATTAGTATAGATCTCGTACAAACCTGTCTAGCAATGGCCACGGCAGTCTTCCTGTTGTCTCCCGTAAGGAGGCACACTTGGAGACCCATCTTCTTTAGGCAGTACACCGCTAGGTGAGCTTCCGGCTTAACTTCGTCCGCCACTCCGATTGTGCAGACTAGCTGGTCTGAGGAGGGTAGGCAGAATTATAGTATTAAATATGGATGGACTAGCTGATGCGCGCGGCTTCGCCCGCGTGAAATTTGGTCCCCGGTCCCGCTTCCCGTGGGAACATTTTCCCGGGATAAAAAGTAGCCTATGTGTTATTCCGGACTATACTCTATCCCTGTACCAAATTTCAGCCAGATCCATTCAGTCGTTAGAGCGTGATTAAGTAACAAACATCCAAACATCTAAACTTCCACCAAACATCTTCACAAACTTTCACATTTATAATATTAGTAGGAAGGATAGTAGGATAGTAGGATTTATTCTACTGTTACTTATAAATACTATACTACGGAAATTACGATTCTTTATTCATCTCCTTGTGGCGACAGAGCCCCGTGTGGCAACGGCAAAGAGTACAAAATGTCGCCACCTAAATTCACCCGGGGGTGTGTGTCGAGGCGACTAAGGAATCACTTTCGCAAAACAATCCATTGCGTAGAGAATCCGTTCCGTCTCTCTCTCTCTCTCTCTCTCCACTCACCATTGATGGCCGCCAGTATGGCAGTCCTGCCCAGCTCCTCGTCCTGCTGCATCGCCTCCTGCACCTGTCGCGGCACGTTCACTCCGTTCCGTCTCTCTCTCTCTCTCTCCACTCACCATTGATGGCCGCCAGTATGGCAGTCCTGCCCAGCTCCTCGTCCTGCTGCATCGCCTCCTGCACCTGTCGCGGCACGTTCACTCCGTTCCGTCTCTCTCTCTCTCTCTCTCTCTCTCTCTCTCTCTCTCTCTCTCTCTCTCCACTCACCATTGATGGCCGCCAGTATGGCAGTCCTGCCCAGCTCCTCGTCCTGCTGCATCGCCTCCTGCACCTGTCGCGGCACGTTCACTCCGTTCCGTCTCTCTCTCTCTCTCTCTCCACTCACCATTGATGGCCGCCAGTATGGCAGTCCTGCCCAGCTCCTCGTCCTGCTGCATCGCCTCCTGCACCTGTCGCGGCACGTTCACTCCGTTCCGTCTCTCTCTCTCTCTCTCCACTCACCATTGATGGCCGCCAGTATGGCAGTCCTGCCCAGCTCCTCGTCCTGCTGCATCGCCTCCTGCACCTGTCGCGGCACGTTCACTCCGTTCCGTCTCTCTCTCTCTCTCTCTCTCTCTCTCTCTCTCTCTCTCTCTCTCTCTCTCTCCACTCACCATTGATGGCCGCCAGTATGGCAGTCCTGCCCAGCTCCTCGTCCTGCTGCATCGCCTCCTGCACCTGTCGCGGCACGTTCACTCCGTTCCGTCTCTCTCTCTCTCTCTCCACTCACCATTGATGGCCGCCAGTATGGCAGTCCTGCCCAGCTCCTCGTCCTGCTGCATCGCCTCCTGCACCTGTCGCGGCACGTTCACTCCGTTCCGTCTCTCTCTCTCTCTCTCTCTCTCTCTCTCTCTCTCCACTCACCATTGATGGCCGCCAGTATGGCAGTCCTGCCCAGCTCCTCGTCCTGCTGCATCGCCTCCTGCACCTGTCGCGGCACGTTCACTCCGTTCCGTCTCTCTCTCTCTCTCTCTCTCTCTCTCTCTCTCCACTCACCATTGATGGCCGCCAGTATGGCAGTCCTGCCCAGCTCCTCGTCCTGCTGCATCGCCTCCTGCACCTGTCGCGGCACGTTCACTCCGTTCCGTCTCTCTCTCTCTCTCTCCACTCACCATTGATGGCCGCCAGTATGGCAGTCCTGCCCAGCTCCTCGTCCTGCTGCATCGCCTCCTGCACCTGTCGCGGCACGTTCACTCCGTTCCGTCTCTCTCTCTCTCTCTCTCTCTCTCTCTCTCTCCACTCACCATTGATGGCCGCCAGTATGGCAGTCCTGCCCAGCTCCTCGTCCTGCTGCATCGCCTCCTGCACCTGTCGCGGCACGTTCACTCCGTTCCGTCTCTCTCTCTCTCTCTCTCTCTCTCTCCACTCACCATTGATGGCCGCCAGTATGGCAGTCCTGCCCAGCTCCTCGTCCTGCTGCATCGCCTCCTGCACCTGTCGCGGCACGTTCACTCCGTTCCGTCTCTCTCTCTCTCTCTCTCTCTCTCTCTCTCTCCACTCACCATTGATGGCCGCCAGTATGGCAGTCCTGCCCAGCTCCTCGTCCTGCTGCATCGCCTCCTGCACCTGTCGCGGCACGTTCACTCCGTTCCGTCTCTCTCTCTCTCTCTCCACTCACCATTGATGGCCGCCAGTATGGCAGTCCTGCCCAGCTCCTCGTCCTGCTGCATCGCCTCCTGCACCTGTCGCGGCACGTTCACTCCGTTCCGTCTCTCTCTCTCTCTCTCTCTCTCTCTCTCTCTCTCTCTCTCTCTCTCTCTCTCTCTCTCTCTCCACTCACCATTGATGGCCGCCAGTATGGCAGTCCTGCCCAGCTCCTCGTCCTGCTGCATCGCCTCCTGCACCTGTCGCGGCACGTTCACTCCGTTCCGTCTCTCTCTCTCTCTCTCCACTCACCATTGATGGCCGCCAGTATGGCAGTCCTGCCCAGCTCCTCGTCCTGCTGCATCGCCTCCTGCACCTGTCGCGGCACGTTCACTCCGTTCCGTCTCTCTCTCTCTCTCTCTCTCTCTCTCTCTCTCTCTCTCCACTCACCATTGATGGCCGCCAGTATGGCAGTCCTGCCCAGCTCCTCGTCCTGCTGCATCGCCTCCTGCACCTGTCGCGGCACGTTCACTCCGTTCCGTCTCTCTCTCTCTCTCTCTCTCTCTCTCTCTCTCCACTCACCATTGATGGCCGCCAGTATGGCAGTCCTGCCCAGCTCCTCGTCCTGCTGCATCGCCTCCTGCACCTGTCGCGGCACGTTCACTCCGTTCCGTCTCTCTCTCTCTCTCTCCACTCACCATTGATGGCCGCCAGTATGGCAGTCCTGCCCAGCTCCTCGTCCTGCTGCATCGCCTCCTGCACCTGTCGCGGCACGTTCACTCCGTTCCGTCTCTCTCTCTCTCTCTCTCTCTCTCTCTCTCTCTCTCTCTCTCCACTCACCATTGATGGCCGCCAGTATGGCAGTCCTGCCCAGCTCCTCGTCCTGCTGCATCGCCTCCTGCACCTGTCGCGGCACGTTCACTCCGTTCCGTCTCTCTCTCTCTCTCTCCACTCACCATTGATGGCCGCCAGTATGGCAGTCCTGCCCAGCTCCTCGTCCTGCTGCATCGCCTCCTGCACCTGTCGCGGCACGTTCACTCCGTTCCGTCTCTCTCTCTCTCTCTCTCTCTCTCTCTCTCTCTCTCTCTCCACTCACCATTGATGGCCGCCAGTATGGCAGTCCTGCCCAGCTCCTCGTCCTGCTGCATCGCCTCCTGCACCTGTCGCGGCACGTTCACTCCGTTCCGTCTCTCTCTCTCTCTCTCTCTCTCTCTCTCTCTCCACTCACCATTGATGGCCGCCAGTATGGCAGTCCTGCCCAGCTCCTCGTCCTGCTGCATCGCCTCCTGCACCTGTCGCGGCACGTTCACTCCGTTCCGTCTCTCTCTCTCTCTCTCTCTCTCTCTCTCTCTCTCTCTCTCTCTCTCTCTCTCTCTCTCCACTCACCATTGATGGCCGCCAGTATGGCAGTCCTGCCTAGGGATTGCAATCCGGAAAACCGGATCCGGTGTTTGAATATTTTGGCCAAATTACCGTGCTGTAGCCAAATGTAGGTCCAGCGCAAGGAGCTTGTACTGCGTGTAAGTCATTTGAATGCCTTCTTCAGGGTGAAACTTACGGGGTACAAACAAAAAACTTACTAAAAGTCGAGAAATCTAGGAGATGAGCCGGAGGGCTCGCCGATATCCCAAGAACAAGATGAAATGAAAGCTTATATAAAATTCACATAGCTTGGAGTCATGCCATTTTTCCATATTTTCAACAGTTTTTGAACTACATATATCCGAAATGTAGAAATCAAAGTACTTCAACGTGTCGGTTTAAAAAAGCCTCTGAACAAAAGGAAGATTGTACGTTTGGTTTACACTTTAAATATAGTGTCAGGGAGGAATGATATTTAAAAAATAATGCCTGGGGTTAGAAATTTTTGATAGTCTGTCCCGCATTAACGATCAAGGTTGCTGAATGAGGAAAATATCACAGATATTGGTATTACTTATTTCTGAAACCTATCACTTATCAAAACTCCAGAAATCTGAGATTCCTAGAGCTATCCTTGTTGTAAAGATAAGTAGAAGAAATTTTTGCTTACATGGATGAAAGTTCTGATACCTACTAAGTTTTCTCACTATGAGATAGTCAAGGACGTTCGTCGACGACGACGACGTGAAGTTATTCCACGTGATGGTCGTTCGTCGACGACGACCACGATCACGCGGAATAACTTCATTTTCTATATTTCTGAACCGTGTAGTCCAAAATCATTGGAATTATGGAAAAGTGTTAAGAACCAAAGGTGTAAATTATTTTATAAGCTTTCATTTTATCTAAGCACCTTTTTGGCTACGACGCACTGATTTTGGAATAGTACTGAAAAACTTAAACTTGAGATCTTTGTCACACCCGCCTTCTTTCTTCGCCTCGCCTCCTAGATGTTGAGACTTTTAGTATGTTTTATTCTGATCACCCTGAATAAGTTACTTTACTGCTTAGGCAAAAAACAAGAAACTGTTTAGGTTCCCGCTCACGCACTCTACAACTGCTTTATTAACTGCATGGACTATTTACCTTTAAGTTTTTTTACCTATAAGTTTAAGATTTGAGTTTTAATCTCGGAAAATAAAAATTTACAGCTTTTTTTAAAAATAATTGTCTTTTCTTTTCTATAAAGTTGATTCCGTATATGGGTCTCGTTTTGATTGTACACTTCATTAACAGTTCATGTTGGAATAAAAACTGGAAATCCTGGTTAAACCAATCCGGCCGGATCCGGTCGGACCCGGCCGGATTTGTGAAATCCGGTACGAATCCGGCCGGATTCAAAATGCCACCGGATTGCAATCCCTAGTCCTGCCCAGCTCCTCGTCCTGCTGCATCGCCTCCTGCACCTGTCGCGGCACGTTCACTCCGTTCCGTCTCTCTCTCTCTCTCTCTCTCTCTCCACTCACCATTGATGGCCGCCAGTATGGCAGTCCTGCCCAGCTCCTCGTCCTGCTGCATCGCCTCCTGCACCTGTCGCGGCACGTTCACTCCGTTCCGTCTCTCTCTCTCTCTCTCTCTCTCTCCACTCACCATTGATGGCCGCCAGTATGGCAGTCCTGCCCAGCTCCTCGTCCTGCTGCATCGCCTCCTGCACCTGTCGCGGCACGTTCACTCCGTTCCGTCTCTCTCTCTCTCTCTCCACTCACCATTGATGGCCGCCAGTATGGCAGTCCTGCCCAGCTCCTCGTCCTGCTGCATCGCCTCCTGCACCTGTCGCGGCACGTTCACTCCGTTCCGTCTCTCTCTCTCTCTCTCCACTCACCATTGATGGCCGCCAGTATGGCAGTCCTGCCCAGCTCCTCGTCCTGCTGCATCGCCTCCTGCACCTGTCGCGGCACGTTCACTCCGTTCCGTCTCTCTCTCTCTCTCTCTCTCTCCACTCACCATTGATGGCCGCCAGTATGGCAGTCCTGCCCAGCTCCTCGTCCTGCTGCATCGCCTCCTGCACCTGTCGCGGCACGTTCACTCCGTTCCGTCTCTCTCTCTCTCTCTCTCTCTCTCTCTCTCTCCACTCACCATTGATGGCCGCCAGTATGGCAGTCCTGCCCAGCTCCTCGTCCTGCTGCATCGCCTCCTGCACCTGTCGCGGCACGTTCACTCCGTTCCGTCTCTCTCTCTCTCTCTCTCTCTCTCTCTCTCTCTCTCTCCACTCACCATTGATGGCCGCCAGTATGGCAGTCCTGCCCAGCTCCTCGTCCTGCTGCATCGCCTCCTGCACCTGTCGCGGCACGTTCACTCCGTTCCGTCTCTCTCTCTCTCTCTCTCTCTCTCTCCACTCACCATTGATGGCCGCCAGTATGGCAGTCCTGCCCAGCTCCTCGTCCTGCTGCATCGCCTCCTGCACCTGTCGCGGCACGTTCACTCCGTTCCGTCTCTCTCTCTCTCTCTCTCTCTCTCTCTCTCTCTCTCTCTCTCTCTCTCTCTCCACTCACCATTGATGGCCGCCAGTATGGCAGTCCTGCCCAGCTCCTCGTCCTGCTGCATCGCCTCCTGCACCTGTCGCGGCACGTTCACTCCGTTCCGTCTCTCTCTCTCTCTCTCTCCACTCACCATTGATGGCCGCCAGTATGGCAGTCCTGCCCAGCTCCTCGTCCTGCTGCATCGCCTCCTGCACCTGTCGCGGCACGTTCACTCCGTTCCGTCTCTCTCTCTCTCTCTCTCTCTCTCTCTCTCTCTCTCTCTCTCTCCACTCACCATTGATGGCCGCCAGTATGGCAGTCCTGCCCAGCTCCTCGTCCTGCTGCATCGCCTCCTGCACCTGTCGCGGCACGTTCACTCCGTTCCGTCTCTCTCTCTCTCTCTCTCCACTCACCATTGATGGCCGCCAGTATGGCAGTCCTGCCCAGCTCCTCGTCCTGCTGCATCGCCTCCTGCACCTGTCGCGGCACGTTCACTCCGTTCCGTCTCTCTCTCTCTCTCTCTCTCTCTCTCTCTCCACTCACCATTGATGGCCGCCAGTATGGCAGTCCTGCCCAGCTCCTCGTCCTGCTGCATCGCCTCCTGCACCTGTCGCGGCACGTTCACTCCGTTCCGTCTCTCTCTCTCTCTCTCTCTCTCTCTCTCTCTCTCTCTCCACTCACCATTGATGGCCGCCAGTATGGCAGTCCTGCCCAGCTCCTCGTCCTGCTGCATCGCCTCCTGCACCTGTCGCGGCACGTTCACTCCGTTCCGTCTCTCTCTCTCTCTCTCTCTCTCTCTCACTCACCATTGATGGCCGCCAGTATGGCAGTCCTGCCCAGCTCCTCGTCCTGCTGCATCGCTCCTGCACCTGTCGCGGCACGTTCACTCCGTTCCGTCTCTCTCTCTCTCTCTCCACTCACCATTGATGGCCGCCAGTAGGCAGTCCTGCCCAGCTCCTCGTCCTGCTGCATCGCCTCCTGCACCTGTCGCGGCACGTTCACTCCGTTCCGTCTCTCTCTCTCTCTCTCTCCACTCACCATTGATGGCCGCCAGTATGGCAGTCCTGCCCAGCTCCTCGTCTGCTGCATCGCCTCCTGCACCTGTCGCGGCACGTTCACTCCGTTCCGTCTCTCTCTCTCTCTCTCTCTCTCTCTCTCTCTCTCTCTCCACTCACCATTGATGGTCCGCCAGTATGGCAGTCCTGCCCAGCTCCTCGTCCTGCTGCATCGCCTCCTGCACCTGTCGCGGCACGTTCACTCCGTTCCGTCTCTCTCTCTCTCTCTCTCTCTCTCTCTCTCTCTCTCCACTCACCATTGATGGCCGCCAGTATGGCAGTCCTGCCCAGCTCCTCGTCCTGCTGCATCGCCTCCTGCACCTGTCGCGGCACGTTCACTCCGTTCCGTCTCTCTCTCTCTCTCTCTCTCTCTCTCTCTCCACTCACCATTGATGGCCGCCAGTATGGCAGTCCTGCCCAGCTCCTCGTCCTGCTGCATCGCCTCCTGCACCTGTCGCGGCACGTTCACTCCGTTCCGTCTCTCTCTCTCTCTCTCTCTCTCTCTCCACTCACCATTGATGGCCGCCAGTATGGCAGTCCTGCCCAGCTCCTCGTCCTGCTGCATCGCCTCCTGCACCTGTCGCGGCACGTTCACTCCGTTCCGTCTCTCTCTCTCTCTCTCTCTCTCTCTCTCTCCACTCACCATTGATGGCCGCCAGTATGGCAGTCCTGCCCAGCTCCTCGTCCTGCTGCATCGCCTCCTGCACCTGTCGCGGCACGTTCACTCCGTTCCGTCTCTCTCTCTCTCTCTCTCTCTCTCTCTCTCTCCACTCACCATTGATGGCCGCCAGTATGGCAGTCCTGCCCAGCTCCTCGTCCTGCTGCATCGCCTCCTGCACCTGTCGCGGCACGTTCACTCCGTTCCGTCCTCTCTCTCTCTCTCTCTCTCTCTCTCTCTCCACTCACCATTGATGGCCGCCAGTATGGCAGTCCTGCCCAGCTCCTCGTCCTGCTGCATCGCCTCCTGCACCTGTCGCGGCACGTTCACTCCGTTCCGTCTCTCTCTCTCTCTCTCTCTCTCTCTCTCTCTCTCCACTCACCATTGATGGCCGCCAGTATGGCAGTCCTGCCCAGCTCCTCGTCCTGCTGCATCGCCTCCTGCACCTGTCGCGGCACGTTCACCTCCGTTCCGTCTCTCTCTCTCTCTCTCTCTCTCTCTCTCTCTCCACTCACCATTGATGGCCGCCAGTATGGCAGTCCTGCCCAGCTCCTCGTCCTGCTGCATCGCCTCCTGCACCTGTCGCGGCACGTTCACTCCGTTCCGTCTCTCTCTCTCTCTCTCTCTCTCTCTCTCTCTCTCTCTCCACTCACCATTGATGGCCGCCAGTATGGCAGTCCTGCCCAGCTCCTCGTCCTGCTGCATCGCCTCCTGCACCTGTCGCGGCACGTTCACTCCGTTCGTCTCTCTCTCTCTCTCTCTCTCTCTCTCTCTCTCCACTCACCATTGATGGCCGCCAGTATGGCAGTCCTGCCCAGCTCCTCGTCCTGCTGCATCGCCTCCTGCACCTGTCGCGGCACGTTCACTCCGTTCCGTCTCTCTCTCTCTCTCTCTCTCTCTCTCTCTCTCTCTCTCTCTCTCACTCACCATTGATGGCCGCCAGTATGGCAGTCCTGCCCAGCTCCTCGTCCTGCTGCATCGCCTCCTGCACCTGTCGCGGCACGTTCACTCCGTTCCGTCTCTCTCTCTCTCTCTCCACTCACCATTGATGGCCGCCAGTATGGCAGTCCTGCCCAGCTCCTCGTCCTGCTGCATCGCCTCCTGCACCTGTCGCGGCACGTTCACTCCGTTCCGTCTCTCTCTCTCTCTCTCTCTCTCTCTCCACTCACCATTGATGGCCGCCAGTATGGCAGTCCTGCCCAGCTCCTCGTCCTGCTGCATCGCCTCCTGCACCTGTCGCGGCACGTTCACTCCGTTCCGTCTCTCTCTCTCTCTCTCTCTCTCTCTCTCTCTCTCTCTCTCTCTCTCTCCACTCACCATTGATGGCCGCCAGTATGGCAGTCCTGCCCAGCTCCTCGTCCTGCTGCATCGCCTCCTGCACCTGTCGCGGCACGTTCACTCCGTTCCGTCTCTCTCTCTCTCTCTCTCTCTCTCTCTCTCTCCACTCACCATTGATGGCCGCCAGTATGGCAGTCCTGCCCAGCTCCTCGTCCTGCTGCATCGCCTCCTGCACCTGTCGCGGCACGTTCACTCCGTTCCGTCTCTCTCTCTCTCTCTCCACTCCACCATTGATGGCCGCCAGTATGGCAGTCCTGCCCAGCTCCTCGTCCTGCTGCATCGCCTCCTGCACCTGTCGCGGCACGTTCACTCCGTTCCGTCTCTCTCTCTCTCTCTCCACTCACCATTGATGGCCGCCAGTATGGCAGTCCTGCCCAGCTCCTCGTCCTGCTGCATCGCCTCCTGCACCTGTCGCGGCACGTTCACTCCGTTCCGTCTCTCTCTCTCTCTCTCTCTCTCTCTCTCTCTCCACTCACCATTGATGGCCGCCAGTATGGCAGTCCTGCCCAGCTCCTCGTCCTGCTGCATCGCCTCCTGCACCTGTCGCCGGCACGTTCACCTCCGTTCCGTCTCTCTCTCTCTCTCTCTCTCTCTCTCTCTCTCTCTCTCTCCACTCACCATTGATGGCCGCCAGTATGGCAGTCCTGCCCAGCTCCTCGTCCTGCTGCATCGCCTCCTGCACCTGTCGCGGCACGTTCACTCCGTTCCGTCTCTCTCTCTCTCTCTCTCTCTCTCTCTCTCTCCACTCACCATTGATGGCCGCCAGTATGGCAGTCCTACCCAGCTCCTCGTCCTGCTGCATCGCCTCCTGCACCTGTCGCGGCACGTTCACTCCGTTGCGGGACATCCACTCTCTGTTGCCTATGAGGTCCTGCTGCATCGCCTCCTGCACCTGTCGCGGCACGTTCACTCCGTTCCGTCTTTCTCTCCCTCTCTCTCTCTCTCTCTCCACTCACCATTGATGGCCGCCAGTATGGCAGTCCTGCCCAGCTCCTCGTCTTGCTGCATCGCCTCCTGCACCTGTCGCGGCACGTTCACTCCGTTGCGGGACATCCATTCTCTGTTCCCTATGAGGACTACTTGCTCTATGTCCTGTAACAAGTACGTCAAATATTTAAGTAAATAATAAATGTGAATGACCTCACACAACATCATCTAGCCCAAAACAAGCTATGAAAAGCTCGTGCTTCGGAGTCTAGACCACTTGAACGGGGATCTTCTTATACTGGTTCGTCTGCCCCAGTTGATTGAATGAAACACTAGACTGACTTATTAAACTTGTATTCAAACAAAACCCTTGTTTGCTTATATAGTATTACAATTTACCAAAGTACTAATGTTCCTTTCGCTCATCTATATTAACAAATCGGCCACTGGTATGTAATGTACAAGATCGAGATTATAGTGCGATGTAGAATTATCGACAGCGCCATCTATTGAGGTAGGTGCACAACTTACGCCACAAACATACCGCCCACCAAGGACATAATGGCAAATGTCCTTAACATACACTGGGCCGCCCACCATGCAACATAGTAAGCATTCATAAATTGTTTATCAAAATTGACGTAAGTACATAAACTTTAACTTTCCAACTTTAAAAGAATTACTTTAAATACAAAAATTGCTCATAAGCTACACATTTCTTATATCTATGTTACATAACGAACCTTATCCAAAGATAGATAGGTAAACAAAACAAAGGAAAAAACTCAACTTATGCTAAATTAAAATCTTATTCTACTTAGGTATATATTATATTTTTACTATTTAAAAACAAAATTCATTTGAAATATGCCTTTTTTTATTCAGAATTTACTAGGTACAACGGGTTTTGATACAACCTGTGACCAATATACCCAAGATGCAGATGAATAGACGACCTCCGTCGAGTAGGATGGCTGTTTAGCCAGGCGAGTACTACTCCAGAGACCGTCCACGAGCGCAAACTCTCAAACGCAATTTTAAGCACGTTAGCTGCCTCTGCCGTCACCCTGAACAATAGAACAACATCGCCAAACTTTAAGCTACTACTTATTGAAATTTGTTTCATGAATACAACTAGCGTCACGTGTATGATACCCTTAAGGCTCCGCACTCTTAGGTACACTTCTGCTAGGTAGGACGCATTAGATGTAAGATAGTCGGATATTGTGTGACAGTGAGACCTTAGAAAACTAATACTAGCCGGCGCAGGTAAGTCTCGACGGTAAGTAACCCATTCATCTATTAAATTGTTTGATATCTCTTCGACCCAACCGACACTTGCCACCCAAAGCTTCTCTATTAGATACCTTATTTTAATTATGCTGGGTGTCAGCCATCGGGATGCGTCGGAGAACCTTGATACGTAGAATATAATTTTCTTCTTTGTTACAGGTGTAGCCGAAACAGACAGCTTAACCAAGTACCCGAAGGCATCATCCTGTAAGTCCCAGGTAAGTCCTACTTTCATTATATTTTCCCTTATTATTTTTAGCTTTTCCGTAACCCTTATCTTTTCACTTATTTTATCCACTAACTGTGTACTATTACTACTCCAATATGTTAATTGGAATTTCCCCTTCGATTGGACTGTATTTATCTTAAAATGAAACTCGTAAGCATGATCTATATTTTCAGCACTAAACATAAGAATATAGGCATACATGCAAAACTTATTAAAAATGCTATCCGCTATTCCGAATTCGTTTCTGCTACATTCATCATTGGCAACTTGATGAAGAGTCCGCACTGACCAGTACGGTGCTGCAACCGTCCCAAGGGTCACCGTGGTTAGATCCCATTCACTTATTTCAACCAATAATGGTTTATCCCTCCACGAAATAAGCTGAAACGGGGAGATTCTATGATCTACTAACACTTGCCGGTACCTCTTAGCCAGAACTGCCACTAGAAAAATGGGATTAATTTTCCAACCCATTACTATGCGACAATCAACCTGCACTATTGGCTCTACCAATAAAAGGTTATTTAATGAGAACACACTTGTCCCTTTGCAGGATGCATCAAAGACAACACAAACTGCAGTAGCGACTCTGTCCTCCCTGATCCTAGTATAACCAGGTAGGTTTATAGCTACCTTATGATTAAAATTATAATTTGTAATATTATCAAAACCTAAATTAAACTCTAATCTTTTCGCAGCCATTGGCTTTGATTCCCCATACTGAATCATCAAGTTAGGGTCACGAAATGGCAACCCCACAACATACCGGCCACTTTCGTTCCGTGCTGTAGTGCTTGTGATTAATTCTTCACATTTGCTTTTCTCATCTGCGAACAACGTTTTCCCTTCACAAGGTTCTCCCACTATGCATGCATGCATGACTGTGATGTGGGAGTAAATCATTGAGTAATTATCGACCTCACAGACTCCTGAAATGATCCACCCAAAGGCAGTATTTTGTGCTAACAGGGTTCCGTTCGCATTCTTTTTCATACCTTCGTGGATGATTTGGCTGAATACCTCAGCACCTAACAAAATATCTATTTTATTAGGCCTGTGATACTCGGGATCAGCCAATTCATCCTTAGTCAGATCCGCCCATTCTATCCGAGTTACTTTCGTAACTGGAAGAAGTGTGGTAACTGACTCTAATACGAAGGCACTAATTTCAAACCGTAACCCTGGATTGAATCTTGAGCTTATGCTTAAAGTGACAGTGGTATTGGAGATTATACTCTTGTCACCTCCGATACCTACAATGGTGTTTTTAGATGCAATCTTTTGAAGCCCCAAATTATTGACTACACTTTCAGAAATAAAGGACCCCTGCGATCCCTGATCCAATAAGGCTCTCAATGACCGATAAGTGCCGTCTTTTGACTTAGCTTGCACCACAGCTGTAGTCAATAAAACAGTCTTACTACTATTACCTGTAGAAAGACAAGACACTAGAGGGTTCTTAGATACTTCCACTTCTGGGTTGTCCTCGTTGCTTCTAGCAACCACATGCTCTTTTATCGAACTGACTTCAGTCGACGACGAGTCCTGTGGAAGAGAATTGAAGACTTGAGACCCAGAAATACCGCTGGGGTGTAGGATTGAGTGGTGACGACGCTGGCACACCTGGCAACGGACAATATTGTTACACTGTTTGGCCGAGTGGTTGCTATTCAAACAGAGGAAACATAATTTTTTATCCATGACAAAATTACGGCGCGTGTCATTGGATTGCTTACAAAACTGTTTGCAAGTAGTTATTCTATGAGGTCCTGAACAATACGCACATGAAGCACCCGAATTTTCTCTAACAATATGAAAAGACTTAGAGATCCTTTTTTCAGCAGGCTTCTCACTGTCTCCTAAATTTTCTAAGCCTCGATAACGGCTTACTAAAAATTCTGAAAATTGATTAAAGGTCGGTAATTCGTCAGTTGAATCTGACGACACCTTTAATTCCCAAGCCTTTCGTGTGTCCTTATCTAATTTGGCACTGATAACGTGGATGATCAGGATGTCCCAAGATGATACATTCACTCCAAGATTGTTGATGGCCTCCAAACAGTCAGAGGTCGTACCTACAAGATTTTTTATCTCAGCAGCCGACTCAGATAACAAACCTTTTTGATTTAGCAACCTTCTTAAGATTGCGTTAGCTAAAAATCGCTTATTGTTATAGGTTTCATCTAACTTAGCCCACGCAGTCCTATAGCTATCTGCCGTTATTTTAAAGTTTCTTAGTAACTGTTCAGCCTCACCAGACAAATGCCCTCTTAAATAATAGAACCTTTGTGCATCGTCCAGAGACTTGTTTTCATGAACCAGTCCTAAGAACAAGTCCCTGAACGTCTGCCATTCTGTATATTGGCCAGAGAATTTTGGTATTTTTATTTCTGGTAACTTTACCCGAGTTTTCGGTTGTTCTGAGACAGCAGAGGCAGAAGAAACATTAATTTTAGCGCTTACTTCAGCAGTTTGTAACTTATATAACAATTCCTTAAGTGACGTTTTAAACTGTACATAAAGGTCTTCAACTTCATCATACACGCCGTTTTTCTCATAATCTGAGGCCTTTAGTTCTACTCTATTCACTTGAGAAATTATTTTAGTATGGGTGTCTGAGAACGAGTGCCATTGTTGTTCCAAAGTTTCAAGCCTAGTTTCAATATATGGCAGCGTCAACCTGTCTTTAGGCGACTTTTTAAAATTAGTTTTAGCCTTTAAAATCCTAGTCTTAACGTCCTCTTGCAAGCTACTTAATGTTTCCATTGTAAATCTTAATAATAAAATCAATAACAAAACAATCGTAGAATGGAAATATGTACCTATACAAGCACCTTAAATACTATCTAATTAATTCCTTAAGTCGATACCAAAATTATGAACGACAAACTCAGGACTTTTCAATAACAAAAATTACGAAAAAAGGCTAACTAGGTATATAAGTTGACAATACTATTGTCAAACCAAAATAAAAAACTCAAGACTTGTTATTACACTTTAGTAGCTAAATCAATATTCATAAAAATTCAAAGTCCTCAAAAATCCTTAAAATTTTACAAGTGTTTGACATAGAATTCTGAGGGAAATCCGGCGTGGATTCCCCGTCTCAACCACTTTTAACTTAAAACTATTACAAGTCCTAACTACTAGATATTGTTTACTATGAAACTGTTTTAAAAATATTAAAGTCCAAATTATTTACTTCACTGCAGCAAAACACTTTCTCCTAAACTTTGATGATAACAAAATGTACTCACGTTTGTTCACAGCACTCACTGATACTTGTCCGCTTCGTTCGTCTATCAGCTGACCACTTGCGCCTGCCTGTATCTTCACTGCAATCAGCGCCTGCCTGTATGTTCGCTGCAATCAGCGCCTGCCGTAGTTCCGCTGCAACCAGCGCCCGCCTTCCGGATGCACCACCGGATGACCGCTGTTCTTGCCAGAAGACTCGACGGCTGCCCACACACACACAGTGACGACACCGCCAATACCACACGCACCTTGTATGGTATAGCGCCTCGCCTAGTGTGTAGGCTGTACTCTGGATAGCGATCCACTACCCAGTAATCCTAACCGGGGCTGGTGGTATAATCCCGTACCACACCGAAGACTCCGACGAGAAAGGACCAAAATGAACGGGGATCTTCTTATACTGGTTCGTCTGCCCCAGTTGATTGAATGAAACACTAGACTGACTTATTAAACTTGTATTCAAACAAAACCCTTGTTTGCTTATATAGTATTACAATTTACCAAAGTACTAATGTTCCTTTCGCTCATCTATATTAACAAATCGGCCACTGGTATGTAATGTACAAGATCGAGATTATAGTGCGATGTAGAATTATCGACAGCGCCATCTATTGAGGTAGGTGCACAACTTACGCCTCAAACACCACTGATAGACATACAATATTCTAAATACATACATATTATACATAAAAAACACTCAAACTCCGAAACAAATATTTGTAGACCACACAAAGAATCGAACACAGGACCTCCAGCGCGGCAGGCGGTTACACTACCGACTGCGCCACAGGGGCAGTAATTTATAAAACACGAAAAAGATAAACAATTACGTATATTTTGACAAAACTTAACACTAAGAATCACCCTGTACGGCTTTATCAGTGATCCAAAGTTTTCTATCTTCGTCGCGTGTTTAATATTGTCACTTCGTCTCGCTCACACAGAAAGACGGCAACAAGGACTGGACGCGATTTTATTTTGCATATCATTGACATCACCGACGTAAAAATTTAAAATTAGTAAGGCAATTTTAAAAATAAATAATTTGCAGAAACATGATAAAAGATTTCATCTATTAGATCTTTTGAAATTAATTCCGTTTCCTACGCATTATTTTACACAAGACGAAGCCGGCGCGGCGGTTCTTCCCGCGTGGATGTCAGTTATCGTCACCAAAAGATCTTTCTGTGTCTGCATATCCTGTATGTGCTTTATATATGGATTTCAGTAAGGCTTTTGACCGTTTTGACCATTCAATTCTACTAAAAAACTGAAATACGGCATACAGTCTTAAAACTTGTCTTATTTAATCTAGTCTTGTGCATTGGTTTCAGCCTATGTGCACAAAATTTGGTAAGGAAATACTTTTTACATAAGAATACCGTGATGCAAATTAAGGAGTTCCTCAGGGGAGTGTCATGGGCCCTTTGCCGTTCAGTATTTATATGAATGACTTTCCAAGAATAATAAATCATACAATATTCCTGTTGTGCATACTGTAAGTGACATACATACATACATACATATAGTCACGCCTTTATCCCTGAAGGGGTAGGCAGAGACATAGGATACACCCACATTTCACCTTATAGTTTAATTAAGTGACATAATTGAATCTAATATAACAATTTAAATCATATCGCAAGTGCATAATACTAGTTTAATTATTTTTGGCAAAAAGCCCAAGTAACAAATTTCAACATTGAATGCTTTCGATGTAGGAAATTCTACAACAAATTTTGTGTACAAACTGTAAAAACGCAACATAGCAAAATGTATCAATTTACAATTTAAGGTAGCCATTAAATTGTTATTATAATTTGTATTAAAGGTAGGATGGGACTGGCATATAGGATTGTTTTAAAGCCCCCCCCCCCCCTCCCCCCCCCCACTCTCTTCTTATTCATTCTGCAATAATGCGACGGGAACCTCTCTCGTAAACGAAACTGTTCTTAAATCACAGAAATTCTGATATCAGTTTCTTAAATAATGCGACGGGAATACACGCGAGGAGAAACCTCTGTCAGCGGGTCAACTAGTAATAAATAAATATAAAATTAAATTAAATATAAAATCCTTCAAAAAAGGTACTGACATAAGAACACTGGATGAATATAGCTAACATTATAAACAACGAAATTTATTTAAATAAGTTCTTACCTGCTGCGGTTCAGGCGAGTCCGCGCGTATGAGCGAGTGCAGCTGCTGCGCCGTGTGGGCTGCGTCGGCGGGCGTGTGCAGGATGTGGATGGGTACGCCCTCCACTAGGGACTGGCCGCCGTTTCTGTGGAGTGGGGCCTTTGTTTTATATGACTGTAGTTGAATTTTTTTGTTGTGGTCTATTGTTGTGGTCAAGTGGACGTCAAATAAACCATTTTTTTAAAGTTATTGGCACATTTCTTAAGTTTTTTAAGAGAAACCAAGTCTTAATCATAATTTTTGCCGACTGCCAGCTCAAGCAGGTGATTTTTCAAAAATCTTTAAATGCAGTATTACTTACTTTTGAAAATAAAGGAATGTTTTCCTTTCAGCAAAACTTGCCATCATCAATATTAAGGGTACTTTACCTTCAACTACCGTCTTTAAATTCCACCCTGTATATTAGTATAGTATACTCACTTAGCCTGCAGCACAGCATTCTCCAACAGCTGTGCGACTTCAGTCCTGGGCCTAGCAGAGGTGGTAGGACGGAGCCTGGCGCGCAGTCCACACCCCGGCGCGGCTACAAACGAAGCGCACGTGTAGCCGCTAGTCCCGCCTAGGACTGAACTGCACCAGCGGACGATGGCTAAGGAGAAATGGTTGGGTTAGATATATATAATATGGTATTTATTTTATTAAAAACTAGCGGACGTCATGCGGTTTTACCCGACTAATTCCCGGTCCTGTGGGAATACGGGAATAAAATATAGCCTAAGTTACTCAGGGTGAATGTAGATTACACATGGTAAAAGAATTTTTGAAATCGGCACAGTAGTTTCTGAGTTTATTCATTACAAACACACTTAAGTAGTAATATTTTCTTCTTTTTAATATTAGCATAAATGTAGGCTAGGTCTTGCGGATTTTATTTCCCGTTTCCCGCATCCTATGGCAACGTATTCCAGGATAAAAAGTAGCTACTGTATGGTTATCAAATATCACGGTTTCCACCTCAACATCCAAACTCGCAAACATCCCTAACATTCAAGTCGCAAAACTTTTCTAGCATCACACAAACTTTACCTTCTCACAATATTTTTAAAACTAGATGGGAGCCAAGTGTGCAATTTCTTTTTGGTTCCCACTTCCCACGGTAGCTTATCCCGGGAAATAAGAGCTTATATTATGTTACTCCACACTATAATCTATCCCTGCTTCAAATTACAACCAAATCCGTCCAGCCGTTAGAGCGTGATAGAAGGACATACATCCTATAGTTTCACATGTTTTACATGCCGACAGAATTATGCTGAGAGGCGGCCGTTAATCCACATAATGTATGGCAATGGAATCGTGTGTTAGTTTTTAAGGATGTTTGTATTTTAGTATTTTATTGATATTTTTTTTGAGTTTGGAATAAACAAATTTTCATTCTTTCTTGCTTTCTATAGTCAGATACAACAACAGACACACACACACACACACAGTCAAGCTTAGTCGTTACTCCACTCACCCGAAGCTACAGGATGTTCAGAGTTAAGTTCCGCAGTGAGTAGACAGGCCAGCACGTCGTATGGAGTACTAGCCGAGGGGCTAAGCAGAGACAATCTTGTCGAATATTACCATTTCATCCTAACATCCAAACTCACAAACTTTACCTCCTATATTAGTAAAGACAGCTCTTTTGAAGTTTTGTTCCCATTCCCACTTCCCATTAAAACTTGTTACCGGGATAAAAACTAGCCTATATGTTACACCACACTACAATCTATCTCTGCCACAAATCTTATATATAAAAATGAATCGCAAAATGTGTTGGTAAGCGCATAACTACAGAACGGGTGGACCGATTTCACTAATTCTTTTTTTGTTGTGTAAGGTATTGTCAGGAGAAGGTTCTTATGGGAGAAAAAATATTGTATTCCCACGGGAACGGGAACTACGCGGGTGAAACCGCGTGACGTCCTCTAGTTTCATATAAATCCATTCAGCCGTTACAACAATATAGACGTACAAACATTCAAACACACACACAAACTCACCCGAAGCTACAGGATGTTCAGAGTTGAGTTCCGCAGTGAGTAGACAGGCCAGCACGTCGTATGGAGAACTCGTCGAGGGGGTGATCAGAGATAGTTTGGCGACGGTCGCACTGCCGCGGGTTATGGTGCCCGTCTTGTCGAAGATTACTGTTTTTACCTGGAGAATAAAAAAAAATTGTCACCAAGTTAAAGCTAGTTTAAATAGATAACTGGCCAAGTGCGAGTTGGACTTGCGCATGGAAGGTTCGGTGCCGAAAAACGGAAAATATCATTTTAATTATCATTATTTTTCTAATTTTAATTTTTTTAAATTTAAATTTGGCTAGACATGATTTATCGTCTCCAGCCATCTTACTGGCAACCGGGACCAACCGGTTAAATGGCAGTCGTTAAGTCAAGTTGAAAAATTTCAACAGCAAGCAGTCACAACAAAATTATACAACTGTCATTCGAATCAATATATATTTTGATAAATTTGCTTAGATTCAACGAGAAGCCGTGAGATGGGTCTCACCAGACTGCCCATCTCTAACACGCTTATAGTGAAAGTTCAATCCAATTGTCGTTGTCATTTTTGTTTTATTTCAAACTTCAAACAGATGATCCACGTGACCTAGTGACGTAGTTTAATGAGACGGACACACAGACTACAGACAAAATCTGGACATGAGCCCCTCTGCACTCTATTTTATAGAGGGGCTAAAACGATTTGAAAGTTTCTTTTGGAAAAATCCGCCTGAAATGTGATTTTTTTGACATTTAGATTTAACTACTTTAATTAAATTCTCTACTATCAAAGCACATACCTTATGAGCGTTCTCCAGCGGCTCAGCGCCCTTAATGAGCAGCCTCATGTTAGCGCCCACCCTAGTAGCCACCATCACAGCCGACCAAATTTACTTTTATATCTTAGAGATCCAGCAGAATCGAATATTTTTCTTCAAAATTCATTCATAAACGTGGTTTTTAGACATTTACATTTAGATTTCAATCAGCAGAACTCTATTAAGGGCCTAAGCACGTTCCAAAAGCGTTCGTTTCACGTTTCAAGTTTCCCAAGCTAGTTCTAGAGTATTTTGTTACTCGTAGTACATACCAATAATATATAAAAAAACTATATATACATTACCAACACTGAAAAAATGGCAGCAAAAAAGTCAGGCAATTGCCTTACTTTTCATACATGCTACCATAGATAATTTCATAGAAATTCTTTTTTTTGAATGTATAAAATATTTGCTGTTTTTGAAAGTGACGTCGTTGGTACATACCTTATGAGCGTTCTCCAGCGGCTCAGCCCCCTTAATCAGCAGCCCCATGTTAGCGCCCACGCCGGTGGCCACCATGACGGCGGTGGGCGTGGCCAGGCCCAGGGCGCACGGACACGCGATGGCCAGGACTGAGAGAGCGAAGTGGAAGGCCGTCTGGATGATCAGCTCCCAGTCGGAGTAGCCGGCGTTTAGGTACATTTCCTGCGATACAAATAAATAAATAAAAAAAAAGTGTGTGCGTGTAACCTTTACGCGCGATTGAAGTAAAACTGCTTTGACGGCATCAAATGTTATATTAATATCATTCATTCGAATATTGAATAGCGGAAACAACGTCTCCGCTATTCATAATAATTCAAATAGTAAGCGTTACTTCCCTCAAAAAAGAAATCTGAGTTACTCCCTAGTCGCGCCTAAAGAAGTTTTACTTCAACAAGTGTTGTTAGATATTCTCACACAACATCACCTAGCCCAAATTAAGCTACTAAAAGATTGTGTTTAGGCTTAAAACGCTTATACAAGATTTGAGAATATTGTTGATCATTCAAATATTGCCTTAAGTTATTGGTAGGCGCCTTTAATAAGGTGCATTTGCAATGTATAAATACCTACTATGCATACCTAAATGCATTTTAAGTTCACCTACGAACACTGTAACACTGTCTTACCAAATTAAAGTATTTACTTATCTAAAACACGGTTTTTATTCAAGAAATATCAGTAGTTGTGTCCTGCTTGGACAGATTGTATGACCTAAGGGATTCACGCCCCCCCCCCCCCCCCCCAAAGACGCGGGATAGCACCCGAACCCCAGCACCCCTTGGGCGTAGGTCTGTTGGGAGTCCTGGGACATCCTACCGAGGGCTTCCCCGGGGCCCCCAACCATAGGCTGTTGGGCGTAACGTCATGGAATCCCAAACCTCTATACCAAATTTCAGCCAGATCTGTTCTGCTTTTAAAGCGTGATTGAGTAACAAACATCCAAACATACAAACATCCAAAAATCTTTACAAGAAAAGTTTGCAAGTGTGGACGTATGGATGTGTGAATGTTTGTCATCCTTTCACGCTTCAACAACTGAATAGATCTACCTGAAATTTAGTTAACACATAGGCTTTTTATTCCAGGAATAAATTCCCATGGGAAGTCTCAACGGGAACGTAGCACGCGAGCGAGGCCGGGAATAATTGTGAAAATTTTATACACCCACGTTTACATACCATGCAATAGTTTACTCTTAGAATTTTTTTATTATCGTTTCCTTGTGTAGAATTTCACAGGTAAAGTCATGGGTCACTGCTAGTATACGGATAATATACATTACTCACCGGCGTGATAGCCTTGATGATATCGATGTTGCGCGCTCCACTGATGATCCAGCAGACCAGGGTCAGGAGAGACAGGAACATCACTAATGGCACGAAGTACCTGTACAACAAAACCATTATAAAGATCACTATTTTAAAGATTTTTTTTGAAAAGCAATTAGTATGCTAACTGATCATAAATTTTAAATACGGAAAACGAATTGGTTTCGAGCAGGATTCGAACCTGCGTCTTCTGCAAACCGTGCAGACGCCTTAACTACTCGGCCACCAAAACCTACTCGGAACCAACCAAATTTCCCACCTTATTATACCTCTTGGGGCGACGTAGGCACCATCTACCGGTACTTTTTTAGAAAGTTACACGGCACGAATGTATAGAATTGCACCTATATTCATTCGATTTATGATGAAACCAGCCCGAATAAAGACATTATATTTCGAAACCAATTCTGTTCCATATTTATTTATGATCACTATTTTTGTTAAAGGCATTTATTTGTGAGGGTTTCCGTGCTTCGGAAGGCACGTTAAGCCGTTGGTTTCGGTTTCTGGCTAAGAGGCCCTCGTTAAGCCAAGTTGAAGCCCTTTGGGTGGGCTGTTGTTAAATGTTTCTCTCTCTCTCACTCTCTCTCTCTCTCTCTCTCTCTCTCTCTCTCTCTCTCTCTCTCTTTCTCTCTCTCTCTCTCTCGCGAGAGACGCGACTTGAGGTCAAATGTTAAGACTTGTCACTTTAAGAGTGGCCTTCAATACACTAGAATCGTTAAAAAGACATTAGATTTCCTTGATTTTAGTTTAATTCCTACGTAAAAACGCAAACATGACACGAAAATCAGTAGATATTATTTATATTAGAGGCCGTTAAACACACATGCATTAGGTATTATTCAAATATTCATTAGTCATCCTCCAAGGATATCCTAGGACCGTGCTAGCCTCGCCCGCGTGTGGAGCGCGCACCAGTAACCCGCTATGCTAGTTGAGAGCCGTGATTCTCTCTCTTTCTCTCTTTGCGTCTCTCTTTCTCTCTATCACATACACACATTAACGAGCCTTCCTCCAATTACAACCCGGTGGCGTAGAGAGACACTTTAGGACTACTGTCATAAGTTTTATGGGCTCTGACAGTGGCCTTTAATACATTATAAGTACCGAAATAGACATAAATTTCCCCTCTTTTACATTCCTAATGTTTAGGTATGATGTGAAAACGCAAAAAAGACACGAAAATCGCAACAAATATCAGTATTTTTGTTATTGGAGGCCGTTAAACACACATTAATTAGGTATTAATCAAATAATCATCAGGCATCTTTCAAGGAAGTATCCTAGGACCATAGTTATTTCCATATTCGACTTCCCGATTCTTTTCAATGATTTTGACATTATTTAACAGCAGTGTGTTCATCCCAAGCCACACTCACCCCGCGATGGTATAGGCGAGCCTCTGCACGGGCACCTTGCTCGATTGAGTGTCTTAGACAAGACGCACGATCTGTGCGAGAGTGCTGGCCTGGCCCGTGTGTGTGACCTGCACTAGTAGCGCGCCGTATTGGTTTATTGAGATCAGACTCTCCTCTCTATCTCAGTCTCCCTAACGAAGGTGTCTTTCTTTGACTACAACCCCAGAGGCGTAAAAAGGAGCGAGTCTTGTACACTTTGAGAGCGGCTTTTAATACGGTAGATGTCGTCAAAAAGACAAATTTATCTTTTCTTTTAACCCTGAGGTTTAGATCTTATGAGAAAACTCGAAAAGGACACGAAAATCGCAATGAAGACCAGTATATCTGCTAATTCATTTGTTATTAATCAAATTATCATTATGTATCCTTCAAGGAAGTATCATAGGACCGTAGATATTTTCACATAAGACATAATAGTTAAAAACTAGTATATTTATCACAAGCCACACTCACCCTGCGATGGTATCGGCGAGCCTCTGCACGGGCGCCTTGCTCGCCTGCGCGTCCTCCACAAGACGAACGATTTGCGCTAAAGTGCTCGCCTCGCCCGTGTGTGTGGCCCGCACTAGCAGCGCGCCGTGCTGGTTGATGGAGCCGCCTATTACTACGCTCTCTGTAATCAATGGATGGAATTTTTTTTTCACGGACATTTCACACAACGCTATCTGATCCCAAAGTAAGCTAGGAATAACCTGCTTGTGTTATGGGTATCATCAGACCACGGATATTAATACTTATATACTTTTTAAATACATACATATTATACAAAGAAACACCCAGACTCCTGAGACAAACATTTATGGGTCACACAAATATTTGTCTCCGGTGGGAATCGAACCCACGACCTCCAGCGCCGCAGGCGGTATCACTACCGACTGCACCACAGAGGCAGTTTTAAGAATGAACTTAAGAAATAATGAATGCCGAGCAATCTTGTATCGAGAGTCAAGTACTTAACACTTTGAGTTTCTCAACAGATTTATTGCAAAATAATACAATGAAACACATTATTTTATAAATTACGAACTTTTGCCATAATAATGGCCGAAACTAGTTCCTCGGATTAATTAGTATTTAAAATTTGACAGACGCTTTTAGGCTAATCGACCTAAACAGATGATTTTAAAAAAATATCACCTAATCACAAATTAAATTTTAGGAGAACATTTGACTAATTTTAGTGACTTATCTTTTAAAAAAATCACACATTAAAAACACCATCCAACTATTTTCGAGTTCTTATCAATATAGCTTTAGTACAAATGAAAATACAATTATAAAATGTTAAAATTTGAATAATTTCATTCAGTTATCAACCAAACCGAATATCGCATCCTTCAAGGAAGTAACCTAGAGCCATAGTTATTTCCATAACTGATTTCGAATATTTTCAGTGATATTCAAGAAACATCACTGAAATTAGGAAACTGTAACATAAATAACGTTCAATTTACTATGTCAATTTGAAAATTTTGCAAATTCTAATAATGTCTTAATGGCAAAAGGCTCATAACATATTACGTGGAACCAAGTACAACAGATTTAAGAAAAATACGCGCCTATGTACTTATGTTAAAGTCAATTAATTCACAACAATGCACATGTTTCCCTCATCTTACAACCCTGGGTTCTTCAAGCGGAGCGTGAAGAGGCACATCACAGGGTGACAACTTGGGGACCACTGTCAGAAGTGTTACGGACTGTGAGAGTGGCCCTCAATCGCTATGTAAGTAAAGAAAAGTCTGTATCATGAAGTCAGCAGCACTCACCCTGCTTCTTGGCGACGGGCATGGACTCGCCCGTGATGAGCGACTCGTCGCACGTGCTCTGTCCGCGCACCACCTTGCCGTCCACCGGGACCTTGGCGCCCGGGACCACCTGCACGGGGATAATAATGTTTACTCTCCACGTTTAAAAAAAAGTGTGTGCGTGTAACCTTTACGCGCGATTGAAGTAAAACTTCTTTGACATTGACGGCATCAAATGTTATATTAATATTTCAATTTTGAGTAGCGGAAACTAATTTTCAAAATTCAAATAGCGTTACTTCCGTCAGAAAAAAGTGTGCCTTGAGCAAAGTAACCTTTACGCGCGATTGAAATAAAACTTCTCTGCCATTAACGCTATATATCACTGAAATGATTTTTATTAATATCATTCATTCTGAACAATATCAACAAAATAGTAAGCGTTACTTCCGTCAGAAAAAAATCTGAGTTACTCCCTAGTCGCGCCTAAAGAAGTTTTACTTCAAAAAATGTGGAAAAGGTAACAGAATACCATGTAGGCAGAGCCGCGGGCGTCATCTAGTTGAGGCACGATTATTGAAGCATCCTACAAAAATAACAATGGCCCTAGTATACCTCCTTGAAAGACACCCCATACAAATCTACCTTCTACAAGACTCCTCACCTTCATCATATCTCTCCTCTCCACCAGATCGACAGATATAGAATTCAAGAAGGTAGAGAACAGGGTCAATAAATTATTGACATCGACTACAAAAATAATATTGGTCCTAGGATACCTCCTTGAAAGACACGCCATACAAATCTACCTTCTACAAGACACCTTATCTTCAGCATGTCTCCCCTCACCACCAGATCGACAGGCATAGAATTCAAAAGGGCCAAAAAATTATTGACATCGGCTACAAAAATAATATTGGTCCTAGGATTCCTCCTTGCAAGACCCCCATACTAATCTACTTCTTATAAGACTGTCTTACTTCCAGCAGGCCTCCCTTTCCATCAAATCCTGGCAATTTGATGGACAGGGAGGCCGGCTATACTCTTCCTTGTGATTGCTCTAACTAAATTGACCTCAACAATATGTCGTTTTCGGATGTGACAAAACGCTTGGGAGCTAAGTGTGTAACAATAAAGGAATCACGCCCGGAATTCAAGAATTCAGAGAATGGGGGATGACATCGGTTACAAAAATAACAATGGTCCTAGGATACCTCCTTGACAGACACCCCATAGAAATCTATTTCCTATAAGATATTCTTACCTTCAGCATGTCTCCCCTCTCCACCAGATCGACAGGTATAGAATTCAAAAGGTAAAGAGACATCAGCTACAAAAATAATATTGGTCTTAGGATACCTCCTTGCAAGACCCCCATACTAATCTAGTTCTTATAAGACTGCTTTACTTCCAGCAGGCCTCCCTTTCCATCAAATCGACTGGTATACTCATCCTTGTGATTGCTCTAAATTGACCTCAACAATATGCCGTTCCCGGATGTGACAAACCGCTTGGGAGCTACGTGTGTAACAATAAAGGAACCACGGGCACGGAATTCAAGAATTCAGAGAATTGGGGGATAACATCGGCTACAAAAATAACAATGGTCCTAGGATACCTCCTTGAACGACACCCCATACAAATCTACTTCCTATAAGATTTTCTTACCTTCAGCATGTCCCCCCTCTCCACCAGATCGACAGGTATACTCTTCTCGCTGGTAGTCTCCCCATTTTCGTCGATAGTCACCAGAACTGCTTCGGTAGGCTTCAGGGACAGTAGCTTCGATAGCGCTTCGGATGTCTTGCCCTGGAACAAAAAAATAAGGATTAATATGTACGGTAACCGCTATGTAATAAACCAGTTGTACTGTAAGAAGTAAACAATACCAAGATAATTCGAATCGAATACTGTCCTTTTTGACACAAGTCCAGCCTAGTTTATGATACAGAGTTCACTGACATAACTTATAATGTCAGATCTCATCTATAACATGTTAGTACTATTGTTCTTTACTGTATGTACGCTGTAATCCAAATCTGACTACGAAATACCCCACCGACCCACTGTAATATACTTTTATAACACATTTGCTTGTAAAGGGTCCCTTATTTGACCAATTTCACTAACGTAATGTATCTCATTACGGCCTAGTCCGGTAATGTAAAGTAAAACGGACGATTGCGTCTAAAACGAACGGTACTCTTTAAAAATCTTAGCAAAGAGTTTTTATGCCAGAAAAGTGGTCAACATTTTATAAATAAAATTGACTTTGGGAGATAAAATATAATAAACTAAACATTGAATTGTTTAATTTAATTAATTTTGACAATAAATTGTGTTAAATTTTGACAATTAAATGTGAAACCAAAACAAATAATATTAATTTACTTTTTATTAATACTGGCTGTTTTTGTGCCTTTGCCTCATAATAAATAAGAAAAAAAGAAAGCGTTGTGAACAAGTAAAATTCCGCGCGCTTTATTCTGGCTATTTTTTGCTACGTTTTTTTGTTAGTTTATGAATGTCCCCGTTTTATTTATTTCCTTGTTTCCTCGCAAATATGTTATAAAACGTCGTATGACACACGTTCGCTTTGATAATTACAGCCTCTGCTTTCTTGTAGCCCTCGCCTGCGGCTCGGGCTAGCAATAACGCCTCGGCTGTAATTATCAACTTACCGAACTTGTATCATAATGTACTATTGTATATTTATTTATCCTGTATTTTTCTAAAGCCCGTAAAGAGCTCGTGGCCCCGCGTACTCAATGTTCTGTAAACGATCACTGCAGTAAGCAACTTTCACTATGGCCGGTCCATGGATAGGTGACCATCCATGTGATCACTTTGAGACATTTATTTGAGCGTTTCCGTGCTTCGGAAGGCACGTTAAGCCGTTGGTCCCGGTTGCCAGTAAAATGGCAGTCGTTAAGCCAAGTTGAAGGCTTTATTTCAACAGCAGGCAGTCACAACCTGCGCCTGTCCATTTAAACACGGCAATACGGCTCACAACGTATTACGTGGGACAAATTATACAAAGGTGAAATGTGGGCAAATAATATGCCTCTGCCTACCCCTTCGGGGATGGGAGCGTGACCATATCGATACCTCGGGGCTCAAAAGGCGTAACCGCCATTTTGGCGAAATTGAGTTTTTAATGCAGTCCTACTTATATTTTTCTCCTCTATCGATCTGTATATTTAAAGTCTTCCAATTCGCAAAAAAATGGTATTTACGACCCCATTTTTTGTAGGAAATAAAACAGATATTTTTAGTTTTTGTGTCGTAACAGCGACCACTGTTACTGTTTATAAACGCGAGGGTAGTAAACGACACCGTAGATGATACAAATGTTTTTACGCCTACCATTTTACATCATATTTTTTTTAGGTTTGGGTCGTAAGAGCAATTACTCCTAATGATCAATAAATTTGAGGGTAGTAAACGACATTACCTAGTAACATAATTGTGCTTACGCCCGAACATATCTATTTTTAAAGAATCAACTTGCTCGATACGCCCTTAAACATTACTGTACTCTAAAATAAAATGATATACGTCTAACAATTACATACATACATACATAACATCACGCCTGTTTCCCAACGGGGTAGGCAGAGACTATGGTTTTCCACTTGCCACGATCCTGACATATCACTTTCGCTTCTTCTACTTTCATAAGTGTTTTAATACATGCTCTCCGATTAAGGGTACTCTTGACCTGGCCTTTTTCCAAAAGGTGTCCAATTTGGTCGACATAAGTGCGACGCGGTCGGCCCCTACCAGATAGTCTATTCACTCTCGCCTTATAAATCTCTTTTGTCAGTCTGTTTTCATTCATTCTCTCCACATGTCCGAACCATCTGAGCATCCCTTTTTCTATCTTAGTCACTACATCTTCTGTCAAGCCGCAATGTTCCCTAATCACACAATTTCTTTGTTTATCCACCAATGTCACTCCAGCTATGCTTCGCAAACTCCTCATTTCCACTGCATTAATTTTACTTTCATGCGTCTCCTGCAACACCCAGCTTTCACTTCCATACATAAGTGTAGGCACAAGCACTCCTCTATGTACAGCCATCCTTGCCTTTTTAGACACATCCTGACTGCTCATAAAGGCGTGAATGGCTCCATTCACTTGATTACCTGCCAAAACTCTTCGTTCAATATCATAGTCACACTTTCCATCTCTTACAAATTTTGACCCCAAGTACACAAACTCTTTTACCTGTTCTACTCTTTGCCCTTCGATGTAAATTGGGCAATTCGTTATATTTTCTTCTCTTTCAAAAACCATTACTTTCGTCTTTTCTACATTCACTTTCATACCTCTACTTTTAAGCGCATCATGCATTATGTTAACCATCAACTGCAACTCCTCCGCCGATGAAGCTAATATCACCTGATCGTTCGCGTATAGGAGGCATTTGATGGTCAGCTCTTTCATTTTCAAACCATACGCACACTCTTGCAGTTCTTTCAAGCAGCTGTCCATATACAGATTAAACAGACACGGCGATGCTACACAACCTTGCCTCACACCTTTTTCAATGTGAAAGAAGTCTGTGCAAGCTCCGTTTATCCTGACACAAGCACTGGAGTCTTCATACAGAGATTTCAGTGCTCGTATCAAGGTTCTGTTTACTCCATACTTGGACAGTGTTGTCCACATTTCATTCCTCACCACTCTATCATAGCCTTTTCCAAGTCTACAAAGATGCAGTAGACTTTTTGACGTTTTGCCAACACCTTTTCAGCTACGCATCGTAAGGAAAAGACCTGATCCGTGCACCCTTTTCGAAATCCTGCTTGCACATCCCACATTTTTCCTTCCGTTTCATTCATCACTCTTTTTATCAGCATTTTTGCATATAGTTTGCCTACGACACTGAGCAAGCTAATGCCGCGGTAGTTCTTGCACTCTTGCTGCGACCCTTTCCCTTTGTACAGCGGCACTATGACAGATTTACACCATTCCTCTGGTACTCTGCCACTTCGCCAGCAAAGGTTAAAAAGGCGGTACAGCTGGCAAGCTACCACGCCACGTCCCGCTTTCAGCATCTCGACAGAAATCCTATCAATTCCAGCAGCCTTTCCTAATTTCATACCATTCAACGCTTCCACAATTTCTTCCATACTTAAATCGCTTTCATCATCAACTTCATTCCATTCCAAGACATGGGTCTCTCCTTGTAAATCCTCTTTTTCAAACAAACTTTCAAGATATTCCTTCCATCTTTTTAGCACACATTCTTCTGCTCTCACTAAACTTCCCTCCCGATTTCTGATGTGTTTTATTTGTGATGTCTTTGAGCCCTCATTGATCTTATAGACTTCCAAAAGAATTTTATATTTTCTTGGAAGTTCAGATAACCGGTTATGAAATACATTCCTATCATCCTCTCTCTTTCTTTCTATCACCTCTTTTGCGACATGCTTATACCTTTTATACTCATCCTTGGCCATTTTTACATCCTCATCCGTTGCCTTTTGCATTCTCTGATTGGCTTTTGCAGCCAGCCAGTTTAACCACGCTTTCTTCTTATCGGACAGAACCTTCAAAACTTCTGCAAACATTCTCTTTACCTGGCATCCTTGACTCCTCTTGCATACCCCGCATACTTCAACTGCCACTTCAACGAGTCCTTCCTTAATCGACTTCCATAATTTGTCCATTTCACATTCTTTAACTAAATTTTCAAAGTTCCCGCTCAATTTACTCAAAAATTCTTCTTTCACGCTACTACCGTGGACCTAATGGTCCACTTTCATGAAATGTCTACTCAGTATCCCACTCGGTCTACTTTCCCTTAGGGTCCACTTTCCTGAAATTGACGGTTACAACCATCACTCATCATACATCCATTGATTTTTGGGGTGTAAACGCCCCAAACATAAAAATTTTCGGGGCGTATAGGAATGCTATTTTCGTTGCTTTTAAATTTATTAGAAATATAATTATACAGTGACCTGCATCACAAAAATTTAAGACTTTTGGTTTTAGAATGGTTTATATAGGTCAAAAATCGAAAAAGTTATGGCAAAAAAAGAAATTTTATTTTTGTTTTTTTGCTCTCCTGTAAAATCGACTTTTGGCGCTTACGCCTTTTGAGCCCCGAGGTATCGATATGTATGTATGTATGTATTTTTCTACCCTGATTTTTACGAACTTCATATCAAATCATTTATTTGCTTTAAATGGGGTACATGAGATGGTATACAGTTTTTTATATAGCACAGGCCTTATTAGCTACTTATTACATACATACATATGGTCACGCCTTTATCCCCGAAGGGGTAGGCAGAGGCATATTATATGCCCACATTTCACCTTTTTATAATTTGTCCCACGGAATACGTTGTGACCCGTATTGCCGTGTTTAAATGAACAGGCGCAGGTTGTGACTGCCTGCTGTTGAAAATAAAGCCTTCAACTTAGCTTAACGACTGCCATTTTACTAGCAACCGGCACCAGTGGCTTAACGTGCATTCCGAAGCACGGAAACGCTCAAATAAATGTCACACAGAGTCAAATATATATAATATATTTATAATATAGAATAAATGTCCATGGATGGTCACCCATCCATGGACCGGCCATAGTGAAAGTTGCTTACTGCAGTGATCTTTTACGGAACACTGAGTCCGCGGGGCCACGAGCGCTTCGTTTTATACGATTATAACATGCAAAGTTACAATTAAAGGTATTACTACATTAAATACAGGTTTTTTTTTCTCATGTTCATGCAAATTTATTGTCATCTAAACATTCATCAGTTTATTAATACAATTGATTCAATTTAAAAGTAAAAGTAGTAAAAGTGGAACCTCTGGAAGCGTTGTCCGGGATCGAAGAGAAGGGAGTGATTTCCTATAGGCTTTTAAAAGAACCTTACCTTAGAAGCGCTCGTGGCCCCGCGGACTCAGTGTTCTGTAAACGATTACTGCAGTAAGCAACTTTCACTATGGCCGGTCCATGGATGGGTGACCAACCATGTGACCACTTTATGACATTTATTTCAGCGTTTCCGTGCTTCGGAAGGCACGTTAAGCCGTTGGTCCCGGTTGCCAGTAAAATGGCAGTCGTTAAGCTAAGTTGAAGGCTTTATTTTTAACAGCAGGCAGTCACAACCTGCGCCTGTCCATTTTTAACACGGCAATACGGACAAATTATAAAAGGTGAAATGTGGGTACATAATATGCCTCTGCCTACCCCTTCGGGGATAAAGGCGTGATGATAAATCAATTGATTCAATTTAAAAGTAAAAGTAGTAAAATTGGAACCTCAGGAAGCGTTGTCCGGGATCGAAAAGAGGGGAGTGATTTTCTATAGGCTTTTAAAAGAAACTCACCTTAGCGATATGCTCCAGCCACCGGCCCAAAGACACGAAGACCAGCAACATGGGCGGCGTGTCGAAGAACGTCACCGGACTGGACGATTGTTGGGTCACCATAGCGGCTATCACCACGGCCAGCGAGTAGCCGTAACTGGAATGTTATTGGTATATTTAGATTTAGACAGACAATTTCAGAATTAATCCTTAAAGGCCGTGGGTAGGCCTAACGACCTCGACCATACAAAACACGCGTCCAGGAAATGTAGCATTTTATAGCTTATTTTAGTTGTAACAAGCTAATACTTATACTTATTCAAAATCGAAGAAAACCAATTTATAGGTGTATATTTTCTTCATTTATTGCATATTTTTTTCTTTCGCGTCGATAAAAATTGAAGTCCTAAAATCTGTTTTACACATTATGTATAATTAATATACAATTTACAACAAAACCATATTTTGACACATCTTGTAGATTAACAATCTATTTTTGGCTATAATTTTCCGTCTACTTATGCAGACAAAAAACGCTTTCATTTGCAACTCTTTTTTATTTTCTAAACCAGTCCCCTTAATAATGAAATAAATAGAACTGCTCGTGGCCTCGCGGACTCAATGTTCTGTAAACGATCACTGCAGTATGCACCATGAGCAATATGGGCATGGATGGGTGACCATCCATGTGACCACTTTGTGACATTTATTTGAGCGTTTCCGTGCTTCGAAAGGCACGTTAAGCCGTTGGTCCCGGTTGCCAGTAGAATGGCAATTGTTAAGCCAAGTTGGAAGCATTTTAGGCGGCTTCAAAATTTTCAACAGTCACAACCTGCGCCTGTCCAACTCAACACGGCAATACGGCTCACCACCTATTACGTGGGACAAATTATAAAAAGATGAAATGTGGGCATATAATAATACTAGCTGATGCCCGCAGCTTCGCCCGCGTAAAATTTGTTCCCTTTTGCCACTTCCCGTGGGAACTTATTCCCGGGATAAAAAGTAGCCTAAATGTTATTCCAGATTAAAATGTATCTCTGTACCAAATTTCAGGCCGATCCGTTCAGCCGTTTGAGCGTGAAAGAGTAACAAACATCCACACTCACAAACTTTCGCATTTATAATATTAGTAAGAAGTAAGATGCCTCTGCCTACCCGTTAGGAGATAAAGGCGTGACCATATGTATGTATAACTAGCTGTAGCCCGCGACTTCGTACGCTGCATTATCTTTAGATTGATATAACTTTTCTATTTATGAACCGATTGACATGAAACAAACACCAATGATGGTTAGAGACAGCAATAGACTTAAAGTGTGTTTTAACTAAAATAGGTTTAATAAACGATTATGAATATGAGGGTAAATGTTAAGTGAAGCAAACCGCAACGCAATAAAGAAAACCGCATTGCAATCGGTTGAGCGGTTGCTGAGATTAGCGTGCACAAACGTACAGACACACAGACAAAAATTCTAAAAACCATTGTTTTGGGTTCTATTGCGTTCATAAAGCCCCCTATAAACTTTTTTCTTATATATCTTCAACTAGCGGACCCGCGCATCTTCGTGTGCGCCCCATAAGAGAGAGTATTACCTGTTCCCGTCGCATTTACTCCCGTCGCGTTGCGTTTACTCCCGTAGGGTCTCGTCGTTAATATTCAATACTACGTGAGAGAGAGAGAGAGAGAGAGAATGAAAGGTTTTTCGTCGCGTGTATTCCCGTCGCATTATTTTTAAGAACAATTTCGTTTATGAAAGAGGTATCCCGTGGCATTATTGTAGAAAAAAATTGATTGCCATTAAAATGGTTATTGTGCACCAACCCAAAGATAGACACATGCTATCGCGCAATTTTTTAAGAGAAACAATTTTGTAGTACATATTTTTTACAAAACTATAAATATTTACGCAGCACACGCAACGAAGCTCTCAAAAGGAATAACTTTTCCCCCGTTTTTGAAACATTTACTATAACTGCTCCGCTCCTATTCGTTGTAGCGTAATATAGCCTATGACACTCCACAATAACGTAGCTTTCTATTGGTGAAAGAATTTTTAAAATCGGTTCAGTAGATCCCGAGATTACTCCTTACAATTTAACAAATATACAAACAAACTTTACTTCTTTATAATATAATTATAAATTATAAGTATAGAAGTATAGATGTACAGACAGCGACCTGTTACGATTTTATTATATGTATTGATATATACGGAACCTCACCTGATGGTAGTAGTCATAGAAATGAGGACGTCCATGTTGGAAGTGCCGTGACTGAGGGCTTTGTATGCTTGCTTGTAGAAATGCCAGCCGCCGATGAACTGTAAAGAGAAATATATCAGATTATTTATCCTGTTGATTGACGGCACTTGATGGAACTTGCTGCACATATTGAAAACGACACTTGTACTATTCCACAATATTTATTATTATAAACCTGACCGGTTTCGCTTTACAGCATTTTCAAAGGTCTAGATGGAAGGACACGTTATTACTGTCTCGGTGACCTTTGAAAATGCTGTAAAGCGAAACCGGTCAGGTTTATAATAATAAATATTGTGGAATAGTACAAGTGTCGTTTTCAATAGAAATATATCAAGTTAGCCTTTGTAATGGCTGATCCAGACTCTCTTGGCGGCGCTCGACGGAGACTAGCGAAGGAGTGCTTCTATCCACACTCTCGTGGAGGCGCCTCCTGGAGGCGCTCGACACGGTTAATACCTACAGTTACCTGCTCCCTCTACTACAAAATGGACGTGAATCAAGTGACTGTATATACAGGATAGAATTTAAAGACGGTTGTTGGAGGTAAAGTACCCTTAATATTGATAATGGCAAGTTTTGCTGAAAGGAAACATTCCTTTATTTTCAAAAGTAAGTATAACTGCATTTAAAGATTTTTAAAAAATCACCTGCCTGAGCCGGGAATCGAACCTGGTAGATGTGGAATAAAAACATCCTGTATTTTATGATACCAACCGAAACAGTCTTTAATAAGGATCAATTTCTTTAAACAACATAGTATCTTTAAATAAAGGAGGATCAAGTAAAATAAATGTATTTATTGTAAAGCTTACTCACTATCTAAAGAAAAAAAACAGTCTAACTGAGAAACTATTTTTTTGAAGTGAAACTTCTTTATCGGCGTTGGAAAAAAATTTGCGTCACGTCACGATTTTTGGTTACGCGCCATCTTTGTTCTGTTCCCCACCACGGTGGATTCGAATTAAGAGTACTTTATCCAGGGATAGCATGTCATTTAAGGGTTTTTGGACTTTTGGACTTTTGGGCTTTTGGACTTTTGGACTTTTGGATGGGACATTGGTACTTTGGGTCTTTGGGACTTTGGAACTTTGAGACTTTGGGACTTTTGAACTTTTGAACTTTTGGACTTTTGGATGGGACCTTGGTACTTTGGGTCTTTGGGACTTTGGGACTTTGGGACTTTTGGACTTTTGGATGGGACCTTGGTACTTTGGGTCTTTGGGACTTTGGGACTTTTGGACTTTTGGACTTTGGACTTTTGGACTTTTGGACTTTTAGACTTTGGGACTTTGGGACTTTGGGACTTTGGGACTTTGGGACTTTGGGACTTTTGGATGGGATCTTGGTACTTTGGGTCTTTGGGACTTTGGAACTTTGGAACTTTGGGACTTTGGGACTTTGGGACTTTGGGACTTTGGGACTTTGGGACTTTTGGACTTTTAGGCTTTTGGACTTTTGGATGGGACCTTGGTACTTTGGGTCTTTGGGACTTTTGGACTTTTGGACTTTTGGACTTTTGGACTTTTGGACTTTTAGACTTTTAGACTTTGGGACTTTGGGACTTTGGGACTTTGGGACTTTTGGACTTTTGGGCTTTTGGACTTTTGGATGGGACCTTGGTACTTTGGGTCTTTGGGACTTTTGGACTTTTGGACTTTTGGACTTTTGGACTTTTGGACTTTTGGACTTTTAGACTTTTAGGCTTTGGGACTTTGGGACTTTGGGACTTTGGGACCTTGGGACTTTTGGACTTTTGGACTTTTGGACTTTTGGACTTTTGGCCTTTTGGCCTTTTGGCCTTTTGGCCTTTTGGCCTTTTGGCCTTTTGGCCTTTTGGCCTATGGGACTTTTGGACTTTTAGATGGGACCTTGGTACTTTGGGTCTTTGGGACTTTGGAACTTTGGGACTTTGGGACTTTGGGAGTTTGGGACTTTGGGACTTTGGGACTTTGGGACTTTGGGACTTTGGGACTTTCGGACTTTTGGACTTTTGGCCCTTTGGACTTTTGGACTTTTGTACTTTTTGACTTAATTTAAGGTGAGGTGAAAATTAAGTTTATGAAGAAGTTTCACTTCTTACGTGTGTACACTAAGTACACGCAATTTTTTTTTTAAAGTTGGTTGGTTAAGTGACCAGAACGAATATTCCCATTCACAAAAACTAGAACATTTTTAACCAACTTAAACAAAAGGAGAAGAATCTCAATAAGACTGTATTTTTTTCTTCAGATAGTGAGTAAGCTTTACACTAAAAACATATTTTACTTGGTCTTTCTTTAATTTAAGATACTATGTTATTTAAAAGAAATTATTCCCTATTAAAGACTCTTTCGGTTGGTATCATAAAATACAAAATGTTTTTTTTTCACATCTTCTAGGCACGATTCCCGGCACAAACAGGTGATTTCTCAAAAATCTTTAAACGCAGTTTTAACTACTTTTGAAAATAAAGGAACGTTTACTTTCAGCAAAACTTGCCATTATCAATATTAAGGGTACTTTACCTCCAACTACTATCTTTAAATTCCACCCTGTATATGCCTATTAATATTATAATGTCTTGCATTAATATCATATCACTAAAATAAGAAATTAAAAACGGAAAGGTCAACAAAGAAATGTGCGAGCGCGAGAACACACGAGAGTGAGGATGGCACCCTCGCCTCGCTGCCTTCGGTCCTTTGACTCCGTCCCAAAAACCGACACGGAGCGGAGCGCACAGGAGGCTCTCGCGTTCGCTTCGCCTCCACGAGAGTCTGGAGCGGCTTTAGATATAAGTATTCGTCGGTTTTAATGATTATTTATAAATAAATAAATAAATAAATATTAACGGACATCTCACACAACACTATCTAATCCCAAAGTAAGCTAGGAATAACCTGCTTGTGTTATGGGTATCAGACCACGGATATAATTACTTATATACTTTTAAATACATACTTAT
Source organism: Miltochrista miniata (assembly GCA_933228765.1). NCBI lineage: Eukaryota > Metazoa > Arthropoda > Insecta > Lepidoptera > Erebidae > Miltochrista > Miltochrista miniata. The sequence goes on from OW121777.1 coordinate 15,457,840, forward strand.
CATACATAGAAACACCAAGACTTATGGGTCACACAAATATTTGTCTCTGGTGGGAATCGAACCCACGACCTCCAGCGTCGCAGGCGGTATTACTACCGACTGCGCCACAGAGGCAGTCAAATATATTATACTGTTGATTGATGGACCTTAGTGGAACTTGCTGCACGTATTGAAAACGACACTTGAAGGATGGGTTTTGAATTTTGTAACTTGAAATTTATTACCTGAATACTTGGATTTTTGGATTCTTAGATTTTCAGATTTTTGGGTTTCGAATTTTTTGATTGTGGTATTAGGATTTTTGGATTAGGATTTTTTGACTTCTTGCTTTTGGTATGTGGATTCTTGGGTTTATGGGTTTGTTTACTTTGGATTTTTAGATGCCTTTATTTTGGATTATCGGAATTTTGAACATTTTTGAACTTTGATTTACGAATTTTCACCGTTTAAAACAAACCCACAGGTGTAGCCACTGACCTGCACGGGCGTGGCCAGCACGAACATGAGCAGGTTCTCCAGGCTGAGCCCCGGCACCACGCAGCACATGGCGGCCGCGTCGTGGGCCCCCGACATGGCCGCCATGAAGTACGCCATGGCCACCATGCAGGGGCCCCCGAACAGCAGCGACACCAGGAACGCGTTCCTCCATCTTCTGATTTCTTCCCTGCGAAATAGTGGAAATTTTGAATAATATTGTTGGACCGAAAATAGGTCCTTGAGGAACTCCCTGCGAAAATAATGGAAATTATGAATTAAGTAGTGGACGTCACGCAGTTTCACTGACGTAGTTACCGTTCCCGTGGGAATATGGGAATAAAATATAACCTATATTCACCGGGAATAGTGTGCCTTTCCAACAGTGAAAGAATTTTTGAAATCGGTCCAGTAGTTCCGGAGCCTATTCGTTACAAACAAACAAACACAAAACAAAAAAACAAATCTTTCCTCTTTATAATATTAGTATAGATATTGTTGGACCGAAAATAGGTCCTTGAGGAACTCCCTGCGAAAATAATTGAAATTATGAATGAACTTGTGGACGTCGCGCGGTTTTACCCTCATAGTAACCGTTCCCGTTGGAATATGGGAATAAAATATAGCCTGTGTTTACTGGGAATAGTGTACCTTTTCAACTGTGAAAGAATTTTTCAAATCGGTTCAGTAGTTTAGAAGCCGGCAAACAAACAATCAAATCTTTCCTCTTTATAATATTAGTATAGATATTGTTGGACAACCAATAGCTCCTTAAGGAGCTCCTTTATGTTATGAGAGTAGTGACTTAAATTAGCCTTGAAATAAATCTATGTAATGTAGTACATTTGACTGCCTCGGTGGCGCAGTCGGTAGTGTAGCCGACGGGCATGCTGAGATCCCGGGTTATATTACCGTATACAACCAAATACTTGTGTGATTCACTAATATTTGTTTCAGTTTGGATGTTTCTATGTATAATATGTATGTATTTAGAAATATATAATCACATTTATCAATTATTTAGATCATATAACACAAGCTTAAGTTCATTTGGTCTAGTTCGCGTTTTGTTATAATATCCTGCTATATCTATTTATTTACATTAAACATTACTGACAATAAAACAATTTAAGGGGACCTCAAATAGCTCCTTGAGAAACTCTTTTAGAATAATTAGCGTAAAACATTCAAAAAGGACCTAGAATACTACCCTGTGGCACTCCTTAGCTTTAATAAATCATTCCATACTTACTTATGTTCTAAATAATTCGTTTGTCCTCTGTTATGTGGAGATACGACGCTGGACTCGAACCCGAGACTGTCGATGGTCTCACAGATACTGCGCGGTCCAATCTGTTCAGCATTGTATTTTATTTTACCTCTGCAAACAAAATACATATATGAAATTAAAAGGACGTGTCATGCCTATTGTGAAACAGAAATGAATATGGCCGCAAGCTACGAAATTCATATATACCGATATCTTCAAGAAAAATGAGAGATATAGTGATAAAACCACAAAACACTCCTCTTTCTGAGTTAATAACTTAGATCCAAAATAACAACTAGATTATGGGTTGCGAACAAAATGAAAGTTAAAAAGTGTCCCAAGTCGATGCGTAGTTAAACCTATATTCTATTTATTAGCAATCGTAAATAAATAATTCAAGACTGTATCACATTTAACGTAAAATGTACCTTAAAGTTATTAAACGTAAGCATAAAATACCATGACACTGATATATCAGTCAAGTCGTTTTGTTCCATACGTTTGTATTATTCAATGTCGGCCCATTGTCGCCAGTTCAAAAAAGGATGTAGTGAGCCGTCAGTAGTGAGCCGTCTTCTATAGGTGCCGGATTTCTCGCGTCGATACTACATCTAGTTGTTATTCTTGATCCAAGGTTAATAACCATCACAGTTGATCAAGTTTTGATCAACTTTGATTGTCTAACTCGAAAACTTGACCAATTTCGATGACAGTGTGATACTATTTTCTATTTGTATTGATACATACATATAGCCTTTATCTGCAAACGGGTGGGCAGAGGCATAGAGTATAAGGCTTAATTAAAGTATTTATATTGATTTCAGCTATCAAATTATAGAAATTTTGTGACTGGTCGCTATAATCATCAATTAATAATGTGTTTGTTTGCATTTTTGCGCAAAGCTATTGAAATTCAGTATAGTAATAAATGTTTATTTTGAAAATATTTCCAGACTGACAAAATATTATTTAAAACACGTTACCCACAAAAAGATTTTTAAAAAGCATCTGACCTTATAGAACACAAAATAATATGAATCAAACAAAAACGTAACAAAACGTGACTTACTTGGATGTAGTCAAAGCCACTGTACAGGACACCACTCCGGTCAACTTAAGTACGGTTTTTTCTATTTTATTGACACAGGACGCACACGTCATGCCTTTGATCTGAAACATTCAAGATATCTTTAAATTTAGTTTTTGATTCATAGTTATTTGAAGCGTATCTCGTTCTATTTGAGTTTCCAGAATCAGAATTAATTCCTAAACATATGATCTTTTTAAAGTTGGTTGCAAATGCCTTTTTCAGGACATTGCTTGTAACGGGTGTTTTTTTTAGAGGTATAGAACTTTAAGTTGGCCTAGCTGTTTTAACCGGCGGTATTTTTGTCAGCTGTAAAGTGATTTATGTTTAGTATGGTTTGGCATTTTAACATAAATAGACTGAAGCCTGAACAATGCTTCCAAATTGTGCAAATTTATTCTGAAAATCATGGTTCTGTCCGAAATGCGTATCGTGATTTTCATAAGCGAATTTTCTTTAGCGGTGCAGCTCACTTTTGGTTGAATGGATACATCAATAAACAAAACTGCCATATTTGGGGTGATGATGATCCTCAAGTGTATGTTGAGACACCGTTACATCCAGTAAAACTGACTGTGTGGTGTGCTTTATAGGCTGGTGGAATAATTGGTCCGTACTTCTTTAGAAACGATGCTGACCAGAATGTTACAGTCAATCGTGACTGCTATAGAGCGAAGATTACTGACTTTTTCGTTCATCAATTGAACAACCATGATGTGCAGGAGTAGTGGTTTCAACAAGACGGCGCAACATGTTACATAGCTCGTGCCACAATTGATTTATTGAAGGAAACGTTTGGTTACCGCATAGTTTCACGTTTTGGACACGTGGATTGGCCTCCAGAGTCGTGCGATTTTACGCCACTTGACTATTTTCTGTGGAGATATGTGAAGTCGCTCGTCTACGCCGATAAGCCCGAAACGATTGACCACTTGGAGGATAACATTCGGCGCGATATTGTCGCTATACGGCCACAAATGTTGGGAAAGTCATCGAAAATTGGACCTCTAGATTAGACTACGTCCGAGCCAGCCATGGCGGTTATATGCCAGAAATCATATTTAAATTATAATGCCAGAAGATTTCCTTTCGAATAAAGTCATTTCCATATCAATAAAAACAATCACTTTCGTTTTATTCCATTTCAAAGTTCTATACCTCGAAAAAAAACACCCTTTATAAACTTGATAGATACATTTTGATTTTAATAGATTCGATTCTAGCCGGTATCAAAACTCAGCGTAAACATATCACTTTTCAAAATCGGCACCTATTTCCTACTTATAGAAAGTTTGTGAAGATGTTTGGATGTTTATTACTCAATCACGCTCTAACGGCTGAATGGATCTGGCTTAAATTTGGTACAGGGATATAATATAGTCTGAAATAACACATAGACTATTTATCCCGGGGAAATGTTGCCACGGGAAGCGGAAACGGGAACCAAATTTCACGCGGGCAATGCCGCGCGCATCTGCTAGTAAAATATATAAACACAGTTATGGTTATGGATTATTGTTAGGTAAAAAATATTTTCTCGAACAGACGAGGTAAAACGGCCTCCTAAATCACCATAACGAATTCTCCTTATTAATAATTTCAACAAGAGTCAATTAAAAATGTGTCAACAAACTAACAAAAAATTTACTGTGAGCATAAAAATATACCGGACCCAGAATATCACCTTTAAGCACACCTCAACTTTTCAGTACCGGATAAAAAATCAAACATGATTAATCATTCGTCTGACAATTTTCACTATTATTTTAAAGCAAATTCATGTAATTTGACAAGTACGTTTACCAAATACTATAACACATAAGGTATTTTACTATTAGACAGTGTCAAAAGCTTCACCCAAATCCAAACTCACCATTACAGTAACATCCTTCTGCCCACTGCCGTCACAATCACTAATGACTGACGCAGGGAATCCTAATTCTGTTATAGAATGTGCCACGTCTTGGGCTGAGATCTTGCGAGGTTCGTAATGTACTTCGGCTTTGGCTGCTAAAAGGGCTACTAGTATTGAGTGGACACCTGGAAGGTAAAATAACAAGTAATATAGGTGCATCTTCTATATCTATACTAATATTATAAAGAAGTAAAGTTTGTGTGTTTGTTAAATTGTAAGGGGTAATCTCGGGATCTACTGAACCGATTTTAAAAATTCTTTCACCAATAGAAAGCTACGTTATTGTGGGCGTTAGTGTGTACGTCATAGGCTATAAAGCATCACGCTACAACGAATAGGAGCGGAGCAGTGATAGTAAATGTTTCAAAAACGGGGGAAAAGTTATTCCTTTTGAGAGCTTCGATGCGTGTGCTGCATAAATATTTATAATTTTGTAAAAAATATGTACTCTCTCTCTCTCTCTCACGTGAATATTTACGACGAGACGCTACGGGAGTAAACGCAACGCGACGGGAGTAAATGCGACGGGAACAGGTAAAACTCTCTCTTATGTGGCGCAAACGAAGTTGCGCGGGTCAGCTAGTATATAATAAAATGATAGAAAAGTCAAAACTGTACATAGGAAATATTTGAAAAAAAAACTCGCTGGGTGTTCAACATAAGATACCGAAGCCGAAAATATAGTAACAAAATTTTTTGTCTGTTTGCTTTGCTTTGTCCGGAAGGATCTCGAAAAGTACTCGATAGATTTGATTCAAATTTTGCACAAATATAAACTAGGGGTAGGGTCTTCAAATAGGCTATATATTATCACGCTACATATCCTAGGGGCTAAGCAGAGAGCAATTAATTTGGCATTATAACATAATTTTCACGTGTACGAAGTCGCAGGCAAAGCTAGTTTTATTATAAATAAATAAATAAATATTCACGTACATGTCACACAGTCTATCTGATCCTAAAGTAAGCTAGGAATAACCTGCTTGTGTTATGGGTATCAGACCACGGATATTAATACTTATGTACTTTTTTTTATAAATACATACATATTATACATAGAAACACCCAGACTCTTGAGACAAACATTTATGGGTCACACAAATATTTGTCTCCGTTGGGAATCGAACTCACGACCTCCAGTGCCGCAGGCGGTATTACTACCGACTGCGCCACAGAGGCAGTCGATATAATAACATGATATAATAAAATGATAGAAAAGTCAAAAATGTATATTGGAAATATTTAAAAAAAGAAAAACTCGCTGGGTGTTCAACATAAGATACCGAAGTCGAAAATATAGTTAGAACAATGTTTTGTCTGTTTATCTGTTTCTATGTTTGTCTGTTTGCTTTGCTTTGTGCGGAAGGATCTCGAAAAGTACTTAATAGATTTGATTCAAATTTTGCACAAATATTAACTAGGGGTAGGGTCTTGAAATAGGCTATATATTAGGTGCTTACATATGAAATTGGCGTTTTGTATAGGAGGAACAAAAAGTCGAATATTTTTAAATATAATATATTTAATTAATCAAAGTATGAACCATTGTTTTCTATGCATTTTTGCCATCTCATAGGTAGTTCATTGATCCCTTTACTAATAAAACCAGTCGGACGGGAATCAATAAAATCTGTGAAGGCGATTTGGACTGCCCCATCAGAGTTGAATTTTTTCCCTTGCAAGAAGTTGTCCAAATTTCGAAAAAAATGGTAATCTGTTGGAGCAAGATCCGGGGAGTACGGAGGATGTTTTAGACATTCCAATTGAAGCTCTTCTAATTTGGTAGCCGTCTGTTGTGCAGTGTGTGGTCTAGCGTTGTCGTGAAGCAGCAGTGGCGTGGAGCGATTGACCAGCCTAGGTTGTTTAGCCGCTAGCTTTTCCATCATTGTTTGCAATTGCCACAGACAATAGACATCAGCCGTAATAGTCTGGCCAGATTTGAGAAAACTGTAATGAACAATACCGGCACTAGTCCACCAAACGCTTACAAGTAACTTTTTTGGGGTTAATTTTCGCTTGGGGCAGGATTTGGCTGGCTGGCCAGGATCCAACCATTGCGCTGAGCGCTTTCGATTATCGTAAAGAATCCATTTTTCGTCACAGGTAATGATTCGGTTTAAAATACCTTCATTATTGTGCCGGTTCAGTAATGTAACGCAGCAGTCGACGCGCTTTTGCCGGTTTGCTTCAGTCAATTCGTGAGGTACCCACCTTTCAAGCTTTTTAATCTTCCCAATTTGCTTCAAGTGAATTAAAACAGTTTTATCACTAACAGCGCAGCCTGCAGCTAACTCGGACGTGGTTTGCGATGGATCCGCTTCCACAATAGCCTTCAATACTTCATTATCAACTTGAGTCTCAGGCCGTCCACGGGGCTTGTTCTGCAGGTCGACATTTCCTGAACGAAAACGTTAGAACCAAAAACGAACTGTGTTTTCTTTTGCAACATGACCGCCATACACATCATTCACCCTTCTAGTCGTTTCCGCAGCACTAGTGCCACGGCGGAACTCGTACTCGTAAATAATGCGATATTTTAAGTTTTCCATTTTGTAAAATGAGTGACGCAAACAGAAAAAAACAGAAGAAAAAAACAAATGAATGACGGTCATCGAAGGATAAATACATGAGTAAATAGCTGGGAAAATTTGAATTTGGAATTCCTTACCAAAGAGGAGAAAATCGTAATTAAAGTGGCCAGTACGAAAAACGCCAATTTGATGTGTAAGCACCTAATATTATCACGCAAACTTTTATTTTTTATTTTTATACCACTAAGGTGGCAGACAAGCATACGGCCCACCAGAAGGACTGGTGGTCACCGCAGCCAATGAACGTTTGCAACACCGGAGGCGCCACACTCGCGCTGCCGACCCTGTAAAAACCTTTTTAGACCCCTTTTGAAGAACCCCATACTGAAGGCGTTTGGGAAAACCGAGGCAGGAAGATCATTCCACAACCTAAGCGTGCGCGGAAGAAAACCCCTACCGGATCTAACCGTGCTCGAACGCTCCGGACGTAGGGTGTGAGGATCTAAGCAGAGGGCAATTAAATTGGCATTTTAACATAATTTTTACGTACGAAGTCGCGGGCAAAGCTAGTTTTATTATATGTATAGCTAACTCACCGTACAACTTGGCGCAGTGTTTCTCTATAGCGGCCACGCAGGAGGCGCACGTCATGCCGCGCACCTCCAGCGTACAGCGGGATACCTCCACGTCCGGGGGAGGGGACGCCGTGCCCTGGGGGGGGGGGGGGATTATCATTTGTATTTCTCGACATCAGATGCATAAGGTCGGATCTACAAAAGTCCAACTTTTCAGGGGAGCAAAAATAATATTGACCATCTCATCTGTTCATATTTTATTAAACTATAAGTATTTAAATAAGTTTTATTATGTTTTATTTGGCAGACAATTGCAACTTTCATTTTTAATGACAAGCATATCTATTAATATAAATTAATAAAAGAGGTTTTTTGTTTAATTGTTGTCATCCGACCTTATGCCTGCAATATTATGAATTTATAATGGAAACTGCAGGCATATGTCGAGATCCAAACTTATACTTGCAATTTCAGGTGTTAAATGTAAGCTTTATATTGACATATAGTTTTATGATCTTAAAATAACAATTAACCGAAATCTTATCTGTGAATATAATTATTTTGTATTTGTCTAAAGTAATGGATAACTCTAGAATTTGATGGTTTGGATTAAACTATTTAAAAAAAATGCTTTATGACAGATTAGTCCGTTCAGAGATATATTACCTCTAGCACTTAGGTTGCCTATCTTGATTGCTGTGTTAGTGTTACCCCAATAAGTTTTTGTTTCTCCCATGTAATCTAACTTTTAGTCGAAACTTACTTTCTTCTTTTGCTATCGTTTTTTTCGGATGTGACCATTAATTGAGATGTGGAACGTTGTGGAAGCAGCAACTTCACCTTTTTTCTTTCACGTTTCTTTTCAGATATTCATAAAAAATAATAATAAATCTCGAAATCTAATCGTATAGTTATAAAAGCACTGTTTTAGCAAAGTTAAGTACATTATGACATGAAAAACAAAACTCTTCGTGTTACGGTTGGATATTATAATCTCCACTATAATCGGTAAAATGTCGTAGGCTGACACTCATAGGGGGACTTTACTGCAATGCCAACACACAGGAAATGATCGACAAGCTGTCAGTCAAAGGTATTATAACTGTGAACGGACTATACTTTGGTTCTTCGAACCGGTTTCTAAGAAAATATGACAAACGTATCGGTGAATACTTACATTGACTTGTGTTCTACTCTTGACAGGAGAAGGTGGTTTAGCGCCATCTCCTGAACCATCTTCGCTTCGACTTTGTGGCGAATTTTCTGAAAAATTTGTAATAAAATTGATATTGAAATACCATGAATATAATCCCTACTAATATTATAAATGCGAAAGTAACTCTGTCTGTCTGTCTGTTACGCTTTCACGTCTAAACGGCTGAAGCAATTGAGATGAAATTTGGCATAGGTATAGTTCGAGGCCTTGGGAAGGACATAAGCTACTTTTTAACCGACTGCGCCAAGGAGGGTTATGATTTTACGCGATAACGACTTCTACGCGGTCGAAGCCGCGGGGAACAGCTAGTATTTAATAACGCCTAGCGGAAAGTACCAATGTAGAAACGTGAAATTTGGACCTTTACTGTTTTGCAACGTTAAGATCAAAAAGTACGTTTTTTTAAAAAAATAGTCAAAAATCATCATAGTTATGTAGTTACTCTTCAATGAAATTAAATGAACACGTGATTCACGATTTTTTATAATCCATCCCGAGTGGTGACGGCAAAGAGTACAAAATGTCGCCACCCCAATTTATCCAGAGGGTATCGTAAGAGGCGAATAAGGGAACACTTTCGCACGTTAAGCCAAGTTGAAAGCCTTATGGGCAGCTTGTAAATTTTTAAATGTGTGTTCTTCTGGTGCTGGATCGTCCATAGGCTACGGTAACCAACCATTAAGTGGGTCGTAAGCTTGTCTGCCACCTCAGCAGTATATAATCCCGGAAAAACGTTTCTCTAGTCTGGCATAAGAATAAAAATGGTAAGAACAGCAAACTCACCTCTCCACCGTTCACCATCCACCGTAAGGATAGCCGAGTCGAATCCCAGCTCGTACACAGTATCGCATACGTGTTGCGGAGTCACCGCGCCACGGACACACCGCACTCGCGCCGCAGCGTCCGATAAACTCACGGACGCTTCTTTGACGCCTGAGAGGTCTTTTAGTGAACCTAGAGTGGAGAATTTACGGATTTTGAATAAAAAACAGTCTGTTAAAAGTGCGTCGGATACATGCACGGAGGGTTCTGTACCAAATAACTACAAAAAATCACGATTTTTGCATGGGTAAACATAATTTTTTCCTGTTTTTAGTATTTTTCGTTATGGCGGAACAGAAGTTATCGAAAATTTTAGCTGTCTATCACAACCGAGAGGATAGCCGAGTCGAATCCCAGTTCGTACACAGTATCACACACGTGATGCGGAGTCACCCCGCGCCGCGGTCACACCGCACTCGCGCCGTAGCGTTCGACAAACTCACACACGCTTCTTTAACGCCTGAGAGGTCTTTTAGTGCGCCTAGAATTGCAAATTAGCGTATTTTAAATAAAAAAACAGGTTTAGTGTGAGCCGGGTGCATGCTCAGAGAGGTTCTGTAGGAAATAACTACAAAAAATCTAAATTTTTGCATGGGTAAACAACATTTTTTTAATGTTTTTAGAATTTTTTCTAATAGCGACAACAGAAATTGTGCAATAATTCAGCTGTCTATCTAGCAGAGTCGAATCCCAGCTCGTACACAGTGGTACACACGTCTCGAGAAGCCATTGCGCCATTGGCGTAAAAAAAAATACCGTATCTAGTTCCCAGATCGGTTAAATAGTTTGGGAGCTGCGCTTGCAACAAACAGACGATCACGTAATTCACCAAGACAGAGAGGACACCTGCGCCACGAATAGCTCCGAAGTATTCCGATAACGCACGATCGTAGCACGTGCTGTCTAGCTCGCACTGTGTCAGGTTCCTCAGTTGGCGATTATTAAGACGTGCCATATCTTTTAACTCTTTTTATTTAAGGTGTAACCTTATTACCTAGTAAGTAGTTTAGTTAATGAATTCCATGCAATATTTGTGTCATACAAAAATGTTTGTTTCGGAGATTAGGTATTTTCTATGTGTATTTATAATATTTGTGTACATATTTAGAAATATTATAATGAAGCGCTAGCTATAAGTTTTACATCAAAAGATTACAACATGCTAGGTTACACCAAAAGATTACAGCATGCTAGGTTACACCAAAAGATTACAGCATGATGCTAGGTTACACTAAAATTTACAGCATGCTAGGTTACCCCAAAAGATTACAGCATGCTAGGTTACACCAAAAGATTACAGCATGCTAGGTTACATCAGAAGATTGCAGCATGCTAGGTTACACCAAAATATTACAGCATGCTAGGTTACACCAAAAGATTACAGCATGATAGGTTGCACCAAAAGATTACAGCATGCTAGGTTACACCAAAAGATTACAGCATGCTAGGTTACATCAGAAGATTGCAGCATGCTAGGTTACACCAAAAGATTACAGCATGCTAGGTTACACCAAAAGATTACAGCATGATAGGTTGCACCAAAAGATTACAGCATGCTAGGTTACACCAAAAGATTACAGCATGCTAGGTTACATCAGAAGATTGCAGCATGCTAGGTTACACTAAAAGATTACAGCATGCTAGGTTACACCAAAGGTTACAACATGCTAGATTATACCAAAAGATTACAACATGTTAGGTTACACCAAAAGATTACAGCATGCTAGGTTACACCAAAAGATTACAGCATGTTAGGTTACACCAAAAGATTACAGCATGCTAGGTTACACCAAAAGATTACAGCATACTAGGTTACACCAAAAGATTACAGCATGCTAGGTTACACCAAAAGCCCTTACCCTCAATAGTGTTGACACACGACTGGCAGGTCATGCCGGTGACCGACAGTAGCACCTCCACGTCGTCCATCTCGCCGGTGGCCGACATGTCGATCAAAAGGTCGGTGGGGATCTCCTTTGGGAGGAGGTGTCTGGAACCAATATAATTTACCAATTATTTATTTATTTTTTGTCACAGGTAAATAAAAGAATCAATATTACTTAATTAATATTTAAAACAAACAATCAAATCTTTCTTCTTTATAATATTAGTATCTTATTACACAATACATATCTATACTAATATTATAAAGAGGAAAGATTTGTGTTTTTGCTTTTTGTTTTTGTTTTTTTGCTTGTTTGTTTGTAACGAATAGGCTCCGGAACTACTGGAAAAATTATTTCACTGTTGGGAAGTTACACTCTTTGCGGTGAACATAGGCTATATTTTATTCCCGTATTCCCACGGGAACGGGAACTACGCGGTTGAAACCGCGTGACGTCCGCTAGTAATAAATATTATTAAAGTTTGTGAGTGTTGATGTCTGAATGTTTGTTACTCTTTATATAGGCTATTTTGTTATACCAAGAATGCGGAATGGGAACGGGAATAAATATCCACTCAAGACGAAACCGAGGGCATAAGCTAGATTCCTGTACACATACTTAACATACCAATGTTAAGTATGTGTACTGGAGTTCTGGAGTGTAAATGGAGGAGTTTCTCACATTCGAGGGGCAGTGAATTGCTCAAATGTTGTATCTGTGTGAATATATCTATTGTTATTTGTGTTAGAAATGCAGTGTAATTTGTAATTTTCAATATAATTTGATATTTTAGTTATAAGTAAAGTTTGCATGCTATCCTTGTAATGGCTAAATGGGCTCGTACCTACTATTATATATTGAAACTTAACATCACTGTAACCTCATTTACAGCAAATAAAGAATTTGTATTTGTATTTAATCTTTTGTCACTGTGTTAGTGATCTCACTTCTATGGAACGGCTCTATCGACTTTATAGAAATTGTTTTTTGTATATTTTTGGTAGCTTTAGTGGATTTTTAATTTTAAATACATATGACAGAATAATGTTTGTGGGGTGGGCTATCTGCTAAATTTTATCTTGAGAAAATATTTGTTCGATAAACTCGGGAACTGCGGAAACCATTTTAAAGAGCGTGAAGAGGCACATCATTCGGCCTCCTAATTGAGGACTGTGAGAGTAGCCCCCAATTGCTAGATGTCTACATGGTTTTCAACAGAAACACACAGATAAAATGTTTCGGAAAGAAGGAGCGTGGTCAATTGTCTTCTTATACATTTTGTATGAAACGGACGCATGTCCGCGTCCCGTCATTTGACAATATAAATCTTAGATCAAGAATAACAACTAGATTACGGGTCGCGAACAAAATGAAAGTTAAAAAGTGTCCCAAGTCGATACGTAGCTAAACCTATATTCTATTTATTAGCAATCGTAAATAAATAATTAAAAAAGTGTCCCAAGTCGATAAGTAGTTAAACCTATATTCTATTTATTAGCAATCGTAAATAAATCATTCAAGATTGTATCACATTTAACGTAAAATGTACCTTAAAGTTATTACACGTAAGCATAAAATACCATGCCACTGATATATCAGTTAAGTCGTTTTGTTCCATACGTTTGTATTATTCAATGTCGGCCCATTGTCGCCAGTTTAAACAAGGATGTAGTGAGCCGTCTTCTATAGGTGCCGGATTTCTCGCGTCGATATTACATCTAGTTATTCTTGATCTAAGATATAAATATAAAAAAATAACAGACGTCACGCGAATTCAGCCACGAAGCTCCCGTCCCCGTAGGAATACAGGAATTAACTACTACCCGTTCGCTCTAACTTTGCCGTTGGCGTAGAGGCGTATACCCGAATTGTTAATTAGACGAAGTAAATTGACAGTAGTTAATGTCACTTCGTCATAGAAAATACACAACATTGTATGAAGAAGTGACATTAGTTGCTGTCAATTTACTTCGTCTAATTAAAAATTCGACTTTAGTATGGAGCCGAGCGGCAAAGTTAGAGCGAACGAGCAGTAAAGCCTATTCGATGCAAACAATACAATCTGTCACATTTATAATAGTAAAGATTACTCACACGGCTAGAACTAGCTCCATAGCGATCAAGTGCGCGGACGAGTCGACGGAACAACTAATGTTATTGTAATGATACAATATTGTGTATATAATGATAAAGGTCCTCGTTGTATATAGAGTAAAGTCTCGTTCATATTGGGCGCTTAGTGCCTAGTGCGAGTTTTTAAGAGCGGCTATTGTGAGTCACTGTGAGTGAGTTAACGCGAATTTTGTCTGCCGTAGTCGGCAGTGTAACCGCCTGCCGAGCTTGATTGAGAGCCTGGGTTCGATTCCCGGGTCGGTCCAAAAATTTGTGTGAACCACAAATGTTTGTTTCGGAATTTGGGTGTTTTCTATGTATAATTTGTATGTTTTTAGAAATATTTAAGTATGTCTATCAGACGTCTTGATACCATAGCACAAGCTTATAGCTTAGTTTGGGTTAGATGATGTTGTGTGAGAATGTCCAACAATATTTATTTATTTATATTTGTATGGAGTCGAGACTGCCTCGTTGGTCTAGAGATCGAAATTTGCAAATGCAGATCGTGAGGTCACGGGTTCGATTACCTCCGGAAATATTTGTGTGATCCATAAATGTTTGTTTCTATACGTGTGATAAGTATGAGAATCAGATAGCGTGGTGTGAAAATACTGGGTGTTTCTTTTAGGGTGTCAAGCCGCCACTAGCTGGTAGCAGGGTTCCATACCTATCGATTTAACCCCCATGTATGTTCTACGATTTTTTGTAGTTTTCGAGATATAATTTTTTTTCGTTATTTTTCCACGTGGCTTTAAATAATTACAACTTCTTTTTGGTTCGACTTTTCTTGGATATTTTTTTATTATTATAATGCCTATTGATTGCAGTATTATGGACAAAATAATCTCCTTCCTAACTTTGATACAAGATGTAAAAATTTTAATCGATAATAAAAAAATAGGGATTTATGCAGAACATTATATCTCGAAAACTACAAAAAATCGTAGAACATACATGGGGGTTAAATCGATAGGTATGGAACCCTGCTACCAGCTAGTGGCGGCTTGACACCCTAAAAGAAACACCGTCTATATTGAACATTAAAAACAATACCCGCGTCTACAGAATTTTCCGTGTTAAAATCCCTGATGGATGCCATGTCACACTTTTACAGACTAAAACCACACGTGCCCTACCACTGCCCACGACCGGGAGTCCCATGTAAACCCTCGGAAGGATGTCCCAGGATTTCCGACGGTGCGTCTAAAGCTAGCGTCCCGACTTTACACAATTCGTGTTAACGCGCTCACCGTGAGTCACAATAGGCGCTCGCTAATATTCGCACTAGGCACTGTGATACTGTAGTGATCAACGCCATCTAGCGATGAGTAGTTGAACTATTTCGATTGTAAGAAGAGTTTGGAAGCCTCCTTGATTTTTTTTTTAGTATTTATTGTTATAGCGGCAAAAGACTCATCAGTAAAAGTTTCAACTGTCTAGCTATCACGGTTTATGAGTACAGCCTGGAGACAGACAGACAAACAGACAGAGGAGTTTAAGCAATAGGGTACCGGTTTTAGCCTTTGGGTACCGTCCATATAAACCATGTATGTACCCGGGGCTCCCAACCGTAGGCTTTTAGGCAGGCTACGTGAGGTTTTTCAGTCGGTAGGAGTCCGGCGTAGCATCCAGAAGGATATTTACTCACGTTAAAAAAAAAGTGTGTGCGTGTAACCTTTACGCGCGATTGAAGTAAAACTTTTCCATTGACGGCATCAAATGTTATATTAATATCATTCATTCGAATTTTGAACGTAACTACATTTCCGCTATTCAAAATTCAAATAGTAAGCGTATTCCGTCAGAAAAAAATCTGAGTTGCTCCCTAGTCGCGCCTAAAGAAGTTTTACTTCAAAAACCATGTATGTGCACGAAAATCAGCCCGCTCCCTTCTTTGATCCGATCAATACATATAATAAAATCGTAACAAGTCGCTATCTGTACATGGAAGATAAATAAGAAAAAATATTATTGGGGGGCTTTAGGAACGCAATAGAACCCAAAACAATGATTTTTAGAATTTTTGTCTGTTTGTCTGTATGTCTGTTTGTCTGTACGGTTGTGCACGCTAATCTCAGTAACCGCTTAATCGATTGCAATGTGGTTTTCTTTATTGTGTCGAGGTTTGCTCCACTTAACATTTAGTGTTTATTTCATGTCAATCGGTTTATAAATAAAAAAGTTATATCACTTTAAAGAATCGTACATAAACATACGAATCTAAAAATGGGTAAATCTGAACTGGCGTGTTGGCTTAATCATAAAAGAGCTTAAAGATTAAGTCTATTCTAAAACAATTCAGTCCACGCCAAGCAAACAGGGCAGTTTCACACGCTGTTTAATGAGTCTGATGAAGAAATACCTCTCCTTTCATACACATTATGTGACGTTAACGAAGTTGCGGGGTCAGCTAGTTTAAAATATATGGAAGTCGTGGCGAGGGGATTAACCACAAATGAAGAACGCACCTAACATATTCAACGTAAACGCCTCTCAATAGCACTCTATGTTAACAGTCTAATTATTATGTAAAGTGTAAATAGATAATAACAACAGCACTAGTTATTACGCATTATAATATCGTTAGACATACGCGTTGATACTTGAGTACTTCCGATACGATGCAACCGGGAATTTACTCGGATGAAGAGGATATTAGGGACAGGCTAGTTTTTCCTACACAGCTTTTTAACGAAGTATACCGTATTTATAGGTAGTATAAAAAACCCCCGACTCACAAAAAAAGAACAATAAAAAACCTGTAAAAAGTAAAAAAATAACTATTATATTATGACCTGTCTACCCTAAGTATTGAACCTGTATTATTATAATAGGTAGCTATATTATTTACGTATTCATATTTTTAACTAACAGTTTGTCTCGTCGGGGACCGCTCACCTAATCATAACCTAACCGTAGTCTGTCTCTGTTTAGGTATAGAGCGGTCCCCCCGACGAGACCAACTGTTAGTTAAAAATATGAATACGTAAATAATATAGCTACCTATAATAATAATACAGGTTCAATACTTAGGGTAGACAGGTCATAATATAATAGTTATTTTTTTACTTTTTACAGGTTTTTTATTGTTCTTTTTTTGTGAGTCGGGGGTTTTTTAAATTTTTAATTTAATTTATTATTTTTTGCTTTTTATAGGGGTTTTTAATGTTAACAATGACGAACAGTCTATCAACAATTATTCAGAGCTAATGCGAATTGCGCGGTGTGGTTACAGAATTAGCAATTCATTCCACTCCTCATATCTTACGAATGGCTTAACCGATTTTAATAAAACTTGCGGTATCGTCATGTATAAGATATGACCTTTCATTTGATACCCAACACGGGTATATTTGAACACATTAAATTTTTAATCACCACTTTCACCTCTCATAGCTTTGAAATGGCTTAACCGATTTTAATAAAACATAGCTAAGAACATTCTCCCCTAACCCATCTTTCAAACAAAAGAAACAGAATCAAAATCGGTTCATCCGTTTGGGAGCTACGATGCCACAGACAGACTTACACACACACACACACACACACACACACACCCACACACATGTCAAACTTATAACACCCCTTCCGGGTTTCCGTCGGGGGTTAAAAAGGAGTTTTATTAAATTGTGAAATTGGGTCTATTAAAATGTGGGCATATAATATGCCTCTGCAGCACTTGGGGGATAAAAGGCGTGAACATATGCATGTCTAGCAGTATCAGTCGCCTTGATCCCATAGCACAAGCCTATATTAGCTTCAATTGGGCTAGAGGATGATTTGTGAGACTGTTCTACAATATTTATGAAGTTGTTGCCCGCGACTTCATACGCGTGAAAATTTTGTTATATGCCAATTGGATTGCTCTCTGCTTAGCCCCTAGGATATGTAGCGTGATAATATATAGCCTATTTGAAGACCCTACCTCTAGTTAATATTTGTGCAATATTTGAATCAAATCTATTGAGTATTAGAGATCCTTTCGGGCAAAGCAAAGCAAACAGACAAAAATTTTTCTAACTATATTTTCGGTTTCGGTATCTTATGTAAAACACCCAGCGAGTATTTTTTTTTATATTTCCAATGTACAGTTTTGACTTTTCTATCATTTTATTATATGTATAGATAGTGAGGTACAGACCTGGTCTCATGGTCAGCGCCGTCTCCCGGCAGCGGCACCTCAAAGCCCATGTCGTGTATGTGCGCCTTAATGGCCTCCACCGACGTGACGTGAGGGTCATATCTGAAGTAGCCCGCCTTCTCTGATAGCTCCACCTGGAACCATACACATAGCACTTGATGGAACTTGCACGTATTGAAAAACTATTGTGAGTTTTGTTTTTATACCACTAAGGTGGTAGACAAGCATACGGCCCACCAGAAGGACCGATGGTCAACGCAGCCTATGAACGTTTGCAACACCAGAGGCGCTTCACTCGCGCTGCCGACCCTGTAAAAACCTTTTAAGACCCCTTTTGAAGAACCTCAAGGCGTTTGGGAAAACCGAGGCAGGAAGGTCATTCTACAAATTAAGCGTGCGTGGGAGAAAGAACCGATCGGATCTAACCGTGCTCGAACGCTCCGGATGTAATATGTGAGGATGAACACCCTGACCCTGTCTGTGGCAAGCGATGCGGTGATAGAACGTAGCCGTGGGCATTATATCAAACAATTCCTCAGAGCACATACCATTGTACAGGCGGTAGAACACGCATAATAGTCTCTCCTATCGCAAAGAGGTTCCAATCCACACCACCTGCAAGCATAGGATCATCGACAACTCTCACAGCTTGCCTTTGCACCGAGTCGAACGGAAGAAGCTGATATTCAGGCGCCCCCGCCCAGAGGTGACAGCAGTACTCCATGTGCGGTCGCACTTGCGACTTATACAGAAGCAGTGTTTGCGCCACAGTAAAGTACCTAAGTAAGTAAGTAAAGAGTGTTCTGAAGAACTCTTCAATCTAATCCCGCTCTCTCCTTTCCGATCCCGAACAACACGTGCTGGACAGAGGTGCCACTCTCACACAGTGGAGAGAATCTTCGCCAGAACTGAACGATTCAAAAGATCGTTTCTCTGACGCACCATAAAAGCCTGGAACGACCTGCCAGCGCACGTGTTTCCCTCCTCTTACAATCCCGGGTTCTTTAAGCGGAGCGTGAAGAGGCACATCACAGGGTGACAACTTGAGGACCACTGTCAGAAGTGTGAGAGTGATCTACTCACGCTAAATGTCACAACGGCTTTTCTTTAATTTTGGCGAGTTTAATATAAAAAGCTCAACATAGACTCATACTTATAGAATTCGGGACTTCACGCGAAATACTATTTACTTACATTCACCGACGTTTCGAGCACGTTGCAGTGTCCGTGGTCGCAGTCGGAGTAAGGCGAGCGAGGATCGACAAAAAACCAAGAAGTTATTACTTGTCGAACTACCCTCCGTTATTACAGTCCAACTGCGACCACGGGCGCTGCAACGTGCTCGAAACGTCGGTGAATGTAAGAAAATAGTATTTTGCGTGAAGTCCCGAATTCTATAGGTATGAATGTTAGAAACCGCGATAGTTTAAAAATAACCTCAACATAGACGCTGCCATTTCTTGAGGAATTATTGAATGAAATGAAATGACTACGGTGACTACCAGTACATCTGGAGTGCCGTATGCTTGTCTGCCACCCTATATAAAAAAGAAAGTCACCTTAACGTGCTGAACGCCGGGCAGCTCGCTGACGGAACCCTGGATGTTCCTGACGCAGGACTGGCATGTCATACCATTGATGGGTACCCGGACCGCCACCAGCTCGTGGCTCGACTCTCTGCGGACAATTGAAGATATTATATGAGACTTGGTTGACTTTGGTGTAGGAAATCAACGGCTTAAAGCATGTGGGTTTGAGTGTTCCCTGAGAGAGGGTTTTTTTTAACGTGAGGGAAAATCCATCATGGATGCTATGCCGGATTCTACAAACTAAAATACCTCACGTAACGCCCAACAGCCTATAGTCGGGAGCCCCGGGTAAGACCTCGGAAGGATGTCCCAGAACTCCCAACAGACCTACGGCCACCACTGCGGCCTCGTGGTTCGGGTGGTTCTTTGAGGGGTTTCGGGTGTGACCTCGTTTCTAAGGGGGGGCGTGCGTGAATCTCTCACGTCATGCAGCCGTCATGGGCCGGCTTCTGTAAGGACCGTCAGTGAGCGACCTTCTCACCGTCCTCAGACCCCCGGTCATGGAGGCGGATAGTCTTCGGCGAAGCGGTACTCGGGTGGGAGAGTTCTCTCCCGTTCCCGGTTCCTTTCCTGGCGTAAAGCCGATATCGCGACGATATTGCGGCGATATCGTTGAACGATATCGTGCACTGAGCAAGCGCCCATCCTTCCGAGGACTTGCCCGGGTCTCCCAACCATAGGTTGTTGGGCGTTACGTGAGGTTTTTTAGTCGGTAGGAGTCCGGCATAGCATTCAAGACGGATTTTCTCTCACGTTAAAAAAAGGTTCTCCATAAATTAGTATCATTCGATTATGAAAAATTTATAAATTGTTTCATAATCGATTATCAAGATTATTACTCGATACTGCGATAGTAATTCGATTACATTCGTCATTCATAATCACCTACGCCCACTTCGCGTATCTTTATCAATGACGTAAGTTCATAGTTTTTGAGGTTTTTACATTAACATAGGTCATAAACGTGTTTTCTTTTGTTTAACGCCAAGATTAAAGGGTAAGGTTACGCGCTTTAAGTGCCTAGGTGCTAACAACTAAGCGAATCGAATGGAATTTTAAATAATTTGCATTTTGTTTTTTAGAAAGGAGTTTAAATGACATGGTTCCAATTTGTTTATTAAATTCCAATATTTTCATTCAGAGTAGGTTAACATAAGCATTGTCACATTCGGTAAGCGAACTTATTTAAGTAACTATGCATCGATTGCGGTGTAATTGAAGATGTGTATCACATCCTGGAATGGAATGGTCAGGAACGAACCTTTCCGGGCAGTTTGTTATGTTGACGACTCGAGGATGTTTGTGGGTCAGGTGAACAGCGCTTTGTCTGAGCCAGGCTCACAAAAAGCCCAAGAATTAATAGAATTTAGCTTAAGGTATTACTGTTCTAGTCTATCCAAATAAATAAAATTGGAGTGTCTGTTTGTAATATTAAAAATAACCGCTTTCTACTACATGCATATTAATGTATATACGGTACACACATACCAAAATTTATATTTTTAAAATTTTTCTCTGTTTGTTCCGGCTAATCTCTGGAACGGCTGGACCGATTTGGACAGGACTTTCACTGGCAGATAGCTTATGTAATAAGGAGTAACTTAGGCTACTTTTATTTTAGAAAAATTCTTTTATTTTAGAAAATAATTCCAAAATAAAAAAAAAAAGCCAAAACTATTTTGCTTTTAAACTATTTTTTTTATTACATTCCACGCGGACGAAGTCGCGGGCACAGCTAGTTAGTAATAAGTTCACTTTTTTAATGATCGTAATTAAGTCGATTGTCCTTACGGGACGATGTAAGACCTTTTGAAAATATTTTTTTTTAAAAAACCTTATAACTACCTAGGTACTGATAACAAGTAGGTACCTACCCGTAACTATTGGTAGCGTATCTAACCGACAAAACTGATTATTTATGGAGACCTTGTTTAACGGTTGATTAAAAACCTGTCAAGTGCGAGTCGGACTCACGCATGGAGGGTTCTGTAAAAAGACAAAATAATAATCATGTTTGTTGTGTGGTAGCCCCCTAATTTTAGTATCTATTGTTATAGCTGCAACAAAAATACTACCCGTTCGCTCAAACTTTGCCGCTGGCGTAGAGGCGTATACCCGAATTGTTAATTACACGAAATAAATTGACAGTAGCTAATGTCACTTCGTCATAGAAAATACGCAACATTGTATGAAGAAGTGACATTAGTTGCTGTCAATTTACTTCGTCTAATTAAAAATTCGACTTTAGTATGGAGCCGAACGGCAAAGTTAGAGCGAACGAGCAGTACATAACGAAGTGAAGAATCTTAACTTGATCCAGTACAGGTCCCATTAGCTCAATTGGTTAGAGCATCGCCCTGGTTTAGGCAAAGGTTGTGGGTTCAAATCCCGTATGGGACAATTTGTATTTTTTTTTCACTTTATATTAAAATACTTACAGATTTTTTTATGGAATACATAAATAAATAATCTGGAAATTCAGCTCGCTAGCTATCACGGTTCCTGAGATACAGCCTTGTGACGGACAGACAGACAGACGGACTAAAACTCATGAATACGGTCTCGTTTTTACCGTTTTGGTTACGGAACCCTGAAAACAACTTGTTTTATCTAAAAAAAAATAGCAAATAATTTGCATGGAAAATTGTTCATGGGTTTTTGAAGAATATTTAGTTACGGTCAATACAAAAATAATAAAAGACTAATTACGAATTTTATTACTCTTAAATAGCTTTATATAAAAAAATATATTTTAATTTCGGTAGAGTTCTGTAGCTCAGTGGTTAAAGCTTGCGCTGGTTATGCAAAGGTCACACCTTCAAGTCATGTCTAAATGAAGTTGTCATTTTTCATTTTAAAAGTAAAATTTAATAAAAATACATTTAAATAAATGGCGGTATTTCCGCGCGAACACTTTCTAGAACTTTTCAACATATTTTTTTATTTGAACAGGCAATGGACACCAAATCATAATGTTCAGAAGGAAATCTACATACCAAACGCGCTTGGGCTACGATCTTACGCGTAGTCTACAGTCAATAGAATAATTTACACTCCTTCGAATCTTAAATACCAAATACATACCTTAAAATCTACTTTCAGGCACAGAGAGACAATATTTCTAATCAATAGTTCCACACACACACCGCATTTAACCTCGGAAACGATATTATGCAAAACCGAGATAATAAATAAATAACCACCAAGGTCTTATGCACATCAACCTTTTTCAATGCTTTACTTTAAAATCTACGTAGAAAAAAAAACTCAACTCTTATTTTAAATACCTACAGAAAAAAATTGCTCAATAAAAAAAACAACTTTCGCGCCAACACGTTCTAATTTGATTAATGGAATGGAAGTTGGAACATGTGACAGGCAAACCACAGACCACAAAGAGTTCTGTTCAATAATGTGCCGAGTGCAAATTCCCTTTTGACGATTGCGTTTACAGCGCTGTATGTTATTAAACGATTGTTTTACACATTGACCTTACAGCTAAAGTACTACCCGTGCTCGATAAGTTGAGGCACGCTTGGGAGCCAACTCTTCCCAATCGTGCCTCAACTTAGCGCACGTGTACGTATTATAAAGCGCTTCAAGTCCAGGCTGTTTTGATTAGTGTCGTGCGAACAGCTCGGTTACTCATGTCACAATTATTATAATAAATAATTGATTGGTATTTAGAATGGATACGTAACAGATTATAAGTGCATTCTTATTATGTTACTAGCTGACCCTCGCAGCTTCGTTTAGAAGATGGGGAGCGAGAGGAAGGTGTATGATGCACAGTGTATGAAAAGGGAGGTATTTCTTCATCAGGCTCATTAAAAAGGCAAAACAAATCTATGCAGCTTTTACAACTGTCATAATTTTGACAGATAAATGTAGGTAAATGTTAGTAGGTACATACCTAATACCTAGCTACGTTTTTTTTTTCAAATGCTGTGTATTCCCTTCCCTCCTAGAATTTCAGGTTACTTATAAAGAGCGTTATCGTATTTTTCAATTCTTGTACAGTACGAGCCAAATAACTTTGCGTCTATGAAGCTCGTTCGTTCGCGCCGCAATTGTGCAATAATATGTTTCACTGGAGAAACTACTGCGCAGCAGGAGGGGTGCCTCTCCCGCCTTAGCAGTAATTCTCCCTCTGAAACCTATTATTGCAAAATTTCTGCGCGAACGAACGAATTTCAGAGACGCAAAGATATTTGGCGCGAGCTGTATGCAGTAATTTTTCTGTTTTATGGAATCTCATTGCTTAAGTTGAAGCAGGCTGTACTTATGTAGAGTATTTTAACGAGCAAAGACATTAAAAAGACGTTCAATTATTTTTTTAATATCGTAGATATCTCATTAAATTTATCTAATAAATGGCATAGTTATTAAACAACTGCAGTAAAAATCCTTTTGTAAGATTACAGGTGGCTTATAAAGACAATGGTAATTCCTTAAAATCTTTAGATAAACAATAGGCTTTTAATAAATAACGGGAACATCAATCTACAAATAATAAATTCAATAGGCTGTTTAAATGATAAACAACAAATACTTACGCAAAAAAAACCGGCCTGTCAAAGTACTTGAACTGTCAAACTATTTAAATATGGAACTAGGTTTGTCTACGAATGATGGCTGAACTACAATGGCGAGCTGTCACGATAACGTCTTTACGAAGGTTACATTATAAGTACAATAAAACACTATTAAAAGTTAAATATTTATAGAAATTAATAATGGCATGCTCACATTGTTATTTAGAAGCAGATAGCCCTAGAATAATGCATAGTTTATTTTAACTATAATAATGTTTTTGTAAGTAATGTAAACTTTTGACAGGTGACAGTTTAAATTGTAAATATTAGAAGGATGGGTCTATGCAGCTGCAGTCAGTGTAAAACTGTAAACTATGTAACAATAGGGGCACCTAGAATAACTTGGACATTCATTAGTACCTAATTTAATCAGTATTGTAGCAGTCTGTAAAATATAGCTTGCTTTCTGTGACAGTTGACTTATATTTTTTAATAAGTGAAAAGGCAACCATTTTGGAATCGGTTGAAATTTGAATATAAAGAGTCGATTCTAATAATACAACGTTTTATAGATGTCATTTCAGGCAAAAGATCTGACAACATAATTCCCAATTAAAAAAGTGAAAATGAAAAGGAACAGATTCCATACAGCCAAGTTTTATCTTCCAATTTATATCAGAAACCACATCTTTCTTCTAAATATACATACAAACATATAGTCACGCCTTAATCCCCGAAGGAATAGGCAGAGGCATGGTATACGCTCACATTTCACCTTATAGTTGTATATCCTATGAAATAGGTGATGCGCTTATTACCGTGTTGAAATGGACATGCGCAGGCCGTGACGACCCGCAGTTGGAACGTTTTAAGCCGCCGCCCATAAGACCTTCAACTTGGCTTAACGATTGTCATTTTACTGACAACCGGGTTTCATTTCAAGTTTTCCTTCTCTACGCAATGGATTGTTTTGCAAAAGTGTTCCCTTAGTCGCGAAGTGTTCTCTTACGACACCCTCAGGATGAAGGGGTGGCGACATTTTTTACTCTTTCCCATTGCTACATGAGGCTCTTTTAAATATAATTTCCGCTCGCCATAGACAGGGTGTTCATCCTCACACGTTGCGTCCTAAGCGCTCGAGCACGGTGAGATCTAATAGAGGCTTTCTTCCGCGTACGCTTAGGTTGTGGAATGACCTCCCTGCCTCGGTTTTCCCAAACGCCTACAGTATGGGGTTCTTCAAAAGGGGTCTTAGAAGGGTTTTACAGAGTCGGCAGCGCGATTGTGGCGCCTCAGGTGTAGCGAACGTCCATAGGCTGCGGTGACCACCGGTACATCTGGGGGGGGCGTATGCTTGTCTGCCACTCTAGTGGTATAAAAAAAAATATCTCCTTTAAGATTCTAGGTGTCAGAGATTGAAACCTTGGCGATTTATCTCAGCCAACCTTGAAAACTTGTTTAAAACGCATGCATATACCTTTCACCTTTATAATAGTTCATACGTTATCATATTCTTTTATCCAGAAACGTTATTTATAAGAAATCCACGTAGAAGTCGTTATCGCGTAAAATTATTACCCTCTTTTTGAGTAGTCGTCGGTTAAAAAGTAACCTAAGTATGTCCTTTACAGGGACTCAAACTATTTCTATGCGAAATTTCATCTTAATGTCTTAGCGGTTTAAGCGTGAAAGCGTAACAGATAGACAGACAGACAGACAAGAGTTACTTTCTTGTAGGGATAAAGAAAGAATGCTATTGCATGCTATAACATTAATAAAATTGTGTAGCAGTAGATAGTAAATATCTATAATAATATTATAAAGAGGAAAGATTTGATTGTATGTTTGCAATAGGCTCTGGAACTACTGAACCGATTTGAAAAATTCTTTCACTCTTGGGAAGCTACACTATCCCCGGTGAACATAGGCTATATTTATTCCCGTATTCCCACGGGAACGGGAACTGGAACTACGCGGGTGAAACCTAACGGCGTCCGCTATTTTTAGGGGGTTCCGTACCCATACGTACAAAGGGTAAAAACCCCTGACCCTTATCATGAGACTTCGTCGACCGTCTGTTTATCTGTCCGTCACGAGGCTGAATCTCAGGAACTAGAGAGATGAAATTTTCACAGATGATGTATTTCTGTTGCCGCTATAACAACAAATAGTACAATCTGTCTTTGCCGAAGACTATCGGCCTCCATGACCGGGGCCTGAGGACGGTGAGAGCGCTGCTCACCGTCCTTACAGAAGCAGGCCCTAGACGACAGCATGACGTGAAGGATTCACGCACGGCCCCCTAAGAAGCGGGATAACACCCGAAAAACCCCCCCAAAGACGCGCGATAACACTCGAAAAACCTCCCAAAGACGCGGGATAGCACCCGAACCCCCCACCTAGGTGAGGCCACAGTGGTAGCCGTAGGTCTGTCGGGAGTCCTGGTGTATCCTTCCTAGGGCTTACCCGGGGCTTCCAACCGTAGGCTGTTAGGCAGGAGACGTCAGGTTTATTTAGTCGGTAGAAGTCCCGGCATAGCATCCATGAGGTTTTTCCCTCACGTAAAAGAAAACACTACAATCAGAAACAAATTAATATTTAAGGGAACTTCAATAAAAACAAACGTGATTTTAAGGAGTTTTTTTGGTACGGGCACCTCAATGCCTAGCCGGTATTTGAAATAACTCCGGTCAGTAGTGCCTGTCTTAAAGTGCTCGGTACTTACTATCCGTTCGCTCTAAGTTTGCCGGTCGCTTCCCATACTACGCCTTTACACCAGCCTTTACGCCAGCGGCAAACTTAGAGCGAACGGGTTATATACATGCGCAAGCGCACGACATTGGCGACAAA
Organism: Miltochrista miniata; assembly: GCA_933228765.1. Lineage (NCBI taxonomy): Eukaryota > Metazoa > Arthropoda > Insecta > Lepidoptera > Erebidae > Miltochrista > Miltochrista miniata. Next base: position 15,484,846 of record OW121777.1, read on the forward strand.
ACAGGTTTTGGACACATTTCTCGGTGAACATACTAAGTAGATTGAGCAAAAATGCGACCAATTACACATTTGTAATAATGTTATTGCCTAATGTATGTACGAACGGAAATCTAAACGAGTTGCTCATAATCATGATTAGTACTCCAATAAGGCGGCCTCTCTATCACACTTTAAATATATTCACAAAGAATTTTTTAAATCAAACTTCTGATAGTCGTCAAATTTGGTCAATTTGGCGGCCCTGTGTGTGATGTGCCTATTAACGCCCCGTTTGAAGAACCCACAGTTGTAAGAGGAGAGGAGGGAAACACGTGTGCGGGGCAGGTCTCGCTCGTTCCAAGTTTTCATAGTTCGACAAAGGAACGATCTTCTGAATCGTTCTGTTCTGGTGAAGATTCTCTCCACTGCACAGTGTACTGCCTAGAACAAGCTAGCTGGACAAAAACAACATTAACTATTCTGTAAACTGTTACTGAGGGTAGTAAGAGTATAAGTTGCTAATCATAAATATGGGTAATGTTTTCTATGAAATGTGTCAAAACATTAGTAATGAGGGTAAGTATTTAAGATACTCGATTAAAATGCATTAAATTGGTTGCGTTTAAGCTCCTAATACGAAAACATTTGAGGTGCTCTCGTTTGTTGTTAAGTTGTGAATTGGTGATGGATTCAATAACCAAGGGTAAGTAGTTTTTTCTTATACTACTATATTCAATGTTCTTTAACGCGTAACCATTAAAAAAACGTTTGATTTAAAATAAATAACCAAAAAATTTTAAATTTGTAATTTAAAGGACGATAAGTAAAAATCCCCTCATTTCCCCGGGCTGTTTTTTTTATTAAACGATAAATTTATCATTTTAGTTTTAAATGCACAAACTTTTTTTTGCTCGAATTTGCTCTTTTATTTTTTATTAATTTTTTTGTTGGAGGCAGTTTTACTTTATCGAAAATGGAGCTTTTTGAAGAATGGGTGAAAACTTCCAGTGATGGGAGAAATGCTGCGCTTTTTAATTTTATTGCGATGAAACATGATCTGGGCAGCATATCGGAGCAGTCGTTCAAGGACATCAAGGCATTTATTTCGAGATTTTCTGCGAAATTATCGGAGAAAGGGGAAAATTCTCGTAGAATTCGGGATAGCTTTCTGTCTTTGAATAAGTCGTGGCTAGAGGGGAATATAACGTTTCGTTCGTTATAAAATACTGCAGAGCCGTCTACATCATCTCAACAACCCATGGCTGGCCCTGGAAGACCGAAAGTAGACTTGCAAGATGCCGCTTCCAAGACTAAACGTCGACCCGTCGATGATCTTATTCAATGCCGAAGTTCTGAAGAACTGATCGCTGCTGCCGAGATATCTTCCCGACTATCTGGTACATACCTATATAAATATAATATTGTATATGTATTACATATACATATACTTATATGTGTAAATCTTTTTTAATAATACCTCTAAATTTAACTTCTGCTACTTACTTTCAGGAAAAAGAACTATGGCCAGTCTGATCGGACAGGTCAGCGAGAGTCCAGAAAAATCAAAGATTCCCTAAAGGCGACTAAAGAAATGAAGGAGATTCCCAAAAAAAAAGACGGTTCTGCTCCTCCTGAGGTTTTAGATTAAATTTTAGAGGCAACAAGTAATTTAAAGAGAAATGCGGTCCATACGTTAAGTGTTGTATGTCATATAGACTACACTGAAGAAGATTCTTCGGAAGAAGAATTGAGTGATGATGAGTAGGTTAAGTTATTGTTTCCTTTTGTGTAACTTATTGTTTCCTCTTATTCTATTTTATCCTGTTATGTTTTTGTGTAGGTTAAGAAATATATTATGGATTTCAATTTTTTGTTTTTATTTTTTCTTGCTAAAACTATACACTGAAAACAACTTAGATGTGTTTAAACATTAATAACAAACACTTTCAAAATTAAAAACATTGATAAATAATATTGTCCAGCTAGCTTGTTCTAGGCAGTACACTGTGCACTGTGTGAGAGTGGCACCTCTGTCCGGCACGCGTTGTTCGGGACCGAAAAGGAGAGGGTTGGATTAGGTTCAAGAGCTCTTCAGAACATTCGATGTGATATATTCGGTAGAATACAGTCAAAGACGCTAAGGTTCTTTGCTGTGCCAACCGCTCAAGGCTCAATTTGGTTCAAGTTGTACCTACGTTTAAAGTAAAACAAAAGGTATTATGAAATTCGTTAAAAATTAGGTTACCAATGTAACAACTACAGTTACTAACAACCGGTTACAAAATAAAATAAAGACCGCCATTGTTGTTATGGCGGCGTTTGCGCGCGAAATGTTGAAAATGGCGGTCAAATCGAACACGCGTGGGCGTCTCGGTTTGTGAAACAATAGCTCTATAATCGATATCGTAACTGTGAAATACATCGATAGACTCTGAATAGTTGAGCATTAAAGCTTAGGATATCTGTTATTGCAGCGGAGAGGAAGAGGAGGAATCACAAAACTGGAGAAGTGCGAGTCGGAGTCGGCATAGGAAGGTTCCGTACCAAAAGCGGCAATTTTTTTCTGATTTTAGTATTTGTTGCTATAGCGGCAACAGAAATACATCATCTGTGAAATTTTCAGCTTTAGCTATCACGTTTACTGAGATACAGCCTTGGACAGACAGACGGACGGCGAAGTCTAATGGTTTCGTTTTTACCTTTTGGGTAAGGAACGCTAAACAAGCATCGCTCGGCGTCAGAAAATTTTGTTTTAAACTGATAGGTACATTTTCGGGGCAAGGAAAATTGGAATAAATAAGCAAAGCGGATAAATACTCGTAGAACAGAAGAGAGAGAAAAAAAGTAAGCGATGGATGAAAACGAAAATTATCTACCAGGCAAAATCAGCAACAACGCTCTGCATTCTGCATCTCCAAAAACCTTGTCTTTTTTTTAAAGTTAAGAAAATCCTACACGGATGCTATGCCGGGCTCCGACTAAAAACCACACCTCACAGCCTACGTTTGGAAGCCCCGGGTAAGCCCTCGGAAGGATACCCCAGACCTATGTCTGTTGGGAGTCCACTGCGCTACCACTGCGGCACACGCCAGCACTGCGACCTCACCTATTTCCCTAACAACCTAGCTCTAAGAATGGACAAACACAGTCCGTTTCTCCGCTCCGCAACCTACTCGCTCCGCTTCAATGGACAAGCAGCTTTACACAAACATTTGGTTGCCATCCAATCGTTATCGATCGATATGCTGCCATGCCGTAATCGATACCTCGATGTACAAATTGTACAAAGTAATGTTTACCTAACTATCTACTAATGTTATCTACGGTAGGAACAGAGATGTTGCACAACTAGCTATGGAGGGAGTGAGCTACGCTTGCAGTATTTTTGGGCATATTGAAGATAATCTTCGCCAGATTTGAGCGATTCAAAGATCGTTTCTTTGTCGAACTATTAAGACTTGAAACAGCTCCGGGTTCTTCAAGCGGAGCATGAAGAGCAGGGCCTGATTTACCCATAAGCTAACTAAGCTGAAGCTTAGGGCGCCAGGATCAAGGGGGCGCCTGGCGTTGGGCTCAGCGCAGGGCTGTGACTTACGGTGCTTCCAGAAAGGAGCACGCAAACCATCTAGCAATTTTTAACAGATTGTATCAACTCCTAACAACATATTTAAAATTGTTATTTAACATTTTGTAACACCAAAGCACATAATAATATTTGGTAATTTAGTGATGATACAAATGCGTGCGTTAAAATTAAATTCCTGAGCCCATCTCCCTGGCAGCGTGGTAGTAAATACGACAGCTCCACCTGTGTCGCGTTCAGGACACCCAGGAACCAAAGTGAATGGGTGTCCAGCTTTTTGGCCGGTAGAAGCATCAGGGCCGTCATTGACAGCAGCTGTTCTAAATTCACAATTTCAGGGCACAATTCTCTCCATCTCTGACAGTATATGTATCCTTGGTGTTGACATCTCCAGTGACGTTCAGTTCCGAAGTGACTTGGAGAAATAAGGCTAAGCTGGCGTCCAAGCCGCTCGGTGTGCTCAACAGGGCGCAGCGGCCGCACATAGAGTACAGCTGCCACTGCTGGGCGGGGGCACCTGAATATCAGAATGAATTGACTGAAGTCTTCCGTTCGACTCGGTGCAGAGGCGAGCCATGAGAGTGGTCAACGATCCCATGCTTGCAGGTGGTGTGAAACCTCTTCGCGACAGGAGAGACTTTGCCTCCTTGTGCGTGACCACCGGTATATCTGGTGGGCTGTATGCTTGTTTGCCACTTTGGTGGTATAAAAAAAAGTGTGAGACGGTACTGTTGAGACGGTGAAACCAGTCTTGGAGGAGTGGCTGGAAAGGCACCATCGCAGCCTCACCTACCGAATGTCACAGATACTTACTGGACACGAGTGCATCAGTACGAGTAAGTATCTGCGGCGGAAGTTAACATCCGAGTGTCAACACTACGGTGATTGCAGCGAGGATACGTTCAGCTTATGTACTGCAACCTCGTTGCGGGCCTGGGCGTAGATGTTCTCAAGCTGGAGACCGTGGTGAGAGCCATGGTCTTCAATGGGGGAAAATAGGACGCCACTGAGTCTTTTTGCGAGCAAGTCATATTTGCGATAGAGGCAGCGGGAGAGGAACTCCCTCCCAAGTACGGCGAGTTGTCATCTTGCCATTCTTACAGAAGCAGATCAGGAAGATGGCGTGACTCTTCACTCCTCAAAGAAATAGGATAGCAACTATTTCCCCTCCCCGATACACCGTTCGATGGCGTACAAAGTCTACGAAACAGACTTTGTACGCCATCGCAGTTCCTCCCGTGTGGGTTTGGGTTTTATCTGAGTTCTTGGGGAGATTCGGGTTTAGTCCAGTTTAGTTCAAATTGCCGGAAGTGATCAGCAATGTCCCATCATATCGAGGACACCGCAAGGTTAAAGCAGATTCTAGGACTGTTTGTTATTTTTCTTTTATTTCGTGACAGTCAGGAAAGTTTTTTGGAAGAAGAAATAGATGTAATTACCGGAAAAACAACAGATCTCTTGTTTTATGTCGAAATATCTGGATGGTAATCACCCAGGCAAATCGAGCCGTTACATTCAGCTTACACCTAGGATTCAGCTTAGCTCTAGTACCTTATTTGGTACCTTTCGTATTTCGTTTACCTAATTACTGACGATTTAATAAATAATTAATTTAACCCCGCCGAAAAACGAGAAGTGTTATCAGTTTGACCTGTGTATCTGTGTATGTGTGTGTCTGTCGGTGGCATCGTAGTAGCCCAACAGATGAGCCAATTTGTCGGTTTTCTATGCTCAAAGCCAATGTGCCGGGGCCATCCCCAGCACATCGGCTTTCGAGCCGTTCTTATCTGTAAACTGTGCATATCATCAGCTCACTTCCTGAGTTATGAAGGGATTTTACCAAGATTCACTGGTTCGATTTATCGGAAACTGGATGTACCGAGGTACTTTTAGGTACTTTGATGGTATTTTTATCACGCTTTTACTGGCTGATGCATCAAGAAGTCTGCGGAATACCCAACTCCTCAGTAAACCATGGGTCATAAGTTCATAAGAAGTCTTAAGATCGGGTTATATTTTATTTTCAAATTAACAAAGAATAACGATTAGAAACGTAGGATCAGCTTACGTAAAGTGTCTTTTGTAGGTAGGACTTGTAATTTAATTAGTTGCAGCTGGGGGCGCATATTCATAGCTAGACCCTAAATCAGGCCCTGATGAAGAGGTACATCAAAGGGTCGCCAACTTCAGGACTACTGTCAGAAGTCTTACGGACTTTGAGACAGGAAGGATACTAGCTGCCTGCTGTTGAAATTTATTCAAGCTGCCCATAAGTCTTCGGCTTGACTTTAGCAAATGGAAATTGGAAATGTGACAAAGTGGTCACCTATCGAAGAACCAGCCACAATGATAGTTGCTTACTTCTGTGATCGTTTCGGCGGGGCTACGAGTGTTTTAATAGTATAAAAAAACAGGACAAGTGTGAGTATGATTCACGCAGGGAGGGTTCTAGACGTTCTAGTAGCAAGGAACGTAAAACTATGTATTTTTGTATGAAGATCCCACCCGGATTAAATAAAAACAGACAAAAAATTAAGGATGCTCCCTCGACAGACGGATAATCAGCGATTTCTCAGTAATAGCTTCCCGTTCTTACCATTTCGGTATAGAACCCTAATAACGGCCTTATATCATTCATGGCATTTAATAATAACACTGACTGAACAGTTATGTAGGAATCTTTTACAATCAAGCATTTGAATGGACCTCGTTCTTAATATTGAGAGCACGCTGAAGAATTTAATTAAGTTCTATTGAGAACTCCATCTAATAGCACGTTCGCTCCAAGTTTGCTCCGCTGGCGTAAAGGCTTGTGTAGAGGCGTAGTAAGGCGACCAGCAAACTTAGAGTGAACGGGTTGTACGTGAGATGGCGAGCGTGGGCGACACGCCCCCGCCCCCAGACGTGCGAGATCGGCTGTGACGTCACTACGTATTGATTTGTATGCTGGATAAGTGGGAATTTCTCTAGGTGCGTTGGGTAAGGTAACGGCACCTATGTTGGACGCGGACCAGTCATGGATATTTTTTGTATTAACCTCCTTTATAAAGCAAACCCGAAGTATTTATTTTCAAATGACAACACAGATTAGTTTTGTCAACATTTTAGCAGTCACTACAACTGTTTTTGACAACCGATTGACATTTTTTTTTGCGATCACAAGGGTTGTTAGTTACGCGGTGTCTTTTGGTGTCGGAAATCGTAATTTCCTATAAGAATTCCGGTACAAGTAAGAACACTTAACATCTTATTATGATTCAGTTGTATCGTCGTTGATGAAATTTATGTTATTTAGTGATTTATCGATAGTGGCGTTGGCGTTGGCGTTCTAATCATGAAATTTACCGGTGTCCGTAATAGGATATTATTCTAGCACGTTCGGTCATACACCCAATCATGGACAGTGTCCATTCAGAGATATTGCTTATTTTTTTATGTATCATACATCTGTTTTAGTATTTCTTTAAGTTTCTATAATAATCTTTCATAAATTAATAGTCTATCCAATCATGGACATTCTGTCCATGACTGGGTGTCCATAATAGGTTCAACGTATTCTTTATACAAACAAATTTTATTTTCATCCTAGAAACGGCCCCAGGAAAAGCCTACACATTAGAACTAATGGCCAAGGCCTTCGAAGATATCAGGAAAGGTGATAAATTTCTATTGCCGCTACAAAACGGAGTCCCAGGAATAACTTTACATAATGAAATCAATGGGAAAACTCCCATTGATTGCATTCTTGGTCCAGCTACCGTTCTCACTTATGAGGAAGAAAAGCTACTAAAAATATGAATAGCTTTTATGGCCGATAAACACTTCCTGATAAATAAAGACCAATTCCTGAATAGTGATCCGAAAATAATAACAGAAAAAAAATACCTACCATTAATATGTTAGGTTTTCGATAAGTATAAAGAGATTGTTGAATGAGAGAACTGGAACAGAGCGGGATGCTGCATAGTCTAAGTGAAGAATCTCGACGTGTTGGTCTAGGCATGAACTTGGACAAAGCCATTCATGTTCAATGAGCATGTCATGGCAGGAACAGTCTACGTTGACGGATCAAACACCTACCTTGGGCAGGCCATAACACTTAAATCGAGTAACCTGCATGGAGAAATAGCCAGAAGGATTCGCTTGGGCTGGGCAGCATTCAGCAAACTGCCTCGGGTTTTCTACTCGTATAACGATGCCTGAAGACGATAGTTATCAACCAGTGCGTTCTACCCGTTATGACCTACAGCGCCGAGACGTGGACACTCACAGTGGGACACAGACGGGGAACACAACGTGCTGAGCTCATTCGCTGCCAAGCAGTCCCGAAGATGCCTCGTGTGTAGGCGAAACACGTGTTGACAAATTAGTCACATTGTTAAGCTGAGTAGTGCTAATTACCAACAATCTGGAGGGTACAGGTAATTTTTCCTATCCCACATCCAAAATTCCTTTCCTGAGGAGTTCGGTTCGTCATTCCTCCCATACAATAAGTTGGGGTTATCCTTAACGGTTGTAAGTTAGGATTGACGAATCGAGGGTGTGAGGCGGTTTCCTCTTCCCCCCTTCCCTCCTTTTATTATCATTTTAGGATGGATTTCCGCCATGTAACGCCTGATTCCATTAGTTAACTCACAGTGGGGCTAGTCCATGCCCTTAAGGTTGCGCAACGCGAGATGGAACGAGCTATGCTTGGGGTGTCTCTGTGGGATAAGATCCGAAACGATGTTGTCCGTCAGAAAACAAGACTGGTTGACATAGCTCGCTGAGTATACGTTACGAAGTGGCAGTGGGCTGGCCACATTCGTAGAAGAACTGATGGTCGATGGAGCAATCGAGTTCTGGAGTGGAATTCGTGTGTTGTGGCAAAATTTGTGAGAGGCTTATGTCCAGCAGTGGACTGCTATAGGCTAAATTGGTGTCTATCTGCCTCCATGACCGGGGGCCTGAGGACGGTGAGAGGGCAGCTCACCGTCCTTACAGAAGCAGGCCCATGACGGCAGCATGACGTGAGGAACTCACGCACGCCTCCCCCTTAGAAGCGGGATCACACCCGAAACTCCCCAAAGACGCGGGATAGCACCCGAACCACCCCCTGGACGAGGCCGCAATGGCGGCCGTGGGTCTGTTGGGAGTCCTGGGACATCCTTCCGAGGACTTACCCGGGGCTCCCAACCATAGGCTGTTGGGCGTAACGTGGGGTATTTAGTCGGTAGGAGTCCGGCATAACATCCATGAGGATTTTCCCCCACGTTAAATTAAAAAAAAAAGGCTAAATTTTTTGATAAGTTATAATATTTTTAGAGATATTTATGGCAAGTTGTGTATTTATGAAAACTCGCGAAAGATATAAGTTGATGTTTTCAGTTAATCTCTTAATACCTCTGTTTAAAATAATTGTCTAAATCTAAATTAATTGTACAAGGAGGACTTCGTTGAATTGTTAAAAATGGAAAGTACGTGATTTTGAGACAGATTTTTTAATAGTACCTAGTAGTGAAAGACATGTGAGTTCAATTCTTATTAAGAACTTATTATTTTTGATTAATAATTGTGAATAATATATTGCTTCAAGTTAACTTTAAAGAAATGATAATTTTTCATAGAGCTTTCAAGTATTGCCTTGACAAATAAGACTGATAGGTATTGGCATATAAAATAATGTTTAATTGTTTTTATTCAGAAAACATGCCTGGCTGGTTGACCTTAAGATAAGCATTTCGTTAATAATGAATATTTTTTTCTTTACTTGATTATTCACATTTCCATAACTAGCTGGATTATTAATGTTCATAATTAGATAATGTCTATAATTGGACTGCAAAAGTTCAGTGAAAGACTCACTGGGCTTTTGCAGTCCATGACCGATGTCTAAGTAGGGACAAAGATAATATAATAGTATTACATACAGATCGGCAACTCCCTGCCTCCCACTGAGTAAGCTTCCCCCCCCCCGCCAAAGTTGATGTGTCTATTGCCGTGTCAGTACTTGAGAGAGTGTCACTGCGTTGCATTACGTATTACTACCTAAGTGCTTTGGGCAATTGCTTTGGTTTAATTTGTGCTTAGCCGAGGGTAGATTTAAAAAAAAAGTACACACATACATGAGATTGCGTTCTGTTTCTTATTATTTTGTTTCCATAGCTAGTGACCCTAGAATACTTACACACACATTGAAGCCTGATTTAAGCATTCACATTACGTGTATATTAGTGTGGGTGAAAACGAACATTTTTGTATGGTATGGGTGTATTTCTTTTATAATATTTTGTTACACGGAGTACAAAACTGTAATTAAACATTGCAAACTGACTGAGAAAAGAACTTTTCATTTCATGCCTAATCCCAAAGAATTTTATTAGAAAAATTAAGAAATTATAAAGCAAAAATGAAAAAAATATCGCTTATTACTGTCCATGACTAGTGACTTTACCTCATGTTAGATATAACCGGTCAAGTGCGAGTCGGACATTTGTACGGAGGGTTCCATACCGTAAAGCGAAAAAAATATCACGTTTTTTGTATGAGACCCTCTTAAACTATTTTTTTTTCCCGTTTTTATAGGTATTTGTTGTTATATTGTCTGGAGACAGACAGACAGACGGACAGCAAAGTCGCAATTAATAAGGTCCCGTTTTTACAAAAAATTGCCATGAGAAATGAGACAATTTTTCAATTTATCATTTTTCATGAGATGATTAGAATGAGAAATTAAAATGAGCGCCCAGGTTCATACCGACCAGTGTGGGACAAAGTACCTAGGCAGCTTTCTGTAGCGCGTTATTTTTGTTATTTACCCTACTAAAGTGGCAGACAAGCTTACGGCCCACCGAATTGTTGATTACGGTAGCCTATGGACGTTACGTTTGCAGCACCAGAAAGCTACGTGTAGCTTTCTACACGCGCTGCCGACCCGGGTGCCGGATGTGACCAGAGATGGGTAACGACCCGGGTTAAAACCCAACGGTGGGTTAAAACCCAGTTATCACCCGTTTCAATCCACCCACTGGGTGGTTTGGCCGGGTGAAAACAAAATATTGCCGATAAGACTAGCAACGCGCTGCGATCGGTTTACGGGGTGGTAGAGAGATGGGTAACGACCCGGCTTAAAATTCACAAGTGGGTTAAAACCCAGTTATCACCCGTTTCAATCCACCCACTGGGTGGTTTGGCCGGGTGAAAACAAAGATTGCCGATACAACTTGCAACGCGCTGCGATCGGTTTACGGGGTGGTAGAGAGATGGGTAACGACCCGGCTTAAAACTAACAAGTGGGTTAAAAGTTAAAACCCAGTTATCACCCGTTTCAATCCACCCACAGGGTGGTTTGGCCGGGTGAAAACAAAATATTGCCGATAGAACTTGCACCGCGCTGCGATCGATTTGCGGGGTGGCAGAACTGTGCCGGAGGGGGGGGGGGGGGGTTTGATCCGCGCCCCGCCCGTGCACAAACTCACTCTCTCTCTTTACTCTCTAGTGTACTTCGCTACGCCACGCCAGGAGTGGGCGCGTTTTGTGTGAATTTGTTGTTGTTTTTATTTACGACTCTGCATTATTATTGTGATCTGATCCAGTTTTTACCTGAATGACCTTGGCTTGAACACCTTGACTACGATTTGCTTATGAAATTTGATTCTGTAGGTCGGTAGGGAGGCACTCCATGATAAATATGTGCCTCCCTAATGCCGCTTCAGGGCAAGAAGTTGAATGCGTTGGCGATATCAAGAGAAACTGCCATCACCACTTCGCCCTGTGATATCGCTTCCTCCGCCAGTCCTCTAATGCGAATGACCGCGTCCACGGTGGAGCGCCCATGACGGAAACGTAACTGGTTATCCGCCAGATCTGGCCCCACGCGTGTGAGGTGCCCGACGAGGCGCTGTGCAATAATACGCTCAAAGAGCTAGCACACCTCGTTGAGCAACAGCCGTTGAGCCGGTACTGAGACGGGGAGTAAGCCGGCCCCACCCGCCTTTCGGATCAGAACCAGTTTCCCAGTCTTCCAGGCCTTGGAAAACTGGCCTTTTTCAAGGCATGCGCTAAAGAGCCCTATAAGTCGACCAAGTTCCTCGAAAGCCAGGACCTACGCTCGGTTTAGAATGCAGTTGGGACCAGGGGCAATGTTCCCGCGGGATTTAAGCCGCAGTACAGCCGCCCCTAACTGACCCTCCGTGACTTCACGTACATCGTTCTCGCTGTAATCCGCGCCGGGCGCCTGAGACGAAGCCATGCGCGGAGGAATGTGTTCCTCCGCCCTTGATGGGAACCCAGGACCCTCCAGCTGGAGACTCTGGATAGCCTCTTAACATAAGGTACGGGCGCCCCTTTGGGTTCCGCTCCAGGGTCTCCGGCAAGCTTTTGGACCGCTTAATGGCTGCTTGAGGGGCCCACTTGGCCACCCTGTGCCCCTCATAAAGCTCCATCTCTCGAGCTGCTGCATTTTCTGGGCGGCGACGCCTCCGGCGGAACCTAGTGTGGCGTACTGATGGCGCGCAGTAATGCACGCTGTACGCAGCTGTGCGATTTCCGGCATCCACCAATACACTTAGTCTTAGTGGGGTGGCTCTTCTGAACCACCCCACTAAGGCATCATCATCGGCAGGCTTGTTTGCAGTCGAATCCAGGCCTGCCCGATGGCCGCCTCCAAGAGAGCCTCCCGATCCAGGCGATTGAGTGCCCAACGCGGTTCCGGGGGATTCGCGATAACCGGCGGTAGGTTAGGTGGAGGGGAGGCGTCGAAAGGGATATATCGGTGGCCTGATGACGACTCATTCTCCTTCACTACACGCTATCCCTGGACACAGCGGGCGAGATCAGGCGCGCAAACAATACGTCTACGACCGAACTAAGCTCCCGCCGCTTCCAGGATGCGACATTCCTCCGTTTTAGGCCACGTGTAGTGACCTAGTCCTCCAGTTTATAGACCACTGCGCGATGGTCTGGTACAGAAGATTCTGAGCAGCAGAGAAGTGGTTCAGGTTCACCTGCAGGATGCGGATATGGGTGTTCATTAATGGCCGTCCATCTATGTACCCTACCGCGAAAGTGGACTCTCTTGAGCGGTACCCTCGCTCCCGCGAACGGAGGGACGGGACTTTAACTAGCCGGAAGCACTGGTCTCTCACGGTGACTTCCGCTGTGCACTGCACCCCCACATGACTCCACCTGGCTTCGAGGTGCTGTAGAAGATGCACCTGCACCTTGAGAGCCCACAATGAGAAGGCTCCATCCGTCTGCAACTTTCTGAGCCACCGCGACAGGGCAGCTCGCTACTGCCGACCCGTGACCAGTGGTACCAAAGCGAATTTCGCTAGATTTTATTTTCGCGACGGCAGCCGCTCGCTTCCATGACGGCGTAGATTATCTTTTCTGTCGTGGCCGCGTCATCGTGGCCGTGGCACATAGACCCGTAATGCGCAGACCGGCGCATTTATTGGGTCTGGTGACGCTGACGCGTGTGAAATCCCCCGTGTCGGTGTATCCCTCTGTTTAGCCGCTAGGGCCTCAGCCTTGGGACCGCTGGTGGCGCCGGAGATCTCGAGGAGAAGTGCTTCAGTGTGCGTCACCTTGCATCGGAGCCTCCTCCTGTGTCGAGGGCCGTTAGGTCCACTGAGACTTTGCCTGTCTCAGGACCTCAGCGTACCCCACGCCCCTTGCCATGCCCTCTGTCGTCACCGTAAGGACGACAGCGGTGGCGTGGGAGCACGGAGCCTCTTTGGCGCCTTCGCCGCGGCGGCCCTTGCAGTCTTTTTGGCAGCCTTAGCTGCCTTCTTTTTCGCTCCCGCTAACTCCCAGACCCTCTGGAGGGGTTCTGGGGTGCAGTGGAAGCGCTAGCTGTGCTGGAGGAGGCAGGGTTGACACTCTCTCCATGCGCCATCTTCGCTATCGCCTTTTACGGCGCCAGAAATGCGAGCAAGGGACGCCACTATCTGTTTAGCCGCTGACACATCCGATGTGAAGAATGTAGCTGCGTTAGCTGTCCGGCACTGTCCAGCGGGGGCACATCTACCGGCGGCCCCGATGCCCTCCCCTTGTTTCTGAAGAGGTTGGCTTTCCGACCTCTACCCGAAGTGGTAGCGTCGATTTTTTGAATAAACTGCCTACTAATTAGTTCTATTTTTTAAATATATATCTGTTTTAAGGGTCAGGAGTTTATTTTTAACTTGCTGGACTACTAAACACTACTTCTCACTTCTTACTAGTTTACGAAACCTATTATCACCCTCCCACATCTTACTAGTTTACGAAAGTTATTATCACCCTGCAAAATGGGTGATTATGGGTTTTAATTGGGTTAAAACCCAAATCACCCAGTTTTAACCCAACTGGGTAGATTGGGTTATAACCCGCTACCCATCTCTAGATGTGACGCGACCCACAGTTGAAATTTTTCAAGCCGTCCATAAGGCTTTCAACTTGGCTTAGCGACGGTCCACGAGTCCAGGGACCAACGGCTTATCACGCCTTCCGAAGCACGGAAACGAAATAAATGTCACAAAGTGGTCATAGTTAGGCGGATTCAGTAATGGGCCCGCTAGGCGCGCGGTGGAAACCGGGCCTTATTATGTATCTGACACCGTCAAATTGCAATCTATCTTGTCAGATTGTAGAATGTCGAAAGATGACAATATAACTGATTCTTTTCCGTAAGATTAGCAATAATGGAATAGGAAAGGTACAAAAAATAATACTAATAGGGAATCTGGCACTAGATGGCCACTGCCGCGGCCCGCTCGCTTTGCTTACTCGCCTTTAACTAATCTATTAAGGTTCACAATATCACAATCTCCAGGTAGATTTATACATACATACATACAGTCAGCTTTATCCCCGAAAGGGGTAGGCAGAGGCATAGTATACGCCCACTTTTCACCGCAAAGTTGTATGTCCCACGGAATAGGTGGTGACTCAATGCCGTGTTGATATGGACAGGCGCAGGTCGTGACTACCCGCAGTTGAAAAATATTTTCAAGCCGCCCAAAAGGCCTTTAACTCGGCTTAACGATTGTCATTTTACTAACAACCGGGTTTCATTTCGAGTTTTCCTTCTTTACGCAATGAATCGTTTAGCGAAAGTGTTTTCTTCGTCGCTTCTTACGAGTTTACGACACCCTCGGGATAAATTATGGTGGCGACATTTTGTACTCTTCCCCGTCGCCACACGGTCACATAATAGATAAATAAAAGATAATATTCACGGACATTTCACACAACGCTATCTGATCCTAAAGTAAGCTAGGAATAACCTGCTTGTGTTATGGGTATCAGACCACCGATATTAATACTTATATTATACTTTTTTTTAATACATACATATTATACATAGAAACACCCAGACTCTTGAGGCAAACATTTATGGGTCACACAAATATTAGTCTCCGGTGGGAATCGAACCCACGACCTCCAGCGCCGCAGGCGGTGTCACTACCGACTGCGCCACAGAGGCAGTCAGTATCATCATAATCTAACGGTTTTTACATATTTACTATGAAATATCTATAAATGGAATCGGATATCCTTCTAACCTAACGCAATAATAAACATATATCTCCAATTCCTCGAGCCTATAATCGTTATCACACGAAAACAAACATCAGATATTGTCAACCATTTGAGTGATGTCGAGTAGGTGATAACGATGATAGCCAGTGATAAAGGGACGTTACAAGGTTTTAATGGCGCTTGTAGTTTGTTGTATCGATTTCAGCGTAAACACACAAAAATAACATCTTTACGGGTAGAAATACTAGTATAATAATAGTAATAAAAGATTGGCTATTGAATAAGAACTATGTCCGAACCATCTAAGCATCCCTTTTAGTCCCTCTCTATAAAATAGAGTGCAGAGGGGCTTATGGCGAGACTTTGTCTGTAGTCTGTGATTCTGTTCTTTGTCTGTAGTCTGTGATTCTGTTGCATTAAACTACGTCACTAGGTCACGTGGATCATCATTCTGTTCAAAGTTTGAAATAAAACAAAAATGACAACGTCAATCGGATTGAACTTTCACTTTCACAATAAACGTGTTAGAGAGGGGCAGTCTGGTGAGAACCATCTCACGGCTTTCTGGTTTTACTATGTAAAGACATTTTAAATTATTTTATTGACATAATCTTTAATGTGTGTAGCGAATATTAGATGCAATCTGTCAACAGTAATCACCTAAACCTATAAAAATATAAAAAAAATATATCTTACCCAACATCCAAATCCCCCAACCGTTGGTACTTCACTCCTCTGGACAGCATCTTTCCTTGTCACTCTTTAACGTTTCAACGAATATATCACTTCACTGTCTCACTCACACACTCACACTAGCTTAGCACTGTAGTAACAATTATATTTAAGTGTGTGTGTTCTTATTT
This sequence comes from Miltochrista miniata, assembly GCA_933228765.1. Classification (NCBI taxonomy): domain Eukaryota; kingdom Metazoa; phylum Arthropoda; class Insecta; order Lepidoptera; family Erebidae; genus Miltochrista; species Miltochrista miniata. Next base: position 15,500,773 of record OW121777.1, read on the forward strand.
CGAATTCAACTTTTGAATTTCGACAGAAACGTTCTTTAACTTGAAATTTACAGATGTGAATAACATTTTATTTGGCAAATAAAAACTAGGAAAGAGAACAATAGGATTAAATCTCAAGGTTGCTTCAGCATACATCACATCCTACATCCCTTTCTTTAAAAAGTTTGATTCCTCCGTTACAACACGAAATAATAAATTACAACTATTTGCGTTGACCCAGACGCGGGATAGCACCCGAACCCCCTGGCCGAGGCCGCGGCCGCGGTGGTAACCATCTGCTGGGAACCTTGGAACAACCTTCTGAGGGCTTACCCGGTACTCCCGGCCATAAACAATTAAAGGCATCGTGTGGTTTTAGCAGGAGTCCGGCATAGCATCTCCTTAGAATTTTCACAAATAAAAAAAAACTAGTTGCGTTGACCGTGATGCGTCAGGATTGACAGATCGAGGAAGATTGGTCCGTTCCCTTCACCACTTTGATAAGAGAGACAACAGGAACCTTGAAATTTTAGCATAAACCTCAGACCCATGACATAATCAAATACAATAGAAGAATACTACAACGTAAGCTCGTAAAACCTAAAGGAAAACCACGCAGTGTACATTACATAAACGGTTTTTCCCAAATGGCTGACAATCAAAGGTTAGAATTGACCCACTGAGAACCCGGACATGCATTTTCAGATGCACAATATACCCTGGAAGCACTTGTAACCCCGCTCAGGGTCCGATCGGGCCACAATTTTTGTTGGAGAAAATTTTTATCTATTTATTGCATAAGTGCGAACGCGAAGCACATGTTATTAATTTGAGGAAATCCTCATGGATGTTGAGCTGAACTCCCACCGTCTAAAACTACACGATGCCCTACAACTGCCAGGAGACCCGGGTACGTCCTAGGAAGGATGCACATGCACATCCTACAAAAATTCGGCTAGAAATCAGAGTATTCCGAAAAATACCGCCACATTATTGCCCTTACAAAAAGCCTGACATGGTCGCGCCCACGCTCATTAAATGAACACTGTGCTAAGCATCGTAAATCACGCCTATATTCCCAAATGGGTAGACAGAGGCATACTATTTACTTGAATTTTTACAAGCCACCCCGTAAGGCCTTCAACTTGGCTTAACGATTATCAAGTCACTGCAACTAACCGGGACCAACGACGGCTTATCGTGCACTCCTAAACGCGGAAACGCTAATATGCAAATGGCACTAACGATTACGGTAATTTTATTTACATGACACATACATACAGTCAAGCCTTTATCATCAAAGGGTTAGGTAGAGGTGAATTTCACACCCAAACTAAGCAGTGGTAGTGTAATCGTCTGCCGCGCTGAGGTCCTTGGATCGACTCCCGGGTCGGTCTATATAATTATTTGTGTGATCCTCTAATGTTTGTTTCGGAGTTTGGGTGTTTTTAATTTGTACTACGTGTGAGAATGTCCAAGAAGATTTATTATTTATTTATTAAGATTTATTATTTATAAGTGTGATGAAGATGATAGGTTACAAAACCCTACATTGAGCGAGGTTCACATTTCACATCACACAGTTCGTCACTATGAGCACCTGTCACTTTTAAATTGAACTAATCAGATAAATAACAAATTATTATGTATTTATTATAATTAAAACGGTCCGTACTTCACTCACAATTAATTAATTCAACAGATCACTGAGTACTGACTGACAATATTTTACCTAGGTAGGTACGGTGTTTCCTCATAATTGCTCGATACGTCACAAAAACGCAATACGGTTAATTGGTAATCTATAATAATATGAATATGTGATGTCAATTAGGTAATAATAATTATGTAAACTTGTAGGAATATACGTGAATGTTGTAATAAAGAAAATAATAAATGCAAGTGAAAATATTTTTTTTTATTTCGAGACCGAGTTAAGGAAGAAGCAGAGCCACCCGTGCCAAAATTCGGAATGAAAATAGTTGCGTTCTAATAATACACATAATTATTTTAACAGAGTTGAAAACTTTATAACGGGGTACAAAGTTATTTATGGGGCTCTCGACCATGGGCAGAGAGTAGAGCCTTTTTTTTTAGTTTTTGTAAAATTTTCTTTACAGCTCCGCTCCTATTCGTCGTAGCGTGATGTAACCTAGAACCTTCCATAATAAATGAATAATCGAATTCGTTTATTACTCTTTCGCGCTCCAACGGTTGAACGCATCTGACTGAAATTTGGTAAAGGGATAGATCTGGAATAGCACATTCTACTTTTTATCCCTGGACCACGTTCCCATGGGATACGGGAATGGGAAAAGCACGTGGACCATCTAGTCTATACTAATCTATACTAATTTTATAAAGAAGTAAAGTTTGTGTGTTTGTTAAATTGTAAGGACTAATCTCGGGATCTACTGAACCGATTTTAAAAATTCTTTCACCAATAGAAAGCTACGTTATTGTGGAGTGTCATAGGCTATACAGCATCACGCTACAACGAATAGGAGCGGAGCAGTAATAGTAAATGGTTCAAAAACGGGGTAAAAGTTATTTCTTTTGAGAGCTTCGTTGCGTGTGCTGCGTAAATATTTACAGTTATGTATTGAATATTAACGAGGAGACGCTACGGGAGTAAAGGCAACGCGACGGGAGTAAATGCGACGGGAACAGGTAATACTCTCTCTTATGTGGCGCAAACGAAGTTGCGCGGGTCAGCTAGTTATATTATAAAGAGGAAACATTTGATTGTTTATTTGCATCGAATATGCTCTAAAAATACTGAACCGATTTTAAAAATTCTTTCACTGTTAGGAAGCTACATTAACCCCGGATGACATAGGCTATATTTCATTCCCGTATTCCCATGGGAACGGGAACCACGACCGTGAAACTACGTGACACCATTCAGTACCAATGCCGGATAATTTAACATGTATCATGTCCTCTCTTTCTAATAGTTTTGTCTCCCTCACACACATCACTTTCACTGCACAAGGTCTCTGTATACATACTTTACGGACTTTATCTTAAGAGCACCTAACATGGAGGTTATTGAAGTATTTAGTTAATAGTTAAAACAATTTAGATAACAATATAAATAACCTTCAATATTATAGTTCTAGCTCCCAGAAAGGCTGCTGAAATTTTGGTTAGAATTTTTTTTTGTTATACCACTAAGGTGGCAGACAAGCATACGGCCCCACCAGATGTACCGGTGGCACAGTATAAATATATGTTGTGGTCACCGCAGCCTATGGACGCTTGCAACACCAGAGGCGCCACACTCGCGCTGCCAGCGTTTGCTTACATTACAGCATTACAGAATGCAAGTGACACGCACACAGAATAGATAGGGGCTTTCTACCGCGCACACTTAGGTTGTGGAATGATCTCCCTGCCTCGGTTTTCCCAAACGCCTACAGTATGGGTTTCTTCAAAAGGGGTCTTAGAAGGTTTTTACAGGGTCGGCAGCGCGAGTGTGGCGCCTCTAGTGTTGCAAACGTCCATAGGCTGCGGTGACCACCGGTACATCTGGTGGGCCGTAAGCTTGTCTGCCACCTTAGTGGTATATAAAAAAAAAAGAATGCAGGTTTGCCCTTTATTACGAGGAACTAAGAGAATTACTGGCAAAATGTAGTGTGTAATACAGCCCTGCCTATCCCCTCGAGGACGGTAAGGTCTGGATGTATGTTAATACCCCAGGGAAATATACAAATATGCGGGTTGACTCTAAGTCTATTTTGTACTGGCTGCTTGAAGAGCCCAGGGTAATCTGGGTAACGCCTGAGGGAAACGCGCCCTAGCAGTGTGCTCCAAGTTTCTCCTTTTAAAGGAACCAGTTTTGGAAATTCTGGAAAACTGAGGCAGGTCTATGTGCCTCCATAGTTATGGCAGACTTGGAACATGGCTCGGTTGTGGATACTATTTTGCACACACGGGATGCACTAATTAGAGATAGTACAGATGGAAACCTACATACTAAATTCGCTGAGGCTACGCACACTTATACAACTCATTCACAGACACTAGATCAGGCGATCTCAATCGATGTTTCGATACTGATTTGTGCGCGAGTGTGTGTAGCAGAGGGTAGGTGTGAAAAAAAGTACATACATGAGTTTTCCATCTGTACTATCTCTAATTTGTGCGGGATGTCCCAGAATCCCGGCAGACTCGCTACCACCGTGGCCTCGCCTAGGGGTTCCAGGTTCGGATACTATCCCGCGGTTTTGAGGGTCTGTTCGGGTGTTATCCCGCTTCTTAGGGTGTGAGACGTGCGTGAAACTCTCACAGCACGCCGCCAAATGAAACACTGATGGAAAGCCATGACGACTATCTAGCGATTGGGGAACACTCTGTGCTCAAGTTGGCAGCCCTATGATGTGCCTCATCACGTTCCGCTTGAAGAGTTCACAGTTGTAAGAGGAGGTAAACACGCGTGCTGCCAGGTCACTCCAAGCGATACATTGCAGATAAAGCTGACTAAAGATCGCGGCAGATCTCTATCAATCAATCAGCCACTGCTGGACCTAGGCCTCTCCCAGTCACCCAAGACTATCGGCCTCCATGACCGGGGGTCTGAGGACGGTGAGGGGGCTGCTCACCATCCTTACAGAAGCAGACTCTAGACGACAGCGTGACGTGAGGGATTCACGCACGAAAGAGGCGGGATAACACCCGAAAAACCACCCCAAAGATGCGAAATAGAACCCTAATCCCCCCCTAGGTGAGGCCGCAGTGGTAGTCGTAGGTCTGTTGGGAGTCCTCGGGTATCCTTCCGAGGGCTTACCCGGGGCTCCCAACCCAACCGTAGGTGTTAGAAAAAAAAAACCAAGGCTTCTTCCAGTTCACGTCACAATACACGGCCCTGTGCCTTTCGCATCCAGTCCCAGCCTACGACCTTTACCAGGTCGTCGGTCCATCTGGCGGGTGGACGTCCTACCCTGAATTTACCAAGTCGCGGTCTCCACTCCAGATCTCGTTTGCTCCATCGGCCGTCCGTTCTTCTACAGATGTGACCAGCACATTGCCACTTTATTGTGCTTATTCTGCGAGCTATGTCGACCACTCTGGTTCTCCGCCGAATAATCTAGACACGCTGCAGCGTGTCAAGCCAAGTTCAATCATCAGATCTCCATCGCTATGCCAATATCTATACTAAACTAATATTATAAAGAGGAAAGATTTGATTGTTTGCATCGAATAGGCTCCGGAACTACTAGGCAGATTTGAGAAATTCTCTAACTGTTGGGAAGCTACACTTTTGCGGTGAACATAGGCTATATTATTCCCGTATTCCCACGGGCACGGGAGCTATGCGAGTGAACTGCGTGACGTACGCTAGTTATTCATCAGGACACGTGCCATTTCTCAGGAAGTTAAATATTATTGTAACACATTAGACACGACCTGACGGCAGCCATCTTAACAATGAGTGACGGACAAACAATAGCTATGTTTATGTTATCTATCGAACAACACCTCGATGGTATCGGCGTGTGTCATGGTAAGCGATGAATGCGGTGATTCTTACTTATATTATAAACGAGAAAAGTTTGTACGTATGAATGCGTAGTGTAGCGTCTCTGGTATTGCATGTCCGTAAGCTACGGAGGTCGCTTTCCATCAGGTGGGCTGTAAGCTTGTATGCCGCCTCAGTGGTAAAAAAAAATCTAGGTATGTTACTTTTTCACGCTCTAACGGCTGAACGGATATGGCTGAAATTTTGTACAGGGATAGATTATAGCCAGGAATAACACATAGGTTACTCTTATTCCCGGAATAAGTACCCGTGGGAAGCGGGAACGATAACGGGAACAGAATCCCACGATAGCGGAGCCGCAAAGTCACTATCTTTACACATTATATCTTTACTTTTTGTTTTTGAAGTAAAACTTCTTTAGGCGCGACTAGGGAGTAACTCAGATTCTTTTTTCTGACGGAAGTAACGCTTACTATTTGCATTTTGAATAGCGAAACTACACAGACTATGTGTAGTTTCCGCTATTCAAAATAATATAAGTATTAGTTAAAATTTAATCATTAGTGATATTTGCCGTCAACGGCAAAGAAGTTTTACTTCAATCGCGCGTAAAGGTTACACACACACTTTTTTTTTACCGTAAGGAAAATTCAACATGGACGCTATGCCGGATTCCTACCTACCGACTAAAACCTACACGCCTCCAACATAATGCCTACGGCTGGGAGCCCCGGGTAAGCCTGAGGAAGGATACCCCAGGACTCCCAAAGTCGATCTATACTAATACTTTGTTAATATTATAATTAGGAAAGTTTTTTTAGTAAAACCATTTTTATCCTTCAACTGTTAATATCGGATTTAAGTATAATCAACGTGAATACGATTTCCGCTAGCTAAGAAAATAATTACTTACAAGTTGTATTACACAATTGTACTCAATACTACGGAAATATGTATTTAAAGTTAGTTTTCTATACTAATATTATAAAAAGGTAACGTTTGTGAGTTTGTGACGTTGTAAGGGGTAATCTCTGGATCAACTGAACCGATTTTCAAAATTATTACACCGATAGAAAGCTACGTTAGTGTTGAGTTTCATTTCTCCAAATGGTTATATATTAAAATACCAGAAATCAAAATGCCTTTACTTAAAATGCCTTAGACCAAAATACCCGAATTCAAAATACCTTAACATTCAAAATACCTTATTTCAGTTCACCTTACCTTAAAATGTCTAAACTTAAAATACAAATAATTATTATATCAGAATTCAAAATACAAATTTTCAAATATCCTTAATTTAAAATACCGAAAATAGAATACAATGTGAATATAAAAAAAACCATAACCTACCCAGTTTATCGCTATAACCTACTGGGTATTATTAGGTATATATTATGCTATACCAGTTCATTATATAGCGCATAGTTAATAAATGAATGATTTAAGAAATAAAGATTTATTGCCACTCACACGTTTTGTTATTTGACTTTAACTTATTTACACCCCCCCCCCCCCCCCCCACCTAAGTGAAGCCGCAGTTGTAGCCGTAGCTTGGGTATCCTTCTGAGGGCTTACCCGGGGCTCCCAACTGTAGGCTGTTATGTAGGATACGTGTGGTTTTTAGTCGGTAGGAGCCCGGCATAGTATCCATAGTATCCATGTAGGATTTACCTCATGTTAAAACACTTTGATTCAGAGTTACAAAAGTACTACAGTGGGCTAACGAAAAATAAAAAAAAATAACCACGAAGGCTAAGGCGGGAGCTCCGCTTCGCTTCGCTCCCGCCTTAGTCTTCTAACCTAACCTATCCGAGTCGGGATACTCTGAGTCGGGGTGTTAACCATTCACAGATATATAGCATCCATGTAGGATTTAAATCATGTTAAAAAAAAGGTATTTTGTGTTTGAACATTTTAGGATAAGGTATTTGATAAATTTATTTTTTGGGTTTCGGTAATTCGACCGTAAGGCATTTTAAATTATTTATATTATAAATATTTGCCTTTTGAATATTGATATTTCGATTTCGGGTATTTTGGGCTAAGGCATTTTAAGTAAAGGCATTATGATTTCTGGTATTATGACGGTATACCCTCCAAATACTATAAATGCGAAAGTAATTCTGTCTGTCTGTCTGTTACGCTTTCACGGCTAAACGGCTGGAGCGATTGAGATCTTAATAAAATAAGCAATTCTTTTGCGGGCAATTGTATTCGAATGTACAATACATTGCCGACAGCCGTAACAGGTTTGTCAGTTAATAAATTTAAAAAACTAATAAAACTTAAATTGTGCCAGAAAGCTTATTATAGCATTAAAAACTTTCTAGAAGACAAGGCTGCCTGGCAGTGACACGAATTGCGCCATTCTACATTAAAAAAAAAAACTGTATTAGATACTAAGATGAATTAAGAGGGACCGGACTGAGTTTCTTGGGGTGTTCTTTTCAGTCTGTAGCATTTCCGAACCCCCGGTAGAGTCACAAAAATTTTGACAAACCTAAATTTTTTTAAAAATTTCAAAGGGAATAAATTTTATTTTATTTTATTTTATGATGAAGTTTGGTATGGGGATAGTTAGAGGCCGTGGGTAGGACATAGGCTACTTTTTAACAGGCTGCGCAAAAGGAGGGTTATGAATTTACGGGATAACGATTTCTACGCGGTTGAAGCCGCGGGGAACTGCTAGTAGGCTATAAATCATCAAGCTAATGAAAAATGTAGCACAAGCGAAGTTGTGAGGGCCAACTAGTCGCTTTATAAAACTGCTAGATGAAGCTCGCGTGTAAGTCCATTACATTCCCGCTACCTATATGACCGTTTTCCCGGGAAAAAGTAGACTATGTGTTATTCCAGACCATAGACTTATAACACCAGACTATATCCCTGTACTCGTTGTGGTGACGGGGCCCCGTGAGAGACGGGAAAAAAAAATTAAGAAAAAGAACTTAAAAAATAAAAAACAAAAATAAAAAAATTAAAAGAAATTAGGAAAAAGAACAAAATGTCGCCACTCCAATTCATCCCGACCCTAGGGTATCGTAACGGCTTGCACCTGTCCATTTCAACACGGCAATAGGCTTACCACCTATTACGTGGGACAAAGAACTGTGGGGCGAAGTGTGGGCGTGTGCTATGCATCTGCCTACCCCTTCGGGGATAGAGGCGTGACTATACGTACCTACCTATGTATGTATATATGTATATCCCTGTGTCAAATTTCAGCCAGATCCGTTCAGCCGTTCGAGCATGAAAGAGTAACAAACATCCACACTCACAAACTTTCGCATTTATAATATTAGTAAGATTCTGTGCCTAATATGTAGAATACTAGGCGTCACTATTTTTGTTAATTAAATGTTTTTACGTAATTTAGTCCGCTAATATTTATGTCGATTGAGTAAGAAAATAAATGTTAGTCATTATTTAACTCGTACAGATTAAGAATCTTGCCACGGTTGGGTGATTACAAGACGAATAAATAGTTAGATGGCTATTCCGTTTAGTTATAACTAGCGGACGTCACACGGTTTCACCCGCGTATCTCCTGTTCCCTGGGGAATACGGGAATAAAATATAGCCTATGTTATTCGGGGATAGAGTAGCTTCGCAACAGTGAAAGAATTTTTCAAATCGGTCCAGTAGTTTCGGAGCCTATTCGATGCAAACAAACAATCAAATCTTTCCTCTTTATAATATTAGTACCTATAGATTTATGCACACGTTGTTTAATTATATTCATAAGGACATCTAGAAGCTGGCAAAAATAAATTGATTTTTCTTTCTTTCTTTTTTCTTTCTAGAAGCCCAAATTTCATGAAGCTAGCTCAAACGGTTACATACCTAGATATGAAGGTCACAAAGGCGTAAATTTTAGTACTGACTGACTGACATATTATTATAGTACCTAAACCTAACCTACTTCAGATGACCCAGAAAGCTGAAATTTGGAATCCAGCTCGGTAATTGTGTGTATATACATATTTGGATATTGCGTAGAACTTGGCACTCATTTAGATCTCCATTCTTTTTGCGGCGAAGCCTATAGCCAAGCTTTGGGAGTTCTGGGACATCCTTCCGAGGGCTTCCCCGGGGCTCCACTCCCAACCACAGGCTGTTGGGCGTGACGTGAGGTTTTTTAGTCGGTAGGAGTCCGGAATAACATCCATGAGGATTTTCCCTCACGTTAAACAAAAAAAAAGCCTACAGCCAAATTTTTGTATTGAACTTGGCTCTTCTTTTTTACATCAATGTTTTTGGTAGGATATAATTAATCTTACTAACATTATAAATGCGAAAGATTGTGAGTGTGGATGTGTGGATGTTTGTTACTCTTTATCGAGCTGAAATTTGGTACAGAGATACATTATAGTCTGGAATAACACATAGGATACTTTTTATCCCGGGAATAAGTTCCCACGGGAACAAAATTTACGCGGGCGAAGCTGGGGGGCATCAACTAGGAAATTATATTTCTATACTATTCTCAAAATATGAATAAAATTACTTCAATGGTGTTAATTTAATACATATTTATAAGTATAATATTCACAACGTGTCGGTCTATTTACTTGCGCATTTATCAGATATATTCAGTACTGATTACACGCTAAAAGCAAACGCAAAACCGGCCAAGTGCGAGTCGGACATGCGCACGGACGGTTTCGTACCAAAAAACCCAAAATCACGTAAAATTCGGACCAGAATCGGATGGTGGGATCCTGGAGAAATCGAAGAAATCCCTCGAATCGAGGGAATTCGTTTGGGCTTGATTAATTTGTATTGGGGAGAACAATACCCCTAGACAAATATATTTCAGTCCACCCGTCACTAAAAATAAGTCGGTGCCAATATTTCTATGAGAGATTAATAATACCTACCTAAACCCATAGTTTTACTTGGCGCCGATTTCAGTTTTACATTCAATAATATCTGATAAATCTAAATATACTTACCTATTACTTTGTGCTAAGTTAATTTATTTTTCATTTTTTAGTTTTTGTTTGAAGTTGGTTTTTTTTTGTTAAAATTTTTTTACACTTTAGATACGAAATTACTTTTTTAGTTTTTCTGTTTATGAACGCTTGAAAATGAAAGCCAACCGATATGTCCCTATCGGGGTGTTTTGGGATCAGTTCAACTCACCAAAACTGGTTACGGAACCATATCTAAGCGAAAGATAACAGCCCAAACCATCAGGACCCTACTTATCCGTAGTACGTATGCTTATCAGAGAGATATCTGCCTACCCACTTTACGTTATCTTGTTGGTTAGTTTAGATTACAAAACGTAGTATGAGAAGCATCAATATATATTGCGTTTAATATTCTAATCTATTTTGGATGACTATCAAAATTTTAACTCGGGAAATACTAGACAAGCCCCCAATGCCTGCCTCTGTGGCGCAGTCGGTAGTGATACCGCCTGCGGCGCTGGAGGTCGTGGGTTCGATTCCCACCGGAGACTAATATTTGTGTGACCCATAAATGTTTGTCTCAAGAGTCTGGGTGTTTCTATGTATAATATGTATGTATTTAAAAGTAGGTATATAAGTATAAATATCCATGGTCTGACACCCATAACACAAGCAGGTTATTCCTAGCTTACTTTGGGATCAGATAGCGTTTGTGAGATGTCCGTGAATATTTATTTATTTAATCATTAATGCTATGCCGGACTCTTACCGACTATCCACGAAAGCCAAAAAGTCAAAGTCTGCCGGGATCCCTGGGACATGTCCAGGGTTCCCAACTGACTTGGCTACCACCGCGGCGTCATCTAAGGGTTCGGGGTTCGGGTATTATCCCATTTCTTAGAGTTTGAGGCTGCCGTTTTGGGCCTGCTTCTGTAAAACGGCGGGAAAACCCCTCCCCTACCAAACCGTGCAGGGGGGGCAGCCCTATACGTAACACAAGTACTTCCGTTGCATTCTCAGTTTCTCACATCTTGCATCTATTCGGCTCGACTTTTTGACATTTGTGATTTCTGTTCCGCTCTAGGCAGTAGCGTGATGATATTTGTACTTGTATAGTCCAATCCTGCCCGATCTGGCAATAATGTAAACATGTCATGTTTTGACAATCGCTGTCTAAGACAGATGAGTAGAAAAATATAGTATTACAATTCATTGAAATTTTTACTATCCAGAGTAGGTATTTTAAATGAAAATAAACTATCATAAAGAAGTTATTTGGTGTCGAAATGATTGTAAGAACACTGTATGACTCCTGGATATACTGGAATATAATCAGGGTGAATATTCAATTGCAAGTAACTTTGGATATAAAGGATCAAATGTGTTTGTTTACGTTTTTGCGCAAAGCTATTGAAATACAGTACTTATACTGGTTGAATTTATAGTGTAAATTCAACCAGTATATTATTACGCTACTTACATGACACTCTTAAGCAATGTAGCTTTCTATAGGTAGAAAACCTTTTAAAATTGTTTCAGTACATACAGATATTACTCCCTTACAAACTTAACCTTATAATATTAGTAAAGATAAATAAAGCTCAATTATCAATCAATTAATCAATCCATTTATTTCTAAAAACATGATTGGTTACAGATTTAACATAATCTAAAGAACTTAATTGAAAAATTAGGTAAGTATTGATATTTATCTAAGTGTGCCAATAAAATTATCAACAGCTCAATCACTTATCAAAGAACATATGAAACGTTTTAAACTTTGAATGGCGGATGACCAAGCGACTACGGGTACGGAAGCTCGTATCACTTTATTAATTACTAGCTGACCCGCGCAACTTCGTTTGCGCCACATAAGCGGGAGTATTACCTGTTCCCGTCGCATTTACGCCCGTCACGTTGCGTTTACTCCCGTAGCGTCTCGTCGTTAATATTCAATACTACGTGAGAGAGAGAGAGAGAGAGAGAAAGGTTTGTCGTCGCGTGTATTCCTGTCGCATTATTTTTAAGAACAATTTCGTTTATGAAAGAAGTATCCCGTGGCATTATTGTAGAAAAAAATTGATTGCCATTAAAATGGTTATTGTGCACCAACCCAAAGATAGACACATGCTATCGCGCAATTTTTTTTAGAACTTTTTAAGAGAAACAATTTTGTAGTAGGTACATAATTTTTACATAACTATAAATATTTACGCAGCACACGCAACGAAGCTCTCAAAAGGAATAACTTTTCCCACGTTTTTGAAACATTTACTATTACTGCTCCGCTCCTATTCGTTGTAGCGTGATGTTATATAGCCTAGCCTATGACACTCCACAGTAACGTAGCTTTCTATTGGTGAAAGAATTTTTAAAATCGGTTCAGTAGATCCCGAGATTACCCCTTACAATTTAACAAATATACAAACTTTACCTCTTTATAATATTAGTATAGACTAGCAGACGTCACGCCGTTTCACCCGCGTAGTTCCCGTTCCCGTGGGAATACGGAAATAAAATATAGCCTGTGTTCACCGCAAAGAGTGTAGTTCCCAACAGTGAAAGAATTTTTCAAATCGGTCCAGTAGTTCCTGAGCCTATTCGTTACAAACAAACAAACAAAAACAAATCTTTCCTCTTTATAATATTAGTATAGATGGTCACGCCTTTATCCCCGAAGGGGTAGACATAGGCATATTGTATGCCCACATTTCACCTTTTAAGAATTTGTCCCACTTAAAAGGCGGTGAGCCATATTGCCGTGTTGAGATAGACAGGCGCAGGTTGTGACTGCCTGCTGTTGAAATTTTCAAGCCGCCTAAAAAGGCCTTCCACTTAGTTTAACGACCGCCATTTTACTGGCAACCGGGACCAACGGCTTAACGTGCCTTCCGAAGCGCGGGAATGGCTCAAATAAATGTCACAAAGTAGCCACATGGACCGGGAGGACCGGCCGGCATCCAACTTGGCCTAACGATTATCATTTTACTGACTACCGGGTTTCATTTCGAGTTTTCCTTCTCTACGCAATGGATCTTTTTGCGAAAGTCTTCCCTTAGTCGCCTCTTACGACACCCTCGTGATGTATAGGGGTGGCATATTTTGTACTCTTACCGTCACCACACGGGGAGCAGTTATCACTTTATTGCCGTGTTAAAATACGGTTATCGTCGTGGGTGGGTCCGAGTTGAAGACTTATCCGGCGACTGATTGGCGCAATTGATTACATACAATGCGCCTGTGTGATACTTCTCAGCTTCTGGCTTTATTCCCCGATGGGAGACAGGCGTGATGATATGTATGTACTAAGATGACAGACAAGGTTACAGCGTCTACAGCCCACCAGAGGGGCAAGTGCGAGATTTTGCGTGAGCTTGTCGACATTCACGGCGCGCCAATTCGTATGGAATCGAGACCCCGCCACCTAGCTGTAAACGCGGGAACTTGACTTTGACAAACCTATTTTTTTTTTTAAATTTCAAAGGAATAAATTTTATTTTATTTTATTTTTTTATTTTATTTTATCTTGTCTCCATTCCATACAAATCGGTGATAACGCACTCACCCGTTAATGTCGACAGGCGCTCGCTGGAACTCGCACTTGCCCCTCTGATTAGGCTTGAGACAATACATTGCTACAAAGTATTCAGAGCACCTAACTAGTAGTTCACTTGCGCACCCATCCCAAAACACACTGGTCTAAGATCCCTTTAAGAACGACCTTCACCGAGCTGGTTATTGGATGAAAAGTGTTCTAAATATGTCAAAAATTAAAATGCAATAGGGTTGCCTAAAAAATTTCAGTAAAGAATATGATATAATAAATCTTTTATTTTATTTTATATTTAAATTAACTTAAACTCATTAACCAGGCCGCTGCAAGTTACTAGTATCTATTTACCTGTATAATTATAGTGTTTATGCCTGCGTACCCAAGAGTTGTGACGAGAAAAAAATCGACAACCCAACATTTGCATATTCTATGGGCGTTAAACTTCCAATTGGTATGGAATGTATCTATTAATTAAGCAAACCAGTAAATAGTATTTTTTTTTAATTCTTAATTTATCATATTCTGGACTGAAAATTTTTAGGCAAACCTATTGCAAATTAATTAGTGACATTATTTAGTTTAATATGACTGCCTCTGTGGCGCAGTCGGCAGTGATACCGTCTGCGGCGCTGGAGGTCGTGGGTTCGATTCCCACCGGAGACAAATATTTGTGTGACCCATAAATGTTTGTCTCAAGAGTATGGGTGTTTCTATGTATAATATTATGTATATATTTAAAAGTATATAAGTATTAATATCCGTGGTCTGATACCCATAACACAAGCAGGTTATTCCTAGCTTATTTTGGGATCAGAAAGCGTTGTGTGAAATGTCCGTGAATATGTAAATTAAAAAAAAAGAAAACACTTTTCATCCAATGACCAGCTCGGTGAAGGTCGTTCTTAAAGGGATCCTAGGATACACATTACGCTACCGTCTCACGTACAGTCAAGGGCAAAAACATGGATACACGTACAGTTTACATAATTTGGTATTCATCTACACAGGCAATAATTTGGATACATCCAAACATTTATAAATATGTCTACTTGGTCATGGGCAAAAACATGTATCAACCAAATGCAAAAACATGTATACATGTAATGCTAATAAAAATATATATCCTTCCAAAGCATAACTAACTTGTACACGACATTACGCTATAAACTATATACACACTATTGAACACATAAATATGTATACAAGAATAGACATACTTTTTGTGCATACAAAGATTAAAACTACGAAATCATAGTTTATTGACAAGTTTTTTACCCACGACGTAAGGGAGACGGTATTTGCGTTTGGGTGGTAAGTATGTTTGTTTGTGCAAATACATATTACCATTTTTCTCCAAAGCTACTGGTCGGATTTTAATGCAGTTTCATTATGGGTTGAGCTTTGATTGGTGCAAGTTTTTAGATATATGTTACGATGAAAACTCACCAGGGGGCGCTGCAGCAAACATTATTTCTGATGAAAATCAATGTTGAGGCGTAATTTTTTTTTTGTTTAACGTGAGGGAAAATCCTCATGGATATTATGCCGGACTCGTACCGACTAAAAAAAGGGGGGGGGGGGGCGTGCGTGAGTTCCTCACGTCACGCTGCCATCATGGGCCTGCTTCTGTAAGGACGGTGATTCGCCCTCTCACCGTCCTCAGACCCCCGGTCATGGAGGCCGATAGTCCTCGGCGAAGACACGTCGGCGGAGCCCAAGCCGCTGAGTGCGGAACTCGGGTGGGAGAGTTCTCCCCCGTTCCCGCCCCGCCGTCTCTTTCACGAGCATGAACTGCTCGCAGAAAGAGGCGGCGCAGTCCCACTTACTCCCGCTGGAGAGCATGGCTCGCACCATAGTCTCGAGCGAGAGAGTGTCCACGCCCAGACCCACTACGAGGACCTGGCGCTGTTGCGCCCACGCCGTGCACTCCACAAGCGTGTGGAGCGCCGTGTCATCGCTGCGGTCCTCGCAGTGCTGACACTCGGCCGTGGTTTCCCGGTATTTTCGCCACAGATACCTACCGAAGCTCCCGTGCCCGGCAAGCATCTGTGTTAACCGGTAGGAGAGAGCACCGTGTCTCCTCTCCAGCCACTCGTCCATGACCGGTCTGACGGCTGCAATTGTGGCGAATCCCCCCTTTGGTTGCTCAAGTCGTATCTTCCATATCTCCACGGTTTCCTGGTGGAGTAGGGACCACTGGGCCTCGATTTCTCGATAAGCGGGCCTTTGGTCCCGCTCCAGCGCCTCCTTGCGCCATCCGAACAGTGACGCAAAGGCTCTCGCTTCCAGGTCCCATGGAGGGGTCCCGGCTAGGAGACATGCCGCCTCACCGGAGATCGTGCGGTATCCCCTTATCACCCTGATGGCCATCGCTCTCTGCGGGCTCAGCAATCTAGCCACATTGCTGGTCGTCAGGGTTTTCGCCCATACAGGAGCTCCGTATAGAGCCATGCTTCGCACGATCCCCAGGTACAGTCTCCTGTAGGGAGCGTTGGGTTCCCTGATGTTGGGCATCAGCCGCGCCAGTGCGACTGATGCTGCCCTCAGTTTTGGGACCAAACTTCGGAAGTGATGTCCGAAGTTCCACCGGCCATCGAGTACGAGCCCCAGATACTTCATCGAGGGCTCGATGCCGATGCTGACGCCCCCTACCTGTAGGCTGGATCTCGCAGGTGGCCCCATCCGAGGTCCGTGGAAGCACAAAGCCTCGGATTTGTGAAGGGCGACCTCGAGACCCAGCCGCCGAATCCGACCCACGACTTGAGCAACCCCTGCCGTGGCCTTTAGTGTTGCGTCACGGTGCGTTGCTCCCCGCGCCGTAACGAGGGTGTCGTCGGCGTAACACGTTACGCCGACCCCTCTGAGCAACGGACCACGCAGCACCCAGTCGTAACCGATGTTCCACAGGAGCGGCCCTAAAACCGATCCCTGTGGAACACCGCACGACACATCTCGCCGACCCGGCCCTGTCGGGGCTTATCTCTCCGAGAGAGCCATAACTAGCCCTAGCTCGGGTAAATTATGGCTCTCTCGGAGAGATAAGCCCCGACAATTCGACGGAGGTAGGGAGGCACTCCATGATAGATAAGCGCCTCCCTGACGCAGCTCCAGGGCAAGGTGTTGAATGCGTTGAGGCGATGTCGAGTGACACCGCCACCACCACCTCACCCCGTGAGACTGCTTCCTCCGTCAGGCCTCTAATGCGCATGATCGCGTCCACGGTGGAGCGTCCCTGACGGAAGCCAAGCCTGCCAAGCCAAACTGGCTATCCGCCAGATTAGGCCCCACGCGTGTGAGGTGCCCGACGAGGCGTTTTGCAATAACACGCTCAAAGAGCTTGTACCCTGATGGGGAATTTGCCGGCCGCCACGGCTTTCGAATCAAGACCAGTTTCCCGGTCTTCCAGACCTTGGGAAACTGGCCTTTCTCGAGGCATGCGCTAAAGAGCCCAATTAGTCGAGGCCCAAGCTCCTCGAGAGCCAGGACCCACGCTCGGCCTGGAATGCCGTCGGGTCCAGGGGCGGTGTTTTTGCGGGATTTAAGCCGCAGGACAGCCGCCCCTAACTCACCCTCGGTGACTACGGGCACGTCGTTCTCGCTGCCTTCCGCGTTGGGCGCCTGAGACGAAGCCATGCGCGGAGGAATGTGTTCCTCCGCTCTCGACGGAAACAAGGAGTCCAGGACCCCCTCCAGCCGCTCCGGCTGGAGACTCTGGGTCAGTGGGGGCGCCTTAGGGCGTAATTTGCCTCTTACCATGAGGTACGGGCGCCCCCACGGGTTCCGCTCCAGAGTCTCCATCAGCTCTTTGCGGCCCAATTTTTTGGACCGCTTGATGGCTGTCTGGAGGGCCCTCTTGGCCTCCCTGTACCCATCGTAGAGCTCCGTTTCTCGGGCTACCGCATCGACTGGACGGCGACGCCTCCGGCGAAACCTGGTGTACCGGCGGCGCGCGGTAACGCAATCCGCGCGCAAATGCGCGATTTCCGGCGTCCACCAGTACACCTGTTTCCTCGCCGGTCTGGGCCTAGCCCTGGGCATCGCCGCATCGCAGATGTGCGACATGGCTCTCCCGAACCACTCCACCTCGGTATCAACATCAGCAGGCCTGTCCGCTGTCGGAATCCAGGCCTGCACGATGGCTGCCTCCAGGAGAGCCTCCCGATCAAGGCGATGGAGTGCCCAACGCGGTTTCGGGGGATTCGCGATTGCTGGCGGCAAGTTAGGTGGAGGGGAGACGTCGAACCGAATATATCGGTGATCTGACGACGTCTCCTTCTTCTCCAACACGCGCCATCCCTGGACACGGCGGGTGACCTCAGGGGTCGCAAACGAAGCGTCTATGACCGAGCTGAGACCCCGCCGCGTCCAGGTTGCGACATCCGGTTCAGGATGACTAGGCCACGTGTAGTGACCCAGTCCTCCAGTATCCTCCCCCTGTCTCTGGTTTCCCGGGAGCCCCAAGCCTGTGACCAGGCATTGAAGTCTCCCAAAACCAGGACAGGGCGAGGCCGGCATGCAGCGAGAACGACGTCCAGCTCAGGAAGCCATAGCTCAAACTGATGCTGGTCGAGGCTCGGCGAGATGTAAACGGCCACGACAGCCACACCCTCGTATTCCGCCGTGACACAACCCGGGTCTCTAGCGATGACCGCCAGGCGCGAGTCGTCCGCGCCGGTGTCTCCAAAAATGGTCGCCACGCCATCCAGATCCACCGGGCTTCCCGGGTGAACCCAGTACGGCTCGGCGACGACGACGATGTTAATGGACCACTGCCTGATGCTCTGGTACAGAAGGTCCTGAGCACCAGTGCAGTGGTTCAGATTCACCTGCAGGATGCGGATATGGGTGTCCATTAATGGACGTCCATTTCCGCAACCTGCCGCGAACTTGCACCCACAGCCTCAACCCCCCGTGCGGACGGACGGGGCCTCGGCCTTGAGGCAGCGCAGGCTTTGCTGCCCGCCCAGTGGTCGGCCTCCCTTGCCTTCCGCCACGCATTTCTAACAGCGTGGCGGAGCGTCACAGGCAAGAACCTTGTGACCCCCACGGAATACTTTATTTTCGTGCTGTTTAACGATTAATCAATAAGGCAAATAGTCAACGATGGAACTACAGTTCAATGCATGTAAATATTTCTCAAAATGAATTTAAGCGAACAGAACGAGCAAATCAAACAGAAAATATAATCGCTTCCAATACGCAAACAAGTCAAGCATCTGAAGACAACAAGTTAGCCAATAGTGCATTTGGAAAATTTGTCGCCCATGAATTAGACAACATGCGTACTTCTAAGAGGCGTTATATCACGTCTGAAATAATAAAAGTAATTGAGAACAGTTTTTAATAAGCAATTATATTTAATATGGTTTACTATAAGAATTTAATAAAACATAATAGCATGCAATTAAAATATTTGTAACTTAAACAATTCTTCAGAATAACAAAAATAAATAAAAGTCTTTGCAAGAATCGATATCACACGATACATAAAAACAATACTGAGTATAACCACCGCCAGCAACAATAACATCTTCTAGTATATTCCTCATAGACCTTATTATGTTGATTTGATTTAAACGAAAAATTTACACCGTTAAGTCAAACAAATAAATATGAAAAATAAAAAGGAAATAAAACAGCCAGTCACTCACAAAAACAAATATCAATCATTCAATATATTCTTTAAGTAAGTACTCTTTAGTATTGAGTGGCGGAAATATAGATGCTCTCTTAAATCTGAATTGTCTAGTGTTTACATATTATTGATAACTATGGATACATAAATATTAACATTATGAGGTTCCATATTTATGAACTCTTAGATGAATCCGTATTTATAATCGTATTGAGGGTGACGTTTTATGAGGCTTTGGAGTGTATACATATTTTTGCCTTTGACTGTACAACATATTGAGTCATAAGTAAAATCCACTAAAAAACCAGTTTCCCCCATCAGTACACATAGGTACCTAATAAAGATCGTTTTCCTCAAACACGAACGAGTATTAATAGCGTTGTATTGTTGAAATGAGCACGTTTGTGTGGTTGTTTGTTTGTTTATATCGCACGGCTGGGCCACGTGGGGGATAGCATCATAAATATATAAATAAGTAGCTGACCCGCGCAACTTCGTTTGCGTCACATAAGATATCACCCGTTCCCGTCGCATTTACTTACTCCCGTCGCGTTGCGTTTACTTCCGTAGCGTCGCGTAGTTGATATTCATTACTACGTGAGAGAGAGAAAGAGAGAGATTTCTCGTCGCGTGTATTCCCGTCGCACTATATTAAGAACAATTTCGTTTGCGAAAGGTTTTCCGTCGCATTATTCTAGAAGAAATTTGATTTCCACTAAAATGGTTATTGTGAACCAACCCTAGAAGATAGACACATGCTGTTGAGGACTTTTTTTAGAACTTTTTAAGATGAACAATTTTGTAGTAAGTACATCATTTTTACATAACTTTAACCATAGAATTATAACGCAAAGAAACCCAATACGCGCGAGCGATGCTCCGCTCCTATTCGTTGTAGCGTGATGCTATAAAGCCTGTAGCCATCCTCGATAAATGAACTATCAAACTGTAAAACAATTTTTGAATTTAAACCAGTAGTTTCTAAGATCCTAGCGTTCAAACAAACAAACAAGATCTTCAGCTTTTTAATATTAGTATCGATTATGCAATGGAAATCGAACGCTTGGCGTTTCTCTGGGGTATAACATCCGAAATGATGTTCAGAGAACTCGCAGAGTATGCGTTATGAAGTGGCAGAGGGCTTTTTCTTTTTTTTTACGTGAGGGAAAATCCTCAGAGGATTTTATGCCGGACTCTTACCGAATAAAAAACCTCACGCAACGCCCAACAGCCTGTGGTTGGGAGCCCCGGGTAAGCCCTCGGAAGGATGTCCCGGGACTCACAACAGACCTACGGCCGCCACTGCGGCCTCGCCCAGGGGGTGGTGCGGGTGCTATCCCGCGTCTTTGGGGGGTTTCGGGAGTTATATCGCTTCTAAGAGGGGCGTGCGTGAATTTCTCACGTCACACTGCCGTCATGGGTCTGCTTCTGTAAGGACGGTGAGCGACCCTCTCACCGTCCTCATACCCCCGGTCATGGAGGCCGATAGTCCTCGGCGAAGACACGTCTAACGGACTGCGGAACTCGGGTGGGAGAGTACTCTCCCGTTCCCGCCCCGCCGCCTCCTTCACTCACATACTCACATGACCTGCTCGCAGAAAGAGGCGGCGCAGTCCCACTTACTCCCGCTGGAGAGCATGGCTCGCACCATGGTCTCGAGCGAGAGAGTGTGGTGGCAGTGAGCTGGCCACATCTGTAGAAGAACTGATGGCCGATGGAGCAAGCGAGTTCTGGAGTGGAGACCGCGACTTGGTAACCGTGGGCTAGGACGACTCCCTGCCAGATGGACAGGCTGGCAACCTTGGACACTAGAGTTCCATTCTAATCTGCTACCACTATCTAAGTTCTGCTAGATTGTGGGTAGATGGTTTTGATCAACAACCTTATTAATAGAATGGAAAAACCTGGGTTTTTATTTTTAAAGTTCCATAATTAAGTACCTAAGTACATTATTTTTTTAATGTTTACAAATTCTAAATGACCATTGAATCATGTCGAAAAACCCTACGAAATAACCCATTGAATGTCGTTTTTTAGGGTTCCGTAGCCGAATGGCAAAAAACGGAACCCTTATAGATTCGTCATGTCTGTCTGTCTGTCTGTCCGTCCGTCCGTATGTCACAGTAATTTTTCTCCGAAACTATAGGCGAAAGTTTGTGAGTGTGGATGTTTGTTACTCTTTCACGCTCTAACGGCTGAACGGATCTGGCTGAAACTTGGTACAGGGATAGATTATGGTCTGGAATAACACATAGGCCACTTTCATCCCGGGTATAACATCCCACGGGCAGCGGGACCGGGAACAAATTTTTCGCGGGCAAAGCTGCGGGCATCAGCTAGTTGGTTCATATTTTTTGGCCTTCGTTTGGAGGGTTTTTCTTCCTGTGGAAATTCTTATAGATGTAAGCCTTGGGAGTCTCCGGTAAGTCCTCGGAAGGAGAGTCCAGGATTTGGGGTTTATGGGAGTTTCAAAGTAACCAACCACCAGGTGGGCCGTTAGCATCTCTGCCACCATACATACATACATGTTTTATGTCCCACGCAATAGGGGGTGAGCCTATCGCCGTGTTGAAATGGACAGACGTAGGTCGCGCGACCCGCAGTTGAAATTTTTCAAGCCGCCCATTATGGCTTGACGAATGTCATTTTACTGACAGCCGGGTTTCATTTCGAGATTTCCTTCTGTATGCAATGGTCTTTTTGCAAAAGTGTTCCCTTAGTCGCCTCTTACGATACCCTCGGGATGTATTGGGGTGGCGACATTTTGTACCCTTAACCGTCGCCGAACTGGGCACCTTAGTAGTATAAAAAAAACTACGTGTACCTATATCTTTTTATCTAAGTAGGTAGGTTATGTTTGTAATAATATCAAAACATATAAAAATATCAACAATCAAGCTATTTATAAACAAATTGTAATGACTTTAATTCAATGCTGGGAATCGAATCGACTACCTACTGCCACCCTGACCTCTTTACATCTTTATCTTTTACTAGCGGACGACACGCGGTTTCACCCGCGTAGTTCCTGTTCCCGTGGGAATACGGGAATAAAATATAGCCTATGTTCACCGCAAAGAGTGTAGCTTCCCAACAGTGAAAAAAATTTTCAAATCGGTCCAGTAGTTCCGGAGACCTTACAAACAAACAAACAAAAAAACAAATCTTTTCTCTTTATAATATTAGTATAGAAGTATAGACTAGCGGCCCGCTCCGGCTTCGCACGGGTATACAGTATTTCTCCACTATTTAACGGATGTTATTATACATATAAACCTTCCTCTTCAATCACTCTATCTATTAAAACAAACCGCATCAAAATCCGTTGCGTAGTTTTAAAGATTTAAGCATACATAGGGATAGATAAAGCGACTTTGTTTTATACTATGTAGTGAAGTCGGAACAGATCTATCATGACGAGTATTCTGAAGAGCTCTTCGGACTAAGTGCGTGTGGATGGACTTTCGTACTTTCTTTCTTTTCTTTCTTCTTTCTTTCATACAATACGGAAGAAAATCATGTATTTTCTTCCGTTTTTTTGGCAGGTTTTGTTTTGCAGAGGAGTATCTAGTCTATATATCTATCTGTCTATCTACCTTCACCCCAAATCCCTTTCGGGGTAGGCAGAAAGAACCGAGCGCCACACGGCACGGTCCATACACACCTCACTTGCTTCTTCAACTTTCATTTTTCTTTTCATGCATGCACGTCGGTTCCTTCGGCTCTTGACACCACCTTCTGCTAACACACGATTAATTAAGAGCAAGGAGTTTTTAATGGGTACGGAACTCTAATTAAACACAGATTAAGCTTTATAGACGCAGATAAGTCTTAATCACCATTCATATAATGCATTTGCTATGTTCCGCCATAATTATATGAAATATACTTATATTGATAACGGTAAATACTTGATATTTAAATTAACCTATTAAAGTATTACTAGCTGAAACCCCGGCTCCGTTTGTGATCTACTTCGAACTTGTATCACGGCTTATGGCGAGACTTGTGTCTGTAGTCTGTGACTCTGTCGCATTAAACTACGTCACTAGGTCACGTGGATCATCTGTTCAAAGTTTGAAATAAAACAAAAACGACAACGTCAATCGGATTGAACTTTCATTTTCGCAATAAACGTGTTAGAGAGGGGCAGTCTGGTGAGAACGATCTTACGGCTTTTTTATAACGTGAGATAAATCCTACATGGATGCTATGCCGGACTCCTACCGACTAAAAACCACACGTATCCTACCTAACAGCCTACTGTTGGAAGCCCCGGGTATGCCCTCGGAATGATACTACAGGACTCCCAACTCCGACTCGCACTTGGCCGGTTTTATTTCCGTACCTAATATATCTTCGTGTTAAAACGGACACGTTGTGACATACAACAAACCTGTTAACTTTTACTTGGTACGGAACCCTACTCACCATTCCGACTCGCTCTTGACTTTAATTTCCGCACCAAAGAAACTTAGAATTGTTTACAATACCAAACTCCTCAAGCGAAGCGTAAATACGCACATTAATGAGCGGTTAACTTAACGCTTATTATTAATGTTAATTTAATGTTAATGACCTTCTTGTAGTGGCCCTAAATCTGAAGACTTAGAGATTTCATTAGCTGAATATAACTAATACCACAAACGGCGACCCATCACAGGGTTGACCTTGGCGTACATAGAAGAAAGAAGAAAGTAACCTATCTATACTAATATTATAAAGAGGAAAGATTTGTTTTTTTTTTTGTTTTTTTGTTTGTTTGTTTGTAACGAATAGGCTCCGGAACTACTGGACCGATTTGAAAAAATCTTTCACTGTTGGGAAGCTACACTCTTTGCGGTGAACATAGGCTATATTTTATTCCCGTATTCCCACGGTAACGGGAACTACGCGGGTGAAACCGCGTGACGTCCGCTAGTTTTAAATACATAGGTACATAGAACAAATTAACTCTTAAACGAACATTAGTCGATCACACAAATATTTTGTTCCAACCCGGGAATCGAACGCGAAACAATCGCATACACTTACCATTACACCAACGAGCAGTTCTGGTTTATTCATAAAACCGGCCAAGTGCGAGTTGGACTCGCCCATGAAGGGTTTCGTAGCAGCAAGTAACATAATATAAAAGTTCTTATAGTTCGTTGTAACTTTGATTGATGCTTTAACACGTTCACAGTGGTAGCGATTTTTCTAACCGAAAATTTCTGTTTATGACGTATTAAAAAAAAACTACCAGCTCTATCTCGTTCAAAACAATTTTCGTTGGTAGTTTCTATTGCAATGTACATCATATATTTTTTTTAGATTTATCATTATCTTAGTTCAGAAGTTAGAGGGGGGGCCACACACATTTTTCCACTTTGGAAGTGTCTCTTGCGCAGACTATTCATTTTAGAAATAAATGATGTTAGGAACCTCAATAGCATTTTTGAAGACCTATCTATAGATACCCCACACGTCCCATACGTGTGGGGTATCTATAGATAGGACTTCAAAAATGCGTTTGATGAAAAAAAAAATTTTGAGTTTCAGTTCTGAGTATGGGGAACTCCAATATTTACTACTTTTTTTCTAGTTTTATATAAGAATCTTAATACGGTTCACAGAATACATCTAGTTACCAAGTTTCAATAGCATAGGCCTGAAAAATGACTGTGACACACGGACGGACAGATAGACAGACAGACATGACGAATCTATAAGGGTTCCGTTTTTGCCATTTGGCTACGAAACCCTAAAAATGAATTTACTCAAAAAACGCACTATTCGCTCACCGATAAAGATTTATATGAAGCAGGAATCATGAGCAGAGAAAGTTTTCACGTAATCATTGTTAATCAATGTAGCTGACCGACAGCTCAAAAATTGCTGAACGATTTCGGATGACTAAAGCATAATTATACTTAACAAGAAAATAAAGGATTTGAGGACAACTACCTAATATTTGTTTAAAGGGAATCACTCATGTTCAAAACCGACTCTTACTGATTAAAACAATTTTTTACTGAAAAAAAAAAACATTTTTTTTCTTAAACCACACGTCTCCTACCACTGCCTACGGCTTAGAGCCCTGAGTAAATCTTTCTTATATATAAAAATGCATCGCAAAATGTGTTGGTAAGCGCATAACTTCAGAACGGGTGGACCGATTTTACTATAGTAGTTTTCGATACAAGTGTGGGATTTCTGTTATTACAACGAGTTACGACAGGTGTTGACCCGAGCCGAAGGCGAGGGTAGACAGTCGGAACGAGTTTAAATAACAGTCCCACACGTTGTATTGAACAACTATTTTTAATACAGTTGCGAAAAAAATAAGCAATTTTATAAAATAATAAAAACACAATAAACCTGAATATCCAAAATGGCGCCAACCGTAAAAGAATATAACCTTCCTAAGCAGAGACTATGGCAGTGCACTTCATACAGCCAACTTTTTTTATATTTATAAATTTTATTTGGCCGATACTTATATTAATTTATGCTTAAATTTTAATTAAAATTACTTTTAATCTGATATTGAAACAAGTTAGTATCTGTTTTTAGAAATATTTGCATGAATCACAGACATTATTAAAGAAAACGCACGAGTGCGGGAATGGTAAAGAAAAAAGCACGAGTGTGTAATAGCCCACATCCCGAACGCTATACGTCCCTGTAATACGCCACTTTTTGAGCAACTGTATTAAAAATTCTTTTTTTGTTGTGTAAGGTATTGTCAGGAGAAGGTTCTTATGGAAAAATAAAATTGTATTCCCACGGGAACGGGAACTACGCGGGTGAAACCGCGTGACGTCCGCTAGTAATAAATAAATATTTGTGGACAATCTGACACAACATCATCTAGCCCAAATTAAGCATAAGCGTCTGCTACAGGATCTAGACGACTGATATATATTCTTAAATACATACATATTACATACATACATTTTATACTTTTTCCCTCCGGGGTAGGCAGAGACAACAGCCTGCCATTTGCTTCTGTCCTTACATACTTCACTAGCTTCCGCTACATTCATTAAACCTTTCATGCAAGCCAGCCGGTTTCGAGTGCTTTTGACATGCCCTTTTGGTAACACATCACTAATTTGATTGGTGTATGTTCTGCGAGGTCGACCTCGGCTTGCCTGTCCACTTACATGTGCCTTCCATACTTGGTGTGTCATTCGCTCAGTACTCATTCGTTCTAAATGTCCAAACCACATACATATTACACATAGAAAATACCCAAACTCCGAAACAAAACTTTAGTGGATCACGCAAATATTTGGACCGACCCAGGAATCGAACCCAGGACCTCCAGCCGACAGCGCCACCGAGGCAGTCGAGAGTAAGGCTCTCGACGCGGTGTACAAAATGGTATACAGAAACCAGTCTTGATCAAGTCTTTTTTCTGCCATAACTATAGAGGCATATAGACCTGCTTGCTGCACAGAAGGTCTTTACAGACACCTACCCGGTCCATGGATGGGTGACCATCCATGTGATCACTTTGTGACATTTATTTGAGCGTTTCCGTGCTTCGGAAGGCACGTTAAGCTGTTGGTCCCGGTTGCCAGTAAAATGGCAGTCGTTAAGCTAAGCTGAAGGCTTTATTTTCAACAGCAGGCAGTCACAACCTGCGCCTGTCCATTTAAACACGGCAATACGGCTCACCACCTATTACGTGAAAATTATACAAAGGTGAAATGTGGGCATATAATATGCCCCTGCCTACCCCTTTGGGGATAAAGGCGTGACCATGTGTATGTTTGTTATTATTTTAATCTGGGGATTCTGGTATTAATTCACGTCTGACTCGAGCAAATCGCTGATCGCATTGGAACCGGATTTCCATTAGGAATTACCAATATCCTGTGGTAATTCCCACTCAAAAATAACCTGCTGAGTTTGTTGCCAGTTCTTCTCAGGTGGGTCGCGTTGTGAACTGGTGGTAGAGCTTTTTTGGTTTATATTTTGGACGTTTTACAAGTAGGTACATCTGTATGATGCCAAAGTGAAAAAAAAAAATATTTTTGAAAGAAAATAAACGTAGCAACGATTGATGAAATGCCCCAGTTGACCATTATTTCTTTTACAGAAGATAATCAAGGAGTTACAAAGAGTTCGGAAACTACTTCTAAGGTCTATATCAGCATTCCCATATACTAAGTGGGGTCTGCAGATCGCATCTCCTTTTCAAGCCATTATTTCTGGCCTGCAGGAATCTGGCGGAGGGGATAATATGTATACATACATTAGTCATGCTTTTTAGGCTGAGGCATAGTATACGCCCACATTTCACCTTATAGTTTTATTTCTCATGTAATAGGTGGTGAGCCTATTGCCGTGTTGAAATGGACACGTGCAGGTCGCCGCGACCCGTAGTTGAAATTTTTCAAGGGCTATAATGTCATTTTACTGACAACCGGGTTTAATTTCGAGTTTTCCTTCTCTATGCAGAGGTTTTTTTTACGAAAGTGTTCCCTTAGTCGCCTCTTCCGACACCCTCGGGATGTATTGGGGTGGCGACCATTTGTATTCTTACCCGTCGCAACACGGGATAATATAACTAAATTACGTAGTACATAATACACTCGAGAGCAATGAATCCGGGTCACTTAAAGAATCCTAAAAATCTCGGAAACTAAAAATGCTAGGTTAATGCAATAAATTGTATTTAATAGACAATGTAATACTCCTTAAATGAAGGTATTAAAACTTCTTAGTTATCGTAAAGTTATATCATAAAAAAATCAAATTTGAAAAAGGGCCACTTTCGAAGATGGAACTACGAAATTACAGCATTTGGTGTTGCTTTTGTTTGTAATCTGTCATTTATGTGGGTACATAAACCATGTTGATAGTGCTCTATATTCATTAATCAAGCTGAAATTATGTCGCTTACGCCTGAAGAATGCACCAGAATACTTACAATGCTGGAAACCGGCCGGAGTCAGCGCGATACAGCCAGGACTGTCGGTGTGTCGCTGTCAACAGTACAAAGAGTTCTCCGACGTTACGAAGAAACTGGTTCTAACCTACGCAGACCAGGAACGGGCAGAACCAGGTGTACCACAGCACGAGAAGACCGATACTTGGTGAACACCATGCTTCGAAATCGCTTTCTCACAGGAACTGAACTCACCAATCAGTTTCGACGCCTCGGAGGAAGTAACCCAAGTGCATGGACAGTAAGACGTCGGCTTGCTGAATCTAACTTAAAACCCCTTAGACCTGCAAACGGCCCTAAACTGGAGCGTGGGCATCGTATTTCGAGACTAAGGTATGCCCAGAGCCACGTAAATTGGAGTATTGAAGATTGGTCAAAAGTTATGTTCTCCGACGAATCAAAATTTATGCTCTACAAGCACGATGGAAGACACAGAGTGTATCGAAGACCAGGGGAAAGATTCAAGCAAGCATGCATCGAAGAAAAAGTAGCCTACGGTGGTGGGTCTGTACTTGTGTGGGCCGGAATTTCTTCTGAAAGTCGCACAGAGCTGGTGATCATAGAAAACGGCTCTTTAACTAGCGTAAGATATGTGGAAGAAATCCTCAATGATCACGTTGGTCCATTTATGGTCAATTTAGGTGAGGATGCTATATTTATGCATGACAATGGCCGACCTCATACAGGTAGGATTGTGAATGACTACCTTCAAGAGATGAACATTACTCGTATGGAGTGGCCAGCGCGCAGCCCGGATATCAACCCGATCGAGCATGCTTGGGACGAGCTAGGCAGATGCGTAAAACAACGAAACCCTCCCCCAATCACGCTTCGTGAGCTCAAAATTGCTCTCACAGAGGAATGGGAGAATATTCCCCAAAATCGTATAAGGAACTTGGTGTACAGCATGCCAAACCGCGTAAACGCAGTAATGGAAGCACGAGGAGGCAATACGAAGTATTAAAATTCAAGAAAATCGTAATAAAGTTCAAAAATTTCATGTTTCCTATTTTTGTTTTAAGGAGAGATCGGCAGTTTTTTCTTTATGTAATTTTGTGTTAATAAAATGTATGGTGACTCATATTTTTTTTACTTTCATTTAAGGAGTATTACATTGTCTATTAAATACAATTTATTGCATTAACCTATCATTTTTAGTTTCCGAGATTTTTAACATTCTTTAAGTGACCCGGATTCATTGCTCTCGAGTGTAGATCTATGACCAAATACTTATTCCATACGCATCTAGATCATAAACGATTGACAATACTGCGATTTTATTTACTGACCGTACTCTGTGTATATCTAAATCGTATAATACTGTTATTTAATTCGTTACCACATTCAATGGTCGACTGAACTTTCACTTAACTCGAGTATTACGTGAAAGGAAATTGACTTAAGAAAGACACATAAGATTAAGAATGTTCAATATTAATAGGATTTCTATATCATAATACCTTTGCCAAGCAAGTAATATATTAAAAAAGTAAATAAAAAAAAACTAAACAAAACAATTGAAATTCGAAATAAGAACAACAACACACTGATCACGTGAAAAACCTGGTATTTTTTTCAATTAAAAAAATCGAACCTTTAACTTTTTAAAATTTCAATCAAGACACTGAACCACTGGATTACCACACAAGATTTAAATCAAAGCATTTTGATTTTGGAAAGTGTTCCAATACACTTCGGATAGATTCGGCAACTTTCGCCATTCATCACGACTGGCGGGCCGCGGTCGCGCGCGTAAACTGCCGGTGAGAACGGCAAGATAGTGAATGGGGGCCGCGCTAGTGATGGGAAATGTCGACACTGCATTATTTATTTTTCTTATACATTTACGTCGTCGCGTCGTTGAAAAAAGAATGCTTCGCAAGTCCCAGACACCTCTGTACCACGCTACGCACCCAGTGCCCGCACGGTGAATCCATGGAATGCTGAGAAAAGGGTCTCTAGAATCTATGGTGGAAGCCATGTTGATACATAGCGATTGGAGGCCACTCTCTTAGTGACAGTGGTCCTCAAGTTAAGTTAGCGGCCCTAGGATGTGCCTCTTCACGTTCCGATACTAGAAGAACCTGACATTGTATGAGGAGAAAAACACGCACGCTGGCAGGTCGTTCCAAGTTTTTATGATTCGACAGAGAAACGATCTTTAGAATCGCTCGGTCGGTTGTGGCGAAGATTCTCTCTACTGTGTAGGAGTGGCGCCTATATCTGGCACGCTTTGCTCAGGGTTGAAAAGGGTTTGCAGAGGATTAGATTAAATTGACAAGTTCTTCAAAACTGTCTATGCGACAGATTCAGTAAAATGCAGCCAGAGAGTAAAACGGAAGTCGTTAAGCCAAGTTGACGACTCGAACAACAGCGGGCAGTCACACACAACCTGTACATTTCAACACGGCAATACGGCTCACCACCTATTACGTGAGACAAAAAATAAAACGATGAAATGTAGGTGTATATTAGCCTTATACCTTTGCCTACCCCTTCGATGACAAAGACATGAACATATGTATGTACTGTACAGTCGACTTTAGTTAGTTCAAAACACAAGGGCCTGAAAATATTACGAATTATTGAGATGAGAGTTTGAAATATATACCTAATGGTTCAAAATTTTGGAGAAAATATAAGAAAATTCTAATTATTGAGTACCAGAAGGCGCCCGGGGCTACGTCCCCGCGGAATTCCGTTCCCATGGGAACTTATTCTCGAGATAAAAAATATATGTTATTCCAGGCTGTCTCAAACAATCTATCCCTGCATCTAATTTCAGGCAGATCCGTTCAGCCGTTTAGAGCGTGAAAGAGTAACAAACATCCGCACATCCACACTCACGAAGTTTTACATTACATAATTAAATTGATTTCGCATTAGTATTGATAAACTATGTTTTATCTATAAGGGCAATTTTTATTACAAAATACACAGTCATGTATTGTGTACATTGTTTTCGCAAAAGGTCTGATAAGTTATTTTGCTTGAAAGCACGTTGTTGAGTTCTAATTATTGAGTACTAGAAGGCGCCCGGGGCTACGTCCCCGCGGAATTCCGTTCCCATGGGAACTTATTCTAGAGATAAAAAAAAATATGTTATTCCAGACTGTCTCAAACAATCTATCCCTGTATCTAATTTCAGGCAGATCCGTTCAACCGTTTAGAGCGTGAAAGAGTAACAAACATCTGCACATCCACACTCACGAAGTTTTACATTACATAATTAAATTGATTTCGCATTAGTATTGATAAACTATGTTTTATCTATAAGGGAAATTTTTATTACAAAATACACAGTCATGTGTACATTGTTTTCGCAAAAGGTCTGATAAGTTATTTTGCTTGAAAGCACGTTGTTGAGATTGGCCAATAACATTTTATAACAAAACTAGATGATGCTCGCAGCTTCACCCGCTTTTAATTCGGTACCCGCTCCCGCTTCCCGTGGGAACATATTACCGGGATGAAAAGTATAAGCCTAGGTGTTATTCCAGACTATAAGCTTTCTCTGTACTAAATTTCAGCCCAATCCGTTCAGCCGTTAGAACGTGATTGAGTAACAAACGTCCAAACATCTAAACAGTGCTGTCTGGAAGACAGAAGCTTTGTAATGTGTCAAATGCCGCAGATGTTTCAATAAAGGATTCCTTTAATGACACCTTTTGTCAAAGACTCTGATGTCTCATCTTCATCATAGATTTTTCTTTCAATTTGAACTTGTCTCAAAATCTATGTACCTACATACGTCTTGTATCTATTCAATTTAAAAGTTTTAAATTGCCGAGTGAAGGGCGCCTATAAGTTCTAATTAAGGATTGGTTTTGTAATGTAGCTATGTTTAATTTTTTTCGAATTACCAAGCGCTTACAAATGTTTTTTTTTTAAATACCAATGTGTTTAATATTTTTAGGGAACTCATGATATCTTCGGGTTATAAAGAGGTTCAAATCATCGGTGCTCTAACTTAACAAAAGTCGACAATATTTATTTATCGACAACCCGATCTATCGACATTGCCCCTTCACTATAAAGATTACACTTCTAAGATTATAGTCGAAATTTGCCAACGTAATATGCATCTTATCCCATCCAATTAAAGTTTAAAATACAAATCACAAAAAAAAACAGTTATCTCGCAAGCTAGTTAATACTCAATGACTTGAGATAAGCCATCAATTGGCAAGTAGGAACCTTGGTACCTAGACGTTCTCCAAGCTTACGGTAACCCTCGTTCATATTGGGGTAGGCAGGGACCTTTTTTTATACCTATTAAACTTGCCAAATTGACGCCACCGCGACATGTAGCGATTGGGGGCCACTCTCACAGTCCGTAAGACTTCTGACAGTGGTCCTCAAGTTGTCACCCTGTGATGTGCCTCTTCACACTCCTCTTGAAGAACCCGGGATTGTAAGATGAGGGAAACACCATCTAAGCATCCCTTTTATTATCTTAGTTGCTACATCTTCTGTTATACCACATTATTCCCTTATCGTAGACTTTAGTTAGAGGATAATAAATAAATAGTCACGCTATTATCCTCAAACGGGTAGGTACAGGCATACAAACCAATTTATTATGAGCCTAAAGCCGTGTAAAGCCGTTTGGTCCCAGTTGTCCATTCCATACTAATATTATAAAGAGGAAAGATTTGATTGTTTGTTTGTTTGCATCGAATAGGCATCTAAACTATTGAACCGATTTGAAAAATTCTTTCACTGTTGGGAAGCTACACTCTTCCCAGTGAACATAGGCTATTATTTTATTCCCATATTCCCATGGGAATGGAAAACCGCGTGACGTGCGCTAGTGCAGTCGTTAAGTTAAAAGTTAAAAGCGTATCCATTTCAACCTTAGACCATATATCACGGGACTAGCCTTTGCGAACCACCGCATACAAAAATATTCTGCCAGTTTTCATACAAGTGAAGGGGGAAACAGAATTAGAAAGACATATAAAATTTCATTGCATTTAAAAATGTATTAATCGACAAACGCGTAATGGCTGTTGTGTGTTAAGGCGAAGTGCAATTGTGTCTCAAGCGATTCGGAGGGGGTGAAGCAGACGCAAGATGTTCGGGACGCTCCGTGCGTCGGAAACGTTTTCGCGCGTTAACCCGTTCACTACGCAATTGAAATCATTGACAGAAGTACAAGTTTACATAACAATTTTTTTCGCCCTGTTTAGATAAACCTCTTTAGATCTTCTACTCGTGAGCAACTACGTAATTGATTTTGATGCAATTTTTATCACTAACATGTAATGAAATTCATTTTCATAATAAGAATAGAACATAATATATTTAAGAAGTACTTCAATTTATTTTTTTACCTGTGACGATTTTTGCCAGGTTTAATGAAAAAGTAAGAATCTGCTGCCCCTATCCTTTGTTTATATTTTTTGGTAAGTACTTCTTTAAAAGGAAAAAGGAAGGTTCTGTACAAAAAAAGACTGAAAAATATACCTGTATGGGAGCCCTCCTTAATATTTTTTTCTGTTCTTAGGATTCGTAAATTTCAAATGCCTAGCTATTGCAGTGGTGCATAAGATGACAGATAGATAGTCTCAGTAATAGGGTCGCGTTATTACAGATTATTTATACTGTTGGCACTTGGTGGAACCTGCAGCGCATATTGAATAACCACCACTTGTACTGTTTTACAGCATTTATTTACTCTACACCTGACCGCTTTTGCCTCTTAGCATTTTCAAAAGGCAATACTTTCTCCTCGTTCCATTTTTACCATTTGGATACGGAACTGTAAAAACGGCCGAGGTTCAAGTTGGACTGGCACACTGATGAGGATTTCGTAACAAAAAAAAACGCCAGAAGATTACGTTGTATGGGAGTAACCTTATTTTTTTCTTTATCTAGTGTTATTATAGTTGTTACAGCGGTAGCAGAAACACATCTTTGAAATGTATTACTGCCTAGTTCATGAGATACAGATGAACAAACGGACTTCGAAGTCTCAGTAATAGGGTCCCGTTTGGCTAAGAAAACGAAGTAGATACAAAAACGAATATTATTATTATACTATTTGCATATATGCAAGGGTGTAAAGGAATAAATTTCGATACTAGTTATTAAAACTAGACTAGGCTTAAGTCCTGTCCAAATGATTACCATTTTCTACATTAAACATTCTACGTTTCACTTATATAGCTATTGCCCGCAGCTTCAGCTGTGTAGAATTCTGTTCGCGTTCCCTACTACCATTGTGTCATATCCAGGGATAAAATAGCCTTTATACTATTTTCTAAATTATCTTACTTCTTACTTAGTATTATAAATGCGAAA
The DNA here is from genome assembly GCA_933228765.1 of Miltochrista miniata. Lineage (NCBI taxonomy): Eukaryota > Metazoa > Arthropoda > Insecta > Lepidoptera > Erebidae > Miltochrista > Miltochrista miniata. The sequence continues at coordinate 15,535,588 of OW121777.1, forward strand.
GTTTGTGAGTGTATTTATTTATTTAAAAACTTTATGCACAAAATTTGTACAAAGGTCCACCTTTGTACAAATTTTACTTAATGCCACAGGCATTTTCTGCCAGTCCACCTTAGGGTGATGCAGAGATAAATAAGTGGAGGAAGGTGCTCTTAGTCGATGTTGACACATTTCGATGGTACAATAACCCATAAATAGATATTATAAACTATATTCGAATACATATACATACATACATACTTATACGGTACGTAAACACATATATATATATATATATATATATATATATATATATATATATATATATATATATATACACAATGATACACACACACATTCAAATAGCATTATAGAATGTCGTTGAGCAGATAGTTTTCCTAATCTTTATAAAACTCATGTACTTTTTGTTTAAACGTAAATCGATTGGTGCATGTCCTGACCTCTGGCGGAAGCGCATTCCAGAAGAGAGTTGATTGCAGTAAGAAGGAAGAATGAATCATAGTTGAAGTGTGACTAGGACAGAGAAAAAGGCGATTCTTTGAAGAGCGCAAATTTTTATCATGATTAGAGCAGAGTAATTTGAACTGAGATGTCAAGTAAGAAGGAGCATTAGAGTAGTTCAATATTGAAAATAGCATAGTTACTGAACGTATATTGCGACGCTGTCTTATAGGCAACCAACCCAACTCGGAACGATAAACCGAGACATGATCATACTTTCGAAGATTGTAAACGAATCGAATGCAATTGTTGAGAAGCCGATCGAGTTTATTGAGCAGATCTGCATTCAGGTCGAGATAGCACACATCACCATAGTCTATGATGGGAAATAAAAGAGTCTGAACAAGCATTGCCTTGGTCTTTGGTGAAAGAAAGTTCTTAAGTCGATAAAATGCTCGCAAAGTTCCCGTAATTTTCTGGCCAACGTTGGTTACTTGAGCTCTCCAGTCAAATGTTTTGTCGAGGTGCAGACCTAAGTTCTTAACGCTACGGGAAACCGGAATAGTAATTGTGTATTAAATACTATTGAATTGTATGTAATGTGAATTGAGTGTAGATGTTCGTTACTCTTTCACGCTCTAACGGCTAAACGGATCTAGCTGAAATTTAGTACAGGGGTAGATATAGGCCTGGAATAACACATAGGCCACTTTTTATCCCGGCAATCAGTTCCCACGGGAAGCGGAAACGGGAACAAAACTAGACGCGGGCAGAGCTGCGGGCGTCAGCTAGTGTATAATATGTCCAGGAATACATTGCAGTCTGGAAAAGTATAAAATAATTATAATAGGCCACCAATTACAGCCAGATCTGCTCAACCGTTGGAACGTGATTTTGTCACTAACATCTTCACAGACTTTCATACATCATCGTAAATCATATTAAATCATCAGGCCTTTTCAGTAACATATATTTACAAAATCATCTTCTAGCGCTTAACATATAGGTACCACTATCCATTGAACATTGTATTACTATTTTACATTATGGCTTAAAAACAAAGTTAGGGTTGTATTGACTGTATCGGGTTGTATGTAAGCTGTTTATTTTCAGTTCACTGTTGGTTAAAATTCAAACTGAGGTGACGGGAGGCCTCGAACCGTTTTGGCGCAGCGAAGAACCATAGCGTCCTTGGCTGCCTTCTATCGAATGTATCACGGCGAATGTTCTGAAGAGCTCTTCAACCTGATCCCACCCTCTTCTTTCCGATCCCGAACAACACGTGCCGGGCAAAGATGACACACACAGTGGAGAGAATCTTCGCCAGAACTGAACGTTTCAAAAGATCGTTCCTCTGTCGAACTATAAAAACATGGAACGACCTGCCCGCATACGTGTTTCCCCTTATCTTACAATCCCGGGTTCTTCAAGAGGAGCGTGAAGAGGCACATCACAGGGCCGCCAACTTGAGGACCACTGTCAGAAGTGGCCCCCAATCGCTAGATGCGCCACGGCTTTCCATCAGGCTGGTGGCGACGTCAATTTGGCAAACTAAATATAAAAAAAAAGAAACTCATACTTACAACTTCAAATTCAAAACCTACCTACATCAACTACGACGTACGAGTAGTAAAGTAAGACTACGAGAATATCAACAATACGCAATACGTGGCTTGAAAGCTGTAATTTTGGATAGAAGAATACCAATTTTTTGAGTTTAATTTATTAAATACTCAATTAAGGTTTATTCCTACTGTTTTATTGTAAATTTAGGAGAATTGGCCCACTGATTTATCAGCCATTATTATTATACTCGTTATGACATTGATTTTACTTAAATATTAATTTAAATAATGTACATGTTATACGCTCGGTCAGGTCATCACATACATGAGCGCATTTATAGGTGAATCTTCTGAACTTATCTATTATGTGGCATCAGGCAAACTTTGTATTTATTGTAAAGTATGAAAACGTTACTATAACTTATATAATACACCAAAGAAACTTCCCCAAACAGATGCGATATTTTACGCTCTTGAGCTTAAGCCTTGAATACTTCCTTTTTTGGTATTTTTTATTACCTATTTTCGTTACTACGGCAGCGAATTACGTCAGCGGGCGGCGTGACAAAGTTGTATACGGGTGTCCTCAACGACGCCTGTCGGCTGACTGAGCGGGCTCTGTGAGGTGGCTGATAGCGGCAAAATGCACTCCTTCTCAACAAAACATTTTTTTTTATTAAAACAATATGTTTTTAATTAGTAAATAACTGCATAGGACCTCGAGGTAACTTATTAGGGACATGGAAATAAAAAATTAGTGTGGTACATTATATAACTACTGAATGAAATTGATTATAGTCAAGGCGGTCACAGGTAAATTTACAGATTCGAGGGAACTTTGGGATTATTTTCTATCGAGCCGAATTTACTCAATCGTGTTTTGGAGAACTGACATCCCTAGTCAATATACTTAATAATAATTATCCATTTAAAAAATTGTGAAATCTTTGTTAACACCGTTGCAAAATTGGTTCGAAATATGTCAAAATTATGTATTTTGAGTCCCACTTCACCTTAATTTTAATTGTACAGTCAACTACAATGAAATGTACTATTTAATCATATAAAATGATGTACTAATGTACAGTGCTTTTTATAAAGCCAAAAGACCAAATGGTCATGTGCAATGGCAGACAACAATGCTTAAGTAAGGCGCATCCTGTGGTTAGATGATCTAAGATTTCAACACGGCCATAGGCTCAGACGACTGACTTCCAAGTAATGTCATTACAGTTGAAGTCGTCATTAATGGAGTGACACCATTATCACAGGTAAAGGAAAAATTACAGTATTAGTGATGTCGTTGTTACTGACAGTATAATATAAGATCTGCTATGGATGTACAGATAGAAAGCTACACAGTAAATTCACTGAGGCTACGCACACATAGACATCGCTCACTGAGTTCACAGATATGAGGTCAGGCGAGGTTGAGGCGAGTTTTCGATACAGATTTGTGAGCGTAGGCGTGAAAAAAAAGTACATACTACCCGTTCGCTCTAACTTTGCCGCTGGCGTAGAGGCGTTTACCCTAATTGTTAATTAGACGAAGTATATGGTACTCATACTTTTCATCGAAAACAGTTCACCGAAAAGACACTTCATCGAAAACACTTCATCGAAAACACTTCGCCGAAAACAGTTCATCGAAAACACTTCATCGAAAAACACTTTATCGAAAACATTTTACCGAAAAAGCATTTACTCGAAAAACACTTTTCCGAAATAACACTTCACCGAAAATCATTTATCCGAAAGACAGATCATCGAAAACACTTCCTCGAAAAGCAGATCGCCGAAAACACTTCTCCGAAAGACAGATCACCGAAGACACTTCTTCGAAAGGCTGATCACCGAAAACACTTCTCCGAAAGGCAGATCGCCGAAAATACTTCTCCGAAAAGTGACAGAGAGTAGTTTACACGCAAACACTTCCCCGATGATAGCTTCCCAAACGAAACATCCCGATAAAGAAATTCCATAGCAAAGACCAGATGTTGATTTATGAAAAGCAGTAATCACAAAGTCATCCCCAAGACTTCAGAACTAATTCATGAATTTTCTGTCAGAAAAGTTGCTTTATATAAGTAACCTTTAAATTCTAAGAAAAAGATTGAATCATCTTGAATATATGTTAAAAATACATTGTGAAATACCTCAACCTCAACATTTCAGCTGATTGACGCCCTTCGGGAAGGATACCGAGGAAGTGTTTCCGTGTAAAAGTCGTTCGACATCTTTTTCGGTGAAAAGTCATTCGAAGAAATGTTTTCGGTGAAGTGTCGAAGATAAGTCTAACCTGAGGCGAGCTGGTAGCGGGTACGAAACCTGGATTTCTTTTTTCTTTTTGTTTTTATTTTACTTTTTGTGATTTCTGTAGTTTTTAAAGTATTATTATTCATTTTTTGTAGTGTTAATTTTTTTTTTAAATCTATTCTTTTTTTGTACGAATCGCTCATTTTTCAATAGTTACTACACTACTTTGGACTAGATGGCGTTGTGTGCCATTTCACTCATTCAATATTATGTATGTGTATCATTTTTGATTGATGGGTATTTAAGTAATTATGAAACAATTGTATTTAATGACCTAATATTGTCAAGTTTGCGAGGTGTTATTCCCAGTGTTTTCTACCTGCGAGGACTATATTATAATTTCCGTAGAAATGGACAACAGTGTCTGCAGGTTATAGTGTTTCTGTATAAAATTATGAAACCAATTTGTTTGTTTTTTTCAACGTTAATATCAAGATTTTAGTTGTTGCAAAAGTTTAGGTATCAGTTGGTAAGTAGGTAATCCATTCATGAACTTGCCTTGACAACAGTACCTACCTACCTAGCTGAACTCAACCCCATATAAAGGTTTAGCGATTTATCGATTTTCCACGTAATGTAGGTACCAAGTAACATTATTACACCTAATTTCCTCTTCATCAGCTGCGCTGTGGTACCTATTGTAAACGGTATAAAAGAGTCTTAATTAATGATCTGCTATTATGATAGATAAATAATATCTTAACATAGTTTAATAAAATTAAAAGTAGTGCCATCTATCTATTAATTACTTCATAAGTTTTAAACGTGTGCCACAAGATGGCGATAATCACAATGTCCTCCTGTGCTATTTATAAACCTCAAACAAAATAACTGGCTGAAAATATTCATAGCTGTAACTTTTCCGTACTGCAATAAAGTCAACACATACATGTTTCCTTAACCTCTAAAGGTATACATCTAAGATAGCGGAATGCGGCAACAGAGAGGACTATGGTATGGTATAATCAGAGATACCTATATTATTGATGAGATTACGTAATAATGTAGGCACCTAGGTGGCGCACAGGCGTCGCACCAGGCTGTGCGGCCACTTCAGTAACCAGTCGCAGTTTCCCCTACATTACCTAAGCTTCACTGATTAGTTTTATTAATTTAAAAAGCAAGAAACTAGATTAAATTATCGAAACTAATTTAATACTAATGCCATCTATGCGGCATCAACGTAATTATCGCAATTTTATCACTAGGAGGACATTGTGATTATCGCCATCTTGTGGCACACGTTCAAAACTTATGAACTAATTAATCGATAGATGGCACTACTTTTAATTAAACTATGATATGATATTATTTATCTATCATTTTAGCAGATCATGTATAAATTAATTACGTCCCTTTTGTACCTTTTACTATGGGTACCATATAGTTTCTACTTTCATGATAGAAGATCTATTTGAAGAAGGAAGGAAAGAAGTTTGGGATTGCTTGACAAAATTAGGTCTTATTAATACTATAAGAAACAATAAACGTGTTAACTGATGAATGTACATTTTATTTACAAATTACGAATTTATCCAAGTTTAATTTTCCATTTTTTTTAAGTTTATAAAATAAAAATCTGATATGCCGATATTAACGACTGTACATCTAGTCAAAATGCATAAATTGACGAGATTCATACATTGACCTGATAACCCAACTGACAAATTAGGGATAGTGACGAATTAGGGATTTTAATGAAATTGACCAATTGCAGAAAGTGACCAGTTGACGAAAATGACTAATTAACAAATCTGTCGAGTAGATAGCTAACTCCACAGCACAGCTGTGGAAAAGGCAATTAGGTGTAATAATGTGACTAGGTACCTACGTGGAAAATCGATAAATCGCTTAACCTCATGGGGTTGAGTTTAGCTAGGTAGGTAGATACTGTTGTCAAGGCAAGTCCATGAATGGATTACTTACCACCTGATACCTAACATTTAGCAACATCTAATCTTGATCTTAACGTTCTAACAAACAAACAAACAAATTGGTTTCATAATTTTCTACAGATAAGTACATACAATATCCATCTTACCTGCAGACCCCATTGTCCATTTTTACGGAAATTATAATATCGTCCTCGCCTGTAGAAAACACTGGGAATAATACCTCGAAAACTTGACAATATTAGGTCATTATAAAATAATAATAAATATACACGGACATTTCGCACAACGCTATCTGATCCCAAAGTAAGCCAGGAATAACATGCTTGTGTTATGAGTATCAAACCACGGATAGTAATACTTTATACTTACTTTTAAATACATACATAATACCTATACATATTATCCATACAACAATCCATACGACCTCCAGCGCCGCAGGCGGTATCACTACCGACTGCGCCACAGAGGCAGTCAAAAATACAATTGTTTCATAAAATACCTACCTACCTTACAATCAAAAATGATTGAATCTATTTTATAACTTTACAGACTTTACCAGATAAATAAGTGAAATGGCACACAACGCCATCTAGTCCAAAGTAGTGTAGTGGCTATTGAAAAATGAAAAAATGAAACATGATTCGGAGCCAATTCGTGCAAAAAAAAAGTATAGATTAAAAATATTATTTCATACAATACAAAAAAATATTATTCTATACTATACTATCTTCACAAAAAAAATTAATATAATAATACTTTAAAAACTATAGAAAACACAAAAAGTGAAATAAAAGCAAAAAGAAACAGTACCAGGATTCGTACCCGCTACCACTGCGCCTCAGGTCAGACTTAGTACACACTATGCTGTGCGGTTGTTGTACAGGTGTTTCAAATTATTGTTCTAATTCCCTCATAAAACTTCGACACTTTACCGAAAATATTTCTTCGAAAGACATTTCACCGAAAAAAACTGTCAAACGACTTTTACACGCAAGCATTACATTTTTCAGAAGAGCGTTAATCAGCTGAAATGTTGAGGTTGAGATTTGTAGGTAGGTTGAAGAAGGGGGGGGAGGGGCACAGAAATGGCAAACTTTAAGAAGGAATCTTTAAATCCATTACCGACCGATCTGTTGTTGGGTTATCAGGTTAGGTTAGATTCGATAAAATGTTAATCGAGGAACTGGTACCTAAATAATAAAGTTGTTCCGCGTATTTGTGTTATAAGGACAGCCATTCGTAGAAATGTTTTCGGTGAAGTGTTTTCGATTAAATGTCATTCGATGAAATGTCTTTTTCGGCGAACTGATTTTCGTTGAAGTGTTTTCGGTAAAATGCAGTTTCGATAAAGTGTTTTCGACAAAGTGTTTTCGATGAAATGTCTTTCGGGGAAGTGCCTTTCGATGAAATGTCATTTCGGTGAACTGTCTTTCGACGAAGTGTCTTTTCGGGGAAATGTTTTCGATGAAGTGTTTTCGGTGAAATGTCGTTTCGACGAAGTGTTTTCGACGAAGTGTTTTCGACGAAATGTCGTTCGGGAAAGTGTTTTTCGGTGAAGTGTTTTCGATGAAGTGTAATGATACGGAAGTATATTGACAGTTGCTAATGTCACTTCGTCATAGAAAATACGCAACATCGTATGAAGCAGTGACATTAGTTGCTGTCAATTTACTTCGTCTAAGTAAAAATTCGACTTTAGTATGGAGCTGAGCGGCAAAGTTAGAGCGAACGAGCAGTATCTGAGATTTCCATCTGTACTATCTCTAATTTGTGTCAGGAGATACTTGGCGGAAAGCAATTCTGGAATATTTCTTGTTTATTGTGAATCCCCGTACGTCGCGTACCAATTAAGTTACGAAGGAAAACCACAATTCCTACCTACATAAGATATAAATATTTATATTTGTTTAGTGAACAAGTGAGGTAAGTAATAAAGATGAACAGGAAGCCTTGAGGGTGCGATGGAGCGCTGTTGACACCTTTAATGGAAAAGTGCAACTTGCCTGGTTCGATAGGATCAGAAAACGATATTTAGAACCCCTCAGTTCTGGCTACTAAAATTCTTTCACGTAACAGGAGAGCCTGAATCAAAACCCTGTTACCAACCCGTCTGTCCAGCGTTGAGCAGTAAGGCCAAAACCCCTTACAATTTGAAGACACAGAAAGACACTGCCTAAATTCTCTACACTCCTGCTTTCGACCATGGGAGCGGTTGCCTAGGTCTGTTGAGAATCCTGGGGATCTCCTTCCGAGGGCTTACCCGGGGCTCCCAACCGTAGGCAGTAGGTACGTGTTTGTTTTTAGTCGGTAAGAGTCCGGCATAGCATCCATGACGTTCCATGGAACTGTTATCTTGTTTTGTCATATCCCAGTAGTTCCGTTACACGAATAAAGATACACGTAATAAAAAATACAACCGACTTCGAACAAATCCTGAAAAATAAAATTTACTTAGCACAAAGTAATATGTATTTTCGTTTATCAGATTTTTTGTTCAATATCATATTGAAGTCGGCGCCAAGTAAATTCATAGGTTTAGGTAGGTATTATTCATGGCACCAACTTCAATATTATATTGAATAAAATCTGATAAATCAAAATACATATTACTTTGTGCTAAGTAAATTTTATTTTTCAGGATTTGTTCGAAGTCGGTTGTATTTTTTATTGAAAAATTTTTTTTCAATATTTTAAGTGACGGGTGAACCGAAAAATATATTTATCTAGGTGAAAGTTCTCATTAATACAAATCAATCAAGCCCCAACACAAGGTAGCTGCTCTGTAAATCGTCAAGGAATTCCCTCGACTGTCTTTTGGTTCCATCATCGGATTGACTCCAGACCTTCATTAACTGTAGTACATTAAAGCACTGAATTAAAAAGTTAACAAACGCACTAGTTGTCCCTATAATTATCGATGGTTGCCCTCGATTTATCCAAGATCCCATAATCAGATCATAACCTGGTGAAAATGGGACCACCTCAGAAGTAAACCCTATTCAACAAAAAAAAAATTTTTGAAATCCGTCTATAATTGACGGAAATATCGCTTGACATACATAAAAAAAAATACATACAGACGAATTGAGAACCTCCTCCTTTTTTTGAAGTCGGTTAAAAAAAGAAGCGTACTTCGTGACGTTGCAACCAGCCTACCGCGTTTATAGGCTTCTCCTAAGGCTATGGAGCCCATAGCTTTAGGAGAGGCCTACGTCCAGCAGTGGTATAGGACCAGTACCACAGTTGGACCTATACTAGGAGTCCTAAATAACGATACTTCACGCCACATCAGAGATGTTTACTGTACAAGACGTAAATTCGCCCCTGCGTCGAATACTGTTCTCACCTTTGGGACGACTCTGCGAGGTAGTTACTAGACGCGCTTGAAGCTATGCAGAGACGTGCTATCCGAATAATTGGTTGTCCTGAGGCCTCAAACCGTTGGCGCAGCGAAAAATCATAGCGTCCTTGGCTGCCTTCTATCGAATGTATCACGGCGATCCCACCAACTCCTTTCCGATCCCGAACAACGCGTGCCGGGCAGAGATGTGAGAGACTCATACACAGTGGAGAGAATCTTCGCCAGAACTGAGCGTTTCAAAAGATCGTTTTTCTGTCGAACTATAAAAACATGGAATAACCTGCCCGCACAAGTGTTTCCCTCATCTTACAATCCCGGGTTCTTCAAAATGAGCGTGAAGAGGCACATCACAGGGCCGCCAACTTGAGGACCACTGTCAGAAGTGGCCCCCAATCCCTAGATGCGCCACGGCTTTCCATCAGGCTGGTGGCGACGTCAATTTGGCGAGCTAAATATTTAAAAAAATTGGTATATAGGTATGCTGATCTGATTGAGAAATACTTCTTACATTCGCACAAGGTGATAACTAATATTAATGGCGTTTTAAGTAGGTAAGTAATAAATTGTTTAATGAGGATAATAATACTTTTGTTATGGAGTAGCAAAAACGTGATCATGCTTGCAAGGGTAACAGGAAACCCTGCTCAAGAGAGCCTGCGTTGTCCATCTCCTTAGAACAAGCCGCGTTGTGAACTGGTGGTAACGCCACAGGGCGGAAACTCCATACAAAAATGTTCGTTTTCACCCACACTAATATACATGTAATGTGAATGCTTGAATCAAGCTTGAATGTGTGTGTGAGTATACTAACCAGGTACACTAGCCATGGAAACAAAATAATAAGGAACAGAACGCAATCTCATGTATGTACTGCCCGTTCGCTCTAACTTTGCCGCTCGGCTCCATACTAAAGTCGAATTTTTAATTAGACGAAGTAAATTGACAGCAACTAATGTCACTTCTTCATACAATGTTGCGTATTTTTAACCGACTTCCAAAAAAGGAGGAGGTTCTCAATTCGTCTGTATTTTTTTTTATGTTTGTTACCGGCAAATCGCTAGAAGGAGTTAACCGATTTTGAAAATTCTTTTTTTGTTTGAAAGCTGGTGCTTCCCATGTGGTCCCATATACAGAAAGTCAGAATCGGATGCTGGAATCCTGGAGAAATCGAAGAAATCCCTCGAATCGAGGGAATTCCTTAACGATTTACAGCAGTTATCTTGTGTTTGGGCTTGATTAATTTGTATTGGGGAGAACATTACCCCTAGACAGATATAATTTCAGTATACCCATCACTGAAAATCATGAAAAAAAAATTTTTAACAAAAAAAACCGACTTCAAACAAAAACTGAAAATTGAAAAATAAAATTAACTTAGCACAAAGTAATAGGTAGTATATTTAGTTTTATTTCAGATATTATTGACTTTAATACTGAAGTCGGTGCCAATATTTCTATGAGAGATTAATAATATCTACCTAAACCTATAGTTTTACTTGGCGCCGATTTCAGTATAATTACATTCAATAAAATCTGATATAAAACTAAATATACTACCTATTACTTTGTGCTAAGTTAATTTTATTTTTCAATTTTCAGTTTTTGTTCGAAGTCGGTTTTTTTTTTGTTAAAAATTTTCTATGACGAAGTGACATTAACTACTGTCAATTTACTTTGTCTAATTAACAATTTAGGTATACGCCTCTACGCCAGCGGCAAAGTTAGAGCGAACGGGTAGTAGGTACTAGTTTTTCGGAGCTATCCTCGGCTAAGCACAAATTAAACCAAAGCAATATCACAAAGTACGTAGGTAGTAATACGTAATGCAACGCAGTGACACTCTCTCAAGTACTGACACGGCAATAGACACATCAACTTTGGTGGGGGGATGGGGAAGCTTACTCAGTGGGAGGCAGGGAGTTGCCGATCTGTAATACTATTATATTATCTTTGGTATCGCCGTTATCAGTACTTTAATTTTTAAGAAAGAGAAGCAGAAAGTCGGTAATCAAACAATACGGAAGTCGGTTCCTTTGATAAAAAATGCAACCTAACTCGTAGTATTTAAACAGATAGGCACTAGACTATCGCTAAAATTGTGTTACTACTTCAAAGTAGGTACGATAATCAAATTTAGGCAGCGTGATCTTTATCACGCATTCTGAAAGTCACGCCTCATCGTACTATCAGCAAAGATAATAATACAGTATTACATACAGATCGGCAACTCCCTGTCGCGCCACAGCTGTCAGTAGAGTTGACGTGCGCGTTGCAATTTTCTTACATTTATTGATCACACGCACACGTTCAAGCTGGAGTTTCCGCCCTGTGCTATCACGCCCGTAGCACACCTCCGCCGCGAAACCATGATAGCGGAACCGCAGTAATTCCGCCAAGTTCTGTCACATGTAGGAGGAGCGGAACACCGGCGAAACCGCCTGTTCTAGTGCATAGATTTAACTATCTTCTATCTCTTTCACCGCCCGGTTTCGCCAATCTGCTCCTACGCCAGTCAAACCTCCGCGCTTCGGCCGCCTTGTTTTTGCGGTGCCGCGTTGTCTACGCGCCGGTTTGTCAAAATTGACAGAAATACGGAGCGGAACGGCGAAACTAATATTTTTTCAGTAAATGGACGTGAAGTTCACGGAAAAACTACTTCAAGCCATCAGAAATAGACCCTTTATGTATTTATTAAGTCATCCAGATAATAAAAATAATATGATAAAATTGCGATAGCGTCACATCGACTAACTCGTGTCAGGTTCCGTTGCCCAGTTCCGCTGTTCAATCCACACTTGATCACAGCGGAATTCATTTAGCGGTTCCGCTGTTCTGGTTTCGCGGCGGAGGTGTGCTTACGCCCTCAGAGAAGCCGGCGGAATTCTTATCAGACAATACATCATTCTAGGTTTCTGCCAGAAAACATCGGCGCTGATTGTAGGTTTTTATACCACTAAGGTGGCCGACAAGCATACAGCCCACTTGAGCCTAAAGAGACGTTTGCGACACCTGAGGCGCTACAATCGCGCAGCCGAACCTGTAAAAGCCTTCTAAGGTGCCTTTTAAAGAACCCCATACTGTAGGCGTTTGGAAAAACCGAGGCAGGGAGATCATTCCACAATCAAAGCGTGCGCGGAAGAAAGCCCCTATCGGATCTTACCGTGCTAGAGTACTACCCGTTTGCTCTAACTTTGCCGTTGGCGTAGAGGCGTATACCCGAATTGTTAATTAGACGAAGTAAATTGACAGTAGCTAATGTCACTTCGTCATCGAAAATACGCAACATTGTATGAAGAAGTGACATTAGTTGCTGTCAATTTACTTCGTCTAATTAACAATTCGACTTTAGTATGGAGCCGAGCGGCAAAGTTAGAGCGAACGAGCAGTACAAAGGTTCCTATGACTAAGAAAACCTTGCGTTTTATTTACGGCTTTGCTCGGAGAAGCGAATTTGGAACGATGGGTGTACTCTGGAGTCTGGAACGGCTTAAACTTAGCTGATCTTGTTAGCAGCTTGTAGCAGATTTCGACGCTTTTTAGGGTTTCGGATTCAAAGGATAAAATCGGGACCCTATCACTGAGCTTTCACTGTCTGTGTGTCTGTCACGAGGCTGTATCTCATAAACCGTGATAGCTAGATAGTTAAATGTTCATAGATTATTATTTACTAGCTGTTGCCCGCGACTTCGTACGCGTGAAAATTTTGTTACAGTGCCAATTTGATTGCTCTCTGCTTAGCCCCTAGGATATGTAGCGTGATAATATATGGCCTATTTGAAGACCCTACCCCTAGTTAATATTTGTGCAAAATTTGAATCAAATCTATTGAGTACTTTTCGAGATCCATCCGGACAAAGCAAAGCAAACTGACAATTTTTTTCTACGTATATTTCGGCTTAGGTATCTTTATTAATTATTGAACACCCAGCTAGTATTTTTTTTAAATATTTCCAATGTACAGTTTTTACTTTTCTATAATTTTATTATAGGTATAGATTTCTACAGCCTTAATAACTTTGCTGTGATTAATGCTGAAACAAATTAATTTAAAAATAAACAGCTACTTACGGGCCAGTCCTGTCCATTAGTTCAGTGTTTTCACCTGAAATAAATAAAAACATGGTGGTAAGTTTGCCAAAATATACATTACTGCCTCTGTGGCGCGGTCGGTAGTGATACCGCCTGCGGCGCTGGAGGTCGTGGGTTCGATTCCCACCGGAGACTAATATTTGTGTGACCCATAACTGTTTGTCTCAAGAGTCTGGGTGTTTCTATGTATAATACGTACGTATTTAAAAAGTATATAAGTATTAATATTCGTGGTCTGATACCTATAACACAAGCAGGTTATTCCTAGCTTACTTTGGGATCAGATAGCGTTGTGTGAAATGTCCGTGAATATTTATTATTTATTATTATTATAAATTACTGGATGGCGTTCGCCTGGAATTATGTTCCCATGGGAACCTATTTCCGGGATAAAAAAGTAGCGTATGTGTTATTTCGGACTACAATCTATCTCCGCACCGAATTTCAGCCAAATCCGTTCAGCCGTTAGAGCGTCAAAGAGCAACACACATTCAGACTCATAATCTTTCATGTCTGATTCACTCTAAGTCAAGCAACATACATACATAAGTACGCCTTTATCCCTGAAGGGGTAGGCAGGGGCATAGTATACGCCCACATTTATTGTTTAATGTCCCACGTAATAGGTGGTGAGTCTATTGCCGTGTTGAAATGGACAGACGCAGGTCGCGACCCGCAGTTGATATTTTTCAAGCCGCCCATAAGGCCTTCAACTGGGCTTAACGATTGTAATTTAACTGACAACCAGGTTTCATTTCGAGTTTTCCTTCGCTACGCAATGGATCTTTTTGCGAAAGTGTTCCCTTAGTCGCCTCTTACGACACCCACGGGATGTATGGGGTGGCGACATTTTGTACTCTTACCCATCGTAACATGGGACCCCATCGCCACAGGGGGCAAGTCAAGCAAGACGCAAGAAATTGCGCGGCGGAAAGAGCACACGCATGTACGGCGCGCAATTCTGGATTAAAAAGAGGCTGGTAAGACCATGGCTGCAGGAGGGGACTGTTCGATTCTTTATGGCACTTGCCTTAAGGTGCTCCCTCACTGAGAGCATTCGCGTGTAATGTAACGTTACAGGTCGAGCATTACAGCAGTGAGGGAGGAGAACCGAGCATTGCAATGCGCACCTTGTAATGATACAAGACGAGGTTACATCAGTGAAGGAGGAGAACCGAGCATTACAATTTACAATGCGCGCCTTGTAATGATACAAGACGAGGTTACATCAGTGAAGGAGGAGAATCGAGCATTACAATGCGCGCCTTGTAATGATACAAGACGAGGTTACACCAGTGAGGGAGGAGAATCGAGCATTACAATGCGCGCCTTGTAATGATACAATGTGTAACGTTTTGATACAACTTGTAACATCAATGCGCTGACATACGAAAACAGTATACTAAATAATAAATAATAAATATTCACGGACATCTCACACAACGTTATCTGATCCCAAAGTAAGCTAGGAATAACCTGCTTGTGTTATGGGTATCAGACCACGGATATTAATACTTATATACTTTTAAATACATACATATTATACATAGAAACACCCAGACTCTTGAGACAAACATTTATGGTTCACACAAATATTTGTCTCCGGTGGGAATCGATCCTAGGACCTCCAGCGCCGCAAGCGGTATCACTACCGACTGCGCCACAGAGGCAGTCAAACTGTCAGCTACCAGGCTCGTTGTGCTCATATTTTGGTTAGTTTGTTTATGTTTCTAATAATGTAACCTATTGTTGACACTGTGACATCAGTACCTAACGCCATTGTCTGGCTGCACCGACACAGCATACGTAAACATGAATATACTTCCTAGCTCTAGTCAGTCAGTGCTTATTACAACGGCTTTAGACCTAAAAGCAAGGACTTCTATATAAACTGAGGTAGACACGCTGTACTCTAACAAACGACATTTCAAAAGCAATCTTCAAACTCACACATTGCTAAGACTACACTCACTAATAAACAATATTTACGTAATTGTCACCACAATAGCAATATACGAATAGAACAAGAGTTAATACTTACAAATGGCAGCCATTTTGGTTCTTTCATCAACTCTTGAAAACTTCTACTGGACAATAGCTATTTAAGTGTTGTTCCAAATCATTTTCTTTTTACACTATCTGAAACAAATAGGAAACCATTAATTACTTGGTACACTTAAAAAAATAGCTATAATATCTCTAGCTAGACAAAAAATACATACAGATAATATTCAAACTTTAAAACAAATATTTATTTCGTCCCCAGATTCAAACCCGAAATGTCAACACAACACTAGAACTACCACTGAACCACAGAGGCAATCGAAAACCAGTAGTCATTGTAATTAACATAAAAAATGTATTTATATTATCTACTAGCTGACCCGCGCAACTTCGTTTGCGTCACATGAGAGTGAGAAAGAGAGTGGTATAGTATTAATATTTTAAGTAGGTAATATATTTCCGTCGCGCTTACTCCCGTCGCGTGTCTTATATTTATAAGAGAGGTGTGGTAGGTAAAAGTGATTTTTTTTCCGTCGCGTCACGTCGTCGCTTATATTCATTACCATTGGGCGTGTTTCCATTAGCCGGCCCGGCACCGGCACCGACGCCGGTGCCGGCGCCGTGACGGGGCCGGGGAAGCAAAAATGTAATGTGGCTAATGGAAAACCGCCCATTAGAGTTGACCCGCACAACTTTGTTGAAGTGATATAATGTTTCCCGTCGCATTTATTTTTGTCCGGTTTTTGGTACGGAACTCATCGTGTGCGAGTCCAACTCGCACTTGGCCGGTATTATCTTTGGCCGGTTTATTTACGCAACGTACGCAATGGAAGCTCTCAAAAGAAATAAATTTTCCTCGTTCTCAAAACATTATTCATGGCTGCTCCGCTCCTATTTGTCTTAGCGTGATGTTATATAGCCATTAGCCATCCTCAATAAATGGACTATAAAACTGTGAAATTCTTTTTGAAATGCAACCGGTAGTTTCTGAGATCCTAGCACAAACAAACTCTTCAGTTTGATAATATTGTGAGCTAACCTTAAAAGAAAGACAAATTAGGTTATTGTGAGCGAACCTTTAAAGATAGACATATGCTGTCGCGGACTTTTTTATAGAACTCTTTAAGAGCAAAAATTTTTTAGTACATAACTTTTACGTAACTTTAACCATTTAGGCAGCGTACGACTCGGAAGCTCTCAGACCGTAAAAATAATTTCCCGTTTTCGAAACATTCTTCATTGCTGCTCCGCTCCTATTCACCTTAGCGTGATGTTACATAGCCTATAGCCATCCTCAATAAATGGACTATCAAACTGTAAAAGAAGTTTTGAAATCGAACCAGTAGTTCCTGAGATCCTAACGTTCAAACAAACAAACAAACAAACAAACAAACAAACAAACAAACAAACAAACAAACTCTTCAGCTTTATAATATTAGTATGGATACATATAGGTAGGTATCAGTTATCTATAGATACAATCAATAGATAAAGTACTTTGTATAGGTGATTGATTAAAGTGATTCAATATATGGCACTGATAGTGTTATCAGAACTAAGTTCAGTGACTTCCGATAGCGGTTGGTATCCATTCTTTATAATGTGTGGAAAGATGTACAGGGTTTGTTTAACCCAGCATTGCTAAAAGTGTAACAGGTTTGTTGGAATTGAACGGGTTAACGAAAAAGGTTTCCTGTTGCAAATGACGGTGGCAGGTGTGCATATTTACGCATAGAAAGAAGGCCACCCTAAACTGTCTCAAATGGGTCACAAGTCCCAGATACCGTCGGCGGTGTTCCCCCTGTGTCACATTATGGACCTAGCCTGCACAGTAAATCATGGAATGCTAAGAATGAGGTCCCTTACAACCCTAAATCTACATAAATGGGTTGCAAGTGCAACACCCAGTGTTTCCCTCTGTACCACATAGACCTGGTGCATCCATATTGAATCCATGGAATGCTGAGCTTGTATATAGCTTTGAAAAGCTCGACTTGCTGACAACTTTGTAACATTTTCATAATATTTGATATGGTATCCTGTACAGGATAAGTCTGGAACCATTAAAGATATGATTTTGTACCTCTAACCAAGTACTAGTAATTTTATTTCATGGGTTATTGTGGCGAGATAGCTCCCTGTGTTTAACTGCTTTATAACATAGTCATATACATCTCTAGGTGTGGAAGACAAAGTAAGTCAACTTTATCTACAATAGATGCACTTGCATAATAATAGATAAGAATATAGAATAGGTAAAGAGTTCCGAAGTATGAGGGAAGTGCCGCAGAACAATGTTAAAAACTTTACAATGCGCAGCTGTGATTAAGAGTGTAGCACAGTTGACTGCACGGGACAATCCAAGGCTGGAAATTTAAATTCAATACTAATAAAGATCTATTGTGAACAATTCCTAACAGTATTGTTTAATAAGAATAAATAAAGTGTACAGCCAAAGTATGAAGTCACTTTCATGTCTTTATAGGGCTTTTGAGGTCTCCATTTGAGAATTGAGTAATATCATTAATGGGAAAAGCTTCATAGTAAATATTAACTGTAGGTCGAAATGACATATCTAGAAAATATATAGACTACTTACTGACATTTTATTCCAATAGGAAATGTGTATGTATTGCTTCTCTTTTTAGGTGATAGTGTGGGTGTAAATAAGCTAAATGACCACTGGTAGTAAAATCACAGACTGTGTGTGAGTGGTACTGAGCATATAGGATAGTTTTCAACACATTATCTATATTGTAATTATATAAAAACAGTATGTAATTTGAGATATGTTGTAATTTATTCTAATGATAATTAACACTATCTTACACCACTTTAACAACACAGCTTCAATGCCACTAGGTTACTGAATTAATATTGTACAATATTGTTTTTGAATAATTAGGTGAAAGTTGCCTGTTGCAAATGTCTGACTCTGTAAACAAAGTATAGCATATCCCTCGTTTAAATCACAAATAGGACATACCTAACAGTCTGATAATACTTACAGGCTACGGAAGAACGCTCCACAACGTTGTTGACCTTTATTTAGGCCGCAAACACTCACACAATTGCACAAAACCGATAAAATTTTAAATCACAAACTTATTTGAATTACACCAATAATTTTCACAACTTCAAACAACTAAGCTGAGTTTAACATAGTTCAGAAGTTACACGGTTTAATGTTCATGTGTAAATTATATTTTACTGGATTGTTTATAATTAATTTTCCAAAAAATATTTGTAGAAATGCAGGAAAAAGTTCCCTTTTCATTTCATTGTTAGAGCTGTCAGTTAGTCAGTTGACAATTTGACATTTACCATACAAAATCGTCCAAAAATAAAAATGATCAGCTGTTATAAGTTTATAACTTTACCTATGAAACTTCCAAACTATTTATTCACTTAAACAAGCAATTTTTTTTAGTCTTTAATGTTTGCTCTTAAAATTTAAACACAAAAACAATTGCTTAAAGGTATAAAAATATTATAAAACTGAAGATGTTTTTGAACGCTCAGCTCAGGAAATATTGGTTGGATTACCAAAAATACTTTTAAAGTTAAATACTTAGTTTTTTAGGACGGTTACATAGGCATAGTCTATTACAGCGTCGGACTGGCTATACATTCAGGGCGGCATTTGCCAGCCGGGCCCCAGCCCGCGCGGGCCCCCCACTGGCCCTACGGGCCGGGCTTGCGGGGCTTGTGGCGCCTATAGGATAGGAGGCCCGCGTAGGCGAAGTACCAGCTCTAGCGACCAATCAGATAGTTCGTTAATTTATATATATATATATATATATATAATGTATATATATATATATATATATATACATAAAAAAAATAGAGAGAAATAAAATAAAATAATCGAAAAGTGGTTGAATATGTTAACATGTCACTCTTCCATCTATAGAGGGCCTGCTTCTGTGTATGGACGGCGAGCAGCAAACCCGCCTTCCTAAGGCCGGCTCATGAAGGCAGATAGTCTTGGGCGAAGACAAGTCTACGGCGCCCTCGCCGCAGACTGCGAAGTTTGGGTTGGAGAGACATCTACGTCTACCGCTCCCTTCCTGCCCGGCCCTTCTATCAGAATAGACTGCTCCCAGAAAGAGGCGGCGACGTATAATTAACTTCTGCTGATAATCATGGCTCGCACCATGGTCTCTAATGAGAGAAAGTGCACCTCCAGACTTGCTACAAAAACCTGACTCCTCTCCAAACACTCGTCCATGACTTCTGATACTCGTCTTATCGCCCCAATTGTGGTGTTTCCCTACTGTACCTAGTTGCTCAGGTGAAAAAACTTATGTCTTAACAAGTTTCTGGCGCAGCTGGGACCGCTGAGCCTCGATTTCTCGGGGCGCAGAATTATGGCTCTGCTCCAGCACATCTTTGCGCCATTTATACAATGGCGCTGGGGCCCTCACTTCCAGGAGATATGCCACCTCAACGGAGATCGTGTGGTACGTGGTTATACTCTTATCGCCTTCTGCGGGCTATGTAATCTAGCCGGGTTGTAATCGTTAGGGTCTCCGTCTAAATGGGGGCGCCGAATAGGGCTGTACTTCGCACGATCCCGAGGTATGATCTCCTGCAGGGAGTGTTAGGTCCCTTTATGTTGGGCAATAATCGCGAGAGTGCACCTACAGCCTAAGACAGCTGGGGTAAGGTATGGTGGCCTCCACGATCGGCCGGTACCCGAGTTGTGAGTCCGCCGGCAGGCCCCGCCTTTCAGGTCAGTACCAGTTTCCCCGTTTCGCACGCCTTGGGTAACCGGTCTCTTTCGAGGTACGCCTTGAAGAGCTCTATCAGTCGAGACCTAAGTTCCTTAAGAGCCTCCAGCGGTCTGGAATGCCATCAGTTCCAGAGGCTGTGTTCCTGCAGGATTTAAGCAGCAGCACAGCCGTCCTTAACTTACCCTCAGTAACTTTAGGCACGTATGAATATGTTCCTCCTTCCTCGATGGGAGCAGTGAACTCAAGACCCTCCCCGTGCGCTCCAACTGGAGGTTTTGGGTCAGTGGGGGTGTCCTATGGTGAGGCTTGCACCTACCTAACCATTAAGTATGGGTGCGACTTTGTTCTGCTTAAGGATCGCCAGTAGGTTATCGCGCTACTTGGACGACTACAACATACGAAATGGACCCTCAGTTGAAATTTTTCAGGCTGCCCACATAAGGCCTTTAACTTGGCTTAACGATTGTCATGTTAATGACAGCCAGGTTACGTTTCGAGTGTTATTTCTCTATGTTATGCATCGTTTTGCGAAACTGTTTTCTTAGTCTCCTCTTACGACAACCTCGGAATGATTTGAGTTGGTAACATTTTGTATTCCGTCGCCACATGGGACACAAGTTGTATAAAACTAAAAAAAAAATGTTTGCATCTTATCTCTACAATTATCAGTCTCGGGCCCCGGATTTGTGATTAGCCACCCGGTTCGACCCTGGTCTATTATAAGTAACATCACGGTCCGACAAATGGAGCGAAGCACCAATGAAAAATGTTTCAAAAATGGTAAAAAAAAACTTGAGAGGTGTCAAGGGACACCCGGATGGAACGAAGTTCCTTTCGATTAATTTGTGAAGGAATTGTAATAATTTTTTTTTTTTTTAATTAATAATAATATTTTTTTATTATTAACCCCCATTTTATTACCCCCCCGTTCCCCCCTCCCCACTTCCCCCCTCATCCCTCCCCCTCTCCCTCATCCCCCCTCATCCACCCTTCCCCCACTCTTCAGCTTTATAATATTAGTATGGATTAAAAATAAACTATATCTATTAGATAATATGATGAATTTTGTGAGGGAACGGACTGAGTTTCTTGGGGTGTTCTTCTCAGTCTGTAGCATTTCCGAACCCCCAATAGAGTCACGAAAATTTTTACAAGCCTTACTAATTTTTTTTTTAATTTTAAAGGTAATAAATTTTATTTTATTTTATGTTATTTATTCTGTGTAAGTAATAAATGTGTGAATGATCAATGGAAAGAATTTTTATTGGGTTCCAAGACAACAATTTGTCAAGCCTTTTTACATTACTTGCCTACTTTTCAATAATTGATTGACTGATTTGTTTTTATGCTTGTTAATGATAATTTGTTTAAGTTAGCATAAATACTATCGGAAATTTCAAGGGTAAGGATCTATCATTTTTGTGTGTTGTAACCCTGTATGTCACTTATTTGTATTTTGTATGACTTACGTCACTAAACGTCAGTCAAGACAGTCGATGTATGTGTCAGTGTCAGATTGTCAGTCAGTACTCAGTTTATTATTGCCCTGTACGTAAGTCGACGTAAACAATTCGTAAAATATTGTAAAATTATTTATTTATAATTGAAAATAACTAAACAACATGTCTTCGCATAACGTAAACGTTTGTGATATCGGTGACGATGTCCGAGAAGTGCTAAAGAAGTTCAGATTTCAGAAACACACATCGAATTCAGCGCTTATACTAAAGGTACAGCTTTTCCTATATTTACCGCTTTAAAAAGCATTTTACTCTATTTGAATTGCAAAAAATATGTTCTTCAATGGCTTCTTATAGTTCTAGAAGTAGATATTGTAAACATATTGATAAATAAAATGCATTTGTATAGATTTCATTGCCATTGGCTGAGCCATTCAACCGTATCTCCTATCATACTATACGTCACGCTGAACGCTTCCACTAAGTGCAATACAAGGATGGCTTTAAATTGATTCTATTTTCGTAAATTATTGACTTACGATGAGGATGATTCACAAGTTCCTTTAAGGAATATTTACATTTAATCACACCTATTTTTTGAAGAGGTAGGCAGAGGCATATACACAGTTTGCTTTCAATATTAATCCCAAGTAATAACCAGTGACTCTATTTTTGTGATGAGACGGATAACAGTAGTAGTCCTTGAGGTCCGGTAGCCTGGTAGTAGGAGGAGGCTACCTACACCCAATATAGCCAGACCTCCTTGGTCAACTTTTATGATATGCCTACAGAAAGATTATGATATTTTTTCAATGATAATTAACAAAATCTTACACCACTTTAACAACACAGCTTCAATGCCACTAGGTTACTAAATTAATATTGTACAATATTGTTTTTGAAGAATTAGGTAAAAGTTGCTTTTTACAAATATATTAAATAGCTAGCTAATTGCCGCTACTTCGCCTGCGTAAAATTTGTTCCCGTGGGAACTTATTCCCGGAATTAAAGGTAGCCTATGTGTTATTCCAGACTATAATGTATCTCTCATAATTATAGAATTCGGGACTTCACGCGAAATACTTTGTTACTTACATTTACCGACGTTTCGAGCACGTTGCAGCGCCCGTGGTCGCGGTTGGACTGAGGCGAGGATCGACAAAAACCACGAAGTTCTCAGTCCAACCGCGACCACGGGCGCTGCAACGTGCTCGAAACGTCGGTAAATGTAAGTAACTAAGTATTTCGCGTGAAGTCCCGAATTCTATAAAGTATGAGTGTTAAAAACCGCGATAGTTTAAAAATAACATATAACGTATCTCTGTACAAACTTTCAGCCCGATCCGTTCAGCGGTTTGAGCGTGAAAGAGTAACAAACATCCACACTCACAAATTTGCACATTTATAATATAAGTAAGATATGAGATTTTTCCTTTATTCCATTTCTTTGGACACATTCCGTTACACTTCTTCAACATACCTTCCACTCTCCAACAAATCTTTTAAAAGTCGTCTCGTTCATGCAGGGGAGGGAGCATGAGTGTTGCATCTCTGGTGTTACAAACATCCATAGGCTATGTTCCGGCACATCTGGTGGGCCATATGCTTGTCTGCCACCTTAGTGGTATAAATAAGAACTCCTTTACTGTCTAGCTCATTGGTTTTCAAAGTGGGGGGCGCGCCTCCCTAGGGAGGCGCGAAGACATGTACAGGGGAGCGCGGGTAGATCAGAGTGACATCACAAGAGCAAGCTATGGAAATTTTTAAAAGATGCTGACTTAATTTTGGGTTAAATATCTCAAATCTTTTACCTTTTTTATTAATATTCATGGGTAACATTGGTTAGAATAATAAAAACAAAGTTTAGAAACAAACTGAATTTTGCTAGTAATCTCTACGTTGTGCAATTTTTTATCTCTATTAAATTCACAATCGGGAATCTTGTCAAAATCATGCAAGCACTGTCTATCACCACAATCTATCTTTGACTCTTTTTGTAAGTAGTGAATTTTTGTAAGTGATTCACGGTCAGCATGAATCGCTGGCATCAGGATAATAAGAGGAGGGATATATACGAGGCACGGGTGCTTCGGTAAGTATCTGTGGTGCATACACCGGGGGTAACACCTGAGTGCCAGCACTGCGGTTACTGCAGCGAGGACACGGTGCCGCATATTCTGACGGTGCTCAGCATGGACGCTGCAACGTCAAGACCTGGTCGCAGGCCTGGTGTGGACATTCTCACGCTCAAAACCTTAACCTCAAAACCGTGTTGATGGCCATGGTCCCAAGCTGTGTCTTTCGGCGTGCAAAAAATGGTGGCGTGGTGGGAGCGGGAGATAGATACGCCCAAGACTACCGGCCTTCATGACCCAGGGGCCTGCGAACGACGAGTTTGCAGCTCGCCAGTCTTACAGAAGCAGGCCAAGATGGTGGCGTGTCTCTTCATCCCTCAAAGAAGTGGGATAGTAAACAAGAGGGAGGTCTGAGATGTATTTATAAACTTTATTACCTACTCTTATTTTATTTAATAATTGTATGTTTCAGGGTTCCGTGACCATAGGGTCAAAACGGGCCCCTATTCAAGAAACTTCGGCGTCCGTCTGTCTGTCTTTCCGTCACGGGGTTGTTCTTCAGGCACCTCGATTGTCTTATCTTTCTGTTACCGCTATAACAACAAATACTAAAATTAGAAAAATAATAAATACTGTTATTTTATTTTTAAATTGTTTGGCGTGCCCACTTGCTGTTCCCTGGGCTGAGGGGAGGCGTGGGCATATTAATTTTAACCGTAGGGGGGCGTGATACCTATAAGTTTGGGAACCCCTGGTCTAGCTAGACAGTGTGAAAATTAGTTCCTTATTATATTTTAATGATGGAGTAAAAGGAATGTGTTTTTCGAATTAAATTATTATTAAGTATTATATTATATTATCAGGCAGGCAGTTGTAACAGCTGATAGTGCCTATATCCTGCTAGTGCCTACTGGTTGTCTCTTTGCAGCTTAATAGATACTGATCTAATTTATTTTTAAACTGATTGATATTTTGTGCCGAGATCACAGTCTCTGGTAGCCTGTTCCAAGCTCTGACAACCCGGTTACTAAAGATGTGCCTGTGGGGTTTATTTTTGAAAAGACTGGTGCACAACTTAACATTTTATCGAAGTCCTCTATGCTGTAAAGTGTCCTGCCAGTTCAAAATATGTAAAAGTTTGAAGTTGCAAGAGACTGTTTGTACTATCAATATCATCCTATTATATTTGTAGGTATAAATATGTAAACACCACACTGATAGATGACAGGTCAGGGTTCACTTTACACAAGATAACTCTGTATAAAGTGAAATGAACTTGTTTTCAAATAAATAAGTGCTTTAGGATCACATTACACCTACTTCTATCCCAATCTAGATGTATGATACATTGCATGCCTAATTTATACATTTTTTGATACTATTAAAGTAGCAGACAATGATTTAACCCGCCTGATTGAATGTGGTCCCCTTTTAATCTATTAATTTTTGTAGCACCAGATTTAAAAGTCTTTTTAATTAAGTAGCCTACCAATTGAAAAGTTAGTATCCTACAGTGCAACCTTGAAAAGTTAATATAACGAACCTCAATTTAATGATTTCCTCGATTTAACGAATTTTTCTTAATCCCCTTCAATTGTCCATAAGATTCGATGTAAATAATACCTCTACATTACGAACTTTTTTTACAAACAACCTCTTTATAATGAATTTTGTCAACTCAAATCCTCCTTATAACATTCTTCCCAATATGAACCATAGCCCCCGATCATGTGATTCTGTCGCGACAGGTTTCGACACCTCTATATAACAAATTTTAGACCAACTGAACCTCAATATAACAAACCTTAGTTTACCAAAAACCTAGATATACTTAAGGAATATTTCCTCGGTCCCTTCAGATCTGTTATATCGAGGTTGCACTGAATACTGCTGGACATAGACTTCTCTGAGTTCACACCACAACACATCCTGTGCCTTCTGCATCCAAATACCCTTTCCTGGGAGCTTTTCTCCCTTATGTTTGTCAAATATTACTCCCTACTTTAATAGAAAGAGTATACTTATTCTTAGATTTCAAAATATTCACAGCGCGAGTGTAAAGTCCACAGCGTAGTACAGAGGGAAACACTGTGAGGGCGTCTGGGACTTGCAACCCATTTGAGTAGGTTTAGGGTGTTATTAGACCAATCGATCGATTGTCGATCGACAGCATCGATCGGTGGCAGAATGGTTTAGTCGACGTCGATCGATAATTTCTATCACACCAATCAATCGATCGTCGATCGACGGCATCGATCGATGGCAGAATGATGTAGTTGACGTCGATCGATAATTTCTACATACTAATCGATCGATCAATGGCAGAATGGTTTAGTCGACGTCGATCGATTATTTCTATCACATCAATCGGTCGATCGATGGCAGAATGGTTTAGTCGACGTCGATTGATTATTTCTATCACATCAATCGGTCGATCGATGGCAGAATGGTTTAGTTTAGACGATCGACAATCGATCGATTGGTCTAATAGCACAAAACGATCAACGTCGACTGATGTCATCAACCGGTAATCGATCGATTGGTTGGTTGAACAGTATCCGTCGATCAATTAAAGCTATTACACCAGTCGATCGACATCGATCGACGTTGATCGATGCTGTCGATCGATCGATTGGTCTAATAACACCCTTAGGGTGGCCACCTTAAAACGCGTCAGCCCAGCACCTTCACTGTTCGCAATGTCTTAAACTGAATGTTCTGTGAACTGAAGCTCTTGGCAATCCTAGGCCTAAAATAACACATTTTTTTATACCACTAACGTGGCAGACAAGCATGCGGCCCACTAGCAGGACTGGTGGTCACTGCAATGTCCTTCTAAGACCCATTTTGAAGAACCCCATACTGTTGGCATTTGGGAAAACCGAGGCAAGGAGATCATTCCACAATCCAAGCGTGTGCGGAAGAAAGTCCCTATCGGACCTTACCATCCTCGAACGCTTCGGACGCAAAGTGTGAGGATGAACACCCTGTCTGTGGCAAGGGGTGCGATGATAGTACGTAGCCGTGGGCATCATATCAAATAACTACCGGACGTCACTCGGTTTCACCCGCGTAGGTCCCGTTCCCGTGGAAAAACGGGAATAATATATAGCCTATGTTCACCGGGAAGAGTGTAGCTTACCAACAGTAAAATAATTTTTCTAATCGGTCCAGTAGTTTCGGAGCCTATTCGATGCAAACAAACAATCAAATCTTTCCTCTGTATAATATTAGTATAGATTCCTCAGAGCACATTCCGTTATACATCCTACAATCAATTAAATTGTACCAATCTTTTCTAGGTTAACAGAGAGAAACAAACCCTGGAGGTAGACGAGGAGCTGGAGAATGTGGAGCTGGAAGAGCTGCAGGACATCCTGCCTTCACACCAGCCCCGTTTTATAGTGTACAGGTAAGAGTTCACTATAGACAGACATGTCATAAATTTAATGTAAAGAACTAGGTACTACTACCACAGGGTGGAAACTCCATACAATAATGTTTGTTTTCACCCACACTAATATACACGTAATGTGAATGCTTGAATCAAGCTTGAATGTGTGTGTAAGTATACTAGGGACACTAGCTATGGTATGGAAACAAAATAATAAGGAACAGAACGCAATCTCATGTATGTAGGTACTTTTTTTTTCAAATCTACCCTCTGCTAAGCACAAATTAAACCAAAGCAATAGCCCAAAGTATGTAGGTACATGGTAATACGTAATGCAACGCAGTGATACTTACAGGAGAGACTTTGCCTCCTTGTGCGTGTTCTACCGCCTGTACAATGGTATGTGCTCTGAGGAATTGTTTGATATGATGCCCACGGCTACGTTCTATCATCGCACCGCTGGCCACAGACAGGGAGTTCATCCTCACACTCTGCGTCCGGAGCGTTCCAGCACGGTTAGATCCGATAGGTGTTTTCTTCCACGCACGCTTAGGTTGTGGAATGACCTCCCTGCCTCGGTTTTCCCAAACGCCTACAGTATGGGGTTCTTCAAAAGGGGTCTTAGAAGGTTTTTACAGGGTCGGCAGCGCGAGTGTGGCACCTCTGGTGTTGCAAACGTTCATAGGCTGCGGTGACCACCGGTCCTTCTGGTGGGCCGTATGCTTGTCTGCCACCTTAGTGGTATAAAAAAAAAAAAAAAAAAAAAAACTCTCTCAAGTACTGACACGGCAATAGACACATCAACTTTGGTGGGGGGTTGGGGAAGCTTACTCAGTGGGAGGCAGCGAGTTGCCGATCTGTATGTAATACTATTATATTATCTTTGCTACTACTAACCCCTGAACCATTCAGACTCCACTCTCTCAGGCAGAAGAATCAGATTCAAGTCCTGCTCGAGACCAATATTTTTTACACAATTTTTTTTTGGATTTAGTTATTTTCAGCTCAGACAGTCTACTGTTGCGATTTGGTAACACAAGTTCCTGCGCCATCCACATCCAATCCCTAGCGACATTTTCTATTCCTTTATTGATATGTATTTTCTGTATTGAACAGTTGCAAAATGGAGCATTCCGATGGTCGGACGTCGTTCCCAATGTGTTTCATATTCTACACGCCGCGAGACGCACATATGGAGTTGCAGGTACGTTTTTTTTTTTTTTTTTTTTTTTTTCCCTTTGAAATTTTTAAAAAATTATTTAGGTTTGTCAAAATTTTTGTGACTCTACCGGGGGTTCGGAAATACTACAGACTGAGAAGAACACCCCAAGAAACTCAGTCTGGTCCCTTCTCTTCTAGTATCTTAGTATCTAATACAGTTTTTTTTTAATGTAGAAAGGAGCAATTCGTGTCACTGCCAGGCAGCCTTGTCTTCTAGAAAGTCTTTAATGCTATAATAAGCTTTCTGGCACAATTTAAGTTTTATTAGTTTTTTAAATTTATTAACTGACAAACCTGTTATGGCTGTCGGCAATGTATTGTACATTCGAATACAATTGCCCGCAAAAGAATTGCTTATTTTATTAAGCCTAAATCTAGGTACAGCCAATTTATTCTTATTTCTTAAGTTTAGATTATGGATATCACTATTTTCAATAAATTTACTGTTATTTTTATGAGTATATAATAAGTTTTCATATATGTACTGTGAATACAGAGTAAGTATGTTGATATCCTTAAACTTTTCTCTTAATGACTCCCGAATCCCCATACCATAGATAGCCCGGACAGCCCTTTTCTGCAACACAAAGATAGATTCGATGTCGGCGGCGTTACCCCATAATAGTATGCCATAGGTCATGACACTGTGAAAATAGCTAAAGTAGACAAGACGCGCTGTTCTAATGTCTGTCAGTTGTCGGATCTTTTTAACGGCATAGGCTGCAGAGCTCAGTCTGCCCGAGACTTTCTCGATATGAGGCCCCCACTGCAAGTTGGAGTCTAACTTTATGCCCAGAAAGACAGTTTCATCGACCAATTCTACTTGATCATCCCTAATCTTAATACTGGTGTTAACGAGCCTAACATTTGGCAAGGTGAATCTAATACATTTTGTTTTAGTTTCATTTAACAATAAATTATTTGCGTTAAACCAGTGGACTACCCTAGAGAGGGCATTGTTTACTTCGTCAAGATCGCGTTGTCCACGTTCAACTTTAAATATTAAAGATGTGTCATCAGCAAACAAAACTACCTCGTGATCGTCTCTTATAAGGTGAGGGAGATCATTTATGTACACTAAAAATAGAAAAGGTCCCAGAATTGAACCCTGGGGCACCCCCATTGTTACAGCAGAACCATGTGACTGTTTACCATTTATAACTACTTTCTGTACTCTATCTCTTAGGTAAGAACTAATTAAATCCAAGGCCGTCCCCTGGATCCCATAATGATCAAGTTTTTTAATTAAAGTCTGATGCTGGACGCAATCGAAGGCCTTAGATAGGTCGCAGAATACACCATAAGCATCATACGACTCCTCCCAGGCCTCATATATATACTCTAATAATTTGATTCCAGCATCCGTGGTAGACCGACCGCGCGTGAAACCGAATTGTTTAGTATGGAATAGTTTATTTGTATTAAAATGATTTTGCATTTGATTAAGCATAACCTTTTCAAAGATTTTACTAAACGTGGTTAGTACAGAAATAGGACGAAAATTGGACGGATCCGAGGTGCTACCCGATTTAAACAGAGGAGTTATTTTACTAAACTTCATTAAGTCAGGAAACACACCACTATCAACACAATTATTAAATATTATTGATAATTCAGGAGCAACCATTTCAATTAACGAATTAACTAAATGTACAGAAATTCCCCAGAGGTCAGCCGTTTTCTTAATATTTAAAGATTTAAAAGTTTTTATGATAGTGTGTAAACTAATTTTACTGAATTTGAATATTTCATTACAGCAAGGAACATTTGCTTTTAACAAGGATTCTGCTATTGGGGTAGAAGAACCTAGGGCTCTGGTCAAATCTACTGGAATACGAGAAAAAAATTGTTCAAATTCGTTAGCGACTTCGGCATCTGTTGTAATTATGTTACCATTTACTTTAAGTTTAAAATTATTATCATTTGATTTTGCTTGGCCTCTTTCTGCGTTAATTATTTTCCAAGTAGATTTAACTTTGTCTACACTATTGATAATTTTATTACTTATATACTTTCTTTTGGCCGCTAAGCAGTCTGCTTTAAACTTTTTTGAATAAATTTTAACATAATTTAGAAATTCATCTGTTCTATTAAGCTGTCTTTCTGAGTATAGTTCATACAGTTTTAATCTACTTTTATGTATATCCTCAGTGGCCCATTCACTGAAGGCTGGCCTGTCACCGATTGTGACTTCCTTAGACTTGAATATGGAGTTGAATTCATTGTAAAAGGAATCAAAAAATAACTTATAACTTACATTTGGATCTAAGCCAGTGTCTAAAAATGGAAGTTTATTGCAAAGTCCAACTCGCATACGTTCCAAGCGGCCACCAGTTACTGGTCTACATAATATTTTACGTCTTTTAACTTTTTCTCTTGTGATCTTGAAAGATGCTATTTGCCCAGTATGATCTGATTTTATCTTATTTATAATACTCTTACTTTCTGGCAACATATCACTG
Organism: Miltochrista miniata; assembly: GCA_933228765.1. Taxonomy (NCBI): domain Eukaryota; kingdom Metazoa; phylum Arthropoda; class Insecta; order Lepidoptera; family Erebidae; genus Miltochrista; species Miltochrista miniata. The sequence continues at coordinate 15,566,604 of OW121777.1, forward strand.
TATATATTGTCCAGACAAGTAGCTGTTGTATCACAATATCTAGTAGGCTCTAAAAATAAGTTAGTGAGATTGTGTGATTTAAATAAATTTAAGATATCATTGGTCTGACGCGTATTTATAAGTATATTAACATTAAAATCTCCGCACACTATTAGGTGTTTATTAGTTTTTCCAAGTTTAAATAGCACTTTATCCATTATTTCCTCAAACTCACAAAAGGGTGAGACTCCAGGTTTATATACGCATACTACTATGAATTGCTCCAATTCTACGCATGATATTTCAACTGTACACTCTACAGAGAGGGACACAACATCTTTCCGTTCCTTATACTTTAATTTCTTATTTAATAAAATCAACGAACCCCCCCGTGTTGTGTTGACCCTGCAGAACGCACTACCAACCCGGTGACTACTGAAACTGAACATGAGCTCATACTCCTTACGCATATGCTCTGTAAGACAAACAATTTCAATATTTTCTGAGCTCATGAACAGCTCCAATTCAAACTCTTTGACCTGTGTTAATGTTGCAATATTATAATGCACCAGGCTGATATAATTTACATTTTTTAATTTAGTTTTGTTCGGAGGACAGTTTCCGATATAGTTATGGTTTGCAATTAAATTCAACTCTATCAATTTACAATTTTGGCTAGAGGGTAATTCCTCTGTTGTCCCAGAAGTTAATTTAAATTACTTGGAACAGATTCCAAAGTCCTAAATCTACTCTGCTCAAATAAAGCAGTTTTGTCAGCCAAGTTTTTGGCTAAAGAGTAAAAATAACTGAATAGCAAACTTGCTATTTGTCTTTTATAATAATTGGGTAGACAATACCTACCCTTGTGATTATTATAGACTTTATACTTGCTATGTGACAAATTTGTGTCAAATACAGAATTAAAGTCAATTACATTAAATTTATTATTATACTGACTTATTAAGTTTAAACGTAAATTCATCTTATATCTAAATGAATTTTCCGAATCTGGCACACCTTTTATAAATGGAAGTGTGAACATTACAACTTGTATGGCATTTAAGTTTAAGATGTAATTCATGTACAGGGACAAATCATCATTGCTAATTTTGCCCCTGTTTGCACAGAAAATTATTATTTTACTGTTAGCGTCAAATTTATATTCTATTATCTTTTGCATAATATCACTTAATGAAGCACCCGGATAGCAATTATTAATAACCGAGTAATAACTTGAATTTAAGTTTTGTTTTAAAAATGAACTAAGATTGGTACCAATATCATCACTAAATACAATTAATTTAGTACAACTATTACTATTTTTATTTATTTATTTTATTTATTTTATTTCTTACATACAACAGTCATAACAGGCAACTTTCCCAATGCGACAGTGTAGGAATTGACATAGGTATCTAATGTACTTTCAGATCACAATATATAGGTATACAATTACATTTAAATATTTCTTATTGATTAGGTACTTACTTCATTATCAAAACAACATAACTAAATATTGATGCATGTTAATTAGGTAATTATAATTATTGTTCTATCATTCTATATACATACATAATTGAACATAATTTCCATTAGATCATACTTAATTATTTATTTATTTTATAATACATAATTCACTTCTTTCATTACCATGTTGTACAATTATTCAACAAAATATTGAAGTTGCAACTTCATATTTTGTTTAGAAAAGTCAGCTACGTTATTAATTAATTCATAATTGAAATAATAAAAATACACAATAATACTAAATAATAATATAGGTAATCATAATAATTATTTATAGATTTTAAATAATAATTAATAAATTTAATCAGCATAGCATATAGAATGCAAGGTAACCTTTGCAAATTCGCTCATTGGACACGAGAACAAATCTATTTTTTCTGCAACTATATTTAGGGTGTTAATAGCTCGCGTGATTGGTGCATTCTTTAATAATTTAGTTCTGTAGTATTTACACTGTCACACAATATATCCACTGATGTACTGGGTGAGCACATGGTAATGGGAGCTAGGGGCTCAGCGGTAACCGGTTCGCCCTGAGCCTCCACCGGCTCAATTGCTTTAGGGCAGTTAATATTGCACGAGTGGTCATTTAGGAAACAATTAAGGCGCTCAGTGTTATCATTTGATGTTTTGAGTACCTTATCTATGGTTAAAGAACATTTAGTAAAGTCCTTAAGGGACCATTCATATTTTTTAGTCATATATTGTAGCTCAAATTGCAAACTTTGTATTTTTGATTCTAATTTTTGTGTGTCAGTGCAATATTTTAAATGGCTTTGTTCCAGCTCTAACATTGACAATTTAGCTTGTTCTCTAAATTTTAAACAAGAACCTATATTTTTACACTTCTTGATTAACATTTTATGCAGTTTTAATTGCTTTTTTGATTTACAAAGTCTCACATCATCATAACGTAGTGTAGCACCTCTGGTGTTGCAAACATTCATAGGCTACGGTGATCACCAGTCCGCCTGGTGGGCCGTATGCTTGTCTGCCACCCCTGTGGTATAAAAAAACATAGCAGGGAATACTTATGTATTAAGACGCAATTAAGTATAATGTGGGTAGTACCTATGTAAATACATATTAATCAAACTATTCATGAAGCTTCGCCGTCCGTCTGTCTGTCTGTCCGTCACGAGTCTGTGTCTCAGGAACCGTGATAGCTAGAGAGCTGAAATTGTCACAGATGATGCATTTCTGTTGCCGCTATAACAACAAATACAAAAATCTGAAAAAAAGGGGGATTAAGCCTCTTAATCCACCAGCCAGCCTGATGGTGCGCCGTGGTGCATCTAGCGATTGGGGGCCACTCTCACAGTCCGTAAGACTTTCGACAGTGGTCCTCAAGTTGTCACCCTGTGATGTGACTCTTCACGCTCCTCTTGAAGAACCCGGGATTGTAAGATGATATTTTCCCGTTTTTATGTACGGAACTTTGCGAGTCCGACTCGCTTTTGGTCGATTTTTAATGTTGACTTGTTTTCAGGTAATGTACGCAGGAACTCAACGCGCTTTAGCGGCAGCCGTCGGAGCGCCGCGACTTTTAGAGGTTAGGGAGATCGACGAACTGACCGCCGACTGGCTGAATGACAAACTTTCTAGATAAATTAGTATTTAAAAACAACCTTATACATCAATTTAATGTGAAAATATTTGATAGTTTCGATCAGGACTCAAACCCTTGTCTAGCCAGCCCACTTAGACAAGTGGCGCAAGCGTAAATCGCAAACGAAAGGATAGAATATATCGACTAATCACACCCAAGCTCGTGATCCCGCCGCGGCGCGCGTGTCGTTCGCTGGCGACGAGCTTTAATGTTTGGTCGACCTATTTTATTCCTTTCGTTAGCGATTTACGCTTGCGCCACTTGTCTAAGGGGGCTGTACAGACGCTTACCCAATTAAGGGTCCGTATGACGCTAAATGGACTATTATCATGATCTAGATCTCAGGACTCGTGAGGTCTATTGAATTAACGTTATATACACAAGTACTGACGTCAGTTCATGAACTAAAAATGCTCTAAAAACACGATTGCTGATAAAATTTTCAATAGGCTTTTTTGTTGTAGAAAATACTTCGATTTCGTAAAATTTTGAGCTGGATCTCATATGAGTTTGAAGTTAGTTTTATAATATTTTTTTAAGACAGTTGCTCAAAAAGTGGCGCATTACAGGGACGTATAGCGTGCGGGATGTGGGCTATTACACACCCGTGCTTTTTCTTTACCATTCCCGCACTCGTGCGTTTTCTTTCCCAATTGTCAAAATAATGTCTGCGATTCATTCAAATATTTCTAAAAAAAGGTACCTTGTTTCAATATCAGATTAAAAGTAATTTTAATTAAAATTTAAGCATAAATTTATATAAGTATCGGCCAAATTAAATTTATAAATATAAAAAAAGTTGGCTGTATGAAGTGCACTGCCATAGTCTCTGCTGAGAAAGGTATATTTTCTTTTACGGTTGGCGCCATTTTGGATATTCAGGTTTATTGTGTTTTTATTATTTTATAAAATTGCTTAATTTTTTCGCAACTGTATTAAAAATAGTTGTTCAATACAACGTGTGGGACTGTTATTTAAACTCGTTCCGACTGTCTACCCTCGCCTTCGGCTCGGGTCAACATCTGTCGTAACTCATTGTAATAACATAAATCCCACACTTGTATCGAAAACTACTATTTTATTAATTAGTAAGACAATAGTAAATGATCATTTACTCTAACCATGATTTTTCTATTAGTTCTTTTATAATTAATTTATTTAGTTACTAGCTGACGTCACGCGGTTTCACCCGCGTAGTTCCCGTTCCCGTGGGAATACGGGAATAAAATATAGCCTATGTTCACCGCAAAGAGCGTAGCTTCCCAACAGTGAAAGAATTTTTCAAATCGGTCCAGTAGTTCCGGAGTCTATTCGATGCAAACAAACAAACAATCAAATCTTTCCTCTTTATAAAATTAGTATAGAAAAACGCACAAAAACCGATCGCATCTCTTTCTTGGACGCTAAAATGTAAATCTCTTCTATCTTGTTTTAACTGATTAGCATCATACGGACTCTTAAGTTACCAAGCCATCTGTTCTTGCTAGATAATAAAATAATAAAATAAAATAGATAGAAGATGCGGGTTCGAGTCCTGATCGAGACTGACACATTTTTCCACATTAAATTTATGATATAGTCAGCATAATTGATTTACAAAGATATTTCTAACCTTATACATTCCCACAGCTAAAATAATGTGGTACTCGATTGAGTTCAATTTTGTAACTTAGTAGTATATCTCATTACCCTACCTTTATATTTCTCTTTTGACCTATATGAAATTTTGAAAATTTACATAAAATTTCGAGTTGTTTTCACATAAAAATAACTAGATACTTATTTAAGCATCTTCTTTTTATCAAAATGTCCAGTTGGAGATAAGTATACAGTGCCTCCATTTAAGGCTTCATATTTTTTCAAAAAATCTTTTAAATATTTTTATGTGGATATAATTATTCATAAGGCGCAACTCAGATGATGGCTAGGTAATTCGCTGCATTTGGTCGTATCAGACACTATAAAACTTCCTATCTCTCGCGGCAAAATAAAGATTTTGGAAAAAATAAACAATCCGCATAGGTCGATCCGCTATTTCCTTTGCCGACCCTACTCAGTGACACCCATGCCATATTTTCTACCATCACGTGTTTCCCTTTACGCAAATTCGAGTGTAAAACGATATTTTATGAGGGCCAGTATTATAAATTTGCCAGTTATAATGGTGGTCTTTAGTTTTTAGACTTCACCGGAGCTTACCATCAGGTGAAGTCGTCTTATGTGCTATAAATGTGTATGAGAAGGTGGACTATCATTTGACAAATAATTAAAAATACATAATGATTGTATTGATAAGAGTAATAGAATCATTTGACAAATTATCACGAAACAAATTTGAAAATAATTATCATTTAACAATTGATAAACTAACGATATTAATATATAATTGTTTTGGGATGTACCTTTCGTAATTATCTAAATATAAATTAGTATTTAATAGGATGTGAATTTGTTTAAAATTACTTAGGTAGGTAATTGTGAAATGAAAATTTATAAAATCTCAATTCGTACGACAAAAGTAGTTTTGTACCTTGAAACTCGATAGCAGTGCGTCCTGTCTGGTCTAATTGTGTTTTTAAATAATCTAAGAACGCATTGAAATATGCACACAAAATTCATTAAAATCGGCCCATCCGTTTAGGAAAACTTAAGCGTCAAAACACGTACAGAATAATTAATTGTTGAATGATATTTGTCAAATGAACTTTTTTCGTCAAATGATAGAACACCTGTCATATCAAAATATACTTTTGAGATTAATTTTCATTTTAATACCTACCGCTAGTACATAAATATAGATTAAGTAGATTTAATATAATTATATAGCGTGCAATATAATTTGTCCACTTTTCGACACTGCGGTATTTTATTTACAACCAGCAGACGTCACGCGGTTTCCTCCGCGTAGCTCCCGTTCCCGTGGGAATACGGGAATAAAATATACTATGTTACTCAAGGTGAATGTATCTTTCCAAAGGTGAAAGAATTTTTGAAATATAATATTATTTCCACGCCACACGGCAGAATAAGCTTGTACCTTGATCAAATTATAAGAACCATTATGTAACCATGTTCTATGAAATAAAGATTTAAAATTGAAATTGAAATCGACACACTAGTTTTTGAGTTCGTTCATTACAAAAAATTTTTTTTTTCCTTTTTAAAATATTAGGTCGAAAAATTCATATTGCACGCTTATTTTAAAAGACATTTTATTATAATTAATTCGAAAAAATGTAAAAAATATACTAATTTATATTGTGTTTGTGATATACTATTAGTTAATGTTTATTTTTGTGTAATTATTTACTACATAACACTGTAATACGCGAGATTTCATTAATTCTCGTAATATGACCTTGGCACAAATGCATTGTTGCGACTGTATAATTACTATTACACGAAATAGCTCGTATTCAGTGACTTTACCTACTCATGACAAACTGTGACCAATTATAAATGTTAAATATGAAAAAAGAATTGGTTCCGAGCAGGATTCGAAGACGCACTTCTCGCATGCTGTGCAGACGCCTTAACCACTGGCCACCGAAACCTACTCGCAACCAATCAAATTTTCCACCTTATATCGAGAAGATGCAGGTTCGAATCCTGTTCGAAACCAATTCTTTATCCATATTTATAATTTATGATATCTTCGTTTAGTAATTGTCTATGTCGCAAATCTAAGTGCCAAAGATTCAAATCTGTTCAATCATTTATGAACATCAGCATCTTTCCAGACCTGCGGGTCTAAAAAGGTAACATCGTATGTTTCATAATGTGATCATAAAATGTTTCATTTCACTGCTGTTGTGTTATTGTATCATTTCATTTCGATGCGTATTTTTTTCGGAGTAGCAACATTAGGTTATGAAATGAATTGCAGATGATTCATTTAACAATATTACCATTTTACGACCTCTAAAGCTTTGATTGTACGAATCTGCAAATGAATCAGATTATGAATAGAACGCGCTATGTTGCCATTTTAGCCCGACTGTTATTTCCCCTGGAGGTTGAGGTCGCTACCACCTCGTATCTCCCCTGGCCGATCCTATCAATAATTTTCAGATTCTGGAAGCACATATTTTTATATAACTCGCTATCTGAAGATAATTAATTCCTTATGTAGACAGGTGTAACATTCGGAACGGTCAGTATGGGCAAGTTTTAAAATATAAGATACAAAGATCTGTTCTTAGGAACCATGTCATCAATTTTAGAGAAAAAAAAAACTGCATAAATAGATTTCAAATAAAACTCTTGCAGAGTTCGGTAATCGAACCCGGTCGTTTTGAAAAATAATACTTACATTATTTTATTTTTATTCAAAAACATTTATTTTGCATTATTCTAATACATAGGCACTTGCGACACGTCAGGAATACAAAAAAAAAGATGGCACCACCAGTTCGGAACGCGGCCCGCTTGAGAAGAACTGGCAAGAAACTCGGCTGGCTTTTTTTGTGCACTATTTACAATGGTTTGAGAATGCAGTAGAGCAAGCAGATCATTTCTATTCGAATATTGATTTTTGACAGTTTTTCTTTACTTTAAAATCGATGACATCGTTCCTAAGAACAGATCTATGTATGTCTTATATTTACAGACTTGCCCATACTAACCACCCCAAATGTTACACCTGTATAGTAAGGGGTCTACTCAAAATGTGTGTAACTTTTTGACCGATCCAATCTATACGTAGATACTCCTAGAATTTGTAGTATTCATATTAGAAAATCTTTATAGCGCGATTTAGAATGTCTTGTGGTAGTTTGTATTAATTTCCCTAGATGGCGTTAGTTATTCGTGGTGTTGCCATAAGTACGTGTACCTACTTTTTTTTACTAGACTAATTTTCGAATTCCTACCTAACTGCCTACCGATTATACGTTTTGTATAAATAGTTCTATGTATATTTCCTGCTAGATTACTAGACCGTATGGGGATTCTCTCGAAGTGGGCATTACAAGTTCTTAACGGGGTAAACAGCGGTACCGTACCACTTTGGATCAATTGAACCGTATGCTTATTTGCTACATCGAACTTCTAAAAAGCTACTTTCTTCTAATATACATAACAGATAAAGTTTCATATTTCTAATGGTGCTCCCACATGTTAAATAACATTTTGACACTAAAAAAGCTTAAAAGTTATATTTTGTTATGAAATGTTTAATAAAAATTTTATAACATTCTGATCAAATGCTTACCTAGTATAACAATGTTAAATAATCTTAGTTGAAAATTTTAACCGGTCCGTGTGGGACCAATGTGTGCACCATTAGAAACGAATTTAGATATGTAACATAACGCCTCTGTGGCGCAGTCGGTAGCAAGACCGCCTGCGGCGCTGGAGGTCGTGGGTTCGATTCCCACCGGAGACTAATATTTGTGTGACCCATAAATGTTTGTCTCAAGAGTCTGGGTGTTTCTATGTATATTTAAAAAGTATATAAGTATTAATATCCGTGGTCTGATATCCATAACACAAGCAGGTTATTCCTAGCTTACTTTGGGATCAGATAACGTTGTGTGAAATTTCCGTGAATAAGGAAAGGGAAATATACATAGAAGTTTTTAATTTTATTAAATGTATTTTTACACAGTATTGTAATACGTTTAGTTAAGTACTATATACTATTTTAGTTGTAAGAACATAATATATAATGTGTATTGATTCCGATAGCATTTATATAAACTTTATATTATATTTGTGTAAAATAAAAGACAAACCAGAGACGTATACAATAAATTATTATTAATTCCAACTTGCTTTATTTTATTTTTACATACCCCGTTCCCGTGGGAATACGGGAATAGAATGTAGTCTAAGTCCCCCAGGGATAGTGTAACTTCCCAACAGTGAAAGAATTTTTCAACGTTCGTTTGGTTGGCCCGGCCCTCCCGGAATTTACGATTTCGGAGTATAGCAATCTACTGTACTCATCACCAGAAACTAACTCCGTATTTTTGGAGAAAAACTTATGAAAAGGGGGCCGGGCCAACCAAACGCTTTCAGCTCGGCCCCCCTTGTAACTCGAAAAATATACAGCCAATTAAAAAAACACTTGAGCTTGAGAAATGTACCCCGGCATCTCGTTATACGTTCCAAAACAGATTTTGTATATTCGTAATATCAAACGATAAATCGATGTAGAAAGGGGGCCGAGCTGAAAATTTTTGATAAGAAAATACGTACAGAAGGACAAAAGATTTTTATTAAAAAACTATAAATATAGAATGTACACATGGTAAATATCATATGTACCGCCTTAGTTTCTAATAAAACTTGCTAAATTTAAAATAAACACCAACCTCAGTTCGTTCAGCTCGGCCCCCTTTAAACGTCTATAGCTTCTAAACTATGACATGTTTCGCTGCGAAAAAACTATTTCCTGACTCATATAAAGGAGTACATTCCTTCTAAATGAATTAGGATTCTGTGAAATTAGTATTTGAAAAGATTAATGGGATCGAAAATATCATACGGGATAAATGATAAGGTGACCGACCATGATTTAGAAAATAGTATTTCTAACTGTAAAATTGCCGAAACAGATTTATGAAGCGAGAGTGAATGAGCAAACTGGTAGGGGTCGACCTCGGCATACTCATGTCGATCAAATCAATAATCTTCTGAGAAAAGGCCAGGTCAAGAGTACCCTTAACCGAAGAGCATGTATGAAGACACTTATGAAAGTTGAAGAAGCGAAAGTTGTTTGCCAGAATCGTAGCAAGTGGAAAGTCATAGTCTCTGCCTACCCCGTTGGGAGACAGGCGTGATGTTATGTATGTATGTATGTAAAATTGCGAAAAGTTGTTTAGCCGAATGTTTTTTTGCCAAATGAAAATTTGGGAAACATGCTTTGGCATGTGACACTTTGGATATCGTTTTTTGCCAAACATAAGTAAACCGCGTAAATCGTTAGTTATTTAGTATACATTATGTAAAGTACCTAACCCTACACAATGCCTACTAAATGATGCAAAAAGAAAATCAATAAAATAAATCACTTTCGTTAAGAACTTCAAAAAACTCCTGAATCCAGATGTTTAGATTGAGGAGCCACTTCATAAATGTAACTTATAAGCTACTAGCGGATGTCACGCGGTTTCTTCCGCTTAGCTCCTGTTCTCGTGGAATCACGGGAATAAAATATAGTCTGTGTTCAATGGGAAGAGAATAGCTTCCCAACAGTCAAATAATTTTTCAAATCGGTCCAGTAGCTTCGGAGCCCTTTCGATGCAAACAAACAATTAAACCTTTCCTCTTTGTAATATTAGTATACATTTACCAACTTTTTCCAAAAATTAACCTACACATTTTCCGATTGCCTAGGATGTGCGCTTCCTGTAAAAAGGTGAGGTTCATACGGACAGTGATGCAAAGAGTTTTATAGTAAGCTATAGAAAATAAACTATTTTCTATAGCTTACTATAAAACTCTTTGCCCATACTTTACTCTTTTTCTCATGGGGCAGTTATAAAGGAAAATATCACAAATTCATAAGAGTAGAAAGTAGTACATGCGATTGTTCCATGGCCTTGTAGACCTAGTTATGATAAATTCATGAGTAGCTTACAAGAAATTGTTGTCACAAAAACCTAAAATTAAGTGGGTAACCTTTTTTTTTAATGTCCGGAAAAATCCTTCATGGATGCTATGCCAGACTCGTACCGACTAAAAAACCTCACGTAACGCCCAACAGTTTACGGTTGGGAGCCCCGGGCAAGCCCTCGGAAGGATGTACCAGTTCTCCCAACAGACCTACGGCTACCACTGCGGCCTCGCCACCACTGTGGGTGGTTCGGGTGCTATCCCGCGTCTTTGGGGAATTTCGGGTGTCATCCCGCTTCTTAGCGTGATGACACCCGAAAACGATGCTTGAATCCCTCACGTCACGCTGCCGTCATGGGCCTGCTTCTGTAAGGACGGTGAGCAGCCCCCTCACCGTCCTTAGGCCCCGGTCATGGAGGCCGATAGTTTTGGCCGAGGACACGTCGGTGGCACCCTCGCCACCGCCGACTGCAGAGCTCGGGTAGGAGAGTCCACTCCCGCTCCCTTCCCGCCGTCTCTTTCACCCGCATGACCTGCTCGCAGAAAGAGGCGGCGCAGTCCCACTTACTCCCGCTGGAGATCATGGCTCGTACTATGGTCTCGAGCGCAACAGTGTCCACGTCCAGAACTTGGATGGATACCTTTCGTCTTGAAGTAGCTGAAACCTTATACTTTTTAAGAAAAAAAATACTAGGTAGACCCAGTCCTTCTTTAGAACAGGAAATACGGTGCTTTCCTAAAAAAGGAAGAACGGTGTTTCCCTGGTTTCACCATCAGAAGATATTAGTTTAGATGAAGATTTTGCTTTTCTGGCCATTTTTTTGATAAAAGTAACATGTAAAATGCCTGTGTTCTGGTTTTACCCAAACCGTATGTGATGTTTTTTTTATATTTCTCTACCTTATGAGAAAAAACTGATTTAGGAAATACCATAATAAAATAATAAAACACGTAATGTAATTGTTTCAATTTTGAAGAAAACCACGTGACATAATTATACACCTACTTACATACATACTCTTTTTAGTTGGAGTGCATAATGTAGGCTACATCCTACACAGAAAAAATGAGGGATTTAATAGACTAAACCTTCTTCGATATTAATTTTATTATTTTTTCAGTAATTCCTGTGCTCTTGATATAATACGTATATTTTTTTCATTGAAAAATAAAAAAATCATGCATTTAAGGGTTAACTAAAATAGGTTTAATAAACGATAATGAATAAGGGGGTAAATGTTTAATGGAGCAAACTTCAACCCAATAAAAACATCCTGAGTCATTTGAGTCATCCTGAGCTGCGTCGCGAGCAGATTGGACTGCCTAGGTATGTAAATCACTGCTGCAAGTTGTCCACCTCGTTGATAGACGTGTGGCGGTGATTCGCATACCAGCGGCTACCTATTTATTTTATTTTTAGATTAGGTAGTTGCTTTTGTTTATGTTATTTTGTGTGCTTAGGTTAAGAATACTAACATAGAATAAGAAATATTGTTACTAACATAATAAGTCTAGTTACTTGTGGAATAAATATATTATTATTATTATCAAAATATTTTTATTAAAATTTGAGTAGAAAAAATGTTATGAGTACAAAAATAAGTAGTTACGCTTACCTACTTTTGTAAAGTTAGCTTAAAATAAATAATTTTTATTTTGACTTTTTGTAAAACTGGACATTTTTTAAAACTGGACATTTGACACTGTGGACATTTTGTAAAACTGGGCATTTTGACACTGCGGAAATTTCGATACATGGGAAAATGAAGCTGTTGAGTTGTTTATTCATTTAAAGATTTACTCAATTTATGCAGCTTTTTCTTAATAATTTTCACTGAAATCATGGTCACCCTACACATACAATATGATATTTTCGATCCCATTTATCTGTTTAAATACTAATTTCACAGAATCTTAATTCATTTAGAAGGAGTGTACTCCTTTATATGAGTCAGGAAATAGTTTTTTGTAATGAAATATGTCATAGTTTAGAAGCTACAGACGTTTAAAGGGGGCCGAGCTGAACGAACTGAGGGTGGTGTTTATTTTAAATTTAGCAAGTTTTATTAGAAACTAAGGCGGTACATATGATATTTACCATGTGTAGATTCTATATTTATAGTTTATTAATAAAAATCTTTTGTCCTTCTGTACGTATTTTCTTATCAAAAATTTTCAGCTCGGCCCCCTTTCTACATCGATTTATCGTTTGATATTACGAATATACAAAATCTGTTTTGGAACGTATAACGAGATGACGGGGTACATTTCTCAAGCTCAAGTGTTTTTTTAATTGGCTGTATATTTTTCGAGTTACAAGGGGGGGCGAGCTGAAAGCGTTTGGTTGGCCCGGCCCCCTTTTCATGAGTTTTTCTCCAAAAATACAGAGTTACATTGAAAAAGAAAGCGGTACATATGTTTCTGGTGATGAGTACAGTAGATTGCTATACTCCGAAGTCGTAAATTCCGGGAGGGCCGGGCCAACCAAACGAACGTATTTTTCAAATAGGTCCAGTAGTTTCGGAGCCTATTCGATTCAAACAAACAAACAATCAAATCTTTTCTCTTTATAATATTAGTACCTATACATACATACATAAAGTCACGCCTTTATCCCCGAAGGGGTAGGCAGAGGCTTTGTGTACGCCCTCATTTCACCTAATAGTTTTATGTCCCACGTTTGTCAGTAAATTGACAATCGTCGAGCCAAGTTGAAGGCCTCATGGGCGGCTTGAAAAATTTCAACTGCGGGTCGCGGCGACATGCGCCTGTCCATTTCAACACGGCCATAGGGTCACCTATTACGGACAACCGGGTTTTATTTCGAGTTCTCCTCTACGCAATGGATCATTTTGCGAATGGGTTCTCATAGTCACGCCTCTTACGACACCCTCGGGGATGTATTGGGTGGGAAGGTGGACGGTGGGAAAGAACCGCACATTCGGTTTGTACCCTTACCCGTCGCAACACAGCAGGACCCTGTCGCCACACGGAGCCTATACATACATTTAATATTTTGCTTTTTTGGCGTTAATAAGGTAGTAGATACGGCGCATATCCCACTACAGACTAGACATGCGCAAAACGTTACACTAAAAAGTAATGTCATATGGCATTACATTTTGTACCGCGTCACATTACTTTGTACTATGACTTTTATCATGACAATCTCATGCGGCGGCACCACTGACCTGTAATAATATCTGGACTGGTGATCGGTTTCATAAAAGTGTGCCTAATTGAAAATCGCCATTTGGCGCTGACGGCAGCTAGCGAATGTACTTGGAACTAATACTAGTGATGTACAACACCTGTCTTGGTTTCGATAAAAACTTTACCAGATATCGACTACAATGTTAATTTTATTTTTGTACCAATGATGTTTACATAATATGAATGACTACTTTAAAGTACCTAAGTAGGCTAACCATCAAGCTCGCGAATTCAGTTTGGCGAGCTTAATATAAAAAAAAGTGTTTGCTTAAACAGTGGTCGCAGGTATGTTGCCAAAGTAGTGTTACTATTGTAAATCGGCTGAAAAATGACACCGGACACAGCCCACACAGTCATTTGTTGTCTTTAATCATAATTGGGTCATGTTAGAACTTAAAGCTAGGCGTCCAATAGGCGGATGGGCCGGGCCCATTTAGATTTAGGTAAGTTGATTGGACTATCACGGGAGCATGGGTCATCATATGTAGATGAATCAGTTTCTGCAGTGACCAACGATGAATCAGTTTCTGAAAAATATTGAGTGTTGGTTATTTATATTCAATTATGTTTCTTAAATACCAAAGAAGTATTCACTAACTAATTTACACCTACCAAGAAATATTGTAGGTATACTGCACTTTTTTAAAGCAGTCCGTGACCCATGTTTTAATAAACAGTCATCAGTAAAATGTTTTGAACATAGATAATCTGATGTTTTCGGAGTCCAATTGACAAGCTTCATTTCTTTTAGCCACTGTTTTAAACTGTAATCGGAGGGAAACCTGTAATAAAAGGAACATTTAAATATTATGAACAAGAGTAAATAATTTAATTATTAACAAAAAATAGTCTCACTAAGTGTTATAATTCAATGTTAGTGCTAGAAAGTTATATTTCACACGCTAGTTAGTTACTGTTTCGATTATCAACTACAATTTTAAGTGTTTATTAATAATTTTAATATGTTCATTAAATTATTAAAGAACTTTTACCATGCCTCTTGTTTTTTAAACTAAGAATTTTGGCATTCGACAGAAAATTATCGATATACATTTTGACATCCCTATTAATCATTATAGGTTATAAAAATATTCGTAAAATCCCCGAAACTCGAAGGGTATTCGCTTATGATAGTAAAAAAAACCTAAATATTGTTTAAGAATTAGATTCTTAGATTTACTTACTTGTGAAAAGAGACGCCACAGCCCTTCTCGTATCTTGTTTTACAATATACACACGATCTCATGCTAAATATCTACTTAATTACACTATGAACTAAATTTATACATCAAAACACTTCAAATTTATACCAATCACAGTAATAACTTAAAAATACTCGAAATTTCACACATAAACTCCTTCTGAAATAAACAAACAACGGCCATTTGCAAACTAATTTAGTTCTCAGTGCACTCGGCAGAGGCGCTTTGAATCGGCCCAAAAAAGTAGCCGTCATTTTGTATGGAATAGCCAGTCCAGCGATTATTATTACAGGTCAGTGGGCGGCACAAAGTTCTAAAATATTAATCGCGCGCTGCAGGCGCGCCAATTCCAGCATTCGTTCGCATCGCATTATAGTCACAGGACGAAGTGTCGTACGTTGTCCTAACTGAACGTGACTTGGCTAATGTGAATGTACGCACGCACGTTAAGGTGTAAATAAAGTAACGTATGATGTGGTTTATGTGTTACTGTATGCAGTAATAGTAGTTTATGACACTGTTGCATAATAAGGGTTCTTATAACACAAGTGTGTTTTAAAAAAACGAGCCGAAGGCGAGTTTTTTTATAGTATCACACGAGTGTTATAAGACCAAGTTATGTACAGTGTCATACACTACTTTATCTACTCTCATACTATAATACCTGATTTCATTTTCTGATATATAGTTGCTCCTTGATTTCACCGGTAACAGATTCATGGTCATGTTTGACGCCGTTTCCAGAATGTCTAGTGGTGTACAATTACCACCATCCTCGCTTTAAGACATGTTGTTACACAAAAACTAATTTATTTTACAAACAAAACCAAACTTTGCTTAATTTAAATGTAAAATGTTGGCGCCAAGGCGCAAACATCGATTGCGCATGCGTGTTTCTTTTTTTTTTCAGGCAGCGGAGTCACAATTTTTTTTAAAGTAGAGGTTCAAACTTCTTTTTCCCGCTGGAGGTTGTCTATGGTGTATCGTAATGATTAAAAAGTTATATTATGATATAGGTGTCCATACAAGACCTGTATCGTAATAAAGCTTTTTTTTTAGCCTGTGCGTAATGTTTGTCATAAGAGTATTGATTTCAATTTTATAATCTTTGTATTATAGTATCAGAGTAGATAAAGTAAATTTAATAGTGTCCGAATAGATATTATATATATAATAAATCTAATAAACTTAATTGAAAATTGTTAGTAGTTAGTTTTAGTTTGGTGTAAATGTGTGCAAGTTAATGAAGTAAAAAATACGTTATATAGGTATGTAAAAACAGTTGATCTTCCTTCATACTTTATCTACCTACCTATTGAAAGTAATCTTGTTTTGTTGAAGAAATCAGATAATAAATTGAATTATTATGAATTAACCTAAATTAGTTTAATAATTTAGATACATGATAAAACTAAAACATGTGACTAGTAGTAGGTAGGTATGTACTCCAGGCTTAGGACTGGCAATATCCATGAATTATTAATAATAAATCTATCATCCCCATAGTAATATGGGGATGATAGATTTATTATTAATAATTTAATAATATTAATGTATTTAAAAATCAACTTTATTTACAATGATCATGCTTTTTTTACTTTTTTAGAATAGAATGCGCGGTTCTTTATTATTAAACGCTAACTAAACAAACTGCAAAGTATCACAGAGTCAAACATAGGTAGGTACGTAACGTAATGAATACGAACGAAGCAGCATTGAGAAAAAAATAGACCTTATTGCGTCAACGTAAAGTTAAAATAAACTTGTCGCCTGCCGGTCGTGCCGCCCGAGTTGAGTAACGCGTGGCGGCTAGTACTAAACAAATGACGCTTTTTCGCTCACACACGTGCGGAACGGCAACGTGTGACGAGTGACGATTGCATGGAAAGCGCGCGAAATAAATATCGACATTGAACACCGCAGACGGCACGTTTGTCCCGATTGTACTATAAGGGTCTCCCAACTATCAATTACCTATGAAAATATTAGATACTTATGCGCACAATGTAATCACACCAAAAATATTCTGTAAAAAACTAGCCAAGTCTCGTTGGAGCTACTTGTTTATCTCTAAAAAGTAATGAGATCTAGACAAAGTCGTGCCAAGTCTAAGGTTCCTTACTGCGATTACTTTATTATTATAGTTAATGTTGTGTGACTTGGCCGTTGAAAATTCTTTATACGTGAGTGTGTACAAGTCAATTTTGTTTACACGTAATGTTATATCTGTTGTAACTACCTATGTTTGTTAAGCGAGATAATAGCCCATACTGGTATTGGTAATTGGACGCTAGTGTCTCATTTTGGGCTGTTATTGATTGGGCAACACATGCATTCAGCATTGACAATGCTGACTTCTGCTCTCTTCTTTTTGAAGCGGCAAATGGACAACCGATCTAACATAAAATAGACGTACAGAAGGACTTCTATCAATGATTATAATAATAATAATTGACTAGTTATTGAATTAACGTTCTCCAAGTGGCAATTTTCGATCGTCAATGGGTAGCGGTTCTGGCGACAGATTGGTGCAATGGTGTCATGAAGCATCTTGTTTTGTACCCTTGTGTACCCTTCAACGGCCAAGTCACACAACATTAACTATAATAATAAAGTAATCGCAGTAAGGAACCTTAGACTTGGCACGACTTTGTCTAGATCTCATTACTTTTTAGAGATAAACAAGTAGCTCCAACGAGACTTGGCTAGTTTTTTACAGAATATTTTTGGTGTGATTTCACTTCTTTTTGTAGAAACGTGGGCATATTGATTTATTTTATTAGATTTTCTTATTAGACGCAGTTTTTTTCTTTTTAGGAGTAGTTTTTTTTATTATTACAGATCTTTCTTTTCTTTTTTTCCGGTTCTGATTCTTGTACAACAGTTTTTTGTATTGCCCATTCGCGTTCATGCCGTTATATTTTGACCAAATTTTGAGCGAAATTAATATTTCAGTGTAATTTGTTTATTTAATTTGTGTAATTTTCGAGTAGAATAAAGATAATCATTCGACTATTTCTTCTTGTAAACTTGTAAGTAGGTATAAGTATAAAAGCCAGTCTAGTCTTATCCAGAGTTTTCCTTTAATTTTATTTATATTTGTACTAGCTGACCCGCGCAACTTCGTTTGCGTCTTATAAGAGAGAAAGAGAGAGAGAGAGAGAAAGAGCGCGGTGAGCTATTGTTATTTTGATATCATGGTTCACGTCATTTGTTCCCGTCGCGTTTACTTCCGTCGCGTCGCTACTATTCATTATTTTAGAAATAATTAACGTTACTGTGATCGAAAACTCCCAAAGACGCGGGATAGCTCCCGCATCCCCATAGGTGAGGCCGCAGTGGTAGACGTAGCTCCGCTTACCCGGGGCTCCCAACGGTAGGTTGTTAAGCAGGATGCGTGTGTTTTTAGTCGGTATGAGTCCGGCATAGCATACACGTAGGATTTTCCTCATGTTAATAAAAAGGTAACTGTGATCGAACGAAATGAATAGATCGAAAATAGGTTTTTTGTTTAAGAACTTTTTAACTTTTCAATTTTGTAATACATTATTTTTATGTAACTTTAACCATTTACGCAGAGGCGCAACGGATACTCTTATATCGATTAAATTTTCCCCGTTTTCAAAACATTTCACATTGCTGCTCCGCTCTTTCAGTAGTTTCAGTAACTTGGTATTTGATCATGGTCCCTTTGCAGCGTGTGTCTAATCCAGCTAAACTTCCGACGTTTGATCTGTTAGTGGTTAGGGGTCTCACTGCAGCGTTCCAATAGGCTTACGTTCGTGATTTTAACGGGCCCGTATAATACCGAAGATCCGTTAGAGGTCAACTTGGAACTTGTAGCTGGTGCGAAATGTCTTTATTGACCTTCCATGTCTTGCATCCGTATAGTAGTACAGTTTTAACGTTGACTTTGTTTTGGGTTTCACTTTTCGAGTCAATTTTCGCAACTGCCATACGGGGCGCAGCTGTGTGAAGTTTGCTCTTGTGCTCTTGCCTTGGCGAGCCACGAAATGATGTACTCTTCTAACCCATCAGTTTCCGACACGACACTCCCGAGTTACGTGAATTAGTGAACGCGCTCGACATCTGTGCCAATGCGCAGCGAAACAGACTCTTCTCCCTACACCTCATCTCCTGCGTCTGTCGATTTTATTTTCAGTCCTTCCATTCGCTGTCTCATTTTGTACGTTGTTCTGTAGACATGCATGACGGCGTGTGTCCAAATTGGAGATAGTACAGATGGAAAACTCATGTATGTACTTTTTTGTCACACCTACCCTCTGCTACACACACTCGCGCACAAATCAGTACCTATTGAAAATTCGGTTGAGACCGCCTGACCTCGTGTCTGTGAATGAGTTGTCTATGTGTGCGTAGCCTCAGCGAATTTAGTATGTAGGTTTCCATCTGTACTATCTCTAATTTGTGGCGTGTGAGTGCCTCAGCAAGCACAGGTCATCGGCGTCATCTAAATCCTTCAGGATATCAGGATAGTCCCCATTCTATGCCACGCCGCTTGTTCTTTGCGGTATTAGCATTATGCCATCGATTTTCTATGGATGGCCCGAACAAAGGTACCTACCTCTCATAATGGTTATCACAGAGAAACACAGCTACACGCTGGAGAAGCGTATTGCTTAGTGGTGATTGTTTACTATCATGTTATTTTCATAACGATCCTCTAAGGTAGGTACAGTATGTATTTTCAAAAGAGTTTGTGAACTCTATGTTTAATTTCTTTTTCAGAATATTGATGACATTTGATTGATGTCATTTTATTGTACGTCTACTACATCGATACATGTAATAAAATTGTAACACGCCGATGTTTGTTTGTAAATGGCTAATACTGAAGAAAATTCTAAAATAAAGGCTCTTTGTTTACTATTTTCTATGAAATTGCTTATTTTGAAATATTACACCTACCTAAAGTAATCTGCTGTAAGCGTTATTCACTTTTAACGAAAAAATATTTGCGATAAAAGTAGAAGAATAAGTTAGTATGTGACCCGTATAATGTATGACCCAGTTCAATCATGGCATGGCGACACAAAATTAATTTCGTTGCGCATTATTTTGATTATCTATATCTCCTAAGGTATTCATTTAATTTGCATGGTGTAAAGGGAACAAATAATTTTCATTATATTTTCATGCCCACTAATGTATTTAAATTGAGATGGGTTAACACTTTCTTGGTGTAAATAGCATTTCAATTACCACTTTATAATTGCTAAATTTTTAAAGAATGAACACGGTTATTGTATGTTATCCTTAAGAGATAAACATATGCTGCCGCGGACTTTTCTGTAGCCCTATATAAGATACACAATTCCATGGTACATTATTTTGTAATACTTCGAAGGGTTTAGGCAGGGTTTTCGTTAAAAGCTCCCAGACGCCTTATTTTTTTCTGACCTCTCCAACTAATGTCGTAATATTTTAGTCAATGTCAACAAAAACTCAACAAATTTTATACGAAAACCTTCCTCGAGAACCACTCTCTCGATTGGTGATCTCAGCCTGAAACTCTATGCAGTGGTTTTTAAGTTTATCGTGAACAAACAGACAGACAGACGGACAGACGCGGCTGGGGACTTTGTTTTATAATATGTAGTGATTAAAAGCAGAAGGGGAGGCATTCGCCCAGCAGTGGGATGCTATCGGCTAGATTAAATTAAAAGATGTGTCAGATGTCGATTTTTTATGTCCCAATAGTAGAAGGGGGGGGCATTACCATATCTCTAATACAACTGAGACCAGCTGAAGGTTCTTCATCAGATACTTCAGACCTTCGATTTTTGACTTCAAATAAAGCGGCCCACCAAGTAGAATATTATTTGTAAAGGCGGTATGTCGATCTCTAATAGTTTGATTGGGCTCTTGTGTTTTCTAATCAGGGTCACCAGGTATCTTCGATTATCCTAGTTTTTATAGTTTTCCCTTTATGTGGTGATTAAACCCTAACTCTGTACCAAATTTCAGCTCTCTGAGTTTATGGGAAGTACTAGTTGTATTTTGATGATCATGAGTGAATGAGTGTCATAAATGCGAAACTTTGCTATCGCTTAACTCCGGAAGTAAATGACCTACAGACTTGAAATTTTGGATTTTAAGTATGTGATTATAGCTTACTAGATGACGAAAATTTCTGCGTTCTGGTCTTATCCAGAGGTTCTCTACTAGGGGCCTGAAAATGCGGCGAAATGGTTCCTGTAAAGGATGGTACGGCAGTGTTTGCTTCGCGCTCGACTTGGCTTGGGGGCACTGCCGTGCCCCCAAATGTAAAATACAAAGGTTGGTCTTATCAATTTGGTCATGATACATTTCGTCGAGTAACGTACACTGTCATGGTACTCGAGCGAGTCACATGACAAGTAATGCATTACGTACGTTACTTACACATGCCTACTACAGACTCGGGATTACACCAGTTTACCACACTAATGGTGACCAACTTATATTACCTGTTTACTCGTTCGGCCTCCATGACCGGGGGCCTGAGGATGGTGAGAGGGCTGCTCACCGTCCTTACAGAAGCAGGCCCTAGACGACAGCGTGACGGGAGGAAGAAGGAGGAACACCCCTAGGCGACGCCGCAGTGGTAGTCGTGGGTCTGTTGGGAGTCCTGGGGTATCCTTCCGAGGGCTTACCCGGGGCTCCTAACCGGAGACTGTTAGGTAAGATGTGTGGGTTTTTAGTCGGTAGGAGTCCAGCATAGCATCACTGTAAGATTTTCCACAAGTTAAAAAAAACACCAGGACTTTGTAACTATTGAGAAGGTAGGAGGTAAAAACCCCGTAGAAAAAAAAAACGACAAAATCGAGGACAATTATCTTTTATTAAAGTTCATTGTGCATTTGTTACAAAATAAATGGCGAAATAACATAACGTGCGTCGTGCACCAACTTTATACAGTAAGTATACAATGTCATGACAAAAATAACTGCGCATTTTTTGATAAATATATACTATAGATATAGCTAAACTAACAAGACGGAAGCCGGTCGTAGACTAGAGGTCGCCACTTGCGCAAACTACTAAACCATTGTTCAGTCACTTTTTGAAATCATGTCATCTTAAATATGAAAATTCTCTGAGCCTGTTTCCAAGGGGTAGGCAGAGGGATGCTGTACACCCAAATTTCAATAGTTCTATTTTGTCTCAAGCAAGCTTAACATATAAGTCTATTGAAGTGTCGAAAAATGGACACCACCCTGAGACTTAACGACTACAATTTTTCTGGCATTCGGGATAATTCCCTGCTTCAGAAGGAACATTTAAGTGATACTTGAACCTGCCTTTCAAAGCACGAAACTGTATAAAAATTACTCATCTCTCTAGGACAAAACACATTAAAAAAATGCATTAAATTCGGATAGTTATTTTTAGAGTTCCTCTCGGACAAACAGCGTGACATACTAAGAGATATTGTTTATATAACACTTTAGTATGTCATGCAACAATATAAGACAACATGACTTCAAAGTATAATATTATTCATTCGGTATACATCTTTCATAATATCTATGACACTGTTATTGACCAAATCACACGGAGTACCAAATAGCGAACAATAATTTAACTTTCATAGGCGCCATTTTGTTTCAAGTGTCAAAACAAAATGGCGGACAGATAGAACGCGTTTGATTTTCTCTCGTTTATAATATTATTAATTAATAATATCGTAATACTTATAGCTAATAATTAATAATCATTACATTACAACTAAGTAGCAAGGACTAGAATTTGATGGCGACTACTTAAAATATATATATTTATATTTATATTAATATACAGGGTGAATTTTTCAAAAGGGATTGGATGGCCAAATCCGAAACTATAAGGAATAGCGAAAAATGCTTAAAGGAGTCACGAGCCCGATTTTGATGAAACTTAAAACCTCATCATTAGATTTTTGAAAAACCAATAATCCTAGCTGGGAATTGAACCCATTGATTTTGAAAAAAAATACACACCCTATATTATTACACCATTCGATAGTGTTGCTATCAAGGATCATATTCTGGGTAGTAATTACATACGGCAATCTAAGGGAAAGTGCTCATCTTTCGTATTTTTCTTACGTTATCTGATGAATTGTTCAAAATGTAGACCATTGTTTTTAATACATAGCTGGATTCGAGACCTCCACGATCATACTGCATTCAATATTGTTGATTCCGTTTAGAATATTCCTCAAAGAATCATTCTGAGCATGATTTAAAACACGGAATAGTTACGAACTATTCCGGAAATTCGAACGAAATAAATTATGATACAAAATTTAGGTACAAGAAATATGAATTCCATCAAAATTCGAAACTTTCCTTAAATTTGCCGTATATCATTACTTCGCAGAATTTGATCCTTATCAGCGACACTATCATATGGTGTAATATAAAGGGTGTGTTTTTTTTTCAAAATCAATAGGTTCGATTCCCAGCTAGGATTATTGGTTTTTCAAAAATCTAATGATGACGTTTTAAGTTTTATCAAAATCGGGCTCGTGACTCCTTTGAGCATTTTTAGCTATTCCTTATAGTTTAGGATTTGGCCATCCAAGCCCTTTTCAAAAATTCACCCTGTATATGTTTTATACAAAATTTGTATACATATATAAGTGATATGGTTTTGAATACATATTGTATCAAATATAACGGGCTGGCTCGGTGGCTTTATTTAAAAAAGAATGAAAAGCTTAGCTTTCGTGATATTGTGTAAAACCTTTAATAGTTCCGAAAAATAGCTAAAGAAATTGTAGTGTCACTTGGCAAGGCTATCCCCTCCTTTTAACCTCTCTTCTTTAATCCCTAATGGTGCTCCCAGACTAGTTGTTGCAAATGTGTATTTTGTATACAAATAAATTTTTTGTAACATTTGCAGCTGTAACATTCTGTTACGAATTGTTTTACAAACATTACCTAACACAAAATCATTTTATAACATTGTGATCAATGTTACTAAAACATTTAGTAATAGCCAGTGTGGGAGCACCATAAGAACCCCAACCACATAGTATCAATTTATCAATTACTGCAAAGATACGATTGGTTCCCAGTCAAGGCAAAACACGATGTATTCAAAACCACATTTTGTATAAACTGATATAGTTATAATATTATAAGAAAAACGAAACTAAATTTGTTGATTTATAAACAATGTGATCAATCAAATCAATGTAGTCACGAATTATTATTTAAAAAAAAAAAATTTTTCAATATGGCTGTTTTGATGTCAAATATTTAGATTTTGTAGGAATCATCAGTGAAAATTAGTGTCCGACCGAAACTGGTTTTCCAGCCGAAACCGAAACCGAAACCGAACTTTCGGCCCCAGGGTCAGTTTCGGCCGAAACCGAAACCGAAACCGAAACTCACGTGTTCATATTGAAAAAAAAAAAAAAAAAAAAAAAAAACAGCCAAGTGCGAGTCGGATTCCGCACAGAGAGTTCCGTTACAAAAATTACGTTTGTTGTGTGGATCATCTTTTCTGATTTTAGTAGGTAGTTTTTGTTATAGCTGCAACAGCACAGGGTGAAGTGGTTGGTGGTGGCAGTCTCTTTTGAAATCTCCAACGCTTTCAACACCTTGCCCTGGAGCTGCGTTTGGGAGACGCTTATTCACCATGGAATGCCTCAACACCTCCGTCACCTCCGTCGAATTGTCGGGGCCTATCTTTCCGAGAGAGCCATACCTAACCCGAGCTGGCTAGGGCAAGGGCAGGGTCGGCGAGATAATATAATATCGTTCGGTGTTCCACAGGGATCGGTCTTAGGGTTGCTTCTGTGGAACATCGATTACGATGGGTGCTGAATGGTCCGTTGCTCAGAGGTATCGACGTAACGTGTTACGACGACATCCTAATTACAGCGCGAAGAGCAACGCACCGAGACGCAGCCCTGAAGGCCACCTGCGGGATCCAACTTACATATAGGGGGCGTCAGCATCGGCATCGAACTCTCGATGACGTATCTGGGACTCGTACTCGATAGCCGGTGTAACTTCGGTTACTCTCAGTTTTGGGACCAAACTTCGGAAGTAGTATCCTCCGAAGTTTGGTCCCAAAACTGAGGGAGGGGGGCATCAGCAGCACTATCGCGGTTGTTGCCCAATATCAGGGGACCCAACGCTCCCTGCAGGAGACTGTACCTGGGATCATGCGGAGCATTGCCCTATACGGGGACCCCATATGGGCGGAGATCCTGATGGCCAACAATGCGGTTAGATTGCTTAGCCCACAGAAGGCTACGGCTGTCAGGGTAAGGATAAGGGGATATGCTGCATGATCTCAATAAAGGTGACATGTCTTTTAGCCGGTACCTCTCTATGGGACCTGGAAGCGAGGGCTCTTGCGTCATTGTTTAAATGGCGCAAGGAGGCGCTGGAGCGGGGCCATAGGCCTCTTGCTGTGAACTGGTTAAGCTTGTGAAAGAGACGGCAGGGAGGAAGCGGGAGACAACCCTCCCACCCGAGTTGCACAGTCTGCGACGCGGTGCACCCTATACTATCAGCCTCTATGACCGGGGGCCTAAGGACGACTGCTCACCGTCCTTACAGAAGCAGGCCCTAGACGATAGCGTGAAGTGAGATATTCATGCACGCCCCCCTCAAATAGCGGAATAACAACTGAACAACCCCCCAAAGACGCGGCCGCAGTATGCATAATTCCAAGGGCATACTCGGGGCTCCAAACGTGTGATTTTTAGTCGGTAGGACTCCGGCATAGCATCCCTGTACGATTTTCCTCACTCATTGTCATCATGATCAGTCAAAATTTTAGGTCTCTATCTGGCGCGGTTCCAGCGATACAACCTCGTGACTAATAGACAGACTAGCTTTAACCCCTCCATGCGAGAGTCCGACTCGCACTTAACCGGTTAATTTTTCAATAGGTGCAGCAAGTTCCACCAAGTGCCATCAATCAACGGTATAAATCTTCTCAAGTGTTTAGTTTAGAAATATCTCCACCTAAAAGCTGAGTTTCTTCATTTTACGTGTGGAATTACACATAGATGCTATTGCGAACTCCTACCGACTAAAACCACACGGTGCCCTGTTACTAGCTCTTGGCCGGTTTTGGTTACATTCTAGAAGTGTATAACGCAAACTGGACAAAAGTGAGCCGGACTCGCGCACGTAGGGTTCCCTACAAGAAAAGCGGTAAAAAAAGTCACGTATGTTGTGTGGGAGGCCCCTTTTTAGTAGTTTATGACACTGTTGCATAATAAGGGTTCTTATAACACGAGTGTGTTTTAAAAAAACGAGCCGTAGGCGAGTTTTTTTATAGTATCACACGAGTGTTATAAGACCAAGTTATGTACAGTGTCATACACTACTTTATCTACTCTCATACTATAATACCTGATTTCATTTTGTTGTGATATATAGTTGCACCTTGATTTCGCCGGTAACAGGTTCATGGTCATGTTTGACGCAGTTTCCAGAATGTCTGGTGGTGTACAATTACCACCATCCTCGCTTTAAGACATGTTTTTACACAAAAACTAATTTATTTTACAAACAAAACCAAACTTTGTTTAATTTAAATGTAAAATGTTGGCGCCAAGGCGCAAACATCGATTGCGCATGCGTGTTTCTTTTTTTTTAGGCTGCGGAGACCATAGATTTAGGATTTTTCGCTACTCTGGAGACACATTTTTTTTTAAAGTAGAGGTTCAAACTTCTTTTTCAGCTGGAGATTGTTTATGGTGTATCGTAATGATTAAAAAGTTTTATTATGATATAGGTGTCCATACAAGACCTGTATCGTAATAAAACTTTTTTTTTGGCCTGTGCGTAATGTTTGTCATAATAGTATTGATTTCAATTTTGTAATCTTTGTATTATAGTATCAGAGTAGATAAAATATTATTATTTTGTCTATTTTTATTCTTTGTTGCTATAGCGGCAACTGAAATATATCACCTGTAAAAAAATTAACTGTCAATCTATCACGGTGAATGAGTTACAGCTTGCTGACAGACAGACAGTCGACCAACACAGTCAACGTCGGTTACGTTGACTGTGTTGGGACAACAAAGGGGTGGGGTTATGTAAGAGATCTTTAGGATTCAGTAGGTAATCAAAAGTAAAAACGGGACCCTAAAAAGGACGTCTAAGACAAAACACAGGGGTAACTGTCTAATATCTCTCAATGATGGTAATTGCTTGTGGTTTAAATAAAGTTGTATTATTATAACTATTGATAGGAAGTCCTTTGTAAATCTCTAAATCTTCGGTTAGTAATATATTAACTGGTTGGGCTGACCCCAACCACGTCACAAGCAGAGCCAGGCACTCAACATTCATGAACACGTGAGTTTCGGCCCGGCCGAAAGTTTCGGCCCATTTTGGCCGAAACCGAAACTGCGGCCGAAACTCGATTTTTTGGCCGAAACTGGCCGAAACCGAAACCGAAACCGAAACTTCGGTCGGTCACTAGTGAAAATATGTTATTTTATGAATTTTTATTACATATAATATTATAACTAAACCGGTATATTGATCAATCGTGCAACATCGATACGCAAAATTTTTCCCAAAAAAAAAAAATCGCGATTTTTTTTAAAACTACTAATAATATTAGATATTAGCACAGGATTGTACATTTTTCGTCCTACCGCAGTCCATTATAACAACGTCTCTAACTCTCACCAAAAATATCCTTAATTCTTTTATTACACTTATATTAGTAACTTTACAAACTGTCCAATTTAAGTTATTTATCGAGTATTTTCAGCACTTTTAATAATAATAATAAATACAATAAGATTTTGTTCGTAGTGATGTGGCGAGTGTTCTGATCGATATCGATATTTGAAAGATATGCTAGATATTACAGTCACATGACTATTATGGATGTAGAGTTTATTTTTATCGAATATCGATACATTAGAACATCGCTCTAGATATTCTCTCGTTCCGTTCAAAAGCATAAACAAAATTTACATCTTACATATTAGACTAATAGTTTTAAAAACTGACAGTACCGTTTCGTCAAAGCGTCGACATACAACAATTTTAAGACAGTGTACTGTAGCCCTATTCATCGAAACTTGACACAAAATGTAATGTGTATTGTTTGAAACATTTCAAAGTCTGCATTTAATAAGCCGTATTGACTATAATGTAGAAAGACACGGACATTTTTTACCGAAATATTTTTTGAAACTGTTTGAGCTTATGAATGGACTCTTGAGGAATGATTTCGGTCAGAGAAACCTGGAATTTTATTTTTGTAAAATCGTGATAAATATGAAAAAAATGTCTTGCATTAAAGTTATAATCTCAAATTAAATATTATGATTTCTTTTTTTATCCTAAATGTACATTTTTTTCGATAAATATCAAGTTTTTACAAAATAAGCTGTTTTTCGTCACAACTTTTGTAAAATAGTCAAACTTGCCGACCTAATATTACGTATTATGTGATTCTGTATTTGAATTATAATTATTTTATTCTATTTGTCAAGTGTCACTGAATAGGGTTACAGTAATGGTAAAGATGTATATCTATCGATAACATTTGTCGATAAAATGCAGTTATACAAATTAGGTATTAAAATAGTTTTCTATTAACAAATTTTGAACTAGAAAGCTTCAGCTGTTATTTTATTGAAACAATTTGTACAGGCATAATTTAATTTTATAATACAAGTTTGTTTTAAACGACATTACGGTCTCATCTTAGCTTTTAGTCCAGGTTGCTTATCAGGCCTAAACTAAAGCCAGAATTTCATTTTGATTTTCCATTCATTTGTGATTTCTTATTGACATAACTCCCCCTATCACAATACCACTAAGGTGGCAAACAAGTATAGGGCCACATCTGGCAACCACTATAAGTGATTTTTATATTATTGTTTGAAAATCGCGGAATGTATTATAAAAAGCTGATTCGAGACGATAAAAAATACGTTTAGAGGTAACGGGGACAGCGCTAAGATGAGGACACGTGCGTCGTTTATAACACACAAGAAATATTGACTTAGAGAGCTTAGAATAATTAAGTATAACTTGCTATCTGATATATGAAATGTCGATAGTATTTATTAAAGTTCCCGCTTCCCATGGGAACATATTCCCGGTATAAAAGCGGCCGCCGTAGCCTATGTGTTATTCCAGACTGTAATCTATCCCTGTATCAAATTTTAACCCGATCCGTTCAGCCGTTAGAGCGTGATTGAGTAACAAACATCCAAACATCTTCACAAACTTTCACATTCATAGTAGAATTAACATCATCTGAGCATTATACCATACGGCCTAAAAAGGCAACATTGTATGTTTCATAATATGAAACGCAAAATGGTTGGTATGCTTTGCGTGTTCTGTATATCAAATTATATGAATTGTGTTTCATATTATGAAACGCAAAATGATTGGTATGCTTTGTGTTCTGAATTTCAAATTATATGTATTGTATGTTTCATATTATGAAACGCAATGTGATTGGTATGCTTTGTGTTCTGAATTTCAAATTATATAAATTGTATGTTTCATATTATGAAACGCAAAATGATTGGTATGCTTTGTGTTCTGAATTTCAAATTATATAAATTGTATGTTTCATATTATGAAACGCAAAATTATTGGTATGCTTTGTGTGTTCTGAATTTCAAATAATATGAATTGTATGTTTCATATTATGAAACATACAATGTTGCCTCTTTTGGCCCCCTGGTTGCACTTAAAGCCCGAGACCTATATTTTTGTCTATATTAAATTAACACGTTTATTCCTCTCTACCACATAAAGTATTTATACTGTATTTCAATAGCTTTGCGCAAAAATGTAAACAAACACATTTGATCCTATATATCCATAGTTACTTGCAATTGAGTATTCACCCTGATTATATTCCAGTGTCCAGGAGTCATACAATGTTCTTACAATCATTTCGACACCAAATAACTTCTCTATGATAGTTTATTTGTCAAAACATGACATGTTTTCATTATTGCCAGATCGAGCAGGATTGGACTATAACAGATCTATTGGTAAGGGTTCCGTACCCAAAGGTTAAAAACGGGACCCAATTAATGAGATTCCGATGTCCGTCCGTCTGTCTGTCACGAGGCTGTATCTCATGAACAGTGATAGCTAGAGAGCTGAATATTTCACAGATGGCGTATTTCCGTTGACGCTATAACAATAAATGCTAAAAT
Source organism: Miltochrista miniata (assembly GCA_933228765.1). Lineage (NCBI taxonomy): Eukaryota > Metazoa > Arthropoda > Insecta > Lepidoptera > Erebidae > Miltochrista > Miltochrista miniata. The sequence goes on from OW121777.1 coordinate 15,596,866, forward strand.
TAGAAAAAAAAGTGTGTGGGTCGCCTTTACGCGCGATTGAAGTAAAACTTCTTTAGAGCTGACGTTTCCGCAATTAAAAAAGTAAGCGTTACTTCCGTCAGAAAAAAAAAACTCGAGTTACCCAAGTTTTACTTCAAAAATAAGGAGGGTCGTCTGGTCACAAATGGCTGTTCACAGTGGTACTCAAAAAAGATCGTTAAAATATTCATTGTAAACAATTACAAAAAGCACACATACCCGGCACGAACTCGAGTTAATGTCATATTATTTATCAAAAAGTCGAATTATTGACTATTTATTTGGACATACAACATACTAAACTTCTAAAGCTTTCAAATACATACCATACTTATCTGTATAATTTCGCCGCAGTCAGGGAAAACCCCCTCCATATTCGATTATACTAAAACCCTTAAATGTTATATCCCCCCTCCCCTTTCTGCACTACAAGACATATATTATAACGGCTGTAAATCAAAAATATTTTCCTAACTGACAAATACCTATAGTACATCTCTACCTACCCACAGGAACTTTAACAAGTAATATCCACAAATAATATTCCAAAACAGCGTAATTCAAGCACCAAATGATAAAAAATACTTACAACACTGGGTGTGAGCCATGTTTTTTTTTTATAAAAAATATATAAAATAAAATAAATAAACCGTTCTTTAGTTAAGGTGTGCTTTTTCTATTGTCTTTAACTTAGTTAAAGAATACTTAAACAGTTTAAAATAATTAAAAGGTTGCAAAGACTGTCAATTTGACATTTGTCACTTTGGCAGATGAAATTGCGCCTTTTATATAATTTGGACTGTAATTACGTGAATACGTATTTTACGTGTTGGTATGGTAATAAAGTGCCGTCATTTTGAAAACAAAATCAAAATGTCGGATTAATGGTCGTGTAAAAATCTGTTAACCCATTTGAAAACGTATTTGAGTCAATTTTGTTTTTGTAAAAACTTCTTTTAGAAGTTATTTTAAATCAGCACACCTAAACGCGAAAACTCAACAAACAACGCACCATTTTTTTTTTTTCAATTAATATCATTTTAAATAAGAAGATAAAGAAACGTCGATATTTACATAAAATAGTATTTTTTTAATATCTAAAGCAAGTCAATCGAAAATAATAATTTAAAACTATATTTAAATAATTTAGTGAGCTCTGCCCTGTCATGTTGACAGTTAATAAGTCTATAATATTAAAATAGTTTTAAAATTATTGGCGCTAGAGGTTTTCGAAAATGCTGCTATTGTAAATACTACCCGATGTAGTTCCCGTTCCCGAGGGAATACGGGAATAAAATATAGTCTATGTCGCCCGGGGATAGTGTAGCTTTCTAACAGTGAAAGAATGCTTCAAATCGGTTCAGTAGTTTCTGAGCCTATTTAATGCAAACATTCAAACAATCAAATATTACTCTTTATAATATTAGTGTAAGTTTGAAGTCTATTTACTGAAATTAAAATATCATTCATCTGAAGAGATAATATTTTGTTCTTTTGTGGTCACATTTGATATATAATAAAATATTTTTAGTCTTAATCTGTTAAAAATTATGAACAGTGTAAATATCGATGATTTTAAAACATTTGTTCGGACGATCATTTTATTTGGCTGTTGTAATTTGCTGATATAAAAATGCTCTTCTAATAATTGTTATAATTTACTTCATATAGAATGAAAGATTGTTTATGAATAAATAAATATAATATAATATGCTGTTTTTTCTACATTTAACCAGCGGATACTGATATAATAATAAATAAATAATGATAAGATTTTTGCTGAAAATATATTTTAACCAGTTCAAATTTACTCTGATTATTATATACATTTGTTGACATTATGATCCAGTCGACTTTGTGCATGAAAACCCGGATTTTGAAGGCAAGGGGATATTATGTAAGATAAGTATTTCGAACTAAGAATCAAAAACCTCTATCGCCCATAAAGTACAAAATATTATAAAAAGAAACAATATTTACCAACACATTCTCTCCCTGTATAAACCTATTAGAGTCGCATCAAAATCAGCTCAGCATTCGACGCAGCCGCCTCTTATTAAGCTGATTAAGAGTTAGATGAGCTAAGCAGAAGTAACAAGGGGCCCCATTAAGATTTCCGGGGCCCAAGTCAAAATTAGGGCCCCAAGGGCTTTAATGGGGCCCTTTTGTGGCCCATGCTCAGTCTCATACCTCAAGATGCATCTAAAAGCCGATTATTAGCTTCAAAAAGGCAAGATACATTTATCTACCAAGAGATCTATAACATTATTTATTTAATAAAAACCTTATGAGTTTGTATTTAAGGTGCAAAATATGATATATTTTTTTAAAACGCAGATCTAAAATGCCGACTAGATGTGATTATAAGATTACTGTTTTAAACTTATCGAGTGAATCCAAAATACGTAATTTTCTAACACTAAGAAGGGAAAGAAGTGCCTATTTAAAGTGCCATCATAGCTATGGACCTTATTATTTTAAGTATCATGCAAATTAAGATAAGTTGTCATACTCAAAAAGTATTTTATAGACACATGCCAAAATGGGCCGTACAAAAAAGGACCAATCCAAAAAGATGTTACCTCATGGTAACATCTTTTTTGGTGACGGCATGCTAGATATTATTTTAACTATCGAAGGGGAATAAAGTGAGGATTTTTAACTTTAAATGTTGGTAGTTTACGAAAAAAAATAAGATTATTGCAGGAATATGATATAGTAAGCAATAGCTCATAAATAGTTCTACCAAAATTAATTTTACAAGCACATGTACACATTAATCATATGCTCAAAAATGCCTGCAAATCTTCGATCATCAACAACCACGCTAAAAATATCCAAAGAGCCACGCTCTAGACGCATCCAGTCGACATTATACATCTGCGTCATTATCAATATTATAACGCTATTAACATCCTTACAGTTAACAAAATAAGGTATCAAATAGCCTAAAGGTGACTTCAGACTACGCTATAATATATTCGAATATCACGCACCATATGAGTATATTAACTGTGGAATTATTCAAAGCTATAACTATATAGTTTATCATAAGGTAGTCCTGATTTTCTATACTATATAGTACAATAGTATAGTGTACTAATATTAGAGTTAACATGATATTTATCAAGTATTTCTGGATCTATTCATCTGTAATCACGGCGCTTGTAATAGCACCGAAATATTTAAAATACTCTTTTGAGTATTGTTATACCATGTATTTTTGAGTATTTCCAAAATTTCTGCGCTGTTGTAAGCGCCGTGATCACGGAGGAATTGATCCTGAAATACATGGTAAATACTAAATATCCCGTTAACTTTAACAGTAGTGTTAGTGATCATGAAAGTTTAAATATCTATATAGTATAGCGTAGTCTGAAATCCCCTTAAATCGCGAACAATCATTACATTTTAAATGTTTAGCACTCGGAAGATTTCCGTTTCACCCCCATAGGGGGGTGTATTATCTCGTAGAAGGGCTAGGGGGCGATAGAGAGCGGGCGAAAGCGCCTCGATCTAGCCGCGTTGTGTTGTGGGGCGGGGGAGGGGGGCGCGAGGGGGGGCTCGGGCACTCCCCCTACCGGCGGGGGGGAGGCGGAGGATGAAGAGCCCCCGGACGCGGGGGGAGACGACATGAGGAGCGCCGGGACCCCGCGAGCGCCGCACACACTGTAATAATGGTACATATGAATTTGTAATGTGACCATTTGGTTTGAGAAATGCGTCTGCAATATTTGAAACAGTGACCTGTAAAGCCTTAAAAGGTAACATAGCACGTTTCATTCATAATCTGATTCATTTGCAGATTCGTACAAGAAATGCTTTTGTGACCCTAAAATGGTAATAGCAAATTAATCATCTGCAATCCATATCATAATCCAACCCCACCCCAAAATAAAATGAAATGTAACATTAACAAACGCAGTGAAATGAAACATTTTATGATCAGATTATCAAACATACAATGTTGCTTTTTCAGGTCCATTGGCTGTTCAATAGCTTATAACAGTCTCAAGGAAGAAAACATATTTAACGACATATCAAATTTCAAGACCAGTCTAGCAGTTAAAGCCTACAGAAGGGCATTTTGTCGCTCGGATAAGAAAACCAAATTCAAGCTCAAATTCGATAACATATAAAGGGTGTTTTTTTTAGAGGTATAGAACTTTGAAATGGAATAAAACGAAGGTGATTGTTTTTATTGATATGAAAATGACTTTATTCGAAAGGAAATCTTCTGGCATTATAATTAAAATATGATTTCTGGCAAATAACCGCCACGGCTGGCTCGGACGTAGTCTAATCTAGAGGTCCAATTTTCGATGACTTTGCCAACATTTTTGGCCGTATATCGACAATAACGCGCCGAATGTTGTCCTCCAAGTGGTCAATCGTTTCGGGCTTATCGGCGTAGACAAGCGACTTCACATATCACCACAGAAAATAGTCAAGTGGCGTAAAATCGCACGACCCTGGAGGCCAATCCACTTGTCCAAAACGCGAAACTATGCGGTAACCAAACGTTTCCTTCAATAAATCAATTGTGGCACGAGCTATGTGACATGTTGTGCCGTCTTGTTGAAACCACTACTACAACACATCATGGTTGTTCAATTGATGAACAAAAAAGTCAGTAATCATCGCTCTATAGCAGTCACAATTGACTGTAACGTTCTGGTCAGCATCGTTTCTAAAGAAGTACGGACCAATTATTTCACCAGCCTATAAAGCACACCACACAGTCAGTTTTTCTGGATGTAACGGTGTCTCAACATACACTTGAGGATCATCTTCACCCCAAATATGGCAGTTTTGTTTATTGACGTATCCATTCAACCAAAAGTGAGCGGCACCGCTAAACAAAATTCGCTTATGAAAATCACGATACGCATTACGGACAGAACCAATATTTTCAAAATAAATTTGCACAATTTGGAAGCGTTGTTCAGGCTTCAGTCTATTCATGTTGAAATGCCCAACCAAACTAAACATAAATCACTTTACAGCTGATAATAATACCGCCAGTTAAAACAGTTATGCCAACTTAAAGTTCTATACCTCTAAAAAAAAACACCCGTTACAAAGAAAGTGTGGTTGGTTGTCTCACCTAGAGTGATGGTGCGGCGGTTGACGATGCCGCGGCCTCGCGAACCGCAGGTTCAGTTCCCTAGTAGGGTCCACAGCGTACTTGTCATTGGCGTTCTGTCTACGCCGCCGCAGAGCTGGACAAATTAACAATTGTCACGTGCAGTGTCGAATTATAGTAAAACTATTCCATAAAGTTGAAAGAAAGAAAATGTGTTTATTGGAGATCACAACGTACATAAAATAATTTCAAACTGATCAACAAAATTATCAAATATCTATAAAAATACATATCAGAGATGTACCCAATAAAAAAAAGTGCACACCCACAATTTTGCTTTTGCCTATCCTTAAATGGATAAGAAAAAAGAACTACTAATATCTATGGCCAACGCCATATGTTGTTGACATGTCAACTATAATTTCACAATGAGTATTTTACAGCGACTAAAATAATCTTATGCTTTGGGAAATACATAACTAAAACATAATAAGAACTTACTTGAAACAATAACTACTATAGATAAATTACAACTAGCTAGACAGAACACAATAACGGAAATCGAATCTACGATACCTGGCCTCGCAATTACGTACGCTAATCACTAAACGCACAGGTATACGAAAATAATTTGGAATAGTCTGTCAAATCGAGATGTTGGGAGATAAATATATGTGGACAATCTCTTATAACATCATCTAGCCCAAATTAAGCTATTATAAGCTTGTGCTATGGGATCTAGATGACTGATAGACATAAATAAATACATATTATACATAGAAAACACCCAAACTCCGAAACAAACATTTGTGGATCACACAAATATTTGGACCGACCCAGGAATCGAACCCACGACCTCCAGCAGCGCAGGTTGTATTACTACCGACCGCGCCACAGAGGCAGATGAGACGACAGTCAGTTTTAAACAATGGAAAGCAAGGCCCAGAATTTTGATACGTTTTAGGTTTCTAAATCGAGGAACAGTTCGCCATTATAACTAGTATTGAAAAGAAGGGGTTAAATTCAATAGCTTTTGGCATAATGGTCGTCTAATGCGGTCAGATCTTTCAACCTCTTATTGGAATCAATGCTCCTTTTGTGAGTAGGTGCACCACTTGTAGGTCACATTGGCTTAGAACCTGTATATCCAAATATACTTCTAGGACATGTTTGACTGCCTCTGTGGCGCAGTCGGTAGTGATACCGCCTGCGGCGCTGCAGGTCGTGGGTTCGATTCCCACCGGAGACTAATATTTGTGTGACCCATAAATGTTTGTCTCAAGAGTCTGGTTGTTTCTATGTATAATATGTATGTATTTAAAAGTATATAAGTATTAATATCCGTGGTCTGAAACCCATAACACAAGCAGGTTATTCCTAGCTTACCTTGGGATCAGATAGCGTTGTCTGAAGTGTCCGAGAATATTTATTTATGTTAGATTCTATACACATGCTTTTTACTTATACTGTTGATTGATGGCACTTGATGGAACTTGCTACACATATTGAAAAACTTCACTTGTACTGTTCCACAACATTTATTATTGTAATATCTAACCGGTTTCGCCTTTCGGCATTCTCAAATTTACTTATATAGATCATAATTACACTTCGAACACATAAACAATGACAATTATTTCGATGTTGTGGAACAGTACAAGAGAAGTTTTTCAATATTTTTACTTTTTAGTGAATTAATAAAATTATTTTAATGGAACGTAAAACGTTTGCCGATCGGTACCCTTTAAAAAATTATCTTTGCCAAGCAGAGAATACATATATGCCCGAACTTGTGTATACGACTTAATTACGGTTCCCTTGGGAATACGGGAATAAAATGTAGCATACGTTATCTGGGAATAGTATAGCTATCCAACAGTGATAGAATTTTTCAAATCGGTTTAATAGTTTCAGATTCTATTCGATGGCTAGATGGATGGATTTTTGGCAAGTACATAAAAGTATGCCATCCTTATTTGATTCAAAGGCTTCGCTTTAGAACCACATGTACATTTCTATCTTAACTCCACTCTTTTCTTTCCGAAGGTAAACCACTTATTCCTGGCAAATGTGCCACTATCACAGAGGAAAGGATCTTCGCCAGAACAGAGACATCAAATTGATGCCCCAGCCTAATGGAAGGTCATGGCGCATCTAGCGATTGGGGGCCACTCTCACAATCCGTAAGACTTCTGCCAGTGGTCCTCAAGTTGTCTCCCTGTGATGTGCCTCTTCACGCTTCTCTTGAAGAACCCGGGATTGTAAGATGAGGGAAACACGTGTGCGGGCAGCTAGTTCTAAGTTTTTATAGTTCGACAGAGAAACGATCTTTTGAAACGCTCAGTTCTGAAGATTCTAGAGATCGTTTCTCTGTCGAAGCATAGACACTTGGAATGGTCTGCCAGTGCACGTGGTACACTCAGACTACAATCCCGGGATTTTCAAGTAGCGTAAAGATTAAAGAGGCACATTATTGGACCGACTCTAATATCACTGTCAATTGTCTTGTAAACACTGTAACATACATACATACATATGGTCACGACTTTATCCCCGAAAGGGTAGACAGAGGCATATTATATGCCCACATTTCACCTTTTAAAATTTGTCCCACGGAATAGGTGGTGAGCCGTATTGCCGTGTTGAGATGGACAGGCGCAGGTTGTGACTTCCTGCTGTTGAAATTTTACAGCCATCTAAAAAGGCCTTCAACTTATCAAAACGCTTTCAAAGCACGGAAACGTTAAAATAAATGTCACAAAGTGGTCACATGGATGGTCACCCATCCAAGGACTGGCCATAGTGAAAGTTGCTTATTGCAGTTATCGTTTACAGAACACTGAGTCCGCGAGCGGTTCAAACACTGTTACAGTGGGTTTCAATTCGCTAAATGTCTTTATCACGTGAAAGGCGTCATTTTATTTTATTTGGGCGAGCTAAACAAAAAATAGGATTGTGTGGTTGTGGGAAAGGACACGGTAAAAGTGAAACCTTTTTTCACATGCCGCCATATTGGCCTTGGGCCGACCGTCACAGGACATGCAACACACAGACGAAAAATTATGTAACGACTAGCTGATGCCCGCAGCTTCGCCCGCGTAAAATTTGTTCCCGCGGGAAGTTATTCCCGGCATAAAAGGTAGCCTATGTGTTATTCCAGACTATAATGTATCTCTGTACCAAATTTCAGCCCGATCCGTTCAGCGGTTTGAGCGTGAAAGAGTAACAAACATTCACCCTCACAAACTTTCGCATTTATAATATTAGTAAGATGTAATAAAAGTTTCACTACAAAAGAAATCTTCGATGTGTTGGTAACACATAAAACCTTTCACCACACTAAGCTATTGCAATCGGCAAACGTTTACGATCCTAGTAAGTACTGTTACATATGAGTTCCGGTTAGTGATACAAAATAATAAGGTACAGAACGCAATCAGAAAATCAATCATGTATGTATTTTTCATTTCAAACCTACCCTCGGTTTCGCACACTCGCGCACAAACCAATATTGAAATTACTTTGAACGTATACTATGCTACTACTTACATATACCGGGTGTAACATTCGGAACGGTCAGTATGGGCAAGTCTGTAAATATAAGATACACAAAGATCTGTTCTTAGGAACCATGTCATCAATTTTAGAGAAAATAATAACTGCATACTTAGATTGTTTTAAAATCTCTTGCACTGTCCGGCAAGTTTTATTTTTCTAAACGACCGGGTTCGATTCCCGAGCTGTGCAAGAGATTTTTTTTTTAAGTAAGTATGCTGTTCTTTCTTTCTCTAAAATCGATGACGTTCCTAAGAAAAGATCTTCGTATTTCTTATATTTACAGACTTGCCCATATTGACCGCTACGAATGTTACACCCTGTATAATGTAAATACATGACTATTATTCATGTATGTATGCTTTCTGTACGTTATTATTTTGCGTTAGTGTGTACAAAGACTTCTATATAAACTGAGGTAGACATGCCCTACGCACCGATTTTTGAAACCTATAAACTGAGCTAATTAGCAGCGTTGCTCGCACTGTTGTGAGTCAAAACTTCGAGAGTAGGTACTTGGCTTGCAATCGGAGTCCATACGCCTTCTCTTTTACCTACTCTTGTTCTATTCGTATATTGCTATTGTGGTGACAATTACGTAAATATTATTTTTAAGTAAGTGTAGTTTTAGCGATGTGTGTGTTTGAGGATTGCTTTTGAAATCTCGTTTGTTAGAGTACGGCGCGTCTACCTCAGTTTAAATAGAAGTCTTTGAGTGTGTACGACATACCGGGCGTAAGGTCGGGCAAGTCGGGACAGTCGGGCCGCTCATTGGCGAGCGGTCCGTCGCCGCTCCACGAGGCGCACTTGGCCAGGCGCTGCTCCCCGCACGCCACGGGGATGCGCGAAGTACTGGCACTCCCGGTCGACCGCTACATACCCGGGCAACCCATTGTTAGTTGTGCCGAAGATAATATAATAGTATTACATACAGAGATATACTTCCTGCCCACCACTGAGCAAGCTTCCCTACCCCACCACACGCGTCATATAGTTGGAGGGTGTTTAAGGAACGTTTGCTTAACCTTAGTGGTGATTAAAAATAAAATAAAATAAATATTCACGGATATTTCACACAACGCTGTCTGATCCCAAAGTAAGCTAGGAATAACCTGCTTGTGTTATGGGTATCAGACCACGGATATTAATACTTATATACTTTTAAATACATACATATTATACATAGAAACACCCAGTCTCTTGAGACAAACATTTATGGGTCACACAAATATTTGTCTCCGGTGGGAATCGAACCCACGACCTCCAGCACTGCAGGCGGTATCACTACCGACTGCACCACAGAGGCAGACAGAGATTAGTTTTCAATTTTGTCACCTAAACTCAAAACACGTTATGTTTGTACAGAACTTGAATGTGTGTGTGACCACTAAGGTTAAACAAACGTTCCAAAATACCCTTCAACTATACAACAGCTATTGCGGGGGTGAGGAAGCTTGCTCAATGGGAGGTAGGGAGTTGCCTATCTGTATGTAATACTGTTACATCATCTTTGTTTGTACTCTAAAACCGTTGTGTACGTGGTAGATTAAAACTATAACCGTGTAATATACCAGAAAAGTTTACGTGTCGGTAAAGAAACATGCATTTTTCATGTCAAAAATCTCTTACATGCAATACTTTCAAAAGACCATAATTCTCTACAACGTTAATTGTCCAAAATACTAATCATTTAAATAGAATCCATAGACGTTCGTAATAATCGTCCAATTCGAACGCCTTATAGATAGTTTGTGATTGGACCGATTGAATTTGGCAGTATGCCTTTTGGACTGCGTAATGGTCCGACTACATTTCAACTTTAATATTACGACAACATTCCTGAAAATTTAAAATACTGTCAATTTCTTCTTATTATTTTGTTAATAACACCGTTTCACCCACTAAACCGTCAATAAGAACTGTCTTAATTGAATATAATAGTTTTCATTTATTTCATTCAAGTACGTCAGTTTCTATTACTTAAATGGACTCGCATTTTAAACATATAACCATCACAACTAAGCTACGTTTTGTTTTTCTAAAGTAAATCAAGTGTACCTTTTACATGAAGAATATTACTTTTTATCTCTGACAGTACCACTAAAAGACGTAATAAGATATAGGGCTTAAACATGTTTGTTAAAGCTTCCCACTAAGTCGCCATCTCTAAAAAAGTCGGCAATTAATGCTTATAGTCAACTGGATACTTTTCTACACTTTTTGTCAAGCTGTAGTATCATAGTATATTCGGTTTTAAAGACTGAATATAAATACTGTTAATCATTTTTAGATTCTACAGTTAGATGATTATTGAAGTTACACTACAACTATTATTTAATATCATGATTAGATGGGACTATAATTACGCCCCCCCCCCCCAAAGAGAAATAGTAAAAAAAAAAAATACGATCTCGGCGCCCAAAAACTAATAAGTAAATGGTTTCTATTGAAATCTCTAGTGCCCAAAGTATTTTAGTAAAATTTCTTACTAAAGGAACCTTAGCTTTTTGAAATGTAAGCTTTAGAACTTCTTAGGCATTTTTGTAACGGGACTAAAAACTTAAAACTGTAAAATGTCATCGGGAACAGGGAACTGGGAACAGGCAACCGGGAACAGACCAAGGGGACAGGCACCCGGAACCAGGCCTCCGGGAACATGCGACCGGAAACGGGGAACAGATCACCGGGAACGGGGAACCGGCAGTTAGGCACTATATTTCGAATTGGGAACTCAGAACTCGGGTTCTTTGAGAAAAGAAACACATGTAATTGTTCAAGTTTTCACTTTAGGAGTGCCATGGGATTATTTTTTACTTATTTGTAACCATGGATCATTAATGAAGAAAATCAATCCAAAAATCATGGAGATTTGTTAGGACCAATACTTTTTGGGCCCTAGAGATTTCAGTGGTGTCTACAATAGATATTTTTCAAGACCCTTATACAATTAGAACTACTTTAAACAAATTAAATGTGAAAAAACAATCAGTCTTGTGCAGAATTCGAACCTGCGCGTCTTCCGAGTAGTGTCTCGATGGCGGAGCGGTTAAGCGTATTGCACGATATGCGAGAAGACGCAGATTCGAGACCGATAATTTTTCCGCATTTTAAGTTCATGATTCAGTTAGTATACTAAACGATTTTGGTAATTATTTAAAATACTTACATCTCTCAAGCTCTGGGAACCATCGCCGGCGGCGCTGGTTAGTTCTTTCTTAGTTGAACGCGCTCCGGGCCTGGAAACATGCATTTTTTATACAATTTATATCAGATTGTATAGAACTACTAGCTTTTGCCCGCGACTTCGCTCGCGAGGTGATTTTATCCAATAATAACCAATCAACTTAGACCTGTTCAATGCATAAGGTTTCTAGTATAACATAGGTCAAGTAGTATTATAATTGTCGCTGAAACAATTTTAATGAAACTTACAGCAATATTTAAGTTGAAAATATACCTACAAAATCCTAATAGTGCCACTATGATCAAGCTACTGAATTTTGCTCCAACCCCGAACAAATAAACAAACAAACAGACACGAAGAAAAAAATTATACATTTGGACTCAGTAGCACAAAATTAGTCGATTACAGTTATTTTTTTACAACTTTATAACAAGCGCTTGTGGCCCCGCGGACTAGTGTTCTGTAAACGATCACTGCAGTAAGCAACTTTCATTGTGGCCGGTCCATGGATGGGTGACCATACATGTGATCACTTTGTGATTTTTATTTGAGCGTTCCGTGCTTCGGAAGGCACGTTAAGCCGTTGGTCCCGGTTGCCAGTAAAATGGCAGTCGTTAAGTCAAGTTGAAGACTTTATTTCAACAGCAGGCAGTCACAACCTGCGCCTGTCCATTTAAACACGGCAATACGGCTCACCACCTATTACGTGGGACAAATTATACAAAAAGGTGAAATGTGGGCGTATACTATGCCTCTGCCTTCCCCTTCGGAGATAAAGGCGTGATGATGAACCTGAACCTGAACCAATTTTAATGAAACTTACAGCAATATTTAAGTTGAAAAAATACCTACAAATCGTAATACCACTATTGTCTCTGAATTTTGCTCCAACCGCGAACAAATAAACAAACAAACAGACACGAAGAAAAAAATTATAGATTTGGACTCAGAAGCCCTAAATTATAGATTTGGACTCAGAAGCCCTAAATTAGTCGAATATAGTTATTTTTTTTACAACTTTATAACACTCACCGGTCGGGTATGGCGTCCAGTCGAGTCCTCTCGAACGCTGGACTCTGACTCTTGTCTCCGCTTCGAGTTGACGACCTGATAACAATATATCTAAATATTAAATATGGAAAAAGAATTGGTTTCAAGCAGGATTCGAACCTGTGTCTTCTCGCAAACCGTGCAGACGCCTTAACCACCGGCCACCGAAACCTACTCGGAACCAATCAAATTTTCGTAAGTGGGCACCATCTACCTATCTATTTACAGGGTGAATTTTTGAAAAGGGCTTGGTTGGCCAAATCAGAAACTATAAGGAATAGCGAAAAATGCTCAAAGGAGTCACGAGCCCGATTTTGATAAAACTTATAACCTCATCATTAGATTTTTGAAAAACCAATAATCCTAGCTGGGAATCGAACCCAATGATTTGGAAAAAAAACACACCCTTTATTATTACACCATACGATAGTGTCACTGTTAAGGATCAAATTCTGCGAAGTAAGGATATACGGCAAATTTAAGGAAAGTTTGGAATTTTAATAGAATTCATATTTCATGTACCTAAATTTTGGATCATAATTTATCTCGTTCGAAATCCCAGTAACTATTCCGTGTTTTAAATCATGCCTGAGCATGATTTAAAACACGGAATAGTTTCGTTTAGAATATTCTCCAAAGAATCATTTCAGAATGATTCTTTGGAGAATATTCTAAACGAAATCAATAATATTGAATGCAGTACGATCCTTGAGGTCTCGAATCCAGCTATGTATTGAAAGCAATGGTCTAAATTTTGAACAATTAATCAGCTAACGTTAGAAAAATAAATTGTATTTTGTTAAAGATGAGCACTTTCATTTAGTTTGCCATATGTCATTACTTCCCAGAATAAGATCCTTAATAGCAACACTGTCGTATATATATAATAATATAGGGTGTGTTTTATTTTTCAAAATCAATAGGTTTGATTTCCAGCTAGGATTATTGGTTTTTCAAAAATCTAATGATGACATTTTAAGTTTCATCAAAATCGGGCTCGTGACTCCTTTGAGCATTTTTCGCTATTCCTTATAGTTTCGGATTTGGCCATCCAATCCCTTTTGAAAAATTCATTAAAAAAATATCACATTATATCTATTTAATTCTAATTTATATCTATTTATAGTGAAGTTTTTGATGTGAAATATATACATATAGCTGAGGAGCAAACTAGTTTTGCGGTGGCGACGCCCGTCGTCAGAAATAGTGACATCGTCGCTAAAGATAGCGACATATATTACGTTTCGAAACTAGGAACATTTAATTCTCGATTTTAGCCCCTCTCTATAAAATAGAATGCAGAGCAGCTTATGTCGAGACTTGTGTCTGTAGTCTGTGACTCTGTTGCATTAAACTACGTCACTAGGTCACGGGGATCATCTGTTCATAGTTTGAAATAAAACAAAAATGACAACGTCAATCGGATTGAACTTTCACTTTCACAATGAACGTGTTAGATAGGGGCAGTCGGGTGAGACCGTCTCACGGCTTCTTGTTTATCTTAGATTTTGGAAACCTGGCGATGACGTCACCATTACAAAAATCAGTTAACCTCCTCGGCAATAACACTTCACAGCAAAAAAATCACAAGTTTTGAATTAGCTCTTGGAACACAGAGAGATTTTGAGTACCTACCTACCAGCTGTTGAAAATTTCAAGTAGCTAAAGTTTTCAAACATAGCTACCACAAATTAGAGATAGTACACTGCAGTGGCGAATTGTCCATAGAAGCCCATTCCTTGTGGCTTCCCTTTTCAGATCGGGCAGTGACATGTAATATTTACTCATAACTAATAAACACAATTATATATTCTCGAACACTCATTCAAATATAAAAATATTTGCAAATTTACATGGTAAGTCGGCATTTTCGTCTCAACCCCTGCTACAAAAGTCATAGCAATAAATTTTCGAGTCAAAGTTCAAAGACCCTATCTCTGACATCACGCGGTAAGCCCGGCTTCCTGATCATTTTGCGTCTGCTTCGTTAGTACTACGCAAATGTATATATGCGTCCTATTCCCTCACATTTTTTCAGGATTTGATTCGTGGATTTTCACCTAAAGTAAGCCATGAGTTCGTGGCTTACACCTGAGACAGTCATATTAATAGAAAAGGACAACGTATTTGACTTGAAAACTCGACCAATTTAAATGCACCTAACGCACGTCGAAACGTTTTGCATCGAAGTGTGTTTTTAATTTGATGTGTTGTTATTACTTCATTTCACATGCGTTTCCCGTGAATAATAATAAAACAAAACATAGTTTCAATTGACTTTATAAAGTATTGTGCTGTTTATTAGTTAATTATAAATAATTTCAAGTACTAAATACATCGTGAAAGTGTGTAAAATTGTGTTTTGTGTTCTGTATTTTGTTGTGATTTCTGTACACATGATTATTGTTTTGGAGTCACATAATGCTCACTGATGGACGTAGGCCTTCGGTATTACGGGTTCGATAAAAAATAAAGGTCAGTGTTTTTTTTATATTTATCAAGTAGGTATCTCAGAATACGCTAGTGATATTAGTTCAATGGCTTGGGATACCTAATAATCTTTATTTTGGCTGAATGTTTCATTAATAGTTTATAACATAATAAAGCAGTTTTGTTCCATAGAATCACTTTGTCAGATATTTTTGAAAAAATAGATAAGAAGTATGTTTTATTTCAATTTTGTATTGTAAAATATCGCGGTTTTTAATACTCTATAGGTACTTGAAATCTTACTAATATTATAAATGTGAAAGTTTGTGAGTGTGAATGTGGATGTTTGTTACTCTTTCAGGCTCGAACGGCTGAACGGATCGGGCTGAAATTTGATACAGATATCCATTATAGTCTGGAATAACACATAGGCTACTGTTTATCCCGGGAGTAACTTCCCACGGAGACTAATTTTACGCGGGTGAAACTGCGGGCATTAGCTAGTACATGCATATTATTAAAAACATTAGAAGTACCTATACCTATTTCGCGTCTAAGTCCCAAATTTATGAATTATTTTCAATTAACTTCAATCGAGACAATTTGAAATAGGTAGGTATGAGCTTGCAGAGAGTAGTAGAATAATTTCAAAACATGGTTAGTGTTCAAGTCAGGTTTTAGTTCAAAATATGTAACTAGATGGCATCACTTTTTTGTATATAGTATCTAGATCGCGGTATGGTTTCGTTACCTGAGCAGACATATATAGCTGTGAATATTATTTTAATAAAAAAAAAATTTGTACAAGGATTATACAGTCTATTATTTACACCTAAGGTCGGTTAAGACCTTTTCAGTTAGTGTAAATTTGAATATCTTTTTAGTCATCACTCAGTAGATAATTTATGATACTTTTTTATAAGCCAATTTATCATGCACGTAAGACATTGTTTTGAATTAAATACATGGATCTTACGAGTATAGTACAGGTGGCAAACAAAACACAAAAGGCATTACACCGCCGCGCGCCACCATTTAATAAATACGCAAAATACCTACACTACAGGTGTGACCAACTGGATATTATTTTTTTCACCGGCTTTCCTTTTGAAAAAATTCAGCCTTCGCCGCTTTAGTACAGATGGAAACCTACAAAATCCACTGAGGCTACGCACACATAGACAACTCATTCACAGACACGAGGTCAGGCGGTCTCAACCGAAGTTTCGATACTGATTTGTGCGCGAGTTTGTGTAGCAGAGGGTAGGTGTGAAAAAAAAGTACATACATGAGTTTTCCATCTGTACTATCTCTAATTTGTGGTTACACTGTCAACGACGTCACTGTGTGTGTGTGTGTGTGTGTGTGTGTGTGTGTACGTGTGTGCACGCAGTGTTAGTGTATAATATGTACATATACATAATGTATACTCAGTATACTTGTTTTGTGTGTTCTCTCTGCCTGAATGTTGGAAAGAGCTAGCTATCCATGTTTTTAAAAAGAGACTACATATATTTTTGACTGATAAAGCACTTTATGATATTGATGAATATTTAAATGATAAATTGATAATATTATGTATTATTGACACAATTATTTATTTCCATTCATGATTATTGTTAACAAGAAGCCGTGAGACGGTCTCACCCGACTGCCCCTCTAACGTTTATTGTGAAAGTGAAAGTTCAATCCGATTGACGTTGTCATTTTTGTTTTATTTCAAACTTTGAACAGATAATCCACGTGACCTAGTGACGTAGTTTAATGCGACAGAGTCACAGACTACAGACACAAGTCTCGACATAAACCCCTCTGCAATTTATTTTATAGAGAGGGGCTAAAAGTATAATAAGATTATTTTTGAAAGGCAATTAGTATGCTAACTGATCATAAATTTTAACTATGGAAAAAGAATTGGTTGTGAGTAGGATTCGAACCTGCGTCTTCGGCGAACCATGCCGACGCGTTAACCACCCGCCACCGAAACCTACTCGGAACCAACAAAAAAAAATTAAAAGTATAATAATTTAAGATTCATGCATTTCTGTAATATTGGAACGCCTTGCAAAACATGAGTGATCTATATCTGTAACTTCACTATTGTATTGGGGTTTCCTGTGAGGATAGTGAAAGCATGTAATATTGTATGTAATCGCTTTGAAATGTATACTTATATGTGTATACTCTTGTTCAGCAAATAAATAATCTTATCTCTCTCTCTCTGTGTGTGTGTGTGTGTGTGTGTGTATGTGCGTCACTCACCGCTTGTCCCGATGGTGTTCAGTAGCGTCGTAGTAGACGGAGGCATCTTCCCTTCCCGTGCCCGTCCCCGTCCCAGTTCCCGCGCCGCTCACCACCGACTGTATCTTCACTGTGGACAACACTGCCCACGTCACTATAAGTCTTACAATTATTCAGCTCACGCCGCATTTTTCATATAAGAAACCAGTAATGAGAGCGAGGTATACGACAAATAATGAAAAAAAGAAAATCGGTTGTCTGTAAAGTCGGTTTACTAACGATGGGTGAACGTAACAACGTCATAAGAAAATAAAAATAGAAATAAAATAAAAATAAAATTAACAATACAAAACAAAAAGAAATATAAAAATTAAAAATTTAAAAAACCCCCGACTCACAAAAAAACAACAATAAAAAACCTGTAAAAAGTAAAAAATAACTATTATATTATGACCTATCTACCCTAAGTATTGAACCTTTATTATTATTATAGGTAGCGGTAGCTATATTATTTACGTATTCATATTTTTAACTAACAGTTGGTCTCGTCGGGGGGACCGCTCTGTACCTAAATAGAGACAGACGTACGATTAGGTTATGATTAGGTGAGCGGTCCCCGACGAGACAAACTGTTAGTTAAAAAAATATGAATACGTAAATAATATAGCTACCGCTACCTATAATAATAATAAAGGTTCAATACTTAGGGTAGATAGGTCATAATATAATAGTTATTTTTTACTTTTTACAGGTTTTTTATTGTTGTTTTTTTGTGAGTCGGGGGTTTTTTAAATTTTTAATTTAATTTTTTATTTCATGCTTTTTATAGGGGTTTTAATATCAACATACGTATAGTCTATCAACAATTATTCAGAGTTAATGCGAATTGCGCGGAGTGTCGTTACAGAATTAGAAATACATTCCACTCCTCATATCTTTCGAATGGCTAAACCGATTTTCATAAAACTTACAGTATCGTGATGTATAAGTTATAACCTTTCATTTGATACCCAACACGGGTATATTTGAACACATTCAATTTTTCATCCCCACTTTCACCCCTCATATCTTTGAAATGGCTTAACCGATTTTTATAAAACATAGCTAAGAACACTCTCCCCTAACCCATCTTTCAAACAAAAGAAACAGAATCAAAATCGGTTCATCCGTTTGTGCGCTACGATGCCACAGACAGACTTACACACACACACACACACACACACACACACCCACACACACGTCAAACTTATAACACCCCGTCCGGGTTTCCGTCGGGGGTTAAAAACACATCAATTGATTAAAATGCCATCTGTAGAAAACATTACTAAAATAAATGGAACGCCTCAGAGCGAGGTAACGACGTATTGCGTCATCATTTTTCGTTCGTGCAGCCGGCTCCATCGAATTAAAAGACGTTGTCACGTCAAAAAAAGTGTGTGGGAGGTTGTCTGTAACGTTGACGATAGTTGAACGTGACAACTCAGGTCACGTCAAAAACTGTTGTATATTTGTATTGGTTAATAAAACTTTAATATCGTGAGTTAGAACGTAGTACATTTACTATGGAATAACATATCAATTGACTATAGCGCCATCTGTTGGAAACATTTGTACTAAAATAAATGGATTCTTTTGTATTTAATGTAATGTGAATGACAAGTTAATTTTTTTTTTTTTTTTTTTCTTTTATGTATCCTGCTCAACTCAGCAATCTGTCGTTGGACATTTAGCTGTTCTTTTCTCTGATCTTATCCGGTAATGTGGGTTGAGCGCTGAGAAGTTGTCCCTTGACAACACACTTCATCAGTTGAATCTTTGGATAAGGTTTGGTACACTATTCCTCCTTAGTCTTGTGTGTAGTACACTTCCAGAACCAGCCAGACTGATAGCGAGTTCATTCACATGACTTGACAATTTATTCTGATATTTGTGGCTACGGGCAGTGATCTCCTCTTTTACAGAGTTGAGCCTCAGATCACGTAGGATGTACTTGTTGGGAATACATTTTGGTATGTTAAACATGAGTCTCATGGCTTTTGTCTGAAACCTTTCCAGGATTTCAATATTGCTGTTAGAGGCTGTTCCCCATAGCTCTATTCCATAAGTCCAAACCGGCTTTAGAATGGCTTTGTAAACTGTAATTTTACTTTCATTTGTTAGCTTCGAGTTTTTACCGATTAACCAGTGCATTGACCTCAGCCTTGTGTCCAATGCTTTTCTCTTTGTCCAAATATGTCTCTGCCAGGTAAGCCTTCGATCTAAGTGCATGCCCAAGTATTTTGCGGCAACGTCATGTGGAATTTGTTCTCCATTCAGAGTGACTGGTGGGCAATCACCCTTTCTTAGGCCAAAGGTGACGTGGACTGATTTACCTTGGTTGGCTTTTATTTTCCATGTTGTCAGCCATTCCTCTATCTGATTCAAGTGATTTTGGAGATTTATCGATGCAAGATCTGGGTTCTTGTTAACTGACATTATCGCAGTGTCATCAGCGTATGTGGCAATGAGGGTGTTGTTATTGGCTGGAATGTCAGCAGTGAAAACAAGGTACAACACAGGTCCAATTATGCTCCCCTGCGGAACCCCTGACTTGATTTCAAATAATTCTGACGTGGTGTCGTTGAGTTTGACCTCGAAGCATCTTTTATCAAGATAACTTTTCATTATTGGAAAGAAGGAGTGGGGCAGATATTTTTTGATTTTATACAGGAGGCCTTCGTGCCAGACCTTGTCAAAGGCCTGGCTGATATCTAAAAAAACAGCCGAGCAGTATTGCTTATTTTCCAAAGCATTGTTGATGGTGTCTGTCAACCTATGCACCTGCTCAATGGTGCCATGCTTTTGCCTGAATTTGACAAGTTAATAAATTATTTTGTATTGGTACGTCACATTGTTACCCGTGTTCAGCAATAAATAAGTGAATAAATGAATTAATAATTAAAAAAAATAAAATAAATGGAACGCCTCAGAGCGAGGTAACGCCGCATACGTCATGTTTTTCGTGAGTGCAGCCGGCTCCAACTAATTATAAGACGTTGTCACGTCAAAAAAAAAACGTGCTTCAGAGGGCACGTTAATCCTCCCCGTCCGTTTTTCAGATTTTAGTATTTCTTGTATTGCGGCAATAGAAATACATCATCTGCGAAAATTTCAGCTTTTTAGTTATTATTGTGCTTGAGATACAGCCTCGTGACGGACATACAGACGGACGGACGGACGGCGATGTCTCATGAACAGGGTCCCGTTTTCACCCTTGGATACAGAACCCTAACAAAAATATATTTTTTGAAGTAAATCTTCTTTAGGCGCGAGTAGGGAGTAACTTAGATTTTTTTTTCTGACGAAAGTAACGCTTACTATTTGAATTTTGAATAGTGGAAACTACAACATTTGAATAGCGGAAACTTTCCGCTATTCAAAATTCGAATGAATGATATTAATATAATATTCGATGCCGTCAATGGCAAACAAGTTTTACTTCAATCGCGCGTAAAGGTTACACGCACACACTTTTTTTTATTAATTCCCCGTGTGACGACGGGTAAGAGTACAAAATGTCTCCACCCCAATACATCCCGAGGGTGTCGTAAGAGCGACTAAGGGAACACTTTCGCAAATAGATCCATTGCGTAGAGAAGGAAAACTCGAAATTGAAACCCGGTTGACAGTAAAATGACAATCGTTAAGCCAAGTTGAAGGCTCGAATGACGGTTTGAAAATTTTCAGACGCGCCTGTCTATTTCAACACGGCAATACGGCTCACCACCTATTAAGTGGGACAAATTCTAAAAAGGTAAAATGTGGACATAATGTAATATGCCTCTGTCTACCCCTTCGGGGATAAAGGTGTGACCATATCTATACTAATATCATAGAGGAAAGTTTTGTTTTTGTTTGTTTGTTTGTAACGAATAGGCTCCGGAACTACTGGACCGATTTGAAAATTTCTTTCACTGTTGGGAAGCTACATTCTTTGCGGTGAACATAGGCTATATTTTATTCCCGTATTCCCACGGGAACGGGAATTACGCGGGCGAGACCGCGTGACGTCCGCTAGTGTATGTATATGTCCTTAACCTACCAGAATGTCCCGGCGACGTAGAGTCAGGCGGTCTCACGACTATCTCTAAGCGACTGGACACCGTGGGCCCCTCGGGCTCTGGCCGGGGCTCCTCCACCGCGTCCGGGGGACCCGCCGCGGGGCCCTGGGGACCTTCCGTGGGCTTCGGTGGGCTGCTGCTGGAGGATGTTGATACGCTCTGGAATGGATGTTATTATATAAATTTCATTAAACGGGCGCGTCCGTAAAATGCGAAAAAGACACTTTAGAATTTTGGAAATATTCAAGAACTCACTTCATTAAATTACACTAAAATGAAACCTTATTTTTTTAATAGATAAGAAAAGATACTTAGGATTTTGGAAAAGCAGTTTTCAGTACCATCGTGTGCTATTTAGAAAATAATTATTTACTTGTGAAAAAACCTCTGATAATCACCGAAATTTACCTTTGTCAAATTGATTATTCCTGATATTTCGATGATTTTACTAATATTATAAATGTGAAAGTTTGTGAAGATGTTTGGATGTTTGTTCGTCAATCACGCTTAACGGTTACACGGATCTGGCTAAAATTTGATACAGAGATAAAGTATAGTCTGGAATAACACATAGGCTACTTTTTATCCCGGGAAAATGTTCCCACGGAAAGCGAGAATGGGAATCAAACTTCACGCGGGCGAAGCCGCGAGCATCATTTAGTATTTTTATAAGAATCCTAGATCATTCCTTGCGGCTTCGCGTGAATACTGTTACCCGTTCCCGCTTCCCATGACAACATATTCCCGGGATGAAAATCCTATGTGTTATTCCAGGTTATTATCTATCCCTGCACCAAATTTCAGCCCAATCCGTTCAGCCGTTAGAGCGTGATTGAGTAACAAACATCTTCACACACTTTCACATAATTAGTAGGAAAATGCATTACTGCTCGTTCGCTCTAACTTTGCCGCTCGGCTCCATACTAAAGTCGATTTTTTAATTAGATGAAGTAAATTGACAGCAACTAATGTCACTTCTTCATACAATGTTGCGTATTTTCTATGACGAAGTGATATTAGCTACTGTCAATTTACTTCGTGTAATTAACAATTCGGGTATACGCCTCTACGCCAGCGGCAAAGTTAGAGCGAACGGGTAGTAGTGAGTACACACCGGCAGGCTGTACGCCCTGTGCGGCCGGGGGGGTGAGGCATCCCCCTCGTGCCGCGCCGCCACCCCCCGCATCACGTCGAGGCGGTACCGCAGCGCACCACCGTTACCAGACCCGCCCGTAGACCCGTCGAACGACGCTTGCTGCAGGAGGGGGGCGCGGAGGTTCCGGACTCGGGACCCTGGTGCAAGAGAGGATTACTTAGCACACAAATATTACAAAAAAATATAATAAAGACAGTTCAAGGACGCTGCCGTGGCTCGCTCGGGTCGCTCGCTCGTTTGTGTGTGTGATCACGGATTCAACGTAGCCATCTTTATAAACCGTTCACAAAACCTCGACAGTTTGAAAACTAGTAGATTACAGTGTAATAGTTTTTCGAGTTTCGCTCCGAAAAGGTAAAAACAAGACCTTATTAATGCGCCTAAAACCGTGAGCTTAAGTCTACCGCAGGGCAGAGTCCCACACACCGTCGAATGACGCTTGTTGCAGGAGGGGGGCGCGGAAGTTCCGTACACAGGACCCTATTGAAGAGGGGAATGGTTATATACATAGATCACCCAGGTTGACTGGCAGAAAATGCCTAAGGCATTAAGTCCGCCTTGTACATTGTGCTAAAGTTTGAAATAAATAAATAAATAAATAGATACTATACAACTATTACAAAATAATACCTATAGTAAGAACGTTTAGAGGCCGCTGCCATGACGCGCTCGTGTCGCTTGATTATTTAAATAAAAATATATTTATAGCGACAATATAGTTACAGAAAGGGGTTAATATACTTGAGAAGTTACTTGTTCCGCCTGTAGATAATCACAGTTTCAACCTAACCATATTTACGAATGATTCACAATTATCTCAATAGTTTACAAACAGAAGGGTAAAAACGAGACATATTTTTTTTAATAAATAAATATAAGTATTTAAATATTCACGGACATTTCACACAACGCTATCTGATCCCAAAGTAAGCTAGGAATAACCTGCTTGTGTTATGGGTATCAGACCACGGATATCAATACTTATATACTTTTAAATACATACATATCATACATAGAAACACCCAGACTCTTGAGACATACATTTATTGGTCATACAAATATTGTCTCCGGTGGGAATCGAACCCACGACCTCCAGCGCCGCATTGCGACTAAAAATACGAGGTATGAATCACGTCGAGGCGGAATTGTAGGGATTCGCCCCCCGCGCCTTCGAACGACGCCTGTTGGAGGAGATGGACCTCACACGGGACCCTGGTGCCAAGGGTTCGTAACCAAAGGAAAAAACTAAAAACCAAGATAATATTTAAAAAGGATTTTTTCGGGAGGAGGCGCGAGTCCGACTGGCATTTTTTTATTTTTTGCCGGTTTTAGCCCCTCTCTATAAAATAGATTACAGAGGGGCTTATAGCGAGACCTGTGTCTGTGACTGAGTTGCATTAAGTAACGTCACTAAGTCACGTGGATCATCCGTTCAAAGTTTGAAATAAAACAAAAATGACCACATCAATCGGATTGAACCTTCACTTTCACAATAAACGTTAGTGGGGCATTCGAGTGAGACCGTCTCACGGCTTCTTGTTTATAAGTACCTATCTAAAATTTTAACTATAAAAAAATCTAAAGTGATAAATTACGTTGGGCCTAGAATAGAACCTTGATGTACACCGCACTCGCATTCTTTAAAAACTTGAGATCTTCCACTAAAATTGTGTTATATTGCCTTCGTCTAGAATGATAAAAACTCTTCACATATTGCAGGTATTATAGTCTTTTTCTGGACAGCTCAGCAATCATGTAAACATGTCATGTTTTGACAGAAGTTGTCTATGATCATAGTGTTGTAACTAAACTGATTCTAATTATGTAAGTAATCATTGAGTTATATATAGTTCACCGTACATTCATTTACTTCGGTTAATCAATCGCCAAATTCATCAAATCATGTATAGTAAGTTCAACTCATCAGTGCGCGCGGCACTATGTGTGGGTAAGCCTTGTCTAAACACAGTGACTTCGTGTGCGTGACATGAGGTACAGTGAAGTACAAAATACAAAAACACTTGTTTAACTAAAATAAAAACTCAATGGGTGAAATGTATGTTATACATATTAATATGTATCGCTGTTTGAAGAATAAAATTGTGGAATTTTAGGATTCGCTGCTCTCTCCAAGGTTAATTATAAATTCAATCAAAATGTCGCTAGTTTTCTTCTTCTTTGGCGTGTCGACAAGTATAACGCCACATCTCTTCATCAATTTACTTAAAAGTTCGTTTATTACCTAATTTCATTATTTCCATCACATTTTGTTCGATTTTATGCGCATTTAGCATTATAATTTGTTTAAATTCCCCATACATTTTCTATTGGGTTTAGTTCAGGATGATACTGTGGTAGCCGAAGAACTTTTAAGCCATATGGCTGAAGTATGTCATTAATCATATAACAAACTAGCTGACACATAAGGTGTGCGAAAATCGTGTGAAACTGCCCTGCCCTCTCCTAAAGGAACCGCGCAATATATCGGGAACAAAAGTATCCTAGAACCTTTCTCGGATCATAAGCTCAGATTGTGCCAAGTTTCATTTAAATCAATTCATAATCAGGATACAGACAGACAGACAGACATGAAAATTTCTAATTACATTTTCAGCTTCAGTATCGATTAGAGAACGCCCTACAATTAAAATTTTCAAATTATCTTCCATGTACAGACTCTCGACCCTCAACAGTTTTTTTAGATGTATAGGTAGATATGGTTCTTTTAATTTTTTTAATCAAGTCATACAGTTCAATTTTTGTCATATTTGCAGTATAAGCAATTTTTTTTAGGGTTTCGTAGCCAAATGGCAAAAACGGAAACCTTATAGATTCGCCATGTCTGTCTGTCTGTCTGTCTGTCCGTCCATGTGTCACAGCCACTTTTCTCCGAAACTATAAGGCCTATGCTATTGAAACTTGGTAAGTAGATGTATTCTGTAAACCGCATTAAGATTTTTACATAAAACTAGAAAAAAATCAGTAAATTTTGGGGGTCCCCTTACTCAGTACTGAAACTCAAAATTATTTTTTTCATCAAGTCGATACGTGTGGGGTATCTATAGATAGGTCTTCAAAAATGGTATTGAGGTTCCTAAAATCATTTTTTCCTTAAGTGAATAGTTTGCGCAAGAGACACTTCCAAAGTGGAAAAATGCGTGTGTCCCCCCCCCTCTAACTTCTAAACTAAGAGAATGATAAATCTAAAAAATATGCATTATGTCCATTGCCATAAAAACTACCAACAAAAATTGGTTTGAACGAGATAGAGCTGGTAGTTTTTTTTTAATACGTCATAAACCGCAATTTTTGGTTAGAAAAATCACTACCACTGTTACGTTAACGTGTTAAAACATCAATCAAAACTACAACGAACTATAAGAACTTTTATATTATGTTACTTCCTGCTACGAAACCCTTCATGGGCGAGTCCAACTCGCACTTGGCCGGTTTTTTATTTCCGTCGACCATCTCTGCATTTCTATTTTTTGCATTAGAATTTGGAGCTCTATCATTTATGAATTTTCTGTAGGCCTTTATGAGTTACACAATTCTACCATACATTATTTTGTTATACCTCGGGTTTAGGCAGCGTTTTCGTTAAAAAACTCCCAGACACCTTATTTTTTTCCGACATCTCCAACTAATTTCATTATATTTAAGTCAATGTATACAAAAACTCAACAAATTATATACGTTAACCTTTCTCAAGAATCATTGGTGATCTCAGCATGAAAATCCATGCAGTATGTTTTAAGTTTATCATGAACAGACAGACGCGGCGGGGACTTTGTTTTATTATATGTAGTGATAACAAATATTAATTCCATCGAATTGACACATAAAAAATATTTACCTGATTTCATAAACATTTTCTCCGTGAAGAATTAGTCATTTTCTTTAACGACTGTACCCATGGTATTATCACTAAGAACACTATGTAATGAATTATAATGTGACCAAGTTACACAGGATCTCAACGTTGCAGTTACATTGAGACTTGTCATGATATTTGATTTCGTTTCATTATAACGTAAGAGTTGCCTGCAAACGTGGTAGATGGCGCTGTATGCTTTTTGTATAAATATGATGTTTATTTCGCGGCCACGCAGAGCGTTTCCTGCAAAGACTGCTTGGCACCGCTGGTGTCGTCAATAAGTCGAGTTACGTCTCTACCTCATAATATAAAAATGTACTCTGTGAAGACGGCCGCATCACTGCCACACAAATTAAAGCTGTATAATTACTAGCACACGCACACATAGCGCCGCGCGCACTGATGAGTTGAATTATCTATAATTCGGTATATCTATATATATTATGTGCAATAACTTTTTATATTAATTTAATTAAAGGATCTTTAAAAAAAAAAGAAACTTTTAGAAAATTTAATAGTATAATAATTTATTTACAATAATATATTAGTTTAGGGATGATAAAATGTGTAGACGCCTCGTTGGCTGCTCGCCGTTCTTACAGAAGCAGACTAAGACATTTTGAGAGATTTCTAATGTGGGGTTTTTAAATCCAAAGAAAGGGAACTAGGCCATTATAATGACATGGTGACAGGTATATTCGAGCAAAGTAGTAAAAAATTATAGCTTTTTGAACAAGCGCAATAAAAGCACATTAGGTCACAAAATTTGATAAAAAAAGTTACGAAACAAAATACATAGGTATGCTGCCAATCTAGAAAGATACAGTGCACAGTTAAATATAACAGTCTACCCTAAAGAATCATTATTTCTTTTCTTTTTATTCATATTTAAATGTTTATGGCGTTCGAAACAATAGATTATCCAATCAGTCAATCAGTCAATTCAGTCCACGCCTTCGGCGCGGACTGAATTGTTTTAAAAAAAGTCTTAATCTCTCATTATTAAAAATAGTCTTAGTCACTCACATTCAAAGAAACCCCTACAATTAAAATTTTCAAAATATCTGATTCTTAAAAGTGTTATAACTCTTTTTTTTCTAAACCGATTTACATAAAACAAACGCTAAATGTTAACTGGAGCAAACCTCAACACAATAAAAAAAACCGCATTGCAATCAGTTGAGCGGTTACTGAGATTAGCGTGCACAACCGTACAGACAAACAGATATACAGACAAAAATTCTAAAAATCATTGTTTTGGGTTCTATTGCATTCATAAAGCCCCCCTATAATATTTTTTCTTATTTATCTTTCATGTACAGACAGCGACCTGTTACGATTTTATTATATGTATTGATATTGATGATCCCATCATATATAACGGGGCCCTTTTTCTCCCTTTTTTTCCGCCCTATTAAAAAAACTTTCGACAAAAGTTGTATTTTTATTTTTTCGTAGATCAATGATTTTAAATCAAAGAACATGTGTGCCAAGTTTGGAGAAAATTGGTTAACAAATGCGTCTTCTAGACCGAAACTGACATGCACACACACATACGGACGAAAGCAAAATCGTCTATACTGTAGAATCGAAGACCCAAACTCAAAGTGCCTTTTCACACGTACCGGTTGCCGGGTAGCCGGTGCCGGGTAACCGGCGGCGAATGCAAGCGGTTGCCGGGCAAATCACGCCGTTACGTGTGAAAGCTATAGTCTTAGATCATCTAACCACAGAATGCGCCTTACTTAAGCATTGTTTTCTGCCATTGCACATGACCATTTGGTCTTTTGGCTTTATAAAAAGCACTGTACATCAGTACATCATTTTATATGATTAAATAGTACATTTCATTGTAGTTGACTGTACAATTAAAATTAACACACAACAGCCATTACGCGTTTGTCGATTAATACATTTTTAAATGCAATGAAATTTTATATGTCTTTGTGTTTCCCCCTTCACTTGTATGAAAACTGGCAGAATATTTTTGAATGCGGTGGTTCGCAAAGGCTAGCTCTACCTTAACTTGAATTTTGTTTATTTTGTTCGAAATAGTAAGAGTTGAGAGTGTCAAAGGCATTCGGTAGATTGGTTATTGACAGTCTGTATAATTTAGGTAGTCCATACAATATCCAGGTAATGTATGGAATATTTAGAACGTCCGTTTAATCCAATTCTGATAATACAGATTGTCGGTAACATATTCTTTTTATAGGAAACTAGAGGACGTCACACGGTTATACCCGCGTAGCTCCCGTTCCCGTGGGAATACGGTACTAAAATATGCCTATGTCACCCAGGGATAGTTTAGCTTCCCAACAGTGAAAGAATTTTTCAAATCGGTCTAGTAGTTTCGGAGCCTATTCGATGCTAACAAACAATCAAATCTTTCCTCTTTATTTTGTTTGATTTTTGCATCGAATAGACTCCGAAACTTGTGAACAGATTTGAAATATTCGTTTACTGTTGGGAAGCTACACTCCCTGGGTGATATAGGCAAATTTTATTTCCGGATTTCCCACGGGAACGTTACATATAGGTGGTGTCAAGAGCCGTAGGAACCGACGTGCATGCATGAAAAGAAAAACGAAAGTTGAAGAAGCAAGTGTGGTGTGTATGGACCGTGCCGTGTGGCGCTCGGTTCTTTCTGCCTACCCCGAAAGGGATTTGGCGTGAAGATAGTTAGTTAGTTAGTTATAAGAACCAAAAATCACTCACCTATGGCAGGCAGTGACCAACACCTGGGCAACGAAGGCTGCAGCTTGGGATACGCCTCAATGCCCGGGATGTACAGGCACTGCTGTCTCTTGCCCGGGGTGACCCGCCGGGGGTCCGAGGGTCGAGAACCCCGACCCGTAGATACTTGGTTGGGGGTTGTTTGGGTCGCTGTTGGGGGTTTTTCGGGTGGTGCAGTTTGTTGTGGCTGGAAAGATTTAAATATTATGAATGTTAAAGATGTTAAAAATACTAAACAAGAAAGCTGTGAGATCGGTCTCACCAGACTGCCCTTCTGTATCATGTTTATTATGAAAGTTCAATAGACGTTGTCATTTTTGCTTTTATTTCAAACATTGAACAGATGATCTACGTGACCTAGTGACGTAGTTTAATGAAACAGACACACAAACAAGCTCGTATATGCTTGCGCTATGAGATTTAGACAAATGATAATACATGCATAAATATTATTGACAATAATGCGCCATGGTATTTTATCAGGCTGGCGACTTTTTATAAAATTACAACGACACGAATGTATAGAATTGCACCTACATCCATTCGATTTATTCACGGACATTCACGGACATTTCACACAACGCTATCTGATCCCAAAGTAAGCTAGGAATAACCTGCTTGTGTTATGGGTATCAGACCACGGATATTAATACTTATATACTTTTTAAATACATACTTATTATACATAGAAACACCCAGACTCTTGAGACAAACATTCATGGGTCACACAAATATTTGACTCCGGTGGGAATCGAACCCACGACCTCCAGCGCCACAAGCGGTATCACTACCGACCGCGCCACAGAGGTAGTCAAAAAATAACAAATAAATTTATGATAAAACTTGCTCGAACATTAAGATAATTTTGAAAGAGCGAAGCGAACGAGTCTCGGATTCGACAGCATGGACGATTTTACTTTCGTCCATGCGTCTGTGTACATATTCGTTCCGGTCTAGAGGACACATTTCTTAATCGATTTTCACCAAACTTGGCACACGTGTTTTTTGAATTAAAATACAACTTTTGTCGCGAACTTTTTTGACAAGAGGGAAACGGGGTGAAGATTGTTGTCGCGTTATTTATGAATGTATCTTGATGTTTTTAGCTGAAACATAATGGATATGATTCCTATCTCTCAACTACTACTCTTAGAATAGAATAGAATAAACTTTTCATTCCTTCTATTCGAAAAGAATCACTTTGCACCACGATATCGGGGCGCAAAATAGCTCTTTTCTGTTAAGAGCTTTTTAGCGGGCGGCAAAGTGATTTGAATTTGGAACTTGAAAATTTCATAGAAATCGAACGCAAATTGTATGAATTACTGGCTGGTAAGTGTTGGCTGCACAGCGCGGTGTCCTAAGCTAACTAAAACTAAAGAGCGCCATTTATCTGTTCGTGTTCGTCATTATTAATGTCCTTGTAATCAGTAGGTAAACATATTTTATTTTTACCTACTGATTACAATAATTACTAATAATTTAGTTCTGCAAATATAATAAGTTCTACGTCAAGTTATGAAAGTGACAACCCATGAACTCCCGGAACAATAACTATAGAAGGTAACTACGTCGTACAAAACTTATTTTTTCTCATAGAAAGGGAATGAAAAGTAGAGTATATTACTCGGGGGCAAGTTATTTTTCCCTCGGGCGGTGTACTTTGAATCCCTCACTGCGATCAGGATTCTATGTTAGAATCCCTCGCTATGCTCGGGATTCTATTCTAGAATCCTTCGCTTCGCTCGTGATTCAAAGTAGCGCCCTCGCCGTAAAAATACTATTTTGCCCCCTTGTTATACAATCTACTATTTCATTCCTTCTATTCGAAAAGAATCACTTTGCACCACGATATCGGGGCGCAAAATAGCTCTTTTCTGTTAAGAGCTTTTTAGCGGGCGGCAAAGTGATTTGAATTTGGAACTTGAAAATTTCATAGAAATCGAACGCAAATTGTATGAATTACTGGCTGGTAAGTGTTGGCTGCACAGCGCGGTGTCCTAAGCTAACTAAAACTAAAGAGCGCCATTTATCTGTTCGTGTTCGTCATTATTAATGTCCTTGTAATCAGTAGGTAAACATATTTTATTTTTACCTACTGATTACAATAATTACTAATAATTTAGTTCTGCAAATATAATAAGTTCTACGTCAAGTTATGAAAGTGACAACCCATGAACTCCTGGAACAATAACTATAGAAGGTAACTACGTTGTACAAAACTTATTTTTTCTCATAGAAAGGGAATGAAAAGTAGAGTATATTACTCGGGGGCAAATTATTTTTCCCTCGGGGTGTACTTTGAATCCCTCACTGCGCTCAGGATTCTATGTTAGAGTCCCTCGCTATGCTCGGGATTCTATTCTAGAATCCTTCGCTTCGCTCGTGATTCAAAGTAGCGCCCTCGCCGTAAAAATACTATTTTGCCCCCTTGTTATACAATCTACTATTATTGTACACCAATATAAAACATACAGAAGAGAAAGATATTTCAATTTTATACATGTACAGAGGGCGGCCTTATCGCTAAAAAGCAATCTCTTACAGGCAACCTTTGGATGGAAAAGACTGTTAAGAATCACAGGATATGGGTGGTCATTAGTGTAACGAAATACTCTTAATACACCAACTGACCTGGCCCTGCCTGGTGGCGACGGCGGCGGCGGCGGGGACGTGGTGTATCTGCACGGTGTGCGCGGTCTGCTGGGTGGAGTGCGTCGCCAGGAGCTGCGTGCGCGCGCCGGCCGAGCTGGAGGAGATGGCGCTGGTGGCGCGGCCGGGGGGGGCCGTCGTCGCCCCGCGGTGTTCGGGCGACTGGAACACGATATAGTAGTTTTCGATACAAGTGTGGGATTTCTGTTATTACAACGAGTTACGACAGGTGTTGACCCGAGCCGAAGGCGAGGGTAGACAGTCGGAACGAGTTTAAATAACAGTCCCACACGTTGTATTGAACAACTATTTTTAATACAGTTGCGAAAAAATTAAGCAATTTTATAAAATAATAAAAACACAATAAACCTGAATATCCAAAATGGCGCCAACCGTAAAAGAATATATTCCTTCCTAAGCAGAGACTATGGCAATGCACTTCATACAGCCAACTTTTTTTATATTTATAAATTTAATTTGGCCGATACTTATATTAATTTATGCTTAAATTTTAATTGAAATTACTTTTAATCTGATATTGAAACAAGTTAGTATCTTTTTTTTAGAAATAATTGCATGAATCACAAACATTATTTTGACAATCGGGAAAGAACACGCACGAGTGCGGGAATGGTAAAGAAAAAGCACGAGTGTGTAATAGCCCACATCCCGAACGCTATACGTCCCTGTAATACGTCACTTTTTGAGCAACTGTATTAAAAAGTATGTAGGCACACACTAGCTATACATTATTGCTGAATACGCAAATGTCGAAGAGAGCGCAAACGTCTTAAACTCAACAGTTGTTAGAAGTTGACGTTTTGGCACAGTTGACGTAATGAACCAAAAGGTCCCTAACCATCGTGCCCGCTCGCTTGTGTGTCCCTGCCGAACCCTCGCGCGTTCACTTAGCGTAGTAACTTGTTTGTGAATGTGATAATATATGTATTGCAGGAAATTACAGTGACCAAATTAACACGCAACCTATCTTTGATTTATCTCTCCGCATTTCCATACGCGTACACACGCTACAACATAAGACCCCCAAAAGTACAATTGGAATGAAATAAGCAGAATTCGGTTCTGGCACTCGCTGACCGCTGCCGCGACACGCTAGCTTCGCTCACTCGGCTCGTGCGTTATGGTCGCAGTTCTAACATAAAATTACCTAGTCATTTTGATTCAGCCCCCGTCTCTGCTATTGTTGACTGCCTCTGTGGCGCAGTCGGTAGTGATAGCCTGCGGCGCTGGAGGTCGTGGGTTCAATTCCCACCGGAGACAAATATTTGTGTGACCCATAAATGTTTGTCTCAGGAATCTGGGTGTTTCTATGTATAATATGTATGTATTTAAAAAGTATATAAGTATTAATATCCGTGGTCTGATACCCATAACACAAGCAGGTTATTCCTAGCTTACTTTGGGATCAGATAGCGTTGTGTGACATGTCCGTGAATATTTATTTATAGTTACATGTATGTACATTGTACATGTTTAGTATATAGACTGTAATCCTGTAGTGCACATATTTTGAGAAAAGGACACTTTCAGAAAAGGACATTTTGAGAAAAATAGACATTTTGGCAAAAGGATGCTTCGAGAAAAGTACATTATACGATGAAACCGTCGAATTCACCATTAATAACAATCAAATTACAACGCAAATGTATTATGTAGTTCACAATTTTGTCTTGATATGTATCTGCACTTCTATACTAATAGTAATAAATAATATAATAATATATATTCACGGACACTTCACACAACGCTATCTGATCCCAAAGTAAGCTAGGAATAACCTGCTTGTGTTATGGGTGTCAGACCATGGATATTAATACTTTTATACTTTTTAAATACATACATTTTATACATAGAAACACCCAGACTCCTGAGACAAACATTTATGGGTCACACAAATATTTGTCTCCGGTGGGAATCGAACCCGCCGCAGGCGGTATCACTAGCGACTATGCCACAGAGGCAGTAATATTATTTAGTCATATTATAAAGAGGAAAGATTCGATTGTTTGTTAGCATTGAATAGGCTCCAGAACTACTGAAAAAATTTGAAAAATTCTTTCACTGTTGGAAAGCTACACTCTTTGCGGTGAACATAGGCTATATTTTATTCCCGTATTCCCGCGGGAACGGGAACTGTGTAGGAACTTAATGTGTCTGATCACTCACCTGTAGTTGTTCCTGTTTCCATTCATTGTCCGTGGTTTCCTCTGAGTCATCAAACTGTGACTTCCACAATGACACCAGTGTCAGGGCGCCACCTTTCGTCACCTGCAACGAAACATTCAAAAGTTTAATGCTAAGGAATTTTCAAAATATGAAGACACCATTTTGATTATATAGCACAAAATGGACGGCAACGGAAGCTATTTCATTTTGAAAAAACATATTGTTGCATATTTTGCAAAAAGAAATGGACCAGTAGTACTTTGGTAGTGCTGACAGTTATGAAAACTAGTGTGTTTGGTGGATTGTCAAATATGTTATTTTTTGGCAATGAAGTTGGAATATAAATTGAACGTTAACAGAGAAAACCTCGGAATGCAAGGACTCTCGAATTCGATACTTCGAATTCGAATATAGGTTTTCACTTTTAACGTACTGCTGGTCCATTTCTTTTTGCAAAATATGCAACAATATGTTTTTTCAAAATGAAATAGCTTCCGTTGCCGTCCATTTTGTGCGAATTCGAGAGAGATTTCGATTAAATATAAACTGTTGGAATGCGTTGCTAAAATCTCAAAACAAATTGGTTCCTTTTATAGGGTTTCGTAGCCAAATGACAAAAACGGAACCCTTATAGATTCGTCATGTCTGTCTGTCTGTCTGTCCGTCCGTATGTCACAGCCACTTTTCTCCGAAATTATAAGGCCTATGATATTGAAACTTGGTAACTAGATGTATTCTGTGAACCACATTAAGATTCTTATGTAAAACTAGAAAAATAGCAGTATATTTTGGGGGTCCCCATACTCAGAACTGAAACTCAAATTTTTTTTTTCATCAAAACCATACGTGTAGGGTATCTATAGATAGGCCTTCAAAAATGCTATTGATATATCTAGCATCATATTTTTCTAAACTGAATCGTATGCGCAAGAGACACCTCCAAAGTGGAAAAATGTGTGTCCCTCCCCCTCTAACTTCTAAACTAAGAGAATGATAAATCTAAAAAGAATATATGATGTCCATTGCCATAAAAACTACCAACGAAAATTGGTTTGAACGAGATAGAGCTGGTAGTTTTTTTTTAATATGTCGTAAACCGCAATTTTCGGTTAGAAAAATCACTTCCACTGCGAACGTGTTAAAACACCAATCAAAGTTACAACGAATTATAAGAACTTTTATATTATGTTACTTGCTGCTACGAAACCCTTCCTGGGCGAGTCCAACTCGCACTTGGCCGGTTTTTTTTATAATAGCATACGGTGTTAACGTAGTCTCATCTATTAAGAATTTAAGGTTTCATTTTGGTAACATTTAATGAAGTCAGTTCTTTAATATTTCTAAGAGAGAGAGAGAGAAAGAGCGATAGAGAGAGAGAGAGAGAGAGGTATAGAGAGTCACAGAGACTTACCTGTTGCAAGGCAGAGACGTTCTCGTCGTCCATGACAGCGAACTGCGTGTAGCTCTGGTCGCGGGCGCGGCGTCTCCCGCCTACGTACGTACAATAATAGTAATAATAGATATTTGTAGGCAATATCATCTAGCCCAAATTAAGCTAATATAAGCTTGTGCTATGGGATCTAGACGACTGATATACATACTTAAATATTTATAAATACATACATAGATAGACATACATACATACATAGATCGCACATATTTGGACCGACCCGGAAATCCAACCGGGGACCTCAGCGCGGCAGGCGGTTATGCTACCGAATGCGCCACCGAGGCATCGAGTATTATACACAGAAAAAACCCAATCTCCGCAACAAACACAAAAATATTTTACATTTATAATAGACTACACAGACGGACTCATAAACTACAATTGTAAGCCGTCACGAAACGAATAATGCTATGAAAAGCTCTACAATCAATAAAATTATTGGCATATATGGATTTTTACAAATTTGACATGATTCTAAGTAAACCAATAGCCGAATTTTAAAATTCAAAATAATAAATTCACAATTTAATAATCAAATCCCAAAATCTACGAAAAAAAATCACATTGAAGCCGTCAATGCGGATTGACCAGGGCACCGATTCTCGCTTCACACGACATGAATGCGTGGACGGAAATCGGCGGGTGACGCATCGCCTGTCTCATATTTAGGAACGGCGGAACATGAGACGGACGACGTTTCACCCGTAAATTTGCGTCCACGCATTCACGTCGTGTGGTCGAGAATCGGCGCCATGGTTGAATTTTATAGCAAAACTATTTAAAACGATGACAGAATCATCGGCACGATAAATTTCAAAAATAATGTAACAAATTCAAAAGTTAGAACCGTACTTTCAAAATTGAGTAAAAAACAAAGAACCAACACTCCCTGCTTACCCCGTTTGAAATGCGTGTCCGAGTGCATACTATCTACGTCAGCGGCCACTATCCGCGGACTCACGGCTTCGCCTGCAAATTGTATATTAACATTATTTGTCTGAATGTTCAAATAACTTATAGTCTCCATCTGCCTCCCACATTTTACATCAAAAATTAGTTTAACCCTCGGCTACAAAAATATCTTTACACCTCAACTACAAAAACCACTTTACCTCTCGACTACAAAAATCTCTTTAACCCTCGACTACAAAAATATCTTTACCCCTCGACTACAAAAATATCTTTACCCCTCGACTACAAAAATATCTTTACCCCTCGACTACAAAAATATCTTTACCCCTCGACTACAAAAATATCTTTACCCCTCGACTACAAAAATATCTTTACCCCTCGACTGCAAAAACATCTTTACCCCTCGACTACAAAAATATCTTTACCCCTCGACTACAAAAATATCTTTACCCCTCGACTGCAAAAACATCTTTACCCCTCGACTACAAAAATCTCTTTACCCTTCGACTACATAAATCACATTACCCATCGACTACAAATATCACTTTACCCCTCGGCTATAGATGTTTCAGTATTGTAAAGGGTCGCCTTACATCTAACACCTGTAAGTAGAAAGGTACTAGCTACCTGGCGTGGCCGGAGACGCTGAAGCCAGTTCTTGAACACAAGTAGGGGGCGCGGTCACCACGCGGAGTCTGGCTAACGTAGGGCCTCCGCCTGTCGACAAGTGGTATCGTTTTAGTTGATTGAGACGTGATACTTTATGACATTATATAAGCAATGAGAAGAATACGGAACCTTGTAAAAAAAAAAAGTGTGTGCGTGTAACCTTTACGCGCGATTGAAGTAAAACTTCTCTGCCATTGACGGCATCAAATGTTATATTAATATCATTCATTCGAATTTTGAATAGCCGAAACTACGTTTCCCCTATTCAAAATTCAAATAGTAAGTGTTTCTTCCGTCAGAAAAAAAACTGAGTTACTCCCTACTCGCGCCTAAAGAAGTCTTACTTCAAAAATGAAACAGTCAGGTTTCAAGTCGATTTTTTTTGACAATGTTTTGCATTCCTCGTACGTGAGACGACGGAAAGTGTGCAAAATGTCGCCGCTCCATTCATGACGAGGGTGTTGTAAAAGGCAAATAAGGGAACATTTTCGCAATTCGATCCATTGCGTAGAGAAGGAAAACTCGAAATGAAAGCCGGTTGTCAGTAAAATGACTATCAATAAGCTAAGTTGAAGACCTTATGAACGGCTTGAAATATTTCAACTGCGGGTTGTCACAACCTCCTCTTTCTCAATCCTAGGTCGACAGCATGTGTGTAGCAGCACTGATGTTGTAACGTGAGGTAAATCCTTCATGGATGCTATGCCGGACTCCTACCGACTAAAAACCACACGTATCCCACCTAACGGCCTCCGGTTAGGAGCCCCGGGTAAGCCTGAGGAAGGATACCCCCAGGACTTGTTTGTCACCTTAGTGGTATATAAGCAAAATAAATAAATAAAATTATGAATTAATTGATCTATACTATCTAAGTATTTTATACATTTATGCGACATCTTATTAATAACATTTTATCTTTTGACATCTCATTCTATTTACGATTTTAGTTAATATTGATAATTTTATATATTTTTTTAAGGAGTTACAAAAATTTGCATGTCGTACTTACTAAGTATTAGAATCCATCTATCTAATTATATTTAAGACCATTATATGGACCAAACTTATGGCAAATAAATAAAGAATGGTGTTCCTTACCCGGGGCAGTGGGTCTGGGCTTGCACGGAGGGACGCTCTGTCTCTCCGGACGAGCTGCCGTCCCGGTCACTGCTGATGTACTGGTCTCCTGAGGACAACATATCTATTGATATACTGAATATAGCACAAACTGGCAGATGTCACGCGGTTTAACCCGCGTAGTTCCCATTCCCGTGGGAATACGGGAATAAAACATAGCCTATGTTACTCAGGGTGAATTATTTTCTACTGGTTTTTTCAAATTCAAGGTAAATAATTGAGTTTATTCTTTACAAAAATACACACGCACACACAAAAAAGTGTGTGCGTGTAACCTTTACGCGCGTTTGAAGTAAAACTTCTTTGCCATTGATGGCATCAAATGATATATTATAATAACATTCATTTGAATTTTGAATAGCGGTAACTACGTTTCCGCTATTCAAAATTCAAATAGTAAGCGTTACTTTCGTCAGAAAAAAAATCCGAGTCGCGCCTAAAGAAGTTTTACATCAAAAATACAAATTTTTCCTATTTATAATATTATTGAACCTTTTATGCAACTGTCTCGGTGGCGCATTCAGTAGTGATAGATACCGTCTGCCGCGCTGAGGTCCCGGGTTCGATTCCCGGGTCGGTCCAAATATTTGTGTGATCCACAAATGTTTGTTTCGAAGTTTGGATGTTATCTATGCATAATATGTTTGTATTTACAAATATATAAGTATGTATATCAGTCGTCTAGATCCCATAGCACAAGCTTATAGTAGCTTAATATGGGTTAGATTTGTGTGAGAATGTCCACCAATACTTATTATTAATTAATTAATGAATAGTTACCTTGACGTGTCTGTCGGGCGAGGGCGCGGGCGTGGTCCTCGCCTCAGCCTCCTTGTCTGTGCCCGTGGGCTTGTCTGTGCTCGACTGGGACAAACAGAAAAACATTCCCTTATTTATTGCTTTTGAATTTTAAAATATGTATACTGTATTTCAATAGCTTTGCGCAAAATGTAAACAAACACATTTAGGTTCAGGTTCATCATCAAGCCTTTATCCCCGAAGGGGTAGGCAGAGGCATAATTATTATATGCCCACATTTCACCTTTGTATAATTTGTCCCACGTAATACGTTGTGAGCCGTATTGCCGTGTTTAAATGGACAGGCGCAGGTTGTGACTGCCTGCTGTTGAAATAAAGCCTTCAACTTGGCTTAACGACTGCCATTTTACTGGCAACCGGGACCAACGGCTTAACGTGCCTTCCGAAGCACGGAAACGCTCAAATAAATGTCACAAAGTGATCACATGGATGGTCACTCATCCATTACATTCCAGGATCCTGGAGTCATACAGTGTTCTTACAATCATTTCGACACCAAATAACTTCTTTATGACAATTTATTTTCATTTAAAATACCTACTCAGGATAGTAAAAATTCAATGATTTGTCATAGGTACTATATTTTTCTACTCATCTGTCTTAGACAACGATTGTCAAAACATGACATGTTTACATTATTGCCAGATCGGGCAGGATATACACCATTATTGTCAGCCTAATACCAAAGATAATTAATAGTACTAGCTTCTGCCGCAACTTCGTTCGCGAGGTGGTTTTAACTAACAACTAATCGACTTTGACCTGTCCAATGCATAGGTCTTCTATTAAAACATAGGTCAAGCTGTATTATCATTTCCGCTGAACCGATTTTAATGAAACTTACAGCGTTATTTAAGTTGAAAACATACCTACAAAATCCTAATAGTACAGTTATGATCAACCTACTGAATTTTGCTCCAACCCCGAACAAATAAACAAACAAACAGACACGAAGAAAAACAATCATGGATTTGGACTCAGAAGCCCTAAATTAGTCGATTACAGTTATTTTTAAAATGTATCTTGAATGTACGAGATATTTTTACAATTTTATAATAGTAGAGATTACATACAGATAGACAACTCCCTGCCCCCCACTGAGCAAGCCTTCCCACCCCGCCAGTCTCGCACCACAGCTGTCATTATAGTTGGCGGGTGTTTTGAGGGAACATTTGTTTAGCCTTATTGGTCACACGTCCATTGATCTGATGAGCAGCGGGTTTAGAAAAACCTGTTGTCGTTTCTTTTTTCTTATAGCTTCTTTTATAACATCTTATAAAACTACTATAAGAGCAATATTAGACGTAGGGACGAATCTGCGTCTTGTGAATGTGACTGTATGTATGTATATGACTCACGTATTGATTTGGTGAGCAGCGTGTCTGAGAGAGGTGTGTGTCCGTTTGTCCCTTCGAGCTTGTCGCTTATAGCCTCTTATAAGACTACTATAAGAGCAATTGCACAAGCCAGTTGCAAAATATGTATTTAGTCGTAACTAAAAATAAGTACCTAATTTGCTGATATGCACATTCAATAGTTGTCATTTTAATGTTCAACACAATTATGAATTTAGTACAATTAAAACATCCAAAAAAGCAAATTTACAATATCATCCTAGCATTAGCATACCTATCACCAAATGTTGGGAAACATTCCTATATATATGGTCCTTCGAGCCGGATGATTCGACGCAGGGACGAATCTGAGTCTTGCAAATGTGACTGTATGTATGTATACTCGTATGACTCACGTATCCATTGATCTGTGTCCGTTTGTCCCTTAGCGTTTTGTTGCTTATTGCTTCTTATAAGACCAATCCAATCCTTTAGTTTGTTTCTTCGTCTCATAAAAAGTCACAGCGAAGCGTGACAGAGAACCGTTAGTGTATGTATATATACGACTCACGTATCCATTGATCTGGTGAGCACTAGATAAAGCGTCTGTCCGTTTGTCCCTTCGAGCTTTTGTCGCTTATAGCTCCTTATAAGACTACTATAAGAGCAATATTCGATACTGCGTCTTGTATATTATGTGACTGTGTGTATGTATACGACTCACGTATCCATTGGCCTGGTGAGCACTAGATAAAGCGTCTGTCCGTTTGTCCCTTCGAGCTTCTGTAGCTTATAGCATCTTACAAGACTACTATAAGAGCAATATTCGACGCTGTGTCTTGTATATATGTATGTATACGACTCACGTATCCATTGATCTGATGAGCAGCATGTCGTGGCGAGGCGTGTGCGCGCTTGTCCCGGGGCGCGGCGCTGGTGGTGGGTCCCGCGGCCGCCGTGTCGGAACCGGCGGCCGCGGTCGTCGCTTCCGTTTCCGGACGCCGACGGGCCTGAGAGGGAATGGAACTAGTTGAGTATTGTGTAAACGCAACATCATGAGAATAGTTCAGTGAACAATATACCGTATCAATTTCACGGATAGGTAAAACCGTGTGGGAGCTACGCGGATAGGGAACAGTGAATAAGAACCTTTACAAAAAAGTCACTTAGAAACGTAACAAAAAAAATAGATATGTCAAACTGTGACGACTCCACTGAAGATTATAAAATGTATCAAGACTTAAAGTCGTAGAAGAGCTCCTTAAGAAACTTTGTTTATATTATACACTAGCTGATGCCCGCAGCTTCGCCCGCGTAAAATTTGTTCCCGTGGGAACTTATTCCCGGGATAAAAAGTAGCCTATGTGTTATTCCAGACTATAATGTATCTTTGTACCAAATTTAAGCTCGATCCGTTCAGCGGTTTGAGCGTGAAAGAGTAACAAACATCCACACTCACAAACTTTCGCATTTATAATATTAGTAAGAAGTAAGATTTATTTAACCTAGTAAAGCAATATAATTTCAAACAGAAACACGAGTACTTAAGGCTAGTATTTCCGAAATCGACCAAAATCGACCCATTTTGAAGCGATCTTTATACTAGGAAATATTCTTTGATTTGATCTGATAAAAATGTATTACTATAGTTTAATAGATGCTCTTGCTTCCTTTAATTTTTAAAACACGATTAATAATACTTTATATGAT
Source organism: Miltochrista miniata (assembly GCA_933228765.1). Classification (NCBI taxonomy): domain Eukaryota; kingdom Metazoa; phylum Arthropoda; class Insecta; order Lepidoptera; family Erebidae; genus Miltochrista; species Miltochrista miniata. Next base: position 15,639,169 of record OW121777.1, read on the forward strand.
AAAAATCGTTCTCGAAAAACTGGAAATGTGCAAAAATTTTAAAGATGAATGTTGTTATTGCTCAAAATATACTTGTTTATTTTATATAAACACATGTCTATATTAAAGATATTGATCTTATGAACAATATTCATGCTATTATTTATTTTTTAAACACCTCAGATTTTAAAATAATGATAAAAGGTGTAGAATCTAGAACAATTAGGCATTTAGCGTACACTTCAATCACTTCATACGCCTGACAGGGCTGTTCTGGGTAGGACCTGTGTCGCTCTGTCATCCGTGATCGTTTTAATTAGAAGTAGTTGCAGAAATCTGTAAATATTATTTTGTATTTATTTGTAAATATTAGGATAAGTAAGTTATTGTGTATAAATAAATAAATATCGTGTAATATAGTGATTAGTGACTAGGTACTCAGTGAATATGGGTAAAAAAAAAGCCAAGAGAAATAAAATGCCCAGATGTCAATTGCGGCTACTACGACGGCAAGTATGGTAAGTTCCTACAAGTATTGTTTTATCTTTATTATATTTATAAAAATACACAACCAAATAATTCACTGACGGGCATGATGAAATTATAAGGTTGATGCTGAGCGAAGCGACTGAAGCCAACAGCTGCCATTATTTTGCTACCTGCTGAAGAGGCAGTACAGTAGCTAAACGTACTCATATAGGCATAGAGATCTCCCATTCCAGTCCTCTTCTACGTAGGTACAGGTAGGTGTCACTTAGCAAAGGCCAAGTAAGTTAGATCACGGCTGTTTTTGGTAATGAATGACTGTGAGAAATGAACTCGGTGCCCCAAAGTTGCTTGGGACCTTACGATAAGAAGAGGGATAGTATTTACCTAAACCACAGTAACTACTAGGTATAAAATATTCTCTTTTTACTATGCCTGAACAATCAACGTATTGCCCGTTCGCTCTAAGTTTGCCTTTCGCCTCCCATACTACGCCTGTACACCATCCTGTCCGCCAGCGGCAACCTTAGCGCGAACGGTTAGTAAATAATATAATGTTTGACGCTTAGAGTATAATAGTAGATTCACGTTGTTATTGCTACACTGTATAAATTATAACAGTAGTACCTACCCACTACCGACATAAAAGAATAAACGTGTAGTTTTATTTTTCGTTGTAGTCTAGCCGTTTCGTTGTAGTGTACCCTCAAAGTCTTTTTTTTTTCATCTCATCGATTCCGAGATTGAACGGTGGTTCATTTGCAAAAAAAGATACACGTGAATCGTAAGTACCTAGTACTTGTAGGTACTTTCATACTTTAATTTTGAGTGTAATAATCGTTACTTTCTTAGTAAATATGAATGTTTGAAAAAGTGCATAATTTTAAGGGTTCCGTAGGTACCCAAAGGTAAAAAAACGGGACCCTATTCATGAGACTTCGCTGTCCGTCTGTCTGTCTATCGGTCAGTCTGTCTGTCTGTCGGTCAGTCTGTCTGTTTGTCTGTCCGTCTGTCTATCTTTCTGTCTTTCCTTCACGAGGCTGTAGCTCATGAATGGACATAGCTAGAGATCTGAAATTTTCACAGATAATGTGTTTCTGTTGCCGCCATAACAACAAATATTGAATTTTGCATGCCAATATTTCTATCAATAAGCTGATTCACCGAATTGACATACGAGAGCGAGACTTTGAGGACATGTACCTTTTTCATTCAACTTTGTAACAGCTTTATTTTTTGTAAGCAAGGGTTATAAACCCTTTTTTTTTTCTTTTTAACGTGAGAGAAAATCCTCATGGATGCTATGCCGGACTCCTACCGACTAAAAACCTCACGTTACGCTCAACAGCCTATGGTTGGGAGCCCAGGGTAAGCCCTCGGAAGGATGTCCTAGGACTCCCAACAGACCCACGGCCGCCACTGCGGCCTCGCCTAGGGGTAGGTTCGGGTGCAATCCTGCGTCTTTGGGTGTTTCGGATGTGATCCCGCTTCTGAAGGGGGTATGCATAAATCCCTCACGTCACGCTGCCGTCATGGGCCTGCTTCTGTAAGGACGGTGAGCAGCCCCCTCACCGTCTTCAGGCCCCTGGTTATGGAGACCGATAGTCTTGGGCGAAGACACGTCTGCGGCGTTCATTTCAAGTGTGTACTTGTTGCCGTTATTAATAAAAAAAGGCAAAAAAAAATCAAGTTTGTTGTATGGAAGTCCCCCATAAATATTTATTATTTTTCTGGTTTAAGTACTCAATTCAATCCTTTATTTTTGCAAACAAGGGTTTATATCCCTTGTGCTTCCACGGACCTCGGAAGGGGCCACCTGCGGGATCCATCCTGCGGGAGACTAAGAATAGGTTTTTGAGAACTTTCTTGGCAACCTAAGTTCCTAGTCTATATACATATAATAAAAACATCTAAAGTCAAAACTGTACATTAAACATATTTAAAAAAATACTCGCGGGGGGTTCTACACAGGATACCGAAGTCGAAAATGTAGTTAGAATTTTTTTGTCTGTTTGTCTGTTAATTTTGCTTTGTCCGGAAGGATCTCGAAAAGTACTCAATATTTTTGATTAAAATTTTGCACAAATATTAACTAGGGGTAGGGTCTTCAAATAGACTTAAAATTGAATTCAAATTGACTATGTTGGTGTCAGCGCCATCTATCATTGGTTGTATTTTGTAACACAGGTCTAAGCTGACATGCGGCGTGCGTGTTACTTGTCTTATTCATATTATAATGTAAAATAAATAAACGCATTATTTTACTCACAAGATGCATTCTATTATTTTTTGCTACTTATGTTATACCTATGCTTACCTCTTTGAAGACTGCTCGAATTGATTTCATAAATTATTGACGGATTTTTTTTCTTATTATCTTTTCTCGGCTCGTCTCACAATTAAAATGATGATAAAAAAAAGTAGTAAAAATAGAACCGACTTCAAACAAATCCTGAAAAATTAAATTTACTTGGCACAAAGATAAATGTATTTCGATTTTTCATATTTTATTCAATATCATATTGAAGTCGGCGCCAAGTAAACCCATAGGTTGAGGTAGGTATTATTAATGGCACCAACTTCAATATCATATTGAAAACAATCTGATAAATCCACATAGATATCCACATAGATTAAAAAAACTGATCATTCGACCGCTTCATAAAAAAAATGAAAGAAACGATGTTAAGAATTACAGACCAATAGCAAAATGTGCGGTCTTTTCAAAAATTTTCGAGAAAGTGATTTACAATTCAGTATATGCCTATTTTACAAAATATAATTTGTTTTGTAATGAACAAAAGGGATTTCGAAAAAATATTAGTGTTAATATGGCTATATTTGAATTGTTGCATGAAGTCATGGCCTGTGTCGATGTTAAACTCCCGGTATGTGCTCTGTACACTGATATGACGAAAGCTTTCGACTATGTAGAGCATAAAACTTTGCTGTCGAAGTTACAGGGTTATGGCATCAGAGGAAATATTCTAAAGCTGTTCGAATCGTATCTAAGTGGTAGGCAACAATGTGCAGAAATATCCAGAATATGTCCAAAAACTAAGATAAGAACTACCTATATTTCTAGACCAAGGTTAGTTCAATATGGCGTTCCACAGGGGAGTGTGCTGGGTCCATTGTTGTTTCTTATATACATTAACGATCTGCCAAAAAGCATACGGCAAAAGATGATCCTCTTTGCAGATGATTGCACTGCTGTAATTAAATGTTTAGACCTGAGTCAATATGAAAATCAAATTAATAGAACCCTATCTGATATAATTGACTGGTTAAATCTAAATAATTTAGTAATTAACTTAAACAAGACAAAGATAATGCATTTTCACCAAAGATGTGAAATTCCTAATGTCAAGGCCATTTATAATGACTGCAAAGTGGGTGAGGTGAATAGTATTAAGTTTTTAGGTATTACGATAGACAATAAACTCACGTGGAAGCCACACATAGAGGATCTGTGTGTGCGTCTAAACAAATCAGCTTTTGCATTAAGACAACTTTCTAAAAAAGTAAACAGAGAGGCTCTATTGATGGCATATCATGGTCTAGTCGCTTCACAACTGAGATATGGCATTATTTTTTGGGGAAACTCAACAGAACGCGAAACCATTTTCAAAATTCAAAGAAGGTGCATTAGGTCTATGTGTAATTTGAAAGTAACTGATAGCTGTGTTCCACATTTTAAAAACCTAAAGATACTTACTGTACCTTCTTTATATATTATAGAAACTGCAATGTTCGTACGTAGGAACATCAATTTGTTTGATATGGTTTCTTCTGTGCGTCAAGGTCCAATACGATCTCAATACAAAAATAAATTATGTAATCCTAGGTGCAATACGGCACTATTTAAAAAAAGCTTTTTCGGTATGGCGACAACTGTTTATAACAAAATACCGGACACAATTAAGGACCAATCGCTCAACAAGTTTAAAAGTACACTTTTTAAAATTTTAACTACTAAATGTTACTATACAATAGAAGATTTTATTAATGATAATGACATAAAAGAATAAAATTATAATGTATAATATATATGTAATATTAAATTGTGATTTGACTATAATTTGTTGGACGAATATGATTGTGACCGATGTATCTAAGGGTATTCCTTTCTTTTTTTAATTTTAATTTTTTTCAATGCAAGTAATATTTTTTATTTATTTATTATAATTAGATTGGACAAAGATTGATTTTATATAATTGTATTTTTTCTCTTAAAAATAGCCGTAATTTATTTAATTTAATCTTGTTAATCATTTTAATTGTACCTATGCATGCTTTTTTTTTTATTCAAACTCATATTTGTACGTCCTTGGGACAAAACATAGCGGACTTGTGAATTTAAGATCTATTATTAATGTATTACCTATGTTTAACAAATAAAGATTCTGATTCTGATTCTGATTCTGAAATCAAAATACATATTATTACTTGGTGCTATGTAAATTTTATTTTTCAGGATTTTTTTGAAGTCAGTTCTATTTATTACTAAAAATTTTTTGATCATCATTTTAAGTGACGGGTGGACCGAAAAGTATATCTATCTAGGTGTAAAGTTCTTATCAATACAAATCAATCAAGCCCAAACACAAGGTACGTGCTGTAAATCGTTAAATAATTCCCTCGACTGTCTTTCGGTTCCATCATCAGATCGACTCCTGACCTTCATTAAATTGTAGTACATTAACAGTGGGCGCACACTAGGCGTCTTGTCACGGCGACAAGCTGTGGGCGCCAAATTACATACATTTTGTTCTAAGCTCCGCACATTAGGCGACATGTCGCCGCGACTCCGAGACAAGCAAGGGGAGTCTTCGCGTCTGTCGCGCTATTGTCGCGGCGACAGTCGCCCAGCGACAGCTTTGGACAACGTGTTCCTTGCACAACGTCTGTCACGGCGTCAAGTCGCCCGATGCAGGCGCACACTGCGCGACAAGTCGCCGCGACATGTCGCCGCGACTGTCGCCTAGTGTGCGCCCACTGTAAAGCACTTCATTAAAAAGTTACCAAACGCACTAGTTGTCCCTACAATTTTCGGTGGTTGCCCTCGATTTCTCCTGGATCCCGTCATCAGATCCTGACCTGGTAAAAATGGGACTACCTCAGAAGTAAACCCTATTGAAGAAAAGAAAAAAGAATTAAATCCGTCTATAATTGAAGGAAATATCAGTGAACATACATAAAAACATACAGACGAATGTAGAACCTCCTCCTTTTTTGAAGTCGGTTAAAAATAAGGAAAGGTTTCTTACAACCCCATTTTGAATATACCTGCTAACAGGCACTTACTAAATAAAATGTCTTATAAAGGTTTGATAAACTTATACTTCTGTTGTAATTTATTTGGTGGTACAAAAAGTGCGGCATGCAATACACGCTGCACCAACTGTCAACGTCCAATTGCACCAACTGGCAACGTCCAAACAAAATGCTTGGGGTCAAATGAGTTCATGTCGATTGCATGCTACGGGGGTATCGCCCGCGGTGAGGTGAGGTGGTAAAAATACCTAATGCGCACTGGCATTCGGCCCTTAACGGCGTTGTCTTTGAAATTACACACGTACATATAGTCACGCCTATATCCCCGAAGGGGGAGACAGAGGCATAGTGTACACCCACATCTCATTTTATAGTTTTATGTCCCACGTAAAAGATGGTAAGCCTATTACCGTGTTAAAATGGACAGGCGCAGGTCGTCACAATCCACAGTTGAAATTTTTCAAACTTGGCTTAGGAAGTGCCATTTTACTGGCAACCGGGACCAACGGCTTAACGTGCCTTCCTAAGTACGGAAACGCTCGTAAATAAATGTCACAAAGTGGTTACGAGATGGTCACCCATCCATGATCCATGACATATGTACAGCTTGGCAATAAAGGGAAGAAAATAATGGAGGAGCCACTGTGCTGTTCATATGGCAACCCGTTAAACGAACTACCAATCAGTATCCAGTTGTCAACAACCGTCAATAAAACACACCAATCAAATTGTATGACGTCATTGACTGACAGACATATGTGACGTTATTGGCAGCTTTTTGACAATGTAACCAGTCAGCTAAATATTAGTTCCGTTTCTAGACTTTTTTGCCAAGCTGTATGTTAAAGATTGTCACTTTACTGACAACTGGGTTTCATTTCGAGTTTTCCTTCTCTGCGCACTGAATCGTTTTGCGAAAGCGTTCCCTTGTGAAAATGTCCTGAAATATTAGTTCCAATATAGGCAATACTCACATGGTCGGGCGCGCTGTCCGTGGGCGCCACGTGGTCCGGCATCGTCTGCATCGGGCGCAGTCGCGGGGGACCCACCGCCTACAGTCAAAGGGGAGGGGCTCAGTGATACATAACATTATACTAATCTCAATATATATAACTCAAAGGTGACTGACTGACTGACATAGTGATCTATCAACGTTACCAGACTGAGTTTCTTGGCTATAACGTTACCAGACTGAGTTTCTTGGGGTGTTCTTCTCAGTCTGTAGTATTTCCGAACCCCCGGTAGAGTCACAAAAATTTTGACAAACCTAAATAATTTTTTTTAAAATTTCAAAGGGAATAAATTTTATTTAATTTTATTTATTTACGTACAGCCCAAACCCCTGGACGGATCGGGCTGAAGTTTGGCATGCAGGTAGATGTTATGACGTAGGCATCCGCTAAGAAAGGATTTTGATAAATTCTACCCCCAAGGGGATAAAATACGGGAAGCGGGCACGGGAACAAATTTTACGCGGGCGAAGCTGCGGGCATCAGCTAGTGATGTTATAAATGAGTAAGTTGGTGAAGATGTTTGTTTTTCCATCACGCTGTAACGACTGAACGGATCGAGCTGAAATTTGGTAGAGGGATAGATTAGATAAGCATATTTTTATCCCGGTAAATACTTATGGGATACAGGAACATGATTCCATGCAGGCAGGGTACAACAGATATTCACTCAACAATGATTTTATTAATCACATAAAGACATTTTGACGTTATTTATTTATACGTTTTTTTTTTCAAATAAATATTCACGGACATTTCACACAACGCTATCTGATCCCAAAGTAAGCTAGGAATAACCTGCTTGTGTTATGGGTATCAGACCACGGATATTAATACTTATATACTTTTTAAATACATACATATTATACATAGAAACACCCATACTCTTGAGAAAAACATTTATGGGTCACACAAATATTAGTCTCCGGTGGGAATCGAACCCACGACCTCCAGCGCCGCAGGCGGTATCACTACCGACTGCGCCACAGAAATTGATACTTATTGAACATTGGCACTTGTGCTGTTCTACTACAATTATTTGTGTCAATGTAACATTGTAAAAGCAGTAAGATTGACTTTGATCGATTGATTAATCGGCGCAAAATAATATAATTGGAAACAGTCGAGATATTGTCAACCGTAAAAGATGGTTAGGTTAGGTTGGAAAGGTTGACCTTTGACGGGCGAAGGGGAACGAGCGAAACGAGCATGCCGCGGCAGCGGCTGCCGAGCGCCTGATGCCTTATTAGTATTTTAGTAACGGAAAATAATCCGTTAAATTATAGTCTCTTAAGAGTTTACAATTACACATGATTAATATTCATAAACCTGACTAATTTCGCCTTACGGGATTCTCAAAGGTTACATAGATGACTACTATACTATACTCAATAATCTTATCAAAATTCTGATTTTTGGGAAATTCAAGAAAAAATGGATAACACAATATAATATTGGAAAGAAATTGAAACGTACACATACACACACATACATACAAACAATAAAACTCGACACTGTAAAATGAATCTAATGCACAAGTAGATACAGTATGTTTTGTTCTATCGCATTATATTGTACTATAGCCTCACCGATCATTACTAGTCTTTTGAAGTTCAGAATAAATATGCCTGAAAAATGTAAGTATACTATGTAGTAGCGAAACTAGTAACCGTCGATTCATGTATACTGGGTGTAACAAAATTACCTCTCCAAATTTCATGAGATGACTTGGCATCGGAAATCAAATACAAATATTTAATAAAAAAGGGAGGTAAATTTTTTAATTTTTTTTTTAATTTTTTTGTCGCACATTAAGAATTCATTTTTTACCGCGGCAATTCGAGGTAACAAGGTCGCCGTGGCGAAACAAACACAGAGCACCCGTCTGGCTGTCGTTGTCGCTTTCTACTGCCGCTCAGTAGCGATAGAAAGGGTTAAAAAGAGAATTTATAGGACCTTAAACGGCTTTACGGTTAAAGTATTCATGTGATTTTTTTTCTTAATTTTTGTAATGTTTCTTGACTGATGCCACGTCACGTGACGAAATTTGGAGAGGTAATTTTGTTACACCCAATATAGGCATAAAGATCTCTTCAACCTTATGGATTGTATATCAAATTAGTAGTGTCTAGTAAATACTGGCTAAGTGTGAGCCGAACTGTACTCAAAAAACGGCAAATGTCACGTGTGTTGTATGGGAACCCCCTATTTTTGAGACATGCATCATTGAGCGGCAACAAAAATGCATGTTCAGTGAAAATTTCATTCAGCTCTCTACCTATCACGGTTCCTAAGATACAACCTCGTGACGAACATGTGGAGTCTCCCCAATAGTTCATCATCACGCCTTTATCCCCGAAGGGATAGGCAGAGGCATATTATATACCCACATTTCACCTTTTTATAATTTGTCCCACGTAATACGTTGTGAGCCGTATTGCCGTGTTTATGTGTACAGGCGCAGGTTGTGACTGCCTGCTGTTGAAATAAAGCCTTCAACTTAGCTTAACCTTCGGTCAGTCGCTCCATTTTACTTAACGAGGCTTGTCGCGTGGGGTTCTTGAGAACCCCAATGAAAAATAGCATGTAAAATAAGAAATTATAAGTATTTCATATAATTTATCATTACATTATTACTTGTGTGTCAAACTACAATAAAACAATGATACATTATTAAGCAATATGTATTTAATTACTTATTAAACTTATAATCTAAAAGTAGGAACCTATTTTTCTCACTCTGAGATCACTTTAAAAAAAAAAAAAAAATAAAGAAATCTACTCCGTAATTATTTACTTTATACTTTTTTGGCATCATATAGAAATAATCAACTTTGTAACATATAATATATAAGGAATAAACAAAAAAAAATCGTAACTTTACGAAATTGTATGCTCGTCGCGTGGGGTCTTTGAGAGCTCGTGCGTTCAAAACAGGTCCGTATCACACGGCGCTTACGAGCAAATTGAAGTTAGCCACTGTCCGCGCCAACTACAATCTAACTTAGGAGGGTACATAAACGACTGCACTGCTACAATGGATTTAAATAAGAAAATTTTGCATTTTTGTAATGTTCGGGCTTTCAAAGACCCCACGCGACGGACCGAAGGTTAACGACTGCCATTTTACTGGCAACCGGGACCAACGGCTTAACGTGCCTTCCGAAGCACGGAAACGCTCAAATAAATGTCACAAAGTGATCACAGGGATGGTCACCCATCCATGGACCGGCCACAGTGAAAGTTGCTTACTGCAGTGATCGTTTACAGAACACTGAGTCCGCGGGGCCACGAGCGCTTCAATAGGGTCTCTTTATAACCCTTCGGGCACGGAATCCTAGAAAATTTAAGTTACTAATAGTCCCATCCTTCTCCCAGTCACATAGATCCGCATAGCTAATACCTATCCTATTGTAATTTCGAAATTAAACTTATAACACCCCACCCCCCGTTTCATCCCCCATAAGGGGTTTAACAAAAAAGGTACCTTTTTCCCCTATTGGGGTCAAAAACAAAAATTTAAAAGGTACATTTTCTCCCATAGGGGGAAAAGTCAAAAGCTACTTTTTCCCACCATAGGGGGTGAAAATCAAAAAGCTACGTATACTCACATCCTTCTCCCAGTCATAGGGATCCGTATCCCTGATCCCTCTTCTCTTACAACACCTCTCTAGCAGTGACGTCAGCATGCCATAGTCGGGCGCTTCCGTACATTAGAAATCACTATTTGTATGGGAGCCCCTTTCCCCCCTTTTCTTCTGACTTTAGTATTTAATATTATAGTTATCACGGTTCCTGAGATACAGCGCCATGACGGACAGACAGACATACCCTATCCTTAAACTCTCTTTGCCCCTTAAGGGACTAAAAACAAAAAGATAAAAGGTACTTCTTCCCCCATAGGGGGTTAAACACAAAAGCAAAAGGTACTTTTCCCCCCAAAGCGGGTTAAAAGTCAAAAGGTACTTTCTCCCCCCCCCCCATAGGGGGTTAAACACAAAAAATCAAAAGGTACTTTCTTCTCTCATAGGGGGTCATCCTTCCGAGGGCTGTAAGGTACCTGTGGTTTTTAGTCGGTAAGAGTCCGGCATAGCATCCATGTAGGATTTATCTCACGTTAAAAAAAGGTGAAAATCAAAAACGTATACTCACATCCTTCTCCCAGTCATAGGGATCCGTATCCCTGATCCCTCTCCTCTTGCAACACCTCTCTAGCAGTGACGTCAGCATGCTGTAGTCCGGAGCTTCCGCGTACTCCAGCTGTTGGACGTGGTCCAAGAACTGGCGAAGTTCTGATGGTAAGTGCTTTAGGAGGAGACGGTGGTCGTATTTTTCTTTCATAAGGCCCACCTGGAATTGTGTGTAAAGATATTTTGTTTATAACTAGCGGACGTCACGCGGTTTCACCCGCATAGTTCCCGTTCCCGTGAGAATACGGGAATAAAATATAGCCTATGTTACCCGCAAAGAGTGTAGCTTCCCAACAGTGAAAGAATTTTTCAAATCAGTTCAGTAGTTCCGGAGCCTATTCGTTACAAACAAACAAACAAAAAAAATAAATCTTTCCTCTTTATAATATTAGTATAGGTGTCATCTAGACCAAATTCAGGAAATTAAGCTCATGAAGATTAAAAGAAGAAAGGGAAAAGTCGAGATAAAACCCGGTTGTCAGTAAATTGACAATCGTTAATCCAAGTTGAAGGCCTTATGGCGGCTTGAAAATTTCAGTGGGTCGTCACAAACTACGCCTGTCCATATCAAAACGACAATACGGCTCACCACCTATTACGTGGAACATAAAACAATAAGATGAAATGTGGGCATATACTGTGCTTCAGCCTACCCCTTCTTCTTTTATATGTATGTATTTTTTTAGTCTCCGGTGGGAATCGAACCCACGACCGACCTCGTGATTCACAGTAGCACTTTACCACCTCTAGACCAACGAGGCAGACAAATAATGTTAATAAAAAAGGTGTCCGAGCTTCAAAAGGGGTCTTAGAGCAGTGCCGTGAGCACCAATACATTTAGAGGGCCGTATGCTTGTCTGCAACCTTAGGAGTATAAAAGAGCTACGTGTCTATTCAGTGGGGGACAAACAGTATTCAACAATCTCACCTGCTCCTTATCCTTAATCTTCCTCCAAGGCAGTTGTCCATTGACAAACTCCACCAACATATAGAACAGCGACCACAGATCGTCGTGGCGACCCATCTCTTTGTTCTTGTGAGCGTTGATCGACGCGTAGCGGACTGTGCCTGGGGGCAAACTTGTATATTTGAATCTTAAAAACTTGACATTGAAAAAAACTGTAAAAAACATACTATACATACAAATCTTACTAATATTATAAATGCGAAAGTTTGTGAGTGTGGATGTTTGTTACTCTTCCACGCTCAAACGGCTGTACGGATCGGGCTGAAATTTGGTACAGAGATACATTATAGTCTGGAATCCCAGATGTTCCCACGGGAAGAACCAATTTTACGCCGACGAAGCTGCGGGCATCAGCTAGTAAACAATAAATTTCAATTGGGATGGATTGTTTAAGTTTGAGACAATGGCGTTTGGTATAAATAATGCACCCGCCATTTACTAACGAGATATTCAACATCTAGAAATTGTTTTATTCTACAGAGTTATACAAAGTACAGTGTTGAATCGTGTAGAAAAGAATCGTATTGTAATGTTTATAAAAAGATAATGTTTTGGAAAAGAACGGTTCAAGATTGCATATCATGCACCAATATGAAATATCAATGCATCGTTCGAAGTTATTAATTCCCGAGTTAAATAAAATTCTGTAGTTGATTGGAATTAAACAGTAATTGTAAGAAATGTAATGTCAACAATAGATATGTAATTTTTTATTATAAAGTGAAAAAAGACAACTTGGCCCAGACGGGACTTGAACCCGCAACCTTTGCCTAAATCCAGGGCAATGCTCTAACTGGATTTAGGCAAAGGTTGCGGGTTCAAGTCCCGTCTGGGCCAAGTTGTCTTTTTTCACTTTATAATAAAATATTATGAAAAAGTTAGCATACTAATTGCTTTAAATATTAAAAATCGATAGATATGTAATTGATACTTGTCTTATTCAAAATATTGTACAGTTGATTCGTAATCAAATCTTAGAAATATTATAATTGCAAAAAGTTTATTACGGTCTATTTCACGCTCTAACGGCTGACCGAAACTGGCAAAAACTTGGTATAGGGATAGATTATAATCTGGACTAACACATAGACTTTTTATCTCGGGAAGAAGTGTCCATGGAAAGCGGGATTGGTAGCAAAATTCGAGCGCCATGAAGTTCTTCAAATTTCGAATTATAAGCCTTATCCTCTTTCCATAACACAGTAGGTGAACGAATCACTCACCTCTAAATCCGGCGGCGCCTCTAGGCGGTCGCACTTGACCATTATTGGTAGTATACTGGCGGGCTAAGCCAAAGTCCAACAAGTACTTAACAACCCAACACTTTCCATAAGGGGGGCAGTCATTTTACACTCTTTGGGTACGGAACCCAAGAAAGGAAGATAAAAGTATGGCACGTACCTCTGAACCCGGCGGCGGCTCTAGGCGGTCGCACTTGACCGTTGCTGGTGGTGTACTGGCGGGCCAAGCCAAAGTCTAACATGTACACCTTGCGGCAGTTAGATGGGTGGCGACCGATGCTGAAGTTGCTCTGGAACACACGCATACGTTCATATTATCGTATTCTATTGCCCGCCTTATTAGTCCCAGGTACAAGTAACATGCACCGTGTGGCGACGGGGAAGAGTACAAAATGTAACCACCCCAATACATCCCGAGAGTGTCGTAAGAGGCGACTAAGGGAACACTTTCGCAAAAAGATCCATTGCGTAGAGAAGGAAATCTCGAAATAAAACCCGGTTGTCAGTAAAATGACAATCATTAAGCCAAGTTGAAGGCCTTAGGCCGGGCGGCTTGAAAAATTTCAACAGCGGGTCGCGGCGACCTGCGCCTGTCCATTTCAACACGGCAATAAGCTCACCACCTATTACGTGGGACATAAAACTATAAGGTGAAATGTGGGCGTATACTATGCCTCAACCTACCCCTTCGGGGATAAATAAAGGCGTGACTATATGTATGGTATATGTGTACTAGTAACATGGCAGTCGTTTAGACCAGTTGAAGACCGAGTGGGCGGCTTAAAAATTTTCAAAAGTGAGTCGTCACAAAAACCCTCTCCTGTGCATTTTAACACGGCAATAGGCTCAAAACCTATTATCTCGTAAGACAAAAAAAAGATAAATGTATGACATGCCTCAGCATACCCCTTCGGAAATAAAGGCGTGCGTATGTAAAATACAACAATTTTTGAGCCAAAATATTAGAATGGATTGTTTAAGATTGCAAGTATGGCTTTTGGTTTACATAATGCGCCATCCATTTTCCAACAATATACATCAAGTTTTCGAAATTTCTAACGCCCTTAGCACACCTCCGCCGCGAAACCAGGACAGCGAAACCAGGACAGCGGAACCGCTAAATGAATTCCTGTGATCAAGTGTGGATTGAACAGCGGAACTGGGCAGCGGAACCTGACACGAGTTAGTCGATGTGACGCTATCGCAATTTTTTCATAATTATTTTTATTATCTGGATGACTTAATAAATATACCGGCTGTAGATTTAGTAGTGTGCAACACTTGCACACGTGACTCTACTGCCTACACTCGTTAATATTTCGTGATAAAAAAAATGTTTTTTTTTTTTTCATGTCAAATTTGATTTTATTTGCAAAGAACCTCTGCCTGTACCCACTGGCCAATAATACGTGAACTTAAATTTAAGTAAGTACTTAATAATTATTAATAAATCTAAAAAGCGAAAGATTGTAAATGATACTCGCATAATGCCTATTTATTACCCAGTGCTATGACCTCTAGCGTCCAGCTGATCGTTTGTAGGTATTAGGCATACTGGCTGCGTTCGACGTTCACTGCTCACTTTTTGCCGTTTTTTGGTACCGAACTCGCCCTTGACCGGTTTTTCTGTTTCATAGGTTCACGTATTATTCGTCAGTGGAGGTTAGGCAGAGTTCCCGTTGGAATTAAAAAACGAATTCAATATGAAAAAAGACTAAAAAAAAATGTTTTTTTTTTTATCACGAAGTATTAACGAGTGTAGGCAGTAGAGTCACGTGTGCAAGTATTGCACACTACTAAATCTACAGCTTGTATAAAAGGTCTATTTCTGTTGGCTTGAAGTAGTTTTTCCGTAACCTTCACGTCCATTTTATGAAAAAATATTAGTTTCGCTGTTTCGCTCTGTCAATTTGTCAATTTTGACAAACCTGCGCACAGACAACGCGGCACCGCAACAAAAAGGCGGCTGAAGCGCGGAGGTTTGACAGTCGTAGGAGCAGATTGGCAAAACCGCACGGGGAAAGAGATAGAAGATAGTTAAATCTATGCATTAGAACAGGCAGTTTCGCCAGTCTTCCACTCCTCATACACGTGACAGATCTTGGCGAAATTACTGCGGTTCCACTATCATGGTTTCGCGGCGGAGGTGTGCTACAGGCGTTAATGGGGATAAAAACGTTTCCTTGGAAAGAATGGCTCAATTCGTCGGCTAAATGTAAAAGCATTTTAGTTTGTCTTTTAGCTGTGAAGTCACAAAGTTGGATGATTAAGGGTAAGCAACTAAACACTTACAGGTTTGATGTCTCGATGCAGGAACCCGACAGAATGTATTGAATCTATCGCTTTCAATATTTGTAGCCCTAATCTGTAACAAAAACATAATAATTATTAATTATACAATTAATAATTATTATGTTTGTATAATAATTATAATAATTATTAATTATACAATTAATAATTATTATGTTTGCAAACGGATATCCGAAACATACATTTGTGGTTCACGCAAATGTTTGGATCGATCCAGAAATCGGACCCAGAACCTCAAGCGCGGATGGCGGTTACATTACCGACTGCGCCAACGAGGCAGTCATTTTGTCATTTTGTATTATAATTGTGGTGTCAAAATTATACTTCGATGTGCCAGGATCTTATAAGTATTGAGCAGGTAGGAGTTAAAAATCAAACTGCGAATGCTATCAAAACTAGCGGACGTCACGCCGTTTCACCAGCGTAGCTCCCGTTCCCGTGGGAATACGGGAATAATATATAGCCTATGTTCACCGCGAAGAGTGGAGCTTCCCAACAGTGAAAGAATTTTTAAATCGGTCCAGTAGTTTCGGAGCCTATTCTATTCAAACAAAAAAACAAACAAACAAATCTTTCCTCTTTGTAATGTTAGTATTGATGGGTGTTTTTACGTTGGCTGTACACAGTGTGTACAGCAGTGATACGAATTGCTCCTTTCTACATAAAAAAAAAAGTGTGTGCGTGTAACCTTTACGCGCGATTGAAGTTAAACTTATTTGCCATTGACGGTATCAAATGTTATATTTAATATCATTTATTCGATTATTTTTCGCTATTTAAAATTCAAATAGCGTTACTTCCGTCAGAAAAAAATCAGAGTTACAACCTAGTCGCGCCTAAAGAAGTTTTACTTCAAAAACTGTATTAGATTTTAATTTATTTATTTCTTTTTTTTTTTATTTATTTATTCAATCAACAATAACAATTGTATTTGAATTTGGGTTGCATGAAACATTTGAAAGCACACTAGCACCAGAATAACATGATTCTAAGATGAATTTTGGGAGGGACCGGACTGAGTTTCTTGGGGTGTTTTTCTCAGTCTATAAATAAATAAATAAATATTCACGGACATTTCACACAACGCTATCTGATCCCAAAGTAAGCTAGGAATAACTGCTTGTGTTATGGGTATCAGACCACGGATATTAATACTTATATACTTTTAAATACATACATATTACACATAGAAACACCCAGACTCTTGAGACAAACATTTATGGGTCACACAAATATTTGTCTCCGGTCCTCCTTGTATTGTGTTTTTACAATGGTTAGAACCGCTCGTGGCCCAGCGGACTCAGTGTTCTGTAAACGATCACTGCAGTAAACAACTTTCACTATGGCCGGTCCATGGATGGGTGACCACCCATGTGATCACTTTGTGACATTTATTTGAGATCTGAGTGCTTCGGAAGGCACGTTAAGCCGTTGGTCCCGGTTGCCAGTAAAATGGCAGTCGTTAAGCCAAGTTAAAGGCTTTATTTTCAACAGCAGGCAGTCACAACCTGCGCCTGTTCATTTAAACACGGCAATACGGCTCACAACGTATTACGTGGGACAAATTATAAAAAGGTGAAATGTGGGTATATAATATGCCTCTGCCTACCCCTTCGGGGATAAAGGCATGATGATGAACAATGGTTGTACACAGTACCTGAGGGTGGTAGACAGCGAGAAGGCGCCCCTTGGTTGCGCACGCCTCAGCTCGGCCAGGTTGCGGCCCTGCAGCTGCATCACCACGTAGTTGAAGCGAGCGTTGCGGCCGCAACCGATGAAGCGGCATACGTGCTCTTTACCTGAACACAACGAAACACATCATCTGAGTTATAATAAACGCGTGAAATTCGGTGCCCGTTCCTGCTTCCCGTGGGAACAATTTCCCGGGATGAAAAGTAGCCTGTATTATTCCAGACTATTTAGCTATCTCTGTATCAAATTTCAGCCCAATCCGTTCAGCCGTTAGAGCGTGATTGAGTAACAAACATCTTCACAAACTTTAGGATAGTATAGTAGGTAATATTAATAGGCTAGGAAGTGGGATATTATGAAAAATTCTGCATACAAATTGCTTTAAATATTTTATCGTAAGCTTGAAGAGTAATAGGCATTCCTACGAATATTATAAACTAGCGGACGTCACGCGGTTTTACCAGCATAGTTACCGTTCCCGTGGGAATACGGGAATTAAATATAGCCTATGTTCACCGCAAAGAGTGTAGCTTCCCAACAGTGAAAGAATTTTTAAAATCGGTCCTGTAGTTCCGGAGCCTATTCGTTACAAACAAACAAACAAAAAAACAAATCTTTCCTCTTTATAATATTACTCGTAGTATAGAAGTATACACAAGATGGGGCCAGCGACTAAACCCGCGCGTAGTTTTGTTCCCATCTCCCCACTTCCTATGGGAAAGTTCCCATAGCCCTGTACTCCCGGGATAATAAGTAGACATGTGATAATCTAGAATTCTAGACTATACCTGTACCAAATTTCAGCTGGATCCGTTAGCCGTTAGATTGTGAAAGAGTAACAAACATCTAATCATCTAATAATTATTATTTTACAAATCTTAATAGTCCATTTATTGAGGATGGATATAGGCTGTTATAACATCACGCTAAGACAAATAAGAGCGGAGCTGCAATGAAAAATGTTGCAGAAACAGGGAAAATTAAATCCTTCTGAAAGCTTCCGTTGCGTACGCTGAAATTGAAAATTTTGCTGAAATTGAAATTGAAAAAAAAAACCGGAAATTGGTTGAAATCAAAATTCAATTTCAGATTAACTGCCAAATCTTTACAGGTGAACCACGTTTATAAGTTGCATCGACAAAGTTCGCCTGCTCAGAAGAGAGCAAGCTAACGCCGATTAATTACGATTGCCAACGCTGTTGAAACGCCGACTTTATTGCGTTACGTTAAGATTGAAAATGTAATAAAGAGAGAGAAAAGAATGCAATGAGCTACAATGAGCGAGATCCAGAGAGTAGTGCTATCTAGCTTATTGCAGGCATCGGACATCGTTTCGAATATGAGACTTCTGCATAGGCATAAGGAATTCATATCCCAAAAGAGATGTATTAGATTGATATGTAATATTGCGCCGGATGTGTCTTGCCGTCCTTACTTTGAATCACTTAAAATATTGACTTTGCCATGTCTATATATATTAGAGGTGGGCAAATTTGCTTCTTCAAAATCGCTTGAGATCAGTCATGCAGGAGAACTATCCGAAATCCAAATAGGTTAGTCCTAAATATGGTACCAAGAAGGACCAGGACCAGTTCTTATTGTGAGAATACCTACCATAATACCAGAATATCTACCATAGTATAGAATATCGCTCAATGTACTCCATTTATGCAATAAAGAATTTGTATTTGTGGGTACAGTCACCTCCAATATTGCATGGGCCTCTTAAGATCTGTAATCCTATGCACATTTGAGTACAAATTCACAAAAACTCCATTAGATGGCGCAACTTTACTCGAATATAATATTGCATAGACACCTTAGGATCACAAAAAATGTACTAGATAGCATATTTACATTACTCCAAAGATGAATGAGTTGCTATTTTGACAATAATCGCGTTCCTGTGTGAGTTATTAAAAAATCGGCGACGCTAGATACTTGACTTCCAATGTTATCCGAGAGATGGCGTCAATTATAAGTGCAAAGCAATTTCGTTTCGGATTGACCATGCATTCTCAAATTCGTCTGTACATCGGCGTACACGTACACCACTGTGAAATCCTCAGAAAACAGCACTAGCACTCAAAACATCAGACCCTCACCTTGTAACTTCTTCAGAACAGCGACTTCCATCTTCAGCACCTGTTTGGGCTGGCGAGCTGACTCGACCTTCAGAGCGACCTGTTCCTGAGTCACCAGGTCCAGGCCTTCATAAATCTCTCCAAAACCGCCGCCACCTATCTTCTTTAAAACCTGGAAGTAGGAACAATAAGCAATTCATCGTTATGGTCACGCTTTGTATCCCAGAAAGGGTGGGTAGAGGCATTATTATATGCCCACATTTCACCTTTATTTTAGAATTTGTCCCACGTAATAGGCGTATTGCCGTGTTGATATGGACAGGCGCAAGTTTTGACTGCCTGCTGTTCAAAATTTTCAAGCCGTCTAAAAAGGCCTACAACTTTGCATAACGACTGCCATTTTATTGGCAACCGGGACCGACCTAACGTGCCTTCCGAAGCACGGAAACGCTCAAAGAAATGTCACATAGCGCTCACATGGTTGGTCACCCATCCAAGGACCGGCCATAGTGAAAGTTGCTTACTGCAGTGATCGTTTACAGAACACTGAGTCCGCGGGGCCACGAGCGCTTCTACCTACAGATAGAATATTCGATATTAAATATGACGTCAAATACCATACATTCGGCTACCGGATTCTGTATCATATTATGGAGTCACTAGCTGATGCCTGCAGCTTCGCCCGCGTAAAATTTGTTCCCGTGGAAACTGATTCCCGGGATAAAAAGTAGCCTATGTGTTATTCCAGACTATAATGTATCTCTGTACCAAATTTCAGCCCGATCCGTCCAGCCGTTTGAGCGTGAAAGAGTAACAAACATCCACACTCACAAACTTTCGCATTTATAATATTAGCAAGATTGGAGCCATTCAAATGCCTCCCCTAAGGAGACATTTCATCAAAGGACGTCCGTATTGCTGAGTCATAGGGAATCCACCTGCCATGCGACCAGGTTAAGGCTTGTATATTCGTAAGAGACTCATCTTGGGGTGAACTTTATACTAGGAAATATTCTTCGATTTGATCTGATAAAACTATATTATTGTTATTAGATACTCTTGCTTTTCTAACGTATCAAAACACGATTAGGAATACTTTGTTCGATAGAAATCGCTCTAGAAAAATTGCAAAATATTGCAAAAATCTTAACAAGTAATGTACTTTTTTTATCTAATGAATTTAATCCTCATAAAAACTTGTCATAAAATAGATATAGGTCTTTAGAACAATATTTTACGGCTAGATTTTTTCTTAAAACCCCTCAGATTTTATAACAGTAATATAATGTATTAGAATCGAATGAAATCCGGCAAAAGCGAACGTTCCAATGCTTCGAATTGCCTTAGGATTTGTCAAGGTTGAACATTGCAGCCTTATGGGGAAGCCAAATACAGGGAGGGGGGTTTAATAGGTAGGTCAGTACCTCTACAGATACTTAAGTTGGCGTTCCAAGTTTCTGTGGCAGTTATACAGGGTGGAATTTAAAGACGGTAGTTGGAGGTAAAGTACCCTTAATATTGATAATGGTAAGTTTTGCTGAGAGGAAACATTCCTTTATTTTCAAAAGTAAGTAAAACTGCATTTTAAGATTTTTGAAAAATCACCTCCTTGAGCCGGGAATCGAACCTGGGAGATGTGAAAAAAAAGTGAGTAAGCTTTACAATAAAAACATATTTTACTTTGTTTTCCTTTAATTTAAGATACTATTTTGGATAAAAGAAATTGTTACTTGTTAAAGACTCTTTCGGTTGGTATCATAAAATACAGGATGTCATTTTTTCACATCTCCCAATTTCGATACCCGGCGCAAATTTTCAAAAATCTTTAAATGCAGTTTTACTTACTTTTGAAAATAAAGGAATGTTTCCTTTCAGCAAAACTTGCCATTATCAATATTAAGGGTACTTTACCTCCAACTACCGTCTTTAAATTCCAGTCTGTATAGTATTCAGTGGTGAGAGGAGTACCTTCCAGCGCTCCTTGACGACGTGGCCCGGCTGCAGCAGGTCCTCGGTGGCCATGGTGATGTGGTGCGCGCGCCGCGACGTGTCGCAGCGGGACGCCGAGCGTGACGCGCCCGGACGGCCTCCTCCAAAGTTGGGGAGGGTGCGGGACCTGGAACCCGCCCATACTTCCATATTACCGCCGAAGACTTTAAAGAAATGATCCAAGCCAGTGATGGGCAAACTACGGCCCGCGGGCCACCGCCGCCGGCCGCGAAAGCATTTAATCCGGCCCGCAGACGGTCCTTCGACATGAATACCTACTTAGTACATGGCCCGCGAACTTTATTTTGACGGTCCAGAAGTATGAAACATAAAAAGAAATGTTATACGTCCCGCACGCCTACCATAGCAGAACCTTCGAATAGCAGTTAAATTCTAATTTTTGACCTTTGCAAGTGCAAGTACTGTACTGTAAAGTTTAAAAAGTTTCAGCACAAAACCCTTTTTTCCCAAAATAATATAAATTTACCATAATATTTTTTTTTCCCATCAGCACAATTTTTTCCCTTTTTTTCTGGCCCTCCTCTGAAATGTCTTCATCTTTCTGTCCCTTCAAAATGTTTGCCCACCACTGATCTAAGCTGAACTGGGACCTACAGCTTCGCAAAAAAGTCAAGAAAATTTTGCATGTTGGCGACATTGTCAGAATACATGTCAAAATGTAACAGTAGGTTTTACATATTTGTGGGCATATAGTCTG
This sequence comes from Miltochrista miniata, assembly GCA_933228765.1. Lineage (NCBI taxonomy): Eukaryota > Metazoa > Arthropoda > Insecta > Lepidoptera > Erebidae > Miltochrista > Miltochrista miniata. The sequence continues at coordinate 15,661,112 of OW121777.1, forward strand.
TTTCTATTACAGTGACGACTATACAAGTGTACAATCCTATAGAGACGACAGTAAAAAAAAAAATGAAAATTTTGCCAGAAAGCTAACTATAGCATTAAAGATTTTCTAAACGATAAAGCTGCCTCGCATTGACACGAACTGCTCCTGTCTAGATTACTTAATAAAAAACTGTATTAGATTTATAAGATAAAATTCGAGAAAAGCTTTTGGAAAAGTCGGACCGAGCTTCTTGAGGAGCTTTTCTCGGTCTGTTGCATTTTAGACTCTTCAGAAGAGTGTAGACAATTTTTACAAATCTAAATAACTTTTGTTAAATGACAAACAGAATATATTGGGTGTAACAAAATTGACTCTCCAAATTTCGTCACGTGACGTGGCATCAGTCAAGAAACATAACAAAAATGAAGAAAAAAAAATCTCATGAATACTTTAACCGTAAATCTGTTTTAAAGGTCCTGTAAATTTTCATTTTCACCCTTTCTATCGCTACCGAGCCGCAGTAGAAAGCGACAACGACAGCCAGACCGGTGCTCCGTGTTTGTTTTGCCACGGCGACCATGTTACTTGAATTGCCGCGGTAAAAAATTAATTCTTAATGTGCGACAAAAGAAAAATAAAAAAAAAATGAAAAAATTTACCCCCCTTTTTGATTAAATATTTGTATTTGATTTCCGATGCAAAGTCATCTCATGAAATTTGGAGAGGTTATTTTGTTACACCCAGTATATTTTAGGTTCTGATTTTTGAAGAATTCGACCTAGATTTAAAGGATAGTTTAAGTGATTCATTTGTATACATATATCATTTTTGTAATGGAACTCACCTTAATAAAGGATTGGGTTGTACGCGCGGTGCGCTGGCCGCTTCCTCGCAACGTACCTCCCTCTGTAACCAACGATACATACATATCATCACGCCTGTCTCTCATCGGGGTAGGCAGAGACTATGGTTGTCCCCTTGCTACGATCCTGGCATACCAATTTCGCTTCTTCCACTTTCATAAGTGCTTTCATAAACGCTCGCCGGTTAAGGGTATTATTTTTAATGTTCTCTTTTTTATATTTTAATTTTGCTTTTTTTCCTCGTCTGGCCCTCTTTTAAATAGGTATATACCTACCTAGTTTGAGGACTCAGAAAAAACAAATCTAGTACAAATTGATATTGGTTGCGATGGCTGCAACAGCGCCGTTTGTGGTTATCCTTATCCTTCCTGTAAAACAGTGTCAACTAGCATGGGAATGGTAGGGGTTAACCTGAACGGCTTTGCGGCTTGATGTGGAATGTCATACTGGATATAAGTGTAAAAAATGTTTAAGTCAATAAAGATTACTTTACTTAACTTACTTTACTCTTGACCTGGCCTTTTTCCAAAAGGTCTTTAATCTTTACATTAAAACTAATACGAAAGTATGTAAGTATAGATGTTCGTGACTCTTCACGTTGGAGCACCGTCTAGCAATATGCCTTATCAAGTATCCGGTTCGGTCAAACCGTTTGGGAGCTACGAACGAGTGTAACGCGAGCCGGAACTACGCACAGAAACAAGAAGAGCAGAAGGTATAGGAAATGGGGGTCATTTAATTAATTTGTTTAAAACTCACAGGCACACAGACACACGGGATAATTTTCAACACAGTCTCTTCAAACGACTTCATAGTTCATACTAAACGTATATGTCAACATTACAACCGATTTGGTTTCATAGAGAACTTCCATTTTAGGGAGATAATTAGCGTGGTACATACATACATATAGTCAAGCCTTTATCCTCGAAGAGGTAGGCATAGGCACATTCTTATTTTTTTATACTACTTAGGTGGCAGACAAGCTTACGGCCCACCGGAAGGTTGGTAACCGTAGCCTATAGACGTTTGCAACACCAGAGGCGCTACACACGCGCTGCCGACCTGGGCGCAGGTTGTGACGACCCACAGTTGAAATTTTTCAAGCCGCCGTAAGGTAAAATGACAGTCGTTAAGCCAAGTTGATGGCTTAACGACTGTCATTTTACCGACAACCGGGACCAACGGCTTATCGTGCCTTCCGAAGCACGGAAACGCTCGTAAATAAATGTCACAAAGTGGTCACATGGATGGTCACCCATCCATGGACCGGCCATAGTGAAAGTTGCTTACTGCAGTGATCGTTTACAGAACACTGAGTCCGCGCAGCCACGAGCGCTTCTCACGTAGCTACGACGTGCTGTTGTAATATTCCAAGCCGTCCATAAAGCCTTCAACATAGCTCAACGACCATTTTATTGGTAACCAGGACTGGAACGGCTTAACGGAAACGCTCGGAAATAGAAAAGCCACAACTTCCAAAGGGCCAGCCATTTACTTAAGAAGAATTTAGGTTCTTTAAGGTGGCAAACAATACGGTCTACCTGATAGTTGGTAGCCTATGATAATTGGATATGGACTTCAGGCGCTTCACACGCACTGCCGACCCAAGCGGAGGTTGGCTTTACAATGGCGAAAGAGTTTTTAAAATCGGTGCAGCAGTTTCAGAGTTCATCGAGGGTCACCATTCCCAGACGCTTTTACCACAAATTAGAGATAGTACAGATGGAAAACTCATGTATGTAACTACTTTTTTTTCACACATGTTTAATTTAATTTTTATGGCAGCAGCGCTGCAGCTGCATTGCAGTCGCGACGCTGCTGCTGAGTTCAGAATGTATTCTAATATAAATCTGTACAGAATGTATGGACACCAGTGGTGCTGTCGCAGCACTTCAGCGGCAGGTGCTGCTTGCTGCCGAGTTCAGAATGTATTCTAATATAAATCTGTACAGAATGTATGGGGACCAGTGGTGCTGTCGCAGCACTTCAGCGGCGGCAGTGCTGCTTGCTGCCGAGCTCGGAATCATACCTTTAGGCAACATGGGTTACTTTTAACCCCCGGAATAAGTTCCTATATGATGCGGGAATGGAAAGAAGCCTCCACGCGGGTGCTATCTAGAACTAGTATATAAATATGTGTGCATGTTTATCCTGCGTTGAGCGCTCGTGGCCCCGCGGACTCAGTGTTCTGTAAACGATCACTGCAGTAAGCAAATTTCACTATGGCCGGTACATGGATGGATGACCATCCATGTGATTACTTCGTGACATTTATTTCAGCGTTTTCGTGCTTCGGAACGCACGTTAAGCCGTTGGTCCCGGTTGCCAGTAAAATGGCAGTCGTTAAGCCTAAGTTTGAAGGCTTTACTTCAAACTTAGGCTAACAGCAGGCAGTCACAACCAGCGCCTGTCAATTTAAACACGGGCAATACGGCTCACCACCTATTACGTGGGACAAATTATACAAAAAGGTGAAATGTGGGCATATAATATGCCTCTGCCTACCCTTTCGGGGATTAAGGCGTGACCATATGTGTGTATGTTTGTCCTCACCTGAGGTTCATGTCTCTTCGCTCGCTGTACTGGCGCGGCGGCCGACTCCGAGCCCTGGGATTCAGTGTCTGCTGACGAGGTTGTGGATTCTGGCGAAAGATCACATACTGTGTTATACTCAATATTATAAAGAGGAAAGATTTGATTGTTTGTTTGCATCGAATAGGCTCCGAAACTACTGAACCGATTTGAAAAATTCTTTCAGTGTTGGAAAGCTACCGAGTAACACAGGTTATATTTTATTCTCGTATTCCCACGGGAACGGGAGCTACGCGGGTGAAACGAGAAGACCAAGTACTTTCTTTTTATATTAAGATCGCTAAATTGACGCAGCCTGTCTGATGGAAAGCCATGACCATTGGGGGGCTACTCTCACAGTCCATACGATTTCTGCCAGTGGTCCTCAAGTTGGCGGCCCAGTGATGTGCCTCTTCACGCTCCGCTTGGAGAACCCGGGATTGTAAGATGAGGGAAACACGTGTGCGGGCAGGTCGTTCCATGTTTTTATAGATCGACAGAGGAACGATCTTTAGAAACGCTCAGTTCTGGCGAAGGTTCTCACCACTGTGTATGAGTGGCATCTCTGCCCAGCACGCGTTGTTCAGGATCGGGTGTGATCAGGTTGAAGAGCTCTTCAGAAGATTCGCCGTGATACATTCGGTAGAAGGCAGCCAAGGACGCCATGGTTTTTCGCTGCGCCAATGGTTCGAGGCCTCCCGTCAACTCAGGACAACCAATTATTCGAGAGATTATTTAATAATCTCTCGGAAGGATGTCCCAGGAAGCTAGTTAGAGCTTTAGGGAAGGAGAAGGCGTCTGATATTATCGATAAACGACGCGAAAGGAGCCAAGTGCAAAAGCTAGTAACTCTTACCTGATCTGTTAGATTGGTGTGGCGCCTCTCTTTTGAAAGAGGCCTCTCTCTCGCACGCCGGCTCTTGTTCCCTGCAACAAATCATATCATCATCATTTCGATACGTTAAGGCCGTTGGTAGGGCTAACGACCTTCACCATACAAAACGCGCTTCCTTCACACTAGGAAATGTACTATTTTATAGCTTATTAGTTGCAATAAGCTCATACCCATACTTATTCAAAATCAAAGAAAACCAATTTATAGGTGTATATTTTCTTCATATGTTGGCATAATATTATTTTCTTTCGCGTCGATAAAAATTGAAGTCATAAAATGCGTTCATCTAAAAATTTTAGGCTGACTATGATCGTTTTACACATTATTTATAATTAGTATACAATTTACAACAAAACCATTTTTGACACACATCTTGTAGATCAATACATATAATAAAATCGTAACAGGTCGCTGTCTGTACATGGAAGATAAATAAGAAAAAGTATTATAGGGGGGCTTTATGAACGCAATAGAAGCCAAAACAATGATTTTTAGAATTTTTGTCTGTTTGTCTGTATGTCTGTATATCTGTTTGTCTGTACGGTTGTGCACGCTAAACTCAGTAACCGCTCAACTGATTGCAATGCGGGTTTTTTTATTGTGTTGAGGTTTGCTCCAGTTAACATTTAGCGTTTGTTTTATGTAAATCGGTTTAGAAATAAAAGAGTTATAACACTTTTAAGAATCAGATATTTTGAAAATTTTAATTGTAGGGGTTTCTTTGAATGTGAGTTAACCTAAACTGGCGTGTTGGCTTAATCATAAAAGAGGTTAATGATTAAGACTATTTTTAAACAATTCAGTCCGCGCCGAAGGCGTGGACTGAATTGTTTTAAAATAGACTTAATCATTAAGCTCTTTTATGATTAAGCAAACAGGGCAGTTTCAGACGCTGCTTGATGACTCTGATGAAGAAATACCTTTCCTTTCATACACCTTATGTGACGTAAACGAAGTTGCGGGCTCAGCTAGTTACCAATATATTTTTGGCTATAATTTCCGTCTACTGATGCAGACAAGAAACGCTTTCATTTGCACATCTATTTCGTCATTTTCTAAACCAGTCCCCTTAATGATCATTGCTGGGTAACCTCCCTTCTAATCCTCAAAGGTCATGGCAACTTGCGGACCTAGGACGCATTCAGGAGGAAAATCGAAGAATGGCAATAAATCAGGGGAGAACTCTTTGTTATACACTTCTTGGTACCCGTTTTCAATCGGTAGACGACATAAAGGAGAATACGCGGCGAGAACTGAACTCAATTCCGGAAACAGCGTTTAAAAAATGTTTTGATAATGGATTTTTCGTTGGCGTAAGTGTATCGTTTTTATAGAAGCAAACTTTTGAAGGTGATAAAATAAATTTGGATGAATAACGAAAATTTTGTGTATTATTGATCTTTTTCCGATACCTTTTCGACAGAGTAGTAATTAATATTTACTATTAGAGTTTGTTGTGATTGCTAGGATTGACGAATCGAGGATGTATGGGCACAGATTATGATGTCTGCCTCTGTGGCACAGTCAGTGGGTTCGATTCCCACCGGAGACTTATAATTGGGTCGGTGACGTCACGGATGTCAAACTACGCGATTGCTGTTCTCCTAAATCTTGTAAATAAAATAATAATAAGTGCCCAAATATATATTGAGTGAACTGTATGAGTGAATTCGGGTGTTCTATAATCATCACAAAGTGATTGCAAAGACTTTGTACGTCGTAAAAACGCAAAAAGTGAAAATATAAAATTCGATTGCAGTGACATAAACAAATCTACCCTACAATCCAAATCTGTGAAGTGATGATAAAATTTCTGCGTGTTTAACTGTTTATTTTTGGTATACCATTGCTTATACCTCTTTACAAAACTCAGTGCATCTTCAATTGTGTAACAATCATTATAGTAAAGTCATCTATTCATAATAATTTAAGGTCTGATAATGTCAAAGTGCAACGCGTGTGGACGATTCATTTCTCCGGTAGATGCCGCTAAGTGTTCTAAATGCACTTCTATATATCATCGGAAATGTGTTGTTTTGCCTTCGTCTGGTGTCATACAGTCATCCTGGGTATGTCCTGAATGCAAGAAAAATGTGGCTACCGATAACGGGACCGAGACACCGATCAGAGGCTTGACACCGCAGCAGCGTCCAGGAGGCAGTGCTGTCCTGAGCGCCTCTGACTTTCGCGCTCGGCTTTCGACGGTTCGGCGTCCGTGTGTCACTGTCCAATGGGGTTCCAGTTGAAAACCAGCGTCAGGTTTCTCCTGGCATAATGCTGAACTGGACACCCATTTGGTGCATCTGTGTGCCACATTGCACATGTCACTACTTTAGGCTCTTTTTTATTTTATTTATTTTGTAGTTGTACCATTTTATATATTATGTATGTGTGGGCGCTATGCACCAAATAAATGTTTCTTTCTTTCTTTCTTTCTAATTGTGTGACCCATAAATGTTTGTCTCAAGAGACTGAGTGTTTCTATGTATAATATGTATGTATTTAAAAGTATATAAGTATTAATATCCGTGGTCTGATACCCATAACACAAGCAGGTTATTCCTAGCTTACTTTGGGATCAGATAGCGTTGTGTGAAATGTCCGTGAATATTTATTTAATTTATTTATTAATAATGGTGTGGGTGCTTCCTCCCATCTTTTCCTCTATTATGATCGGTCTATGTTTGATTTGAACTGGCTATAAAATGAAATTTATTCCCTTCGAAAAAAAATAATAATTTGTCAAAACTTTTGTGACTCTACTGGGGGCTCACAGTTCGTTTCCTCCCAAAATTCATCTTAGTATCTATTATAATACAATTTTTTTCAGTAGAAAGGGGCAATTCGAGTCACTGCCAGGCACTCTGTGGCGCTGGAGGTCGTGGGTTCGATTCCCACCGGAGACAAATATTTGTGTGACCCATTAATGTTTGTCCCAAGAGTCTATTTATTTATTAAATATTTATTATTATTTATTATAATACAGTTTTTTCAGTAGAAAGGGCCAATTCAAGTCACTGCTAGGCAGGGCAGGCAGCCTTGTCCTCTAGAAACTCGGTATAATAAAGATGCTCGCCTGGTGGAAAGTAAATGACACCCGATCTGGATGGAATTTGGTACAGAGATAGGTTAGAGTTTGAAACAGCATAAAGGTTTCTTTTAGCACGGGAATAACGTTCCCATGGGATACGGGAACGGGAACCCATTTCCATGCGGGCTCAAGTATTATGTACCTAATACAAATTGACTTAATACTTAAAAACAGTACATTATTGAATAAGTAAGGGATCACCCCATCTATTTAGTATTCCCCCATTCAAATTAAATTTACATAAGGATGTAGCAAGTTGAATTTAATCGATTAGACAAGGAAGAGGTGAATCGCTCGATTATGATTTGGAAAATTGGTTGAATACACAACTACACTTCGGTGGCAAACAAGCATACGGCCAAGCAGAAAGTAGTCTATACTACATTAAGAAGGGGATATATTTGATTGTTTGTATGTTTGCACGAATAGGCTTCGATTCTACTGCGCTGATTTGAAAGAAAGACTTTAATGTATCCCTGTACCAAATTTCAGCCAGATCCGTCCAGCCGTTCGAGCATGAAAGAGTAACAAACATTCACATTCAGAAACTTTCACCTTTATAATATTAGTAAGAAGTAAGATAGTAAGGGGGAACGGGTAACGAATTTCACGCGGGCGAAGCCGCGAGCATCGTCTAGTTTGTCTATAATTTTTGAGTATTCTGTTGTGCCATAGTCCGCGCCTGTCTATTTCAACACGTCAATAGGCTCAATACCTTGGGGTAATGTGTTACGCGAGAACAAAATAATTAGGGTAGGTATTTAGTATGTCTTTCCAAAGAAAACTTTCCCTTCAAACGAGTCTTAGAAGGTTTTTGTTTGCAGAGTCGGCGGCGCGTATGTAATGTCCTTATGCTACGGTGACCAGTTTCCATCAGGTGGATACAATCCACCTGATGGAACCTGTCTGCCACAGTAGCATTAAAAAATTACAATGTAAAGGCCCTCCATCACCGGGAGCATTCGCGTGTAATGTAACATATTAGATTCGACTTTGAGCATTACGTTACAACTTACAACCTACCTCCCTGACCGACGAGCATTCACGTGTAGGTAATCAACACGTTGCATATTGTATCATTACAAGGTGCGCATTGTAATGCTCGGTTCTCCTCCCTCACTGCTGTAATGCTCGACCTGTAACGTTACATTACACGCTAATGCTCCCGGTGAGGGAGCGCCTTAATATAAATTTAAAAACAAAACGGATACCTACAAAATGTTTCACTGTGGGGCACGCCCCGTTTCCAGATTGGACACTTTTATATGCGTAATCGATATCCTGTGACATTGCCTTTATAAGTAGATACTTTTTATGATGGATTATCGAATGATAGAATACTAGTTACTACATACAGGATGGAATTTATTGTATGGTCACGCCTTTATCCCCGAAGGGGTAGGCAGAGGCATATTATATGCCCACATTTCCACACCTTTGTATCATTTGTCCCACGTAATAGGTGGTGAGCCGTATTGCCGTGTTTAAATGGACTGGCGCAGGTTGTGACTGTCTGCTGTTGAAATAAAGCCTTCAACTTAGCTTAATTTACTGGCAACCGGGACCAACGGCCTAACGTGCCTTCCGAAGCACGGAAACGCTCAAATAAATGTCACAAAGTGATCACATGGATGGTCACCCATCTATGGACCGGCCATAGTGAAAGTTGCTTACTGCAGTGATCGTTTACAGAACACTGAGTCCGCGGGGCCACGAGCGCTTCTAGGCGGTAGATGGAGGTAAAGCACCCTTAATATTGATAATGGCAAGTTCTGCTGAAAGGAAACATTCCTTTATTTTCAAAAGTAAAACTGCATTTAAAGATTTTTGATAAATCACCTGCTTGAGCTGGTAATTGTTACCTGAGAGATATGAAAAAAAAAACCGTCCAATATTTTATGGTACCATAAAAACAGGATTTGTACTGAGTGTAATGAATAGAATATCTTTATTTGCTCGAAACATGGTTATTACATGGATCTTAGATAGTAAACAGTACAGCATGTTTCACCGCAGTCGGTGTGCAAAATTGTAATTTTAAGCATGCATTATTTAACTATAACATTTAAAATATAATTATCCTATAACATCATATTTTATTAAAACAATTAATATCAATTTATTTATACAACATGATTAATATTTTTTATAAATGTCAATTTAAAAGCCAATTCGCAATGTAAAACTCATGTCAATAATGTAAAATTCTATGTCAGTGGTTCTACCAACATATTCAGGGTCTAAGACAGCTTCGTCTGCAAGACTTTGCCTCCTTGTGCGTGTTCTACCGCCTGTACAATGGTAAGTGCTCGGAGGAATTGTTTGATATGATGCCCACGGCTACGTTCTATCACCGCACTGCTCGCCACAGACAGGGAGTTCATCCTCTCACTTTGCCTCCTTGTGCGTGTTCTACCGCCTGTACAACGGTTTGTGCTCTGAGGAATTGTTTGATATGATGCCCGCGGCTACGTTCTATCATCGCACCGCTGGCCACAGACAGGGAGTTCATCCTCACACTCTGAGTCCGGTGCGTTCCAGCACGGTTAGATCCGATAAGGGCTTTCTCCCACGTACTTTTTGGTTGCGGAATGACTGATGAGAATTGTCCCAAACGCCTACAGTATGGGGTTCTTCAAAAAGGGTCGTAGAAGGTTTTTACAGGGTCGGCAGCGCGAGTGTGGCGCCTCTGGTGTTGCAAACGTTCATAGGTTGCGGTGACCACCGGTACATCTGGCCGTATGCTTGTCTGACACCATGGTGGTATAAAAAAAAAGTGGTGTACATCCTGACTAACGGACGAGCTCGTGGTAAAGAGAAGAAAAGCCTTCTACCAATCCATCTACTGCATACTGTGGCGAGAACTGGGAGAGCCTACGTCCAACTGTGGACTGCTATAGGCTAATTTGATTGAATTCTGGCGCAATTTCATTAGTCGATAGGGACCGCTAATCATTTTTAGGGTTCCGTAGCCAAATGGCAAAAAACGGAACCCTTGATTCGTCATGTCTGTCTGTCTGCAGTGGCGGATACAGGGTAGGGGCGCGGGGGGCGCGCGCCCCCCCCTTGAGTGGCGCACGTACGCGTCGTTCGTCCGCGCCACGCCAGGCCACCCAAAATATTTTGGGTTTTTAACTATAACGTAACTATAATGCTTCCTCTTCATTACTCGCGAAGTTGGACGAATACGATAGTGCAGAGGGGCACTTCGTTAAAATTTTTCTTTGCCTCGGGCGACTTCGCCGACGAACTTCGTTCAACTTCGCGTGTACCTAATGAAGAGGAAGCATAACAATCTTATGCGGACGCCGCGGACGTACTTATTAAATAATACTATAAATGCGACAAGCGTTGGCGGGCACACACTCTAACATACATACATACATAACATAACGCCTGTTTCCCAACGGGGTAGGCAGAAACTATGGCTTTCCACTTGCTACGATCCTGACATATCACTTTCGCTTCTTCTACTTTCATAAGTGCTTTCATACATGCTCTCCAATTAAGGGTACTGTTGACCTGGTCTTTTTTCAAAAGATTGTCCATTCACTCTCGCCTTATAAATCTCTTTTGTCAGTCTGTTTTCATCCATTCTCTCCATATGTCCGAACCATCTGAGCATCCCTTTCTCTATCTTAGTCACTACTTCTTCTGTCAAGCCGCAATGTTTCCTAATCACAGTTTCTTTCTTTATCCATCAATTTCACTCCACTATACTTCGCAAAGTTCTCATTTCCACTGCATTAATTTTGCTTTCATGCGTCTTCGGCAACACCCAACTTTTACTGCCATGCATAAATGTAGGCACAAGCACTATGTACAGCCATCCTTGCTTTTTAGACACATCCTGACTGCTCATAAAGGCGTGAATGGCTCCATTCACTTGATTACCTGCCAAAACTTCGTTAAACATCAAGTCACACTTTGCACCTCTTGCAAATTTTGACCCCAAGTACACAAACTCTTACCTGTTCCACTTTTTGCCCTTCGATATAAATTGGGCAATTCGTCATATTTTCTTCTCTTTCAAAAACATTTAAGTACTTTCGCCTTTTCTACATTCTCTTTCATACCTCTACTTTAAGCGCATCATGCATTATGTTAACCATCAATTACAACGCCTCCGCCGATGAAGCTAATATCACCTGATCGTCCGCGTATAGGAGGCATTTGATCGTCAGCTCGTTCATTTTTAAACCATAACACTCTTGCAGTTCTTTCTAGCAGCTGTCCATGTGTACATGGACAGCTGCTTGATACGGCGACGTTCGACGTTCGACGTTCGACGAACGTCGTACGACGTTCCGTCCATGTGTACATGGACAGCTCTGTTTAACCTTTAGGTTAAACAGACACGGTGACGCTACACAACCTTGTCTCACACCTTTTTCCATGTGAAAAAAGTCTGTGCAAGCTCCGTTTATCCTGACACAAGCACTGGAGTCTTCATACAGAGATTTCAGTGCTCGTATCAAGGTTCCGTTTACTCCATACCTGGACAGTTTTGTCCACATTTCATTCCTCACCACTCTATCATAGGCCTTTTCCAAGTCTACAAAGATGTAATCATAGACTTATAACACATAGACTGAGAGTCGCTCAATTATACGTACGCGCCCGCGAAGCCGAACCAATATTAATGTAGGTGTAAACTACTCGTCTTTATACTCGGTGACACTCACACAAACTTACAGAAAATGTTGCCAGGAAATAAAATTTACCCTATAAATGGGAAAAAAATAAAATTGTTTGTATACATTTAATTTAACATTTAACTCTATTTATCTATATGCTATACTCTTCGCGGGGTAGGCAGAATGGTCTCCCATATTTTATTAATATGTAGTTTAAAAAAAAGCTAAATTAAACAGTGTAAAACGACTTACCTACTAACCAGTATAATAAACAGTTTAAGTTTTTACTAGTAGGCATACCTATGTATACTTCTAGAGTTCCGTAGACAAAAGGTAAATAAGGAACCCTATTTATGAGGTTCAGCCGTCCGTCTCGCTGTCTGTCTGTCTATTTCGAGGTTCCATCTCAGAAACCGTAATAGCCATAGAGCTGAAATTTTCCAAGATAATGTATTTCTGCTGCCACTATACCAACAAATTCTAAAATCAGTAATAATTTGTATTTCAAACTGTTGTAGTAAGTAATATATTATTACTACCGGCCTCCCTGACCGAGGGCCTGAGAATGACGAGTTAGCTACTCGACGTTTTTCCAGAAGCATTCATGGTGGTGGAATAGTAACTAACTCTACCCCCTTCCCCAAGTGGCGGGATAGCACCCGAACCCTCTAAGCGACGCCAAGGTGGTTGCCTAAGTCTGCCGGGAGCCCTGGGACATCCTTCCGAAGGCTTACCTTACTTATTAAATTAATAAACTTGTTTTAATTACAATATTTTACTAAATTATGTGGTACCCACCCACAAAATTTTGCAAATAAAATTATTTAAGTAGATATGAAGCGCTTGTGGCCCCGCGTACTCAGTGATCTATAAACGATCATCTGTAAACGATCACTGCAGTAAGCAACTTTCCCTATGGCCAGTCCTTGGATGGGTGACCATCCATGTGACCACTTTGTGACATTTATTTGAGCGTTTCTGTGCTTCAGAAGGCCGTTAAGCTGTTGTTTCCGGTTTCCAGTAAAATGGCAGTCATGAAGCAAAGTTGAAGGCCTTTTGAGGCGGCTTGAAAAATTTCAACAGCAGGCAGTCACAACCTGCGTCATCTCAACATGGCATTACGGTTCAGCCCCTATTACGTGGAACAAATTCTAAAAAGGTGAAATGTGGGCGTATACAATGCCTCTGCCTACCCCTTCGGGTGTAAAGGCGTAAGCATATGTATGTATGTGATAAGAGTATTTTTATAACAATAACAGTTCCTAAAACCGATATTGAAGCAAATAAGAGAAAATGTGGGAAAATTTTATTCTCATTGCTTGCAACATCGTCTATGAAAATGACGTCACTAAAATGTACGATTTTTGTTTCTTTAAATGAGGTGTTTTTAACAAAAATGTAACATATTTTGCAGTACTAACCTATGCAATGTGATCTTTAGGCGTTTGGAACAATTTTCAGATGAATTGTGGCATCCTTTCACTGCAGAATACGTCATTTTTAGACGAAAATTACGCGAGCTCTTTGCACTGACACTAGATGCCCGGTACTAAAGCGCCGATTGATGTAGGCAGCTGGTATCAGCTGCCTTGAAATGGCTTCACGTCGCTCGCGCGTATTGGGTTTCTTTGCGTTATAATTCTATGGATGTAATAGACTTTTTGACTTTTTGCCAAAACCTTTTCATCTACGCACGTAAGGAAAAGACTTGATCCGTGCATCCCCTTTCTTTCCGAAATCCTGCTTGCACATCCCACATTTTTGCTTCCGTTTCAATTATCACTCTTTTTATCAGCACTTTCGCATATAGTTTGTCTACAACACTGAGCAAGCTTATGCAGCGGTAGTTTTTGCACTCTTGCTGCGACCTTTTCCCTTTCCCTTTGTTTTCTCTTTTTCAAACAAACTTTCAAAATATTCCTTCCGTCGTTTTAGCACACATTCTTCTCCTTTCACTAAACTTCACTCACGATTTCTTATGTGAGTTGTGATGTAGGGTTGCCACCTCAAAAATCTGTGAACCAGGACAAGAAACGTGAAATCCCCGGATTTCGGAGCTCACAACCCGGACAATTGAACCTCGCACAGGGTATTTTTTCTAAGTTACTCAATAGAATAAAAAACAGTTTTCATGGAAATAAATCAACTTTTATTTTTTTAATCCAATTTGAAAAAAAAAAAACAACAGAATATTCCTAATTTTTTTAAAGAACAGTCTTTTTAAAATTTAAAAAAAATAACAAAATTAGGCTTTTTTAATAAAACATATTTAAACTACTCTTTTGTATTGGACTTCCAGAAACCAGCCCGCTTTACATACTACTTCCTATTTTTAAAACAGTCTTTAAAACAAACTTTAAAGAACTATACCTTACATTTTATTTGTTTGTAAATAAAAATTATACTCTTTAGCTTCGAAAAAATCAACTTAAACTTCACTAAACTTATCTTACAAAAAAAAACTTTAAAAAATCAACTTATATTTTCAATATCACTTTTTTTTAATGAAAAAAATCTTCATAAAGTTCTAATATGTAAACTAAGTAATAATAATTTATTATCTGTCTTTTGGTTTAATCGTCTTTTTCTACATTCATTGTTAAAAATTACAGAGAAACATAATTATTACATATCTATATTTACATTATTACTATCTAAACTAAACCTAAATAAGGCCCCCGTGGCATTGTGCCCAAAAGACTAGCAGCATTCCCCCTTTGAATAGCAATGCCTATTCGTTGAGCGAGAAAACTGCCAGCCCTTGGGTCACCAGCTGACTCCACAAGGCGCTTTTTCAAATTCTTGAAAAATTTTTGCGCATTGGGACCCCATGGACCTAGGGTCTCGACACCGACTGGACAAAAACGATACGATGAGTCGAGACCCTTATATTTATTAATTTTAATATTTTCAGCCGCTTCCGCTGCTGCACTGGCTTTTAATTTTGTTTTAGGAAGATGGGACGGGGCTAGAGTGTCAACACAAGTTGCATCCCACACCAGGACCCGACCCATCTCCCACGGTATCAAAGTTATACCATCCGGTCTCTTGCCATCGTCCCTGAAAACGCCGTTTGGCTCTAAGAGCGCAGGCACATTGGCGTTGGCAAGAGCACGGCGGATGATGTCATTCAGCGCAGCGTGGCGTGAGAAGCGGCCTGCGCTCTTTAAACATGAAAGACCATGATGCCCCAAAGTGTCAACGTTAAAACCGCAGGGGCATCGATGTGGAGCGCAAAGCGTGACGCCAAGTCTCAAACCAACTGAAATTCTTAGGATGTCCGGTTCCAAAAAAGTTCCGGTGTTGGCTGTAGGGAAAGCTTTCAACCAATCACCGGATTCCTTTCTACTGAGCGCTAATAATCTGGCCCGATCCGGGCCTAAGCTAGCATTTAAAAAGGAGTCAAAGTTTAATTTTGACATAGCGTCGTCCCAGCTCCGTTGTAAATTTGGATGGGTGGGTAAATTTTGTCCCGAAAAATCGAATCGTCTTTTTTACTTTTCAGGTTTTTGGTATTTATCAGTCTTTCCAATAGCTTTTAGAATATCTTCCTTGCTTAGAAGAAATTTATATAAATCAATACAATAATTTTGTATAATTATTATAGTCTTTGAAATTATATTTAATTTTGATAATTGACGAGACTGTTTCTATAAATTTCTTTCTTTCGGCCATTGCTGTGTAATTAGGGAGAATATTCGCTCGATGTTGGCATTGTGCGCAGCAATGCAAAAAAATTCTGTGCAATTTTTAATAATTCCGAATATAAATGAGCATACGGTGTTCTAAAAAATTGTAACCAAAGTTGATTTGCATTTAGAAGTTTTTCATGCTGGCTCAAATTTTGATTGAAAGATTTTAAATGCACTTACTCATCTATTAATTTTGTGTCGTTAATTTCTATGTTTTGCGGGGTGAGTCGGGTCGAGATGAGCGTCCAGAGCCGCGCGCGTAATTTGAATCAAAACCCGGACTACAAATAAAACCCCGGCCGGACGCTCCCGGGCGCCTTCTAAACTAGGACAAATCCGGGGAAACCCGGACGGATGGCAACCCTAGTTGTGATGTAGTCTTTTGAGCCCCATTGATCTTATAGACTTTCAAAAGAATTTCATATTTGCTTGGAAGTTATCAGATAACCGGTTATGAAATACATTCCTATCATCCTCTCTCTTTCTTTTTATCAGCTGCTCCACTCACTAGCCGGCATCGCCCCACCAGCAACAAGACGAATCGCCGCATGCAGACTGGAGAAGGCGAAACAAGAGACGGACTCCCAACACTGCCTATTCGGACACCAACCACCTAGAGCTCGCTTATAGAGTCTTAAAAGCTTTATCCAAAAAACCATAGCCTCAAATGAACAACCTGTTGCGTTGAGAGTCTCGCTGTGGAAGGAGAAACTACCTCCACCTTTCGACTTTTTACCTTCTTAGGAAATGCTACCTCCTGGATGCGACCTACGATGGCCAGTGTGGAGATCTCTCAACCGCTTACGAACTATGGTCGGCCGGACCAGACAAAACCTGTGCAGGTGGGGAATGCGAGATCCGGGCTTAGCCGCATGTGACTGCGGCGCCTCCCTGCAGTCCATGTCGCACTTACTCGCATGTCCCCTTTGTCCTTCATCCTGCTCTAAGCCCGACCTTAACGCCACCAACAGAGCGGTTGCAATGGCAGAATTATGTGCCAAATTGGTTTTAAAAAAAATCATTGACACGATAGAAGAAGACCTCTTTTGCGACATGCTTATACCTTTTACCATCCTTTACCATTTTTAACCCCCGACGGAAACCCGGACGGGGTGTTATAAGTTTGACGTGTGTGTGGGTGTGTGTGTGTGTGTAAGTCTGTCTGTGGCATCGTAGCGCCCAAACGGATGAACCGATTTTCATTCTGTTTCTTTTGTTTGAAAGATGGGCTAGGGGAGAGTGTTCTTAGCTATGTTTTATAAAAATCGGTTAAGCCATTTCAAAGATATGAGGGGTGAAAGTGGGGATGAAAAATTGAATGTGTTCAAATATACCCGTGTTGGGTATCAAATGAAAGGTCATAACTTATACATCACGATACCGCAAATTTTATGAAAATCGGTTTAGCCATTCGAATGATATGAGGAGTGGAACGTATTTCTAATTCTGTAACCACACTAGCTCTGAATAATTGTTCATAGACTTTACGTATATTGATACTAAAAACCCCCTATAAAATCCCTATAAAAAGCATAAAATAAAAAATTTAATAAAAAATTTAAAAAACCCCCGACTTACAAAAAAAGAACAATAAAAATCCTGTAAAAAGTAAAAAATAACTATTATATTATGACCTATCTACCCTAAGTATTGAACCTGTATTATTATAATAGGTAGCTATTTTATTTACGTATTCATATTTTTAACTAACAGTTTGTCTCGTCGGGGACCGCTCACCTAATCATAACCTAATTGTACATCTCTCTGTTTACCTAGGTATAGAGCGGTCCCTCGACGAGACCAACTGTTAGTTAAAAATATGAATACGTAAATAAAATAGCTACCTATAATAATAATAAAGGTTCAATACTTAGGGTAGATAGGTCATAATATAATAGTTATTTTTTACTTTTTACAGGTTTTTTTACAATTTCATCCGTTGCCTTTTGCATTGTCTGATTGGCTAGACAAAACTTTCAAAACTTCTGCACATACCTATCATTTCAAATAAAATTTTCATAAACTTCACATGTGACTTCATTACTTTTTATTGCGATAATAGTAAAGGTAGCTTAAAACTCAAAATATGTTTTGCGCCCCCCCCTTGAGATTTTTCTGTATCCGCCACTGTCTGTCTGTCCGTCCGTATGTCACAGCCATTTTTCTCCGAAACTATAAGGCATATGCTATTGAAACTTGGTAAGTACATGTATTCTGTAAACCGCATTAAGATTTAAATATAAAACTAGAAAAAAAGCAGTAAATTTTGGGGGTCCCTATAGGTACTCAGAGTCAGAACTGAAACTCGAAATTTTTTTTTTCATCAAACCCTACGTGTGGGGTATCTTTAGATAGGTCTTCAAAAATGCTATTAAGGTTTCTAGCATAATTTTTTTCTAAAGTGAATAGTTTGCCCAAGAGACACTTCCAAATTGGACAAATGTGTGTCCCCCCCCCCCTCTAACTTCTAAACTAATAGAATGATAAATCTAAAAAAAATATATGATATGCATTGCCATAAAATCTACCAACGAAAATTGGTTTGAACGAGATCAAGTAAGGGGTTTTTCTTTTAATACACCATAAAACGCAATTTTCGCCTAGAAAAATCACTACCACTGCGAACGTTTTATAACATCAATCAAAGTTACAACGAACTACAAGAACCTTTATGCTCTGGTACTTGCTGCTACGGAACCCTTCATTAGCGAGTCCAACTCGCACTTGGCCGGTTTTTGTTGTATCGGGCACTCCCTTAATCCCCTTGTAGGTACCTACTCCGATTTTATTTTAGTAGGTATTTGCTGTGTGAACCTTTCAGCTCTCTAGCAACCACGGTTCCTGTTGGTGCTGTAAACATTCTTAGACTATGGCCTAGGGTAATAATTTTCGAGCAGTAACTGATTGCTTGTGTACCATCTTAGTCAGGGTTCGCCGATATATATCAGCGGATATACAGGATGATTTTTTCAAAAGGGATTGGATGGCCAAATCCGAAACTATAAGGAATAGCTAAAAATGCTCAAAGGAGTCACAAGCCCGATTTTGATAAAACTTAAAACGTCATCATTAGATTTTTGAAAAACCAATTATCCTTGCTGGGAATCGAACCCATTGATTCAGAAAAAAAATACACACCCTATATTATTACACCATTCGATAGCGTTGCTATTAAGAATCATATTCTGGGAAGTAATTACATACGGCAAACTAAGGGAAAGTGCTCATCTTTCGTATTTTTCGTACGTTAACTGATGAATTGTTCAAAATGTAGACCATTGTTTTCAATACATAGCTGGATTCGAGACCTCAACGATCATACTGCATTCAATATTATTGATTCCGTTTAGAATATTCTCCAAAAAATCATTCTGAGCATGATTTAAAACACGGAATAGTTACGAACTATTCTGGAAATTCGAACGAAATAAATTATAATACTGTAGAAGTCGACTTGTCTATGACTAGATTTCCAATATAAAAAGGCGCGCAATGTAGTGGACGCCCTTTTTTCGACGGTCGACCGCTGCAGAGTAAAGAACTACACACCTTGGTGATCAGTGTGATCCATGTGATATCAGTGTCGCCGTGATTGTAAGAATGTTCTAAGTTACTTACTGATACTGATTAGCTACTTGTGTAATGATTACGTTCAGGGTGTAGTAAATTTGTTAAATAAAGTGATAGAAATCTGCTTTGTTAATCTCCGTGTATATTTTTTTATTAACATTCCTGGTGATTGCTAACATCAGAAGTGGGATTCTTACCTAATCGCCAACTCACCGAGTCGAACGAGAGGTATTATGAAACATAAGGAACGTAATCATTACAAAGTACCCTCTTTTAGTGAGTTGTGTATGTTTTACGCAATTTGTTTGTGTTTTCTCGTGTAATTATGCCTAAAACGCATAATTCAAGCCGTAAATTGCATAGTGAATTGATGATTTGAGTGGACCATCGTGAGTGCCACGTGTCGTGTAATTGGTCACGAAGGGTATTACGGGGAATACCGTTCGTAGCCGTCGCGATCCTAGACACCACCATCGCGGTCTCGGATCCAATCTCGTTCGTTGTTACACGTACGGTATCGTTAAAAGTGAGATGTTTCTACAACTTGCCATAAAGGAAGCGAATTAGTACCGAAAGTGCCCGTGAACTTTTCAAACGTTACAAATGATTATGGACGCGATTCAAGCGTTCAACCCCTTTAGAATGCAGTATTTTATGACTATAATTTTGACCCGTTAATTCACGTATTGACGCGTGGTGCGATTATGTTTGTGCACAGTTAATCAATCGTTGAAGTGACTAGAAACTGTCCTTTGTCACTCTCCTATACAGTAACGGCGATAATCCTCCTGTCCGCCGATCCGGGAGTTCTAAATCAATGCGAGGGGCGTTGTTGAGCGCTAGAAGCACTAGTCGACGCGATGCGCGTTGGTGTGCGCTGCACGCGCTAGTCTACACGACGCGCGCTGCAAGCTGGTCTACGCGACGTGCGCTGATGGGCGCTTTACGCGCTAGCCTACACGACGCGCGTTGGTGACCGCTACAAGCGCTAGTCTACGCGATGGGCGTTGGTGTGCGCTGCACGCGCTAGTCTACACGACGTGCATTGGTGCGCGCTACAAGCGCTAGTCTACGCGATGGGCGTTGGTGTGCTCTGCACGCGCTAGTCTACACGACTTGCGTTGGTGCGCGCTACAAGCGCTAGTCTACGCGATGCGCGTTGGTGTGCGCTGCACGCGCTAGTCTACGCGATGCGCGTTGGTGTGCGCTGCACGCGCTAGTCTACGCGATGCGCGTTGGTGTGCGCTGCACGCGCTAGTCTACGCGATGCGCGTTGGTGTGCGCTGCACGCGCTAGTCCACACGACGCGCTGCACGCTGGTCTGCGCGACGCGCATTCATATGCGCTACACGCGCGTGCATTGATCACGTTATGCGCGTCTACGCGATGCGCACGGGTGCACGCTACACGCACGCGCCCTCAGCTGCGGTCAGGAAGTGCCAAGCTTACGAAAAGGTAAACGCCTTATAATTTTCACCTATTCCCTTAAAACTCTTACAGATCCGACAAATTCTAGATCTTGTAGGATATTTTCGTAGACATATCCAGAATCGTGCTACAAGGTTTGACTGAAAAGTTTATTTGGAGTTCACATCAATAACAAATTAGACAAGGCTTGATACGATTGTCTGACGAGAGTGACCAGTGAACCCAGAATCAGAACCTCCCACGGAGGTTCACACGGACGCAAGTTAGTAGTATTGTGGTAGTATCTAGTATTAACCTATGCTGATGATGGGAAGCGTGTGGTAGCATATTCCATTCGGTAAAGTAAACGTTAGCTGTCGTAAAGGCTTCATAACACTTTTGCTATAACTTTGTTAAGTTACCCTCAACGTTTTTGTTATTACTTTATTATGTTACTCTCAAATTGACAAAACATAAAAATGGTCTGCTCCTTTTTTTCTGAGAGGCGCCCAATGGTCGATACGAACACAGGATTCCACTTTCCAGCAAAGAAAAGGAGTTGTACTGCCACATGCTGATTATCTCAATCGAAATTATATCGGTCAGGTCAGTAAAATATCAAGGCCTCTTAACTGGACACAAAAAGAATAGACTGCAGAGGAGGGCATGGTTCTGTCACATGAAGTAGTGTACCAAAGCGAGTTTTTCGATCAACTTGCGTAAATGTGTTTTACTTAGAACAGAGCGAGCTACACTTAGGGTGTCTCTGAGAGATAACATCCGAAACAATGTTATCTATTAGAGAACCAGAGTAGTCAACGTAGCTCGCAGAGTAAGTACATCATAGTGGCCATGGGCTGGCACATCTATAGTAGAACCAACGACCTGGACAAGGCCGTAGGAAAGGATGCGAAAGGCGTAGAACCGTGTAAATTGGGAGAGGTCTACATCCAGCAGTGGACTGCTGTAGGCTGATTGATGATTGATTGAGAAGTCATAAACTTGTACTTCTTGAGTTTTTTTTTAAGAACATAAAACCCCGTTTCCAGTAATACCTATACTTGGATGCATGCATTGGATTGAATTCTAGACAGGATGTAGCCGAACGGTTTGGGACAATGACAAATGTAGTGTTCCTTTTCTGTACAGCAACGCTGATTTTACTGTCAAAGGTTAGTCTGCTGGTTGTGTGAAATTCGTGAAAGAAATGGGGCCAGAGATTTAGGTACTACGTTACACCAAAGATGCACCACGCAAACAGACAGGTCCACTTACGCTTGAACTGTACTCAACATGATCTGAATCGAGGTCAATTAATAAACCCCCGACGAAAACATGTGTTGTTGTGGGTGTAACCTGTGTGTTTGTCTGTGGCATCACAGCTGCCTAACGGATGGGCCAATTTGGATACGATTTGTTTTTATTTCAGAGCCGAGGTGATTAATGTGTCTTAGCTATACATTTTGAACATCATCACTTTCTAGGTGATGAAGGAATTTCTCCTAAGCTTCGCAGAACTGATCGATCTGAAATTTGGCGTACTGTTGTTTCAATGGTATTTCAGCGACATGGAAGCGTCGAACTTACTGCTCTAATGGGTAGTCTGCGGGATGCCCGCATCCTCAGAGAGATGCAGCATTTGCACCAAGATGGGGCTCGTTGCAGCGGTCTTAGTATCGAGGTATTGCTGATGAACAGTTTAAATATTTGTTTAAATATTTTTGTGGAAGTTGCAGCTGACCTTTACGTTATTAAACGGAGGACGTCTCATTTTTTCCTGGGTCTCATAAAGAGAAACTAAACTACCGTCCCACTGATTTGGTCGCTAGTCTGAGATGTGCCATTGGGAGGTTTGCAACTAAACTGTAAATCAAAAAGGTGCAGAAGTCCCTACGATCGGGTTACTGAAGAGTAACTAGGTACCGTAAGGTTCACACGTGGATCGTAATAGAGGTTCACCTCGCGTGTTTAAATGTTAACAATTTGTGTTTTCACAGGTTCAATGTAAAAATGCAAGTTTGACCCTGGTATGGTAGATGGTGGTCCATGCGAGCGCCGCCGAGCGGATGACGGGCTGCGTGCGGCCCAGTTTATGGTGGTATGGCAGGACGAATGGTGGCCTGATACCTGCACTGCATTCTTCGAGTGGCGAGTTGACGGTAATATTGACAACATTTACTATGACAGGTTCTTGTATGGGTAACCACCACGTGACCACTTTGTTATTTTGCGAGCGTTTCCGTGCTTCGGAAGGCACATTAAGCTGTTGGTCCCGGTTGCCAGTAAAATGGCAATCATAAAGCAAAGTTAAAAAATTTTTAACAGTGGGCAGTCACAACCTGCGCCTGTCCATATCAGCACAGCAATATGACTCAGCACAGCACCTATTACGTGGTACAACATCTATAGGTGAAATGTGGGCATATAATGTGCTTCTGCCTACCCCTTAGAGGATAAAAGGCGTGACCATATGTATGTATGTATGAGTTGTCGGTGTTGACTTAAGTGGCGTGTGCCTGACGGGTGCGTGTCATCTGAATGCAGCCAGTGTTGGTGAAGGAACAGAATACGGGATGTTCCATGCTGACATGCTGGGTGCCAGTGTTCTGTATGGGTACAACTTTTGTACATATATGGGTACTAGTTTTATGTATAAGTGTTAGTTTCGTATATAGGACGGACTGCGGGACGTTCTTATTGGCAGACTGCGGGATGCCAACTCCATGTAGAGGACGGACTGCGGGACGTTCCTTTTGGCAAATAGACTGCGGGATATTTGCCCTACGTGGTAGTGTAAAGATGAATGTCGGTGTACAGGACGGACTGCGGGACGTTCCTATTGGTATGCCTGTGGGATGCCAATTCCCATATAGTTAGAGAACGGACTGCGGGACGTTCCTTTTTCGGCAAACAGACTGTGGGATGTTTGCCCTACAATGAATTGGTAGAGTGATGATGAATGGTAAATACTTGAATCCAAGTGTGAATGAATCATAAACCTCGTATGAATCAGAAATCCTCATATAGTTTGCCTTTTAATGTGCGAACGTAATCACATTAAATGAATGTGGTGATGTGTGATAAGCTGTGTGCTATTTATCTTAGCTAATGTATTTTGGACTGTACGTTGGAAGGCCTTGAAAGGTTGATGGATACAACAATTAGGTCTTTGTGTTACATTGGCACATAGTAATGACATGTTATTTCTAATTGATTTTAGAAGCCGCCTCGATGAAAGCATCGCAGCTCATGCCGATGAGCGTGTTCAATCCCGAAGCTAGTCCATCTGAACCGATGACTGTTGAGGTTCAGACATCTTATATGCAGTCGAGGACGATGCATGGTCAGGAGAGGCCGTGTAGAAGTCGACTTGTCTATGACTAGATTTCCAATATAAAAAGGCGCGCAATGTAGTGGACGCCCTTTTTTCGACGGTCGACCGCTGCAGAGTAAAGAACTACACACCTTGGTGATCAGTGTGATCCATGTGATATCAGTGTCGCCGTGATTGTAAGAATGTTCTAAGTTACTTACTGATACTGATTAGCTACTTGTGTAATGATTACGTTCAGGGTGTAGTAAATTTGTTAAATAAAGTGATAGAAATCTGCTTTGTTAATCTCCGTGTATATTTTTTTATTAACATTCCTGGTGATTGCTAACAATACAAAATTTAGGTACAAGAAATATGAATTCCATCAAAATTCTAAACTTTCTATAAATTTGCCGTATATCATTACTTCGCAGAATTTGATCCTTATCAGCGACACTATCATATGGTGTAATATAAATGGTGTGTTTTTTTTTTCAAAATCAAAAGGTTCGATTCCCGGCTAGGATTATTGGTTTTTCAAAAATCTAATGATGAGACATTTTAAGTTTTATCAAAATCGGGCTCGTGACTCCTTTGAGCATTTTTAGCTATTCCTTACAGTTTAGGATTTGGCCATCCAAGCCCTTTTCAAAAATTCACCCTGTATATCATGATATAGGGTGGGTGCACCAGTGGCAAAGCGATTAAGCGAGAATTTGACACATTTTTACATGATGTGTCTTTGTTATTGCGACAATTATTACTAAAAACAAGGAACATACTCTTTATTTACCATAGAATCATGTAGCATATTTAATTTTACTTAGCAGCTATTAAGTTTTTTTTTATTAAAAAAATAATGCGGGATCTCCTAATGTGCCTAAGTTCGACCAGACGGCACCAGTAACAAACCAGGAATTGTGCCAATAGCAAACCAGTAAATATAACAAATGTTTTTAAGGCCTAATTACTTTTTAAAGTTTATTAAGCTTTCGTACTTAGTAATTAACACATGTTAATCAGTCTACAAGTTACGTATAGGGTATATGTAAATGTTTATTTAATTTTATCACTACCTAATTAATTAGTTAGAGATTCATGTGACTGGTGTTATTGTTTGTTATAATAAAATACTCATAAAATTTCAATTACTTAAAAAATAAAATGTTAAGGTTCTAAACCAATAACTAGGCAATGCATGTTAAAGTTTTGGCTGAACTTATCAATTTTAGGAAGTAAGTAGGCATTTCATTACTCCCTAGCCTATGATTAAGATTAATATCTCTGACACAACTGTTATTAACTTCTTTGAATAAAATAGAATAAAAATGAATTATCATCAGTTAAAATATTAAAGTTCTAAATCAATTCTTAATTAGGTTTAAAATATACATATTCCTGACACAACTGCTAGTAGGTAACTGCTACTATCAGTTAAAATCCTACATCTACATTTTAGTATTTTTGTGTGAATGTTTGTAATGAATAAAATCAAAAAGTTCTGCGCCGATTTAAAAAAATATTTCACCTTTAGAAAGCTATATTCACCCTGAGTAACATCGGCTATATTTTATTCCCATATTCCCACGGGAACGGGAGCTGCGTGGGTTAAACCGCGTGACGTCCGCTAGTATATTATAAATGTGAAAGTCTGTGAAGATGTTTGAATGTTTGTTACTCAATCACGCTCTGGCTGGACGGACCGGCCTGAAATTTGGACAGGGATAGATTAGTGTTGATTAACAAATAAGCTACCTTTTATGCCGGGAACATGTTCCCCTGGAAGCGGGAACGGGAACTAAATTACAAACGGGCGAAGTCGCGAGCATCAGCTAAATCAATTTTAAATTATTAAGATTAGGATCCCTATCACAACTAGCTTTATTTTATTTACTAGCTGTTGCCCGCGACTTCGTAAGCGTGAAAATTATGTTATAATGACAATTTGATAGCTCTCTGCTTAGCCGCTAGGATATGTAGCGTGATAATATATAGCCTATTTGAAGACCCTACCCCTAGTTAATATTTGTGCAAAATTTGAACCAAATCCATTGAGTACTTTTCGAGATCCTTCCAGACAAAGCAAAGCTAACGGACAAACAGACAAACCGACAGACAATTTTTTTCTAACTACATTTTCGGCTTCGGTATCCTATTAAGAGCACCCGGCGAGTATTTTTTTTAAATATATCCAATGTACAGTTCTGACTTTTCTATCATTTTCTTATAATGTATAGATGACGGCCGTATTATATTCTAAATGTGTCTCTAATTTCTGCACCTTTGCGTATATCGTCTATAACTTTTCAAGACATCTTCCTCCTTATACTTACTTGAATAATATTCTTTTCGGTGGCTAATAATCTAATTAATTGTATAAATTTTATTAGTATAAACCAGTGGTCTGCAACTGGAAATGTATCAAAAAGTTTAATTACCAGTTGCAGACCAACTGGTATGCAACTGGAAAATTGTTCATTTTGTGTTCCAGTAGTTAACCATTGAATATTAAAGCTGTATTTTAACATTTTTTGATAAAATAAAACGTAATATTATTGCTATGTGTATCAAACAGTAAGGCAAATTCGGAAATAAATTACAATAATTGATTAAAACAAAGACACAGAAAGATGTTAAAACTTGCCGCAGTACGCGTAGCTTACTATTATGGCCGCCGGCAGCGAAATTAACGATTGTCGTTCTAGATTATCTGTTTTCACTGAAGTAGGTGGCGTGTGTATGGCTTTTAACGGTGATTATATGATTGGTAGGAATAAGACATGCCTACCAATCGCAAAAAAAATGGCGGGATATTTAACAGGAGCTTAACATTTCTATTTAAAGTTTGAAATGGTGTGCCACTGGTTCCTGGTGTGGCACTGGTGCACCCACCCTATATCGTTTTTATCTTGATATATATCAATGGATTTATTCCTGTGTTCTGAACTAAAAAAAAATTAAGATTAATGTTTACTCGGGCAACACATTGCAAAAAGTACAATTCAGATTTATTTTAGATAGTTTCCCAAAATGGCAACCCCATTTTAAGTTGGGGAAATCCCTTTTGACATACCAGTATGGTCAGCTTTTAACTGAAATTGAAACCTTAATGTTACTAAAATAAGGTTCATTTTACAAGGTTACAAGGATATAAATCCGATATATATAAAAAAAATCGGATATTTATCAAAAAAATCGGATTTTTTCGAACCCTGATCTTAGTAGTATAAAAAAGAAACATTTCTGTTAGCAGTGTTAGCCATGCAACATGTTTAAATACTAAGAGAAAATATTTAATTGTTTGTATTGAAAACGCTCCAACACCACTGTACTGATTTTAATAAATCTTTCAGTGCTGCTTTAGAGACTTCAGTAATGTTAGTGTATATCTGCTTAGCTCTAACAACAAATACGTACAAAAAATTTGAAAAGAAAACTATATAAGGTTCCCAAACAAACATAAATAATTAATAATAAATATTCACGGACATCTCACACAACGCTATCTGATCCCAAAGTAAGCTAGGAATAACCTGCTTGTGTCATGGGTATCAGACCCCGGATATTAATACTTATATACTCTTAAATACATACATATTATACATAGAAACACCCAGACTCTTGAGACAAACATTTATGGGTCACACAAATATTTGTTTCTGGTGGGAATCGAACCCACGACCTCCAGCGCCGCAGGCGGTATCAATACCGACTGCGCCACAGAGGCAGTCAAAACATCCCTACTAATATTATAAATGCGAAATTAACTCTGTCTGTCTTTCACGCTTAAACGGCTGGAGCGATTGATGTGAAATTTAATATAGAGACAGTCCGAGGCCCTGAGAAGGACATAGGCTACTTTTTAACCAACTGTGCAAAAGGAGGGTTATGATTTTACGCGGTAACAACTTCTATGCAGTCGAAGCCGCAGGAAACAGCTAGTGATGTATAAGTGCCCTTTTTTGGAACAGAAACAATGCACAGTAAAGAACTTGTGGCCTGCGGGCTCACTGTTCTGTAAATTATTACTGCAGTAAGCAACATTTACTGTGGCTGGTCCTTGGATGAATGACCACTCTGTGACATTTAGTTGAGTGTATCTGTGCTTTGTAAGGCAAGTTAAGCTGTTGGTCCCGGTTAGGGCTTGAATATCGGACGCTTTTTCAGTTCCGGAATTGGGTTTCGATATTCAGTATTTGAATTCCGGAATTCCGGAATTCCGGAACTCGATCAAGTTTCGTTTTGTACAAAATAGTGATATGTAAAAAAAGAAACGAGAGAGGACAGTCCTACGTGATTAGTGATAAACTAGGTACTTTGATTCCCAGTAAAATTACTTATTTTAACGTAACCAACTAAAAACCACACGTATCCTAACTATTGCCTACGGTTGGCCCGGGTAAGCCCTCAGAAGGATGACCCCAGGATACCCCACAGACCTTGACTATCACTATGGCCTCACCTAGGAGGTTCGGGTGCTATCCCGCGTATTTGGGGCTTGTTCAGGTGTTATCCCAGGGAGTGTGGCGTGCGTGAAACTTTCACGTCACGCTTTCGTCTTGGGCGTGCTTTTGTAAGGACGGCGATTAGCCCTCAAACCGTCCTCAGGCCCCCGATTATGGAGACCGATAGTCTTGGGCAAAGACATGGGGAATTCAGAGCGTTCTCTCTCGATCACTTTTCGCCGCATTAACTCATCACAGAAAGACGCAGTGGCGTCCCACTTACTCCCACTGGAGATCATAGCTCGCGCAATGGTCTCCACCGAGAGAATGTCCACGTCCAGACCTACCACGAGGACCGGGCGCTGTTAAGCCGACGCTGTGCACTCCACTAATGTGTGAAGTACTGTGTCCTCACTGCGTTCCTCGCAGTGCTGGCACTCAGGTGTGGTTTCCCGGTGTATTCTTCACAGATACTTACTGAAGCCCCCGTGCCCAGTAAGCATCTGTGACAACCGGTAGGACAGAGCACCCGCACCGTAGCTCCTCTCTAGTCACTCGCCCATGACCGGTCTGACCGCCGTGATTGTGGCGATTCAGCGATTCCCCCTTGTGTGATGTGATGTGGCGATTCGGTTTGTTGCTCAAGTCCAGGTCTCCACGGTTTCCTTGTGGAGCTGGAACTGCCGAACGTAGATTTCTGGAGACGTAAGCCTATGACCCCGCGCCAGCGCCTCCTTGCACCAGAAAAGAATAAATTAGAAATATAATTAATTTATTTAAACAATTTATCAAAACAACAAACAACAATTTATTTTTGGGTGCAAGGGGCCCCGCCACCACCAAGACTCAGGAGCCCAAGCGACCTCACCTGCACGCGGTGCACCTGCTTACCACTAACGAGGCTCCGCGTAGTTAGGTACTCACATGGTGGCCTAGGCTCCCATGTGAGTGCCGGGTGGTACAATGTGCTGGTCCGGGGGGGTACCACCGTGCAGCTGTGTAAAGCCCCCCAAGTAACCCAGCCGCGGTTGGGTTGCGTTCGGGGTTCAGCAGCTGCACAGCCGGGCCCGGGGCGATGTTTGATGCAGCAGGGGGGGACCAGTAGGCGCTAAGTGGATTCTAGGGTGGCTGACGGGGGTCGGGGGCGGATTAACCACCCTGGGAGGCTGCCCCACCAGGCCGTGCTTAATCCCGATGTGGTTCGTCGTGCCGAATGGTGACCGGACTGGGACCCGGCGACCACACTCGGGGGGTTACGGGGGCCCTTCTGTCCGGCGGGTCGGCTTCCATCTCACCACACAGTCATAGATGAAGCTAGCCCCTACGCCTTGTCACTCACTGCTGCAGCAAATGTCGCTCCGTCTTCACGTCTCCCTTCTTTTCCCAACAATCATGGCAGCGCAAAAAAGAAAAAAAGGTACCACAGCAACCGCTACTACTCCCAGTAACGTACTATTTGAGGTGGAGTTCGCTAACATCCGCGGACTCCATGCCAACCTCAACGTCGTCCATCACCATCTAGAGACGGCGCGGCCAGCTGTGATGTTCCTAACGGAGACGCAAATACGCCGCCCTGCCGATCAGTCGTACTTTTGTTACCCTGGCTATATCATCGAAGAACAATTTCGAGATAAAGCCGGGGTGTGCGCGTTCGTTAGGGCGGATGTTCGTTGTCGCCGGCTGCGCTGCCTTGAGAACCCTTCCTTCTCCGTCCTTTGGCTGCACGTGGATCACGGCTCTATGAGTCAGATCTACGTGTGCGTCTACCGTTCCCATACAGGGGAAGCTGAGATAGCGGGGCCTTTTCAGCACCTCAGCGAAGGCGCTGATGACGCGCAGGTGCGGTTCCCGAACGTTGAGTTGATTTTTCTGGGGGACTTCAATGGTCACCACATTGAGTGGCTGGGGTCCCTCAAGACCGATCCTGCGGGACGGGCCGCCCATGCGTTCGCTCTCTCCCATGGTCTGACCCAAATGGTACGCGGGATTACGCGAATACCGGACAGGGTGGACCATGAACCCGCTCTGCTGGACCTACTGCTGACGAGTTGTCCAGCACAGTACGAGACGTGCTATCCGAATAATTAGTTGTCCTGAAGTGACGGGAGGCCTCGAACCGTTGGCGCAGCGAAGAACCATAGCGTCCTTGGCTGCCTTCTATCGAATATATCACGGCGAATGTTCTGAAGAGCTCTTCAACCTGATCCCACCCTCTCCTTTCCGATCCCGAACAACACGTGCCGGGCAAAGATGCCACTCACACACAGTGGAGAGAAACTTCGCCAGAACTGAGCGTTTCAAAAGATCGTTCCTCTGTCGAACTATAAAAACATGGAACGACCTGCCCGCACACGTGTTTCCCTCATCTTACAATCCCGGGTTCTTCAAGAGGAGCGTAAAAAGACACATCACAGGGCCGCCAACTTGAGGACCACTGTCAGAAGTGGCCCCCAATCGCTAGATGCGCCACGGCTTTCCATCAGGCTGGTGGCGACGTCAATTTGGCGAGCTAAAAAAAAAACAAAAAAAAAACCAGGACGCAAGTTGCCTCGCCCCGCTGCCAGATCCTCGAGACATGCCGCCTCTGAGCAACGGACCACGCAGCACCCAATCGTAACCGATGTTTCACAGAAGCGGTCTTAAGACTGATCTCTCCGGAACACCGCACGACGTATTCCGCTGACCCGACTGGGCCCTAGCCAGCTTGGGTAAGTTATTGCCCTTTAGGAAATATAGGTCCCGACAATTCGACGGAAGTAGGGAGGCACTCCATGATAAATAAGCGCCTTCCTAACGCAGCTCCAGGGCAAGGTGTTGAAGGCGATGCCGGTGTTTCTTGACATCGCCATGCATCGCTTTCAACACCACCTCACCCTACGATGTTACTTCCTCCGTCAGTCTTCTAATGCGCATGATCGCATCCACGGTGGAGCGCCCTTGACGGAAACCAAACTGGTTATCCGCCAGATCTGGCCCATGCGTGTGAGGTGCCCGACTGTGCGCTGTGCAATGATCCGCTCAAGGAGCTCCTTGAGCGTACCATTGTTGGGGATCGGCCGGAGGTGCTCAACGAAGCAACACGATCGGTCGAACCCCGGAAGGTGCCACCTTACCTTTCAGATCAGAACCAGTTTCTTTGTCTTCCAGACCTTGGGAATCTGGCCTTTTCGAGGCATGCACTAAAGAGCCCCATCACTCGAGGCCCGAGATCCTCAAGAGCCATGCAGGACCCACGTTCGGCCTGGAATGCTGTAGGGTTCAGGGACACGGTCCGTGCGGAATCTAAGCCACAGTACATTCGCCCCTAACTCACCTTCATTGACTTCGGGCACGTCGTTCTCGCTGTAATCAGTGTCGGGCGCCTGAGACGGAGCCATGTGCGACGGAATATGTTCCTCCGCCTTGATGATAACAGGAAACCCAGGACCCTCCTCACTCTGGGTCAGTGGAGCGCCTTGGGGCAAAGTTTGTCCCCAACAATAAGGTACCTACGGGCCTCATGAGTTCCATCAGAACTACTAGAACTATGCTGAGCGAGACCTCTGTCAAATTCTTACAGCGTTAAATTTAACTTGTAGCATAAGTCAAAGCTAAGTCTAAGTTCGCACTATAAATTGAAGTCTAAATGTAAAATAAATACAAAAACATCA
Source organism: Miltochrista miniata (assembly GCA_933228765.1). NCBI lineage: Eukaryota > Metazoa > Arthropoda > Insecta > Lepidoptera > Erebidae > Miltochrista > Miltochrista miniata. The sequence goes on from OW121777.1 coordinate 15,693,228, forward strand.
GCAATAATATTATTATTATTTAAATAGTATGTTTTCTGTCAAATACCGTAATATTTTATGGATTTACATTCTTAGTAGGTTTTAGAAATATCATCAAATAAAATGATTAATACTTGGGTATTTAGACATAATCGAATTAATTTGTTAATAGAGAAATCCTAAATTATCAACATTGTAGTAATTAAAGGTAATTAAATTGCATAAGAAGCTTATAATATAATCTACATTTTTGTTTGTAACGAAATTAAAGAAGCGAAAATATTTTTTTTTTTCAATATCGAAATACCGGTATTGATCTCGCCAATTCCGGAATTGAGAACGATATTGGATTTTATCGGAATTCCGGAATTATGTCAATTCCGGAATTCCGGAGTTCAAGCCCTAGTCCCGGTTGCCTTTATCAACTTCAAGAATTTCAACAGCAGGCAGTCACAACCTGTCCAATTCAATATGGCAATACGGCTCACCAAATTCTAAAATGGTGAAATGTGGGCATATAATATGCCTCTGCCTACTGGATAAAGGCGTGACCATATGGAAACCATGCACAAGTCAGACTTTCACTGGGGTGGTTTTATACAACTTATGTAGAATATTATATTATGTAGAATATATGTTAGAATATTCATATTAAAGTTAACAGTAAACATCCCATTAACCTTAATACTAATGCTAGTGACCATGAAAGTCCTTAATACTAATGCTAGTGACCATGAAAGTTTAAATAAGTGTAATATCTTTAGAAAATAATATATTAAGGCTGCAATGTCCGACCTTGACAAATCCTAAGGCAATTCAAACGATTGCAGCGTACGCTTTTGCCGGATTTCATTCGATTCTAATACATTATGTTACTGTTATAAAATCTGAGGGGTTTTAAGAAAAAAATTATACGTAAATTATTGTTCTAAAGACCTATATCTATTTTATGACAAGTTTTTATGAGAATTAAACTCATTTATTTAGATAAAAAAGTACATTACTTGTTAAGATTTTTGCAATATTTCTCATTTTTCGAGAGTGATTTCGATCGAACAAAGTATTCCTAATTGTGTTTTGATACATTAAAAAAGCAAGAGTATCTAATAAATTACAATAATATAGTTCTATCAGACCAAATCGAAGAATATTTCTTAGTATAAAGTTGACCCCAAGATGAGTCTCTTTCGAACATACAACCCTTAAAAGCCTAGATTTTATATTGTTCTAGTTCCCACCCAAAACTATTACCAACTATGTTGTTATTTAAATTCTTCTTTACTAATATTATAAAGAGGAAATATTTAATGTTTGTTTGCTGCATCTAATAGGCTCCGAAACTACTGAACCGATATGAATAATTCTTTCACACTTGGAAAGCTACATTATCCCTGGGTAACATAGGCTATATTTATTCCCATATTCCCACGGGAATGTGGGCTACGGGGGTAAAACGTCGTGACGTCCGCTAGTCTTTTAATATGAACACAGGCATTTGATGTTTCTACATAGTGTTTGTATAATGGTGATTATGCAGGTCAACATGTGAGTCTTATTGGAATGTTATCAGTAACATTGTTCTTTGTTGTTTCTACACAAGGGACAAAAGACACTCCTTTACTACAGCTTTATCTGTTTAATTAGCTGGTGACCTAAAAAATGTGACACTATCAGTTATAATGATCAATATTTATGGTCAGTTTTGACTTTTGGTCCTGGAATTTTGCAGCATTTCACCCACTAGAGGTTTTGGCATTATTTGAATCTACGTCTGACGGAGGTGTTTATGTATAAATTAAAATATAGGACGAATAGATTTTTTTTAATTTATTGATTAAATACTGCAATATTTATAGAGAAATTAGGACACTGTGTTGACGCAATCGACAGACGGAAATCCGTAAATTTCATTGGAGACATGATTCACGACAGTTTTACTTAGAAAACCAGAAAAGAAACCCAAAAATAATAACTAAAATTAATAAGACATTGCGCGAGAAAGAAATGGATATGGTTAGGCGGCCACTTTGAATAGTTGCCTGGTGCCGCAGATGTCGCATTATTACGTCACTTTTGCACGCTGCCGGGTTATACGCAACAGAGACGGGGGCATGCCTCGGCAATCCCACCCACTTCTAATCGATTTTTATTGGACTGAAGACAAATTTTCCTTGATTACAATAATTATTTACAAATAGAAGACAATTTCTCTGTGATAAGGATTATCTACACACTTGCAAATGATGAAGAAAACAAATACTTACCGTGAAAATTTTCACTGGTCGTCTCGTTTGACAAGGAACAAATTTAGACACGCTCGAAATTCACACAATAAACACTGTACACAAGTACTATTGATCTGCACGTAATTATTATAGTTTTGAGAAAGCACTGCTAATGCCCTACTTAGTTTGTCGCAACATAGTTTCTATGTTTTCCAGTAATTTTATCTGAGGACGAACATCGATCGCGGAGCCATGACAGATACGTTTTCTACTGAGTGAAGTTTGTTGCGGTCGCACAGCTGACGGCCGAGCTTTTTTTCTAGCCAAGCAGTGAAGTAAGCTGTAAGCGCACCTCAAAGGTTAGTGACCTATGTATTATAAACCTAATCAGGGTTCCACAAAATGGTTAGGTATTTACTGTAACTATTGCGGTAATAAAACCGCATTGTGTTCCAAAAACCATTGCCTGCCAAATTTTTGAAAAAGTTGTGCAAATAAAGTACCTACCTCTACCTACTTACTACCTACCTAAGTACCTACCTCTTTGATATTTTCAACCGATTAACAAAAATGAGGATATTCTCCAGTCATAAGCTTCGTTAAGAAAGACACTCGGTCGCGAGAGAGTATCTTTGTCCAAGATAACCCTGGGACAACCTTTTGAGATAGTTGTAAGGCATCGTGTGTTAGAAGCGGTAGTAGGTAGTCTTAGTCCATTGAAATGTTACATGAGCTTTGCATTTATTAGAGGACGCAATTTTATTTTTGGGACATGTGTGGGGGGTCAATAGAAGCTTAACCTCAAGTTTGTGGGGTCGCCACCCTTGTCCCTCGGCCGCCATTGAAAAGAGGGGGGAAAAACACTTTTTTTGCAATATTTCGGAAACTATGAGTCTTACAAAAAAATTTTAGAGGCATAATTTGTAGCATATTGGTTTGCCTACAAATATGTATGTAACTTAACAAAAAATTAAAAAAAAAAATTTAGAAAATTTTCTTTTTTGCTCTATAACTTTTTTTATACATTTTACAAAAAAAATACCTCAGACTAATCTTGTAGATGATCTTTTAAGAGAAATTAAAAAAAAAACGCCACAGAGCAAATGAGAAAATTTTCATAATTTTATTTTCAATTTTTTGTTTATAACTTCTTTAATTTTTAATTTAGGGCAAAAATTTGTATGAACATATTTGTAGGCAAAACAATTTGCTACAAATTATGATTTCACAAATTTTTTGTAAGACTCATAGTTTTCGAGATATTGGGAAAAAAGGGTTTTCACCCCTTTTTAAGATTGCGGCCTGGGGACAAGGGTGGCGACCCCACAAACGTGAGGTTAAGCTTCTATTGACCCCCCACACAGGTCCCAAAAATAAAATTGCGTCCTCTAAGAAATGCAATATTCGGTCCTTAAATTGTAACATTTCAGTGGACTATCTGGCATAGAATCCATGTAGGGTTTCCAATATACAAAAATAACCTCTGTAGATAGTTTAACCAACGCCTTAGGCATAGTAGAATTTTTAAACTCTGCCTTAGGGGACAGCCGCTTAGGCATGTACCCACTGATCTGTAACAATACATGTACCTAAGTACCTAAGTCCAAAGATATTGCCATAGATTTTTAAAGTTAAGCCGATCATGGCCTGGGACATCCCTCCAAGAAGTTAACCAGAGCGATTTTTTTTTGAAACCTAGGCATTATCCCGCTAAAAATAATACTTACCATGGTATATTGTGGGCCCAATCTAGCTGCAGTCTGTGAGGCGCCACCAGCGACATCTTGTAGCGAGTTTCGGCACTTGCTCCTTGCGATTTTCTTGCACTTATAACTTAATTATTTTTAAACACGGCATTTTTGTTTGTAAAAACAGTAAGTTATGTGTGCTGTTGATGTTTTTGGGCTTGATTGATGCGTCATACCTGAAATAAAGAGAAGTATTTAAGTCACAAAATCTAAATAGGTAGGTACATACTTACCTACTCTTAAGATTTTTTTATGCTACTACGGTGGCAGACAAAATTACAGCTCTCCTAATGGTTGGCAAACGTAGCCTATAAGAACGTTTGCAACACCGGATACTACACGCTTCATTACAAGTTGCGGTGACTGTAATTTTAGGCGCTCAATCCGTCGTCCTTACTGTAACATTAACGACGACATTATGCGACGATATCGTTATCATGCAATGTATAAGCGCCCATTGGCGGTATTTCCACGACATTTAAAGCTGGATATGACTGATGCATAACATAACGGCTACATTCTATCATCGCACCGCTCGCTACAGACAGGGTGTTCATCCTCACCGCTGCGTCTTGAGCGCTCGAGCACGGTGTGATCCGATAGAGATAGAGGCTTTCTTCCGCGTACGCTTAGGTTGTGGAATGATCGCCCTGCTTCGGTTTTCCAAACGCCTACAGTATGGGGTTCTTCTAAAGGGGACTTAGAAGGTTTTTACAGGGTCGGCAGCGCGATTGTGGTGCCTCTGGTGTTGCAAACGTCCATAGGCTGCGGTGACCACCTGTACATCAGGTGGGGCCGTATGCTTGTCTGCCACTCTAGTGGTATAAAAAAATTAGTTCGAACAGTTCATAGAAATGGTTTCAATTCAATTGCGTTTTTGGATTGGTGCCGGACAAGGATGCCACTCACACACAGTGGAGAGAATCTTCGCCAGAACTGAGCGTTTCAAAAGATCGTTCCTCTGTCGAACTATAAAAACATGGAACGACCTGCCCGCACACGTGTTTCCCTCATCTTACAATCCCGGGTTCTTCAAGAGGAGCGTGAAGAGGCACATCACAGGGCCGCCAACTTGAGGACCACTGTCAGAAGTGACCCCCAATCGCTAGATGCGCCACGGCTTTCCATTAGGCTGGTGGCGACGTCAATTTGGCGAGCTAAATATAAAAAAAGAAAAAAAAAAAACTAAGCACTCGGGATACCGATTTCCATATTCATAGTTATGGCAGGAAAACGTCTGTCGAGTCAGCTAGTCGTGATTTATGACGTCATATATTAAGACGACATGGTATTATCCAGAGATGTATTCTTAGGTAATACCTTCATTTCTAGAGAGTCTAAATAGTACCTACCTAGGTAAGTACTCATTTTTTGATTTCGTATTTGCTTTTTTGGCCTCACTTTGCGTCTGCCTTCACTTCTATAATCTGTTCATCAAATCCATCAAAATATTTAGGGCAACACAGATTTGGGCCGCTCGTCCAGCAGGCTTCGCCCATGCACCACACAAATACACGGTAGGTACAACAAATGATTTCAAATTGACGTTGTAGGTATTTTGACTGTCAAAATGGTCGGCTGCCGAATGATTTTTCAGTAATCGTTTTGTTTGCGCTTAACTTTAATTGACTTTGTTCTGAGAAATATTGTTGTAATGTGTTTACTTCTAAGAATTAAGGAAAGGTTATATTATTGTTGCAATTTAGTTCGTAAGTCGTTGCGGGTGTTTGCAATGTAAACAACATTAGCTATGGCCGGTCTTTGGATGGGTGACAGCCTATCTGAACCCGCCCGTGAACGTTTCTGTGTGGCGACCGCCACATAGCAAAGACCAAGATAAATCCTGAATCGCGATATCATATTTATCGACTCCAAATCTATGACTTTTTTTCTTCGAGTCTGTTTGTTTATTTGTTCGGGGTTGGAGCAAAATTAAGTAGCTTGATCATAATTTGTACTATGTATTAGGATTTTAAAGGTATTTTTTCAACATAAATATTGCTGTATGTTTCATCTAAATCGGTTCAGCGAAAATGATACAGCTTGACCCATAGAATTATAACGCACTACTAACTTGACCTATATTTTACCAAAGCATTGGACAGGTCAGAGTCGATTGGTCATTCATATTACTTATTTAAAATCACCTCGCGAACGAAGTCACGGGCAATAGCTAGTATATTATAAGATTATAACCGATGGTCCACTGAGCAGATTGGTACCTCGATACCTAACAAGTGTATCGGAAGGTACTTAAACAGCATCATCAGTGTGAAAACAGCTTTTACAGTGAAAACGCGAAACCGGACATTCAAGATGGCGAAAAACTAGCTTCTCTCGGTCGACACGCAGCGACAAGTTTCCTTCGTAAAATTCCAATAAGTCATCAAAGTAAATAATTATCTTCCAAATTAAGATTTACATACCGGGATCCCGCGGGAGTGACTTTTAGTTAAAATAAATCAAACATTTATAAGTGAGTGTGAACGGCACTGGCGAGGTACCCACGCCAGAGCAACTGGTGCAAGAGAAATCGACCAGAGTGAGAACAGGGACTCGTTGCGGTGAATCATAAGGTAAGTGTACGTACTTGCTTTTGGTTTCTACCTACTCGTGAACCACCCAACCTTTCTATCACGGCGGGAAGATTCTAGTACATAATATTCGTTTCCCGACCCAGAGTGACGTCGAGGGCTCCCACGGCAGGGCCGATTCGTCACATCTTTTTGAGATTTGACATAAACATTGAGACATTTGACACAAAAAGATGTGACGAATCGGCCCTGCCGTGGGAGCCCTCGACGTCACTCTGGGTCGGGAAACGAATATTATGCACTAGAATCTTCCCGCCGTGATAGAAAGGTTGGGTGGTTCACGAGTAGGTAGAAACCAAAAGCAAGTACGTAGACTTACCTCAAGATCCACCGCAACGAGTCCCTGTCCTCACTCTGGTCGATTTCTCTTGCACCAGTTGCGCTGGCGTGGGTGCCTCGCCGATGCCGTTCACACTCACTTATAAATGTTTGATTTATTTAACTAAAAGTCACTCCCGCGGGATCCCGGTATGTTAATCTTAATTTGGAAGATAATTATTTACTTTGATGACTTATTGGAATTTTACGAAGGAAACTTGTCGCTGCGTGTCGACCGAGAGAAGCTAGTTTTCACGCCATCTTGAATGTAAATTATATCCCCATAGGCCAGTTCGGAACTATCACAAAAGTCATGAAGTTTACACGATTGAACCTGTGGACCCGCGATACAACGTGGAAACCTAAGGTCTTGTAAAGTTGATAGGTGATTACTCAGGTCTCGCGAAACCTCAGCGATATCTGCAGGCGGAGTCCTCTCCGGCGACTCTCGAAGAGACCAAAGCCTCTGCAAGAAGGGCTTAGTCAAGGCCACGTTAACGGGTGATACGAGAGGTGGATCGAGGACCCTTGCAATCCCGATCAAGATATTTCGCTTGGCACATGAACTATCAGATGGTTTGTAAGCGCGACGAGTATCGAATGTTGGATATAATATAAACCGTTGCATGTATTAGAATCAGCCAACCTATCCAGAAAATCATATTATTTCTACGAAAAACACATTTCCGCGAGAACCATCACACTTGGGCTGGCCGCGGACTTTCTCTAGTATTTCAATAAACTTTAGATAAATTTCTTTCATAACGCAATCTTCATAAAAATAGCGCGCGAATTGCGACATCGGCCATCTTCATATCCGGGAGAAAACTGTTGAAGTTGAACGCCTCTGCCCGCCGTCGATTTATTTTTGTTTTCTGTTCAAAAACAAAACATTGACCCTTTTATTACCTGCCTACCTGCTCAGATCAGATTATGAGGAGAGGAAGAACTACTTTCTCTCTGACCTGCTGTAGGATACATTGGTCTTGCTCCCAAGTCTTCGCCAGATGGGCCAAGGCCATGGAAAATTGCAGGTAGGGACTTGATGCGAGACGTGTGTAATGGCGTGAATAATGGCTAATAATGGCCATTATGTCGCTATAGCTGTCCAGTTTGATAGATAACTGGTTGCTTTTAGAGTAATACCTCCGACAATACGAACGTCCATGGGCTTTGGTGATCACTTTTCATCAGGTAGGCCGTATGCTTGTCTGCCAGGTTAGTGGTAAGTATAAAAAAATAAAGCTGAAGAGTTTGTTTGTTTGAACGTTAAGATCTCTGGAAGTGGACTTGAAATTAAAGGATTCCTTTCGAGTTCGATAGGTACCTATTCCGTTCATTGAGGAAGGTTATGGGCTATATACCTACGCGGCAAGTCGGATTTGTGCACCAAAGGTTCCGTCACAAAAAAATCACGTTTTTTATGACCTAAAAATGACAAACAATATTTATTAACTTATTTATTATTCACAGGCCGCTGTTATTTATTTTCCTATTACCGTATCTTACAAAAATGACTAACACTTAATAAATATTCGTTCTACCCATTCAGAACAACCCAATATTGTCCTCGATTACACCAAACCACATAGGAACAACACTCAAAGTATTTCACAACCATCTGTGACTTTGAAATATTAACGTTAAACCCAAAACTATTTGCAAAATAGTCACATTTAAATTCATTAAAAAGTTGACAATACTTTCAGCACCAATCTGTAAACCAACTTCACCACATCTTTTGCCAAAATATAATCTAAATGATTGAAATTTTTGTATGGAATCTTGTACAATTCGATAACATTCTTCAGCTTTTTTCTAAGAACTTCAACATCTTGAGGATCCGACAACCAATCAGACTCGCCGCAGAACATCCACACAGGAGTCTCTATGTTACTCAAATTATAACTTGGCGCTATCATCGAACCATACCTTTCCGAATTTTCCATAATACCATAGTCAAAATGTCGAAAATCCTCGTTTAGTATTCCCTGACCGTAATGCACAAATTGTTTGAGCGAAGATCCAGATGGAAAATGCGAGAATATTACTGGTAAATTCGTTATATTCAGCTGAGCATAATCAAAGCCAAAAGCCAAGAAAGCAATATTGCTGCAAAGAACGTGCGCTATCGTCCCTGAACCACAGATCAATTTCTTCAACAGCCGCATCAGTTTGTCATCAGGCAGAAACTCTAGCTGTCCCACGCTTGTGGTAATGGCTTGCACCAGAGCTGTTCCCGGCGCCATGAGACGAATTATCGGCGATCGAACTTTACTCATAAACGCCACAGGTGACAAAGCAATCATTAATGAAACTTTCTTATTATATTCAGGCTTTTCCGAAGCCATAACAAAGAACGCCGTCGTACCTTGAGAATAACCGATGTACTTTACAGAAGTTCGATTAGTAGCTTCAAGCACGTAGTCTATCATAGCTGGCAGATCGTAAACACCAATTTCGTGCCAAGAGAAATCCCAGAATGCAGAATCGGATGGATTTACTGTGATGTGCTTTCGACTCAGTTTATTTCCACGAGCGTTGCCCAACCATATATCATAATCTTGCTGAGCGAGCAAATAAGCAAGACCACTTTCAGGACCAGCTACTATGAAGTCTTCAGCGCTGCCAAGCAACCCATGCATGAGGAACACTGGCTCCCCAGCACCTGGTATTCGGTATAGAGATAAAATATAACCATCTTTAGTAACTACTTCGTGTATTTCGTAATCACGTCCATACTTATTGACTAGTTGTCCAAAGTTAAGATTAACGTCCTCATTGGTAGTTCCACTGTGGAATTCAATGGAGAACTGTTCTGCTAGTTCTGGATTATTGAGTGGATCAGTGTAAGATGTAAGATCTAGTGATCCAAGTATGGTCTTAGCTAGTTTAGCAGGAGCTTTTGTCAGAATATCCGTATCGGATAATGTAAATGCATTTAACTGAAAGATAGTCGATGATTTGATCACATGTGGAGTCCTGGCCAATTCACGTTCCAAATCTTGTGTTGTCTTGACAATCGATGGAAATATATTCGACAGTAATTGCCCGGTACAGCACTTTAGTAACACACAAAATACCAGCACTTTTTGAGCCATAATTCAGGACTGCGACTGACTGTAGCGCGATCTCAGGAGCGACTGAATTATAGAAATTATGGGTCGAGTAGTATTTTGTTGTAATAATACTCGTTATATCATTTTGATGAGTGTTATTATCATATGTCACGATATTATTATTGCATTTAAATGTAAGCACGTAATTATCTAGGCGATGACAAACGAATAACAGTTGTTAAACAAATTGCTAGGTTATTTGTATATTCTTATTGTTTGCCGATGATCTCACCTTCAAGTGACTTGACAGTATCATCATCAGTGAAGATGAAAGAATGGTTTAGGTACACGGTGTAAAAATTTTAACGGGTAGAGGCTTAAATGGAAATGAAATATCTACTAAACACATAATAACAAACGCGGGCTATGTGAGTTGTCAACGAACCTTTACCTACTAACAGGTGGTCTAGAACCTCTTCGCAATGAGAGACTTTGCCTCCTTGTGCAATTTTTTATCGCCTGTACAATGCAATGATTTGTGCTCTGATGAGTTAGTTTGACATGATAGCCACGACTACGTTCTATAATCGCCTTAGTGGTATAATGAAAACAGTAGATCTGCCAGCAGAACAGGCGGGAGTAGAGATACTTTCCTGTCACTGCATCATCTTCAAAATACATATCCGGATCAATAAATATTGAAGCTGACTCATCCATATTGCTCTACATCCAGAGTGCTATTACCTTCTGTATCATTCTCAAACGATCGAAAGGTTTCTTACTAGAGCGGGCTAAAGTCTAAATTAGCCACTGAATTTTTAGAAGTGTTTTTCGATTCAGCCTCTTTTGTCTTTTATACCATTAAGTTGGCAGACAAGTTACGGCCTCCCTGATGAACTGTGGTCACCGTAGCCTATGATTGTTTGCAACACCAGAGGCACTCGCGCTGCCGTTCTGCAATAAACTATTAAAACCTCTTTTAAAGAACCACACACTGTAAGCGTTTGGCAAAACCGAGGTTGGGAGATCATTCCACAATCTAAACTTTCGTGGTCTACACACCATATGAAATATTTATTTATTGACAGTAGTTACAACAATGTCCTAATGTCCGAGAGGACTGTACCATGCTGGTCGCCAACCTTCACTAGTTGGAGCGGCACTCTAAGAACAAGAAGAAGAAGCAGAACAATGTCCTAAAAACTACCAATATTATCGTCCAGGACAGTAGGTACCTAAGTGATTTTCAAATTCTTGCGAAAAAAATGGTGCTTCATGAGATTAGGTTCATAGCTTCAGAAAAGAGTTGATCACTAGAAGAGAAATGTCCTCTTTGGTCACGATTTTGAGAGTCTAGATGTTGCTATGAATGTGCATCGATCAGTAGGGAAATTTTGAAGAGCTGATAATATTAGCAGCTCTACAATGTCCACAGAAAACCGTGTGATATCTTTTCGGTCTTATTAACTCTGTGCTTTCATATTTCCATTAATACCTACGAAACCAAAACAACATTATCCCTCAAAGAAAGGCGGATACTCCATTAGTTTCTTCAGACTATTAACGCAGACGCGTGCAATAAATATATCTATTATTAACTGGTTTAAGGAACAGTTTTGAATGATTGTTATCATAAATTCAAGAATAGTTTGTGTATTTTTATTACGCACACAATTTCTGTTCATCTGCGACGAGATAACATATCGGTCATAACTGAGATCAATGATATTTTAATAATAAAATAACAAGATAATAAACCGACATCAAAAAATTCGGGTAACACGAAATAGCATGACAAATGACTGGATGACAAGATGTCTGAAATCATATCGAGTTTGTTTCGGCGAAATTAAAGTCATAAGGTTCAGTCAACTCTCTCAAACGCTTTGTCAAAATCTTATTTTTGATATTGGGGTCAGGAAATGTTTTCTTTGTAGTTTTATTTACAAATGTAAAAAAAAAAGTCTTTGGTACTAATTTTCCTAAGTAGGGAGGTACCTATATAAATATTAATCCTACATTTTAGGTGGGTTCATTTTAGGTATCTTCAGCGCCGTCATGTATGTTACTGGTAGTACCTAGGTACATTTTTTAAGGCTGTAGGTTCAAGCTCTCTTGCTGTGTTATTTTTCACATCTCATAATGATGGTCAATTAATCAATCAAATAAGCCTATTACAGTTGGATACTGAACATGTCATAATCCTAGCTTAATTTTCACCGCATACGTATACATGTAACATCATTTTGGGAGGGTGGTTTATTTTATTGTACAAACGTTGACCAGACTAAATGGTACAGGGTTTTTATGGAGTTCTCCTTCTCAGCCCTAACTTCTTTAGGCTGGCTTGTTGGTTGGCATGTCGAATGGGCATAACCCTGACCTTCGGGCTCTGGCGTACCTTATGATGATGCTGCAATGTGTGATGACAAAACTAGGCATGCGTACAGAGTAGCGTAATTAGTCACTGTCGTAAGTATTCAGACATGCTACTACAATAGTTATTCAAACTGTTTTATGATATACAATGGTATAAACATTTATTGTTTACAATACACCACTTATTTTCCTCAGTCTTTCTGTAATTCATTGGCTAACACTCGCCTGCAATGGTTCAACGAATCCTATTCATGTACGTTGTGTTTAAATACTGCACTGCGCAAGCCTCGTTTGATTTGTTCCCTGTTTTAAAACATAGCACAGTTGCAAAATACAGATATGAAAATCTAGGACGAGCTGTTCCAAGATTGAAGAGTGCGAATGCAAACTATAATACACAAGCTAAAGCTTTAGGACCTATAGAGCTACCATCACATGGAGCTAAAGTCGTTAGCTACAATCGTCTTGTGGAGAATGTGATAGCTCAACTAAGAGTTGGTGTTGTCAATACCGATGCTTCACTAAACTTCAGACAGCTTGTGATGAAATATGGATTCCATTGTGAAACTTACGAGGTGTTCACCAACGATGGTTACGTGCTTTCGTTATTCAGAATCCCTGGAAAAGGATCTCCTGTTTTCCTCATGCACGGTCTGCTTGGAAGTGCAGATGATTTCATTATAGCAGGACCTAAAAGTGGACTGGCGTATTTACTAGCTCAAGATAATTATGATGTCTGGTTAGGCAACGCTCGAGGAAATAAACATTCTCGGCGACACATCTTCATGGATCCTTCTGACCCTTTGTTTTGGGACTTCTCCTGGCATGAAATTGGAATATACGACTTGCCAGCAATGATTGATTATGTTTTGGATAAAACTCAACGTAAAGATTTGAAATACATCGGGCACTCTCAAGGTACGACAGTATTTTTCGTGATGGCTTCTGAGAAACCTGAATACAATAGTAAAGTATCAATGATGATTGCTCTAGCACCTGTGGCTTATTTGACTAAAGCATATTCTCCAGTAATCAGAGTATTGGCGCCGGGAACAGCGATACTACAGACCATGTCGAGAGGGATAAGAATATTTGAGTTTCAGCCGGATGGCATGTTGGCGAAGATGCTGAAACAGATGGTATGTGGAACTGGGACATTATCAGAAATAATATGCAGGAATGCTGCGTTTCTAATATCAGGTTTTGATATTGCACAACTAAACGTGACCAATCTACCAGTGATATTTTCACATTTGCCAGCGGGAGCGTCGATCAAGCAGTTTGTCCATTACGGTCAAAATATGTTGTCGAACGAATTTCGACAGTTTGACCATGGCAATGATGGTAATTTTCAAAAATATGGTAGAAACACACCTCCAAGTTATAATCTGAGTAATGTTACAGTGCCTGTGTGGTTATTTTGTGCTCCATCTGATTGGATGTCGTCCTTAGAGGATGTTAAGCTACTACAGAGTAAGCTTCCGAAGGTTCTCGAAGTGTATTACGTTCCTTTTGATATGTTCAATCTCATAGATTTCATAATTGCGAAAGATGTTAAAACGTTGGTGTACAAAAGAATCCTTAACCTACTGTTCACGTATTAATGGGACTATTCCCACCCGCCTTCCCATTACACACACATTACCGTGGCGACGACCAACACTAGAAAGTTACACCAAGCTTGAAGTCTGTTCCAGGAGAAATTTAGGAAGAATGACATGATAAGCATTAAATTAATTTGTTATGAATAGTTTTTGTCATCTGGGGACATCCTTCCGAGGGCTACCCGGGGCTCCCAACTGTAGGCTGTTAGGTAGAATACGTATAATTTTTAGTCGGTAGGAGTTCAGCAAAGCATCATTGTGGGATTTTCCATCCAGTCTATGCATAGGTATACTCGAAAAGGTATCAATGTAAAATTAATTATAAGTTTACTTATAAGCCTGGGGACGCAGGGGGATGGAGAGGGGGGGGGGGGGGGGAGGCGCTGATCACCGTCCTTACAGAAGCGAGCCCAAGACGGCAGCGCGACCGGTGAGAGTTCCACGCACGCCCCGAGATGCGATGCGGAATAGCACCCGAACCCCCTAGTTAGTCTTTACACGTATGCCCTAGATATGGCCGCAGTGGTATCCATCTGTTCTGAATCCTGAGGACATCCTTCCGAAGGCTTACCCGGGGCTCCCAACCGTAGGCTGTTGGGCGTTACGTGAGGTTTTTAAGCCTTGCCAGGAGTCCGGCAAAACATTCATGTAGAATTTTCCCCACGTTAAAAAAATATAGGAAAAGTAAATGGTGGGATAAAGTTTAAGAGCTTTTCAGAACACTCATCGTTATAATTTTGGAATACCCTAAGAAATCCATGAAGCCTTGACCTGCACAGGTGGGTTGTATGTTTGTCTGCCACTTCAGTGAATGTGTAAAGCTATGTCCATAGTGAATAATGCCGAGATACGTTAGCCTCGTTTAAACAAAACGTTTGTGGTATCCGACGCGTACGGTATACGATACTGACAGACGAATTACAGACTGTAAGTGCAGGTTTGTACGGAGCTAATAGTTTGTGACTTATCGTTTGCTGATAGTATGAATACTTCTTTTTCTATTGATAAGTTAAAATTTCCTATTTAATATTATAAATACGAAAGTAGCTCTGTCTGACTGTTGTTTTCACGCCAAAAGCGCTGAAACCGATTTTTATTAAATTTGGTATAGAGATAGTTTGAGTCTAAGGGAAAGACATAGGCTACTTTTTACCTTTCTGCGCAAACGGATGGTAATGATTTTACGCGATAACGACTTCTACGCGGACGAAGCCGCGGGGAACAGATAGTACAAAATAAAAGATTAACAGTCGTCTGACTGTAAAATTTTTTTAACTCCATCCCGTTTAACACCTGCATCGACTTCCTCAAAATCTTTCTTTAGGATAGTGGCACAAGTTCACATTTTCAGGAGATATGAGTTTATATGCAAGTACCTACTGTTCGTCCATATTGAATTCACGCAGATGAACAGACTATGTGAGTGCCAGTTATACAAAACACCGGTTATGCAGGTTAAATAAACTATCTTGAATAACAGATCCGATATTTAGTCGTTCCAGAATTAAATCAATAAATTACAATTTTGCAAAATAAGTTAAAGTCAAATAACAAAACGTGTGAGTGGCAATAAATCTTTATTTCTTAAATCATTCATTTATTAACTATGCGCTATTATAATGAACTGGTATAGCATAATATATACCTAATAATACCCAGTAGATTATAGCGATAAACTGGGTAGGTTATGGTTTTTTTTTTATATTCACATTGTATTCTATTTTCGGTATTTTAAATTAAGGATATTTGAAAATTTGTATTTTGAATTCTGATATAATAATTATTTGTATTTTAAGTTTAGACATTATAAGGTAAGGTGAACTGAAATAAGGTATTTTGAATGTTAAGGTATTTCGAATTCGGGTATTTTGGTCTAATGCATTTTAAGTAAAGGCATTTTGATTTCTGGTATTTTAATATATAACCATGTAAATCTATATCGAACAATAACTTGATAGGGTGTTATTTAAGACGTTCAGTCGCCATTCGCACTTTTCTACTGTGCGTCGCAAGCACACGTGTTTCCGTAGCTTCAACAACAACTGAAATTAATTCAGCGCTTCATTCGCGACAAATAGTACGCCAACCGCGTACGTTCCCAAGGTGAGTAATGCAGTTGCCAGCGAGTTAAAGAGGTCATTACTATTGGGTTGAAAGATTTATTACCGATACACACTGTTAAATACATACTAGTAATTACACTTAAAAGCTGGATTGCAGTAAATGGGGACCTGCGAGTTCAGGTGATTAGAACAAACTCAAACTCAAAAAAAAGTGTGTGCGTGCAACCTTTACGCGCGATTGAAGTAAAACTTCTTTGCCATTGACGGCATCAAATGTTATATTAATATCATTCATTCGAATTATGAATAGCGGAAACTACGTTTCTGCTATTCAAAATTCAAATAGTAAGCGTTACTTCAGTCAGAAAAAAAATCTGAGTTACTGCCTAGTCGCGCCTAAAGAAGTTTTACTTCAAAAATTCTCATTTCAAACCTTAAATAGGCTCTTGTAAAACGCTGACATAGGCACAGTAAAACCTCAAGAATACAAATAAACAGCCAGCCTGATAAGAACCGGCAGAAAACTTAGCGGGCTTTCTTTTAAGAAGCCGTTGTGGTACAGAGACATAGAAGGTGCGACTTGAGCAACCAAAGGGGGGATTCGCCACAATCGCGGCCGTCAGACCGTTCATTGACGAGTGGCTGGAGAGAAGACACGGTGCTCTCTCCTACCGGTTGACACAGATACTTACCGGGCACGGTAGCTTCGGTAGGTATCTGTGGCGAAAACACCGGGAAACCACGACCGAGTGTCAGCACTGCGAGGACCGCTGCGATGACACGGCGCTCCACACGCTGGTGGAGTGCACGGCGTGGGCGCGACAGCGCCAGGTCCTAGTGGTGGGTCTGGGCGTGGACACTCTCTCGCTCGAGGCTATGGTGCGAGCCATGACCTCCAGCGGGAGTAAGTGGGACTGCGCCGCCTCTTTCTGCGAGCAGGTCATGTCAGTGAAAGAGGCAGTGGGGCGGGAACGGGAGAGAACTCTCCCACCCAAGTTCCGCAGTCGTCGGCACCCTTAGAAGCGGGATCACACCCGAAACCCTCCAAAGACGCGGTATATCACCCGAACCACCCCCTGGGCGAGGCCGCAGTGGCGGCCGTGGGTCTGTTGGTAGTCCTGGGACATCCTTCCGAGGGCTTACCCAAAGCTGTTGGCCGTTACATGAGGTTTTTTAGTCGGTAGGAGTCCGGCATAGCATCCAAGAGGATTTTCCCTTACGTTAAAAAAAAGCCGTTGTAGTATAATTTAGTTTAAGTATAATCAATTTTTTGAAGAAATCATGTGAGGATTCGAAATAGGTACTTTGCCAAAGTCTGTAGGGAACCCTGGGACATCCTTCCGAGGGCCTACTTTACCCGGGTATCACCTGAGGCCTAGTCACAGAGCAGCTACGAACAATTCTGCGGCGCTGGAGGTCCTGGGTTCGATTCCTGGGTCGGTCCAAATATTTGTGTGATCCACAAATGTTTGTTTCGGAGTTTGGGTGTTTTCTATGTATAATATGTATGTATTTAGAAATATATAAGTATGTATATCAGTCGTCTAGATCCCATAGCACAAGCTTATAGTTATTAGCTTAATTTGGGCTAGATGATATTGTGTGTGAATGTCCACAAACATTTATTTATTCCGTGATAAAACAATCTGTTGCCAGTTTTTGTCAAATAATTTCAAACTTGCATACCTAAGTATCGAAAAAACCAGCCAAGTGCGAGTTGGACTCGCCCATGAAGGGTTTCGTAGCAGCAAGTAACATAATATAAAAGTTCTTATAGTTCGTTGTAACTTTGATTGATGTTTTTTAACACGTTCGTAGTAGTTCGCGTTCGCGTTGTCATATTACCTTAAATCAATTAAAAGCAAATAAACTTGCCCGTTGTTTAGCAGACTGCTCCTTGATTTCATTCTAAGAAATTTGCTACCATAACTTGTTGAAAATGATGACTCGCAGAGGCCTGGCTCGACAGGAAGAGACTAAACTGCAACAGGTTCTACAAGAACTAAAATCCACCAAGGAGCAGGTTGCTCAGCTTGTTAATGAACGCGAGGACAATGAAACAGAGCTTATCTCTGTAGTACAACATAATGGCAAATTGAAACATCAGTTGTCCTCGCTAAGCGTTAGGTTAGATGAGATGACCAGGGAACGAGATGACCTTCATATAATTGTAGGAAATTTTGATAAGTGTAGTGGGGAGTATGAACATGCCCTAAGACGTATAGACCAGCTAGAACAGGAGCTCCGTGACGCTCACTTACAAATTACTCAGTTAGAAGAAGCCGCGCTGCAAGTAAGTATCCAACAAAATCAAACCTTGTTTGACGAGCTCATAGGCAGGTCCCCACAGGTAGTTGCTGCTGCGGGTCCGAAATGCACTGATATCATTGACCTCACTAATGATACCTCTCAACACCATGTAGTATCACCATCAGTGTGTTTAGATCATTGCAGTGGTAAAAGAATAAAGAAATATATTAAAATTAATAAATTAATAAAGAAAAATCAAAACCGACTTAAAATACATAAAAACTTCTCTAAAAGTATAAAAAATTGTAGAAATAGATTGAAACTATTTAATGAATTAAGTTTATGCACAACACAGCTAGAGAATAGTCAGAAACAGCATGCTGCTGATACACAAAAGTTTAATTTAAAAATTCAACAGCTACAGGAATCATTACAGTCTGTAAAGACCATGTATGACAAATCACAGCTGATTATCAGAGAGTATTCTATGGCAATGGATAAACTC
Source organism: Miltochrista miniata (assembly GCA_933228765.1). Classification (NCBI taxonomy): domain Eukaryota; kingdom Metazoa; phylum Arthropoda; class Insecta; order Lepidoptera; family Erebidae; genus Miltochrista; species Miltochrista miniata. The sequence continues at coordinate 15,711,952 of OW121777.1, forward strand.
ATAAACTCAACATCACATTATGCTGACCGTTTTGACTCAATATCAGACAAAACACATTCTGATTGTGACTGCAAATGCAGCCAGTCAGAGCCAAAGAATCCACACACCCCATCAGATCAGCTGTGTAGTATACTAAACCAATCAGAAAACAGTCCTAGTTTAATACCCACTTATAATACAGGGAGTCAAAGTTTTATGTTCAGTGATGAAATTGGAAAAGATATGGGCTTGAAATTAAAATTATTTACCCAGGGAGAGTCATTTATAAATTATTGCATGCCTTCAGCATCATATACCCAAATTATGAAGTCTATATGTAGGCATAAGTTTCAAAGTAGGGATAATTTGGTAATTTTTATAGGAAACAGGGGCAATATAACAAAACAGGACCTTGTAAAGTATTGTGATACATTAGATTCATTAACCCTAAATAATATTATAATATATACACTGCCCTACAGTAAATCAATGCCAGTTGCAGAGTATAGGCTTAGGGAGCAATTGAACTTGACATTACACACTATTGCATATTATAATAAAAAGTTCAATATTATTGACACTAACTCTATTGTTAGAAATAATTATTATTTGACTAAAGGAAAGCATAAGCTTTCAAATTATTGTAAAAGACAGGTAGCAAAATCGCTACAGTATTATATTGATATTTTAGCCAAAAACCTGGCTACCCAAACTGCTTCTTTTGAGCAGTCTAATGACATAGTATGTAATAGTAGGACTAAGGATATATGTTTATATCCGAGTAATTTAAATTAGGTTATGAGACAAAAGAGCAAAACTCTTGCACTCAATTTGACATGTACCCAAAGCAAAATAATAAACATAAGGCCCCTCCGGCCACTGAATCTATTCAGTACGGAAATACTGGTTTACACCTGGTGCACCAGAATGTAGAAGGTCTGCTCGGCGGGAAGGAGTTGGAGTTGGAGCTGTGCATTGATTTGAATGGAATAGACATTTTTTGTGTAACAGAACATTGGTTAAAGCAGGATGAAGTAATGTTGAACTTTAAAAATCATCAGGTTGCTAGCTCTTTCTGTAGGATAAAATGTAAACGTGGAGGCTCATTAATTCTTATTAACAAGGCTATAAAATTTAAAGAACGTAAAGACATAGTAAGCCTCTCTGTTGAACGAGTCATTGAAATAGCTAGTATTGATTTTGAGCAGTTCATTGTGTTAAGCGTATACAGTCCCCCGGATGCTCCATACACACAGTTTGAAGAGATACTGGAAGATGCTTTGTTTAAATGCCAGAGCTCTAAAACAGCAGTAGTCGTTTGTGGAGATTTCAATGTAGATATTTTAGATTCTTCGCTGGAACCTTCAAAGAGACGGAAAATGTTGAACTTATTTAAGTCCTTTGGTTTACATAATGTATTTTTAGAACCTACTCGTATAACTGGCACTAGTGCTACTTGTATTGAAAACATTTTCACTAATACACACCCCATTAAGAATTGTATAGTAGACCCTGTAAAATCTGATCATCGAGGACAATCTGTTCTGTATGCTAGAAATGTTTCCAGAAGTAAGAATGTAATCAGTTTTGTACCAGTCAACTCGAAACGCTTAGAAACTTTCAAAGAAAATATAGCCAAAAAGATAACAGAATTGCCCGATTACACTACTGTAGATAAATCTTACGCTGATTTATTTAACTTAATACATGATGAGTTTGGAAATTTTTTTACACCAAAAACAGTATCGTTCGGAAGCAGGTCTGTTTTCAGTGACTGGGCTACACCTGGTATTAAAAGTCGTAAGAGGCTTTATGAACTCTATTCGGAAAAAGCATTTAATTTTAACCCTGAGTTTAAGGAATATGTTAAAAAATATTCAAAGACCTTTAGACAAGTTTGTTCCTTGGCAAAGTCAAATTTCATTAGAAATAAAATTACAGCTTCGACAAATGTAATTAAAACTACTTGGAACATTGTAAATTCTGAATGCGGTAGGTCTAAAACGAGTGAACGAAGCTTTCATTTAAAGATAAACGGGCGCCACGTCACAGGGGATCTGGAAGTAGCGACTGAGTTTGAAAAATTTTTCAGTAATATACCTATTCATATAACGAATACTCTTCGGTCGTCTTCCACTTCCGCTGAGCAAATATTGTCAGAATGTGTAGATAGCTGTCAACACGCGTTCCAATTCACGACTGTTGACTGCAACGACATTCTGAAAGCTTACAGGGCTATTAATGTTAAAAAAACCGCAGACCTATGGGGGCTATCGGTAAAATCTGTATCTATTGTCATTGATGTCATTGCCCCTTACTTGGCAGCTGTGTTTAACGATTGCGTTTCGGGTGGTGTGTTTCCTGATTTAATGAAACACAGTAAAGTTATACCTTTGTTCAAGGCCGGCAGTGCTTCTGATCCAGGTAATTTCAGACCTGTCTCAGTGTTGCCGACTTTGAGCAAGATATTTGAAAAATTAATACTTGAGCAGATGCTGACCTATTTTAACAGTCACAAATTATTTCATAATAAACAATTTGGCTTCACTAAAGGACGTTCGACGACCGATGCTGGTGTAGATTTGTTGAAGAGTATTTATGAGGCCTGGGAAGATAAACATGATGCGCTTGGCGTGTTTTGCGATTTGTCTAAGGCTTTTGATTGCGTCCAACATGAGACATTGATCAGGAAACTACAGCACTACGGGATAAGGAACAAGGCTCTCGATCTTCTGACTTCATATTTGAACAATAGAACTCAGAGGGTCGATGTCGGTGGCACACGTTCCGGGGGATCGGTGGTTACTATGGGCGTCCCGCAGGGTTCGATACTCGGACCATTTTTATTTTTAATTTATATTAATGACCTACCCTATTACGTAGGGGACACTAACGGGATTGTTTTGTTTGCAGATGACACTTCCTTAATTTTCAAAATTAAAAGACAACTAGTCAACTAGATGACTATGACGATGTTAACAATGCAATCCTAAAAGTAGTACATTGGTTTAACACTAATAATCTTAGCCTGAATGAAAACAAAACTAAATGTATTAAATTTACCTTGCCCAATGCAACACAGGCAGAAACCAATGTGCAACTTAATGGCCAAGAGTTGGAACTTGTGAAATCTACTGCGTTCTTAGGGTTGACGATCGATTCTGGATTGCAGTGGGGCCCACATATTGAAAAACTGGCTGGCAGATTAAGTTCAGCAGCATTTGCTGTCCAAAAGATTAGGCATTTGACTGATGTAGAAACAGCGCGAATAGTGTACTTCAGTTACTTCCACAGTGTAATGTCGTACGGTATGCTACTATGGGGCAATGCCGCAGATATAAATACAATTTTTGTTTTACAAAAACGGGCCATAAGAGCCATATATAGATTAGGTCCAAAGGTCTCTCTGCGAGAAAAATTTAAGGAATTAAATATTCTAACTGTGGCATCACAATATATTTTTGAAAATCTTATGTATGTCCAGAAAAAAATATCTAGTTTTACTAAGTTAAGCGATAGACACAATGTGAACACCAGACATAAAAACAACCTTGCCGTTTATCATTGTAGACTGAACAAAGTCAGTAATTCTTTCCTGGGTAACTGTATACGTTTTTACAACAGGCTTCCAAGCGAAATTAAAAGCATGCCTCTAATTAAGTTTAAAAAGTGTATAAAAAGTAAATTGTGCTGCAGGGGCTACTATACAATTGACGATTATTTGATTGATAAGGAAGCCTGGAAGTGATCTGCTTGCTCTACTGATGGAGTCTACTTATTGTAAATATGTAGTGCACAAAAAGAATAGCCCGCCGAGTTTCTTGCCAGTTCTTCTCAAGCGGGCCGCGTTCCGAACTGGTGGTACTATTTGCATTGTATTCATTGACGTGTCGCAAGTGCCTATGTATTAGGATTATGCGAAATAAATGTTTTTTTGAGTTTGAGTTTGAGTTTGAGTAGTGATTCTTCTTACCGAAAATTGCGGTTTATGACGTATTAAAAAAAACTACCAGCTAGAGCTGGTAGTTTAAACTACCAAACTGTAACTACCAAAGAAAATCCTTTATTCTCATCGAGTACCCTAAAACGAGTCACAGTGTGACTCGTTGAGAAAAAAACTCGCAAGGAGTAACAGTGTGACCCGTTGTTGACATTTTATTCTCGTCTAGTACCACTGGGTCTTGTAGTGTGACTCGTTAGGAAAAAATCGTCGTATCGAGTAACAGTGCTACTCGATGCGAGTTTTAATTCTCATCTAGTATCACGAGTGTTACTCGTTCGGAAAAACAAATCTCTACTAGTAACAGTGTGACTCGTTGTGGAATTTTTATTATCTTGAAGTAACACTTGTAAGTACTCGTAATATATTATTTTTGTAATTAACTAACAAGATTCTATTAGTAACTTCTCCAAAAGTTATTAATTTACTTGTCTTTTAGAGAAGTTACCCAAAAATTATAAAAAATAAATTGATACATAGTAAGAATAGGTATTGATTGTTCGGTTTTTCGATCCCGTACAATGCAAGGCCGGCAAAGGTGCACTCTCATACTCCTCTTTACTGGGTACCTCAGAACCCTGCTGAGGTCCCGTATTCGATTACCAGATTGAACCAAATAAATAATTGAGCAAAAAAATATATTTAGAGTTTTCATTGTTTGCTAAGTTAATATGTAAATTACAATATATATATATATATATATAGTTTTACTGGGCACCGATTTCTGTATTATATTTAATGATATCTGATAAATCAGAATATACTGACTTTGTGCTAAGTAAATTTTATTTTTCAGTATTTAGTTTTATTTGAAGTTGGTGTTAATTTTTTTTTATTTTCATCATATTCGGCATACATATTTAACTTATTATAATACTTATTCTAACATGATATACTATGTATATGATGTACTAACTACTAGATAAGAATAAAAATTCCACAACGAGTCACACTGTTACTAGTAGAGATTTGTTTTTCCGAACGAGTAACACTCGTGATACAAGATGAGAATTAAAATTCGCATCGAGTAGCACTGTTACTCGATACGACGATTTTTTCCTAACGAGTCACACTACAAGACCCAGTGGTACTAGATGAGAATAAAATGTCAACAACGGGTCACACTGTTACTCCTTGCGAGTTTTTTTCTCAACGAGTCACACTGTGACCCGTTTTAGGGTGACTCGTTGAGAGTAATCCAAAAAAGAAAATTGGGTTGAACGAGATAGATCTCGTTTAACCCAATTTTCTTTGGTAGTTTTTATGGCAATGTACATCATATAATTTTTTTAGATTTATCATTCTCGTAGTTTAGAAGTTAGAGGGGGGGGGGGGGGACATATGGGTTTGATGAAAAAAAAATTGAGTTTCAGTTCTGAGTATGGGGACCCCCAAAATTTACTGCTTTTTTTCTAGTTTTATATAAGAATCTTAATGCGGTTCACCTAATACATCGAGTTACCAAGTTTCAATAGCATAGGTCTTATAGTTTCGGAGAAAAATGGCTGTGACACACGGACGGACAGACAGACAGACAGACAAACATGACGAATCTATAAGGGTTCCGTTACTTGGCTACGAAACCCTAAAAAGCACTACAATGTAATGCATATCGAAACCAGAGCATCTTATCAAAACATTTCCGCAATACTCAAGCCGGACATTATATTAACGGGGGTGTTGAAAACGTGTCGGTATGGACTCACATTCTTCACATAGCTGCTACTAATGGGTGTCTGTCTGTGGGATTATAACATTATTGAATTGTTGGCAAATGAGCTGAGGTGGACATTGAGCATGCCAAAGGGAATTACCTTAACTAATGGAATCATCTATATCGTACATACATACATATAGTCACGCCATTATCCCCCGAAGGGGTAGGCAGAGACATAGAATACGCCCACATTAAACCTTATAGTTTTATGTGCCACGTAATAGGTGGTGAGCCTATCGCCGTGTTGAAATGGACAAGCGCAGGAAACTTTTCTAGCCGCCCATAAGACCTTCAACTTGGCCTAACGATTGTCATTTTACTGGCATCCATCGTAGAACGATAATAAAGGAGGAGGGGGGGGGGGGGGGAAACCCAACACACACCTTAATGTTTGTCTCAAGAGTCTGGGTGTTTCTATGTATAATATGTATGTATTTAAAAGTATATAAGTATTAATATCCGTGGTCTGATCCCCATAACACAAGCAGGTTATTCCTAGCTTACTTTGAGATCAGATAGCGTTGTGTCCAATGTCCGCGAAAATTTATATTATATTATTATATTAAAATCAGATGTGTGCCGTTTTGTGGTAGGTAAACTTTACATTTACAAAAGTTGGCTAAGCCTTACGCACGGCTTGCATATTTCAACAGCAGGTGGCTACAATCTGCACATGTCCATTTCAACATGGCAATAGACTCTCCACTAATTATGTGGGATAAAAGGGACACTACCCACTTTTCCCACATTCTCAGGGAAAATGGCACTAAGCGGAGCGTGAAACACAATGCCTCTTGCTGTATATCGAAAATCGGCTGTTGATTTTACATCGTGCACCGTAAAATAGTTTCTTTTTTTTTCGACGTGAGGAAAATCGTACATAGATGCTATGCCGGACTCCTACCGACTAAAAACCACACGTATCCTACCTAACAGCCTCCGGTTGGGGAACTACATATGGTATTCCGAAAGACAGCTCACCGAATAGGACGGTTGTCCGATAACACTCTAGACCGAGGGTTAGTTGAACGAAAAAATACTTGGCCGATGAACGTTTCGCCGAAAATATTATTCATCGACGGTTGGTAGTCCGAATGAGTCCTTCGCCGATGGAACGGTACGCCGAAAACACTCTTCAACGACGATTGGTTAAATTTGTCTCTTGAGACATTCTGTCTTGATTGTAACACCTATATTTAGGATGTAGACACATACTTACATATCTACATACTACCAAGATGAAACACATTGATACAGAACTTTGCTTCTTTAAAATTAACTGCCCCAACATTACGAACACGTATTTTGGCAGCTGCCGACAAAATGGACGATCTTTGTTTACAAAATTGCAAGAGATTGAGATGAAGTTTTTTCGGAATTTTCACGATTTTCTTTTTATCCGACTACGGTAAGGTCAGAAGGAGGGTGAAGATCTTGTTTTGTTTGTATGTTCCAGCTTTGTGTCGAAATGAATCAACCAATTTGAACAAATTAGACATTATTCAATGAGCATTTTGGCATTTAATGTGACGCCCTCCAGATTCAATGACTGCCTCTGTGGCGTAGTCGGTAGTGATACCGCTTGCGGCGCTGGAGGTCCTGGGTTCGGTTCCTGGGTCGGTCCAAATATTTATGTGATCCACTAATGTTTGTTTCGGAGTTTGGGTGTCCTATGTATAATAAGTATGTATTTAAAAGTATATAAGTATTAATATCCGTGGTCTGATACCCATAACTCAAGCAGGTTATTCCTAGCTTACATTGGGATCAAATAGCGTTGTGTGAAATGTCCGTGATAAAAAAAAGAAGTTAATGGATCGACGACCTGAAAAGGGTCACAGTCACAGGGAGTGACTCGTTACGTTTGGCGCAGGCCCGTGTGTTGTGGCGTGAATTTCGAAGAGAATTTACAATACAATTTAATATTGTACTCTCGTAGACACTTTAAGCTGCAGGCCGTGGAGAATTTGTGCATAATAAAGCACGGAAAATATCATTAACTAGCGGACGTCACGTGGTTTCACCCGTATAATTCCCGTTCCCGTGAGAATATGGGAATAAAATATAGCCTATGTTCACCGCAAAGAGTGTGGCTTCCCAACAGTGAAAGAATTTTTCAAATCGGTCCAGTAGTTCCGAAGCCTATTCGTTACAAACAAACAAACAAAAAAATAATAAAACAAAAAACAAATCTTTCCTCTTTAGAATATTAGTATAGAATGTAGATGAATAGCAGCAAATGTTCACCTCTGTTAGCATAAATATTCATCTCAGAACCGACAGTTACGACACTTCTTATTTGTGTATGGAAAACCGTCATGGATGCTATGCCGGACTCTTACCGACTAAAAATCAACACGTTCCCTATCTACAGCCTACGGTTGGGAGCCCCGGGTAAGCCCTCGGAAGGACTTCCCCAGGAAAATGCGATTGCTTACAAAATACCGAGCAAGCGGAGCTACGAACGCTCCAGCCTTAACTCAATCATCAATAGTTCTTTAGGGCTTTGTCTCCTAGCCTCCTAGACGACAGCCCAAACCGCGGGATGGCCCCTGGGCTCCCCCCCCCTAGGTGAGCCGCAGTGGTAGTCGTAGATATGTCCAACCGCAGGCTGTTTGGTAGTATACGCGTGGTTTAGAGTGCAAAAAAAAGGGCTATGTATAGCTCTCAGTATTTGCTTAATTTAGGTTGGACAAGTCAAAAAGAAAAATGATAAATGTCTCAAAATATTTCTCAAGTAGGTACACTTTATCTATCTCGCGGGGATGTGCAATACTGAACTAAAGTGCACCAGAAAAGCCACTTATTGCTAAAATATCACCAATATATCACAATATTGGCAGTATCTTAATAGCTCTTTATCAAAATACTTCCAACATTTGACATCCACAAATGATACACATAACGCGCTGGCACACATCCAAAATGGCGGATATTATCAACCAATGTTTGTGTCTGTGATATTTAACAGGAGAATTGTAAAAATAACAAAGATGCAAGCTATTTTTTATGAAATATTAATGTTACAAAATAGCTGCTGCATTCGTAAATGCTTTTTTTACGTATGAAAATCCTCATGGATGCTATACCGGATTCCTAACGGATAAAACCTCACAACCCCTTCGTGTGACCTCCCATCTCCCTACAACCCGGAATACCGGATACCCCCTCGAAGGGAATTACCCCCCAGGGCTCCCGACACATTTGTAGATGCTTCACCGAATCAAAATCACAATACTGCGGCTTTAACTAGAAGGCACTCCGTAGCTGAACCAGTTCCTTACAGGCTTTATCCATGTATGCCTGTTGCTTGTGTCAGTAGCCCTATCGCATCGAGGAATCATCCTTCCGAGGGCTTACCCAGGGCTACTAACAGTAGGCTGTTAGGTAGGATACTTGTGGTTTTTAGTTGGTAGGAATCCTGAAGAATTTTCAGTGAACCGGTTTCAGCTTCACCGAATCAAATTCACAGGACTGTGCTGTTGCCGATTGCTACGAAGTCCAAAAACGGAGAAGGCACTTCGTTGCTTGACTCTTTCAGGCTTTAGCGATATCAAGACCCCTCCAAGAAGCGCGATAACACCATAAAATAAAATAAATAAATAAAATAAAATAAAATTTATTCCCTTTGAAATTTAAAAAAAAAATATTTCGGTTTGTCAAAATTTTTGTGACTCTACCGGGGGTTCGGAAATGCTACAGACTGAGAAGAACACCCCAAGAAACTCAGTCCGGTCCCTCTTAATTCATCTTAGTATATAATACAGTTTTTTTTTAAATGTAGAAAGAAACCTGAACCGCACCCCCCCAGGTGAGGCCGCAGTGGTAGCCGTAGGTCTGTTGGGAGTCCTGGAGTATCCTTCCGAGGGCTTACCCGGGGCTCCCAACTCCCAACAGACCTACGGCTGCCATTGCGGCCTCGCCTTAAGGGCTCGAAAAATGTCTGCAGTAGGTACGTAGCCACAACTTGCTCCAGCCGTTTAAAAGGAAGGAATCTCCCTCCTTTGTCTACTCCTTACGAAAAAAGGCAAGCAAAAATATGAAAGCAACGATTATTAAATGCAACTTCTAAATATTCAACACTATCGCTTTCCCAAGAGTCAGCGATAGTGTTGAATATTTGCCAAAAGAAAGAAATAGACACGTATTGCAGTGACAGTAAATGTCAGTTGGAGACAAGTTATGGCGGGAAGGGTATTGAACTAAAGTTTATTGTATTGCTTACAGAGGAGTAGGAATTAGTTGATACTTTAATAGGAAGTAGAATTAGTTGTTAGGCATCAGCCTAGCACACGCTGAAACAGGCCCAAAGAGTATAGTAATATATAATAGGAGACCAGGCCCCATTAGGTATGTTTGAGGGATTGACATTATTATGTGTTAACTAGCGGACGTCTCGCGTAGTTCCCGTTTCCGTGGGAATACGGGAATAAAATATAGTCTGTCAACCGGGATTAGTGTAGCTTCCCAACAGTGAAAGAATTTTTCAAATCGATTAAGTAGTTCCGGAGCCTATTTTTACAAACAAACAATCAAATCTTTCCTTTTTATAATATTAGTAAGTATAGACAATTATAAAAACAACTAAATTGAAGTGGACATACTGACAGCACATGACAGCAAGAATGGCGCGAAATTAGATAATTCGCGCAAAAATAAATATCACTGTATCTAAATTAGCAATAGAACTAAATAGTTTCGACAGTCACTGCCGTGTTATTACGAGTGCCAAGAGCACCGTGTCTTTGTGACTTTTGAGATGATAATACGGCTTAAAGTCCCCCCCCCCCCAAATTGCCAGGACTCGCTTGCTCCAGCCATCAGTTCTTCTGCAGATGTAGCCAGCTCAGGGAGGGACTACTTTTTGGGGGTTATTTTTTGTTTTTTTTATTTGAAGTAAAACTTCTTTAGGGAGTAGGGTGTAACTCAGATTTTTTTTCTGACGGAAGTAACGCTTACTATTTGAATTTTTAATAGCGGAATTTTTAATCGAATGAATGATATTAATATAACATTTATTTTCAACAAATGTACATTTTTAATATTTACAAATTGAGAAATTAAAATTACTTAAATTTTCATTTTATATAACATTTTGATGCCGTCAATGGCAAAGAAGTTTTACTTCAATCGCGCGTAAAGGTTACACGCACACCCTTTTTTTTCTTAACAACATCGTCTAGCCTAAGTTAAGCTAATATAAGCTTGTGCTATGGGATCTAGACGAGTGATATATGTACATACTTATATACCGAAATAAGTAGATACATAATGAAAACACATCCCTTGTTCAGCGGGACTAATAGGAAAAAAGTCTCACTAGTTCCGCCACGGAAGTACTTCAACGGAACTACTGGGAATGATCCTTCGAAACAAACATTTGTGGATCACCAAATATTTGGACTGATCCGGGAATCGAATTCAGGACCTCAGCGCGGCAGGCGGTATCACTACCGAATGCGCCACCGAGGTAGTCAGTTTGGGTGTTATTCCGTTTCTTATAGCGTGAGGCGTGTATGAAATTTTTACTGATAATTCAAGTTAGTGATACGAGTCTTCTGCTTCTCTTAGCCTCTTCTAGCCATCACAGATTTGGTCATACGGGCATATTCCCAGCCTATTACGTGTCCGTGGGAAACGTAGGATAGGATGACCCCCCGCCAGATGGATCGACGACCTGGAAGAGGTCGTCGGTCCTACATGGATGCTATGCCGGAGTCCTACCGAGGCCTTACAATCGTTGTACAGGCGGTAGAACACGCATAAGGAGGCTAAGTCTCTCACGGAGAGGCTTAGCCTCCTTATGCGTGTTATGGGATAAATTTAAAAAACTAATAAAACTTAAATTAAGCCAGAAAGCTTATTATAGCATTAAAGACTTTCTAGAAGACAAGACTGCCTGGCAGTGACACGAATTGCTCCTTTCTACCTTAAAAAAAAAACTGCATTAGATACTAAGATGAATTAAGAGGGACCGGACTGAGTTTCTTGGGGTGTTCTTCTCAGTCTGTAGCATTTCCGAACCCCCGGTAGAGTAACAAAAATTTTGACAAACCTAAATATTTTATTTTTAAATTTCAAACGGAATAAATTTTATTTTATTTTTTTTTTTATTTTGAGACTCCACACTACTTGAAAGTATAGAATCGTTGACAACCATAGATTTAGAATGTACAAGATGAACAGTGTCAAACTGAAGACGAGACCAAAAATGAAAGATCTATTGTGGGTTAAATAGTGTTGTTGAATGGTCACACCTATGTTATCGATAAAAGTATCTGTATAAATGGATGGAATGGAAATGAAACTTCTAAGCACACAAAGTGCTTAGAAGTTTCATCTACAACTTCTTGTTTTGGGGAATTAATTGTTAATTTGAATGTAATCGACTATGAAAAAGTAAAAATGGGATTATATGGGGTAACTCGTAATATTAGAAATTCTGTAGTGATTTTACGAATTTTGATTCAGTGTGTGAATGTGAAAATACACTTTTAACATGTAATTTATGGCATCGTACATTGCATTGTTGCCGTACATATATATTTTGCCAATTGAATTTGAAATTTTACTAAAAATCCAACTCTTATCGTAATACTAAACCTAGAAACTCATTTATTATTGAACCCTAGTAACAATAAAAGATATTACTCGTAGATTTTTTTAAATATATTAACCTCGCCAAATTGACGTCGCCACTGATGGAAACTAATGGAAAGCCGTGGCGCATCTAGCGAATGGGGGCCATGCTTACAGCACACAAAACTTCTGACAGTAGTCCTCAAGTTGGCGGCCCTATGATGTGCCTCTTCACGCTCCGCTTGTAGAACCCGGGATTGTAAAATGAGGGAAACACATGTGCGGGCAGGTCGTTCCAGGATTTTGTAGTTCGACAGAGGAACGATCTTTTGAAACGCTCAGTTCTGGCGAAGATTCTCTCCGCTATACAGGGTGAATTTTTGAAAAGGGATTGGATGGCCAAATCCGAAACTATAAGGAATAGCGAAAAATGCTGAAAGGAGTCACGAGCCCGATTTTGATGAAACTTAAAACCTCATCATTAGATTTTTGAAAACCCCATAATCCTAGCTGGGAATCGAACTTGTTGATTTTGCAAAAAAAAAACACACCCTTTATTATTACACCATACGATAGAGTCGCTGTTAAGGATCAAATTTTGCAAAGTAATGATATACGCCAAATTTAAGGAACATTTGGAATTTTAGTAGAATGCATATTTCATGTACCTAAATTTTGTATCATAGTTTGTTTCGTTGGAAATCCCAGAAAAGATCGTAACTATTCCGTGTTTTAAATTATGCTCAGAATGATTTTTTCGAGAATATTCTCAACGGAATCAATAATATTCCTTAGTTATTCCTTGAGGTTTCGAATCCAGCTATGTATTGCAAAGATTTTGAACAATTAATCAGTTAACGTAAGAAAAATAAAATGTATTTTGTTAAAGATGAGCTCTTTCCTGTAGTTTGCCGTATATCATTACTTCCCAGAATATGATCCTTAATAGCAACACTATCGTATGGTGTAATAATAAAGGGTGTGTTTTTTTTTTCAAAATCAATGGATTCGATTCCCAGCTAGGATTATGGGTTTTTCAAAAATCTAATGATGAGGTTTTAAGTTTCATCAAAATCGGGCTCGTGACTCCTTTGAGCATTTTTCGCTATTCCTTATAGTTTCAGATTTGGCCATCCAATCCCTTTTGAAAATTCACCCTGTATATGAGTGGCACCTCTGCCCGACGTGTTGTTCGGAATCGGAAAGGAGATGGTGGGATCAGGTTGAAGAGCTCTTCAGAACATTCGCCGTGATACATTAAGTAGAAGGCAGCCAAGGACGCTATGGTTCTTTGCTGCGCTAACGGCTCGAGGCTTACCGTCATCTTAGGACAACCTATAATTGAAATCGGATAACACGTCTCTGCATAGCGCCAAGCGCGTCCAGTAAGTACCTCGCACAGTCATCCTAAAGGTGAGAACAGTATTCGACGCAGAGGCTAATCTGCGCCTTGCACAGCAAACATCCCGGTGTGGCGTGGAGTACCTTAATTGAAGTAAAATTATAAAAATTCAACTCAAAATGGATCACAAATTTTGGAAATATTATATTAAAATAGGCACAAAACCCTAAAAAAAAGGTTAAATAACACAGTTCGAGTAAAAATCAATCATATTTATAGTAAAATCCAGATAAGTTTGTTTGTAGCAATGCCACTATAATGAACTATCGACATCCTTATCGATACCTACCCATGACTATTTTACTGTAAACAGCCCTTTCTATTTCTGCCTTATATATCCTCCAAAAATGCATTTACACATTAAATATTGTGTTATGTATGAAGGAAAATGCATAATCTACGTTATGAGTTGGACTTTCAGTGAAATTTTACATCCAATTTGGCAAAATATGTACGTCAAAAATGGAATGAACGAAGTCACAAATGACCTGTTAAACTTAAACGAGTCTTTCTTCGTATAATTGCGTTTTGTAATATCCTATTCACACACTAAACACGACAATATTGTTGAAAATATAAAATTTTCTATTTAATCGTAAGATCACTACAGATTATTGGATATTATGAATAACATAGAGCCGCCATAGGATCCCAGCGGGCTCAGCGATTCAAAATACTGACATATGAGTACACAATTTGCTTTCTCTTTTCCTCTCGAGCTAAGTGCTATGGATAATGAGGTCTCGCTCGCACGCTTTGTATATCTATTGAGAGTAGCGAAAAATTCTAAATCTATGTTGACAACTCTCACAGTTCGCTTTTGCACCGAGCCAAATTGACAAAGCTGATATTCAGGTGCCCCCGCCCAGAGGTGACAGCAGTACTCCATGTGTGGCCGCACTTTCGACTTATACAGAAGCGGTGTTTGCGCAGCAGTGAAGTACCGCCCTGTTGAGCACACCTAGCTTCTTGGAAGCCAACTGGGCCTTGTCCTCCAAATTTAGCGTTTAGCGTAGGACCGTTTTTTGTGGCGTTTTTGGGGAGAAGCCTACGTCCAGCTCTGGATTGGCATAGGGTGATATGATTGATTGATTGATTGACGTGTCCGTGCACACAATCTGCAATATCTCAATCACCTACAATATGCTTTGAATTTGAATGGTATACATTCATAAGTTTGCAGCTCGTAACAATGCCAACCCAATATCTAACAATAATAATTTTGAAAGTTTATTGAAGAATTACCGTCGGTCTGTTTACCCACTATATCAAACCATTCCACCTCTAAGCATGCATACATACTCACGCCTTTATCCCGAGGGATAGGCACAGGCATGTGTGTACTATACCAGGCCCAAATATCGCCATTTGTATTTTGTACTACGTAACACGTGTTGCCATGTTAAAATGGATGGGATTATTGTTAAAATTTTCAAGCCGCAAGACCTTTAACGTAGTTTAACGCCTCCCATGGTACTGGTAACCGAGAACAACTGCTCAATATGTCATCCGAAGAAAGGATGGGTGACAGTTTCGTGGATAGAAAAGTCACGAAACTGTCACCCATCTGAGGATCTTAGCGAAAGATGGATGCAGCAGTAAGTGTTTACAGAAAACTGAATCAGTGGGACTACAAGTGCTGTTGAAGTTCCGAAAAACAAAGCAGTTATTTACCTAGTTACCATGTTGCAAAATTCCACCTTAACTTGCCTCAACCGCCCACGGTTCGTTGAATCTGTATTCTTGGCAGATTTCACAACGAATAAAGATTCGTAATTGCAATGAACCAATGACTAACATATTTATTTGACCAGTTTGAAGACAAAGGAAATATCAGTACAACTAAAAAAAGGCGCTGAGCGATCTTCGCATTCGTAGCCCATCTATCTCATTGTTCTGAACAATCATTTGAACATCTTACGCTATGGCTGGTACTCAGATTGGTGACCATTTGTGGCCTTTCCATTTACGAGTGGTTTCTGTGCTTCCGAGTGCCATTAAATTTCAGCCAGCTCAAAAAGTGTCAACAAAAGGTGCCCTAACGTATCGCTGTCTTTTTCAACAACGTAATAAGCTCACCATCGGTCTATTAAGTTGGACAGGAAATATGAGCAAATTTGGACGTGTAGTATGCCTCCGCCTACCACTATAGGGAAAGATGTGACTGTATTATGTGATACTATTATAAAAGAGCACTAAAAAGACTAGCCGCCGATTTTCTTGCCAGTTCTTCTCAAGCGGGCCGCGTTGTGAACTGGTGGTACTAACTTTGCATTGATTCATGACGTTTTGTAATTGCCTATGTATTCGGATTACGCGAGTTGATTTTGAGCATGCTATCTTTGCAGGTGATCCTAATGCAAAGTGGATTTAAATTGAAATGAAAGAGGTAGGTACCCAATTCAATGTAAATATCACACTCTTTTAAAGCACATCAAAATGTAACAAACTGTATAAAACGATCTTTAATCAACCAAACATTTCCTAACCTCAAAATTGCGCGCGCAATTTATAGTTTCGCGGTATTTCTGCCGAATAAAAATGGCGTACCTATCTCAAGGTCAATGTCAGGTTATAAAAGTTTGCGGTAATGTTGTCTCGGTATAGTAGGGTTGTGAGATGTAAAAACGACAAATTTAATCATGATTACTATAATGGGAAATCATAATAAAGGCTGCAAAGAGTATTATATACTCTTTGCAGCTGCCATTATTATGTGAGGAGTAAATTCAGATCCGCCATGACTATCTTGTTTGCTACATTCAAAATAAGAGTACTTACATTCTGAAAAGACCACATGGTTAAATAAATAATATTTCTAAACATGCTGAAGAGTAGATCCAAGATGACTAGAAGTGATGAATTGGAACAGTAACTGGACTGAAATATAGTGTACAATACACTGGAATATTACTTGACTACTTATAGGGAATTTTCTTAAGTTTTTTTATACCACTAAGGCGGCAGACAAACATACGGCCAACCAGAAGGACCGGTGGTCACCGCAGCCTATGAACGTTTGCAACACCAGAGGCGCCACACTCGCGCTGCCGACCCTGGAATAACCTTCTTATACCCCTTTTGAAGAACCAAATTCAATTCATCATTTTTGGATAATTTTAAACAAACGACAGTTACGCTTACCCGCTGAGTTTCTTGCAAGTTCTTCATAAGTGGGTCGCGTTGTGAACTGGTGGTAGAGTTTTTGTTTTATATTCTGGACGTTTTACAAGCGCATCTGTATAATGCTTAGATCATCTAACCACAGGATGCGCCTTACTTAAGCATTGTTTTCTGCCATTGCACATGACCATTTGGTCTTTTGGCTTTATGAAAAGCCTGTACATCAGTACATCATTTTATATGATTAAACTAGTACATTACATTGTAGTTGACTGTACAATAACAATTAACACACAACAGCCATTACGCGTTTGCCGATTAATACATTTTTAAATGCAATGAAACTTTATATGTCTTTGTGTTTCCCCCTTCACTTGTATGAAAACTGGCAGAATATTTTTGTTTGCGGTGGTTCGCAAAGGCTAGTCCCGTGTTATATGGTCTAAGGTATAATGCCTAAGTGAAATAAATATATTTTTGATTTGATTTGATTTGCTTGAAAATACAATGATTTTACTACCTACCTCAGTTGCTGGATAGGTCATAACTTCGTGAAGATAATTTTATAAACTGAAAAGGTAATCAACCATTGTGGTATAACTATGGTCCTAATACGCTGCCTTGAAGGATTCTAATACCGAAAATAGATTTGCAGGATAAAACGATCGTGTGTATTGTTTTAAGTCTTTATTGATTATGTATTTAGCACCAGAACCAACTATTCTATATACTTTAGGAATTCTGTTTAGCTCTCAAAATTATGATTATGGAGATCGAGAGGCAGTCAAATGCCAACCCTAGTTAAAACCAAATTAGTCGCTCTGATTTATAGCCTACGTAGAAAACGTTTAAACATAATTATACTACATTGTTTTTTATGAACATTTTCCCGGCGTGCAATACGTTTCGTCGTATTTTAGTAATGTCCAGTGTAATATCCTGTTTGCCGCGAGCCGACGTGGCTCTTCAACATTGACAGGCAATAAATTCTCTTATATCATTGCTAATAATTTTTTCTTTCTTTTCATGTTTTGTATTTATGGGTATTTATTTTTAATTTGTTAATAAGAACCACCTATTAACTCTATCATTGAATCTTTGCTCTGAGTACGAAATTTCCTACCGATAGCTATTACAAGTTCCTATTAAATTGTATAGTCCCTCTTTCTTACTATTTAGGTACCCAGATCTTAGCTTATTGAGAAGCAACTCGGTAAATCTTTTAAGTTTCTGTTTAATGGTTTATATTACGTCTACGTAACTATTATCCAGATACCTTAGAACCATAACATGGGCAGATAGCACCAAATTCGTTATCAGCGGAAAAGTAACACATTTTCTTTACTTTATAATATCTTATTCAACACCCTTATACACCCTTGTATCTTAGAGAATGTTTTTTGTGTTCCTAAGTTACCCATTCAAGGATCACGCAACTTCACGCAAGAATTTTTTTTTCTTTTTTGTCTGAGGGAAAATCCTGCATGGATGATATGCCGGACCCCTGCCGACTAAAAAACCTCAGGTATCCTGCCTAACATCCTACGGTTGAGAGCCCCGGGTTAGCCCTCGGAAGAATAACCAAGGAAAACTTAACACTGCATTCTACTAAGTCTGGAGATAAATTCTTCAGAGTGAAGGCAACACGACTGTGGAATGCACGATTAGTTCTCAACATAATACTCAAACGCATTGAAATCGTAATTCAAATTCTTTTACTGAAAAGAAATATAATTTACGCTAAAAATGTGTCTAATAAATACAATTGTGAAATATATTGCAAACGATACAAAGTGTTGTATCACGTCTGTTTTGCTTTTTAGTGGCAACTGTGCGTCATATTTTTATCTTTCTACGACCGAACGTCAGGCAATTCACTCGCGGAGTTCCCGCTTCCGTGGGAATACGGGAATAAAGTATAGACTGTGTCACCCGGGAATAGTGTAGCTTCCCAACAGTGAAAGAATTTTTCAAATCGGTTCAGTAGTTTCGGAGACTATTCGATGCAAACAAACCCACAATCAAACACACTATCAAATCTTACAAATAAAAGAATAAATAAAAAATAGTTTATTGCCACAAAACCACGTACAGAACAACTATTAAGATCATCCTATGAACTAAATAATTCAGGTACAAGTTATGGCAAAAGGTTGCAACTCAGCGAATGCTTCTTGCCAGTATACTAACAAGTAGCGCTGATTTTCAGTTGCACCTATAAAAGAGGTTAGAATAATCAAAATACAAAAAAAAAATAAGATTCTATACATCAATCAAAAATAAAAACTGAGAGGAAACATAGTATGACATAATTCTATACAACAATTAGAAATTTTATACAACAATCAAAAACAAAAAATAAAATGAAACATATTATGACATATTTATAACAAGTGCGAGCGCGCTTGTGTGTGTGTGTGTGTGTGTGTGTGTGTGTGTGTGTGTGTGTACGTTTGTGTGGGATCCGATAGAGTTGATCGGTTTAGTTGGTCAGAGTGGAAAGACGGGTCTGTCTGTCTGTATCTCAAAAATAATATTTTAATTTGTCGTCTACCATGTAGCGTTGCTTCAAGTTCTCAGCGGTACGTTGTCTCCTTAGCAGAGCACTTTTGTATTTGCTTTTAAAATACGCTCCGCTCACTTTAAGTCTTAGTGGCGGTGGAAGGTCGTTCCAGATATTTGCCGCAGCGAACTTGAAGCAACCTCGGTAGCGAGAGGTTACGTGAGATGGAATCGCTAGAAGATTCAGCATGCATGCACGAATACTTCTACTATCGTCTCTTGCCCAAGCAAGTTTTTCAAAAAGATACTCAGGTCTTTTACTCCAAATTACATTTTGAATTAAGCAAGCGTAGTGCAACTCCATTCTTGCCTGCATATTTAAAATCCCTTTCTTATTAAGGTAAGGTGTTATGTGATATCTCTTAGGTACGTTATAGCAGAACCTGATACAGGCATTTTGTACACGTTGTATGGCCCTGTGTGTGTATGCGTGTAGTCGACGACTAAAAACGGGACTGCAATAATTGAACAGAGAAAGTACGAGAGAATCTGCTAGGAGTAGACGAAGATCTTCTGTTATGTATTTTCTTATTTTATACAGTGTTTTTAGTCTGAAAAATGCATTACTTATTTTGCTATTGATGTGTTCAATGTACTTTTGCCCTTCGTCAACAACTAGACCCAGGTTCCGAGCAGCTTTGACTTGCTCTATTACATTTCCATTAATTGTAATCTTTTCCTTGCATGCTAATATCCATTTAATTTGAGTTTTTGTACCTAATACGAGCATCTGGGACTTTGTGTGGTTGAGGGCTAGGCAGTTTCTTCTTGACCAGTTTGATATGCTTTCTAAATCCTTGTTTATATTTTTTACGGCTAATTCTGTATCTTCTCTACCCCGAAATGAGTAATATAACTGTGTGTCGTCCGCGTACAGGTGATATTTACAGAAATTTATATGATTTGGTAGGTCAGCAGTAAATATAGAGAAGAGAATAGGACTTAACAGAGAACCTTGTGGCACACCGCGCTCATTTGGTTTCAGGGCAGAATACTTTTTTTGACCGTCACAGCTGTCGGTTACTATCATTTGTTCTCTACCAAATAAAAAGGATCTGAACCACTGGCATGTTTTATCCGAGAAACCGTAATGCTGTAATTTATTTAGAAGTAGCTCCGGCATAAGACAATCGAATGCGCGAGAGTAGTCAAGCAATACCATAATACTACTTAGACCGTTATCGGAAGCCTCTGTCAGGTCGTCAGTTATGTTTAGAAGCGCAGTCTCAGTACCATGACCCTTACGAAATCCTGATTGGTATTTGGGTATAATTTTGTTTTCGTTCACAAAATTTAAGACTTGGTTCAGCACGACTTTCTCTAAAACCTTTGATAATACTGGTAGAATCGAAATTGGGCGCAAATCTTTGAGTTGTTCTACGTGATTTTTTTTAGGAATAGGCCTGACCAAAGCTCTTTTCCAACATGTAGGGAAGCTTTAAGTTGCAATGGACTTATTAATAATGTTAGTGATAATAGGTAAAGTTACATTAATAGTAAGTAGTATCATGTCTATATTTAACTTATCGTGACCTACAGCTTTCGTTTTAATTGAATTTAATATTTTGGAAACTTCTAACTGTGTTGTTGTTTCAAGGTTAAACATTTCGTTCAAATTAGATTCACCACTGATACCGAATACTGCATTTTCGTCCATGCTTGAATTATTTATAGGGGGTAAGTCCAGAAAATGGTCGTTGATGTTATCTGGATTATTTAAAAAATCTGGTATACTATTTGTAACGGCGACACGAGGCGTAATATTCCTTTTCAAATTTTGCCAAAGAGTGGCTGGTTTGTGCAGCATATTATTGACGGAGCTATTAAAATACGCTACCTTCTCTCGTTCTATGGCAGATGTAACAAGATTTCTGAGATCTTTGTAATATTTTAAAGCAGCCTCCGTTTTAGTTTTATGTGCTTTTACGTACGCTTTGTCCCGTAAATTCATCATAAGCTTAATCGTATCTGTGAGCCATGGTTTCGGCATGTCCTTGCAAATAGTTCTTTTTTCCGGTGCATGTGCGTCAAAAAGCAATAACATGTAGTTATTGAACATATTTATCATTTCATCAACGTTGTCAAAAGAGTTAATTTCGGACCAGGATATGGATTCTAGATCAACAACAAAATTTTCTAAATTAATATCTGTCAAATTACGCTTAAATTTAATTGGTTTAATAGTTTTTGGCTTCTTGATATTATGATCGACGAGTATCATAGCGTGATCACTCAGTGAGGGGTTATTAATCACCTGAATACCGCGACACTTTGATGCACTATCTGTGATAATTACGTCAATAATTGTTTGTGTGGTGTCCGTTATTCGAGTGGGTTCCGTCACAAGTTGTTGTAAATTATTTTGTCTACAGAAGTTGAGTAGCTCTCTCGCACCTCTTGTTTCCTTTACATCGAGGTCAATGTTCAGATCGCCCAATATACAGGTATAATTACAGCCTGACATGACGTTCACCGACTCGCTAATAGAATCCAATGCTTCGTTTATGCTTACAGACTCCGGCCTATATGCCGTGCCGACAGCCAAAGTAGCCCCCGACAGTTGAACTCGGAGCCATAGTTGTTCGAGGGGCGAGATTGGATGAGGACATATTCGGCAACTTATACCCCGTCTTTCTTACCTTTACGGCCCTATGCAGAAACTTGTATCCAGGGATAATCGGCGCCAAACTCTCCTCATTGTTTTTAAGCCAAGTTTCATTGATAGCTAAGATATCCGGCGAGTGATTTTGTACTGTATTAATTAGTTCGTCACTACCCGTGTTTAGCGATCTAACATTTAACAAACCTAATCGCAAAAAAATATTTGTCTTATTGTTATCCATTAAATAATAGGAATTTATTACTGTTCATAATGTGCCTGAGAGGAAATCTGCATATACTTATAAAAAACGGCATGAATAGTGACTTTATTAACCTGAATATATAAGTATATGTAGATGATTGCTTGGAAGTATATATGTAGTATGGGTAGTGAGTAAAAAAATGTTGTAAATCGCAGGTGCGAGTATATGTGGATAAAGATGGACATATACACGTAAAACCGCAAATATAAGGTTTTATGTGTATTTTAGGTATCGTGTATTTATTAGATACAATAAGTATTAACGTTAGTAGTAAATAGTGCAAACAAAAGCGTGTCGTGATTGCTTTAACTAAATATGTATCAGTGTAGCTGTATGTACAGTGTGTTGGTAGTGTATATGTGTATTGTGATAGTATATATATATTGAGCAAAGTAAGTACGTTTTGCAAGAAGTGTATGCATACGTAGGTATTCACTAATTGCAAGGGCTGTTTGTAAGTGTACTTGAATACGAGTAATAATTTGTATTGTTTGAGGAGTGTTATTTTGTTTACATGTGATAGTAAAAAGGTACAGCAATCATTCAGCGCGATACCCTGCGGGTCTCTCCAGAGGGAATACAGCCACGATATATCTATGAGATCAATAAAATAATTAATACAAGCAAAAATACCTAAATTACTTAAAAAAATAACAATTATATGAGAGACGCTAGGCTGTATTGAATACATTGTATAGGTCAGCCTTAGATTTAATACGAATAGTCTGCTCACCAGATTTGCGGCAGGCATGTATACGTCCCCGCTTCGTCCAAACGAACCGCCACCCCGCACTACTGGCGGCTTCCCGCGCCGAATGAAATAACTGTCTGTTCACTTTCGTAAGCCTTTCATTCAAGTAGAACCTCCTGGGTGTACCTCCCACGCCAAGGTCCTGTGTAGTAGCACCGCGACGCACTCGAGCCGCACGCAGCAGGTCATCTCTCTTATCCCGACGCGCCAATCTCACTACTAGGATGCGTGGGCGTCGCTCTGTGGGACCATTGGCGTCTGTAGCAGTTATCTGTCGCTTTCCAACGCGCTCCGCGCTTATAATATCGAAGTCGTCCACTGAAACGCCCAGCTTCACCCCTATGGCCTTCACTAGATGTATGGGGCTCTCACCGTTGAGCTCAGGTACATTGGCTATTTCAATGTCATTAGATAACAGCTCTTGATCTCTCTCGTTGAGTTCGCGTTTCAGGTTATCCATAACCTCGTCAACAGCCGGGACCGCGGGGGTCGGCACTGCTCGCTCCTCCACAGCCCGAAGGCGGGATTCAAGGCTATCCATCCTTGTGTTGCATCTCTCCACTGACAGTTTCACAGCAGCAATTTCCTGTTCCATGTGTTGCCTGAATAAGCGCAGATCATTACGGAGCTCCCTGATCTCCGCCATGATTAGGTTTGTCCCCTGATCAGGCGTTTTCAAAACATTAGATGATATTCCCGGCGCGGCGTGTCATTAATGGGTTTTGTCGGCGATACGCACCTGTCGTACTGAGTATCACCTTTTGTGGTTCTTACGGGTGTCTCGTCATATATACAACTCTTTATGATATGAATATAGATAGAGATAGATTATTACAAGTAGTAGCTATAGACAAAAAGTGAAGCGCTCGTGGCCCTGCGGCCTCAGTGTTCTGTAAACGATCACTGCAGTAAGCAACTTTTACTATGGCCGGTCCATGGATGGGTGACCGTCCATGTGACCACTTTGTGACATTTATTTGAGCGTTTCCGTGCTTCGGAAGGCACGTTATGCCGGTTGTTCCGGTTGCCAGTAAAAGTTGAAGGCCTTTTAGGCGGCTTGAAAAATTTCGACAGCAGGCAGTCACAACCTGCGCATGTCCATCTCAACACGGTAATACGGCTCACACCTATTACGCGGGATAAATTCGAGGTGAAATGTGGGCATATAATATGCCTCTGCCTACCCCTTCGAGGATAAAGGCGTGACCATAATATGTAGTATGTTTAGACAAAAAATTACAACCATTTTCAATGCATAACATATCAACTGCCTGTCATAAAATTCCAATTGCCCCAAACGGAAACTATGATTACTTTCAAAACGATAAAAAATCCAAATAGGTTGACACAATGATGGAGCTTTGCGAGTGAAAAAACCGGTAAAATGCGAGTCGGATACGCACACGCACACAAAGGGTTCCGTAGCAAAAACGGCAAGAAAATTACGTTTGTTGTATGGGAGCCCCTAATTTTTTTCTGTATTTAATATTTGATGTTACAGCGGCAACAGAAATACATCATCTGTGATAATTTAGCTCTCTGGTTATCACGGTTCAAGAGATGCAGTCTCTTGAGTGACAGACAGACGTACAGCGAAGTCTCCGCAATAGTGTCTCGTTTTTACGCTTTGGCTACGGAACTATAAAATCGTTTCTAAAAAGGAATATTCTTCAAAACACCACCACATTTTAATGATGTGTTTTGGTAGTACTACTAAGAACGCAGACTAGTGAATTATTAATATTACCTACTACTAGCGGACCCCGCAACTTCGTTTACGTCACATAAGGATTATTAATGAAGAGGTATTTCTTCATCAGACTCATCAAGCAGCGTGTGAAACTGCCCTGTTTGCTCAATCATAAAAGAGCTTAAAGATTAAGTCTTAAGCCTTAATCATTAAGCTCTTTTATGATTAAGCCAACACGCCAGTTTAGATTTACCTTTTTTTAGATTCATATGTCTATGTATGATTCTTTAAATTGATATAACTTTTTTATTTATAAACCGATTGACATGAAATAAACACTAAATGCTAAGTGGAGCAAACCTCACACAATAAAGAAAACCGCATTGCAATCGATTAAGCGGTTACTGAGATGAGCGTGCACAAACGTACAGACGAACAAATATACAGACGTTCTATAAATCATTGTTTTGGGTTCTATTGCGTTCATAAAGCGCCTTATTATAGTTTTTAACCGACTTCAAAAAAAGGAGGAGGTTCTCAATTCGTCTGTATGTATTTTTTTTTATGTATGTCAGGCGATATTTCCGTCAATTATAGACGGATTTCAAAATTTCATTTTTTTTTTGAATAGGGTTTACTTCTGAGGTGGTCCCATTTTCACCAGGTCAGGATCTGATGATGGGATCCAGGAGAAAACGAGGGCAACCACCTAAAATTGTAGGGACAACTAGTGCGCTTGTTAACTTTTTAGTTAAGTGCTTTAATGTTCTACATTTTAATGAAGGTCTGGAGTCTATCTGAGATAGAGTCGAAAGACAGTCGAGGGCATTCCTTAACAATTTACAGCAGTTACCTTGTGTTTGGGCTTGATTGATTTGTATTGATGAGAACTTTACACTTAGATTGATAGATCCGACTTAAAAAAAAGGAAGTTCTCAATGTTTTATGTATGTGCACGGATATTTCGTCAATTATAGACGAATTTCAAATCTGCTTTTTGTTGGATAGAGTTCACTTCTGAGGTGGTCCCAATTTCACCAGGTCAGAATCTGATGATGGGATTCAGGAGAAATCGAAGGCAACCACCGAAAATTGTAGGGACAACTAGTGCGTTTGTTAACTTTTTAATTCAGTGCTTAAAGGTACTACAATTTAATGAATGTCTGGAGTCGATCTGATGATGGAACCGAAAGACAGTCGAGGGAATTCCTTAACGATTTACAGCAGCTACCTTGTGTTTGGGCTTGATTGATTTGTATCGATGAGAACTTTCACCTAGATAGATACCTATATTTTTCAATTCACCCGTCACTTAAAATGATGAAAAAAAATTTTTCAATAAAAAATTAAACCGACTTCAAGCAAATCCTGAAAAATAAAATTTACTTAGCACAAAGTAATATGTATTTTGATTTATCATATTTAATTCAATATAATATTGAAGTTGGTGCCATCAATATAATACCTACATAAAACTATGGGTTTACTTGGCGCCGACTTCAATATGATATTGAATAAAATCTGATAAAATCAAAATACATATTACTTTGTGCTAAGTAAATTTTATTTTTCAGGATTTGCTTGAAGTCGGTTTAATTTTTTATTGAAAAATTTTTTTTCTTATTTATGTTCCACTTACAGACAGCGAAGTACGATTTTATTACATGTATTGATTAATTAACTAACGGTCGCTTCGTTCTAGACCAGTGGTGGGCAAACATTTTTAATCGGGGGCAGGAATAATTAGAAAATTTCTGGGGAGGGCCAGAATAATGAATAAAAAAAAATAAAGAAGAAAGAAAAAAGGGTTTTGTGCTGAAACTTATAATCAAATATAAAAACTTACAGTAAGTAGGTACCTACTTATTATACACTTGCACTTGCAAAAGTTAAAAATTAGAATTTAGCTGGCGTGTAGGCGTGTGGGACGTATGACATTACTTTTTGTGTGTCATACTTCGAATGCAAGTTCAAGTTGTTATGCTTGCTCTACATTATTCGCGAAGTTGAACGAAGTTCGTCGGCGAAGTTGCCCGAGGCCACCGACTACGTAGGTACCACTACGTGGGTACGTAGTCGGTGCCCGAGGCAAAGAAAATTTTTGACGAAGTAGGCCGAGGTGCCCCTCTACACTCTCGTACTCGTCCAACTTCGTTCAACTTCGCGAGTAATGTGGAGGAAGCATTACGAAGTAACTTTCAGCAGCGCAAAAAGGTGTTCATGAGTAAGTCCGTTTGTGATTGAGTAGTTCCGCAATTTCGTGGTCGAAAAGGTCTGTTCACTTCACCTATTATGCGTCTATTGCTCTACTAAATAGAATGTACATAATATTTCTAAGCCTTCAAAATATAGTTATCGCGGGCCATAAGCGGTGAGTATTCATGTCGAAGGACCATCGGCGGGCCGGATTAAATGCTTTCGCGGGCCGTAGTTTGCCCATCACTGTTCTATACGAATATTATTATCATGTAAACATGTTTTCCAGAGATAATAATGAGGTTTTCCCAGAACTAATTGTGTTATTGTTGTTATGACATTCTCTAGTACACTCCGGCTTTAACGATCTTCATTGCAAACTTTTAGGGTGATCAAAACAGAAATTAGGAAGAAGAAGTCTTGCTAGTTCGGCCATAAGGTCTTCAACTTGGCTTAACGATTGTCATTTTACTGACAGCCGGTTTTCATTTCGAGTTTTCCTTCTCTACGCAATGGATCGTTTTGCGAAAGTGTTTCTTTAGTCGACTCTTACGACACCCTCGGGATGAATTTGGGGTGGCGACATTTTGTACTCTTTCCCGTCGTCACACGGGCTCAGTCAATCAGCTTCATTATAAATCCGCCGATTAAAAATAAGTACTGAATACCTACGCTCGTAACCCCACTTACTCAGTATAATCGTAAATAATAAATATTCACGGACATTTCACTCAACGCTACTGATCCCAAAGTAAGCTAGGAATAACCTTCTTGAGTTATGGGTATCAGACCACCACTGATATTAATACTTACATACTTTTTAAATATATACATATTATACATAGAAACACCCAGACTCTTGAGACAAACATTTACGGGTCACACAAATATTAGTCTCCGGTGGGAATCGAACCCACGACCTCCAGCGCCGCAGGCGGTATCACTACCAACTGCGCCACAAAGGCAGTCAAAATAATATAAACTTCTTTCCTTGTTTTTATTTACGTGCGTAAAATTCTACATGGATGCTATGCCGGACTCCAACCGACTCAAAACCACACGTATCCTACCTACTGCCTACGGTTGGGAGCCCCGGGTAAGCCCTCGGAAGGATATCCCAGGACTCGAAATGATATCCCAGGAAATGTGCCTACCCGTTCGTAAAAGATCGTTCCTCTGTCGAACTATAAAAACATGGAATTCGCTGCCCGCACACGTGTTTCCCTCATCTTACAATCCCGGGTTCTTCAAGCGGAGCGTGAAGAGGCACATCACAGGGTCGCCAACTTGGGGACCACTGTCGAAAGTCTTACGGACTGTGAGACTGGCCCCCAATCGCTAGATGCGCCACGGCTTACCATCAGGCTGGAGGCGACGTCAATTTCGCGAGCTGAATATAAAAAAAAACCCTTGGAATAAGACTTGACTATAATTTGCGTATCTATGTTATAGGCAATGTGTATAATCCGGCATTGTCTACAATGCCTAGGCATTATATACATTGCCTAGATTCGACGACAGAATCGTTAACCAAATACGAACTAGTCGACAAAACAAAAAAAAAATAACCACGAAGGCTAAGGCGGTAGCTCCGCTCCGCTTCGCTCGCGCCTTAGCCTTCTAACCTAACCTATCCGAGTCGGGGTGTTAGTGTAAAATTCTGTTCCCGTTTTTGCTTCCTAAGTGGTAATAAATGAACAGGGCGACTTTCGGCAGCAATTTTTTGGAAAGGACTGCGATGTAAGAAACCTTCTAAGGCATACCAACCAATAGAACACATGTCTTATCAGCACTGTCTGCTGTTGGAAGTTGAAATTAGGAGTAGCTCTCAAAAGATTAGTCCTAAATCATAGAGAAGAAAAATAGATTACACACATTACCTATGCTTCGACCGGCATTCTATACAATGTCTGGGTATTCTATACATTTCCTTGGCAAAGTGTAAAATAGTTTAAACATTATAATATCATTTCATACATTGTCTGAACGACCCCGTCATTCTATACAATGCCTAGGTATTGTATAGAATGCCTGCATTATACACATTGCCTGTAACATCTATATTCAGCAGTTTCGGTTGTGAGTTGATGAGTGAGTCGACCAGTTTCCTTACCAATGTGCGCGCAAATATAAATACCTGTATTTTTACCTATAAGATGAAATGGAAAAGACTTTAAAACATTTCCTAGTCGATATATCAGTTAGTCAACACAATATTTGTTGTAGCTTCCTCGCACTGCGGAGAGGTCGCCTAAATATATCACTTGGTGTATTTTCAGAAATAAAACCGACGTATTGTGTATGCGAGCGACTGTCCGTTTCCAAAATAATCACATCTTTTGTTTTCATTATTATGTACTAGCATTTGCACTACCATTTAAAAAATACTTATATTTTAATAATTAATTTCATACTTAAAACCCATTTTAACAGTTTAAAATATCTTTAGGTACCTACCTAGGTACTAATATTATAAAGAAGAAAAAATTGATTCTTTGTTTGCTTCGAATAGGCTCCGAAACTACTGGATCGATTTGAAAAATTCTTTCACTGTTGGGAAGCTACACTCTTTGCGGTGAACATAGGCTATATTTTATTCCCGTATTCCCACGAGAACGGGAATTACGCGGGTAAAACCGCGCAACGTTCGCTAGTATTTAGTTTATAAATTTTCATTCTCTTTCTACACCTTATCACAGAAATCAGCTGTTTTCTGATATCTGTGGTTAAGATAACTAATGCTCACACCTTTAACGCCGAAGGAGTCGGTAGACGCATGGTAAACGGTCACATTTACCTGAGATAAGTATAGTCTATTATGCCACGTAGGTAATAGGTGGTGTGGTGTGTCTATTGCCGCCTAATACTTTGGACAAAATGCATCTTTTTTTTTCTTCATCTGGTTTCTTGCATTGCAGTTGGCCACAAACAGAATTTCATTGCGAAATATAAATCATTTTCATGTTAAGATTCTCCTTAACAGCAGCGTATTTATGTAGGTATGTCCAAGTTTGGACTAAGTTCTACTCTAGTAAAGCGGTGGTACTTTACGGAAGCTTGCTGTGGAATTTGTCGACAAACCTAAAAAGTCGCGTATCACTGCGCTATAAGTATAACACTTTCCAACACTTGTGCACGTTGTCGAACCTTTATGTTTAAAAATCCACCATAAATTACACATAAACACTCAAAAATACACTAGTTTTAAAAAAATTATATCGGAAGTAAGACGCTAGTCTGTAAGTTTGGCGCCAAAATCAAAATGCATCTTGTGAAGACGTAGGTACATTATATCTGTATCTGTATACCTCACAGAGAAGAAAGGTGATTGTACCTTCACGTAAATATAAGAAACTCATCATAAACGTGTATTCAGACGAAAGTTTCCCAGAAACGGGCATCATTCGCCCCACATTCGCCTCAGGGCGATGTCCTACTGATGTCAGATCAATGACTGCCTATGTAGAACAGCTCTGGTTCAGTCAAATGATGGCTTCACCGACTGACATTAATAACTAGCTATATTTATTGTGAATTGGTTTCGTTGTTATATTTATTTAAACGTTTTACTGAAATTAGAGATTAGGAGCGAGATGTTTTAAATTTATAGTTACACAAGTGGACGCTTCTTAGGGCCAGAATTTTGTAAACCCATTTTTCTTATGTAGTGGTTATTGTCAGGGCTAAAATTGCAAGTTTCTAGATTTAAGCCGTTGGCTCGGCGTTATTGATAAGTAACAGCAAGATCAATTTATTCATAAGGGGGATAAGCCGTACCGTGTACCCCAAGAGAATGAAAAAAAGTTTGGAAAATCTGTCTTCGTTTAACAACTTCGTTACGCTATATTAAAAAGTCGGACACCTTTTATAACAAAGTAGGAGGCATTTTATAACAACGTCGGACGCATTTATAACAGCGACGAACGCCTTTTAAAAGAGCGTCGCGAGTATTTTTTAAGAGCTTCAAAGCCTTTAAAACAACTTCGTAATTATATTTATAACAACATCGTGACGCTAATTATCCTCTACTCCCACCTGTTCTGTGGTGGGAGTAGAGGATAATTAGCGTCACGATGTTGTTATAAATATAATTACGTTACATCGTCGGACGCATTTTATTACAGCGTCGGACACATTTTATGACGGCATCGTGACGCTATTTGTTACAGCGTCGTACGCCTATCATAACAGCGTCGCGACGTCTTTTATAACAGCGTCGTGGTTCGAGGCTGAACTGTGGTGAGGACCGAAAAAAAGCATGAACTTACCTCGTGTTGAACTACCTTCCATTATTTTATTATTAGTTAGGTTCAATCCAACGTATAGTCAGTTCAAATTCACACTTAGCCGGATTTTCTCAGCGCGACGATGTTGTATGTTACTAATATTATAAATGCGAAAGTTTGTGAGTGTGGATGCTTGTTACTCTTTCACGCTCAAACCGCTGAACGGATCTCGCTGAAATTTGGTACAGGGATACATTATAGTCTGGAATAACACATAGGCTACTTTTTATCCCGGGAATAAGTTCCCACGGGAAGCGGAATTTTACGCGGGCAAAGCTGCGGGCATCAGCTAGTAAGGCATACATTAGAGATAGTACAGATGGAAATCTCATGTATGTGCTTATTTTTTTCACACCTACCCTCTGCTACGCACACTCGCATACATATCAGTACCGAAAACTCTCCTCAACCTCGCCTGAACTCATGTCTGTGAACTCAGTGAGCGCTGTCTATGTGTGCGTAGCCTCAGCGAATTTTGTATGTTGTTTTGTATAAGTAGTGTGATCTGCCAAATGGTAACTCTAGCATGTAATGAATAAGTTGTTTTCAGTTCGTCAATACTGTCCAATACTGGAACACAATGTCAATGAACCGATATAATTATAATTAGACTAGGTCATGGCATACAGATGAATAAAATTCATTGAATTATCATTTTGTATCGAGGAGGATGGTTTCCCAATCATCTCAAACGACTGGAGACTTAGCACTGATTGCATGTCCAGGACTACCGGCCGCTGTGACAGAGGGCTTGACAACGCCGAATTGGTTGCTCGCCCTTCTTAAAGAAGCGGGCCTAGAAGATGGCGTGCATCCTCGACCCTCAAAAGTGGGATAACATTCCAAGACGTGGTATAATAACCCAAACCCTGAAAAGAGCATAACTAACTATTAACACGGGACGGTATTTCGCAAAGATTTGGTTGTTTGTTTAAATCAAATAGGCTCCGAAACTACTAGACCGATTTGAAAAATTACTTTACTTTTGGGAAGCTGCACTATCCCCGGTGAACATGGGCTATACTTTATTCCCATATTCCCACGGGGACGGGAATTACGCGAGTGAAACCGCGTGACGTCCGCTAGTCTAGTATATTGTTGATCGGAACCCCGTATACAGTGTGCATCGGAAGCCTTGGGCTTATACTCCCTGGGCGTACCCGGGACTCCGCACCGGTAGGCACATATCAGGGCACCATGTGTCACCGTTAGCAGTTAATAGTCCGTCATAGTAATAACATAGATATGTGATAGTGATAGTGAGCGAAGCGTATTTTAAAAGCAAATACAAAAGTGCTCTGCTAAGGAGACAACGTACCTACCGCTGAGAACTTGAAGCAACGCTACATGGTTGACGACAAATTAAAATATTATTTTTAAGAAAGACACTCAAAAACGTAAAAACACACACACACACAACACAATCACACGCGCGCACGCGCGCACGCCTTTGTTATAAATATGAGATAATATGTTTCATTTTCTTTTTCACTTTCTGATTGTTGTAGGTAACCTACCTATAGTAGGTATAGAATTTTTATTGTTTTTTTATGGAATTATGTCATAAGTACTATGTTCATCTCAGTTTTTTTTGATTGGTGTAGATATAGAATTTATTTTGTATTTTAATTTTAATTTTTCTAAACTCTTATATAGGTGTAACTGAAAATCGGCGCTACTTGTTAGAGGTTAGGTTAGGTATACTGGCAAGAAGCATTCGCTGAGTTGCAACCTTTTGCCATAACTTGTACCTGAATTATTTAGTTCATAAGATGATCTAATAGCTGTTCTGTACGAGGTTTTTTGGCAATAAACAATTTTATTATCATATAAATATTAAAAAAAAAAGAAGTAAGTACCTAAATTAAATTAGTCTAGCCAATTAGTCATTTGAAACCACTAAACCGATTTTAAAAATTCTTTCGCTATCAGAAATTCATATTATTCTGATCTGAACTAATACATGCCGTGTCATTATCTGATCATCATCATGCGTCTCCCAAGGAAGGAACATTAGCGACAAAACGTAAGTAAAGCTCAAAAGGAGTAATAGGTATTGTTCATTGTTTCATCGTTCATGTGATTATTGTGCATTAAATTGTAAACTCGGGAACACTGTCGGACGTTGAAATCATTCCAACTTTATATTTCTGTGTTGTTTACGTGTCAAGTCGGTGACCTTTGCAAAGATTGTTTTACTTTATACCAGAGTCCAGTACCACACGCTTAAACACATGCTAGCAGATAACCGTGGCTTTACTGGTTCTGTAATATACCTCCGACAGACGTTTCTCTGCCGGATGAGCCGCCGACAGAACGTTTTGATTATGAGTTGTTCACTGACAGAACCTTTCAACTACGATCGTTTCGCCGACGGAACGATTAATTCATGAGTAAATCGACGACATAATCGTTCACCAAATAAGAATTCGTCGACAAAACAAAACTAAAATTAGTCGAGTCGGGGTGTTAACCATTTACTTATAATGGTTGAATTAATCGTTCTGTCGGTGAACAACTCATGATCGAAACGTTCTGTCAGTGGCTCATCAGGCAGAGAAACGTCTGTCGGAAGTATGTTTCAGAGCCGGCTTTACTGGCGTGGAATTGTATACCGAAACAGTGGCAGTGTAGCGTCTCTGGCTGCATTCTACCGAAACTATCACGGCGAATGTTCTGAAGAGATCTTCAACTTGATCCTGGCCTCTCCCTTTGGTTCCCAACAACGCGTGCTGGACAGAGATGCCACTCTCACACAGTGGAGAGAATCTTCGCCAGAACTGAGCGTTTCAAAGTTACTTTCGTCTACCCCCCAACGAAAGTTATTATTTACTGTCTTTACACCAATATCCTGAGCTAGTAATCGAAACTTGTTTCTTTAATGCGGGGAATACCTCTTATGCATCATACCCTCCGTTGGGAAGACGGAGGGCGTGTGTGGGACTCCCGGCTTTCTCGATTTACCCACTAAACCCCGCGGCGGTCTATACCGGCAGGAGGGAGGAACGCATCAGTGGCTTCTAGGGTCCTCGCTGCCACCACTGCCGAGACTGGAGATAGTGAAAGTAGTTTACTGCAGTGATCGTTTACAGAACACTGAGTCTGCGGGGCCAAGAGCGCTTCAATACCTTCATACACCTATCTATCTATACATATAATAAAACTGTTGAGGGTCGAAAGTCTGTACATGGAAGATATTTTGAAAATTTTAATTGTAGGGCGTTTTATGATCGATGCTGAAGCCGAAAATGTAATTAAAAATTTTCATGTCTGTCTGTCAGTCTGTCTGTATCCCGAATAAGTATCACGCCGAAACTACTGAACCGATTTGAATGATACTTGGTACATTCCGAGCTTATAGTCCGAGGAAGGTTCTAGGATACTTTTGATCCCGAAGTTTTGTGCGGTTCCTGCGGCAGAGGGGATGAAAGATAAAATGATTTTTCAGTTGTAATTTCTCAACGCGTGATGCGATTTCAAATATTTTTTTCGTATTGGAAAGGCAGTACTTTAAAAATTTCTCGACCCAAGTTTCAAGACTGAGGGGTTTGTAGTTCAGAAATTAGAGGCATCTCAACTTTCGCCAAACCTAGAATTTAAGGATTCCTTTATAATTCACTCCGCGCCGAAGGCGTGGACTGAATTGTTTTAGAACCTTAATCTTTAAGCTCTTTTATGATTAAGCAAACAGGGCCGTTTCACACGGTGCTTGACGAGTCTGATGAAGAATTACCTCTCCTTTCGTGCACATTATGTGGCGTAAACGAAGTTGCGAGGGTCAGCTAGTACATAATAAATATATAATTATATCTTAACATCGCTTTTTCAACTAAATATCGTTGTTGTTGCCAAGACCCAGTGGATCTCAGATCTCACAGCCGCGCCGTATAAATTACAAGCACTTGTGTTTTGAAGCCCTTTGTGTACACCCTTTGATGGATCGTTGTAAAAGTAATTAATGTTATACCTACTGTTTATCATTGTTATTATTTGTATAATTTAGTAGCTCATTTCTATCAGCTACGTAGTAGCAGTAGTAGGTACCATTATTTATTCGGTGTTGCCAGACTTGCCAGAGACATAAATAAGTACCTACTGCGTAATCTATTTCCAAAAAAAAACCGGCCAAGTGCGGTTTCGTACCAAAAAACGTCAGAAAATCGCGCTCTGATTTCAGTCTATGTATTTGTTGTTATAGGGGCAACAGAAATATATCATCTGTGAAAATTTCCCTGAAAAACCCTTAGTTCTCTATCTATCACGGCTCCTGAGATACAGCCTTGTGCCAGACGGACAGACAGACGTGCTCCCATACAACACATTTTTGGTTTGATACGGAATCTTCGGTGCGTGAATTCGACTCGCGCTCCGGATTTTAATATACATTCCACTTTCAACATCCATATTATTGGAAAAGTCACAGCAAGTGATAGCATCACACAATTTGGCAGTGATTGCACGCCCTGGAAGTGTCAGCGGGTTCCGTAACGTTGCCAAACAATACATTGGAGTGTGTAATCAGGTCGTGGAGAGATCATACACACTCACACTCGGGGGCAATGAATTCAGACACATTGAAGGACAGGGGGTGCGTGAGTTGCTCACGTCACGCTGCCGTCATGGGCCTGCTTCTGTAAGGACGGTGAGCGACCCTCTCAGAGTCCTCAGACCCCGGTCATGAAGGCCGGTAGTCCTCGGCGAAGACACGTCGGCGGCGGCGCCCAGGGCTGAAGGACAGATGCTATGCCGCGTTGAAGACGGACTTTCCGTGACTCTATCAGATCTTAAGCTTGGTGGTTTAGCAGTCGCAGCGTTTTTTTTGGGATATTTTCAAATGCACATCTATACCTACCATAAAACACAATGCTGTGCAAAAAAACCAATTGATTAACTAAACATGTAGGTACTACCAAAGATAATATAATAGTATTACATACAGATCGGCAACTCCCTGTCGCGCCACAGCTGTCAATAAAGTTGATGGTCGTGTTGACGTAGTACAATTTGCTTACTATTGATCACACGCTCACATTCAAGCTGGAGTTTCCGCCCTGTGGTACTACCACAGATAATATAATATATTCTACAGTACTACTTAAAAAACTAAAATTTTACACAAACGAGATGTCCTTTTTTATCGAATTCACGCCAAAAATCATAGGCACATCATAGGGTACATCATAGGACCCAATAAAGGGAACATCGTAGGGCCCATTAAAGGGAACATGATAGGGCCCAATAAAGGGAACATCATAGGGCCGCCAACTTGCGGGCCACTGGCAAAAGTCTTATGGACTGTGAGAGGGTACTGTCTCGTGTCTCCCCCAGTCGATCCCCTGGGGGAGCCAACAGGACTTTCTCAGTCCTGGTGTCCCCCCTAGCTGGGGGAGACATCAGTACTAGCTTTTAAATTATATTTGAAGGACTCGTGTCTCCCCCGGTCGAGTGCCTGGGGGAGTTATTAGGGCTTTTGAAGTCCTGGGGGAGACATCAGTATAAAGTTTTTAATTATATTTGAGTGTCAAAGCAAAATGCTGTATTGTTTTGTAAATTTAGAGACGAACTTTTGAAACACGTTGGCAGGACAAGGATTTATTTGGGGGCACGGCAGTGCCCCCAAGCCAAGTCGAGCGCGAAGCAAACACTGCCGTACCATCCTTTACAGGAACCATTTCGCCGCATTTTCAGGCCCCTAGTAGAGAACCTCTGGATAAGACCAGAACGCAGAAATTTTCGTCATCTAGTAAGCTATAATCACATACTTAAAATCCAAAATTTCAAGTCTGTAGGTCATTTACTTCCGGAGTTAAGCGATAGCAAAGTTTCGCATTTATGACACTCATTCACTCATGATCATCAAAATACAACTAGTACTTCCCATAAACTCAGAGAGCTGAAATTTGGTACAGAGTTAGGGTTTAATCACCACATAAAGGGAAAACTATAAAAACTAGGATAATCGAAGATACCTGGTGACCCTGATTAGAAAACACAAGAGCCCAATCAAACTATTAGAGATCGACATACCGCCTTTACAAATAATATTCTACTTGGTGGGCCGCTTTATTTGAAGTCAAAAATCGAAGGTCTGAAGTATCTGATGAAGAACCTTCAGCTGGTCTCAGTTGTATTAGAGATATGGTAATGCCCCCCCCTTCTACTATTGGGACATAAAAAATCGACATCTGACACATCTTTTAATTTAATATAGCCGATAGCATCCCACTGCTGGGCGAATGCCTCCCCTTCTGCTTTTAATCACTACATATTATAAAACAAAGTCCCCAGCCGCGTCTGTCCGTCTGTCTGTCTGTTTGTTCACGATAAACTTAAAAACCACTGCATAGAGTTTCAGGCTGAGATCACCAATCGAGAGAGTGGTTCTCGAGG
This sequence comes from Miltochrista miniata, assembly GCA_933228765.1. Lineage (NCBI taxonomy): Eukaryota > Metazoa > Arthropoda > Insecta > Lepidoptera > Erebidae > Miltochrista > Miltochrista miniata. The sequence goes on from OW121777.1 coordinate 15,749,491, forward strand.
AAGGTTTTCGTATAAAATTTGTTGAGTTTTTGTTGACATTGACTAAAATATTACGACATTAGTTGGAGAGGTCAGAAAAAAATAAGGCGTCTGGGAGCTTTTAACGAAAACCCTGCCTAAACCCTTCGAAGTATTACAAAATAATGTACCATGGAATTGTGTATCTTATATAGGGCTACAGAAAAGTCCGCGGCAGCATATGTTTATCTCTTAAGGATAACATACAATAACCGTGTTCATTCTTTAAAAATTTAGCAATTATAAAGTGGTAATTGAAATGCTATTTACACCAAGAAAGTGTTAACCCATCTCAATTTAAATACATTAGTGGGCATGAAAATATAATGAAAATTATTTGTTCCCTTTACACCATGCAAATTAAATGAATACCTTAGGAGATATAGATAATCAAAATAATGCGCAACGAAATTAATTTTGTGTCGCCATGATTGAACTGGGTCATACATTATACGGGTCACATACTAACTTATTCTTCTACTTTTATCGCAAATATTTTTTCGTTAAAAGTGAATAACGCTTACAGCAGATTACTTTAGGTAGGTGTAATATTTCAAAATAAGCAATTTCATAGAAAATAGTAAACAAAGAGCCTTTATTTTAGATTTTTTTTCAGTATTAGCCATTTACAAACAAACATCGGCGTGTTACAATTTTATTACATGTATCGATGTAGTAGACGTACAATAAAATGACATCAATCAAATGTCATCAATATTCTGAAAAAGAAATTAAACATAGAGTTCACAAACTCTTTTGAAAATACATACTGTACCTACCTTAGAGGATCGTTATGAAAATAACATGATAGTAAACAATCACCACTAAGCAATACGCTTCTCCAGCGTGTAGCTGTGTTTCTCTGTGATAACCATTATGAGAGGTACCTTTGTTCGGGCCATCCATAGAAAATCGATGGCATAATGCTAATACCGCAAAGAACAAGCGGCGTGGCATAGAATGGGGACTATCCTGATATCCTGAAGGATTTAGATGACGCCGATGACCTGTGCTTGCTGAGGCACTCACACGCCACAAATTAGAGATAGTACAGATGGAAACCTACATACTAAATTCGCTGAGGCTACGCACACATAGACAACTCATTCACAGACACGAGGTCAGGCGGTCTCAACCGAATTTTCAATAGGTACTGATTTGTGCGCGAGTGTGTGTAGCAGAGGGTAGGTGTGACAAAAAAGTACATACATGAGTTTTCCATCTGTACTATCTCCAATTTGGACACACGCCGTCATGCATGTCTACAGAACAACGTACAAAATGAGACAGCGAATGGAAGGACTGAAAATAAAATCGACAGACGCAGGAGATGAGGTGTAGGGAGAAGAGTCTGTTTCGCTGCGCATTGGCACAGATGTCGAGCGCGTTCACTAATTCACGTAACTCGGGAGTGTCGTGTCGGAAACTGATGGGTTAGAAGAGTACATCATTTCGTGGCTCGCCAAGGCAAGAGCACAAGAGCAAACTTCACACAGCTGCGCCCCGTATGGCAGTTGCGAAAATTGACTCGAAAAGTGAAACCCAAAACAGTCAACGTTAAAACTGTACTACTATACGGATGCAAGACATGGAAGGTCAATAAAGACATTTCGCACCAGCTACAAGTTCCAAGTTGACCTCTAACGGATCTTCGATATTATACGGGCCCGTTAAAATCACGAACGTAAGCCTATTGGAACGCTGCAGTGAGACCCCTAACCACTAACAGATCAAACGTCGGAAGTTTAGCTGGATTAGACACACGCTGCAAAGGGACCATGATCAAATACCAAGTTACTGAAACTACTGAAAGAGCGGAGCAGCAATGTGAAATGTTTTGAAAACGGGGAAAATTTAATCGATATAAGAGTATCCGTTGCGCCTCTGCGTAAATGGTTAAAGTTACATAAAAATAATGTATTACAAAATTGAAAAGTTAAAAAGTTCTTAAACAAAAAACCTATTTTCGATCTATTCATTTCGTTCGATCACAGTTACCTTTTTATTAACATGAGGAAAATCCTACGTGTATGCTATGCCGGACTCATACCGACTAAAAACACACGCATCCTGCTTAACAACCTATCGTTGGGAGCCCCGGGTAAGCGGAGCTACGTCTACCACTGCGGCCTCACCTATGGGGATGCGGGAGCTATCCCGCGTCTTTGGGAGTTTTCGATCACAGTAACGTTAATTATTTCTAAAATAATGAATAGTAGCGACGCGACGGAAGTAAACGCGACGGGAACAAATGACGTGAACCATGATATCAAAATAACAATAGCACACCGCGCTCTTTCTCTCTCTCTCTCTCTTTCTCTCTTATAAGACGCAAACGAAGTTGCGCGGGTCAGCTAGTACAAATATAAATAAAATTAAAGGAAAACTCTGGATAAGACTAGACTGGCTTTTATACTTATACCTACTTACAAGTTTACAAGAAGAAATAGTCGAATGATTATCTTTATTCTACTCGAAAATTACACAAATTAAATAAACAAATTACACTGAAATATTAATTTCGCTCAAAATTTGGTCAAAATATAACGGCATGAACGCGAATGGGCAATACAAAAAACTGTTGTACAAGAATCAGAACCGGAAAAAAAGAAAAGAAAGATCTGTAATAATAAAAAAAACTACTCCGAAAAAGAAAAAAACTGCGTCTAATAAGAAAATCTAATAAAATAAATCAATATGCCCACGTTTCTACAAAAAGAAGTGAAATCACACCAAAAATATTCTGTAAAAAACTAGCCAAGTCTCGTTGGAGCTACTTGTTTATCTCTAAAAAGTAATGAGATCTAGACAAAGTCGTGCCAAGTCTAAGGTTCCTTACTGCGATTACTTTATTATTATAGTTAATGTTGTGTGACTTGGCCGTTGAAGGGTACACAAGGGTACAAAACAAGATGCTTCATGACACCATTGCACCAATCTGTCGCCAGAACCGCTACCCATTGACGATCGAAAATTGCCACTTGGAGAACGTTAATTCAATAACTAGTCAATTATTATTATTATAATCATTGATAGAAGTCCTTCTGTACGTCTATTTTATGTTAGATCGGTTGTCCATTTGCCGCTTCAAAAAGAAGAGAGCAGAAGTCAGCATTGTCAATGCTGAATGCATGTGTTGCCCAATCAATAACAGCCCAAAATGAGACACTAGCGTCCAATTATTACCAATACCAGTATGGGCTATTATCTCGCTTAACAAACATAGGTAGTTACAACAGATATAACATTACGTGTAAACAAAATTGACTTGTACACACTCACGTATAAAGAATTTTCAACGGCCAAGTCACACAACATTAACTATAATAATAAAGTAATCGCAGTAAGGAACCTTAGACTTGGCACGACTTTGTCTAGATCTCATTACTTTTTAGAGATAAACAAGTAGCTCCAACGAGACTTGGCTAGTTTTTTACAGAATGTTTTTGGTGGGATTATAATTACTTTTAACTTATTTTTTATCTTGTGGATATCCTACATGGATGCTATGCCGGACTCCTACCGACTAAAACCACACAGTTCCTTACAACAGTCTATAGCCGGGAGTCCCGGGTAAGGCCTGGGAAGGACGTCCCAGTTTCCCAGGTTCCCGGCAGACTTTGGCTATCACAGCCTCGCTTAGATGCTTCTGTGCTATATCCCGCGTCTTGAGGGTTTGTTCGGGTGTTATCCCGCTACTTGGCAAAAGGGGGGATAGTTGGGTGCTATCCCACTACTATGAGGGGCGAAGAGACATGCCACCGTCTTGGCTTGCTTCTGTAAGAACGACGAGTAGCACTCTCGCGTTCTCAGGCCCTCGGTCATGGAAGCCGGTAGTCCTGGGCGTAGAGCAACCGGCGACGACACCGCCGCCGACTGCGGAACTCGGGAGGGAGATTTCTCTTCCGCTCCCTCCCCGCTACCTCTTTCTCGGGCATAACTTGCTTGCAGAAAGACGCAGTAGCGTCCCAATTTCCACCGCTGGAGACCATGGCCCTCACCATGGTCTCCAGCGTGAGATTGCCCACGTCAATTACTTTTAACTTCCGAAAATACTACAAGTGGTTTATATTTAGGCGACCTTTCCACAGTGCGAGAAAATTACGACAAAAATTGTGTTGAATTCTAATGATATAAGTATTGGCTAGGAAATGTTTAAAAGAATATTTCATTTCATCTCATCAATAAAAACTTACATACATAGGGTCACGCCTTTATCCTCGAAGGGATAGGCAGAGGCATAGTATACTCCCACCTACCTGGTGAGCCTATTGCCGTGTTGAAATGGACAGGCGCAGGCCGCACATAAGGCCTTCAACTTGGCTTAACGATTGTCATTCTACTGACAAACGGGTTTCATTTCGAGTTTTCCTTCTCTACGCAATGGATCTTTTTGCGAAAGTGGTTCCTTAGTCTACTCTTACGACACCCTCGGGATGTATTGGGGTGGCGACATTTTGTACTCTTACCCGTCGCAACACGGGACTCCGTTCGCCACACGGGGCTAAAAAAATATAGTTTACAAATACGACAAAATTAATGAAATCAGGCGTTCCACGGAATAATAAAAACGTTCCATGCCGCCATGGAACGTTTTTAAAATCCATCGAAGAACGATAATAAAAGATAGAGAAAGAGAAGAGAGAGGGGAGAGAGAGGAACCCACCTCACACCTTCGATTCGTCTATCCTCATCTAACGCACAGCAGTCAAGGATAACCACAACTAATTGTGAGGACGTAATGACGAATCAAACGGAAAGAAATTTTGGATGAACGATACGAAAAATACCAATGCCGCTTAGCAAAATTTATAGCTTCAGTGCTCTCTGATTTAGGGATTAATAAACTTAGCCTTATAGAGGACGAAAACTGGGCCGTTTTATTATTGGGTCTGTAGCTTAAAGCTAGAGGGTTGATGTTCACGTAGCAACTATACCTTATACACCTTCAGAAGCCAAATATCTAACGACAGAATCTACTACAGCGAGTGTTTTGAAGAGTTCTTCTACTTAGCTTATCCTCTACCAAGAATCCTACATGGAGCCATGTATGGTATGCATATATGTATGGTAGCACAAAGCCGTCAACAAGACAAATCAAACAGAACTTGATCAGGTACAGAGGCTGGCGGCCCTGATGACCACGGGTGAAATGAGGACCACACCAACAGCCGCGCTGAAGATCATTCTGGGGCTTCACCCCAGAGATAAAAAAGAAAGCTGTCGAACAGTGTTTTAAGCTAAAAAGCGTGGGCCTATGGAGGGCGACCTTAGCAGACGGCGGACATGCAACAATCAGCAAACCATACGAGGAGAAAATATCAATGATCCTCATCAACAATGATCTTATCAGAAAAAAGAGGATCTTTGACAAAAAAATATAGAATACACATAGGAACAAGGGAGAACAGGCAGTAGACGACAGCAATGGCGTCATATACTACACAGATAGCTCTAGAATGGAGTCGATAAAGCCATCCGGATCCGAAGTGCACATCAGGCACGAAAATGGAACTGAGAGAGAGTCTAGGGAGATTCGCTAGTGTCTTGAATGCGCATATGGTTTTCCACCACATTAATACCAGAGAGGCAACCATTTATATCGACAGCCAAGCAGCACTAAGAGCACTAAATAAAGAAGAATTATCGTCAGCCATCGTCAATTCGATGCCTAGGCAGAGGTGTCATCTCATAGAGTGGAGATAAATAAACTTATGTCTAATAGTTTGTGTACCAATTGCGCTTTTGCAGATAATATTTACATAACATTGCGACGATAGCCTCAACACGCCATTTAGTGACGAGATGCGACAGCTGCTAGACTTGAATGAGCACTTTATTTCCTTATTACAAATATTAACAGTACGTAATATTTATTACTTAATAACATAAAATGGTTGCGAATTTCCCTCTCGCTATAAAAGAAATATTCACCAAATTATTACAATAATATTCATAAAGAAGCCAGCAATATACAAAAATGTTCATCACTTGTTTGTACTTTCGTAGATTGCGTAGGCGCTTAGACTTTTTTCCAGTTTCTTTTTGTGTCTGTAGCTGTTGTTTGCGATGGAGTTCGATAAGGGTTTCCTTTCATGCTTATAGTTTTAAATATATAAAAGACTAGCTGATGCCCGCAGCTTCGCCCGCGATGGCGCTGTATGTGAAAATGATTTTCCCGCTTTTCTGTTGAAATTTTTCCTGAATTTTCTTTGCTATAAACCTCACGGAGCCCGAGACCTTTCCAACGAATGCAAAACCGTGGAAATCGGTCCGTGCGTTCTGGAGTTATAGCGTCAGGAAGGAAAACCTGACTTATTTTTATATAATAGATTATTTGACATTCACATAATTATAGGTACCTAGTCTGTTTTCATGACAACTTGAAATTTCGCATGAACGACATGAGTCCGATAAAAATTAGCAATAAGATCGACCCTAATAATTCAGAAACGTATTAATGAACTTCCAATATTATTGAAAAATCTTTCCAGCAAAGAAACACAAACACACACACACTATGGAGTAAACACTAGAAAAAATAATAAAACCGGGTTTTAAAGGTTTTTAAATATTAAGGATTTTGTTGACCTGAGCTGAGCTACGGACATACACGACATAGTGAAACTGTTTTTACGACGAAAAAATATTATGTGAGATGAAAATAATTTTGTCATAAAAATTTTTGAGCGATTTTATACTAAATTTCATGAATTCAAATCTTTAAAAGCTCTGTCGTATTGTAAAGGAACATTGCTGCTTCTTAGTAGTCGATATATGTAGATAGTTATAGGAAAATATTGTGACCTCATCTAGTACCAAATATTACGTTAGAAATTTAGCTGCCTAATTGGAATTTAAGATAAACGGAAAAGAAATGGTCCCAGAGTGTCACCCTGTTGACACTCCACTGCAGAATCTAAAGGGCCCCACTCACTAACAGTTTACCGGACGATATCAATCTGTCAGTTAATCGCAATAGCCCACACACTAACAGTTCTGTTGAAGGTTTTGGACGGACGACTAATACGAACTGATAGTGTGTGGCCGCTCGACGATTCCGTTCAGCGCCGACAGATATCGGCCGGACAGTTTAAAGCCTGGCGCGCGATTGACCACACATTAGCAGGTAGCCGGCCGGCGGCCTGTCGACCGACGTCTTGTATCAGTTGCAGGCCGACAGTTTTAAGTTTTTCGACTTGTTTAATTTTACCGTCAAAATGGACAGCAAACCTCAATTTGTATCTACGTTTATTGAGTTATATAGAAGTTTCCCATGTTTATGGAAGGTGAAAGATGATTGTCATCACAATAAACGGTTGAAGGAAGAACGAAGGATGCTTAAAACAAATTATTAGCATATTATCAAACCACAATACCTTCAGCAACAATTGACAATGTGAAAAAAAAAATCTTAAAAGCACATTCAGAAAAGATCTATAAAAGATAATTTTGATTTTACTCTTATATGAAAATGCTAAATACGCTTTTTGGTAGGTAGCTATCTAGAGGGATAACCCTATATATCTTATACCTATCTATAATTTACACAGATTAAAAGTACCTACGTACTTTTAAATTATGTATTATAAAATTTAAATATATATTTATTATTGTTATCCAGATTATAATAGTTTTGTCAAAAATTTTGAATAAAAATATTTATGGTACGGTATATTATTCATTAAATATCCATCTACCTACTTTCAGATCGATGAATCTACGTAATAACATGTTGACTTGTGATAATAATTAATTTATTCATTACAAAATAATTTGTGTAGAATAGCAAATAGGTGACCATTTGCTGTATGTAGTGTATGGGCCCTCAAACCGATATCAGACCATGGCCGACGGGCGATCGTACGATGGAAAACTGCCGACTCCCGACTGTTAGTGTGTGGTCGCAAGACTGACAGCAGGCCCTTGCCGGCAGGCAAAAATCGCTTTAGTGTGTTGGCGCTATTGGTCTAGGACGGCAGGCCGTCCGATAGGATCAGAGACTGCAGGCGGACTGTTAGTGAGTGGGGCCCTTTTAAATAACACCGTTGTACAATAAATTTAATCAGTTTCTGTACTAATAAAGAAAGAAAATAGAAATCTTTGGAGGTTTTCAATTTGGTTTGCATAAACAAAGAATGTTTGTTTCTTAAATATCGCAGTTTTCGGTTCTTGTAAGCACAATGAAAAAAAAACTATTTAAAATAATATAACTTAGTACTTCCCTAGTAAAAAATGCCTTAGGGTCACAGATTTAATGTAACTACTTTGCTTACTCATGATTGTGTTTGTTTTTAAGACCAATTTCAGTTACACTTTTAATAATTCTATTTTTACTTTCGTATTACATGCACATTCTGAAAGAAAAACTTGTTTCAAATTTTAAAATTATAGTACCTACTCGTAATAAATCTTACATCTATGTCTAAGGACGTCTGGACTAGCGATGACTTCAACGTAAGTAAACAAAACAAAGTTCATAAAGTATCAATCTTTATAACAACAAAAAGTATCAAGAATACTTACTTACCGCTTCAAAATCATATTTCACACACATATCACAGTTGGATTGTACCTACTTATATTTAGAAACAGTTATTTTCGACTTTACACACGAGAATACACGCGAAATGTCAGCGGCGGGCGTCGCGAGCTCTGCCGAACACGACTCTGGATCGGCGATACATCCCGAAACTCTAAACGTTTGGGTAAATATAAAATTACGTGGGATTAGTGATGGCTATTGTAAATTATCGATAGAAAAAATTGCAGAACTCGGCGGATAATCTGCTGTATATAATATCTTTGCATAAAAGGTATTGAACTAATATTACTAGCGTACGTCATAACGACCCTGACGGCAAGCAATGAGGGTAGATTGCTTAGCCCGCAGAAGACAATGGCCGTTAGGGTGATGAGGGAATACAGCACGATCTCAGTTGAGGCGGCATATCTTCTGGCCGGACCCTCCATGGGACCTAGAAGCGAAGGCCCTTGCGTCACTGTTTAAATGGCGCAAGGAGCGTCTCGAGAAATCGAGGCTCACGGTCCCAGCTCCACTAGGAAACCGTGGAGACCTGAAAGGTGCGACTTGAGCAACCAAGTGGGGGAATCGCCACAATTAAGATGGGATAGCCACAGTGCTCTCTCCTACCGGTTGTCTCAGATACTTACCGGGCACGGGAGTTTCAGTAAGTATCTATGGCGAATACACCGGGAAAACACGGCTGAGTGCCAGCACTGCGAGCAGCGCAGCGAGGACACAGCGCACTGGTGGAGTGCACAGCGTGGGCCCTACAGAGCCAGTTCCTCGTGGTAGGTCTGGACGTGGACACTCTCTCGCTGGAGACCATGGTGCGAGCCATGATCTTCAGCGGGTGTAAGTGGGACGCCGCTGCCTCTTTCTGTGAGCAGGTCATGCTAGTGAAAGAGGCGGCGGAGAGGGGAGGAGAGCACTCTCCCACCCGAGTTCCGTACATTATAACTCTATGTAGAAAGAAGTGGTCGTGATTTTTATTGCCAGGATCTTTTATCACAGGCACTAACTTTGCATAACGTTCCGTGCCTTCTTACATTACATTTCTATGCTTGGAACCTTGGTGCCGGTTACCATAATATCGCAGAATCCTGGGGATATCCTTCCGAGGGCTTACCCGGGGCTCCCAACCGTAGGAAGTAGGTGGAGAACGTGTTGATTTTTAGTCGGTAAGAGTACGACATAGCGTCCATGACGGATTTTCCAATCGTAAAAAATAATAATATCGCAAACCAAGTTAAAAGCCTTGGGTATGCTGAAAAAATTCTAACACATCCGTTCCCTGCGAGAAGCTGTGCGAGGTGGAATATCAAGGCACCGTGCCACCTTTCAACCCTAAACCTCAGAAGAGGCAGGCTATCTACCCGGTAGATTTCTGCTAGAACTTAGGACTCTAGGATTTACAGCAGCTGTCTGCCAGTACACTGCGTCATCTGTTCCCCGCTGCTTCGACCGCGTAGAAGTCGTTTATCGCGTAAAATCTTAGCCCTCCTTTTGCGCAGTCGGTTAAAAAGTACCCCCAGGGCCTCGAACTATCCCTATACCAAATTTCATCTCAATTGCTCCAGCGGTTTAGGCGTGAAAGCGTAACAGACAGACAGACAGACAGACCGAGTTACTTTCGAATTAAAATATTAGTAGGGATGATACGGTGCAACACGATCAAGCCCTTCTCTGCCTCTGGGACATCCTTCCGAGGGCTTATTCGGAGCTCCTAACCACAGGCAGTTGGGCGTGACGTGAGGTTTTTAGTCGGTAGGAGTCCGGCATAACATCAATGAGGATTTTCCCTCACGTTAAACAAAAAAAAAGCCCTTCTCTGCGCTGTGGTCCGTTGGCGACATCACAGCAGATCCCCATTGGGGAGACTGACGCCCAAATTGATGACATTGGTTCAGGTGGGTTGGTATAAAAATAAAATAAAAATAAATAAAAGTTTTTTATTTCAGTAAGTTCCTCGCAACTTCGTTTACGCCACATAAGGTGTATGAAAGGACAGGTATTTTTTCAACAGACGCAAGGGAGCGTATGAAACTGCCCTGTTTGCTTAATCATAAAAGAGCTTAAAGATAAAGTCCATTCTAAAACAATTCAGTCCAAGACTGAATTGTTTTAGAATAGCCTTAATCATTAAGCTCTTTTATGATTAAGCCAACACGCCAGTTTAGATTTACCCTCACATTCAAAGAAACCCTTGAATTCGAAAAGTTGAGATGCCTCTAATTTCTGAACTACGAAACTCTCAATAATGAAACTTGTGTGAAACAGTGTTAAAAACATTCCCTTTCTGACACTAAAAAAATATTTGAAATCGGACCACGTGGTGAGAACTTACAGCTGAAAAACCATTTTATCTTTCATCCCCTCTCCCGCAGGAACCGCGCAAAATATCGGGATCAAAAGTATCCAAGAACCTTCCTCGGACTATAAGCTCGGAATGTACCAAGTATCATTCAAATCGGTTCTGTAGTTTCGGCGTGATACTTATTCGGGATACAAACAGACAGACAGACAGACAGACATGAAAATTTTAAATTACATATTCAGCTTCAGAATCGATTATAGAACGACCTACAATTGAAATTTTCAAAATATCTTCCATGTACAGACTCTCGACCCTCAACAGTTTTATTCTATAATAATAAAAATAATAAATAAATAATAAAAAATAATAATAATAATAATAACCCCCCCGGGGGATCACCTTGTCGTGGTGGGGGGGCTTACGGGTATTAGGTACTGGACCAGAGGTATTGACATCTAACCATAATTATAATCACCTACCTTTACTGGTATTTGGTACTGGACTCTAAATATTTACAACTGTTATAATTAATCACCTACCCAAACTAACGATCCCAAATACCCTTTGATGGAGAAAAATGGATAGAAAAATATATAATTTACGGCCGCTTCCCGGGGGCCGCCGGGGCGCACCTGGAGCTAACGCTGGGTGTCACAGCATGCGAACCGTTGGCGACGGGGGACTGAATAGGCGGGTTCCCCTCGAAAAAACTGCTACAGCCAAACCATCACTATCACCCTCATCTACTTTGTCATCCCAACATTCATTATTTTCTAATGTTTCATCACCAACATCAAGTCATCATTTTTCTTTGTCTCACAACTCATCAACATCGTCATCATCCGCCGTTACAAGACGTACTACCAGGTCGTCAACTCGCGTAAAGTTACGAACAAATTTACGATCTTCAAGTACACATTCAATCAGAAGTAGTATACTGCAGGAGGATGTTGCACAGGAAGCGAGCTCTGTCGCTAATCCAGTGCCCACCACCAGCAGTTTAAGTACGCGAATTAAATGGAGCCAAGAAATGAATGAATTCATCCTACGTACTTATTATCAAATTACTTTAATGGAAACCGACATGAAAGGATACCTTCCTTTGTTACACACAAAATTTGTAGAAAAGTTCCCGGATAGGCAAAATATTAACAGGCAAAGAATAGGTGACCAACGAAGAGCTATAATAAACAAGAAATTACTACCACCAAATGTAATAAACACAATAGCATCAGAAGTACAACAGGAAATAAATAATCTATACTCACAACGTACACAAGACTCATTCATACAAAATAAAACTCAGCAATCACCACCACGTAACAGAAACCCTTTGCACACACAAACATCCCTGCACTCTCAGCAGAGAATATCATAGACTAAGGAGTGGAACGAGGGCATTATGAAATCTTATTACAGAACAACTACACTAGGAACTAATCGTACTGGATACAGGCAAGCAATGCACCATGATTTTATAACACATTTCCCAGAACTATCCCACTTAACTGAGCAAAGAGTAGCCGATCAAAGGAGAATTCTTACTCTTAATAAATATTTTACCGAGGATAGGCTCAGAGCATTAAAAGAGGAAGTGGCTGAAGAAGGATCAGCAGCCATCATTCAGAATACTAACACAAACCCAGAATCACGCACAAACACTCTTGACACTTTATCGCAATCATATCACAACACTGCTGAACATGGCTCGACAGACAGCCTCTTAGGCCACCCAACATCATTAGAAGAACATAGTTCTCGTGAAAGAATCCATTCTGATCCCATAAACATGCCCCATACTTTACCCGCGTCCGTAAGTTTGCAACAAATAGAACAAGCATTTTGCGAACATTTAATTCGATTTCAACAAACAGATCCCACCGCACGGCCTTACATACGCAAAATAAAACCGTCCAAAAAATTCTCAGCTATAGTTCATTTTCTAAATAAAGATATTCTTCCTAAATACGTATCTAAAGATGATAGTTTCCCAGAAACACAAACAATAGTGTATTCCGCTGCATATACCGCAGCAGTATGCAACGGAATAAAAATACATACTCTAACTAATAATGCATCGAATACCCGTCGAAATATAATCCCAGCATGGCAGAGGCGGTTAGACAACAGAATCACAACTCTACGAAAGCATATAGGCAGAATGACCCAATACATTCGAGGAAATAGGAACGAAAGACTTATTAGCCACATACAGGACATTAAAAACACTTACAGAACCCACTCACGACACGAAGAACCCAACCGAACAGATGATCAGTTCTTAGATACTTTAAAACAGAAACTTAATGCCGCCTCAAATAGACTAAAAAGGTATCTTAATTGCACTTTACGAAAGAAACAAAACTCTCAGTTCACTAACAACGAAAAACAGTTCTATAGGACACTCGTAGATAAATCACAGCACACCCAAAACTCAGCTCACTTATCCCCCTCACCGCTAGACTTACACAGATATTGGTCCAACATATGGGCCACGCCGGTACAACATAATCACGAAGCTGCTTGGACCCAACAAGATTCTACTGCCCCAAGCATAATTGAAGGAATGGAGTTTGATCTTGTACCTGTGGAAACTTTTATGAAAGTACTCAATAAGACACACAACTGGAAGGCACCTGGCAGCGACCATATTCATAATTATTTTTATAAAAAGTTTACCACCGTACATCCTATGCTTCACAACCACTTAAACGATTTTATAAAAAATCCTAATAGCATGCCAAACTACATCATGGAAGGCCTTACATATTTGATTCCTAAATACTCCGATTTACTCAACCCAGCTAAATACAGACCCATAACCTGCCTGCAAACATTTTATAAGATTCTAACTGCATGCATTGCCGAGTTAATAGATAGCCACATCACTAACAACAATATACTTTCAGAAGAACAAAAAGGATGCCGAAAGAGAAGCCAAGGATATAAAGAACAACTCGTAATAGACAATATAGCTATGAAACAAGCACTAAAACATAAAAAGAACATAAGCACTATGTATATCGATTATCAGAAGGCCTTTGACTCCGTACCCCATAGCTGGCTTATACAAATACTCCATAATTATAAAATAAACCCCACACTCATCATTTTCCTGGAACAGGTCATGCAACAATGGTCCACGAAGTTGAAAATTGTATCTGGTACGAATCACATCGAGACCCCAGTTATACCAATACGCCGTGGTATTTTCCAAGGAGACGCACTCAGCCCTTTATGGTTTTGCCTTGCACTAAACCCACTCTCACACATGTTAAACTCTACCAACCACGGACTCACAATCTCAACTGAGAACACCAATACATCCCTCACACATCTACTCTACATGGACGACATAAAACTGTACAGTAACACAACTCATTCACTCCACCAACTAGCTGATATCACTCAAAAATTTTCAGAAGACATTCACATGCAGCTCGGCATTGATAAGTGTAAAACCTTCTCAATCATTAAAGGACGTATTGCCAATAATCATTATTTACTGGAATCAGGAATCCCTATTAACTCACTCAACGAAAATGAATCTTATAAGTACCTTGGTTTCCAACAGTCGAGACAAATACATCAGAAAGACACTAAAGCTGATTTAAGACAAAAATTTAAACACAGGCTTAATTTGTTACTCAAATCTCACCTTACCTCCCGTAATATAATCAAAGCTATAAATACTTTTGCAATACCAGTCCTCACATACTCATTCGGAGTAATTAGCTGGTCACAGTCAGAGCTACAAAACCTTCAGCGTACGGTTAACACTTCACTCACTGCCCACCGCAAACACCATCCTAGATCATGCATCCAAAGACTTACACTCCCTAGACAGGACGGGGGTAGGGGAATCATAGATATCACTAACATGCACAATAAACAAATCTCTACACTTAGAAAATACTTCTTACATAAATCTGAAGACTCACCTCTACACAAAGCAATAGTTCATGCCGACAAGAAACTAACTGCCCTTAACCTCCATGACCCAAACACTCAACGAAATGAAAAGATCACTGACAAAAATCAGAAGACTACGCTTTGGGAGCAAAAATCTTTGCACGGAAGACACTACGCTGACCTCCAACGGCCACATGTAGATAAAAACGCATCAAACTCATGGTTGCTGACTGGCATACTCTTCCCGGAAACAGAAGCATTTATGCTGGCAATACAAGACCAGGTCATCGAAACTCGCAACTACAAAAAATTTATATACCATGCACCCAACTTACCTACAGATATATGCCGGCGCTGTTACAGTAGTTCAGAAACTATTCAACATATTACAGGAGCTTGCAAATCCATCGTACAGTCTGACTACAAACACCGCCATGACCAAGTTGCCGCAATAGTTCATCAAAATTTAGCTTTTAAATACCAATTGATACAGCAAAAAGTACCCTACTACAAATACACACCCGACACTATTGTAGAAAATGAAAACGTGAAAATTTACTGGGACAGAACAATTATTACTGATAAGACAATACATTTCAATAGACCAGACATAACGTTATTGGACAAGACTAATAAATCAGTTTATCTAATCGATATAGCAATCTGCAATACCCATAATCTTCAAAAGACTCATACTGAAAAGATGTCAAAATACACAGACCTTGCAATAGAAATAAAATCACAGTGGCGCGTCAATACAGTAAATACTATACCTGTCATACTTTCCACCACCGGGGTCATACCCAACACACTACACACCAGCATAAAAACACTGAACCTACACTCAAACCTCTATAAATTGCTGCAAAAAGCTACAATTTTAAATACTATTATTTTTAAGCACTTGGCCTAGGCCCGTGCAAAATGTACCTCTTCGGAGAGTTTTTCGAGAAGAAAAAAAACAAATAATAATAAAAATAAATAATAAATAATATCTTCCATGTACAGACTCTCGACCCTCAACAGTTTTATTCTATATAAATATCTAGTTGTTACATTGATGAGATTTCTCAGTAAGTAATTAAATACTTGTGTTGGGAATATCTCGCCATTCCCCATTGGTATTCTTTGCTTACCTATATCTATTTTTAATATTTAAGATCATAGTAGTAACAAAACTAAACAAAATAAATTGCATGCGCACAAATTGCATTGCGGGAGTACAAAAAACAAATGAAGTTCTCTAGTGGGACAGAAATTGCATTGAAAAATATACGTTGCTCTTTTTTTAAGCCTGTCGATAGATTTAGTTATAAAATTATCGATAGATTGATTCCCCTCCCCATTCGGCTGCACCTGGTGTTACGTGGTGTTCCCAGAACTTGCCGCCGTATATTTTGGTAACAACACACAAACATACTTTATTACTTTTCTGTTTTATTTACCTACTTAGCTTATTTAGTTCGCGCTGTCAGTGAACTGCCATCGTGCACGTCTGATACAATAGGTTGAACTCATCAAGCCAAGATCTCTTTAATCTGGCTGGGTTGTTTAATTGTATTATTTTGATATTGTAATACATGTCTACAATAATCTCAACTTTGTCCATTTTTTTTTCTAACGTGAGGGAAAATCCTCATGGATGCTATGCCGGCCTCCTACCGACCAAAAAACCCCACGTTACCCCCAACAGCCTATGGTTGGGAGTCCCGGGTAAGCCCTCGGAAGAATGTCCCAGGACTCTCAACAGACCAACGGCCGCCGCTGCGGCCTCGCCTAGGGGGTGGTTCGGGTGCTATCCCGCGTCTTTAGGGGGTTTCGGGTGTGATCCCGCTTCTAAGGGGTGGGCGTGCGTGAATTCCTCACTTCAAGCTGCCTTCATGGGCACCTTTGTCCCCTAAGGAGGAGGCAAAGGCTTTCTATACGGCCACATTCCGCTATTCATACTTTGATCCACGAAACAGGGTGATCCTATTGCAGTGTTGAGAAATTGTGATTTACAGACGCAGGTTGTGACTACTCACTGTTGAAATCACCAACGGTTGATGCTCGCATCCCAAGGGAAATTATTCCTTTTGCTTTTAACTTTTTGAAGTAATAACTTCATTAGGCGCGACCTAGGGAGTAACTCAGATTTTTTTTTGACGGAAGTAACGCTATTTGAATTTTGAATAACGGAAACTACAGTTTTCGCTATTCAAAATTTGAATGAATGGTAAATATAACATTTGATGCCGTCAATGGAAAAGAAGTTTTAGTTCAATCGCGCGTAAAGGTTAGGTACACGCATACACTTTTTAATAAATAAATAAAATAATAAAATAAAATAAAATTTATTCCCTTTGAAATTTTTAAAAAATTATTTAGGTTTGTCAAAATTTTTGTGACTCTACCGGGGGTTCGGTATTATTATAAGACTTTGTCCCACTAAATCGTATGTCAGAGGCGCAGAAAACAATAGTGCCGAGGGTAACCCTATTGCCATCTTGAGCTGTACAGGCGCATGTTGACTAACTACCCGCTGTTGAAGTTGAGCTTTGGCCGATTACAGAAAGTTTATGCCACCTTTGACGCCATTTATTTTAATTTCCACAATATCTGACCGGTTTCGCCGTAAGGCATTATCAAAGGTAAGTAAAAAATAAAGATGTAGTGACTTAGATTGAAAATGGGTTACTTGACTTCGATGGTTTGGACACTTGGAAAATGACAAAGAATGAAGACGACTATATACTATTATCACAGTAGGTATACATACATATGGTCACGCCTTTATCCCCGACGGGGTAGGCATAGTGATATTATTATATGCTCTCATTTCACCTTTTTTAGAATTTGTTCTACGTAATAGGTGGTGAGCAGTATTGCCGTGTTGAGATGGAAAGGCGCAGGTTGTGACTGCCTGCTGTTGATATTTTTCAAGCCGCCCAAAATCTTAGCTTAACGACTGCCATTTTACTGGCAACCGTTACCAACGGCTTAACGTGCCTTCCGAAGCACATAAACGCTCAAATAAATGTCACAAAGTGGTCACATGGACAGTCACCCATCCAAGGACGGGCCATAGTGAAAGTTGCTTACTGAAGTGATCGTTTACAGAACACTGAGTCCGCGGGGCCACGAGCGCTTCTATCACAGCATAAAGAGAAAATAATCTGTAGGCTGTGCCATTATAGACTGACTTAACGGACGAAATTGAATGGACTAACTGGAAGGGGTTAACTTAAGGTACGCATGTCGATCAAATCAAAGATCTGTTGGAAAAAGACCAGGTCAAGAGTACACTTAACCGGCGATCGTGTATGAAAGCACTTATGAAAGTAAAAGAAGCCAAAGTTGTATACCAAGATCTTTTATTTTTTACCAAGTAAAAACCACATGTTCTCTACTACAGTCTACGGTTGGCAGCCCTGGGTAAACCCTCGAAAGGATGTTCCCAGGACTCACAACAGACCTTGGCTGCCACTGCGACCTTATCTAGGGATTCAGGTGGTATCCGCGTCTTTAGGGGCTGTTGGAAGTTTTATCCCGCTTCTTAGGGCGTATAGCGTGCAGGAAATTGTCCTGGGCCTGCTTCTGTATGGACAGTGAGCAGCTCCGCTCCATCCTATGCAAGGATCCTAGCACGTAGACAGACATAGTCTCCGCCTACTCCAAAGCGAGACATGCTTTTACAGGGTCGGCAGCGCGAGTGTGGCAACTCTGGTGACCACCGGTCCTTCTGGTGGGCTGTATGCTTGTCTGCCACCTTAGTGGTATAAAAAAACAAAAAAGGCGTGATGGTATATTATGTATGTTTGTTACTATAAGTATATCAACGTAACAATAAATTGTCTGCGATAAAGTTATTTTTAGCATTGTTTATTTTCAGTTTTAAACAGTTTTCACGGTACAAGGTTAACTCTGGACTTTTATTATGTGTTAAACAGTTGTATAGTTAACTACATATGCCTTACGTCTTCGCCTGTCTCGAAACGATGAGTATTATGCTTGCTCCACATAACTCGCGAAGTTGAACGAAGTTCGTCGGCGAAGTTGCCCGAGGCAAAGAAATCGTTTGATGAAGTAGGCCGAGGTGCCCCTCTACACTATCGTACTCGTCCAACTTCGCGAGTAATGTGGAGGAAGCATTAAATATAAACCGGCCAAGTGCGAGTTGGAACCGCGCACTGAGGGTTCTGTACCAAAAACGGCAAAAAAATCACGTTTAGAGCAGCGAAAAAAAATTCAGCTTTGTGACGAGCAGACAAACAGACGGACGGCGAGGTCTCATGAATAGGGTTCCGTTTTTAACCTTTGGAAACGGAACTCAAAAACCGGCTAAGCGCGAGTGGAAATCTGTAACGTAAATTGTGCCGGACTCGAATCAATTAATACAATTTCAATTTCAATTCCAATTTCGATTCCAATTTCAATTTCAATTTCAATTTCAATTTCAATTTCAATTTCAATTTCAATTTCAATTTCAATTTCAATTTCAATTTCAATTTCAATTTCAATTTCAATTTCCATTTCCATTTCAATTTCAATTTAATTTTCAATTTCAGCTATGACGCATGTATGTAATTATGTATGTATGTATTAAATATTATGATTAGTTTTTTTTGCTTTTATTTTTAATTTAAGGTAAGATAGGTTAAATTTTTATTTATTATTATTATTGTACATTATTAAATTTAATAATAAATGAAAATTTTAGCTTCAATTTATTTATTTATTTATTGTTTGTCACAGGTAACAAACCTGTACTACTGTGCACATAGATGTTATAACATTAAATATTACGAGTCCTTCCGTAACATGTCTTACTGGCGTACAACAATATTTTGATTTGAAATACATTAATTAGAATAAAGTGCAAGATTTATAAAATGTCATATTTTTATACAAATGTGTTTAGGGCAGTTTCTATACATAATTATATGTACCTACTAGCAAACCCGGCAAACTCCGTTTCGCCACCAGATGGCTTCGTTTTATGTAACATTTCGTTAATTTTCTTTGCTATAAATCTCACGGAGCCCGAGACCTTTCCAACGAATGCAAAACCGTGGAAATCGGTTCGTGCGTTCTGGAGTTATAGCGTCAGGAAGGAAAACCCGACTTATTTTTATATAATAGATAAAAAATTACGTTAGTTCATATCTAAGAGGTTTTTTTAGAAAAAAAAACGGTCGTGATGTTATCCATTTTATTGAAAGACTTGATTGATTGACAGCTATTTTCATCGATTTCCGCTGCCGTCACCACTCCCACCTCCGTTTCCATCTCCGCTTCCGCCTTCTCTTAATTTATGTTTGCCCATACCTAACAGACCAAAATGGTATAAAATTTACTAATGAATTTTGTAAAATAAAAAGCCCTTTTTTCTAATAATATAATAATAATAAATTTGTATAATAGAATGTCCCCGATAGTCAGAATAGGATAAAGATCAACCGATGTTAGATACCTAGGTACTTTTTAAGTTAAGCGTGCGAAGGTTCGAAAAAAAGAGCAATTCAACGCATAATTAAAAATTAAATAAAAAATCATACCTTGCATTGGTCCAGCAAAGTTGACTGGAGGTCTGGCAACAAACAAATGGGACGCAATATTAGCAAGGTGGGTGAAGACTGCCGTTGCGGTGATCGCCCATCCAAGGACGGGCCATAGCGGTTGTTGCATCTATACTTTTCGTGAGCATCTATACCTAAGCATACCCTGTACTAGTTTACATTTTTTTTTATCTGTGACATTTAGCACAAATTTACGCTTATTGGTAGATTTTATAATAAATTGTTGTAACCCAAAAAGTTTTTCAAGCTGACAACTTCGTCAACTGTCAAAATAGTGTACTTTTTCATTGCATGTGGTCAATTAGGTGTGCTGTGTCACTGGCTAAAGATTGGTTTTTCTTGCAGAAAATATATTTCAGATCAGTGAATTATATTAAATGTTATGGGAAATATTGTTACTATGGTGTATCACTATTATTCAATCTTATAAAACTTTTATTTCTGGAGTTATTGGAAAAGGTAATATTGTTTGAGGTTAGGTAAAGTTACCTCATTTGGCACAAAGGCAAATTTACCTACCTACCTTTGTGCCTATATTTCAAGTTAAATAGGTAGGTAGGTATTTGATTATTTATCGTTTTGGAGAATTGTTCTGTTCCTGTTGCGTGGTTTTTTAATAAATGAGGTTTTGAATAAAAAAGTTTAATTTTTTTTGACAACCCTGATGACTTTCATACATTTTTATAAAATTTGAGAAATTATTGTGGTAACTTTCCCTATGTATTGGTATTACCTATTTAAACGAAGATGGCTGCTTCAAAAATACATACATTGCTTTTTTAGCGCCAGGGCTATAAGTAACTTTAAGTCGTGTGCAATCTGGGGCACACATTCCATGTTTATAAAGGCTAGGTAAAGTTGCCAAAAATGTGTCAATTTTACCCCGCTCATACTTTTGATGATTACAGCTATTCTATGTAGCTTTTTGTAGAATTCAATAATTCAACCATAAGAGACTGTCCTTTTTTACCAAATTGATCAAGCAAAACTTCCATAGCCAGCTTCATGTTGGAGTAAATTGCATAAAAGTCAAAAAATATGGTAAAGTTGCCACGATTGACGGTAGTGATAATTTACAGAACACGGGGGCACGAACGATTTAAAAAATATTAATACTTTTATGGCATTGTTTCACTACCTCTAATGCATACTACCTGACATGCTGTTCTCCGACCTGAGCTAAGAGAATGGGATGCATGCCACTTTGCGCACCAGTTCTTAGGGAACCTGAGAAAATGGCACATTCTTTCACAGGTGCTGTTAGTGGAATAATTACTTTTTCAGGCTTTATTATTCTCCTGATGGCACCTAAGAATCAGTCGGTAGATGTACTAGTGTTGAGATGTTGGCAAATTTTCAGGACGTGTAGTATTAGGATCCACGTACAGCAATAAATCTCACTTCGGACAGGGGTAGATAATATTTCGCTGCTTTGGTAGTGGAATAAACCCTAATGGCACCGAGACATATAAATAAATAAATAAATAAATATTCACGGACATTTCACACAACGCTATCTGATCCCAAAGTACCTAAGCTAGGAATAACCTGCTTGTGTTATGGGTATCAGACCACGGATATTAATACTTATATACTTTTAAATACATACATATTATACATAGAAACACCCAGACTCTTGAGACAAACATTTATGGGTCACACAAATATTTGTCTCCGGTGGGAATCGAACCCACGACCTCCAGCGCCGCAGGCGGTATCACTACCGACTGCGCCACAGAGGCAATCAATATCAAAACATATTGACAGGTACCGTATGTGAAATACCTCAGGTGCCCTAAAAACGAGTGCCCACGACGCGGCATGCACCGAGAATGGTACTAAAGTAACGGTAATGGTAATAAAGTGCATTATGAATTATTTGTGGTGATAGGTACTTACATAGCAGGACGAGGTATTGTTTTCACAGATGTGCCTGATCTGTAAGCAAATAAAATACAAAAATTGCGTGTACTTAGTGTACACTAGGGCTTGAATATCGGACGTTTTTTCAGTTCCGGAATTGGGTTTCGATATTTAGTATTTGAATTCCGGAATTCCGGAATTCCGGAACTCAATCAAGTTTTGTTTTGTACAAAATAGTGATATGTAAAAAAAGATCCCGTTGGTCCCGGTTGCCAGTAAAATGGCAGTCGTTAAGCTAAGTTGAAGGCTTTATTTCAACAGTAGGCAGTCACAACCTGCGCCTGTCCATTTAAACACGGCAATACGGCTCACCACCTATTACGTGGGACAAATTATACAAAGGTAAAATGTGGGCATATGATATGTCTCTGCCTACCCCTTCGGGGATAAAGGTGTGACCATATGTATGTATGTATGTATGTAAAAAAAGAAACGGGAGCTGACAGTCCTAAGTGATTAGTGATACACTACTTTAATTTCCAGTAAAATTACTTATTTTAACGTAACCAACTAAAAACCACACGTTTCCTAACTGTTGCCTACGGTTGGCCCGGGTAAGCCCTCAGAAGAATGACCCCAGGATTCCCAACAGACCTTGACTATCACTGCGACCTCACCTAGGAGGTTCGGGTGCTATCCCGCGTATTTGGGGCTTGTTCAGGTGTTATCCCGCATCTCAGGGCGTTGGCGTGCGTGAAACTTTCACGTCACGTTTTCGTCTTGGGCGTGCTTTTGTTAGGACGGTGATTTGCCCTCCCACCGTCCTCAGGCCCCCGATTATGGAGGCCGATAGTCTTGAGCAAAGACATGCGGAATTCGGGTGGGAGCAAATAAATTAAAAATATAATTAATTTATTTAAACAAGGACTCGAGACATGCCGCCTCTGAGCACCGGACCACGCAGCACCCAATCGTAACCGATGTTCCACAGAAGCGGTCTTAAGACTGATCTCTGCGGAACACCGCACGACGTATCTCGCTGACCCGGCTGGGCCCTAGCCAGCTTGGGTAAGTTATGGGCCTCTCGGAAAGATAGGCCCCGACAATTCGACGGAAGTAGGGAGGGACTCCATGATAAATAAGCGCCTACCTAACGCAGCTCCAGGGCAAGGTGTTGAAGGCGATGCCGGTATTTCTCGACATCGCCATCGCTTTCAACACCACCTCACCCTGCGATGGTACTTCCTCCGTCAGTCTTCTAATCCGCATGATCGAATCCACGGTGGAGCACCCTTGACGGAAACCAAACTGGTTATCCCCCAGATCTGGCCCCCACGCGTGTGAGGTGCCCGACTGTACGCTGTGCAATGATACGCTCAAGGAGCTTGCATACCAAACGAGGTATGCAAGCTCCTTGAGCGTATCATTGTTGGGGATCGACTGATCGGAGATCGGCCGGAGTTGCTCACTGGAGCAACACGATCGGCCGATCCCCGGATGGGTAGACTGCCGATCACCTTGCCTTTCGGATCAGAACCAGTTTCCCTGTCTTCCAGACCTTGGGAACCTGGCCTTTTTCGAGGCATGCACTAAAGAGCCCCATCACTCGAGGTCCGAGATCCTCAAGAGCCAGGACCATCCTCAAGGTCCAGGGACACGGTCCGTGCGGAATCTAAGCCGCAGTACAGTCGCCCCTAACTCACCTTCAGTGACTTCAGGCACGTCGTTCTAGCTGTAATCAGCGTCGGGCGCCTGAGACGGAGCCATGTGCGACGGAATGTGTTCCTCCGCCTTGATGAGAACAGGGAACCCAGGACCCTCCTCACTCTGGGTCAGTGGAGCGCCTTGGGGCAAAGTTTGCCCCTAATAATAAGGTACGGCCCCATGAGTTCCGTCAAGGCTACTAGAACTATGCTGAGCGAGACCTCTGTCAAATTCTTACAGCGTTTCTATCAAAGTTAAATTTAACTCGTAGCATAAGTCAGAGCTAAGTCTAAGTTCGCACTATAAATTGAAGTCTAAATGTAATAAAAATACAAAAACGTCATCCATTATATTATTATTATTTAAAAAATATGTTCTCTATCAAATACCATTAATTTTATGGATTTACATTCTTAGTAGGTTTTAGAAATAGAATAGAATAGATTTATTTGCTCATAAACATGGTCACAAAAGATCTTACATTTTATACTAGTACAGCATGTTTAGCCACAGCACTGCATGCAGCATGCAAATTTTTCATGTAATACAATCCATAAAAATTATAATCAAATAAAATGATTAATACCTAAGTACATAATCGAATTAATTTGTTTATATAGAAATCCTAAATTATCAACATTGTAGTAATTAAAGGTAATTAAATGCATAAGAAGCTTATAATCTACATTTTTGTTTGTAATGAAATAAAAGAAAAAGAGAAAATATATTTTTTTCAATATCGAAATACCGGTATTGATCTCGCCAATTCCGGAATTGAAAACGATATTAGATTTTATCGGAATTCCGGAATTATGTCAATTCCGGAATTCCGGAGTTCAAGCCCTAGTGTACACACGTAAGAAGTGAAACTTCTTCATAAACTTAATTTTCACCTCACCTTAAATTAAGTCAAAAAGTACAAAAGTACAAAAGTAAAAAAGTCCAATAGTCCAAAAGTCCAATAGTTCAAAAGTCCAAAAGTCCAAAAGTCCAAAAGTCCAAAGTCCAAAGTCCAAAAGGCCAAAAGGCCAAAAGGCCAAAAGTCCAAAAGTCCCAAAGTCCCAAAGTCCCAAGGTCCCAAGGTCCCAAAGTCCTAAAGTCCAAAAGTCCCAAAGTCCCAAAGTCCCAAGGTCTCAAGGTCCCAAAGTCCCAAAGTCCCAAAGTTCCAAAGTCCCAAAGTCCCAAAGTCCCAAAGTCCCAAAGTCCCAAAGTCCCAAAGTCCCAAAGTCCCAAAGTCCCAAAGTCCCAAAGTCCCAAAGTCCCAAAGTCCCAAAGTCCCAAAGTCCCAAAGTCCCAAAGTCCCAAAGTCCCAAAGTCCCAAAGTCCCAAAGTCCCAAAGTCCCAAAGTCCCAAAGTCCCAAAGTCCCAAAGTCCCAAAGTCCCAAAGTCCCAAAGTCCCAAAGTCCCAAAGTCCCAAAGTCCCAAAGTCCCAAAGTCCCAAAGTCCCAAAGTCCCAAAGTCCCAAAGTCCCAAAGTCCCAAAGTCCCAAAGTCCCAAAGTCCCAAAGTACCAAAGTCCCAAAGTCCCAAAGTCCCAAAGTCCCAAAGTCCCAAAGTCCCAAAGTCCCAAAGTCCCAAAGTCCCAAAGTCCCAAAGTCCCAAAGTCCCAAAGTCCCAAAGTCCCAAAGTCCCAAAGTCCCAAAGTCCCAAAGTCCCAAAGTCCCAAAGTCCCAAAGTCCCAAAGTCCCAAAGTCCCAAAGTCCCAAAGTCCCAAAGTCCCAATGTCCCGAAGTCCCGAAGTCCCGAAGTCCCGAAGTCCCGAAGTCCCGAAGTCCCAAAGTCCCAAAGTCCCAAAGTCCCAAAGTCCCAAAGTCCCAAAGTCCCAAAGTCCAAAAGTCCCAAAGTCCCAAAGTCCCAAAGTCCCAAAGTCCCAAAGTCCCAAAGTCCCAAAGTCCCAAAGTCCCAAAGTCCCAAAGTACCAAAGTCCCAAAGTCCCAAAGTCCCAAAGTCCCAAAGTCCCAAAGTCCCAAAGTCCCAAAGTCCCAAAGTCCCAAAGTCCCAAAGTACCAAAGTCCCAAAGTCCCAAAGTCCCAAAGTCCCAAAGTCCCAAAGTCCCAAAGTCCCAAAGTCCCAAAGTCCCAAAGTCCCAAAGTCCCAAAGTCCCAAAGTCCCAAAGTCCCAAAGTCCCAAAGTCCCAAAGTCCCAAAGTCCCAAAGTCCCAAAGTCCCAAAGTCCCAAAGTCCCAAAGTCCCAAAGTCCCAAACTCCCAAAGTCCCAAAGTCCCAAAGTCCCAAAGTCCCAAAGTCCCAAAGTCCCAAAGTCCCAAAGTCCCAAAGTCCCAAAGTCCCAAAGTCCCAAAGTCCCAAAGTCCCAAAGTCCCAAAGTCCCAAAGTCCCAAAGTCCCAAAGTCCCAAAGTCCCAAAGTCCCAAAGTCCCAAAGTCCCAAAGTCCCAAAGTCCCAAAGTCCCAAAGTCCCAAAGTCCCGAAGTCCCGAAGTCCCGAAGTCCCGAAGTCCCAAAGTCCCAAAGTCCCAAAGTCCCAAAGTCCCAAAGTCCAAAAGTCCCAAAGTCCTAAAGTCCCAAAGTCCCAAAGACCCAAAGTCCCAAGGTCACATCCAAAAGTCCAAAAGTTCAAAAGTTCAAAAGTCCCAAAGTCTCAAAGTTCCAAAGTCCCAAAGTTCCAAAGTCCCAAACACCCAAAGTACCAATGTCCCATCCAAAAGTCCAAAAGCCCAAAAGTCCAAAAGCCCAAAAGTCCAAAAACCCTTAAATGACATGCTATCCCTGGATAAAGTACTCTTAATTCGAATCCACCGTGGTGGGGAACAGAACAAAGATGGCGCGTAACCAAAAATCGTGACGTGACGTGACGTGACGCAAATTTTTTTCCAACGCCGATAAAGAAGTTTCACTTCAATAAATAAAATAAAAACCGGCCAAGTGCGAGCTGGACTCGCCCATGAAGGGTTCCTTAGCAGCAAGTAACATACCTAATATAAAAGTTTTTGTAGTTCGTTGTAACTTTGATTGATGTTTTAACACGTCCGCAGTGGTAGTGATTTTTACAGGCGAAAATTGTGGTTTATGACGTATTAACAAAAAAAACTACCTACTCGATCTCGTTCAAACCAATTTTCGTTGGTAGTTTTTATGGCAATGTACATTATATTTTCTTTTTTAGATTTATCATTCTCTTAGTTTAGAAGTTGGAGGGGGGGGGGGGTGGACACACATTTTTCCAGTTTGGAAGTGTCTCTTACGCAAACTATTCAGTTTAGAAAAAAAATATGTTAGAAACCTCAATAGCATTTTTGAAGACCGATCTATAGATACCCCACAAGTATGAGTTTGACGAAAAAAATATTTTTCAGTTTCAGTTCTGAGTATGAGGGACTCCCAAAATTTACTGCTTTTTTTCTAGTTTTATATAAAAATCTTAATGCGGTTCACAGAATACATCTGCTTACCAAGTTTCAATGGCATAGGTCTTATAGTTTCGGAGAAAAATGGCTGTGACACACGGACGGACAGACAGACGGACAGACAGACGGACAGACAGACAGACATGACGAATCTATGAGGGGTCCTTTTTTTTTGCCATTCGGCTCCGGAACCCTAAAAATGGGAACCAAAATGGCACGGCGTGTCGTGTCGTCTTTATAATTTATAGCTTGTTTGTTAGGTTAGTTGTGCTGTAAACAAGATTTTGTAAACATTGTCACACAACATGATCTTACCAAAAATAAGCTAATAAGTAATACGAGCATTAAGCTTATGCTAAGGAATCTAAACGACTGATAGACATAGTTAAAAGTCCTTGATTGAATTCCATTCGGTAAAACAGTTGGTCGTTTGATATTCGACAGTACTTTTGGCAGTCTGGCAGTAGTTCGACAGAGTGGAAAGACAGATTTGAACAGCATACAGTTTTTGTAGTTAAAAGGCAGAGAGTAACTACAGTAAAATACTTACGGATTTTTGTCCGAGTGGAATATTTTTGGAACCAGCATATCTCTGGAAATAGTTTTGAAAGATTTTAATCGTGGTAGGTAGTAGGTTTATTTATTTTATTTTCATGGTAAAGTTTCATAAGAAAACTTATAGCTAACTTAAACTCACAGCGAATCACCCCATGGCGAGTGTTCCAAAGAACTCTTGAAGTAATTCTGTTAGTTGAAGTCTCGTTAAAATCGGTCTAGCCCTTTCAGAGATAAACCAAACATAACAGACAGATAGATCAACGAAGAGAATTAGTTTGTTTTTGCGCAGGGTCATTTGTAAAACACCAGCTAGCTGCTAGGAGTAGAATCTAACATCATTATTGTTGAACGACTTTTAAAAAAAATATGGACAGGCGCAGATTGAGACTGCCCGCTATTGAAAAGTTTTCAAGCAGCCCATACATAAGAGAGCTTAAACCTGACTTAACGACAGTCATGTTCCTAAACATCAACAGAAGTATTTTGAAACGCTTGTGGCTCTGCTGACTCAGTTCTGTAAACGATCACTGCAGTAACCAACGTTGGTTATGGCATCCTTGAATGAGTGACCACTTGTGGTATTTTGTAAAGCCGTTGGTCCCGGTTGTAAGTAATATGCCGGTCGTTAAGCCACGTGGAAGGCCTTGTGGCTTCAAAAAATTCGTCGGTCGCCACAACCTGCGCCTCGATCGGCAGCGCTTGTGTTATCTTTTGGTGTTGCAAACGGTAACCACATTCCATTAAGTAGAGTAGTTTGTTTTTAATATTTAGCTCGCCAAAATGATGCCACCGCCGCCTGATGAAAGTCACAGCGACATCAGTCTGTAAGACTATAGAAAGCGGCCCTCAAGTTGGCTGCCCTATGTTGTGCCTCTTCACGCTCCGCTTGAAGAACCCAGGATGCAGCGCTGGCAGGTGACCGTTCCAGATTTTTATGGTTCGACAGAGAAACGATCTCTTGAATCGTTCAGTTCTAGCAAAGATTCTCTCCACTGTTTGAGAGTGGCACCTCTGTCCAGCACGCGTTGTTCGTAGTACTATAAATGTAGTATAACCACACAAATTACATAATAGTCTGAAGTCGAATCTCGCTGCCCGGCAGTTGCGCTTGCAGATGGTTCTTAACATGCATTACGGGAGATGTGCCTTCGTAATTATTCCGGAGATGCTTCGCGTCTCTCTCCTCGTTCTGGAACATAGCAGTTCATACTATTAGCGTTTGGTATTTGCAACGCAGCTGCCAGATTGCAGTGACTTAAAAGTATATTTTTTTTTGTGGAAACATCGTTATCTACGACTATTTCTCTGATTATATACATAAAGTCAAGAAGGGGTAGGCAAAGGTATACTATGTTTGTACTCTGCGCCATGTAACAAGTGAAAAGCAAATTCTCTTGCTGAAACATAAAGAAGCAGGCTGTGAGTACTCGCTATTACGAGTATCAAAATGTTTATGATTTTGGTAGGGTTGCTCGCGCTCGCGTCCTTACAGGAGCAGCCACAAGACGACACGGCGTGATGTGAGAATATAACACACGCCTCATGGCCCCAGGAGCCACCCGAACGAACCCCCAAAGACGCGGTATAGTACATGAACTCCTTTTTTTATTTATGTTAAGGAAAATCCTCATGGATGTTATGCCGGACTCCTACCGACTAAAAACCTCACGTGCCCTGCTAACAGCCTACGGTTGGGAGCCCCGGGTAAGCCCTCGGAAGAATACCCGAGGAATCCCAACAGACCTGCGGCTACCACTGCGGCCTCACCTATTGCTATTTCGCGTCTTTGGGAAGTTTTTCGGGTGTTATCCCTCTTCTCATCGTGAATCCCTCACAGCGTGACGCTGTCATCTAGGGCCTGCTTCTGTAAAGTCGGTGTTAACAGCCCTCTTACCGTCCTCAGGCTCCCGTTCTACCTGAACCCCTAGGTGAGGCCAAGATGCTACGATGTGATCGATTTTATTCATAGAGCACTAAGTCAGAGGGGCTGCTAGTGCTTCCAGTTAAGCCAGTCAACGTTAGTTCCATGAAATAGTTTAATTTACCTTAGCACTTCGCAAAGCTTCTCTCACAACTTTGTTGACTGACGACGCCGCCCTGCTATCCTGTAGGAGGATCAGCAGACTCGTCACCTTGTCGAACGTCCAGTTTTTGTCATCCTTCGTGTCTTTGACATCCGCTGGCTGCGTTAGGAGAGTCACTAAAAATAATATTAGAATTGTTAAAATAATTACTAACGACGACAACCCCAGGGTCTTCAAGCGGAGCGTGAATCGGCACACCATGGGCCGCCATCTTGAGAACCACTCACAGTGCACAAGACACTCTTACAGTGCACAAGACTAGACTCTTGTGCACTGTAAGAGTGACTCCCGATCGCTAGATATCGTCATTATCATCAAGCAGACGAAGTCATTATGGCACAGGGCGGAAACTCCATACAAAAAGGTTCGTTTTCACCCACACTAATATACACGTAATGTGAATGCTTGAATCAAGCTTCAATGTGTGTGTGAGTATACTAGGGACACTAGCTATGAAAACAAAATAATAAGGAACAGAACGCAATCTCATGTATGTATGTAGGTACTTATCTTTCAAATCTACCCTCGGCTAAGCACAAATTAAACCAAAGCAATAGCACAAAGTACGTAGGTAGTAATACGTAATGCAACGCAGTGACACTCTCTCAAGTACTGACACGGCAATAGACACATCAACTTTGGCGGGGGGATGGGGAAGCTTACTCAGTGGGAGGCAGCGAGTTGCCGATCTGAATGTAATACTATTATATTATTTTTGATTATGGTCACTTAGATATTTTAACAAATCGATTAGGTTTCCTGAACTCAAATTCGGAAATTCCTAATGACTGGTGCAAACGTCCGCTTTTTTTCAGTTTCGAAGTAACTGGTAAGAACGAGTGCGCCATTTTGTGTGTAAATGAAGCGTTTTGAATCTGAATTTCTGATCAGGAAACATAATTAGCCCAACCTAAGACAGACAGTCATAGTGTTGCAAATATAAGGCAGCTTTGTTATATTCGTACCTTCCAGCTCCGTGGCAGGAGTGTCCTTCAGAAGCCTCGCCCTGTGCAGCTCAATGAAGCGGTCTACCATCACATCATCGTCAGGCACCACCGCTGATGACGCGACTCCAATAAACAGCGCAACCGTAGCTATATTCTGTAGAAAAGGAATAAAAGAATACTGTTGGATATTCTCACATAACATCATCTAACCCAAATTAAACTAATATAAGCTTGTGCTATGGGATCTAGACGACTGATAAACATATTTAGGTAATACTAGCAGCCACATGCGGTTTCGCTCGCGTGGTTTCTGTTCCCGTGAAAATACAGGAATAAAATATAGCCCGTCACCCAGGAGATAGTATAGCTTATCAAAAGTGATAGATTTTTAAAAAATCGGGATGGTACATTCGGAGCCTATTCGATGTAAACTAACAATGAAGACGTTTTTTTTTACATTCAGCTCGCCAAATTGACGTCGCCACCAGCCTGATGGAAAGCCGTGGCGCATCTAGCGATTGGGGGCCACTTCTGACAGTGGTCATCAAGTTGTCACCCTGTGATGTGCCTCTTCACGCTCCTCTTGAAAAACCCGGGATTATAAGATGAGGGAAACACGGTCGTGTGCGGGCAGGTCGTCTTTACTAGTAAGAATTAATTTACTATTAACCTTATTAACTTCCGTTGCACCTTCATCTCTAACAACTCAAATAGTTTAATGAATAACTGTTCTGCTATCATGTGCAGTAGTGATATTAAACCAATACAATCACTAATAACGGGGCCTGGACTTTCCATTGGTAAAAGATTTTTGAAATCAGTTTATAGATTCAGAGACTATACCCTATTAGGTACCTACTTCCTATCTACTTTGATTTTTTTTAATTCTTACCCAAAACCACATTTTATATGTCACATTGGGTGCGAAGATCGTTCTAAATAACTTCGAAATGATAAATATTAACCTACCTAATTACATAACAGTAATAAACATTAAATTTCTTAACGAAATTAATAATTACCTGTCCCCCTTTTATTACGGAAACATTATTTTCCAATCGTTAAATAATAAGCAATTTCCGTTTAGGTATTTAAAAATAACAGTTTAATTATAATTAAGAGATTATTGCCGAATTGAATTATCACGCCACACCACAGATGTCTACTGTACAAGACGCAGGTTCGTCCCTGCGTCTAATACTGGTCTCACCTTTGGGATAACCCGCGCAACCCCCCCCCCCCCCGCCCCTATTTGAGGCCGTAGTGGTAGTCGTAGGTCTGTTTTTTTTTTTTTTTTTTTTTTTTTTTTTTTTTTTTTTTTTTTTTTTTTTTTTTGTTCTCTCATCTCTACCGTGGGCAGAGCCTAGCTTAACAGTGTTTGTACTAGCTTACTAACTTACTAATTTGAAGAGTCTAGCCCCGCAGGGCTTCTTTACCTACTTCAAGAGATGCCGGGGGTGGGGACGCCTAAGCCCACGTCTTGCATACTAATTTGCCTCGGCTAACTGCAGTACCGGTGTGTTTGGGCGCACTCTCGTGGACCCATCCACACCGATCTACTGCGTCGCCGGCCTTGTCAACATCCATTATGGGTAGTGCCCCCAGGCCCCCGGCATCTCGAACCTATCTAAACTAATCCTCTTTCACCCATATTCTCTTTATCATTCCAGTTCTCGCTTTTATGCCTCTCGCACTTTCACGCTTTCCCGACCTTTCATTCTTTAATCTAAACTATCTAAACCTTAAAACTATCGTCTTTCATTCTTATTCCTCTAGTACCATACTCGTCACGCTTTTATGCCTCTCGCACTTTCACGATGGCCTTTCATTCTGGGGATGTGGGGTATCATACGTTGGGTGGGGGTGGTGGTATGATGTTTTTGTTTATTTATTTATTGTATCATTTATAACATATTTTACACATGTACAAAGTATTAGTTCTCTTAAAACCTGTTCCCTTATAAGTAAAGACATGTTCTCGTATTTATTACAGATTTCTATAATGTAATTAAACTGTAGTTTTTACAAGACTGCTTATATATTATATCTTAACCTTAGGTACAATTTTTTCTTAATATATTTGATTAAACCGAAAAATTGGTATTTAACTCTATATTTCTTAAATGTTAATAAAAAATTTAGTACTATACAGTATTTTCATACATAATAATGGGTAACATCTTCCCAGTTTTATTTGTCTATATATGCATATTATCTTCCGTAAGTACACAGAGAACGGCCCTTCATCCTGCTATTTACAATTTCGTCACCTTGTTTTGTTCTCAAACAAATATGCAAACATATTGCGGAACAGAACTTTGCCCACTACTTATTCCTCATATTTACAGTTTTTATTATCTTTCCTGCATATTTAAGGAACCGTTCCCTATACCTAAACATAAATATAGGGAAGTTTTGGGTTTCAACCTTAAGACCTGTAATAGCCTCCAGATCCACTCTCTCGGGAGAATGGACGGGGCAGTCTACGAGCAGGTGGACCACATCTTCGTCGACCCCGGGCTCACAGGCGCACGATGGGTCCTCCTTACACTTGAAACGGGTCAAGTATTTGAAGAACCCACCATGCCCCGTCAGCAACTGGGTTGTGGTGCCGGCGATCGTCATCTTCCGGACGACACTGTATGCCTCCACTGCGCATGGGAAGAAAAGCTTGGTGACGGAGGCCTGCTCGCCCTCACTGTACCTCTTATTCCACTCGTCAAGCGTGTCCTGCCTGAGGGCACGCTTCACGAATGAAACAGGGCACAGTCCGTAGTCCGGTGCTCTCTTCAGCCTCAGAGCCGCCTCCTTGGCGAGCTGGTCAGCTCGCTCATTGCCCTCCAACCCCGCGTGAGCCTTGACCCAGAATAAGGAGATTTCCTTACCCTGGGCCATGCCTTTTCGAATGGCGGCTCTGGCTTCAACCGCCAGGGGGTGAAGAGCGTGACGGTTGATGACCGTCAGGAGAGCGGCTCTGCTATCACTGAAGATGCCGAACGTGGCCGCGCCACGCCTGAGGGCCTCACTGGCCGCTTTGCATAGCGCCAGGAGCTCGGCCTGATAGACGGTGCAATGGGGCGACAGAGCAAGTTTGAGGGCCTTAATTTCGGCCCGGCTATCCCAAAATGATAGCGCGGCACCGACACGGCCCTCAATCTTGCTCCCGTCCGTGAAGATGCGAATCTCAAAACGATTCGCATCCTGCAGCTGCCCCTCGTCTACCAGACTTGTGAACCCCAGTGGCGGATGCTCCGCGGGGTGAGGAGCCTCAATCGCTGGAGACATTCGCTCGACCTCCCTGTCTCCCAGCCATGACTGGCCCACTCCTCTCTTGGCCTCGTACAACGAGGCCACCTCATGAAGTCTGAGGTCCAGAGGGAGCAGACCAGCCAGGACCAGCGCCGAGTTCAGGGAGACAGTACGGTATGCCTTACACAGCTTTTGGGCGAAACCGCGCTGTACCACGTTCAGCTGCTTTTGGACTCCAAGCTTTTTTGCCGATACGTGCCAAGCACTGGCGGCGTACAGTATCGTCGGCTCCACGGCCGCGACGTAGATCGTCCGGATCACCTCGGGGTGAAGCCCCCAGCTGATCCGGGCCATCCGCGCCAGCTTCCGGTAGATGCCGATCGCCTTTCTGCATACGTTTGAGATGTGTGTTTTAAATGTGAGTGCCCTGTCAATGGTCAGCCCTAGGATTTTTATTTCATTGGACATTCCAATGTCTATCCCGCCCATGCTAAGGCGTGGGACATCGTACTTTAGCCTCCGCGTGATTACCATCGCACTGGTTTTGTGCGGTGCGAATTTCAGCTTGTTTCCGATGCCCCACTCCCGCACATGTTCGAGAGAGGCATTGGCGTGTCCCTCGATTTCCAGAGCTGAGTCTCCGTCGAACACAAGCACCACGTCGTCCGCAAACGCCTGCACATACACTCCCATCCGCTCGAGTCCTTTCAAAAGTGGGTCCAAAAGCAAATTCCACAGCAAGGGACCCCCGATCGACCCCTGGACGCACCCTTTGTAGGTCTGTTTAGAGTCCTGGAGTATAAGTACTTCCGAGAGTCCTCGGATATCCTTCCTAGGGCTTACCCGGGGCTCCCAACCGTAGGCTGTTAGGTAGGATACGTGTGGTTTTTAGTCGGTAGGAGTCCGACGTAGCATGCATGGAGGATTTTCCTCACGCTAAAAAAAAGCCCCCGTCCTAGTTGTCAGTAAAATGTTGAAGGCCTTTGTAAGCGGCTTGAAAAATTTCAACAGCAGGCATTCACAACCTGCTCCTGTCCATCTCAACACGGCAATACGGCTCACCACCTATTACGTGGGACTAATTCTAAAAAGGTGAAATGTGGGCATATAATAGGGCCTATCCCTTCGGGGATAAAGGTGGGACCATATTGTATAAATTCAATAATTAGTTATTTTGGCATAAATTTGGTGAAGGGATAGGTATATTATATTCTGGAATAACACATTAGAATACTACATAATATTATCTTACTTCTTACTATGTAATTTCATTACATAAATGTAATATATAATAATAATCACACCAAAAATATTCTGTAAAAAACTAGCCAAGTCTCGTTGGAGCTACTTGTTTATCTCTAAAAAGTAATGAGATCTAGACAAAGTCGTGCCAAGTCTAAGGTTCCTTACTGCGATTACTTTATTATTATAGTTAATGTTGTGTGACTTGGCCGTTGAAAATTCTTTATACGTGAGTGTGTACAAGTCAATTTTGTTTACACGTAATGTTATATCTGTTGTAACTACCTATGTTTGTTAAGCGAGATAATAGCCCATACTGGTATTGGTAATTGGACGCTAGTGTCTCATTTTGGGCTGTTATTGATTGGGCAACACATGCATTCAGCATTGACAATGCTGACTTCTGCTCTCTTCTTTTTGAAGCGGCAAATGGACAACCGATCTAACATAAAATAGACGTACAGAAGGACTTCTATCAATGATTATAATAATAATAATTGACTAGTTATTGAATTAACGTTCTCCAAGTGGCAATTTTCGATCGTCAATGGGTAGCGGTTCTGGCGACAGATTGGTGCAATGGTGTCATGAAGCATCTTGTTTTGTACCCTTGTGTACCCTTCAACGGCCAAGTCACACAACATTAACTATAATAATAAAGTAATCGCAGTAAGGAACCTTAGACTTGGCACGACTTTGTCTAGATCTCATTACTTTTTAGAGATAAACAAGTAGCTCCAACGAGACTTGGCTAGTTTTTTACAGAATATTTTTGGTGTGATTTCACTTCTTTTTGTAGAAACGTGGGCGTATTGATTTATTTTATTAGATTTTCTTATTAGACGCAGTTTTTTTCTTTTTAGGAGTAGTTTTTTTTATTATTACAGATCTTTCTTTTCTTTTTTTCCGGTTCTGATTCTTGTACAACAGTTTTTTGTATTGCCCATTCGCGTTCATGCCGTTATATTTTGACCAAATTTTGAGCGAAATTAATATTTCAGTGTAATTTGTTTATTTAATTTGTGTAATTTTCGAGTAGAATAAAGATAATCATTCGACTATTTCTTCTTGTAAACTTGTAAGTAGGTATAAGTATAAAAGCCAGTCTAGTCTTATCCAGAGTTTTCCTTTAATTTTATTTATATTTGTACTAGCTGACCCGCGCAACTTCGTTTGCGTCTTATAAGAGAGAAAGAGAGAGAGAGAGAGAAAGAGCGCGGTGTGCTATTGTTATTTTGATATCATGGTTCACGTCATTTGTTCCCGTCGCGTTTACTTCCGTCGCGTCGCTACTATTCATTATTTTAGAAATAATTAACGTTACTGTGATCGAAAACTCCCAAAGACGCGGGATAGCTCCCGCATCCCCATAGGTGAGGCCGCAGTGGTAGACGTAGCTCCGCTTACCCGGGGCTCCCAACGGTAGGTTGTTAAGCAGGATGCGTGTGTTTTTAGTCGGTATGAGTCCGGCATAGCATACACGTAGGATTTTCCTCATGTTAATAAAAAGGTAACTGTGATCGAACGAAATGAATAGATCGAAAATAGGTTTTTTGTTTAAGAACTTTTTAACTTTTCAATTTTGTAATACATTATTTTTATGTAACTTTAACCATTTACGCAGAGGCGCAACGGATACTCTTATATCGATTAAATTTTCCCCGTTTTCAAAACATTTCACATTGCTGCTCCGCTCTTTCAGTAGTTTCAGTAACTTGGTATTTGATCATGGTCCCTTTGCAGCGTGTGTCTAATCCAGCTAAACTTCCGACGTTTGATCTGTTAGTGGTTAGGGGTCTCACTGCAGCGTTCCAATAGGCTTACGTTCGTGATTTTAACGGGCCCGTATAATACCGAAGATCCGTTAGAGGTCAACTTGGAACTTGTAGCTGGTGCGAAATGTCTTTATTGACCTTCCATGTCTTGCATCCGTATAGTAGTACAGTTTTAACGTTGACTTTGTTTTGGGTTTCACTTTTCGAGTCAATTTTCGCAACTGCCATACGGGGCGCAGCTGTGTGAAGTTTGCTCTTGTGCTCTTGCCTTGGCGAGCCACGAAATGATGTACTCTTCTAACCCATCAGTTTCCGACACGACACTCCCGAGTTACGTGAATTAGTGAACGCGCTCGACATCTGTGCCAATGCGCAGCGAAACAGACTCTTCTCCCTACACCTCATCTCCTGCGTCTGTCGATTTTATTTTCAGTCCTTCCATTCGCTGTCTCATTTTGTACGTTGTTCTGTAGACATGCATGACGGCGTGTGTCCAAATTGGAGATAGTACAGATGGAAAACTCATGTATGTACTTTTTTGTCACACCTACCCTCTGCTACACACACTCGCGCACAAATCAGTACCTATTGAAAATTCGGTTGAGACCGCCTGACCTCGTGTCTGTGAATGAGTTGTCTATGTGTGCGTAGCCTCAGCGAATTTAGTATGTAGGTTTCCATCTGTACTATCTCTAATTTGTGGCGTGTGAGTGCCTCAGCAAGCACAGGTCATCGGCGTCATCTAAATCCTTCAGGATATCAGGATAGTCCCCATTCTATGCCACGCCGCTTGTTCTTTGCGGTATTAGCATTATGCCATCGATTTTCTATGGATGGCCCGAACAAAGGTACCTCTCATAATGGTTATCACAGAGAAACACAGCTACACGCTGGAGAAGCGTATTGCTTAGTGGTGGTTGTTTACTATCATGTTATTTTCATAACGATCCTCTAAGGTAGGTACAGTATGTATTTTCAAAAGAGTTTGTGAACTCTATGTTTAATTTCTTTTTCAGAATATTGATGACATTTGATTGATGTCATTTTATTGTACGTCTACTACATCGATACATGTAATAAAATTGTAACACGCCGATGTTTGTTTGTAAATGGCTAATACTGAAGAAAATTCTAAAATAAAGGCTCTTTGTTTACTATTTTCTATGAAATTGCTTATTTTGAAATATTACACCTACCTAAAGTAATCTGCTGTAAGCGTTATTCACTTTTAACGAAAAAATATTTGCGATAAAAGTAGAAGAATAAGTTAGTATGTGACCCGTATAATGTATGACCCAGTTCAATCATGGCGACACAAAATTAATTTCGTTGCGCATTATTTTGATTATCTATATCTCCTAAGGTATTCATTTAATTTGCATGGTGTAAAGGGAACAAATAATTTTCATTATATTTTCATGCCCACTAATGTATTTAAATTGAGATGGGTTAACACTTTCTTGGTGTAAATAGCATTTCAATTACCACTTTATAATTGCTAAATTTTTAAAGAATGAACACGGTTATTGTATGTTATCCTTAAGAGATAAACATATGCTGCCGCGGACTTTTCTGTAGCCCTATATAAGATACACAATTCCATGGTACATTATTTTGTAATACTTCGAAGGGTTTAGGCAGGGTTTTCGTTAAAAGCTCCCAGACGCCTTATTTTTTTCTGACCTCTCCAACTAATGTCGTAATATTTTAGTCAATGTCAACAAAAACTCAACAAATTTTATACGAAAACCTTCCTCGAGAACCACTCTCTCGATTGGTGATCTCAGCCTGAAACTCTATGCAGTGGTTTTTAAGTTTATCGTGAACAAACAGACAGACAGACGGACAGACGCGGCTGGGGACTTTGTTTTATAATATGTAGTGATTAAAAGCAGAAGGGGAGGCATTCGCCCTGCAGTGGGATGCTATCGGCTAGATTAAATTAAAAGATGTGTCAGATGTCGATTTTTTATGTCCCAATAGTAGAAGGGGGGGGGGCATTACCATATCTCTAATACAACTGAGACCAGCTGACGGTTCTTCATCAGATACTTCAGACCTTCGATTTTTGACTTCAAATAAAGCGGCCCACCAAGTAGAATATTATTTGTAAAGGCGGTATGTCGATCTCTAATAGTTTGATTGGGCTCTTGTGTTTTCTAATCAGGGTCACCAGGTATCTTCGATTATCCTAGTTTTTATAGTTTTCCCTTTATGTGGTGATTAAACCCTAACTCTGTACCAAATTTCAGCTCTCTGAGTTTATGGGAAGTACTAGTTGTATTTTGATGATCATGAGTGAATGAGTGTCATAAATGCGAAACTTTGCTATCGCTTAACTCCGGAAGTAAATGACCTACAGACTTGAAATTTTGGATTTTAAGTATGTGATTATAGCTTACTAGATGACGAAAATTTCTGCGTTCTGGTCTTATCCAGAGGTTCTCTACTAGGGGCCTGAAAATGCGGCGAAATGGTTCCTGTAAAGGATGGTACGGCAGTGTTTGCTTCGCGCTCGACTTGGCTTGGGGGCACTGCCGTGCCCCCAAATAATAATGTAAAATTTGTGAGTGTGGATGTCTGAATGTTTGTTCCTCATTCTAGCTCTAACGGCTGAATGAATCTTGCTGAAATTTGGAACAGGGATAGATCGTAGTCTAAATAACATATATAGGCTGCTTTTTATGCCGGAAATAAGTTCCCGTGGGAATGGGAACCGAATTGCCAGCGTCCTGAGTCGCTATCGCAAGCAGGAGCTGGATCCGTTTGGCGCAGGACCGTGGGTTGTGATGTAATTTGTGGGAGGCCTGCGTCCAGGACTGGACTGCCATAAGCTGATTTGGTTGATGGCGATAGGTACATTGTAAAACAATTTAACAGTATACGATAGGTATTTACATTAAAATCAAGCCGTGTAATTGAATTATCTATAACACTTTTTTATATCTTTCAAATGTATTGTAAGGTGGTACGTATTTGTAATTCGTTAAGCGTAGGTACCTATATATTAATCTTCAACCTAATCCCGAACAACGTGTGCCGGGCAGAGATGCCCCTCATACACAGTGGAGAGAATCGTCGCCAGAACTGAGCGTTTCAAAAGATCGTTCCTCTGTCGAACTGTAAAAACTTGGAACTCGCTGCCCGCACACGTTTTTCCCTCATCTTACAATCCCGGGTTCTTTAAGAGGAGCGTGAAGAGGCACATCACAGGGCCGCCAACTTGAGGACCACTGTCAAAAGTGGCCCCCAATCGCTAGATGCGCCACGGCTTTCCATTAGGCTGGTGGCGACGTCAATTTGGCGTGCTGAAAAAAAAATACAGTACTTATGTGTACACATCTTATGTACACGTGTTAGATATTAAATTAAAATACAAGTTAAAAATATAAGTGGATACCTATAATACAATAGAATAAAATATCTTTATTTGCTTTCAACATGGTTATAAAGATGTTACAGAATATCTCCAGAATATCACATAAACTTCTTAAAATTCATATCAAACCAAAACACACAAAAATCAATCATTCTTATTAAAGAATGATTGATTTTTGTGTGGATATTAATCCAATTTACACCGAGCCAAAAGAATTATCACATGAAGACGACGATTTAAAAATAAACTGTCTGAGAAGTAAACGAATTAGGAATGAAGGAATGACAATTCAGGAAAAGGACAACGTAGGAGTAGACAATTTGAGAAGTGGACAAGTTTGGAAGTGGTCAAGTTAGGAAATAGACAAAGTCCAAAAAAATATGAAAAGAAGTTTTAAGCCAAGTGTATTTGATCTTTCAGATATCAGTAACACGCGCTGGATTCCTATTGGTGGCAATACTGTACGCGGTGGACTCGGCGCCAGATCCTTACCTCCACTGGGTCCTCCAGCGGTACGAGGCTCATCACCCTGGATATGGAGAGAGACGTAGCCCTCCTCAGATCAGAGGTAACAATAAAGAGATTATAATTCAATAGTACAGGAGTACCCTTTCTGTCGAGAGTCCTGGGGCATCTTAGCGAGGGTGTACTCGGGACTCCCGGCTCTACGGCTGTAAGAAAGTGGAAGAGCATGGGTGGTTTTCGTCTATAGGAGTCCAGAATAGCATTTATGAGGATTTCCATACGTATAGAAAAATAAAATACGGCCAAGTGCGAGTCGGACTAGCGCACGCAGGGTACAGTTCCAAAGAATGGTAAAAAAATCAACTATGTTGCATTGCAACCGATTAATCCCTCCTTTTATACTGATTTTAGTATTTGCTGGTATAGCGGCATCAGAAATACATCATCTGTGGAAATTTCAGCCTTCTAACTACCACGGTTCCTGAGATATAGCCACGTGACGGACAGGCAGACAGACAGACAGACAGACAGACGGACAGTAAAATCCCATGAATAGGGTCCCGTTTTTACCCTTTGCGATATCCGTCGAGGTCGTGTCTCCTAGCCGAAACCTCTCCATAGGATCTGAATGGACGTGAAGGTCTTGTGTTCTTGTATTAATGGCGCAAGGAGTCACTGGAGCGGGACCACAGGCCTATGCCCCGAGAAGTCGAAGCCCAGCGATTCTTACCCGGGGGAGGAGCTCGTGGAGAAGTGGAAGGTACGATTTGAGCAACCAAAGTGGGAACTTATCACTATTGAGGCGGTGAAGCACGTAAAGAGCAGATTGGGGAGGCGCCAGTTAGCCTCACCTCCGAATGTCCGAAGGAGCTGGTACTCATTCGATTACTGCATAGGTACGTTGGTGGAGTGCTCAGTATGAGCGCTGAAGCGCCAAGACCTCATTGCAAGCCTGGGCGTCGACATTTTCACGCCGGAGACCATAGTGAAGGCTTTGGTCTCCAGCGAGTGAAAACGAGACGGCACCGCCACTGCATCTTTCTGCAAGTGAATCATGCTTCATGATGAGGCATGATTCATGAGGCAGCGGTGAAGGAACGGGAGAGAACTCTCTCTCCCGAGTTCCTCAGTCGGTGGCAGGGGGAGTCGCAGATTGCTATTTACTCAAGACCACCGGCCTCCTAAAAAAATAAAAGTTTCCAGCGCGCAGTTCTTGTAGAAGCAGGCAAAGAGAGCTTCGTGAACGCTTTTCAAGGGGCATGAAGCGCGTTTACGAAGCCACCAAAGAATTGGGATAGTTGCAAAACTAATTTAGTATTCGAATCTAAGACACATTGCTAGCATGGCAGTTAAACTACATTCATTTTAATATGTTTCTAGCTAGTCTAATGGCCAGGCCGAGAGGATTCCAGGACTCAGATGGCTGGTCCTTCGAATCCGTGATGAATCTTTTAAACATTTTGAAAGACAGTGACGTGGCGACATCTATTACTGATGAAATTAAGAAGACTATGGAGACTACTGGATCTCCTGCACAGGTACGTAATAAATACATACATACATACATATAGTCACGCCTTTATCCACGAAGGTGTAAGAAGAGGTATAGTATAAGCCCACAATTCACTTTATAGTTT
This sequence comes from Miltochrista miniata, assembly GCA_933228765.1. Classification (NCBI taxonomy): domain Eukaryota; kingdom Metazoa; phylum Arthropoda; class Insecta; order Lepidoptera; family Erebidae; genus Miltochrista; species Miltochrista miniata. The sequence goes on from OW121777.1 coordinate 15,792,083, forward strand.
TATGTTCCACGTAATAGGTTGTGAGCCTATTGCCGTGTTGAACTGGACAGGCGCGGGCCGTGACGACCCACAGACCACAGTTGAAATTTTTCAATGGTAATGGTAATAACGAGCCCTTATCCCCGGAGAGGTAGGCAGAGGGATATAGTATAGTTAGTATTTTTTTTGTATCACGCAAATGGTAAGCCAAACCACAATAGGTACGCATTTTATTATTGCCGTGTTGAAACGAACAGCGGGCGATCGTGACTATGGGGTGTTGACATTTCTAAGTCCATAATAGCCTTCAACTTGACTTAATGACTTCTTTGGCACTGACCAATTCGCTAACTGTAAAACCTTCGAGCTTTGTACAGCTCGCGCCAATTAACTTTGCGTGTATGAAGTTCGTTCGTTTTCGCCGCAATTATGCAATAATTGCGGTGGTATCACAGGGGAAACTACTGCGCAGCTGAGGTGGGAGGCTCGCTCCTACTGCCTCAGTAGTAGTTTATTGCATAATACCTAATAATGCATAATTACGGAGCGAAACGAACGAACTTCATAGTCGCAAAGATATTTGACACGAGCTTTACGTCGCGTGGTATTGGTAACTATTATTATGTCTCTTCTTTTCTTGGGTAACTATTATTTATTTCTAATGAAGATACACGGTCTTTTGGTAGACTTACATGGGGACATATTGGTCCAATACGCAGAGGCCCTTTTTGTATTTTTATGTAATGGCAAATGGGACCCCCACTGCAGACAATTCACGTCCGCCTTATGTAGAAGGACGGCAATGGACTGCCTACAATGGGAACTATACTATTGTAAAATATGCTAACTACAAAATGGTCTATTGAATTGGAGGTTAAACTGGACTGGGTGATTTGATCTATGGATGAAGACGGCGTCTGCCATTTCAATATCTTATTATTAAAACATTGAAAGAAACTAGTAGGTAGGTACCTTATTTGCATATGTTCCAGGTAAAACCAGGCAGGACGAGCGGGCATGTGCCCACCGATGCCGTGGTCCACGTCGACGGACACATCCAGGCGCAGTTGCCCAGTGCTGACATCAGTCTCAAGACTATGGTGTAATTTATTACTTAGCATATCTTTGCCACTTGGTACTAAGGCATGACTCGATAGCAAGGCCTTGCTTGCCATCCTTACAGAAACAGCCTCCTTAGACAAGTGGCACAAGTTTAAATCGCAAAGCAAAGGAATAGAATAGGTCGACCAATCACATTCAAGCTCGTTGCCGGCGTTCATGTTGAGGGCACAATACTATATGAGTAGTTAACCGTCTTCGCAGCATAGGCCACCAACTTGAGGACCACTGTCAGAAGTCTTACGGACTGTGAGAGTGGCCCCCAATCTCTAGATGCGCCACAGATTTCCATCTTTCAGATTCCAAAAAAAGTAATCAGCGCCGACAGAAACGTTTCAGCGGAGATAGCACGCTATGACGGCTTTTATCTTTCTTACGACGCCGTACGTGGCTGGTAGAAGCAGAGCTGTATAAGTGTGATCAAAATCGTTCAGCAAAACGCAAATGGAGCTGAATAAGTGTGAGCAGTCCCTTACGCTTGTGCCACTTGTCTAAGGGGCAGGCCCGCCACACGCTTCAAGAAGTGGGATAGCACCCGAATTCACCCTCAAAGAGGCGGGGTAGTAGCCAAACCCCTTGGTAGGAACTAAACTTAAACTTGTATGATGTAGGAATCCTACAACAAATTTTGTGTACACCAAACTCTGAAGCTGCATGTAGTATAATATATAAATTTACTATATTGAGATTTTAGGATAGCCATGTATAAATATGTATAACATTATGTAAATAAGGCACGATGGGACTGGCATATACGGTTGTATAATAGGCCCAAAAAAATAAATACATATACATATAATCACGCTTGTCTCCCATCGGGGTAAGCAGAGACTATGGCTTTCCACTTGCTACGATCCTGACATACAACTTTCGCTTCTTCTACTTTCATAACTGTTTTCATACACGCTCGCCGGTTAAGGGTACTCTTGACCTTGCCTTTTTCCAGAACGTCTCTGATTTGATCGGCATGCGTACGCCGAGGTTTACCCCTACCAGTTTGCCCATTCATTCTCGCCTCATAAATCTGCTTTGTCAGTCTATTCTCATCCATTCTTTCCACGTGTCCAAACCATCTAAGCATCCCTTTTTCGATCTTAGTCACTACATCTTCTGTTATACCACATTTTTCCCTTATCACGCTATTTCTTTTTTTGTCCATTAAAGTCACTCCAGCTATACTTCGCAGACTTCTCATTTCCACTGCATTAATTTTGCTTTCATGCTTCTTCTGCCATACCCAACTTTCACTGCCATACATAAGTGTAGGGATGTGCACTCCCCTATGTACAGCCAACCTGGCCTTCTCAGACACATTTTGACTGCTCATAAAGGTGTAGCCCCATTCACTTGATTTCCTGCCAAAACTCTTCGCTCAATATCCAGGTCACACTTTCCATCCCTTACAAATTTGGAACCCAAGTATACAAATTCTTTCACCTGTTCCACTCTTTGCCCTTCAATGAAGATTGAGCAATTCGTCATACTTTCTTCTCTTTCAAAAACCATAACTTTCGTCTTGTTTACATTAACTTTCATTCCTCTACTTTTTAGAGCCTCATTCATACTATTAACCATCAGCTGCAATTCCTCCGCTGATGATGCTAATATCACCTGATCATCAGCGTATAGGAGGCATTTGACGGTCAGTTCATTCATTTTTAAACCATACATACTCTCTTGCAGTTTTTTTAGACAACTATCCATGTATAGATTAAACAGCCACGGAGACGCTACACAGCCCTGTTTCACACCCTTTTCAATGTGAAAAAAGTCCGTGCAGGCCCCGTTGATCCTGACACAAGCACTAGAACCCTCATAGAGAGACCTCAGTGCCCGTATCAAGTTGCTGTTCACTCCATACATGGACAATATTGACCACAGTTCATTCCTCACCACTCTGTCATAGGCCTTTTCCAAGTCCACGAATATGCAATAGACCTTTTGACTTTTAGCCAAAACTTTCTCAGCTACGCATCGTAAGGAAAAGACCTGATCCGTACATCCCCTTCCTTTCATAAATCCTGCTTGCACATCCCACATTTTTCCTTCAGTTTCATTCATCACTCTTTTTATCAACACTTTTGCATACAATTTGCCAACGATGCTGAGCAAGCTTATGCCGCGGTAGTTCTTGCACTCTTGCTGCGACCCTTTTCCTTTGTAAAGCGGCACAATGACAGCTTTACACCATTCTGCTGGTACTCTGCCACTTCGCCAACAAAAGTTAAAAAGGCGGTACAGCTGGCAAGCTACCACGCCACGTCCAGCTTTCAGCATTTCGACAGAAATCCGATCTATTCCAGCAGCCTTTCCTACTTTCATACAATTCAACGCTTCCACTATTTCTCCCATACTTAACTCGCTTTCATCGCCAAATTCATTCAGTTCTAAAACACGCGTATCGCTTTGTATATCTTCTTTTTCGAATAAACTCTCAAAATATTCCTTCCATCTCTTTAGCACACATTCTTCTCCTCTTACAAAACTTCCATCCTGGTTTCTGATGTGATTTAGCGGCGACATTGTTTGCTGACTCCTCACTGTTCTTATGGACTTCCAAAAAAATTTAATATTCCGTTGGAAGTCTTCAGATAACCTTTTATCAAATTTTTCTCTATCATTCTCTTTCTTTCTCATTATCGTCTCTTTTGCAACACCTTTATACTTTTTATATTCATCCTTTGCCATTTTTACATCCTCATCCGTTGCCTTTTGCATTCTTTGATTGGCCTTTGTAGCCAACCAGTCCAACCATGCTTTCTTCTTGCCAGTCAACGCATTAAGAACTTCCGCACTCATTCCCTTTGCCATACATCCTTGTCGTCTTTTGCTAACCCCACACACTTCAATCGCAACTTCCACAAGTCCTTCCTTAAACGGCTTCCATAATTCTTCAATCTCACATATTTCATCTAGGTTTTCAAATTTTTCACTCAGTTTACTCACAAATGCCTCTTTTATGCCTAACTCTTGTAAATTCTCAACTTTTATTCGCTCTAGTACACTAACGGGTTCATGCACACGATGTCGCCACCGCTGAAACAGACCCCTTACCCGGCTAATTACCAAGAAGTGATCTGTGTCGATCCCGGTGCCACGGTACGCCCGAGTGTCTAGCACTTTCTTTCTCAGTCTTGCGTCTACTATCACAAAGTCAATCATGCTTCTCTGATCTCTCTCCTCTCTTGTATACAAGTGGATATCCTTGTGGTTGAATATGGTATTAGTTACCACAAGATTCCTTTCCAAACATACTTCTAGCAAGCTTTCTCCATTTACATTCACTCGTTCATCACCAAACTTTCCTAATACACTTTCGTATCCATCGCGCTTCACTCCCACCCAACCATTAAAATCACCTAACATCACTATTCTCTCGTTTCGTTTACATTTATCAAGAATATCACTCATACTCTCCCAAAATGCCTGCCTCTCGCTTTGGTCTTTTGAAGACCGGTGCCACCGCGCATCCTGCGGAGCATACACTCCCAAAACAAAGATGCGGGTAAGTCCAACCTTCAGTCTTAGCCAAAGGAGTCTTGGGCTCACACATTCATACTCTGTCACACACTCATTCATTCTCGCGGAAAGTAGTACACCGACCCCCTGGCATGCTGTGCTGGTTGTGGCTACACCTGACCAATAGGCCGTATAGGCTCCGTGTGTCGTGGTGTCACATCCTTTCCGCTTTGTCTCATTCACACACAAAATATCAAGATGCCTCTCTTGCATCATCTTACATACCTCCTCAATTTTATCTTTCATTCCTCCTGTCACATTTAATGTAGCAAAGTGGCTAACCCCAGTCCACTTTTCGCCTCGATGGGAAACGAGACGTGATGGGTGGCGAACCACATCGCCGCCGTTTTTGGTTTTAAATTTCACTACCAGAGCGTTCCCACGAGGAGCTAGGGAATTAAATTGGTCCACCTGTACAGAGCCCCGCTTGTCCAGGTAAGGCTAGCCTTGTTCTGGGTTCGCCCGGGCCCAGGGCAATTAGGCACGCTTAAGACTACGCTCGCCCGTAGCCACGCAGCTCATCGGCACGGCGACCTTGGCTTGGCGGATAGTGGAGCGGATCAGGATGGGGTAGGAAGGGATTCACGGACAAGGAAATGGATAAGGTAGGATAGGACGGGGTTAGAAAGGATCCAAAACCATCTGTAATTCAAACCAAAAAAAAAATTCCAACAGCCAGGACAGATCTTACATACAAAATACAATCTCTGCAGTCCGAGCGTTCTCTGCAGTCCGAGCGTAAATAATATAAATAATAAAAAATAAATAAAGAGGAAAAAAAATCCCTTGGTAGGTGAAATCGCAATGGTAGCCAAAGTCTCCCGGACACGAACCCTGGGACATCGTTCCAAGAGCTTACAGAAATCTTCACGCTCTGCTTGAAGAACCCAAGATTGTAAGAGGAACTCTCGGCCGTGGGCTGGGAGTCCTGGAGTCATCCTTCCGAGGACTCTCCCGGGGCTCCGAACCGTAGACATTGGATAGGAGACGAGTGGGTTTTAGGCGGTAGGAGTCCGGCATAACATCCATGTACAATTTTAGTAACGTCAAAATAAAACGGTACGAAATTTGTGTGATCCTATTTAGGCAGGTTCCATTCTTTTTTTATTTTATAACTAGCGGACGTCACGCGGTTTCACCCGCATAGTTCCCGTTCCCCTGGGAATACGGATATAAAATATAGCCTATGTTCACCGGGAAGAGTGTAGCTTCCAACAGTAAAATAATTTTTCAAATCGGTTTAGTAGTTCCAGAGCCTATTCGATGCAAACAAACTAACAATCAAATTTTTCCTCCGTCCGTTATTTGATTAGTGGTAGTGTACCCTACCCATAAAACAACCAGGTCAATCCTAGCTTACTTTCCTTTGGTCTGCTTTCAGAAACTTTCTCCTGCCCAACCAGGCCGTGCACTGGTTAAACAACATCATGCCATCTTCTGATCCGCAGTAAGTTCACTTTATATTATATCAATCAACTAGCTGACCCGCGCAACTTCATTTGCGTCACATAAGAGAGAGTATGTCACCCGTTCCCGTCACATTTTCTCCCGTCGCGTCGCGTTTATTCCCGTAGCGTCGCGTCATAAATATTCATCAGAGAGAGAAATAGAGAGAGAGAAAGAGAGAGAGAGAGGGAGAGGGAGAGAGAAAGAAAGAGAGAGAAAGAGAGAGGGAGAGGGAGAGGGAGAGAGAGAGAAAGAGAGAGAGAGATAGTGAGAGTGAGAAACAAACTCTTCAAATGTTGGTATGGATGAATATCAAAATCAGCGTATTGCAGTCCACTCCTGGACGTAGACCTCTCCTAATTTACGCCACAACATAAGTACAGTCCTGGGCCAAACGCATCCAGTTGTCGGTACATCTGGCGAAAGGATGTCCTACCCCACGTTTATCAAGTCGAGGTCTTCACTCCAGAACTTGTTTGCTACCCAATTTTAGGTTGTAGTCCTCAACTCCTACTAGTTACCTAACTTAATTCTTTTTTCAGGTCTTCAGTGATATCCCTAGGAGGACGTGGTATGACATATTTTGATATTATTTTGTAACTAGCGACTTAGATGTCACGCGGTTCCCGTGGGAATACGGGAATGAAATATAGTCTATGTCACCCAGGGATAGTGTAACCTCCGAACAGTGAAAGAATGCTTCAAATCGGTTCAGTAGTTTCGGAGCCTATTCGATGCAAACCAGCAATAAAATCTTGTAATGTGGCTCCTAATCCCGGAAAGGGACCGTCCTACACACTAAACCCCGCGGTGTTCCTCCTCACATAGCCGGCTGAAGGATATCCAAAAAATATTCACGTCGACCCGGCCCAGGGCGCTTCGCACGTCCGGAGCTCATCCCCAAAGGGGTAGGCCAAGTCACCATTACCGTACAATTTCTTTCTGTTTAATTTACAGGTAGTGGCATCGTAAGAGATTACTACGATAGCGGTGGAGGTGGAAGAATTAAATATACCACCATTCTTGGGCCTGGTGGCAGTTTTGTGGATGCGAGCATCGGCAACTTGTACGGTAATAATGGTGGGAGTGGTGGATGGAGACCTGGTAAGCCTGGACGGCCTGGAAGACCTGGTATGCAATATTATTCTGATGAAGAAAATAGTTATGTTGGAGGAAGCAATGGTAAGCCTGGAAGACCTGGTAAACCTGGAAGACCTGGAAACACGGGTAATAAATATTATTCTGATGAAGAAGATAGTTACGTTGGAGGAAGCGGTGGACCAAATAAGGGTAGGCCAGGAAGACCTGGAAAACCTGGAAGACCTGGAAACGCCGATGGCAAATATTATTATGATGGAGACGATAGTTACGTTGGAGGAAGTGGTAGACCAAGTAAAGGTATTCCTGGAAAACCTGGTATGCCTGAAAGACCTAGTGGGCCCAATTTCGATGAAGCATATATTGAGGCTGATTTTGGGGGATGGAACAATGGAGGGGCTGGAGGAAGCGGTGGTTATGGCAATGGTAGACCTGGCAGGCCTGGAAGACCTGGTAAACCTGGTAGGGGTAAAGAAAAGCCTGGTAGTCCGGACTCATGGGTTGGTGGGGGCAGTATATCCGGTGGTTGGTGGGATGGTGGGGATGGGTCTGGCGTGTTGGGTAGCATTGACAAAGGTCGTCCTGGTGGCACTGGTAGGTAGTGATTTAGTGGTGGTGGTGATTTTGGGGGGAAACGATCATGCCTGGTTCTTATAGATATATGTAGTTAAACTAATAAAAGTTATAGTTTTTAAACATTGTGTTACTTTTTGTATACCACAAGGTCATCGTAGCCGTAGCGTATGGACGTTAGAGGAGAGATATCAGAGGCTTTAAGGTATGAGTCCGAATTCGGCAGCAAGCAGCACTGCTGTCGCTGCAGTGCTGCCGCTGAGATTGCCCCACTTGTGGTGACGTCACTACTGGTCTGATGCAGCGGCAAGGCGTCAGTGCCGCGGAGCAGTGATGTCGCTGCAGTGCAGCCGCGACACTGCTGCCGAGTTTAGAATAGTATTCTAATACTAGCTGAGCCCGCAACTTCGTTTACGTCACATAAGGTGTATGAAAGGAAAGGTATTTCTTCATCAGAGTCATCAAGCAGCGTCTGAAACTGCCCTGTTTGCTTAATCATAAAAGAGCTTAATGATTAAGTCTATTTTAAAACAATTCAGTCCACGCCTCTTTTATGATTAAGCCAACACGCCAGTTTAGGTTCACTCACATTCAAAGAAACCTCTACAATTAAAATTTTCAAAATATCTGATTCTTAAAAGTGTTATAACTCTTTTATTTCTAAACTGATTTATATAGATTTATAACTGATAACGTGATGCTATATAGCCTATGACACTGCACAATAACGTAGCTTTCTATTGGTGAAAGAATTTTTAAAATCGGTTCGGTAGATCCTAAGATTACCCCTTACAATTTATTTAAGAGATATACAAACACACAAACTTTACTTCTTAAAAAATTTACTTAGCACAAAGTTAGTATATTCTGATTCATTGAATATAATACTGAAATCAGTGCCCAGTAAAACTATGTAGGCTTAGGTAGACATTATTAATCTCTCTCATAGTCATATTGGCACTGACTTCAGTAATAAATTTAATGATATCTGATAAATCAGAATATACTAACTTTGTGCTAAGTAAATTTTACTTTTCAGTTTTTAGTTTTGTTTGAAGTCGGTTTCTTTTTTGTTCAATTTTTTTTTCACTATTTTTAGTGTCGTGTGGACTGAAAATCTATCTATCTAGGTGTAAAGTTCTCGACAGTACAAATTAATCAAACCCAAACACAAAGTAACTGCAGTATATCGTTATGCCGGGGCCACATTAAGGAAAACGTCAATGCCCATCATCGCGATAAATATTGCGCTAATTATGGCGTTAATTCTTAACGTCACCATTTGAGTAGTGTGGCCGCTTCAACGTAATAATTCTCGCGTGAATGCCCATTCTTGGCGTTAAAATTGACGTTAAGTGTGACCGAATTAAATTTTACAAAAATACTGTAACGGTTCTTTACACTTCCCACTATTATCATAGTTTAGCTACACTAAAACTATGCTTAATCTATTTAATACTACAGTTAATAGATCTAAGTAAATAATGCGGAGGCAAACCTCGCGCAAACGAGTAGTATAGCATCGCTATTGTTCATTAGCTTAGATACCTATATCTACATATACCTAACCAGTTACTACAGCGGGCGCGGGCGCCGAGATCATTCTAGACTCGGACGCGACCACAGAACACTTACAGTACTTCAGATTGCCTTAACGTGTGCACGTACCGCGCGCCGGCAAATAATATTATATTTATACAGTAAATTTTGTCAATTTATATAATGTATTTAGTAAACTTAAATTCAGTGAGTGAACCCCGAGTTTATTGGGTGAGTGTTGCATTATCTATATTTATTACTATGTAGGTAACTCGAATCTAGAACTTAGAAATACATCTAAATACATCATTTCATAATTGCTAGATTCTTTCTAATTTTGTTTAGTACAGCCTTGCTAGTGCTTATGGAATATATGTAAGGCTTAATAACATTTTATGTAAGGATTGCACTGCTAAATTTTAATGGCAACTACCTACAGCCAAACTAGTATATCACGCAATTCAGCATTCCCATTGTGTAAAGTCTTCTTACTATTATAAAACTTTGCTTTGTATGACTGCCTCATCATTGAACACCATAGTAGCCTATGATGCCACTTGCTTCCTGCTTAGCCCTCTCCGGGAGTGGTCGTTGTGGTGGTCGGGATGTTGCAGTCAGTACGAAAACTAGGACAAACTGTGAATCGACTAAATTTCGATTCCAGGGTTCACTTTTACGTCCACCTTCACTCTTCGCCTTCATCTACACATCATCTACGTGACGTCGGTCACACTGCCGCTGCATCTACCTGCACGGCCAGAGACCTGCCTACTGCTGCTGCACGGCCGCAGCTCCGATCCTACCCGGGGACTAACGCAGGACAGTGGCATTCTTATTTCTTGTAATTGCAACCTACGGTTGCGAGCATACCGAACCCCCCTGAGAGAACCTTAACCTACCTACCCCTATTTTTTTAATAAACTTACTACTTAATTGTTTTCTTCCTCTCTCTCCCTCCTAACCCCTAGGTTACAATACCTTAGCTCCTTAAAAATATACTGAATGTATCTATATATAATACTGGCACAGAGAAAATATACCGATAAAAATACCGATTATCAAAACGTGTTTATTCTTTAATTACTACCTTATTTTTATAAAAGAAGAACCTAGAATTTACATTTAACATTTTATTTGTAGGATTGAATTCAACGTCCTTCACCTGCAACACGCTTCGTAAAAAAAAATTATCGAATGTTATTGCAACAAACCCTACAAAGAAAAAAATCATTGCGATGAGGAATTGGGTTTTTATTTTTTCAGGTCCTTAGCGAGCTCCGGGGGAACCTCCCATCTTGCTCCCCCGAGGAGAGCCGCCGAACGGTTCTCAACGGGAATAATCTTTGGAAATTCTTTGGCTTTCGGCCGAAATTTTCCCGGCTTTCCGGATTCCCGGCCATAGGGAGGAGGAATACCACCAGGTTTAATGGGTAGGACGGCCCCGTTCCGGGACCGGGAGCCCCACACCCAGCTGTTTTACATGATAATTTTGCAATCCAATATGGCCGCCGCGCCGAAAGCATAAAATTTCATGATGGGTATCGTTTAAGGGGGTTTTTGGTATGCTGAGTACGAATTTCGGGTTAATTTAGAGATCCAATATGGCCGCCGCGCCGAAATCACAAAATTTCATGATGGGTATCGTTTAAGGGGTTTTTTGGTATGCTGAATACGAATTTCGGGTTAATTTAGAGATCCAATATGGCCGCCGCGCCGTTATCACAAAATTTCATGATGGGTATCGTTTAAGGGGTTTTTGGTATGCCAAGTACGAATTTCGGGTTAATTTAGAGAACCAATATGGCCGCCGCGCCTTTTTCACAAAATTTCATGATGGGTATCGTTTAAGGGGTTTTTTAGTATGCTGAATACGAATTTCGGGTTAATTTAGAGATCCAATATGGCCGCCGCGCCGTTATCACAAAATTTTATGATGGGTATCGTTTAAGGGGTGTTTTGGTATGCTGAGTACGAATTTCAGGTTAATTTAAAGATTCGAATATGGCCGCCGCGCCGTTATCACAAAATTTCATAATGGGTATCGTTTAAGGGGTGTTTTGGTATGCTGAGTACGAATTTCAGGTTAATTTAAAGATTCGAATATGGCCGCCGCGCCGTTATCACAAAATTTCATAATGGGTATCGTTTAAGGGGATTTTTGGTATGCTGAGTACGAATCTTAGGTCAATTTTGCAATCCAAGATGGCCGCCGTGCCACTGTTGTGAAATTTCATGTTGTATATCGTTTATGGGGTTTTTTGGTATGCCAAATACGAATTTCAGGTCAATTTTGCAATCCAATATGGCTGCCTCGCCACCGTTGTAAAATTTCATGTAGCATATAAATGGAATTTTGATATGCTGAGTACGAATTTAGGGTTAATTTTGCAAAATTATCTTGAAATTCGTACTCAGCATACCGAAAAACCCCTTAAACGATACCCATCATGAAATTTTGTGATAATGGCGCGGCGGCCATTTTGGATTGCAAAATTATCATAAAATACGTACTCAGCATACCAAAAAACCCCTCATACAATATACAGCATGAAATTTTACAACGGTGGCGCGGCGGCCATCTTGGATTGCCAAATTGACCTAAAATTCGTACTCAGCATACCAAAAAACCCCTTAAACGATACCCATCATGAAATTTTGTGATAACGGCGCGGCATCCATATTCGAATCTCCGAATTAACCTGAAATTCGTACTCAGCATACCAAAAAACCCCTTAAACGATACCCATCATGAAAATTTGTCATATCGGTGCGGCGGCCATATTGGATCTCTAAATTAACCCGAAATTCGTACTCAGCATACCAAAAAACCCCTTGTACAGTATCCAACATGAAATTTTACAAAGGAGGCGCGACGGCCATCTTGGATTGCAAAATTGACCTAAAATTCGTACTCAGCATACCAAAAAACCCCTTAACGGTACCCATCATGAAATTTTGTGATAATGGCGCGGCGGCCATATTGGATCTCTAAATTAACCCCAAATTCGTATTCAGCATACTAAAAAACCCCTTAAACGATACCCATCATGAAATTTTGTGATAACGGTGCGGCGGCCATATTGGATCTCTAAATTAACCCGAAATTCGTACTCAGCATACAAAAAAACCCCTTAAACGATACCCATCATGAAATTTTGAGTTCTCGGCGCGGCGGCCATATTGGATCTCTAATATACCCAAAAATACTGACTTTTACCAATATACTGATATCGAAAAAAGTCAATAAAATATACCGAAAAAGTATTAAAATACTGAAAACGGTCACACTCTCACGGTGCGCACTGACAACGTAGTGTGGCCGCTTCAACGTAATAATTCTCGCGTTAATCTCTTTGATGTGCCGCCACTTGAGCTATCGCCTAACGTCAAACGGCAATGTGAATGCCGTTGTCGAATTATCGCGATAATTCGGTGGCTACACTAACGTTTAACGTTCATCAACGCCATTATTAATGGCATTTCCCCTTAGTGTGGCCCGAACATTAGAGAATTCTCTCTACTGTCTATCGTCTCCATCATCAGATCGACTCCAGGCCTTCATTAAGTTGTACTACTTTAAGGCCCTTAATAAAAAAAATTATAAACGCCCTAGATGCTCCTTTTTTTTTTGTTTAACGTGAGGGAAAATCCTCATGGATGTTATGCCGGACTCCTACCGACTAAAAAACCTCACGTAACGCCCAACAGCCTATGGTTGGGAGCCCCGGGTAAGCCCTCGGAAGGATGTCCCAGGACTCCCAACAGACCCACGGCCGCCATTGCGGCCTCGCCCAGGGGGTGGTTCGGGTGCAATCCCGCGTCTTTGGGGGATTTCGGGTGTGATCCCGCTTCTAAGGGGGGGAGGCGTGCGTGAGTTCTTCACGTCACGCTGCCGTCATCGGCTTGCTTCTGTAAGGACGGTGAGCCGCCCTCTCACCGTCCTCAGGCCCCCGGTCATGGAGGCCGATAGTCCTCGGCGAGCCCTAGATGCCCCTACAATTTTTAAATGTTCCTTTCTATTTCTCCAGGATGCCATTATCAGATCCTGGCTTCCTTAAAATGGGACCACCTTGGGAGTATCTATTTAAGAACAAAAAAAAAATTTTCAGATCGGTCTGTAAACGACGGAGTTCTGCGCGAAAAAACATAAAAAAATGGTTAAATTGAGTAACCTAATCCTTGTTTTGAAGTCGGTTAAATAATATTAGTCACGCAGCAACAGCACACGCAACGATGTTCTCAAAAGGAATAACTTTGCCCCCGTTTTTAAAACATTTACTATTACTGCCCCGCTCCTATTCGTTGTAGCGTGATGCTATATAGCCTATGACACTCCGCAATAACGTAGCTTTCTATTGGTGAAAGAATTTTTAAAATCGGTTCAGTAGATCCCGAGATTACCCCTTACAATTTAACAAATATACAAACACACAAACTTTACCTCTTTATAATATTAGTATAGATTTACCTCTGTATAATATTAGTATAGATAAATGAACACCACCAATCATCAAACGAGAGCATACGATCCACCTGATGGAAATTGGTCACCATAGTTTGAGGACGTTTGCAACACATGAGACACAAAAAGAGATGCCACACTTATGCTGCCTACTCTCTTACTACTACTCTACTCTTTTAGAAGGTCCCAGCCTATAAATGTCGGAAAAAATTAGGCAAAGAGATCATTCCACAATCTAAGCGTCCGCAGAAAAAATGCCCTATCGGATCTTACCGTGTCGATCGCTCCGGACGCAGGGTGTGAGGATGAACTCCCTGTCTGTAGCGAGCAGTGCGATGATAGAACGTAGCCGTGGGCATCATATCAAACAATTCCTCAGAGCACAATTTGCCTCCTCGTGCGTGTTTTACCGCAGCCTGTTCGATGGTGTACATACAGGCGGTAGAACACACAGAAGGACACTTACTGCCTGTAAGTTTATAAAGTGTCCCAAAACTACCTGTCCAAACTGCCGTGACGTGCATCAGTCAAAAAAACTACAAAAATGAGAAAAAAAATCCCATGAATACTTTGACTGTAAATCCGTTTCAAAGGTCCTGTAAATTTTCAATATCACCAATCAATATCAACATCTATCGCTACTGAGCGTGAGCGGCAGTAGAGAGCAACAACGACAGCCAGGTGGGTGCTCCGTGGTTTATTTTGTCGCGCCGACCATGTTACCTCAAATTGCCGCGGTATTCCAACGAATGCTTAATGTGCGACAATTTTTTTTTTAATAAAAAAATTAACCCGTTTTTTTATGAAATATTTGTATTTGATTTCCGATGCCAAGTCATTTCATGAAATTTGGAGAGTTAATTTTGGGACACCCAATATGTACTATTCTGATAAAGAAGATAGTTACATTGGAGGAAGCGGTGGACCAAGTAAGGGTAGGCCAGGAAGACCTGGTAAACCTGGAATACCTGAAAACGCCAATGGTTAACATTATTCTGATGGAGACGATACCTTCGTTTGGAGGAAAAAATAGAATCAATTGGAATAATGTTTCCTGAGTGTGAATCGAACTCATAAGCTTTGTTGAGCAGTCAGTGATGTGTCAAGATTATCCCGCTAGTAAGTAGTTGGTTCGATAATAAAGGAGGGGAGGAAGATGAACACACCGCACACCTCGACTCTTCAATTCTTACGTAGAGCAGCTGAGGATCACGAATGAATGACGAACTGAGCTCCTCATGAACGGAACATGTATAGCGAAGTAGCGCTAATTATTACCATGTTTCGGGATTTTACATCCATTTCTTTTTCCTGAAGAGTTCAATTCGTCATACGTTACAACTAGTTGTGGGTTTCCAGTTTATCCACAGACTGTTGTTTGTTAGGACTGTTGAGAAGAGGGTGTGCGGTGGGCCCTTCTCCCTCCCCTTCTTTATTATCGCTCTACCAAAGAAAATATAATAGTATTACATACAGATCGGCAACCCCCTGCCTCCCATCTGAGTAAGCTTCCCCATCCCCCCGCCAAAGTTGACGTATCTATTGCCGTGTCAGTACTTGAGAGAGTATCACTGCGTTGCATTACGTATTACTACCTACGTACTTTGTGCTATTGCTTTGGTTTATTTTGTGTTTAGCCGAGGGTAGATGTGAAAAAAAAGTACCTACATACATGAGATTGCGTTCTGTTCCTTATTATTTTGTTTCCATAGCTAGTGTACCTAGTATACTCACACAAACATTGAAGCTTGATTCAAGCATTCACATTATGTGTATAGTGTAGGTGAAAACGAACATTTTTGTATGGAGTTTCCGCCCTGTGCTCTACGCTGGTTTTATGTCATACAGCGCCTGCTTCCATTAGTTATTAGTAACCATTTATTTCAGCAATATGAGTATAAAATGCACAATAATATTTAATGTTCCTCTAATAGGTATGACGATGTTTAATTTTTTTGATAAAGACTCGTTAAAGTGTTATACACGAAATTACATGCGTTAATCAAAAATGTTGTGTTTTAAGTGACAGCTCGGTCTGGTGAAACTTTAAAATGTTATGGATGGTGATGGTAGATGTTTTGACTGAAATTATTTTTTTTTTTCATTTAAATTTACCCCGTGTAGCAAAGGGAAAGAGTACAAAATGTCGTCACTCCAATTCATACCGAGGGTGTTGTAAGAGGCAACTAAGGGAACACTTTTACAAAACGATCCATTGCGAAACGCGGTTGTCAGTAAAATTACAATAAAATTGTTAAGGCAAGTTGAAGGCCATATGAGCGGCTTGAAAATGTTCTTACTACGCCTCTGCCTACCCCTTTGGGGATTAAGGCGTGACTAAAGTTTGTACATTTAAGCCATAATGACGCCGCCCGCCTGAAGGAAAATCATGGCAACATCTAGCAAGCACGCTCTATCAAACTCAAGTTGGCGGTTCCATGATGAGCCCCTTCACGGTCTGCTTTAAGAACCCAGTGTTACAGGCGGATGGAAATACATGCGAGCTTTTCAAGTAACTATCGACAGAAAAACTAAACTATACGCGCACGGCGTGTGTTATTCGTGATCGAAAAGAAGAGAGAAGGGTTAAGTTAAAGAGCTCATCAGAGCACACGCTGGGCCAGGGGCGCCGTGATAGATTCGCCTTAGTACCTAGTTTTCGCGATGCTAGCCTAACACTAATTCACGCACGCCCCCCCTAAGAAGTGGGATGACACCCAAAAAACCCCCCAAAGATGCGGGATAGCATCCGAACCCCCCCTAGGCTAGGATGCTATCCCGCATCTTTGGGAGGTTTTTTGGGTGTCATCCCGCTTCTTAGTCATGTGTAGCCGTAAGTCGGTCTGTTGGGAGTCTTGGGACATCCTTCCGAGGGCTGTGCTATCCCTCGTCTTTGCGTGCGTGAATTCCTCATGCCACGCTGTCGTCTAGGGCCTACTTCTGTAAGTACAGTGAGCAGCCCCCTCTCTACGTCTGCCCGAACATTTTCAAGCCCTCCAATTGGAGCCTGAGGACGGTGCGGGAGCTGCTCACCGTCCTTAGGCCCCAATTGGAGGGCTTGAAAATTTTCAACAGCGGTTTTCTTGTTACGCAGAACATGGTTTCGATAGCATTCCTATTAGGAGTTCCTACCGACATAACTGCAGAGGATGGAAAAATGTCAAGAGAGGGAAACGAAGAGAGGTTGGACCGACTTATAGAGCTGCATCGGGAGAGGCTGCTGAAAGAGGCTACAGGACCTGTCGAGTTGGAAGGTATGGATAATAGGTCGAGGCATATTACACATAACGCCGGTGGTAAGACGTATTGCCGTGTTGAGATGGACAGGCGCAGTTGTGACTGCCTGCCGTTGCTAATTTTTCAAGCCGCCCATAAAGGCCTTCAACTTGGCTTAATGACTGCTATTTTACTGACAACCGGGATCAACGGCTTAACGTGCCTTCCGAAGCATGGAAACAGTGCACAGTAAATGTTGCTTTCTACAGTGATCGTTTACAGAACACTGAGTCTGCGGGGCCACGAGCGCTTGTAGGGTATCCACGCTAATATATTCTGGGACTTCTTTCAGAGGGCTTAGCCCTAGCTCCCGACTGTAGGTAGTGGTAGGGCGCTTGTGGTTTTAGTCGGTAAAATTTCGGCATAGCATCTATGAAGGATTTTTGAATGCGATGATCTCAGAATGCATTCTAATACAAATCTATAGGTACAGAATATATGGGGACCAGTGGTGATGTCGCGGCGCTGCAGCGACCACAATGCTGCTTGCAGTCGAGTTCGGACGGTTACCTTAAGTTTTACTTTATGACCTAAGTACATGAAAAAAGACATTTCGATAAATCTCTTTCAGCGTATCTAGACTCCCAGCCAACAACAAACCAAAATGACGAGAAGAGCTGGGCTTTCGACAAGGTAGTGCTCCTGCTTATTCTGCTGAAGAACAGCCAGTCAGCTGCAGGGGTCCACCGAGCCGTGAGAGAGGCTTTGATAGACCCGGAGGTAAGGCATCAATCAATAAATAAATATAATGTAGAAATTCACACACAACATCATCAAGTCCAAATTAAGCTATGACATCGTGGTCTAGCGGTTAGTATACTTGACTACGGTTTGGGAGGTCGCGGGTTCGATTCCCACCCAGGACAAATCTCTTTGCGTGATGAGCACATTGATTTGTGTTTGTGTCTGGGTGTAATTTTATCTATATTATGTATGTATTTAGAAATATATAAGTATGTTTATCAGTCGTCTAGATCTCGTAGCACAAGTAGATGATGTTGTGTGAGAATGTCCGCAAAAAAAATAAGCTTGTGCTATGGGATCTAGACGACTGATATACATACTTATATATTTCTAAATACATAAATGCATCAAGTAGGTAAGCAGGTCCAAGACGGCGCCGGCGGAGTAGCATCCAAACGGAATTTTGACTTTTCTTTCAACCTACAGTAATATGTGACTTTACCTACTGTACGTTTAGTCCATAGATTTAGAATGTACAAGATGAACAGTGTCAAACTGAAGACGAGACCAAAAATGAAAGATCTATGTGTGAGTTAAATAGTGTTGTTGAATGGTCACACCTATGTTATCGATAAAAGTATCTGTATAAATGGATGGAATGGAAATGAAACTTCTAAGCACACAAAGTGCTTAGAAGTTTCATCTCCAACTTCTTGTTTTGGGGAATAAATTGTTAATTTGAATGTAATCCGCTATGAAAAAGTAAAAATGGGATTATATGGGGTAACTCGTAATATTTGAAATTCTGTAGTGATCTTACGAATTTTGATTCAGTGTGTGAATGTGAAAACACACTTTTAACAGGTAATTTATGGCATCGTACATTGCATTGTTGCCGTACATATATATTTTGCCAATTGAATTTGAAATTTTACTGAAAATCCAACTCTTATCGTAATACTAAACCTAGAAACTCATTTGTTATTGAACCCCAGTAACAAATAAAAGACATTATTCGTAGATTTTTTAAAATAGATATATTATCCTCGCCAAATTGACGTCGCCACTGATGTAAACTAATGGAAAGCCGTGGCGCATCTAGCGAATGGGGGCCATGCTTACAGCACACAAGACTTCTGACAGTGGTCCTCAAGTTGGCGGCCCTATGATGTGCCTCTCCACGCTCCGGTTGTAGAACCCGGGATTGTAAAATGAGGGAAACACATGTGCGGGCAGGTCGTTCCAGGATTTCGTAGTTCGACAGAGGAACGATCTTTTGAAACGCTCAGTTCTGGCGAAGATTCTCTCCGCTATATATGAGTGGCACCTCTGCCCGACGTGTTGTTCGGAATCGGAAAGGAGATGGTGGGATCAGGTTGAAGAGCTCTTCAGAACATTCGCCGTGATACATTCGGTAGAAGGCAGCCAAGGACGCTATGGTTCTTTGCTGCGCTAACGGCTCGAGGCGTACCGTCATCTTAGGACAACCTTTCAAATCGGATAACACGTCTCTGCATAGCGCCAAGCGCGTCCAGTAAGTACCTCGCACAGTCATCCCAAAGGTGAGAACAGTATTCGACGCAGAGGCTAATCTGCGCCTTGCACAGCAAACATCCCGGTGTGGCGTGGAGTACCTTAAGTCACAGATTACTAAATAGTTATACTACTAAAATTATAAAAATTCAATTCAAAATGGTTCACAAATTTTGGAAATATTGTATTAAAATAGGCACAAAACTCTAAAAAAAGGTTAAATAACACAGTTCGAGTAAAAATCAATCATATTTATAATAAATTAAATCCAGATATGTTTGTTTGTAGCAATGCCACTATAATGAACTATCGACATCCTTTTCGATACCTACCCATGACTATTTTACTGCAAACAGCCCTTTTTATTTCTGCCTTATATGTATATCCTCCAAAAATGCATTTACGCATCAAATATTGTGTTATGTATGAAGGAAAATGCATAATCTACGTTATGAGTTGGACTTTCAGTGAAATTTCACATCCAATTTGGCAAAATATGTACAGCAAAAATGGAATTAACGAAATCAATGACCTGTTAAACGAGTATTTCTTTGTATAATTGCGTTTTGTAATATCCTATTCACACACTAAACACGACACTATAGTTGAAAATATAAAATTTTCTATTTTAATCGTAAGATCACTACAGATTATTGGATATTATGAATAACATAGAGCCGCCATAGGACCCCACAGGACTCAGCGATTCAAAATACTGACATATGAGTACACAATTTGCTTTCTCTTTTCCTCTCGAGCTAAGTGCTATGGATAATGAGGTCTCGCTCGCACGCTTTGTATATCTATTGAGAGTAGCGAAAAATTCTAAATCTATGGTTTAGTCCCATACAGTACACATTATTTCATAGTGGTTATTCTTAACTATGTTTATTGCTTAGGTATTTTTTCTGAGCCCTAACTCTACTAATATTATAAATGCGAAAGTAACTCTGTCTGGCTGTCTGTTACGTTTTCACGCCTAAACCGCTGAATCAATTTTGATTAAATTTGGTATAGAGATCGTTTGAGTCCCAAAGAAGAACATACCAGGCTACTTTTTAAATGATAGCGCAAAAGGAGGGTAATTTTTTTACATGATAGCGACTTCTACGCGGGGAACAGCTAGTTAAAAGAAAACCAGGGTAAAGGGGGGGGAGGGGAAGAAATTTCAAATCTTTCGGGATAGCTTACCACAATCCGTTGTTTTGCGCATAGTTCTCATTAAAATTTGTCACTCTTCTGCATTATACAACTTTAGACGCTATTCCAAGGCTTTTCATCAAGTAACTTGACGCTTGCGACTGTTCCTCCTCAGGCGTACCGTCGCAACTCCGACGGCACATCTCCAATAGTCCACATCAAGAACCACCTGCAGGTCCAGCTGCCCGGCAAGGAGATCAGGCTTCAGACGGTTATGTAACTATATTATTATATTAAGGCATAGGGCCATATATTTGCCACCTTATAAGCCCCACTTTGGCGAAAACTGGAAACAGGCATAAAAAGTGCAAAAAACCACATTTTTTTTTATAAAATAAATAAGTTTTCCAGAACGACAAAGAGCACATCTAATTTCCATAGAATCCCAATTTTTCAACACAGCTAGAGAAATATTCTGATGAAATTACCAAAATGTCTAGAATTAATACTGCAGAATTAATATTGTAACATCAATCAATATCAAAAAAACATGGCAACCTAAAACATGTCCCTGTAATTTAATTTTGTTAATATTCAAAAATAACTATTTTAAGAAGTTTGGCAGGTTTCCAATACTCGTATTTTTCGTGTATTACATTATAATAATTTATTTTTGATGAGAAGCAAGGTCCATTGAAAACAGACCCAATTTTGCCATCTTCTATCCAACAGGACAATTTTTTGAAATTTTATTGGCTGGACCGGTTGGACCACACAAAAATTACAGTTTCATCTTACAAAAGGAAGAATTTCGGACATAGTACATTATGCAACGCGGGGGGCGTAGGTCCCTCGCGTTGCTATGGAAAAGGCGCAGAAGATTGAAAATGTCATAGTTTAAAAGACTTTCATTGTCTATTTATTTTTATTTTGTGTTTGTTTGTGTTTATAAGTGCATATAGGTAAATAGTGTATTATTTTTATGACGTCCACCTCTGCACTCAGTGGCAATGTGGAAGCAGGTTCAGGTCAACCCGCTGCCTCTGTAAGTAATTTTCAACAATGCCCCTTTTGTCCCCAGGCCAGGTTTTTTAAAGGTGAACATGGCTTGAAGGTGCATATTGGGAAAATACACAAATCCCAGAATGTACTTCAAGGCCATGTTAACCCAAACTCGAGGGTCAATAATACATCTGATACCTCCGAAATTCCCTTTTGGCAGACTTTGAGTGTAATGAAAAATTCAATTCCGGTTTTAAAAAGAATTCCTCGAGCTGCGAGGCCTACTGTGGCTTATAATTTGGCAAGCTGCATAGGCCTTGTCGTTCGTGAGAATTCTACAACGGCCTGGGAGCAATTGCTCACCTTTTCTTACAGAATACTACATGTAAATAGAAATAACAGTTCCAATCGATCCTTGACTACCCTTATTAAAGAAAATTGCCATAGTTCTAATTCCACTTCCATCTTTCAATCTATTTTGCCAATCACACATAATAATACAGTTAGTACAAACCAATTTAAGTATATAGAAAATAAAGTAAGGGAAGGTGACATAAGGGGAGCGTCGAGGTTACTTTTTAGTAGCGATGTGGTGGCGACTAATTCTGCAGACACGCTCGCGTGTTTGCAGGATAAGCATCCACCGCCGTCAGCTGATCTCACTTTTCCTGAACCACCCAGTGATGACTTTGAGTGTCTCAGTGTCACTGCCAAGGACGTACTTGCAGCCGTTTGCTCCTTCCGCAGTGGATCTGCGGGCGGTCTTGACGGTCTGACACCACAACACCTCAAGGATTTGTTGTGTCAAAACACAGGTGAGGCTGGCGATGCTCTGCTGAAGGAGCTAACGGCTCTCATAAATTTAATGCTCTCCGGCAATGTGGATGATGGCATCATCGCTATCTTGTACGGGGCCAATTTGTGTGCCTTACGCAAGAAAGATGGTGGCATTCGTCCCATTGCCGTAGGAAGCGTCTTAAGACGTTTGGTAGCCAAACTTTGTTGTAAGTTTTATAATACAGAACTTGCCGAAAAATTTCAGCCCTTACAACTTGGTTTCGGCTCCAAAGGAGGGTGCGAGGCAGCCTTACACGCTCTCTCCACATATCTTGGCAGTGGTGAAGGTGAGGTCATCCTGAAGGTTGACCTGAGGAATGCCTTCAATTCATTAAACAGAGACACCTTGTTGACCCAAGCAAAATTAGAAACTCCTAAAATTTTTAAATTCCTTTGGCAATGTTACAGATTTCCTACGAAATTAGTATATAAAAACCACCTTTTAGAATCAGCTGTTGGTTGTCAACAAGGTGACCCACTGGGGCCTGTCATCTTTTCTCTCGCTATACATCCTATTATTAGGGAAATAAATTCTAAATTCAACATATGGTACCTAGACGACGGGACTCTAGGAGGCGATGTAAAAACAGTATTAGAAGACCTACAATTAATAATAAATAAATTTAATTCCATTGGTCTGAATTTAAATTCGGATAAATGTGAACTTTTTATTACTGAAAAGGTAGACAGTCTTTCCACAATACACAAATTTAATTCTTTGGCTCCTAACATAAAAATTTTAGATAGCAAATCTCTTCGCCTCCTGGGTTCCCCGGTTTTAGAAGAAGGGTTTCAACCCTTTTTAGAAGAAAAGCTACAAAATTTCGATATTATTTCTGATCGATTACTTAAAATTAGTGTTCATTCAGCTTTCACTATACTCCGGTTTTGCCTTTTCGTTCCAAAATTTACTCATGCCATTCGTTCATCACAATTTTGGAAATTTATGCCACTTTTGGAAAATATAGATACTACGATTCAGCACACCTTATGCAAAATTTTAAATGTGGCCTTGAACGACCGAGCCTGGCTCCAAGCGTCTCTTCCAGTGCGCTTGGGTGGTCTCGGTATTCGCAAAATTTCTAACATCAGTCTGCCAGCATTTTTGTCGTCAGTTCACGGCACTGAAGATTTAACCAGAAAAATTTTAATTAACACACAGGTTGATTCTGAGGTGTCGTGTAAGACTGACGCCATAAATGCTTGGAAGATGGCCTGCCCCAATACTCCGTTGCCCGACAACCTATTCTCTCAGAGACTGTGGGATGTGCCGCTCTGTAACTTGGTAAGAGCTAATTTAATCAATACTTCTTCCAATATTGCAGAGCGTGCGCGTTTGCTAGCTGTGGGAGAGTGGGAGTCGGGTCTATGGATTCAAGCGCTTCCATCATCCAACATAGGTACTATGTTAGATGATACTACCTTTCGCCTTGCCACATGTCTCCGTCTAGGTGCGCCGTGTGTTTCTCCGCATTATTGTCACTGTGGAGAAGTTGTCGACAATCTTGGACGTCATGGCCTCTCGTGCAGCAGAAGTGCCGGCCGCATTTCTCGCCACGCCAACCTGAATGACATAATACGTCGGGCTCTTGTCACCGCGGGCGTACCCGCCGTTTTAGAACCAAACGGACTGGTGCGTGACGATGGCAAGAGGCCCGACGGTATGTCATTGTTGCCTTGGAAGATGGGTCGACCTTTGGTGTGGGACGCGACATGCGTTGACACCCTTGCGCCGTCACATCTTCCAAGCACAGCAGGTTGTGCAGGTGCTGCTGCTGCTTCTGCGGAAAACCTCAAACGGCGCAAATACTGTAATTTAATAGGTAATTATATGATTGAGCCGTTTGGGGTTGAAACGTTGGGGCCTTGGGGTCCAAGTGCCCGCTTTTTGTATAAAGATTTGGCAAAGCGGTTAGTCGACACTTCACGGGACCAGAAGGCTGGCTATTTCCTTGCACAAAGGATAAGCATTGCCATTCAACGTGGCAATGCTGCCAGTCTTCTGGGAACGTTTCCAATGAACGATGATGTGGAGGAATACTACGACGCATGTATGTAGGTATGTATAATAAAATTCTTAGTACTTTTTTAAATTGTTTGTTTTAGCCTTTTGTAGATATTTTATTATAATAGTTGTAAATAAATTATAATATAAGTTGTAAATAATATAATAATTAAATAAATAATCCCATTACATTATCTATACTAAATAAATAAATATCTACAAAATAAAATTGGTTTGGGTAATCGTCACTTGACATTTTTTCAAAAGAATGTTTCTCTGTCGAATTATAAGAACCTGGAACTCGCTGCCCGCACACGTGTTTCCCTCATCTTACAATTCCGGGTTCTTAAAGAGGAGCGTGAAGAGGCACATCACAGGGCCGCCAACTTGAGGAGCCCTGTCAGAAATTTACCTTTTATTTACCGAGAGCTTTTTTTTACTCAAAAACTCAAAATCGTTCGAATAGACACGTTGCGAATCGTCGAATAAGACACATTGCACGCCTTGAGGCGGAATATGGCCTGTATCTATACTATATTGTAAGACCTTATTTTGTACCCATGTTCGCAATGTAAATACTACCCGTTCGCTCTAACTTTGCCGCTGGCATAGAGGCGTATTACCCGAATTGTTAAATAGACGAAGTAAATTGACAGTAGCTAATGTCACTTCTTCATAGAAAATACGCAACATTGTATGAAGAAGTGACATTAGTTGCTGTAAATTTACATCGTCTAATTAAAAATTCAACTTTAGTATGGAGCCGAGCGGCAAAGTTAGAGCTAACGAGCAGTAAATGAATTGAATTGGTAATCACATTATTTACACAAGGCTACATTCAATAGTCTTAAGGATTGTGAGTGACCCTCAATTCGCTAGATTGCCATGACTTTCCATCAGCCGGGAGGCATAATTCTGACGAGCTAAATTTAAAAAGTATGTACCTAACAAAAAGTACCTTTCTTACATACATATGGTCACGCCTTTATCCCCGAAGGGGTAGGCAGAGGCATATTATATGCCCACATTTCACCTTTTTTATAATTTGTCCCACGTAATAGGTGGTGAGCCGTATTGCCGTGTTTAAATGGATAGGCGCAGGTTGTGACTGCCTGCTGTTGAAATAAAGTCTTCAACTTGACTTAACGACTGCCATTTTACTGGCAACCGGGACCAATGGCTTAACGTGCCTTCCGAAGCACGGAAACGCTCCAATAAATGTCACAAAGTGATCACATGGATGGTCACCCATCCATGGACCGGTCATAGTGAAAGTTGTTTACTGCAGTGATCGTTTACAGAACACTGAGTCCGCGGGGCCACGAGCGCTTCCTAAATACAAGCTTATTCCTTTACTAGCTGACCCCGCAACTTCGTTTACGTCATAAGGTGTATGAAAGGAGGGGTATTTCTTTATCAGACTCATCAAGCGGCGAGTGAAACTGCCCTGTTTGCTTAATCATAAAAGAGCTTAATGATTATGGCTATTTTAAACACGCCAGTTTAGATTTACCCATTTTTAGATTCATATGTCTATGTATGATATTTTAAAGTGATATAACGTAATAAATAAAGAAAACCACATTGCAATCGGTTAAGCGGTTACTGAGATTTACGTGCACAAACGTACAGACAAACAGATATACAGCCATACAAACAAACAGACAAAAATTCTATTCTATTGCGTTCATAAAGCCCCCTATGATATTTTTTCTTATTTATCTTCCATGTAAAGACAGCGACCTGTTACGATTTTATTATAATACTAGCTGAGCCCGCAACTTCGTTTACGTCACATAAGGTGTATGAAAGGAAAGGTATTTCTTCATCAGAGTCATCAAGCAGCGTCTGAAACTGCCCTGTTTGCTTAATCATAAAAGAGCTTAATGATTAAGACTATTTTTATCTAATTTTAAAACAATTCAGTCCGCGCCGAAGGCGTGGACTGAATTGTTTTAAAATTAGATTAAGCCAACACGCCGGTTTAGGATCACTCACATTCAAAGAAACCCCTACAATTAAAATTTTCAAAATATCTGATACTTAAAAGTGTTATAACTCTTTTATTTCTAAACCGATTTACATTAAACAAACGCTAA
Source organism: Miltochrista miniata (assembly GCA_933228765.1). NCBI lineage: Eukaryota > Metazoa > Arthropoda > Insecta > Lepidoptera > Erebidae > Miltochrista > Miltochrista miniata. The sequence goes on from OW121777.1 coordinate 15,818,394, forward strand.
ATGTTAACTGGAGCAAACCTCAACACAATAAAAAAAACCGCATTGCAATCGGTTGAGCGGTTACTGAGATTAGCGTGCACAACCGTACAGACAAACAGATATACAGACATACAGACAAACAGACAAAAATTCTAAAAATCATTGTTTTGGGTTCTATTGCGTTCATAAAGCCCCCCTATAATATTTTTTCTTATTTATCTTCCGTGTACAGACAGCGACCTGTTACGATTTTATTATATGTATTGATAACTAGTTTATATACTCTAATCATAGATTCTGATATTTTTTTACAGGGACTTGCTGAAACCTCACATATTCCATACACAGAATAATCCGTAAGTATCGTTTCAAAGTGAAGTAAGATTTTTTTCCTTAGGACATTGTATCCTGCTGGATCCCTTAGAAGATCCCTCTCTTCAATAAGAAACGCCTGAGACCTTGCTAAGCCTTCGCTAATCCTTGCTATTACTATTCATTCATTATTCCATTCGTTCATTCCTCCAAAGTGCGATACCGAATTACTTATTCATGCGAATTTGCCTTAAGATAAGTTGAAAAACTTAACTTGTACTGTTTCACAACATTTATTATTGTAATACCTAACCGGTTTCATCTTTCGGCATTCGACACACAAAAAATGCCGAAAGACGAAACCGGTTAGGTATTACAATAATAAATGTTGTTGAACAGTACAAGTGAAGTTTTTCAATATGTGTAGCAAGTTCCATCAAGTGCCATCAATCAACAGTATCAATAATGTTAAGATAAGTTGCCTTTATGCGAATAAAGCTTATTATGCTCTATGGACGTTGGGAATGCTGGGAATATCCTTCCGAGGGCTTACCCGAAGTTCCCAACCGTAGGGATCATTTTGGTTTTTAACCGACTTCCAAAAAAGGAGGAGGTTCTCAATTCGTCTGTATTTTTTTTTTATGTTTGTTACTGGCAAATCGCTAGAAGGAGTTAACCGATTTTGAAAATTCTTTTTTTGTTTGAAAGCTGTTGCTTCCCATGTGGTCCCATATACAGGAAGTCAGAATCGGATGTTGGGATCCTGGAGAAATCGAAGAAATCCCTCGAATCGAGGGAATTCCTTAACGATTTACAGCAGTTATCTTGTGTTTGGGCTTGATTAATTTGTATTGGGGAGAACATTACCCCTAGACAGATATAATTTCAGTCTAACCGTCACTGAAAATCATGAAAAAAAAAAATTTTAACAAAAAAAAACCGACTTCAAACAAAAACTGAAAATTGAAAAATAAAATTAACTTAGCACAAAGTAATAGGTAGTATATTTAGTTTTATATCAGATATTATTGACTGTAATACTGAAGTCGGTGCCAATATTTCTATGAGAGATTAATAATATCTACCTAAACCTATAGTTTTACTAGGCGCCGATTTCAGTATTACATTCAATAAAGTCTGATATAAAACTAAATATACTACCTATTACTTTGTGCTAAGTTAATTTTATTTTTCAATTTTCAGTTTTTGTTTGTAGTCGGTTTTTTTTTAGTCGGTAAGAGTTGGGCATAGCATCCCATGACGTATTTTTCAGACGTAAAAAAAGAATGCTTTATGGACACTGTATAATGTTTTCAAAAGAGTGGCCGGAGTTTTATTGGCAGGCAGTTTATACGACATAGGAGTCATACAAAGCATCCTAGCACAACCAAAATCACTTATAGCTAGATACCTATCTCGGATAGTCAAGAAACCCCCGCAGTGACTCACTAGTCTTTTTTTTTGAAATTATAATAGTTAAGGGTACAATGGGGCTCTCCGGCTCTACGAATCTGCGAATCTGGGATAAATGTAAATGTAGAAGCAATCATTTTGACGTTCAACATTACTATGAATAATAAGATTTTTCATTTTCACTTTCAGGTTAGGCCGACCCGTGAAGACTGTACCTCGGCCCGCTCTGTAAGTTTTCTTCTAAACTGGCTAAATTGGCTGAGATACCTGATAGAAAGTACATATTTTATTATTTATTTTTATATTATTATCCAACTTAACCCATGTCTTTCCTCCACATTCTTACATTATTCTTATCAGAGATCCACCCATCCGAGGAACAGCCCTAGATAAGGATATTTTCCGCAGTGACCGTCTACACACCAATTCTGACAGTATTTGACTACACTTGGAAGACTTACGCTTAGAAACTTCAAGTCATTTCTAAGAATATGATGACAATATATTATTTTGTTCTATTGCCCATTATTTTCAGACCCCCTGTCCACCTAGGTGCAAAGAATTTAAAAGGTATGTTAAAAGGTAATGTCTAACCATTTCATAGGACCTTCGATTTATCGAACGAAATTCAACATTCATATCCAAAATCTGATTCAGAACTCGCCAGGCCACGCCATACATCACCTCATTCCTTGACTGTACATGTTTCACATCTAAAATCTGCTTCATGTATTGTTTTCTTCTTGCGTTCCTCTGTATCACTCATCGTCTCATCATTCGCTCCTTTCACATTCATGTAATACTAGCTGACCCGCGCAACTTCGTTTGCGTGATAAATAAAGAACCGTTCGACCGATTTTGTGCAAACTTCACATAAACCATCTACTAAATAGTCCGAACAAAGCCTAAACATTTCGTTTGGATAGGTGAGCCCGTTCTTGAGTTATAAAATTACAACGAAAAGTGGCATTTTTTTTTTTTTTTTTTTTTTTTTTTTTTCTTAGTATCTTGTTTATTTATTAATTATATTATTTACAACTTACATTATAATTTATTTACAACTATTATAAAAAAATATCTACAAAAGGCTAAAACAAACAATTTAAAAAAGTACTAAGAATTTTATTATACATACCTACATACATGCGTCGTAGTATTCCTCCACATCATCGTTCACTGGAAACGTTCCCAGAAGACTGGCAGCATTGCCACGTTGAATGGCAATGCTTATCCTTTGTGCAAGGAAATAGCCAGCCTTCTGGTCCCGTGAAGTGTCGACTAACCGCTTTGCCAAATCTTTATACAAAAAGCGGGCACTTGGACCCCAAGGCCCCAACGTTTCAACCCCAAACGGCTCAAACATATAATTACCTATTAAATTACAGTATTTGCGCCGTTTGAGGTTTTCCGCAGAAGCAGCAGCAGCACCTGCACAACCTGCTGTGCTTGGAAGATGTGACGGCGCAAGGGTGTCAACGCATGTGGCGTCCCACACCAAAGGTCGACCCATCTTCCAAGGCAACAATGACATACCGTCGGGCCTCTTGCCATCGTCACGCACCAGTCCGTTTGGTTCTAAAACGGCGGGTACGCCCGCGGTGACAAGAGCCCGACGTATTATGTCATTCAGGTTGGCGTGGCGAGAAATGCGGCCGGCACTTCTGCTGCACGAGAGGCCATGACGTCCAAGATTGTCGACAACTTCTCCACAGTGACAATAATGCGGAGAAACACACGGCGCACCTAGACGGAGACATGTGGCAAGGCGAAAGGTAGTATCATCTAACATAGTACCTATGTTGGATGATGGAAGCGCTTGAAACCATAGACCCGACTCCCACTCTCCCACAGCTAGCAAACGCGCACGCTCTGCAATATTGGAAGAAGTATTGATTAAATTAGCTCTTACCAAGTTACAGAGCGGCACATCCCACAGTCTCTGAGAGGATAGGTTGTCGGGCAACGGAGTATTGGGGCAGGCCATCTTCCAAGCATTTATGGCGTCAGTCTTACACGACACCTCAGAATCAACCTGTGTGTTAATTAAAATTTTTCTGGTTAAATCTTCAGTGCCGTGAACTGACGACAAAAATGCTGGCAGACTGATGTTAGAAATTTTGCGTATACCGAGACCACCCAAGCGCACTGGAAGAGACGCTTGGAGCCAGGCTCGGTCGTTCAAGGCCACATTTAAAATTTTGCATAAGGTGTCCTGAATCGTAGTATCTATATTTTCCAAAAGTGGCATAAATTTCCAAAATTGTGATGAACGAATGGCATGAGTAAATTTTGGAACGAAAAGGCAAAACCGGAGTATAATGAAAGCTGAATGAACACTAATTTTAAGTAATCGATCAGAAATAATATCGAAATTTTGTAGCTTTTCTTCTAAAAAGGGTTGAAACCCTTCTTCTAAAACCGGGGAACCCAGGAGGCGAAGAGATTTGCTATCTAAAATTTTTATGTTAGGAGCCAAAGAATTAAATTTGTGTATTGTGGAAAGACTGTCTACCTTTTCAGTAATAAAAAGTTCACATTTATCCGAATTTAAATTCAGACCAATGGAATTAAATTTATTTATTATTAATTGTAGGTCTTCTAATACTGTTTTTACATCGCCTCCTAGAGTCCCGTCGTCTAGGTACCATATGTTGAATTTAGAATTTATTTCTCTAATAATAGGATGTATAGCGAGAGAAAAGATGACAGGCCCCAGTGGGTCACCTTGTTGACAACCAACAGCTGATTCCAAAAGGTGATTTTTATATACTAATTTTGTAGGAAATCTGTAACATTGCCAAAGGAATTTAAAAATTTTAGGAGTTTCTAATTTTGCTTGGGTCAACAAGGTGTCTCTGTTTAATGAATTTTAAAGTGGCATTGATTTTTATATATATAGATTATTCACACATTCATTGGCACTCTTCTAGCTCTCCATTCCTCAACATTGACACTTATGAACTTTATTGTGGAGTATGTTATGCTAGTTGATAATGGTTCCATTAAATATCTTACAGATAAAATTAGAGGTCCTGGATGGAGGGGAGGTAATAGCGAATGGGGTAAAGGCTGGGGCGGAGGTTGGAGCAGTAGAGGCAACGGAGCCAAGGGAGGTTTTAACAGTGGCAACGGAAACTGGGTGACCTTGAGCAATGGCAACAACGGAACTTGGGTATCTTGTACCAATAACGGCAAAGGAATTACTTGTAAAAATGTGAGCGGAGTTATCAGTGGTTTGGGAGGAGGAAATGAAGGGGGAAATGGAGGTAATGGAGGCTGGGGAGGCTGGAACAGTGGCCATGGACGCTGGTCAACTTCGAACAGTGACCACAATGGCACCTGGGTAACTTGTACCAACGACAGCAATGGAGTGATTTGTAAGAATGTGAGTGGAGTTAGCGGATGGGGAGGAGTAAAGAATGGAGGCGCAGGAGGTGAGTTGTATTAGTTGGTATTTATTTTGGTACAACGCCTCAGATCTACTAACTGATATTTTTGCACAACAACAAGTTCGAACAAAATTTCTCATTCTCTCTTGAATGTCTTGAAGATACTGGTACAAAACAGTATTGACTCGGCTATTCACACGCAAAAACATAGTTTTCTCAAACATATATCTACTTTATTAATTTTCTTAAAACATGGATAGCAGATTTAACGTGACACGGACTTTTGTAAAGCATTTGACCAAGTAGACCAGAAATTCCTTCTTGATAAGCTCGTCTTTAATAGCATACGTGGAAATATATTCTGTGGCGGTATTAGTAAGAATAAAGATAGGATGTAATATATAGACGAATAAATAAATAAATCTATACTAATATTATGAAGAGGAAAGATTTGTTGATTTGTTTGTAACGAATAGGCTCCGGATCTACTGGACCGATTGGAAAATTCTTTCACTGTTGGGAAGCTACACTCTTTGCGGCTCTTTGAACATAGGCTTTATTATATTCCCGTATTCCCACGGGAACGGGAACTACGTGGGTGAAATCGTGTGATGTCCGCTTGTAAATAATTAAAAAAAAAATTGTGGACATTTTCACACTACGTCATCTAGCCAAAATGAAGCTAATATAAGCTTGTGCTATGGGATCTAGACGACTGATAAGCATACTTATATATTTCTAAATAGGTGATATACGTAGAAAACACCCAAACTCCGAAACAAACATTTGTAGATCACACAAATATTTAAACCAACACCTGATAATCGAACCCAGGACCGCAGCTCGGCAGGCTGTTACCTACACTTCCGAATGCGCCAGCGAGACAGTCACAGAGTAAGGAAGTTTAGTCCGTTCATAGTTAATTTACCTCTAGTTTTGAGGTTGACTTCCCTGATTTTCGTGTTACCATACTAAGATTTTTTTTCTCCCATGTACTCCAACCTTAAGTCAAAACTTATTTTCTTCTTTTGCTGCCGTTTTTTCGGGCGTGGAAATTATTTGAGATGTGGAAGCAGCACCTTTACGCTCCTTGGTGATGGTGATGACTGTCTTTTTTTGAATTACATATCCATTTTATGTAAATAAAAATGAAACTTTAGAAAAATCTTATAGTAACAGAACTACGTATTTAGTTATGTTAATTATACTGACTAATGGATATTTACATTTAAAAAAACTCTCAGTGTTAACGGTTCCATCTTATAATCTCCCCTAATATGCGGTAAAATGTCTGAAGCTGGCACTCATAGGGGGACTTTACTGCAATACCAACCTACAGAAAACGATCTGTCAGAGGTAAATTAACTGTGAACGGACTATACTTAGGTCAAATTTTTCAGGGATATTTGTGGTGCCCCCTAGTGGTTACATTTATTATAACCCCAATGGTAAGAAACGCAGCAGACCTGGGAGTCCAGGCGGCAGGTGGAGAAGGAACGCTCCTGGCAGACCTGCGAGTTCTGGAGTTTAAAGATCTGGTAAACCTGGAAATTATGGGTTAATAAAATGTTTGCAAATTAAATCTATGTGTTTTATTATTCTATTTATAAATTTATATAAAACGAATTCACTTTCTCTGACTTCGCTTAGATCATTTAAAATACTCAACGGATTTTAGTGCACTTTTCAGCAACAGATACAGCTATTCAAGAGGAAAGTTTACTTGTATATACACAAAATAAGGCTACTAGGTAAGTAGGGGAGACCAGGGCTGGTTGACTATAGGAGTAGGTAGACTAACTATCAATAACTCGGCCAAAGCAATAGCTTGGAGCCAACCGATGACACCCGAGAGTCCGCTACCTCTACCCGCTCAGTCATCGGGAGTCTCATAGTATACAAATGTACTCTGTGACCGGGAGCGCGGCGTCGCGCACACACATCGTTTGAGTTAAGAAAATTAAAGTTCAAAAATAACGTACTACCCGTTCGCTCTAACTTTGCCGCTGGCGTAGAGGCGTATACCCGCATTGTTAATTAGACGAAGTAAATTGGCAGTAGCTAATGTCACTTCGTCATAGAAAATACGCAACATTGTATGAAGAAGTGACATTCGTTGCTGTCAATTTACTTCGTCTAATTAAAAATTCGACTTTAGTATGGAGCCGAGCGGCAAAGTTAGAGCGAACGAGCAGTACGTAAGTAATTATTTCATCGTAAGGTATTTTTGTAATAATGCCTATTTATTCATGGTCACTGATTGTCAAAGAATTTATAATGGATGTTTGATTCATGTTTTTTCTTTTATGTATTATGTTATTTGATTTCTTAGCAGTTTTGTGGTTATGTCATGGAATTGAAAATAAAAATGTGGTTTGGGGATTAGACATTATTTTTAAATTAAAATAATGTCTTCTTTCAATAAAATGTTCCATCTACCACATTTAAGGTACTTTTTGTATATGGCTCTTATGGCCCGTTTTTTAAAAACAAAAATTGAATTTATATCTGCAGCATTACCCCATAGTAGAATACCGTAAGACATTACACTGTGGAAGTAACTCCAACAGTTCTAGCTGTATCTACATCAGTCAAGTGCCTAATCTTTTGGACAGCAAATGCTGCTAAACTTAATCTGCCAGCCGGCTTTTCAATATGTGGACCCCAATGCAACCCAGCATCGACTGTCAACCCTAGGTACGCCGTAGATTTCACAAGTTCCAACTCTCGGCCATTAAATTGGACATTGGTTCCTGCCTATGTTACAGTGGGTAAGGTAAATTTAATACATTTAGTTTTGTTATCATTCAGCCTAAAATTATTAGTGTTGAACCAATGTACTACTTTCAGGATTGCATCGTTAACATTGTCGTAGTTATCTAGTAGTCTTTTAATTTTGAAAATTAAGGAAGTGACATTTGCAAACCAAACAATCCCTTTGGTGTCCCCCTACGTAATAAGTTAGGTCATTAATATAAATTAAAAATGAAAATGGTCCGAGTATCGAACCCTGTGGAACACCCATAGCATAGTAACCACCGATCCCTCTGAACGTGTGCCACTAACATCGACCCTCTGAGTTCTATTGCTCAAATATGAAGTCAGAAGATCGAGAGCCTTGTTCCTTATCCCGTAGTGATTTAGTTTCCTGATCAATGTTTCGCAATCAAAAGCCTTAGACAAATCGCAGAACACACCAAGCGCATCATGTTTATCTTCCCAGGCCTCATAAATACTCTTCAACAAATATACACCAGCATCGGTAGACGACTGTCCTTTAGTGAAACCAAATTGTTTGTCATGAAATAATTTGTGATTGTTAAAATCTGCTCTGCTCTGCTCAGTATTAATTTTCGAACGCGTCTTACTTACACATTCCGACAAAAATTTTCTCAGCGGAACTGGAAGACGGCCGAATAATATTCGTTATACCAATAGGTATATTACTGTCGCTACTTCCAGATCCCCTGCCTGTGACGTTAAATGAAGGATTCGTTCACTTGTTTTAGACCTACCGCATTCAGAATTTATAATGTTCCAAGTAGTTTTAATTACATTTGTCGAAGCTGTAATTTTATTAAAAACTATTGGACGTCACGCGGTTTCACCCGCGCAGCTCCCGTCCCCATGGGAATATGGGAATCAAATATAGCCTATGTTCACCGAGCATAGTGTATGTAGCTTCCCAACAGTTAAAGAATTTTTCAAATCGGTTCAGTTGTTTCGGAGCCTATTCGATGCAAACAAACATACAAATCTTTCCTCTTTATAATATTTTAAGCATACGATTAGGTATAGTATACCTAGATGAAATGAAATTACATACATTTTATGCTCATGTAATTATCAATTATATGCCATTTAATAATTATTTAATGGCATATTTTAATTTTATGTTTCCGTAACAACTACTTTTTCATGAAACGATAACAATAATTGTATTAGTCTTTGAAGTTTGAAACCAAATGGTTTATATTACAGAAAAATGTTTTCAATAAAATAATAATTGAACAACATGGAATTCTTGGTGCGTTTAACTAGTATTTTTCTACCGTAATACATTTAACCAGGCTTTAGGAATAAACTACATACACGTACTAGATATTTAATTGTTGAACATACTCATTATGCATTATGCATTATAACATATATATGAACATAGACATTATGTGATTATGTAGGTACTTATACTATATTCTAAATACATGCATATTTTACATAGAAAACATCCAAACTCCGAAACAAACATTTTGTGGATCACACAAAACAGTTACAAAATTTCAACTGTGGGTCGTGATCCACAAATGTCCATTTCAACACGACAATACGCTCACCACCTACTACGATGACATGGGACATAAAACTATAGGTAAGGCGAAATGTGGGCGTTTACTATGCCTCTGCCGGGATATAGGCGTGACGGGCCCATCCATACATTTGTTTCGAAGATGTTAAAGTGAGCGCATGCACTCACTATGTCGTAGTTGGTGTTGTTGTTCCGAAGGCGAAACACGTGTCTAGATATGACTATATTACTTGGTCGAAGTTCCGATCAATAAAAATGTTGATTCACACTTCCGTAACCTTAAAATAAAATCGAACATAAATTACTTGAAATCTAAATAATATAATTATGTATTCTGAAACTAAACTAACTTACTGACTAGCTGACTGACTATAGATAGATACATATAGATATATACCTTTATCCCCGAAGGGGTAGGCAGAGGCATAGTACCTATACGCTAACATTTCATGTATAACAGTTATAGGTGGTGAGACAGGCGCAGGTTGTGACGACTCGCAGTTGAAGATTTCAAGCCGTCCATAATGCCTTTAACCACAGATTACTAAATAGTTACTACGTAACAGATACATCACTCCCATAGAAACGTGACAATACCTACGCTATATTAGCCTAAAAAAATTTAATAATAATACCTGCTGCTCAGAACGAGAAGAATTGTACCTTAAACACGCGTTTTTAGTGTCGAAACTGTGTTGCCCGCTGTGCGAGTGACGTCATCGTAAGAATGCGCTAGGGTTGAACCTATTATGATTGTTGTAATAAAAAGAATGTTACGAATCAACCTTGTTTTAGTACGGTTTTATTAGGTCGACATGTATGTAACTAACAATTTAATGGAATGTAAGGAAAAAAATTATGAATGGTTTAAAAAATCCCTAGAAAAACCCCGCTTGTATAAATGCACGTAAAAACCAAAAATAAATTATGAATCACAGTAGGTAGGTATATCTATATATTTATATTGTTTATCTTATTCCTACCCATAACTAAAATATCAAAGAAATCTAAAATTAACTGACATTACCTTTAGCGTAAGTACCGGCTATTCACCTATCCCACCCGGCCATCCTACCTTACTATGTTACACACACATACATATGGTCACGCGTTGATCTCCAAAGGGGAAGGCAGAGGCATATTAGATGCCCACATTTCATTTTTTTATAGTTTGTCCCATGTAATAGGTGGTGAGCAGCCAGGTTGTGACCGTCTGCTGTTTAAATTTTTCTAACCGCCTAAAAATGCCTTTATAGTTTGTCCCATGTAATAGGTGGTGAGCAGCCAGGTTGTGACCGTCTGCTGTTTAAATTTTTCTAACCGCATAAAAATGCCTCCAACTTGGCTGACTGCTATTTTATTGGCAACCGGGACCAACGGCTTAACGGGCCTTCCGAAGACGGAAACGCTCAAATAAAGGTCACAAAGTGGTCACATGAATGGTCACCCATCCAAGAACAGGCCATAGGGAAAGTTGCTTACTACAGTGATCGATTACAGAACACTAAGTACGCGGGGCCACGAGCGCTTCGACTACCTATAAAACCTATTTACCTATAAATTCTATAAAACATTGAATTGCCTATAAAAAAACACTTTTATAATACCTGACTCAAATAACTCCCTTAATTTACGATTTACATTCTTATCACCTACCTACTTATGTTCAAACAAATAAATGATGAAAACATTGATAAGATTTAAAATATTACTCGGCTTTCTTCGTCTCTCGGCAATTTAAAAAACGACTTTGTGTTTTTGTACTATTACACCCATCCACTGCACAATAATTACGTGGTTTCGGCATTTCGAAGCGTAAGCGCGGGAAACGCGCGGTGCGGTGCGATGCGAGCGCTCAGTCGGGCGTCCGGCAGCCCTCTGCCAGTTGCATCCCCAGGGATATGCCGAGCGGTAGGTATATAGCGCGCGGTTTTGAGCGAGTGACGGAGGCCTGCTTTAACTTAGATTAACGATTGTCATTTTACTGACAACCGAGTTTCATTTTAAACCTTCTTTACGCAATGGATCGTTTTGCGATAGTATTCTCTTAGTCGCCTCTTACGACACCCTCGGAATGAATTAGGGGCGACATTTTGTACTCATGCCAGTTGCCTAATATTAGTTTCAGAGGAGCTCAGTGATACTCCTGGTATTATTGGGGGCTGTTGTGGCCAATATAGACATTCGCCGCGGAGGCTGGTTGGACCGCGTGGTGCAGTACCACAAGGCGAAGTTTATCAAGGATATCAAACGATATGTGCCTTTCAACCTCAAAGGTATCTCAATCTTTTGGTTTATTTTTAAGGTATGAGTCGAAACTTGACCGCAAGCAGCAGTGCAGTCGCTGCGGTGCCGTGATAGCACCACTGGTCCCCATACATTCTGTATAGATTTGTATTAGAATACATTTCGAACTCGGCAGTAGCGTCGCGACTGCACTGCAGTACTGTCGCCTTGCCGCCGCGACAGTAATGCTGCTTGCGATCGAGCTCTATTAAGGTCAAAGCCCACTTACACGAATCTGCTCCCACACGGCAAAAATAATATAATTCAAATATAGGCTTTAAATATTGCTCTTTAGATATATTTTACATTGCCATCATCAATTAGCAGACAGCTTTCAGCGAGCTTACCGCCGTCAGACTGCTCGGGAGTTGACACCTCGCTGGGCGTGCGTTGTAGACGAGCGGTTGGCGCGGTGCCCGCGCGCTTACTGCTAGCAGTCGCCGCACCGGCACCGATCGCGAACTGTGTCTATTGCGAAAGGCGAGAGCGGTCGGGCGGCGGGTGGACAGCTGGCCGTCTGCTAGCTGTTGCCGTGTGGACTGCTCAGTGCGTGCTAGCTGTCACCGCGTAGACTGCGAGTAGTAGTCTTCTTTTAGGGCAGTGTTGGGTGGGAGCGGTGTTGGAGCAGAGTCGTTTAAGTGGGCTATGTCCTTTAACCCGAATTCGGGCACTCGATGTACTATTCATAGGTATTGTCGGCTACTGGAGTACGGGCAAACGAGCCTGCTCTCGCGACAAAGAGTACCTACTCCTTCACAATTGGAGGGAAAACGGTCTCGGGTAACGAAATGAAATATTGTCCAAAATTAAAGAAAGCTGTAAAAGGCAGCTGGATTCAAAAAGTATTTGAATGGTTTTTTTTCTCGTGTGTAAATCCTCATGGATGTTTGTCGGACTTCTACCAGCTAAAACCACACGGTGCTCTACCCTCTGCCTATGGCCGGGAGTCCCGGGTATGCTCTCGGAAGGTCAACCCCAGGGTGCTTGAATTGTATACTTGCACCGGAAAACGCAGAGTGGGGAGAACTAATAGATGTCGCGGAGCCTGCTGGATGTGGGGTGGGGGGCATAACACCTAACGTTGTAATACCTATCAAGCTATAACCATTCTCTCTCCCAGTGACAATAATCCCCACCCTCGGCGGCTACGAAGACTCCAAGTCGTGGGACTTCGACTCGGTGCTGCACCTCATTGCGCTCCTCAAGGCTACGGCGCATGATGCGACCTAACAGGTGGCTTATGATAGGCATGGCTGACTCGTTAAGCAGTAGCGACCTAGATGGTTCTAGCTACATCTTTTGAAGAGCATCAGCTCACTTTCTGAATGATGAAGGGATTTCAGATCCGATTCATCGGATACTGGTACTTTCGTGGTATTTTCGGGACATACTTAGTAACTTGGAACTGGCTGATGTATACAGTAGTCTGCGGGATACCAAACTCCTCAGATAATGTCGGTAATACCATGTTTGGGCTCATTAGAACAGTCTCAGGGTGGGGAGTAATTTACTTTTTAAATAAACACGTATTGTTTCATTAATCCAAAGGTATTTGAATTCTGGTGGAATCTGCTCTTAAATGCATTAGGACTTGGCGCTCCTAACCCACTCTTTATTAAACCTTTCTCTCTCCCAGCGACAATAATCCCCACTCCCCGCGGCTACGAAGACTCCAAGTCGTGGGACTTCGACTCGGTGCTGCACCTCATGGTGCTCATCAAGGGCAGCGAGGCAGCCGCGCCGGTGCACCGCGCGCTTCGACGCATGATGCGCCCTAACAGGCGGCTAATGATGGGCATGGCTGATTCTTTCAAGCACTTTCCGAGTTTGTCCAAGGTAATTAAAAGTCATTATTTAATACCACTAAGGCGCGTTGGCATCGCAGCATATGGACGTTTGCAACACCAGAGTAACGCCTAACAGCCTACGGTCGGGAGAGAGGTCTCCCACCCGAGTTCCGCAGTCGGCGACCTGGACGTCGTCGCCGACGTGTCTTCGCCGAGGACTATCGGCCTCCATGACCGGGGGTCAACGTCCTTACAGAAGCAGGCTCATTACGGCAGCGTGACGTGAGCAACTCACGCATGCCCTCCCTTAGAAGCGGGATAACACCCGAAACCCCCCAAAGACGCGGGATAGCACCCGAACCACCCCCTGGGCGAGGCCGCAGTGGCGGCCGTAGGTCTGTTGTGAGTCCCGGGACATCCTTCCGAGGACTTACCCGGGGCTCCCAACCACAGGCTGTTGGGCGTTGCGTGAGGTTTTTTAGTCGGTAAGAGGCCGGCATAACATCCTCTGAGGATTTTCCCTCACGTAAAAAAAAAATACAGCCTACGGTTAGGAGTCCCAGGCGAGTGTGGAGAATTGAGCCAAGCTTGGCATTTGCTATCGCAGCAAAGCGATACATATGGCTGGCTAAAGCGCAGCTGGTTTACCACTGTTGATCTAAATTCATTTGATCATTTGGCGTGTGACCGATAAACATTAGGTCATTCTATTACTGATCGAATTAACAATAATTGATCAAAAGAGTTTTTATCAAAGAAACATTTAGTGTTTTTACTACTGATCGAATGAACGTTTGGTCGAAAAACAGTTGACTAAAGAATATTTTAACAAGGGCTGAATCAAAATGGCTAGGTTAGGTTAGGTTAGAACTGCGACCACAACGCACGAGTCGAGCGAGCGAAGCGAGCGTGCCGCGGCAGCGGCCGGCGTGTGCCAGAACTGAATTCTACTTATTTCGCTTTTGTTTGTTAAAATATTCTTTAGTTTAGTTTAGTAGTAGATTCTAGCGGCCCTGTGATGTGCCTCTTTACGCTCCTCTTGAAGAACCCGGAATTGTAAGATGAGGGAAACACGTGTGCGGGCAGATTGTTTCAGGTTTTTATAGTTCGACAGAGGAACGATCTTTTGAAACGCTCATTACTTTGAAACGATATTTATATTTATGTATATTTTTCTCATTTTTTATATCTAGCTATCCCTAAACGAGTTCTACTACGACGTGGGCTCCGCCGAGGACTACGAGGACGAGGCGGTGCAGCCGGTAGAGGACGGTGTCATCGTGGTCAGTAACCCTGTTGAAGCGAGGCTGCCCAGCTCGCAGATCAGTATTAAACTGCTCAAGTAAGTTGCAAGTATGGAGACTAGAGTTCAGGAGGCCTACCACCACCTTTTATAAAACAATCTTATTTCAAGGAAGTCTTATTTCAAGCTTACAATAACAATAGGTACATTTATTCGTACCATGACCCTATATAAACAAAATTGTACCATTCCTGCTATAGTGCGGGGAAAGAGCGAATGATTTGTATATTCTGTCCATTCCCTGCTGATAATTGAAACGAGACAGAGCTATTTAGTTTATATAGCGATGTCCTTTTCTAAACCTCGCGGTCCGAATCGCTCATTGAGAATTGGTTTGAAAGTAAAATCATTTATTTGACGACATATAGCAATACATTTATTTTTCAATTATACTAAAATTAGTAAATCAACATAAATCTCTACTATATGTTCGCTAAAAACATAACAAAAATTAAAAATGGACTAACTACGGGTGCTAAAAGTCGAAGTAATATTAAAATAATACTGCTTTATGACGTGGTGGTAGGCCTCCAGGAGCCCAAAGTCTGCTATTTCAATTGCTTCAATACAGAATCGTAACCGTTGCTTCGAAAACTGTCAAATTGTAAGGCCGATTCATTAAAAGTAAAAGGGATATTTTTAAATGCACATCTATATATTTTTTCTGCACACTAGGTAACTCCACTAATTAACTGAATGCATACCAGAAATCTGAATGCTGTGCAAAAAAATCAATTGATTAACTAAACATGTACTACTTAAAAAACTAAAATTTTACACAAAACGTGATGACCTTTTTTATCGAATTTAAACCAAAAATTAGATTTGTACACCGAATATAGGATTTTCTAAACAAAAATACGAATTGCTTATCAAAAATACTAACTTGCACTCTAAATTTTACAATCTTATAACGTAATAAATAAGTAAATATAAATAAATATAAATATTCACGGACATTTCACACAACGCTAATTGATTGTTTATTTTTTTTTTTTTTTTTTTTTTTTTATTGACGCGGGCAACGCATTTACGCGCCTTCATCCCAGCTGCGGGGGCAGCTGGGATGGTGTGTGGGACTCCCGGCCCGGTCCGGAATGGACCGTCCTACCCACTAAACCCCGCGGTGTTCCTCCTCACCCTTTAGCCGGGCCGAGGGATATCAAAAGATTATTCACGTCGACCCTGCTAGGGGCGCCCCGTTTATTCGGGGCTCTCCTCGGGGGAGCCAGATGGGCGGCTCCCCAAAGCTCCCTAAGGAGCTGAAGTCCACGCCTGCACCGCTCTCGAGCGCCCCTCTGTAATAGAGGAGACAGAGAGCGGCTGGCGCAGGCGTGCGCTAATGGGCACCCCTGGAACACGGAAAAGGTGCCCACCGCCATGTGACCGTTGGTGGGCGGGGTCCCCCGACCTTACGCCCACGGTCAAGAAACAATCGGGGGCGCGCAGTAACTCCTCACCGCGGCGCCCCCGAACTGCACGGCAGAGCGGGAGCATTATCGGTTACTACATACTACATAGCGGGGGAGCGGGCCCCGCACAGTGCACCTCCCGCTTTGCCGCCATCACCTCGTCAACTGGCGAGGTGACAGCGGCCTAGCACTGTTGCCGCCGGTCGCGCCGTTATTCACGGCCGGCAGCCCGAACTGCATGGCAGGGCGGGAGCATCTACCCAAACTCCCGCCCCCCACGCAGTGCCTCTCCCACTTTGCCGCCATCGTCTCGCCAGCAAAGGAGGCGAAGCGACGGCGACCCATCATTGCTGCTGCCGGCCGTGAATAACGGCACGGCCGGCAGCAACACACACCACCGAGCAACCCACAGGTGGGTTACTCCCGCCTCGGCCGGAATTAGCCAAAGTAGCACAACTCCCCCACAGAGGAAGGGGAGTGGTCGCTACTCCGTTGCCCAGGATGCACCACGAGGAGGATCCGACCCATTGGGGTCCTTAAGATGTTAGTAGGACCCCGCATCCCAATTGATTGAATAATAGGTTAGGTTAGGTTAGTTTTTAATTTTTTTTTTTGATTGATAAAATTTAATTTTGTAAAGATGACTGATTAAATTGGGTATTTAATTAGAATAAAAGATGTTCATAAAAGTAAATTAGGCGATGGTTTTCTTAAAAAAAGTTTTAATAAGTTTGTTGAGCTAAAGAATTTTTAGATATACGATTTTGATAATAGTGATCTGTTCAGTAAAATAGTTCTGCAAACACCTTTAAACACTATATTGAATTTGACTTATTCAGTGTGCATAATAAGTGTGCAAGTCAGTATTTTTGATTTAACTTTGTAATATTTTGTTCGAAAAAAGGGAATAAACAGATATCGATTTAAATACATGCCAAAGTAAAATAGCATTATTTTTCTGTTAGAAATGGGCAACATTGAACTGGAATAAACGTATAAAGGTTTCCCTTAGTTATTCGAAATAATTAGGGCGAGCGCCCACTGCTTTGCGATCCGGTGCGTTTGCGTTTTTTCTTTTTTAATTTGGCCTGGCTATAAACTGAGATCATTGGTAAATGAACTAAAAACTGGATTCATTAAGGTCGCTTTACACGCTAATTTAGCCGGCATAATGCCGTTTCACACTTTCGTGATAATCGCGAGGTGGATATCGAATAAATGTCGGTGTTTTGCGTGGTCCCACTATTTTGAACCACTAGTGGGACCACGAGGGAGAACTGTTTCTCGTGTCGTGGTCTCACTACGATATCGGATGTCAACTGTTTGGTCCTGATGTTACCTGCTTATATACTCCTTTTAGATAGGTATAACATTAAATTAACTTTTAAAATTTAGTATTAAATAACTAAAAAAGTCGGTGTTCATTATTTTATTGATATAAATTTTTGTAATTCTTAATTTTTTTTCTCTGATCTTCACATGTTCCACTGATCTTGATTTGTTTTGTCATTCTTTGTTTAAAGATCTTCATTTGTTTTGTCGATCGTCATTTGTTTTGAAAACAGGACATACTTAGTAGAACAGAAAACTCTCGAAACTTCTCGTGGTCCCACTATTTTGTCACACTAGTGGTACCACGAGAAAACACCGGGTAAATGTGTGTAAAAGTGTTCGTGGGGCTTTTACATCACATCAGGACCATCAATCGTATACAGACGCGCTGGGCGTCCGCTCTCCTGATAGCTCTCTTGCTCGACCGAGTGGCTATGTTGTACGCTGCCTTGAGGTGAGCCACATTCGGGTTGCGCACCGCCCGAGCCCTGATCCAGGTGCGGTAAGCCGCCTGTGTTGGCTGAAAGGCTACGGCACACTCACCCGCGAACCAGGGGCGGGCTTTGCGGATGCTGGCGACATCAGTGTATGAAATGTAGTATTCCATACCTAATGTTATCTCACCAGCAACAGCAGAGGCGCTTTCCGATGAAGCCCTCTCTGCAAAGCAGCGCTAAATCCACGGGATGGTTGCAAAGTATTCTCGTACTGGATTACTCGTCAGCAGTAAGTCCAGAAGGGCGGGTCCATGGTCTGACCTGTCCGGTATGCGCGTAATCCCGAGTACCATTTGGGTCAGACCATGGGAGAGAGCGAACGCGTGGGCGGCCTGTCCCGCAGGATCAGTCTTGAGGGACCCCAGCTACTCAGTGTGGTGACCATTGAAGTCACGACAAAGGTACGACTGATCGGCAGGGCGGCGTGTTTGCGTCTCCGTTAGGAACATCACAGCAGGCCGTGCCGTCTCTTGATGGTGAAAGACGGCGTCGAGGTTGGCTTGGAGTCCGCGGATGTTAGCGAATTCCACCTCGAATAGTGCGTTTTGGGGAATGGTCGCAGCGGCCGCTGTGAAACCTCTATTTTTATTTTGCGCTGCCATGATTGGGTTAAAGGGAGACGTGAATACGGAGCGACATTTGCTGCAGCAGTGAGTGACAAGTCTTAGGGGCTTAGCTTTATCTATAACTGTGTGTTTAGAAGGAAGTCGACCCGCCGGACGGAAGGGTATGGCCGCCGGGTCCCCTTCCGGTCACCATCCCGCACGACGGACCACATCGGGATAATGCGTGGCCTGGTAAAGCAGCCTCCCAGGGTGGTTAGTCCCTGTTAGGCCCCTATAATATGCCACGGGCAGCCGGCGGCAAGACCGTTTCTACGGGTCTCCCTGGCCGGGGGGTCAACATCCGTCAGCCACACTAGGCACCACGTACCGCCTACTGGTCCCCCCCTGCTGCATCAAACATCGCCCCGGGCCAGGCTGTGCAGCTGCTGAACCCCGAACGCAACCCAACCGGGGCTGGGTTACTTGGGGGGCTTTTCACAACTGCACGGTGGTACCCCCCGTACCAATATTGTACCACCTTGTACCACATGGGAGCCTAGGCCACCATGTGGGTACCTAAATACGCGGAGCGTCGTCCGTTGTTCGGAAGGTGCATCGCGTGCCGGTGAGGTCACTAGGGCCCCTGAGTCTTGTTGTTAGTGGGGCCCCTTAAACCCTAATTTCCGCAAGGCGAGCATTAGGCTCGCGTTCCGCAATCTCTCAATATAGTTTTTTACAATTGAGCCTACGCTCATATTGAGCTCATGCCAAGGGTGTCCTGTCCAGGTTATGCTTTAGTGGAACCGTAAGGTCCTGAACAGAGGGTAGGAATTGGTTGGTACTTACTTAATAGAAGAGACAAATTCAATACTCGTCAACATCGGTAGCTTTATTTGTCACAAAAACCTGTATCTGTAACACAATACTTTTTGGATTTGGTTCGAGCGACTCACGGATTTGGTTCGCTTCCAGACCATATCCGACAGTCTGTAGATAAAATAATGTCATCTGGTGGCTAAATATGCATTAAGTTGATAGCTAGAGCAACTTAATGCACACAACTTATACACCAAATTCATGTCTTTGAGTTCGCGTCCAAAAACCACCTCCGGCTCTAACTTCACGATCATACCACGAACCTTGTACAGTTGCACACACATTTACCCATGTTTTCTCGTGGTACCATTAGTGTGACGAAATAGTGGGACCACGAGAAAGCAGTTCTCCCTCGTGGTCCCTACTTTTTATCTACATTCTGTATATAACTAGGTATGCGCTAATTTTCAAAACAAATGAAGATCAGTGAAACATGTGAAAATTGGAAAAACAAATGAAGATTGACAAAAAATTAAAATCGATAAATTAAATGAAGACTGACTTCCTTATTTGTTTTATTTTAAAATTTAATGTTATACCTATTGAAAAAGTGTATATAAGCAAAAACATCAAGATTAAAATATTGATATCCGTTTTCGTAATAGGACCACGAGAAACAGTCAGTTGTCCCTCGTGGTCCTCGTGATCCGGCTAAATAAGCGTGTAAGGCGACCTTTATGAATCCAGTTTTTAGTTCATTCACCAATGTTCTCAATTTGAAGCCATGCCAAATTAAAAAAGAAAAAGCTGTCAAATACAACAAACGCACCGGATCGCAAAGCAGTGGGCGCTCGCCCTTATACTCTAACTAACTAACTAACTATCTTCACGCCAAATCCCTTGCGGGGTAGGCAGAAAGAACCGAGCGCCACACGCACGGCACGCTCCATACACACCTCACTTGCTTCTTCAACTTTCATTTTTCTTTTCATGCATGCACGTCGGTTCCTACGGCTCTTGACACCACCTTAATTATACTCTAAAGTGCCAATAATTGGAGGAGGGCCAATGATTGGGTGGTTTCTTAGAAATGGTTATTTTTATTTTTTTTATACCACTAAGGTGGCAGACAAAAATACGGCCTACCAAATGTACCGGTGGTCACCGCAGCCTATGAACGCTTGCAACACCAGAGGCGCCACACTCGCGCTGCCGACCCTATAAAAACCTTCTAAGCCCCCTTTTGAAGAACCCCATACTGTAGGCGTTTGGTTAATGTGACTGATTTCCTTCAGGGACATCCTCATTCAGCGTGCCATAGCCGCGAGAGCAATGCCCAGCACTCCACGTTCTACTATGTAAGTATAGGCGGGTCATTATCAGGTGGCTCATTATTTGGTTGACTTCGGTGTACAATTTTTTTTTTCAACTAAGGTTTTACTTACATGAAATATCAAATCTAGTGTTAATTTAAAACATTTCAGTAGTTGAGGGAACTGTATAGACTGAATGGTTATGAAGGGATTTCACTTTTTTATAATTCGCAATGCAGTACGCCCCAATATTACACTATTAAGCTGATCTGCGCTCGGTTCGCAATGCAGAGCGCTCCAATATTACACTACTAAGATGATCTGCTATACTCCATTGTATTATAAGGTGTTCCAGTATTGTCATATACTAGTTAAATCAATAAGATTGTTATCGATTCTAATTATCCGAGCCCACAGCATCAGTCCTTCAAAACAAATTTCAAAGAATCTACCGTTTTGTTTTCTGGTAGGTATTAATATAGCACTGTACTGCTCGTAGTTTATGATTTTTACAATATGAAGTCCACATAATCGCCATTCTACTATTACTACCTGAACTAGATCTCCAATTTTTAAGGTCATGTTAAGAAATCTTTGATTTTAGATTATTAGCAAATGAAACGATTATATTGTTCACTAAAATATTTTATTGTATAAAGAAAATTTTATTAAAGATATGTTTCTTATTATCTGAACACCATTTATTTAAACACATAACATTTTTTAAAGCGCAAATAGAGTCATGATAAATACAACTATACACATCAAGGGAATGATCGTATTTGTCATATAAGCTTAACAAATTAGGACAGCCTTTATCTTCTAAATTACAAACGTTATCACTATTTAATATATTTTTTAACCATTGCACTTTTTCAACACCTTTGACATAAACACATTTACGTCTCAAAATATCTTGAATCAAATTCTGATGATTTTTAATGAAACAATTTACAATTCCCTCATTCCAGTATATTTTACGATTACGTTCAATCCAGCTTACTTGCCTTCTTTCTTGTTTTGTCAAAGCATAAAATGGAAACGGTGGTTTTATTAGAAACATCTGCATTTTTTTATTACCAATTATGGCAATTTCTTTTACAATAAATTCATTTGCTTCTGTTTTAGAACCTTGAACATCTACAATAGCCGTCATGATAATCTACGCACAATATTACTCAGAGGTCTGTATTCCACAACTCTGTCATTTATAATTAAACAATATGCGGTTGTATTATCTGGGACCAGCGTTGAACATTCAAATTCTAAGCGCACATCAACTGGTCCTGTTTTTAAACTATCGTTTTGCCTTGAACAATCTAAGATAAAAGCGGTGCCTTTTCTTTAAAGTCTTTCAAATCAAGCAAGGGATCGACTGGGCTGTTGTAATACGACTGGCGAAATTTCACATACATATCGTATAATATACTGTATTTATTCTCAGAGAACTTTAAACCCAAAGGCTCATATGGATAATATTCTGAATTCAAAAACAATGTTACATTAGTTACTTCACAATGATCGAAAAGCGAGCTATCTATGAGTTTATTACTCTTTCTATTAGTTTGTAAGCAGAAAATTACATATCGAGGTTTTTCTAATTGTGACGCCGTTTTAACTGACCAAGAATGTTTTGTGCTTTTCGGCAGTAAAGGATATTCATATAAGTCCCAATTTCTAAACGCCATTTGGATAGGTTTATCTCTTTCTAAATGTCTTAAAAGTGTCAATCGTTCACGATCTGACACTTTTATATGAGGTATTTTCCATTGTACTCTTAGCACGTCTATTTGAAAATGCGCAATGTCATCAGTAAGAATTATACTATTTAAATTCGAATTACTTCTATTCAGTATAAGTTCATGCTTACAATTTATCACGATCTTATTATAATCTTCAGCAAATCCTAAAATTTTATTTAACGGTATAAAAGCACTAAAATGACCATCACTTTTGAATCCATCCAAGTTCCATCCCCATAAGGCAGCAACTTTATTTTCTCCTTCATTTAATGAAATATATGATTTTATCGTCGACGTTATACCTGAATTTTTAATTCGATCTATTTCTATACCATTCACTTCATATCTGATGTCTTGAAACAAATACATAACGAAATTATTAGTGAATGCAATGCTTTTCTTAAGCGGTTTCCCATCTTTACCGAAGATTTTTGCCTCGCCTTCGATGTAAATTGAACTGGCTGATGGTAGCGCATATATGTCTTGCTGGTGTATGGGGATTCTGATTTCATCGTTTTTTCTAAAGCTATTGTTATAGGGATTATAAGAATGGATTTGATAACTTTCAATCGAAGTATCGAAGCGCGGTAATTCAGTAACCTGTAGTATATTCATAGTGTGAAACCTAGAGCTTTAAGAAAATCTTTATTCGACTTCGTCAAGTTTATTAATTTTTTCTTACGTCTTCGCTCCTTGAACGTCTTAGTAGAAGTAAGGCGCTTTATATTGGCTATAGAGTTTTTATAATACAATATCATTTTGTTTTTCTTAGATACTGCAAATGTAGTTCAATATGATCTTCTTTAAAATGTATATTAATAGAGATAGTAATAGCTGGAGACAAGCTTACATACTGAACTAGTTTCAAAGGTCTTCTTTATTTTATCCTTTGATCACTCCAAAAGTTGTTTAAAAAGTTCAAACATAGATGTCCGCAATTAAAAGGATGATTTCCCTGTATATTATCATAATTATAATGAACTTTAGGGCCTGCATATCTTATAAATTCCTTTGGGGGTTTAAGATTACCATAACTGTCGAAATATTCTATATAGGTATTATATTTTACATAGGCTACCCAATGAGAACCAGGATTTTTAGAACTATCTAAATTAATGATCCCACATTCTTTTCTAAAGGGTCGATTTGGGAGCTCATCTCTCATAAAGACTCCTCGAAAATAGGGAATGTTATTTCCGTATTTTAAAATATCTAAATTAGTTAAGGCTCGATAGGGTAGCCGATTCTTTAGTTTTTTTCTTTAGAGACATAAATTCCAAATCCATCCTTATGTGGCTTAAGATGTAATCCCTTTCCAATGCAAAGAGCTTCCATTTTTTCATTATGTCTTTTCAATTCAGCTAAACGCTTTTTAGCCATCCTGTATTCAGTAATAGTTTTAGCAATACCAGATGCACCTCCTGCTAAGGCTCCCGCAGCTGACAGTCCCGCAAAAATAGGAATTAAAGGCAATACTCCGCCAGTTTTTGGTATTGGAATAATACGAGGAAGTTTAATAGATGAATTATCAACTAATTCTCTAGCAGCAGCCATAGCTAATTCTATTGCCGTTTTCTTGCATTTTGGTTTTAATTTTTGTATATGTTTTTTCGTTTTACTAATAACATTTGCTAACTTATTTTTCAAGCCGCTGTCTAAAGCTTTTCTGGAACCCATTTTTTTACAGTTTCTTTTAAGACCTGCACCTGTTTTAATTTTTGCTAGCATAGCTTTGCTTACTAGATGAGCTGCGAATTTTTCACCTGCACTCGCATCAGAAGCATCTGCACGTTTTTTTGCCATTTCTAACAATATGAAATCTGCTTTATGTCTATCTTTTAAGTTTGCTGATCTGTGATAAGCAATATCGTGCTCTTTACAATATTCGTCTAATTTATTAACACCTTTTTCACCACGTTTAAGTCTCTTCATTAATTTTGTGCCAGGGCCGCAAAGCCATTTGAGAAGACCGCTCTCTCTAAAACACATCACGAGACTGGTAGATAATGGTTTGAACGCTGAATAAATATGTTTTATTATAATATATTCCATTTATCAATCCAGCTATTTTCAGCAGAGGACAAGCCTAGCCATTTCACTAAAACCTTGCTGCCTTTCCGCTTAAGAATTTTTTCGACTAAGTATATTTCAGGATGCATTGTTTTTTGAAGTTCTTCAGCATAAAATGCTCCTAAAATAGGCTGACCTTTAATTGTATCTTCAATTAAATAAGTAATTGGAGCTGTGTTTTGTATTTTTCGAATTTTGAATATTTCAGTCGACCAGTTAGGAGTATAGCCCTTTTCAAATGTTCCTTTGTACTTACTGATTCGCACATAATCTCCTGCTTTAAACTTATTCTTTACATTAACTTTTTCTGCCAGCGTTATATATCTTTGTAATATGCGTTTTTTATTATTATTATCAACGTTTGCTGGTAGCTCATCTATAGTACGATGGTAGGTATGATTATATTTATATATAACATTTTGAAGAGCGCTAGTTATCCAATCATAATTACCTTGTAAACTAAATTCTTTGTATAATTTTGATTTCAATGTTCTAATAAATCTTTCAACTATTGAAGCCTTCTTAGTGGAAAATGTTGAATAATGATTAATATGATATGATTTCATAAGATTATTAAATTTATTATTATAAAATTCTGCTCCATTATCGGTTTGCAGATTTTTAGGTATGCGCCCTTTATCCAACAAAATTTTAAGACTCTTACATACAATGTCTTTCTTTTTACTTTTCATAGGAAATACCCATGCAAATTTTGAAAATGTATCGATAATGGCCAAAATAAATCTAAATTTTTTATTTTCTTTACAAATTGATTGCATATCAATTAAATCCGCTTGCCACAGATCATCTATATCTTTCATAATAACATTTCGTCTTTGGAAGTTCACCCTTGCATTTTTATGAATTTCATTTACCACATCAACTTTGCTCATTATTTAGATTTTTATGTTTAACAATGTTCAGTATGAAGAACTATATGATACTGAATTGAAAGTTTGCTATGCATAGCATTTATTCTTTTATTATATTAGCTTCTTTCAATTCTTCAATTATGGATAAAATTTCATTATCATGGTTTGAATTGCCTGCATCTCTTGAAGCTACCAACAACTTCAATCTCTCAACCAATTCATTAGGATCGTCCCAATATACCAAATCAGTGCTTGTTTTATATTTTTTGAGTTTTGGCAGACTGCCTCCATGTTTTAAAATGACATCGCTTGAAGTCTCTGAAAATAGCGGTTTAATAATTTCTCGATATTTGATTCCTTTGTCCCCTCTTAGCTGACCTTTAGAACTAAAATCTCTTTTATGAGCATTTGTACGATGTAACATATCTTTGTAATCAAGTTTATCTTTGTTTGATATTGTACTTAATTCAGGTTTTTTCCGAAATAAAAGTTCTTTTAACCCCGGTGTTAAATTATAGGTTTTATCTCCAATTCTAATCAAAAACATATTTCCTTTATCCAAACTTTTAGAGAGTGCTACCACTGAATTACCCATCATTAGAGTATTGTTTTCTTTTCTTATTCCAAACGGAACATTTAGCCCATCATGAATATCGTAAATATCATCGCGTTCTAACGAAATTTCTAAATTATCTTCATTTTTAGGATATTCTGTAAAATTTACATCAGCATCGTAAAAGTCATCATGCATGGTAGAAAAGCTTGCATTGTTTTCATCTGACTCGATTGCTTCAGAGTTGGCACGGGACAATTTTTCTGTATGTTGAATATTATCTGGAGCTTTCTTTGAATAAACTAATATTTTAAGCGGGTCTGTGACAGATTTTAGCATTTTATCAAGCGATAAGTTAATCACATGTTCCTGATTTTTCATTTGGGTTAACTTATTTTTAATGGAGTCAGCAGACTTGATAGTTCAATTCATCAGTGCGCGCGGCGCTATGTGTGCGTGCCCTAGTAATTATACAGCTTTCATTTGTGTGGCAGTGATGCGGCCGTCTTCACAGAGTACATTTGTATATTATGAGATAGAGACGTAACTCGACTTATTGACGACACCAGCGGTGCCAAGCAGTCTTTGCAGGAAACTCTCTGCGAGGCCGCGAAATTAAAATCATAATGAACAAAAAGCATACAGCGTCATCTACCACGTTTTGAAGACAACTCTTACGTAATAATGAGACGAAATTAAATATCATGACAAGTCTCAATGTAACTGCGACGTTGACATCCTGTGTAAGTTGGTTACATTATAATTCATTACAAAGTGTTCTAAGTGATAATACCATGGGTACAGTCGTTAAAGAAAATGTCTAGTTCTTCACGGAGAAAATGTTTAAGAAGTCAGGTAAATATTTTTGATGTGTCAATTCGATGTAATTAATATTTGTTATCACTACATATTATTTTAAGACAACGTCCCCGCCGCGTCTGTCTGTTCACGATAAACTTAAAAACTACTGCATGGATTTTCATACTGAGATCACCAATGATTCTTGAGAACGGTTTGCGTATATAATTTGTTGAGTTTTTATATACATTGACTAAAATATAACGATATTAGTTGGAGATGACGGAAAAAATAAGGTGTCTGGGAGCTTTTAACGAAGACGCTGCCTAAACCCTTCGAGGCATAACAAAATAATGTATGGTAGAATTGTGTAACTTATAAAGGCCTACAGAATAGTCAAAAAATGATAGAGCTCCAATATCTAATGCAAAAAAAAATAGAAATGCAGAGATGGTCGACAGAAAAAAACATTGCTTATACAGCAAATATGACCAAAATTAAACGGTATGACTTGATTATAAAAAGCAAAAAGACCATAATCTATACATCTAAAAAAACTGTTGAGGGTCGAGAGTCTGTACATGGAAGATAATTTGAAAATTTTAATTGTAGGGCGTTCTCTAATCGACACTGAAGCCGAAAATGTAATTAAAAATTTTCATGTCTCTGTCTGTCTGTCTGTATCTCGAATAAGTATCACGCTGAATTGATTTAAATGAAACTTGGTACAATCTGAGCTTATGATCCGAAGAACGTTCTGGAATACTTTTGATTTCGATATTTTGTGCGGTTCCTTTGGGAGAGGGCAGGGCAGTTTTACACGGTGCTTGATCAGTCTGATGAAGAAATACCTCTCCTTTCGTACACCTTATATGACGTCAACGAACTTGCAAGGGTCAGCTAGTTTGTTATAAGATTAATGACATACTTCAGCCATATGGCTTAAAAGTTCTTCGGCTACCACCGTATCATCCTGAACTAAACCCAATCGAAAATGTATGGGGAATTTAAAAAAAAAATATAATGCTTTGCATAAAATCGAACAAAATGTGATGGGAATTAATAAACGAACGTTTAGGTCAAATTGATGAAGAGATGTGGCGAATACAAAGAAGAAGAATACTATCGATATTTTGATATGGAATCTGAATTTATAATAACTAACCTTGTAGAGAGCAGAGAATCCTGAAATTTCTCCATTTTATTCTCCTAGCAGCGATACATATTAATATGTTTAACCAACATTTCACCCATTAAGTTTTTATTTTTTATTTTAGTTAAAAAGTGTTTTTGTATTTTGTACTTTACTGTACCTCTGTTCACGCACACGAAGTCACTGTGTTTATACGAGGTTTACCCACACATAGGGCCGCGCGCAAAGATGAGTTGAACTTACATAACATAGCATCCCAACTTAGAGATGGTGATGAAACGTAGTAACAAGGATCCAGGCCATAATGCTTTAAACTCATTTTTCTGAATTTTTCAAATACGTCACAAAGAAGTAAAACATCGCATTTAAGGTACAAATCTGTATATTCGCCTAAATTCTTTATACCAAAAGAGTTCCAAACCTTTATGGCGTGCTTATAGTCTTCATCGATAGTTTCAGATGTAAGTTTGTTAAAGAATTTGGATGGTTCTGGTAATTTAGTTTCATCATATCGTTCCCAAGAGTCCATATATTCATAGCAGTATATTCCTTTTCTACGTACAATATCAAATAATTTTTTATTAGTAAAGAAAGACTTTAAATTTTTGAAGTCTTCAGGGTTCATCGTTTTAACCAATTTATTCATGCTAGAGGATAAAAAATTGAAAGAGTCTATAAATTTCAATCGTGCGACGTTTGTAGCATTGATTGGTATGAATTTTGTAAATGAAATATATTTCTCTTTGGTTCTTGGTATAAGATGGATTCGACCATTTATATTTGAAAGTTCATTAATAAACAAATGACAGTCATATCCAGATAAGTTATGGAACACTATTGGTATAAAAGTACATTGTTTTGCGCTCAAGTTACATGTGTTATGCGCAGGTCCTCGGTATTTTCCAGTAAAGTGGTCATGGTCTTTAACAATAATATCATTGTATAAAAACTTATTTCTACATATATGACACACGGTTCCGCTGATAAAATTAATTTGTTCTTCTTCAGTAAGCGGAATCATATTTTTACTTTCTAATAATAATTTATATAAACGTTGCACATCATTAGTCAAAGATTTTACAAAGTTCTTAGAACAATTAGGCCCTCGATAACATACATAATTATTTAAATCTGGATTTGTATTGCAACAAATATAATAAGCAAAACATGTAGCCTCATGAACTTGCACATTTTCAACATATGTTGATTTATTTTTATCAGAATACTCGCGCAATAAACTTTCAAAGTCTCCATATATTACTATTGGCACTGTCTGAGTTCTCTCGTAATTCAAAAATCTTATTTTGCTTCCCTCCTCAGGTAAAATAGTTTGTATTCCTGTACATTCGTGGCAATTCAATTTGTCTTGACTATCAAAGTAAATAAAACATTCCTCACATAAATATTTTTTTTTTATGTTTAGTCAATTGTTTGTGCACAAGTTTTTCAAAATTTTTAATTAAACAAAAATGAGTCTTTTCATATTTGGTAAAGCAAAGCAGATTAATGTGGTCTATTCGACGTGATGATGTTTTATACAATGGACCTGTAACTGTATCATTATAATCTAAGCCGTAAATGTTAACGCTGATATTAGAATTGTTTATTTCAAAGCGCTTAATATCATTAAAACTGGGAGGAAAACTCATATCATAAATATTTAATAAATCAGAATAATGTGGATATGAAGTTGTTCTATTTGGATTGCTCTGTGTTGGAAACATATCAGCTACAATACTCCAAAGAAAACAATGCTGGTCGCTGTTTTTAATATTGAGACATGATTTTGTGCTTATAATACGCTTAGGTAGTGGTAAATAAGAACCTGCTCGCAAAGGGTTATATTTTACTATGTTAATTTCTAAATGACCAATTGAATCAACTGTCCAGCCTGACTCGGATAGATCAAATTCAGAAGTTTTGCAAATAAGTTTAGAACAAAACTTTTTATAAAGGGATGAAATATTCGTGTTTTGTAAAACTGCATTATATTTTGTATTAAACGATTTTAAAGATTTCTCATAATTTTTTGGTAGGATATACCAAATAAATAGTTCAAAATTGACCTTTATTGACGTATGTTTTATTAGCATGTCTTTGATTAAATAGCAAACTGTTTCTGAAATTTGCTTCATAAACAAATCAGGCGAAATGTTATTTACTTTAGGTTTAACTCTATAACTTATTATTCGGTTCCTAAAAGCAGTTGCAACAATATGAACATTATCAAAACGTGTTTGTAGCAAACAATTCGATTTCTGTGCATTTGTTTTTTTATGTGCAGAATATTTCGGTACTGAAACATTACAAACTTGACAGTAAAACATGATTAGTTTAAATAATATTTTGATATATTTAACTATTTTTAAGTAAAGTAGATTTTTAACGATTGTAAATTACTAATAAATGAGTAACTATGTATCTAAAGCAAGTGTCTATTATTTTTAAATCTGAGTATATCAATATCGAAACTATTAGTCCTGAGTAACATCGGGGGTTTACAATATAAATTCGAGAACTGCAGTTTCTATGTTTCGAGACAAAGAAAATTGGGGTTATAAGGTTTCGAGATTTCAAGGTTTCAAGACCTCCAATTTCGAGTTTTCGAGGTATAGAAATTTTGAATTATCGAGGTTTCGTGTTATCGAGGTTTCGATTATTGAGGTTTCGATGATCGAGGTTTCGAGTTATCGAGGTTTCGATTATTGAGGTTTCGATTATCGAGGTTTCGAGTTATCGAGGTTTCGAGTTATCGAGGTTTCGAGTTATCGAGGTTTCGAGTTATCGAGGTTTCGAGTTATCGAGGTTTCGAGTTATCGATGTTTCGAGTTATCGAGGTTTCGATTATCGAGGTTTCGAGTTATCGATGTTTCGAGTTATCGAGGTTTTAAGCATTCGAGTTTTAGAGGTTTCTAGTTTCGAGGTTTCGAGTTTAAATAAATACAAAATAATACATATCTATTATTTTATATATTTGAACTTCCTGTAAAATAGACATATTAAGTACACACCATGCAAGAAAGAATAATTAAGCAACCATTTGATCTATAACTAAAGAATAATATAATAAATAATAAATAATAATAAATCATTTAATCCTGCTATTACAATTTCACACTTTCCACAAAGAATAAAATATTTTACAGTACCTATAATAATTGTATGGTTACATAGGTTTTGCGCCCTTGACACCCAAGCTAAGATTTAACTTGTGTTATGGGTGTCAAGTCCCTCAAATGCGTGTTACATCCATGTAAACACACAAAGTTGAACGCTACGAGTATATCTAGGTCTACATTAATATCATTCTTAGGTAAGTGACTTTCGTGTAACAACAAAAAAACAAATAAAAATAGAATAAAACATTGCTAAAAAATATAAAAGTATAAAAGAATAACAAAGAATAATAATAACATGCTCCGCTATGATGTGAGGGTGTTGTGTATGTCCGGGTGAGTGCAAAAAGTGTGTGTATTACATACATATATACATATATATATATATATATATATACATGTCCACATGTAATGTATATACAATATGAATGGCTCAGGAGTGTGGTGTTAATTAATCATGGGGGACAATAGTTCCTCAACCTCTTCGTAGCAGAGATTCATTATCCACTTACTAATCCTATCCCTGCATTCAAATTTGTTTAGGGTAAAGATATTACATTTCTTGTTAACAACATTGTATAGTCGGCTCGCAGCTATTACGAAGTGTCTTCCAGCCAGTTTTGTTCTATGTCGTTTTACAGCACACACTCTCCTGGATCTACGTGAAGTGAGTCGATTATAATCTAGTTCCAGACTTCCATGTTTACGCATCAGGGTATGGAGCACATACAGCTGTCTCACAGACATTACCCGGCAATTCTTATACAATGTAGTTGTACAAAATCGGAAGTGCTTGAACGTCATAACCTTGAGGACCGCTCTCTGAGCCCTTTCGAGTGTTATCATTGTAGTCTTCGGTGTTCCACCCCACACTGTTATACCAAACGATATTATGGACTGACACAGGGAGATGTATACTGTCCTCAAGGTCTCAGCATCCGCACTATATCGCAGCTTTTTAAATATGGCGATAATTCTTCGAACCCTACCGCTCAGTTCCCTAATTTGAGCGTTCCAACTTATTTGGCTATCTATTAGTATACCAAGATACTTAACACTCGTGGATCTCATCACAGGTTGACAGGGACAGTCACTAAAGAGATAATCGCAGTCATGAGCCTTAATACAATAGGTGTTATCAGGTTGAGTTGCGTCAGTGAGCGAAAAGGCGACGTATTTAGTCTTTGCTATATTCAATGTTAGACTGTTTGCTGACAACCAAGTCATAACTTTGGCCAGTGCAGATTCTGCTCTCCTCCGTGCTTCATTCCAATCTGGCGCCTGTATTTGTATTTAATTACGCATTTAACAAGGGGTATAATTAACCGTATCTATATAAATACTAACAATCTCTTTCAAATAGTATTGTATGGATACAGTATCGGCTGTATACCCTTAAATTCAGCTTTTGCCGATGCAACTAGCCCGGTAACAGCTTTCCAAGTCGGCGAATTGGCATATAAAGAAGCCTTGTAATTTAGAAGTGACTGTTTCCATCTGTTGTTCCCCAACTTCTCAGCATCCCGACGGTTATAAACCCTTAATTCAATGTAATAGTCTCCGGTACGAGTTAAGTCCTGTTGGAAGGTGTATCCTGATGCCGTTCTTCGACTCAGCGATGACTTCAGCACCGTTGCTCGCACCGGTTCAGGCTTTTCCTCCTCTTCCTGTAAATAAAAATAAACCTTTATTAGTTTGTTATTTATTCATATTCGATAAACTGTTATAGAATCGAGCGGGCAGCCACAGCCTGCGCCAGTCCATTTCAACACGGCAATAGGCTCACCATCATTATGTGGGACAAATTCTAATAAGGTACCTATAAATATCTCAGACTAACCTCCGGGGAATATAAACATGATGTTATATAAATAAACACGTCTAACACTTAGGTTTAAAAGCAGCTGTTAAAATCAGTTGATAAAATTGACACAATGACTGTCATAGTAGTCATCTCGTTGCATCGAGGTCCGTGGGTTCGATTCCGTATGAGGCAAATATTTGCATGATCTGCGGCTGATATTGATTTCAGTCTGAATGTCCGAATTCTAGAAATAAGGTTTATGTTCATTGAAGTAAAAAATGTTAAACTCACCGAGGACTCAAATAGGTCGATGCGATTATATTTTCTGGGTCTTTTTGGAGGCTCTTCCGAATCCGAATCGCTTTCTTTTAAATCCTTCGGGTGTGGCGCTGGTTTCTTAGATTTGACAGATTTCGGCTTCATTAAGTCTTTGTCCTTTTTCGGGACGAAGGCTCAGCCGACTCCACTTCGGAATCAAAGGGATTCACAATTGTCGACCTGAAATAAAATAAAAGTTGGATATAAATTAGCTGACATTGCAAAAGCTTTCGCTCGGGTACAACAAGGAAATAGTATTAAAACTCTACATTAATTAGAATTGGAAATAGAATTTATCTGACTACACACATTATCATCAGTAATAAATCAAATTGGAGCGTAAAACTCCGTCGAGACCTGCGGGAGGTTCAAGCCAACCTCTCCGACAAGCAGTGCGCCCGTCAATCAGAAAAAAAGAACTCTCTCCCTCTCAAAAGAACTCATAGGCTAGGTCCTAGGCTCCAAAGTCCAAATTTTTTATGTAACCGGGATCAGTGCTTAGATGAAATGTGATAAATTAAATAACTATTAAACTACACTGGGATAATAAGTAAAATAAAAAACCATAGTGACACATACATACTTACTTGTTGCTGACGATATTAGATTTGACGGAACTTTTTACAATTCACAACAGTAGCTGCGCCGATAGACAGTACTAGAGCGTGTTCAACAATTATGAATTTTTGACTGATGGATGATCAGATAAAATCATGTTATTTATACCCGTTTATTGTAAGGTAGCGGTTTTATTAATTTTTGCAAACATTAATTATGCATTTTACTATTATTTTTGTTGAAAGTTATATTTAAAGTACTCTAAAATAAAGTCTGTAATTGTTTGCCATTGATTTTACACTATGACCACCGCCTTAATCTCCTTAATTCGGATGCGGCGACGCACTGTCGCGGATATCTGAGACGAAATTCTAAAAAGGAAGTCGTATGTACCTTATCTGCACCTCAACTGTTTAAAAGAAGTGTCTTTTATAACTGGTTATTGGGATTTTCATATATATAAACCAGCATAATCTGAGCTCGGGCTTTTATACTCACGCTTTTTCCCGAATGGAGTATGCAGAGCATTTTCACGGGTTTCATAATCACTGTAGGATTCAATCTTCAGGCTTGTGCTCGATGGTTGAAGAGACTTTAGAGAGCATTTTTTAAAGTCTCTCTTGCGGGCTCAAGGGTGATGGAGACCTGCTCGACTAGTGGCCTAACTTATAGGACGAATGCCGTCTGAAGGAGATCCGGTTTTAATCACTTTGATTACAACATTCGCATCCTACTCACAGCCCCGCTTGGCCCATAAGGTAAAACAAGTACAAATGTAGGTCCCATATTATCGTTCCTAGTCCACCAAGAATTTGTATAAAGTCAAAATTATCCAACCCGAGAGGATGGAACCCAGGACTTCCATATTGCAAGATGATTTTCAACATGCTCTATCAAGCAGTAAAAAACTACATACATACATACTTATGGTCACGCCTTTATCCCCGAAGGGGTAGGCAGAGGCATATTATATGCCCACATTTCACCTTTGTATAATTTGTCCCACGTAATAGGTGGTGAGCCGTATTGCCGTGTTTAAATGGACAGGCGCAGGTTGTGACTGCCTGCTGTTGAAATAAAACCTTCAACTTAGCTTAACGACTGCCATTTTACTGGCAACCGGGACCAACGGCTTAATGTGCCTTCCGAAGCACGGAAACGCTCAAATAAATGTCACAAAGTGATCACATGGATGGTCACCCATCCATGGACCGGCCATAGTGAAAGTTGCTTACTGCAGTGATCGTTTACAGAACACTGAGTCCGCGGGGCCACGAGCGCTTCTCAGCGAGTAATCGTTTCATACATGTAAAAAAACTAAAAGTTAATAAAATGCGGCGTGCAATTAATTATCAGTAAATCATTGTGAACATTATAATAATAGAACTAACTAACTATCTATCTTCACGCTGTATCCCTGACGGGGTAGTCAGAGAGGAGAGATCGCCAGGTATCGCGATCCATGCATACTTCTTTCGCTTCCTGCAGATTCATTAATCGTTTCATACATGTACCTACGTAATATAATTATTCGAAAAGGTCTAATTATATGCATAGATTTTTATACACATTATGTATAAAACTTGTAGGACTAGAATGCCTTATATTTAAGGCATTGTATAATTTAAAGATGAAAGATGCATGTTTATCAGTTGTCTAGATCAGGGGTTCCCAACCTTTTGCAGGCCGCGGCGCCCTTATAAGTATTGAAATATTTCACGGCGCCCCATCTTATCACGTGTAATCACCCCCCCCCCACCCGACTAGTAATCCTCCGCTCATGCCACTTTCTTGTGCCATGGAGCCTCGGCCAAGTTATTATTTGCAGACCAAATCCGGGAAAACATGTGAAGCCGGCGTTATCTAGGGAAACTGTCTTCTTTTTTACTTGTGGAATCTGTGTGCCGAAATCTTACCGACTGAAACCATACGGTGTTCTGCCACTACCTACGGTCGGGAGCCTCGGGAAAGATTTCCCAGGATTCCCGACAGACCTTGGCTACCACAGCGACGTCATCTACTTTACTTCGTTTGGTTCGAGTACTTCCCCGCGTCTTTGGGAGCTTTCGGGTGACACTCTCGTTTCCTGGGTCATGTGTCGTGCGAAAAACTTTAACTTCACGCTGTCGTCTTGGGCCTGCTTCTGTAAGGACTGTGAACAGCCCCCGCCCCGACCTTAGGCCCCCGGTTATAGAGTCCGATAGTATGGGCAATTTCGAGTGTATGGCACCCTCGCCGCAGACTGAAAATCTCGGGTTGGAGAGTTATCTCCCTGCTCCCTCCCCGCCAGCTCTTTCACGAAAATGACCTGCTCGCAGAAAGACGCGGCGGCGTCCCACGTACTCCCGTTGGAAATCATCGCTCGCACCGTAGTCTCCAGCGAGATAATGTTCAGGTCAAGACCTGCCACTAGGACATGGCGCCCACGCTATGCTCTGTATGGAGCGCTGTGTCCTCGCTGCTTCCTTCGCAGTGCTGACACTGAGCCGTGGTGTCCCGGCGTAATCGCCACAGATACTGATCGAATCATCCGTGCCTTTAATTATCGGTGACAACCGGTAGAAGAGATTGCCATGGCTCCTCTCCAGCCACTCGTTTATTATCGATCTGATCACCACCTAAGTTGAGAGATCCACTAAGACTCTTCAAGATGGTCAACGCGGTAAGGACTTGGCTGATTTCCTTGGGCGGAAGGTGGCAACTTTCGCCTCTAACTATTCTCAGACACCGCGTAGATTAGTTTTAAAAAATCGAAATTGTTGTCTTGACAGACATACCCTTTTTTGCAAAGGTGTTTTAGAGCGGAGTCCGCAACTCGGAAAACGACGGCGACGGGTCAAACTTAAACTCAAAAAACATTTATATCGCATAGTCCTACTACATAGGCACTTTTTTTTTGAGATAGGGGCGCCGCGAGGCCTCCCGCGGCGCCCCTCTGGACTCGCCGCGGCGCCCCTCTGGACTCGCCGCGGCGCCCCAGGGCGCCGCGGCGCACAGGTTGGGAACCCCTGGTCTAGATCATATAGCTTATATGCGAGTAAGCTAGTAAGATGCTTAATTTAGATTAAATGGTGTTACGTGAAAATGTCTGAAAATTGTATGATGAAATGAATGTCTCATTTACAATATCATATTATGACAGATTCAAATGGCGGTCTGTTGTCTCTGCCTACCCCGGAGGGAAAGAGGCGCGACTGTATGTGTGTATGTATGTATGTTATTGGGTATCAATTTTTTAATAACTTCGTAAGCATGTACCTAACTTATAAAATAATGAACGACTCGCTATAATTATATCGATTTCATATAAGTCCAGCGTTTTCCTGACTTTGCGGAGTCGATTACCGGTCTAAGTCTAAACAGATGCGGTTGAATATCAAGATTTGTATAGAGCGATCAGCGCATCTGATTATATTGCACAAATGATTAATAACAGCGCTCGTAAAATATGAGACATGCTCAGAAGTCATACGTTCAAAGTTAGCAAGCCGCTTTAATTATTATAATAATATTATGTAGACATCAGATTACAGCGCGAGGC
The DNA here is from genome assembly GCA_933228765.1 of Miltochrista miniata. NCBI lineage: Eukaryota > Metazoa > Arthropoda > Insecta > Lepidoptera > Erebidae > Miltochrista > Miltochrista miniata. Next base: position 15,855,609 of record OW121777.1, read on the forward strand.
TAGCATATGACTAATTCTTTTCAATGCAACATCGCAGGCTATTGAAATTGATATTAATATCTATTGAGTTGTGGTGTACATGCGATGCGATGCTACATTGTATCAGTTCGATGTTATGCTGTTGAATAAACAAATTACACTCGATCTCTATTGCAAACTGCACCTCAGTGCAGATCATATAAAATATTGGGGCGTACTGCGTCGCGAACCAAGCGAATGCGAGGTGAAGTGACGCAGCCGCCTCAATATCCCCCTACTGGTGTCCACCGAAATCAAAATGGATCGAAATCATTATGGATCACACAGATATTTGACTCTGGTGGGAATCGAAACCAAGACCTCGTTATTCGCAGTCGAACATTTTTGCCTCCAGACCAACGAGGCAGCTGAAAAATGCAAATAAATAAATTATTGATTGATTTCGGTGCTTTTAAATATTGATCTCCGTGCAAGTATTTCCACTAAAAAACACCGGAATCAAGGGCACTGAAATCAAAATGATTAGCAAAATCCTATATATTTTTAAAAGTAATCTGTATAATGAATACTTATGTTTTTTACTGAAATCTTATACATAAAAGACACACTTTTAATATAGCTTTACATCATTTGTTCAAATAATTAAGGATAAAATGGATGCACCGAAATCAATTTTAGGTATATACCAAGCCACCGAAAATGATTACGAACCTTAACAAAACAGTGGGGCGATGACACACCGACGTCTAGTCCTTACCACCGGTGCGGTGTAACTGACAGTTTGTATTACTCGAACAACTATTCTTGCAGTCGCTAGAGATACAGAGTAATGAACGAATCGGTGCGCGCCACTGAAGTCAATTCTGAACGTCGGACGTAAAGACAACCAGTTGTAATGTCGATAATGGCTTAGTAATGTTTTTTTTTTTTTTTTTCCATTGTATTCATGCGATCAGTCTCGTGGACTATGAGCAGATGTGTTAAAATCGGATGGGTTTTAGGGTGCCGCTCCCAGTGGAGCCAACCCTTTCGGTTGTATAGTCACCATCAGGTTGACTATTAGTGGTCGAAGATGTCACGCCGCTTCTTTAGACGGCGAATTGATTCCGGAATGGTCAGCTGCTCCGCAAGCTGGTTTGGATGCCTTTGTAGTCGAGACATGTACTTTTCAGTGTGGCAGTCAATTACTTCCTTTACCATTGGCAGGTTTAGCATTTCATGAATCTCATTAACTTTTATAAACCATCGTGCATTCGAGATGTGTTTCAGGATATAGTTTTGAATTCTCTGTACCATCATATCGCATATGTAGCCATCGCGTTCCCGTACAGATCTCCAACGTGAGCGCACGCTTGTTTGATTTACGAAAAAAAACAGTGATTCTAAAACTTTTAATCGTCATGTTCACCTGCGCGAGCTGTGGTATGGAACACACAGACGGTCCAGTGTGCAGTGTTTGCAAGCAACGCTTTGATTACCAATGCTCCGGCGTCTCCGAGTCTGGATACCGACGTCTTGGCGACACCAGGAAGAACGCTTGGCGTTGTCCGAAATGTAAGTCCAGCTCATCTCCTTCTCCTCTAACGCTATCACCTCAGCCTAGTCAGCTAGACAAAATGCAGGAGCAGCTGAACAAGATCTCTCTTGATCTGGCTCCTTTGGCAGGGCTGGCTGCAGATATGAAATCGATTAAATCGGAGTTGTCTAGTCTGAAAGATTCCATTGAAATGGCACACGATCTGATTAGCGGCTTCTCAGGAAAGATAAAATCTCTCGAGTCCAAAGTTACCCAGTTGGAGAGCGTAGCCATTCAAATACCCTCTCTCCAAATCACCCTTGAAAAGCTAATTCGAGATCAAGAGGACAGGGATCAGTGGTCCAGGGCTAACAACGCTGAAATTAAAGGTATCCCACAAAAAAAGGATGAAAACCTCTATGAAATAGCTCAGAAAATTGGTGGACTCTGCAGCATCGTGGTTAACAGGGACGATATAAACTATATTGCTCGTATACCTACTCGAGTTCCCAACGCTGAAAAGCCCATTGTAATTGCATTCAACAGTCGCTATAAGAAGGAGAACTTCGTGGACTCATCAAGGAGATGTCAAAATTTGAATGTATCCAGTTTGGGATATTCTGCATCAACGAAGTTCTATGTCAACGACCACCTCACTCAAGCCAACAAAACACTTTTAACCAAGGCAAGATCTCTGGCTAGGGAGAATAATTTCAAATATATCTGGGTGAAGCACTGCAAGATAATGGCTAGAAAATCGGATACGTCACCTACTTTTTTTCTAAAAAGCGAAAAAGATCTTCAGCGAATTGTAAACCGCTAATATTATTCTTAGTACTCGTAGCTATCAAAAATCACGTTTTTTGTATCATACATGTAAACAGTTTGAGAACCATAGTCCAGTCGGAGTTCTTTATTACAATAAGACACCTCGTACAAGTCGTTAGATGACGCAGTAAGTATTTTTTATAATTGTCGCAACGATTTAATTGACAGATACGTACCCTCCAAACTTATCTACCCCTCTGCATATCCGCCTTGGTACAACTCAAGTCTGAGAAAAATTTTGAAAGAAAAAGAAAAGTACCTTCGAAAGTATCGAAATTATGCTAACACCTCAGATTATGAATCTTTTCGTAAACTTCGAGCTAGAGCTAAATCCTTGGAGGAAAAATGTTATAAAACCTACATTGCAAATACTGAGGCATCAATCATACATAATCCAAAAAAAATTTGGTCCTTTATAAAATCCAACAAAATGGGCTCTAATGCTCTCCCTGCCACTATGTCTTTTGAGGGTCAGTCCCTATGCACGAGTGAGGATATTTGCGATGCTTTTTCAACTTATTTTCAGTCGAATTTCCTTTCTACCAACCACAGTGCAAGTAACGCGGACTCAGTACATGTCAACCGTGCTAGCCCATCGCAACATAATTATAAGTGAAGTCGAAATTTGTGCCGAAACCGTCCATAAGCTCCTTAAATCTCTTGACCTCAGCAAGGGGGCGGGTCCTGACAACATACCACCTATATTTATTGTCAAGTGTTCTGAAACATTGGTGGTCCCTATCACTACGATATTTGGACGTTCTGTTCGGGAGGGCATAGTGCCTGGTTTGTGGAAGTCCGCCTTTATCACGCCGGTACTTAAAAGTGGAAATAAACAGAACATAAACAACTATAGACCAATTTCAAAATTGTGCTTGTTTGGTAAAATATTGGAGCGCATTATTTACACCCAACTATACAGCACTTTCTCTTCTACCTTCATTCCCCAACAGCATGGTTTCCTCAGAAACCGTTCTACTACCACCAATCTTCTCTCCTTTACTGACTTCACCACGTACTCCATGGACAATGGCGGTCAAGTAGACTGTATTTATACTGACTACAGTAAATGTTTTGACCGTATTGACCACAGAATACTTTTACAGAAAATTTACTATGCAGGGATTCATGGTAGTCTGTATCGGTGGATGACGTCATACATAATGAATCGTTCCCAGGCAGTTGCGATAAATGGCGTTATATCTGAATGGCGGGTGGTCCCTTCAGGGGTCCCACAAGGTTCCCTGATTGGCCCCTTGCTCTTCAATTTATTCATTAATGATATAGACTCCTGCTTCACTAACTCAAGCTTTCTACTGTACGCTGACGATATGAAGATTTTCAAAAAAATAGATAGCATTCATGACTGTCATTTATTGCAACAGGATCTTGTAATGCTGGAACGATACTGCCAACACAATAATCTCGACCTCAATGTGTCTAAGTGTCACGCTATTACTTTCACGCGCAAGTCTAACATTTTATTTCATAATTACACTCTAAAAAATAGCCTACTTGAGCGCGTTGAACACGTGCGGGATCTCGGTGTGATCCTCGACTCCAAACTTACCTTTGAGGAGCACATAGATTCAGTCGCAAGTAAAGCCTATAAAGCCATGGGATTTATAAAACGGACCTGTTCACTGTTCTCTGATATAAAAATTATTAAAATACTGTTCTGCTCCTACGTTCGTAGTTCACTCGAGTACTGTTCGCAAGTTTGGAACCCACTGTACAACGTTCATATCTCTAGAATAGAATCAATACAAAGAAATTTTACTCGATATTTACAATACAAGTGTAATACATGTGATCCCGATTATGAATCGAGATGCAAACGTTTTCATTTATTACCACTCAAGGAGAGAAGGTCTATATCGGATGTTTATTTTCTCTTAAAATTAGCACAATCCTCAGTGGACTGTCCTGACCTCCTCTCTAACATTCATTTATGTGTTCCCACAAGATCTGTAAGGAGACCATTTCTTTCACTCCACGTACCACGCTGTAGCACTAACTACAGACAAAATTCGTATTTCTTAAGAGCTGCTAAGGACTACAACAAGTTGATCGACTTGCCCAAATTAGACTTGTTTACTACAAAGCCACATAATCTAAAAGATAAACTAGCTGAACTCTGGTTTGAACCGGTTCAATAACTGTCTGTAAGTACTTACTACCTGATATACATAGAAATAACACAAATAGCACTATAGTATTTTATCCTACCAAATATCTATGTTTTCATTTTTTTATTTTTTGTTTTTATGGATGAGCAATGTAACAGTATAGTTGTACTACATTTATTATTTATTGATAATGTAATTTGGAATGATATGTAGGTACTACGTTCATGTTTTTCACGTGGTTTTCATTGTAGTGATTGATTGTCTCTCGTATGCAACAATATTAACAAGCGCAATCAGAATTTATATGCGAAAACATATAATTGGTAAATTAGTTTTTAATCTGTACTTTTTCTTTTTAAGATATTATACTGTTTGTTTTCCTTTTAAAATAAAATAAAATAAAATAAAATAACATTGGAGTTGCAGGCCGAACCCCACAGTTCTATGCCATATGTCCAGATAGGCTTCAATATAGTATTGTAGATGAGTAACTTATTATCTATGGACAGTTTTGAATTCCTGGCGAGAAGCCAATACAGACCCCTAAACCTCAAGTTAATCTCATCCCTCTTTGCCTGTATATGCATTTTCTAAGTGAGTCTGCGGTCCAAGTGCATTCCCAAGTATCTAACACAGTTTTGGTGGGGAAGTTGAGAACCATTTAGGGTAACGGGAGCACAATTTTCTTTGCAGAGGGTGAAAGTCGTGTGCAGAGATTTTGATACACTCGCTGTAATTCGCCATTTGAATAACCACTGCTCCAGTTTATCCAGTCCACTTTGTAGAAGCTCAGAGGCTTGAGATGGACATGGGCTCGATGCAAGTAGCGCCGTATCATCGGCAAAAGTGGCAACCGTGACGTTCTGACTTTGTGGTAGGTCGGATGTAAACAGGGTGTAAATAGTATAGTAATGTTATAAATAGAGTAAATAGTTATTAAGTTATTTGTGAATATATGCACATATAACACCTATATTGGAGAAAAAAAGATAAAAAATAATTTTCGCTGCAATACGGGACCGGACGCGACACCGAGGTCAATATTTTCGTAGTTTTAATTTTTTTAAACTAACTTTTATCTACGTAATTAATCTAAAAAAAACCACAGGCCCCCCCCTACTATTTTTGACCGTACAATTTGTAGAAAAAAAATCATATCGATAAGTAATCTACAGGTATTGGTTTTCGACGCGGACTCGCCTATTTGAGCCGGCTGAGAATGACCGAGGCAGAGATGCCACGTAAAATGCATGATTGTGTTTTATAATGGGCTAGCGACACGCTCCAACTGCACTTGTCATGTCACGTCAATTTCATGTGTATAAGCCCCGCAAGTTGGTATTGCGCTGGAACCTTGTCACACTGACAGCTAAATGACGTCATCGTGACGTAGCGCGAGCGCGGGCTGGCCTCGCGAAGCTGCGTACGGTTTTTTTTTTAGTACTGACGGCTCGACGGACATACGTCACCAAGATGGCCGCAAAGCGCAATATCAACGCGCGGGGCTTATACCACAGCATAGACATACTATATACGTCGATGCACACACACATGCAAAGAAATCACGCACACTGAAGCAACTTCCATTCATATTTTAACGTGCATGACAAGTGCAGTTTGACCGTGTCGCTAGCCCTTAACATTCATGGATGCTATGCTGGATTCCTACCGGGTAACAGGCCCCATATACGTACAATAATATTGAGGTTTGAACAATGACTGAACAAAAGTATGACCGAGCTTAAATAATATTTTTTAATATTTTTTTCTTGCACTGTGTAGGTATTAATATTGAGCAACATTTTTCAGAGCAGTGCTTGGAGCAGTCGCGATCGGTCGGTCACGATGCAGCTTATGGTCGCGATTTTATCAAATCTAGCAAAATGCGGAGCAAGAATACTGTAAAAGATAAATAAGAGAGTTTGTGATGTAAAACACATCACAAACTTTATCTTGCTATCTATCTATTGTCGAAGGGTGAACTGATTTTGTAAAGTGCACGTGGTCCCGCAAACTTAGGCCCTTCGTACACAAGGCTACGCAAATCTTTGATACTAATGTTGACAACTTAAGTCGCGAATATTTGGTAGCGCACGAACCGTACACACGAGAATCCCAAGACGCGATTTTGTCTATTCTGCCACTGTAGACATCGCATTTCCAAGATGGCAGAGCAATTGACTCGTTGAAAGAGTCTGCCTACAGAGCCTGGACCACGGCTCGTGCAAATTCAGATCCTAACATCTCTGAGGTAAAACGCAAATTAAATGCCGCCTCGAGGGCCAGCAAAAGAGCAATTGTCAGGGCTAAATTCGACTTCGTCGGCAGAATTGGTGAGCCAAAGCTGCGGAGGGAAACTTCTGTCAGTCAGGTTTACCACCTTTGCTTAAACCCGACAGTAGTCTGGCCCAGAGTGCCGGGGAGAAGGCCGACCTTCTGGGTTTTCTATTTGCCTCTAACTCAACCATGAGCGACGGGGGTGCTGTGCCGCCGGACGTTCCGTGGTGTGGAACTTCCATGCCGGAAGTTAAATTTACGCAGCGGGACGTCCGACGGGAGCTTCGTTCTCTGGACGTTCATAAGTCAAGTGGGCCGGACGGTATACCCGCGGTGGTACTTAAGCAGTGTGGTCCAGAGTTGTGTCCGGTACTTACACGTCTTTTCACGCTTTCATATTCCATGCGACAAGTCCCGGCGTCGTGGAAGATCGCGTATGTGCATCCTGTGCCCAAGAAGGGTGATAGGACCGACCCGGCCAATTACAGGCCTATAGCCGTCACCTCCCTATTGTCTAAGGTGATGGAGCGTGTAATTAATACACAGCTCCTGAGGTACCTTGAGGAAAACGACCTGCTCAGTGACCGGCAGTACGGTTTCCGTCACGGTCGCTCGACGGGCGATCTTCTCGTGTGCCTCACACACCGATGGGCGACCGCTATCGAGAGTAAGGGCGAGGCTCTAGCAGTGAGCCTCGACATTTCTAAAGCCTTTGACCGGGTCTGGGACCGTGGTCTTCTTAAAAAATTGCCCTCCTACGGACTGACAGAGAGATTATGCAGATGGGTGTCCAGCTTTTTGGCCGGTAGAAGCATCAGGGCTGTTGTCGATGGCAGCTGTTCTGCCTGCATGGCCATTAATGCTGGAGTACCGCAAGGCTCAGTGTTGTCCCCTACTCTGTTTCTGCTGCATATCAATGACATGTTGTCTATTGACGGCATTCATTGTTATGCAGACGACAGTACGGGGGACACTTGTTACACAGGCCGCCCCGGTATCTCTCGGGACGCAGTGGAAGAAAGTCGTGAACAGCTTGTGTCTGAAATCGAGGCTACTCTTACTAGAGTGTCCGATTGGGGTAAACAAAACCTTGTCCAGTTCAACCATTCGAAGACACAGGCGTGTTTCTTCACCGCTAAGAAAGCCCCAATTACTGTAGCGCCACAATTCCAGGGCACATCTCTTTCCATCTCTAAAAGTATAGGGATCCTTGGCGTTGACATCTCCAGTGACGTTCAGTTCCGCAGTCATTTGGAGGACAAGGCCAAGCTGGCGTCCAAGAAGCTCGGTGCGCTCAACAGGGCGCGGCGGTACTTTACTGCGGCGCAAACACTGCTTCTCTATAAGTCGCAAGTGCGGCCACACATGGAGTACTGCTGTCACCTCTGTGCGGGGGCACCTGAATATCAGCTTCGTCCATTTGACTCGGTGCAGAGGCGAGCTGTAAGAGTTGTCAACGATCCTATACTGACAGGTGGTGTTGAACCTCTTCGCGACAGGAGAGACTTTGCCTCCTTATGCGTGTTCTACCGCCTGTACAATGGTATGTGCTCTGAGGAATTGTTTGACATGAAGCCCACGGCTACGTTCTATCATCGTACCGCTCGCCATAGACAGGGATTTCATCCTCACACCCTACGTCCGGAGTGTTCGAGCACGGTTAGATAATAAATAATAATAATAATAATAAATATTCACAGACATTTCACACAACGCTATCTGATCCCAAAGTAAGCTGGGAAAAACCTGCTTGTGTTATGGGTATCAGACCACGGATATTAATACTTATATACTTTTAAATAAATACGTATTATACATAGAAACACCCAGACTCTTGAGACAAACATTTATGGGTCACACAAATATTTGTTTCCGGTGGGAACCGGACTCCGAACCGGAAGATCCGATAGGGGTTTTCTTCCGCGAACGCTTAGGTTGTGGAATGATCTTCCTGCCTCGGTTTTCCCAAACGCCTACAGTCTTCTTCAAAAGGGGTCTAAGAAGGTTTTACAGGGTCGGCAGCGCGAGTGTGGCGCCTCTGGTGTTGCAAACGTTCATAGGCTGCGGTGACCACCAGTTCTTCTGGTGGGCCGTATGCTTGTCTGCCACCTTAGTGGTATAAAAAAAAAACTTGAGAGGTGTCAAGGGACACCCGGATGGAACGAAGTTACTTTCGATTAAAGTGAAGGAATTGTAATAAAATTTTATTTTAATTTTAAAATTTTATTGTAAGCAAAAACAAAAACAGAAACAAAAACAAAAAGAAAAAAAATATAAAAAAAAAGTGAGTGCGTGTAACCTTTACGCGCGACTGAAACTGAACAGAGCGAAACTCCTATTTGCTTTGGTGTTGCTCGTAGGGTTCATGTTCATCCCCTGGCTAGTACTAGCACTACCACTATCACTATCACTACCACTATCATTACTACTATTACTACCACTATCACTACCACTATCACTACCACTATCACTACCACTATCACTACCACTATCACTACCACTATCACTATCACTACCACTACCACTATCACTACCACTATCACTACCACTATCACTACCACTATCACTACCACTATCACTACCACTATCACTACCAAAAGTGTCGTTACAACTTTTCGTGAGAATTTTTTCCGTCTAGCCCCCTTTCACAACGCGCGATAAGGAACTTCGTTCCAAAAAAAAATTGTTGAAAACTCAATTTGGATTTAGTATCTGTTTGTTGTAATTCTTTTGCAGCTACAAACAGTCTACACTTTACTTTTTTTTTCTATATACGGATGAATCCAGTATTTCCTATTACGACGATTTCTTCGCTTTCGGTAAAGATAGTAAGCCAAAACCATAGTTTCATCGTCACTTGTGTCAGACATTTCGTAAATTAAATTAGTCTGAGACGTGTTTTTGCTATGTCTACAGGGCAGAATAGACAAAATCACGTCTAGTGTAGTGACATAGGAAAGTCGACATAGGTTTACAACATTAGTATCAAAGATTTGCGTAGCATTGTGTACGAAGGGCCTAAGTGTTCTGTAATGATCACTGCAGTAAGCAACTTTCACTATAGCCAGTCCTTTGAGCCGTGCTTCGAAAAACACGTTAAGCGTAAGCCGTTGGTCCCGGTTGCCAGTAAAATGGCAGTCGTTAAGCCAAGTTGAAGGCCTTTTAGGGCTGCTTGAAAAGTTTCAACAGCAGGCAGTCACAACCTGCGCCTGTACATCTCAACACGACAATACGATCAACCCCTATTACATGGGACAAATTCTAAAAAAATGTGAAATGTGGGCATATACGTAATATACCTTCGGGGATAAAGGCGTGACAATATGTATACAGGGTGTCCCACGGCTATGCCACATGGAGGAAAAGTACTTGAAAATTGTATATGGAACATTTTACTGAAAGAAGACATTATTTTAATTTGAAAAGCAATTTAAACTGCATTCATAGATTTTTAAATAAGTACGTGGTAAAGCCGGGAATCGAACCCACTACAGGTTACTACTAGTTCACAAGAACCAGTATGAAAATGTTCACGAGCTACAAACAGAACTTAGAAATATTATGCTAAATATCCAGCACAACAGTATCAAAAAATCGACAGGGTGTAAACAATCAAAAGAGTGCGTATTTGTATTCAATAATATGGGACTCATTTTGAACATTTGATAAACTGATTAATTTTGTATAAAAAATAAAAAATCATGGTCTTCCTTTTATTTCTGACACTATGTTATTTAGCAAGAAATAATCCTTATGATGAAGTGTTTCGATCGGTATGATAAAGCTACAGGGTAATTATTTTTTCTTGTGTAGCGGGTTCGATTCCCGGCTCAACCATGTAATTATTTAAAAATCTATGAATGCAGTTTATATTGTTTTTTAAATTAAAATAATGTCTTCTTTCAGTAAAATGTTCCATCTACAATATTCAAGGTATTTTCCCTCCATGTGGCATAGCCGTGGGACACCCTTTATACAGTGTCCCAAAACGACCTGTCCAAATTTCGTCACGTGACGTGGCATCAGTCAAAAAAAATTAGAAAATGAGAAAAATAAATCCCATGAATACTTTGACTGTAAAGCCATTTCAAAGGTCCTGTAAATTTTCATTATCACTCTTTCTATCGCTACTGAGCGTGAGCGGCAGCAGAGAGCGACAACGACAGCCAGGCGGGTGCTCCGCGGTTTGTTCTGTCGTGCCGACCAGTTACCTCGAATTGCCGCGGTAACAAACGAATGTTTAATCTGCGACAAAAATATGTTTTTTTTAAATAAAAATGTGTGCGTGTACTAGTGTACACACGTAAGAAGTGAAACTTCTTCATAACCTTATTTTTCAAGCCCAAAAGCCCAAAAGCCCAAAAGTCCAAAAGTCCAAAAGTCCAAAAGTCCAAAAGTCCAAAAGTCCAAAAGTCCAAAAGTCCAAAAGTCCAAAAGCCCAAAAGCCCAAAAACCCAAAAGCCGAAAAGCCGAAAAGCCCAAGAGCCCAAAAGACGAAAAGCCGAAAAGCCGAAAAGCCCGAAAGCCGAAAAGCCCAAAAGCCGAAAAGCCCAAAAGCCGAAAAGCCGAAAAGCTCAAAAGCCGAAAAGCCCTAAAGCCCAAAAGCCCAAAAGTCCAAAAGCCCAAAGTCCCAAAGTACAAAAGTCCAAAAATCTACAAACGACATGCTATCCCTGGATAAAGTACTCTTAATTCGAATCCACCGTGGTGGGGACGAAAACAAAGATGGCGCGTAACGAAAAAACGTGACGTGACGTGACGCTAAATTTTTTCCAACGCCGATAAAGAAGTTTCACTTCAAAAATAACCTCCTTTTATATTAAATACTAGCTGACCCGCGCAACTTCGTTTGCGCCACATAAGAGAGAGTATTACCTGTTCCCGTCGCATTTACTCCCGTCGCGTTGCGTTTACTCCCGTAGCGTCTCGTCGTTAATATTCAATACTACGTGAGAGAAAGAGAGAGAGAGAGAGAGAGAGAGAAAGGTTTCTCGTCGCGTGTATTCCCGTCGCATTATTTTTAAGAACATTTTCGTTTATGAAAGAGGTATCCCGTGGCATTATTGTAGAAAAAAATTGATTGCCATTAAAATGGTTATTGTGCACCAACCCAAAAATAGACATGCTATTTTTTAGAACTTTTTTAAGAGAAACAATTTTGTAGTAGGTACATATTTTTTACATATCTAACTATAAATATTTACGCAGCACACGCAACGAAGCTCTCAAAAGGAATAACTTTTCCCCCATTTTTGAAACATTTACTATTTCTGCTCCGCTCCTATTCGTTGTAGCGTGATGCTACATATATACAATACTATATACAATTTAACAAACACACAAACTTTACTTCTTTATAATATTAGTTTAGAAGTATAGATTTGTATTTGATTTTCGATGCCAAGTCATTTCATTTTGGAGAGTAAATTTTGGGACACCCAATATATGTATTCTATTCTGTTTGTTTCCAGACCATGGGTGCCGATGAACACGACAGAATCGAACGATACCGACACAGCAGCGGCAGAAAGCAGCAATGGAACCGTCGTGGACGACGGAAACTCTACAGCCACTAGTAACATTATTTATTTAACGCTAGCGGACGTCACGCGGTTTCACCCGCGTAGTTCCCGTTCCCGTGGGAATACGGGAATAAAATATAGCCTATGTTCACCGCAAAGAGTGTAGCTTCCCAACAGTGAAAGACTTTTTCAAATCGGTCCAGTAGTTTCCGAGCCTATTTGTTACAAACAAACAAAAAAAAATTAATAACAAATCTTTCCTCTTTATAATATTAGTATAGACTAGCTTTTGCGTTCGTTCGTGAAGTGACAATATCCAAAATGATGTCTATGAACGCCTAAAGGCACATTTTCAGATAAGTGCCATTAAGGTCTAGATTTGCTTGCACCTATTTTTTCGAATGGCAATCGCATCTAGATTACAAAATATGGCTGCAAGTAATTTTTGACATTATCAACTTGCTTAAAGTCTTTTGTTTTATTGATCTGCATATGTTTTTTCGATCGTCATTTGTTTATCCGATCTTTATTTGTTTTTTTTGGATCTTCATTTATTTTGACGATATTCATTTGTTTTTTCGATCTTCGTTTATTTTGCCGATCTTCATTTAAATTGCCGATCCTCTTTTGTTTTATCGATCTTCACTTGTTTCGTTGATCTTTATTTGTTTTGAAAATTATATAATTACTTTATACTTTAAACTTTTAGATGTTCTTCGTATACCTGGTATACAACCTATAATGGATCTTTTTCCACTCGCATGTCCTAAAAGATCCATTTTTCATAAGAAATGCTTTAAGGTATTAAAGTGGACATGATATGCCTACAAAGATCCATGATGGATCTTTTTAATGGATTTTAGTGGACAAAAGGAACGTCTTGCTTGACCTATCCAATGTATAGGGCTTCGAAATTTAAAGATATGGTTAAGGAACACTATCTATCAAAGTAGATTAGCTACATGTATGTGTGTGTATAAATTTATTTATAGATATGTATTTATTTATAGATATATATTTGTATAGAGTATGTTTGTATAAGTAATACATAGATATATGATATGTATAAATATTATGTCGTATTTATATGTGAAGTATAGCAAGGAAATTAGATAATTATGATGTACGTAACTCAATAAAACACTGGAGTTAGAAGTACGCCAAACAACTACCACTCATTACCTGCAACCAACTTTTTCCATCCAAAGGTTGCCTGGTAGAGATCGCTTTTAGCGATAAGGCCGCCCATTGTACTGCTTTTTTATCAAATGTTCCTATCTTAAGTTTTTTATCTGGCGTGCAATAAAGTGTAAATAAATAAATAAATAAATAAATAAATAAAACGTAGGTCAAGTTGTATTATCATTTCCACTGAACCAAATTTGGTGGACATACTCACATACAGTAATATTTAAGTTGCAAAAATAAATACAAAATCCTAATCTATTACATATACCTATAATAAAACTGTTGAGTAGATATAAGATATTTTGAAAATTTAATTGTAGGGCATTCTCTAATCGATACTGAAGCCGAAAATGTAATTAAAACTTTTGTCTGTCTGTCTGTATCCCGAATAAGTATCACGCTGAAACTAGGGGCTCAGACAACCTGGTCGAGTTCAATGCCAGAAAAACACAGGCGTGTGCGTTTACAGCTAAGAAGTCCCCATTCCTTCCTCTACCCTCTCTTCAGAGCATTACGGTTCCACTAAAGTTGTATTGAGCTGGCCTCACGGAAACTGGGAGTCTTAAACAAGGTGAGACGGTACTTCACGCCACATCAGAGTTGTTTACTGTACAAGACATAGATTTAGAACTGAGAGTAGCGAAAAATTCTAAATCTATGGCACAAAACGCAAATTCGTCCCTGCGTCGAATACTGTTCTCACCTTTGGGATGACTCCGCCAGGTATTTACTAGACGCGCTTGACGCTATGCAGAGACGTGCTGTTCGAATAATTGGTTGTCCTGAGGTGACAGGAGGCCTCGAACCGTTGGCGCAGCGAAGAACCATAGCGTCCTTGGCTGCCTTCTATCGAATGTATCACGGCGAATGTTCTGAAGAGCTCTTCAACCTGATCCCACCCTCTCCTTTCCGATCCCGAACAACACGTGCCGGGCAAAGATGCCACTCACACACAGTGGAGAGAATCTTTGCCAGAACTGAGCGTTTCAAAAGATAGTTTCTCTGTCGAACTATCAAAACATGGAACGTCCCGCCCGCACACGTGTTTCTCTCATCTTACAATCCCGGGTTCTTCAAGGAGCGTAAAGAGGCACATCACAGGTCCGCCAACTTGAGGACCACTGTCAGAAGTGGCCCCCAATCGCTAGATGCGCCACGGCTTTCCATCAGGCTGGTGGCGACGTCAATTTGGCGAGCTAAATATAAAAAAAAACCTACTCGATAGACCGACAACCTGAAAAAGGTTGCAAAGAGCGACTGGATGAAGAAGGCGCAGTACCGTGTATTGTTGCGTAATTTGGAAGGTGCTTACGACACGTCTTCGTACGGATTGAAATGATAGAGTTAAGGCATGACCAGCTCTGATGTCTCTGACATAAGCATATGTTTTCGTGGATCAATTTCAAGACTAAGCCAAGGAGAGAACTACTGCCCCTTCGTCCTTCAGCTGCACGGAGATCATGATTCTATGAGCCAAATCTATATGTGCGTCTACCGTTTTTACTCATGATAAGCTTAGACAACGAGACTATTTCATCACTACAGCGAGAGGGCTGATGTTGCCCAGGCGCGGTTTCTTAACGCTGAGCTGATGTTTGTGGGATACTTCAATGTACACCACACTGGGCTCTTGGGTTCCCTCAAGATCGATCATGCAGGACGGGGCTCCCCACGTTCGCTCTCCCCCATAGTCTGACCAAAGCAGTAAGTGGCATTAAGCGGATACTGGACTTGCTCTGCTGAACCTATTGCTGATTGTCCATCGCAGTATAGTGTGTCACTGCATGTCTAATAAGTAACTCCGAACATTATGTTGTGCATGCGGGTATACAGGTGTCATCCTCCTGCACGTGCAGATCTGGAAATGGAAAGTAGTTATTTGATAACGCTGATTGTAAGGGAGAAGCACTATATATAACTACTAGCGGCCCGCTCCGGCTTCGCACGGGTATACAGTATTTCTCCACTATTTATTGGATGTTATTATACATATAAACCTTCCTCTTTAATCACTCTATCTGTTAAAAAAAACCGCTTCAAAATCCGTTGCGTAGTTTTAAAGATTTAAGCATACAAAGGGATATAGGGACAAAAAAAGCGACTTTGTTTTATACTATGTAGTGATGTGCAGCTAGGTACATTAGTGCCTGTAGAGGCAAGGCACTGTCGGATTTTTGGGAGTCACGGGACATCCTTCCCGAGGGCTTACCCGGAGCTCTCAACCATAGGCTGTTGTGCGTTACGTGAGGTTTTTTAGTCGGTAAGAGTCCGGCATAACATCCTATGAGGATTTTCCCTCACGTTAAACAAAAAAAAAAAAAAGGGCACTGTCGGATATTACAGTATGTAGCTTTTTAGGGTTCCGTAGCCAAATGGCAAAAACGGAACCCTTATATGTAGATTCGTCATGTCTGTCTGTCTGTCTGTCCGTCCGTGTGTCACACCCACTTTTCTCCGAAACTATAAGGCCTATGCTATTGAAACTTGGTAACTAGATATATTCTGTGAACAGCATTAAGATTCTTATATAAAACTAGAAAAAAAGCAGTAAATTTTGGAGGTCCCCATACTCAGAACTGAAACTCAAAATTTTTTTTTCATCAAATCCATACGTATGGCATATCCATAGATAGGTCTTCAAAAATGCTATTGAGGTTTTTAAAATCATTTTTTTCTAAAGTGATATATGATGTACATTGCCATAAAAACTACCAACGAAAATTATTTTGAACGAGATAGAGCTGGTAGTTTTTTTAATACGTCACAAACCGCAATTTTCGGTTAGAAAAATCACTACCACTGCGAACGTGTTAAAACATCAATCAAAGTTACAACGAACTATAAGAACTTTTATATGATGTTACTTGCTGCTACGAAACCCTTCATGGGCGAGTCCAACTCGCACTTGGCCGGTTTTTGTTTCTTTTGTCCCATTAATATGCTGAAATTGTCTCGGTTACATTTTGTTTGCGTCCTTTATTTATGAGGCGTCATTTTGTTTATAGTAACTGTTTCTTTCTGTTTTTTCTTTTTTATATTACATTGCCCATTTTTTTTAAATTCTTTGTGTAATTGAGGGTATTTTTAATTTTCGTAATCTTTATTGTGTTGTGTTAATATGTTACTCCCTTATTAATCTTCTCCTGAATATTTTTTCTACGTGCTGCCCACGTTTTATACATTCTGCAGAAAAATAATTTATTTAATTAATAATTTCCATGCTTATTTTGGAGCCATGGAAAACAGGGAAACCTAATGTATTACAGATTTAAATCATAGGCTTTACTACAACGATCTTTTACTAAAAATAATTTAGGCAGAGTAATCACATGTTTGGAAAAAACGACCACAGAAATTATGAAATCATGAAACCAAAGTCCAGGGAGGCGTGTTGTTTTGTAATTTTCTCGAAACTGAACAGTGATGCAGACGTCCTGCTTTGGTGACCAATAGCTTCGAAACTGATGAATTGAACTGCTGGACCTTTTATATTTAAAAAGTTCTTATACTTAGTTCGTTGTAACTTTGATTGATGTTTTAACACGTTCCCAGTGGTAGTGATTTTTCTAACCGAAAATTGCGGTTTACAACGTATTAAAAAAAAAACTACCAGCTCTATCTCGTTCAAACCAATTTTCGCTAGTAGTTTTTATGGCAATGGACATCATATATTCTTTTTAGATTTATCAGTCTCTCAGTTTAGAAGTTAGAGGGGGGGGGACACACATTTTTCCACTTTGGAAGTGTCTCTTGCGCAAACTATTCACTTATGAAAAAAATGATGTTAGAAACCTCAATAGCATTTTTGAAGACCTATCTATAGATACCCCACACGTATGGGTTTGATGAAAAAAAAAAAATTTTGAGTTTCAGTTCTGAGTATGGGGACCCCCAAAATTTACTGCTTTTTTCTAGTTTTTATATAAGAATCTTAATGCGGTTCACAGAATACATCTACTTACCAAGTTTCAATAGCATAGGCCTTATTGTTTCGGAGAAAAGTGGCTGTGACACACGGACGGACAGACGGACAGACAGACAGACAGACAGACATGACGAATCCATAAGGGTTCCGTTTTTGCCGTTTGGCTACGAAACCCTAAAAAGTGGTGTTTGCCTAGCAAGACATCAAAACAGTATTGATTTTGGCGAATTACCCATGTATGTTCTGCCGTGTTTCGGGGTCTTAGAACAGTCTCAGGGTCGGAAGTTTTTTTTTACAATTCAGCTCGACAAAATAGACGTTGCCGCCTAATGGAGAGCAACGGCATCGAGCGATTGGGGGCCACTGTCCCAGTCTGTAAGGCTGTAGACAGTAGTCCTCAGGTTGTCGGCTCTATGATGTAGCTAAGAACCCAGGATTGTAAGAGGAGGGAAACACGTGCGCTGGCAGGTCGTTCCAGGCTTGTATGGTTCGACAAAGAAACGATCTTTTCAATCGTGCAGTTTTATAGGGATTCACAAAACGGGCCCCATTTTCTGGGATACTCGTCTATCCAAGTAATAGGGACTCGCACTTTTGAATGTTCACTTGTGTCTCCAGATTCTAGTGACTCGACGGTCAACGGCAGTAGCATAGCATCCCCGGGAGACAACTCGTCCGCGCTAGCCAACTCCAACTCCACCGCGACAGGCAACTCCACCGTGGTTGGAGACGGGGGCGCTGCGCCGCCAGGAGGCGGGGGCGCTGCGCCGCCAGGAGGCGGGGGCGCTGCGCCGTCAGGAGACGGGGGCGCTGCGCCGTCAGGAGACGGGGGCGCTGCGCCGCCAGGAGGCGAGGCGAATCGCCGCCAGGAGGCGGGGGCGAACCGCCCACTCCTGACCTTAAATAACTAGCGTTACTGTAATAAAGGATTCGGAAATATTAAAACTGTGTTTTTATTTTAATACCTTTACTTACCTATTGCTTTGCTCTCGAAACATCCAACGGGAATCGCAAGTAGAGCTTTTTTGACGTGACAACGTCTTAATTTGATGGAGCTGGCTGCACGCACGAAAAAACATGACATATGCGGCGTTACCTCGCTCTAATCTAAGGCGTTCCAATGTAAGTTACCTCGCTCTAATCTAAGGCGTTCCACTCTAATCTAAGTCACGTTCAACTATCGTCAGTAAACCGACTTTACAGACAACCGACTTTTTATACTACTAAGGTGGCAGACAAATCGTACGGCCCCCTGATGGCATGCGATCACCGAAGCCTGTGAACGTTTGCAACATCAGAATCGTGCTGCCGATCGTGCAATAACTTCGACCCCTTTTTTTATACCACTAAGGAGGCAGATGGACTGGTGGTCACCGCTGCCTATGGACACTTGCAACACCGGAGGCGCCACACTCGCGCTGCCGACCCTGTAAAAACCTTCTAAGACCACTTTTGAAGATCTCCATACTTTAGGCGTTTGAGAAAACCGAGGCAGGGAGTTCATTCCATAATCTAAGCCTACGCGGGCGAAGGCCCCTACCGGATCTACCCGTGCTCAAACGCCCCGGACGCAAAGTGTGAGGATGAACACCCTGTCTATGGCGAGCGGTGCGATGATAGCGAGTAGCTGTGGGCATCATATAAAACAATTCTTCAGAGCTCAAACCAAAAAAAAGTACAGGCGGTAGAACAAGCACAAGGAGGCAAAGTCTCTCCTGTCGCAAAGAGGTTCCACACCACCTGCAAGCATAGGATCGTTGACAACTCTCATGGCTTGTTTTTGCACAGAGTCGAACGGTCGAAGCTGATAATCAGGTGCCCCCGCCCAAAGCTGACAGCAGTACTCCATGTGCGGCCACACTTGCTACTTATAGAGTAGCAGTGTTTGCGCCGCAATAAAGTACCGCCGTGCACTGTTGAGTACACCGAGCTTTCTGGACGCCAGCCTGGCCTTGTTCTCCAAATGACTTCGGAACTGAACGTCACTAGAGATGTCAACACCTAGGATACCTATGCTGTCAGAGATAGGTAGAGATGTGCCCTGAAATTGTGGTGCTACAGTAAATGGGGTTTGCTTTGCAGTAAATATAAACAATCGTCACGTATCGGGGATTTGGAAGTGGCGACCGAGTTCGAAAATTTTTTTAGTAATGTACCAATAGAGATAACTGACACTCTCCGGTCGTCTTCCACCGCCGCCGAGCTATTATTAGCAGAATCTGTAGCTGCCAGTGAAGGCGCGTTCGAATTCACCGTTGTCAACTGCAACGACATCATAAAAGCTTTTAGATCCATTAATGTTAAAAAAACCGCTGACCTTTGGGGGTTATCAGTAAAATCCATATCAAGTATTATAGATGTCATTGCCCCCCACTTGGCAACTGTGTTTAACGATTGCGTCTCAAGTGGTGTATTTCCTGATTTGATGAAATACAGTAAAGTTATACCACTATTCAAGGCTGGCACCGCTTCAGATCCGGGTAATTTCAGACCTATCTCGGTGTTGCCAACCTTGAGCAAGATATTTGAAAAATTGATACTAGAGCAGATGCTGATCTATTTTAACAGTCACAAATTATTTCATGAGAAACAATTTGGCTTCACTAAAGGACGTTCGACTACCGATGCTGGTGTAGAGTTATTGAAATGTATCTATGACGCCTGGGAGGATAAACAAGATGCAATTGGTGTGTTTTGCGATCTGTCTAAGGCATTTGATTGCGTCCAACATAAAACATTAATCAGGAAATTGCACCATTATGGCATAAGAAGCAAGGCTCTCGATCTTCTGACTTCATATTTGAACAATAGAATTCAGAGGGTCGATGTTAATGGTACACGCTCAGAGGGATCTGTAGTTACTATGGGCGTCCCGCAGGGTTCAATACTCGGACCATTTTCATTCCTTATATATTTTAATGACCTACCCTTTTACGTGGGGGACAACAACAGGATTGTTTTGTTTGCAGATGATACTTCCTTGATTTTCAAAGTTAAAAGACAAATAGATGTTATCTATTTGTCTTTTAACTTTGAAAATCATAGTTATATGACGATGTCAACAACGCAATCTTGAAAGTGGTTCATTGGTTTAACACTAACAATCTTAGACTAAATGATAATAAAACTAAATGTATTAAATTTACCTTGCCTAATGTAGCACAGTCAGAAACCAATGTTCAACTTAATGGTCGAGAGTTGGAACTTGTGGAACAAACCATTCCTAGGGTTAACGGTTGATGCTGGTTTACAATGGAGTCCACATATTGTAAAACTAGCTAGTAGATTAAGTTCAGCAGCATTTGCTGTACAAAAAATAAGGCACTTGACTGATGTAGATACGGCTAGAATAGTTTACTTCAGTTACTTTCACAGTATTAATGTCTTATGGTATTCTACTGTGGGGCAATGCTGCAGATATAAATATTTTTTTTATTTTACAAAAGCGGGCCATAAGAGCTATATATAGATTAGGTCCAAGGGTCTCTCTGCGCGAAAAATTCAAAGAGGTTAATATTCTTACTGTAGCATCACAATATATTTTTGAAAACCTTATGTATGTACAAAGAAATCTACATAGTTTCGCTAAGTTAAGTGATAGACACAATGTGAATACTAGAAATAAAAATAACCTTGCGGTTTTTCATAGCAGATTGCACAAAACCAGCAATTCTTTCATGGGTAACTGTATACGCTTTTACAACAGGCTACCAGACGAAATTAAAAGTATGTCCCTTAATAAGTTTAAAAGATCTGTTAAAAGTAAATTGTACTGCAGGGGCTACTATACAATCAAAGATTATTTATTGGATAAGGAAGCCTGGAAATGACCTGCTCTGCTGGATTCTCAAAAAAATATTAAAATGGATAGTTTTAAGATTCTTTAAAATTGTAAATAGAGCAAAAAAAAAGAACAACCCTCTGAGTTTCTTGCCAGTTCTTCTCAGGTGGGTCGCGTTGTGAACTGGTGGTAGAGTTTTGCTTTATTTTCTGGACGTTTTACAAGCGCATCTGTATAATGCCTATGTGAAATAAATATAATTTTGATTTTTGATTTTGATTTAAATACATAAACTTGTGTCTTGGTAAGGTTGAATTGAACAAGATTTTGTTGATCCCAACGGACACTCCGTTGAGAGTAGGTAGTCTAGATTTCAGACACAAGGTTTTCACGACTTTCCTCCACAGTAGCCCGAGAGATACCGGGGCGGCCCGTGTAAGAAGTGTCGCCCGTACTGTCGTCCGCATAACAATGAATGGGCCGTCAATAGATAACATGTCATTGATATGCAGCAGAAACAGAGTAGGGGACAACACTGAGCCTTGAGGCACTCCAGCATGTATGGCCATGCAGTCAGAACAACTGCCGTCAACGACGGCCCTGATGCTTCTACCGGCCAAAAAGCTGGACACCCATCCGCATAAGCTCTCCGGCAGTCCATAGGAGGGCAACTTCGTAAGAAGACCACGGTGCCAGACCCGGTCAAAGACCTTAGAGATGTCGAGGCTCACACCTAGGGCCTTGCCCTTACTCTCGATAGCCGTTGCCCAGCGGTGTGTGAGGTACACAAGGAGATCGCCAATCGAGCGACCATGACGGAAACCGTACTGCCGGTCACTGAGCAAGTCGTGTTCCTCAAAGTACGTCAGGA
Organism: Miltochrista miniata; assembly: GCA_933228765.1. Classification (NCBI taxonomy): domain Eukaryota; kingdom Metazoa; phylum Arthropoda; class Insecta; order Lepidoptera; family Erebidae; genus Miltochrista; species Miltochrista miniata. The sequence goes on from OW121777.1 coordinate 15,877,625, forward strand.
GCTGTGTATTGATTACACTCTCCATCACCTTTGATAAAGAGGAGGTGACGGCTATAGGCCTGTAATTGGCCGGGTCGGTCCGTATCGTCACCCTTCTTGGGCACAGGATGCATGTACGCGATCTTCCACGAAGCCGGGACTCGTTTCATGGAGTATGAAAGCGTGAAAAGACGTGTAAGTACCGGACACAGCTCCGGACCACACTGCTTAAGGACCACCGCAGGTACGCCGTCTGGCCCACTCGACTTGTGAACATCTAAGGACTGAAGCTCCCGCCTGACGTCCTGCTGCCTGAATTTAATTTCTGGCATGGATGTGCCACACCAAGGGATGCCAGGCGCTGCCGCCTGGCATCCCTTGGCCCTTCATCGTTCATAGTCGAGTTGCAGGCAAGAGAGAACCCAAAAGGTCGGCTTTTTCCTTGGCACTCTGAGCCAGACCACCATACGGTAATAGGGGTGGTAATCCCGACCGACAAAAGTTTCCCCCGGCAGCTTTGGCAAGCGACCAGAATTCACAACTTTCAGAAGGGTAGTCGCTCACCAATTCTGCCGACGAAATCACACTTAGCCCTGATAATTTTTCTTTTGCTGGCTCTCGAAGCGGCATTTAGTTTACGTTTCACTTCACAAATGTTAGGGTCTTTAGTAGCGCGAGCCGTGGTCCAAGCTTTGTAGGCTTTTACGTTTCCAACTTCTCTGCAAAGCCGATTAAACCACGATCTCTTTTTTTCACCTGCAGGGATCCGTCGGTGAGGAATGTAACATTCCATGCCCGCTAAGATCCCCTCAGCAACTGCCGCAGCGCAGGTGTCCAGGTCATCTGAAGCGAAACAAAGCCGCCTCCATGGGTACGCCGCAAAATACTCTCGCAGTCCATCCCAATCTGCTGACTTGTAGTGCCACACATGTCGCCACTCCTTGGGCCGGGGTGGTTCAGGCCTTGCGAGAGGCACTCGCGCACGAACGAGGCAATGGTCCGATGAACCAAGTGGTGCATCCACTGAAATGGTGTATCTGTCGGGGCGCGTAGTCAGCAGAAGGTCCAGCAATGCACTCTGCTCGGTCTCCTTGTCTGGTATTCTCGTGTGAGATTTAACCAGTTGGGAGAAACCATAGGTCAGGTCAAAGTCGTGAGCGGCTTTCCCCGCAAAGTCAGTGGCGCTCGGAGCCCAACCAGTCAACATGATGACCATTAAAGTCCCCCACAATCACTATCTCCGCAGAGGGATACCGCTCAATCACCTTGTCAGTCGATTTTTGCAGGTGGTCAAATAGTCGAACCGTGTCTGCGTCACCGCTATGAGACCTGAACACGCACGCGCAGATCTGAGTGTGGCCCCCGCGATCCACACGTGCCCATATAGTAGACAGGTCCCTGTCTTCAAGGCCCCTGAGACGGCAATAGCAAACGTCATCCCGGACGTACATACATACCCCGGCTTTTGGCCTGAAGTTGTACTCAAGCTTATAGCCAGGGTACACTATGTAAGATGTATCGTCCCGGGGCGCGATCTGCGTCTCCGTCAAGAAAAATAGGTTCGGATGCGCAATTTCCAGGTGGTGGTGGACTACGCTGAGTTTCGAGTGCACACCTCTGATGTTGCAATAGTTATAGCCCATTTGCAATGTGGACGACGATGCCGCTGTGGAAACTACACTCGAGAGCAATGAATCCGGGTCACTTAAAGAATGTTAAAAATCTCGGAAACTAAAAATGATAGGTTAATGCAATAAATTGTATTTAATAGACAATGTAATACTCCTTAAATGAAAGTAAAAAAAATATGAGTCACCATACATTTTATTAACACAAAATTACATAAAGAAAAAACTGCTGATCTCTCCTTAAAACAAAAATAGGAAACATGAAATTTTTGAACTTTATTACGATTTTCTTGAATTTTAATACTTCGTATTGCCTCCTCGTGCTTCCATTACTGCGTTTACGCGGTTTGGCATGCTGTACACCAAGTTCCTTATACGATTTTGGGGAATATTCTCCCATTCCTCTGTGAGAGCAATTTTGAGCTCACGAAGCGTGATTGGGGGAGGGTTTCGTTGTTTTACGCATCTGCCTAGCTCGTCCCAAGCATGCTCGATCGGGTTGATATCCGGGCTGCGCGCTGGCCACTCCATACGAGTAATGTTCATCTCTTGAAGGTAGTCATTCACAATCCTACCTGTATGAGGTCGGGCATTGTCATGCATAAATATAGCATCCTCACCTAAATTGACCATAAATGGACCAACGTGATCATTGAGGATTTCTTCCACATATCTTACGCTAGTTAAAGAGCCGTTTTCTATGATCACCAGCTCTGTGCGACTTTCAGAAGAAATTCCGGCCCACACAAGTACAGACCCACCACCGTAGGCTACTTTTTCTTCGATGCATGCTTGCTTGAATCTTTCCCCTGGTCTTCGATACACTCTGTGTCTTCCATCGTGCTTGTAGAGCATAAATTTTGATTCGTCGGAGAACATAACTTTTGACCAATCTTCAATACTCCAATTTACGTGGCTCTGGGCATACCTTAGTCTCGAAATACGATGCCCACGCTCCAGTTTAGGGCCGTTTGCAGGTCTAAGGGGTTTTAAGTTAGATTTAGCAAGCCGACGTCTTACTGTCCATGCACTTGGGTTACTTCCTCCGAGGCGTCGAAACTGATTGGTGAGTTCAGTTCCTGTGAGAAAGCGATTTCGAAGCATGGTGTTCACCAAGTATCGGTCTTCTCGTGCTGTGGTACACCTGGTTCTGCCCGTTCCTGGTCTGCGTAGGTTAGAACCAGTTTCTTCGTAACGTCGGAGAACTCTTTGTACTGTTGACAGCGACACACCGACAGTCCTGGCTGTATCGCGCTGACTCCGGCCGGTTTCCAGCATTGTAAGTATTCTGGTGCATTCTTCAGGCGTAAGCGACATAATTTCAGCTTGATTAATGAATATAGAGCACTATCAACATGGTTTATGTACCCACATAAATGACAGATTACAAACAAAAGCAACACCAAATGCTGTAATTTCGTAGTTCCATCTTCGAAAGTGGCCCTTTTTCAAATTTGATTTTTTTATGATATAACTTTACAATAACTAAGAAGTTTTAATACCTTCATTTAAGGAGTATTACATTGTCTATTAAATACAATTTATTGCATTAACCTAGCATTTATAGTTTCCGAGATTTTTAGGATTCTTTAAGTGACCCGGATTCATTGCTCTCGAGTGTATTTTTCTTTTTTTACATTTGGCCATATTGCTAGAATAAAAAAAACCGGCCAAGTGCGAGTTGGACGCGCCCATGAAGGGTTCCGTAGCAGCAAGTAACATAATACAAAACTTCTTGTAGTTCGTTGTAACTTTCATTGATGTTTTACCACGTTCGCAGTGGTAGTGATTTTTCTAGACGAAAATTGCGGTTTACGATATACTGGATATAACGTATTAAGAAAAAACTACTAAGATTCGTTCAAAGAGATCTCGTTCATACAAATTGGTAGATTTTATGGCATTGTACATCATATTTTTTTTTTATCATCATATATTATTTATCATTCTCTTAGTTTAGAAGTTAGAGGGGAGGGGGGGACACACATTTTTCCACTTTGGAAGTGTCTCTTGCGCAAACTCTTTAGAAAAAAGTTATGTTAGAAACTTCAATAGCATTTTGAAGACCTATCTATAGATACATGTCGCCGTCCCCGGAGAATAAAATGATAACTGCAAAAACACAACTTTTCAGGAAAAATAAAAAACACGTTTTCAACGATTACTCCGGAAATACTGGACATAGATGCATGATCGTTAGGTTTTTAAAAACATATTTTTTTCTCTAGTTGAATCGTTTTAGTCAAATTTGTCTAACACCTGTCACAATTAGGATATTTAAAGAATAAAAAGTTAGTGTAAATGAAACATCATCTAAGTTGTATAATGTCAATTATCATTTTATTCTCCGTTCAGCGTGACCAGAAATAAATATGTTACTTGTTACTTATCATTTTCTTCTACGAGTTTTTGGGATGGGAGTGATAATGATAATACTTTAATATCATCTTATTCTCATGAATGCTGCAAAACTTTTTTTCTGTATAGGATATAAATTTAGTTTTCCAATAAAACTCATTATGGTAATCATCAATATTTGCTTTATTCAAAAGTTTCAAAATAAAGTTTAAAACACAACATCCTAGCAATAATTCTAAAATTAATAGACTAGGTCCTCATCATCGATCGATAAAGTACTAAAAACTCTTATCCTTATCAATATTAATATAAACAATCAAAATAACAATGTCTGTGCCAAAAATACTTAGCGAAGCACTCGTGCCCGGTAAGCACCTGTGACAGTTGGTAGGTGAGGCTGCCATGGCGTCTCTCTAGACACTCTCATGACCGGCTTCACCGCCTCTATAGTGGTAAGTGTGTGAGAGAGAAAGAGACGAACCTTTTATGTCTCCTTGAAACAGGGATCGCTGGCCCTCCATTTTTCGAGGTACTGACCTGTGTTCCCGCTCCAGCGCCTCCTTGCAACATTTATAAAATGACGCAGGGACCATGACTTCTAGGTCTCATAAAGGGATCCCGGCTAGGAGACGTGCCGGTTCAATAATATAGTGCGGTACCTTCTTATCACTCTGACGGCCATCGCTTTTATGCTATGCAGTCTAGCCACGTTGCAGGCCGTCCGGGTTTACGCTCATATAGGGATCTCATATAGGAGATGAAATTCACCAAGGACTCAAACTGTTTGCACCATAAAGGGAAATCTTTAATAGAAAACAACTCTGAGCACGAGCAGAGCTACTATCTGGGACTCCCAAACCCTAGAATGTTCTTTCTAATCTAGGCTAGCCTCTTACGCCATTTGTGGAAGAGATCAGCGCTAGATTGTAGACACCAGTTACCATATTTTGGCGCACCTGAGTGCACCACAACTTGACCATTATTTGCGCTATGATTCGCTGGAAACATCAGATTTCAGAGTCATCTTCCGAGAAATCATTAGATCATGAGTGAGATACATCATGCACCGGTTGGCAAAGTAATGTCTTAGAGCTCTTCTGCAAATTCAGAGTCTCTGCAACTTGTCTTGTACTGTTCGCATACAGCAAGCATCCGCAACCTTTATTAGGTCGTCTGTAAGCCTCAAGGGAGGCCTGGACTCTCTGTATTTTGCGGTAAATCGATACCACTCTAAGCTTTTGGTGACATGGGTTTTTTTTTTTCGGATATCCTACTTGCGAATTCGATCACATAAAAGCACCCAGAGCATGATTCTCTCCATTGCTCAGTGGGCAACAGTAAGCCTCTCAGTAGTGCACGTTTTCAACGGTCACTCCTCGAGAACATAATTATGTTATCGCTGGCAACACATATTCGTCAAAGACCGCATTTTAGGCCGCGCATAATCCCGATGTGGTTCGTCGTGCCAGATCGTGACTGGACCGGGACCCGGCGACCATACTCGGGTGGGTACGGGGGCCCTTCCGTCCGGCGGGTCAGCCTCAGTCTCACCACACGGTCATAGATGAAGCTAGCCCCTACGCCTTGTCACTCATTGCTGTAGCAAATCTCGCTCCGTCTTCACGTCTCCCCTCCAATTCCCAAATATCAAGGCAGCGCACAAAAGAAAAAGATGTATCACAGCGGCCGCTGCGAACAGTCCCGGAAACGTTCTGTTTGAGGTGGAGTTCGCTAACATACGCGGATTCCATGCCAATCTCAACGTCGTCCATCACCATCTAGAGACGGCACGGCCAGCTGTGATGTTCCTAACGGAGACGCAAATACGCCACCCTGCCGACCAGTCGTACTTATGTTACCCTGGCTATATCATCGAGGAACAATTTCGAGATAAAGCAGGGTCTGCGCGTTCGTTAGGGCGGATGTTTGCTGTCGCCGGCTGCGCTGCTTTGAGAATCCTTCCTTCTCCGTCCTTTGGCTGCACGTAGATCACGGCTCCATGAGTCAGATCTATCGCCCCCACACAGGAACAGCTGAGATAACAAGGCTGTTTCGGCACCTCAGCGAGGGGGCTGACGACGCGCATGTGCGGTTCCCGAACGCTGAATTGGTTTTTCTGGGGAAATTCAACGATCACCACACTGAGTGGCTGGGGTCCTGCAGGACCGATCCTGCGGGACGGGCCGCCCACGCGTTTGCTCTCTCCCATGGTCTGACCCAAGTGGTGTGCGGGATTACGCGCATACCGGACAGGTCAGACCATGAACCAGCCCTGCTGGACTTATTGCTGAAGAGTTAACCTGCACAGTACAGTGTGTCGGTCAGCTCCTCACTGGGTCAATCCGACCACTGTGTTGTGCGTGCCCGCCTGCAGGTGTCATCGACTGCAAGGGCAGTAGAGGTAACGCGGCGATTGTGGCACTACTCGTCAGCAGACTGGGACGGACTACGAGAATACTTTGCAGCCGTCCCGTGTCAGCGCTGCTTTGCGGGGAGGGCTTCATCGGAAAGCGTCTCTGCGGTTGCTAGTGAGATAACAATAGGTATGGAATACTATATTCCAGACACTGATGTCTCCAGCATCCGCACATCCGCGCGACTTAACGCCTTTATACAAAGCGAGTGGTCGGTTTTGAACGAGAATAAAGTGATAACATGCACTTATCATATTAAGTCGAATATTTTTTTACGAGAATATAATAATATGGGATATAATAAACCGAGCCTCAAAAGTTTTTATCGGCCACGGCATTTAGCATCTGATTTAATAACTAAGCCACGCGAAAATGAAATAGCCTCTAAAATGCTAATTCGTCCTCTTTACAACGTCACCTAAAAATTCCATAATGAGCATCAAATAAAGATCAACAATTATTTTAACTTTTCCTGCGTATTAATATATTAACACCTAATTTACTAACTCAGCCACAGATTTTATACGTAATCGCCATTTTATATTTTACAGCTTCAAATCGAGAGCCTCAAAAAATTACAATTTAAGCCTCCACAGACAACATCAGTTTTTATAACTTTAGCGTGTAAAATAAATATATCACATTCTTTTTTCGTGAAAATAGCCACTGCAAGGTTTAATCTAAGTACATAGGACAACAGCGACCGGCCACTTGCATCAATCAGAGACCGCTATTTGATCTCACTTTGTAACTAATAAAAAATGGGATATAATAAACAGAGCCTCAAAAGTTTTTCTCGGCCACGGCATTTAGCCTCTCATTTAATAACTAAGCCAAGCGAAAATGATATAGCCTCCAAGATACTAATTCGTCCTCTGTAAAACGTCACCTAAACATTCCATTATAAGCATCAAATTAAGATCAACAATTATTTTAACTTGTCCCCCGTAATAATATATTAACACCTAATTTACTAATTCAGCCACATATTTTACATGTAATCACCATTTTATATTTTATAGCTTCAAAACAAGAGCCTCAAAAAATTATAATTTAAGTCTCCACAGACAACATCAGTTTTTATAACTTAGCGTGTAAAATAGATATATCATATTCTTTTTTCGTGAAAATAGCCACTGTAAGGCTAGACGCGAGTGCACAGGACGACAGCGACCGGCCATTAGCATCAATCAGAGACCGCTATTTGATATTACTTTGTAACTAAAGACAGATTACGCTTACCGAACAAGAGAGTGAAGTTAAGAAAGCAAATACTAAACTCAAAATTGAGTACATTATAGACTCTCTAGAAGTGAATATCGTGAATGTCATCATAAATTTACGATTAATGAGAAATTACTCGTTACTCACATTTGGGTTAAGTATTTGCATTCTTGGTCTCACTTCTTTGTTTGGTATCCGTCTTTAGTTATATAATCTGTATTACATGCATACATAATGTCACCGACCGAAATCTGTATGATGTCTAGGCATTCTAGAGAATACCTGATACTTACAGGCAAGGCAATGTATGAAATAACGAGAGTATGGAAGGGTTGTTCGCTGCTTGCCAAGGTTAGGTTAGGTTGGAACAGTTACCACTAACGCGTGAAGGCGAGCGAGCGAAGCGAGCATGCCGCTGCAGCGGCCGCCGAGTGCCAGATGTATTACAGATAAATTTAATATTTTACAATATGTTACAATTTATAATTCCTCGATAGTTTATAATTTTGCGGTACCTACTTATAATTTTATTGGTGTGTAGACAGCTTCAAAATGAGGCCGCCGGCCTTACCCGGCGGGTTCTGCCGCCGAGCCGGTGGCTTTGGTGTGTAGACAGCTTTAGAATGCAGGTATTGTATAGAATATCTGATTATAAAGACTGCAGGTAACACATAATCAATACATATAATAAAATCGTAACAGGTCGCTGTCTGTACATGGAAGATAAATAAGAAAAAATATTATAGGGGGGCTTTATGAACGCAATAGAACCCAAAACAATGATTTTTAGAATTTTTGTCTGTTTGTCTGTATGTCTGTATGTCTGTATGTCTGTATATCTGTTTGTCTGTACGGTTGTGCACGCTAATCTCAGTAACCGCTCAACCGATTGCAATGCGGTTTTTTTTATTGTGTTGAGGTTTGCTCCAGTTAACATTTAGCGTTTGTTTTATGTAAATCGGTTTAGAAATAAAAGAGTTATAACACTTTTAAGAATCAGATATTTTGAAAATTTTATTTGTAGGGGTTTCTTTGAATGTGAGTGAACCTAAACTGGCGTGTTGGCTTAATCATAAAAGAGCTTAATGATTAAGACTATTTTTAAACAATTCAGTCCGCGCCGAAGGCGTGGACTGAATTGTTTTAAAATAGACTTAATCATTAAGCTCTTTTATGATTAAGCAAACAGGGCAGTTTCAGATGCTGCTTGATGACTCTGATGAAGAAATACCTTTCCTTTCATACACCTTATGTGACGTAAACGAAGTTGCGGGCTCAGCTAGTAATAAATAAAAGCATTTATGCCCAGAAATCTGTCCCATGTTCCCGTATGAAACGGACAAGCGAGTCCGTTTCAGGACTCGCTTGTCCGTTTCTTCTTTGTCTTCTTTGTCCGTTTCCACCAGATTGTGACACCCCACACAGTTGGCTGAACGACGTGCCTTGCAAAGCATGGAAACTCTCGCAAATCAAATGTTACAAAGTGGTCAACCATCCGAGCACCAGCAATAGCGGTAGTTGCTTACTGCAGTGATCGTTTACAAAGGTCCGAGTTAGTGGCTACAAGTGGTCCTAGCTATTTAGGTAATATTAGTGGCCATAATTTGCTTTTTGGTGGCAATTTTACTTAACTTTGATGATCCATAAATGTTGGACAAGTTACATTTTAAACATGCTGAATTAGGAAATTAGAAGCTATGATATTAATAAATAATGTCCATTTTGATGCCATTTTTTAGTATTTTAGAAGCTTACTGTTTGAATGCATGTTACAAAATTAGATGCTTAAAAATAATCACGATGCTGAATTATATTAACAGTGGCTAATAGAGAGGTTAACTGGTGGCTATAATCTATAAATTCTGACGCTCATTAATTGTGGCTGACTTATTAATTTAGGGGGCAAAGTATTTTTTCGGAGGCTAAAAATGCTATTAAAAAGAAGGTCGTTTAATTAGCACCCATAAAAAATTAAATAAAAAATTTTAAAAACCCCCGACTCACAAAAAAAGAACAATAAAAAAACCTGTAAAAAGTAAAAAAATAACTATTATATTATGACCTATCTACCCTAAGTATTGAACCTTTATTATTATTACATACATACATACATATACTCACGCCTTTATCCCCGAAGGGGTAGGCAGAGGCCTATACCGGCCCACATTTCACCGTGTACAATTCGGTCCGGTATAATTTATTATTATTATAGGTAGCTATATTATTTACGTATTCATATTTTTAACTAACAGTTTGTCTCGTCGGGGGGACCGACGATAGACGATAGACGATAGAGACAGACGCACGATTAGGTTATGATTAGGTGAGCGGTCCCCGACGAGACAAACTGTTAGTTAACAATAAATTTTTCATTAAATTTTTTATTTCACGCTTTTTTTAGGAGTTTTTTAATATCAACATACGTATAGTCTATCAACAATTATTCAGAACTAATGCGAATTGCGCGGAGTGTGGTTACAGAATTAGAAATACATTCCACTCTTCATATCTTTCGAATGACTAAACCGATTTTCATAAAACTTGCGGTATCGTAATGTATAAGTTATGACCTTTCATTTGATACCCAACACGGGTATATTTGAACAAATTTAATTTTTCATCCCCACTTTCACCCCTCATATCTTTGAAATGGCTTAACCGATTTTTATAAAACATAGCTAAGAACACTCTCCCCTAACCCATCTTTCAAACAAAAGAAACAGAATCAAAATCGGTTCATCCGTTTGGGAGCTACGATGATACTTCCTTGATTTTCAAAGTTAAAAGACAAATAGATGTTATCTATTTGTCTTTTAACTTTGAAAATCATAGTTATATGACGATGTCAACAACGCAATCTTGAAAGTGGTTCATTGGTTTAACACTAACAATCTTAGACTAAATGATAATAAAACTAAATGTATTAAATTTACCTTGCCTAATGTAGCACAGTCAGAAACCAATGTTCAACTTAATGGTCGAGAGTTGGAACTTGTGGAACAAACCATTCCTAGGGTTAACGGTTGATGCTGGTTTACAATGGAGTCCACATATTGTAAAACTAGCTAGTAGATTAAGTTCAGCAGCATTTGCTGTACAAAAAATAAGGCACTTGACTGATGTAGATACGGCTAGAATAGTTTACTTCAGTTACTTTCACAGTATTAATGTCTTATGGTATTTTACTGTGGGGCAATGCTGCAGATATAAATATTTTTTTTATTTTACAAAAGCGGTCCATAAGAGCTATTTATAGATTAGGTCCAAGGGTCTCTCTGCGCGAAAAATTCAAAGAGGTTAATATTCTTACTGTAGCATCACAATATATTTTTGAAAACCTTATGTATGTACAAAGAAATCTACATAGTTTCGCTAAGTTAAGTGATAGACACAATGTGAATACTAGAAATAAAAATAACCTTGCGGTTTTTCATAGCAGATTGCACAAAACCAGCAATTCTTTCATGGGTAACTGTATACGCTTTTACAACAGGCTACCAGACGAAATTAAAAGTATGTCCCTTAATAAGTTTAAAAGATCTGTTAAAAGTAAATTGTACTGCAGGGGCTACTATACAATCAAAGATTATTTATTGGATAAGGAAGCCTGGAAATGACCTGCTCTGCTGGATTCTCAAAAAAATATTAAAATGGATAGTTTTAAGATTCTTTAAAATTGTAAATAGAGCAAAAAAAAAGAACAACCCTCTGAGTTTCTTGCCAGTTCTTCTCAGGTGGGTCGCGTTGTGAACTGGTGGTAGAGTTTTGCTTTATTTTCTGGACGTTTTACAAGCGCATCTGTATAATGCCTATGTGAAATAAATATAATTTTGATTTTTGATTTTGATTTAAATACATAAACTTGTGTCTTGGTAAGGTTGAATTGAACAAGATTTTGTTGATCCCAACGGACACTCCGTTGAGAGTAGGTAGTCTAGATTTCAGACACAAGGTTTTCACGACTTTCCTCCACAGTAGCCCGAGAGATACCGGGGCGGCCCGTGTAAGAAGTGTCGCCCGTACTGTCGTCCGCATAACAATGAATGGGCCGTCAATAGATAACATGTCATTGATATGCAGCAGAAACAGAGTAGGGGACAACACTGAGCCTTGAGGCACTCCAGCATGTATGGCCATGCAGTCAGAACAACTGCCGTCAACGACGGCCCTGATGCTTCTACCGGCCAAAAAGCTGGACACCCATCCGCATAAGCTCTCCGGCAGTCCATAGGAGGGCAACTTCGTAAGAAGACCACGGTGCCAGACCCGGTCAAAGACCTTAGAGATGTCGAGGCTCACACCTAGGGCCTTGCCCTTACTCTCGATAGCCGTTGCCCAGCGGTGTGTGAGGTACACAAGGAGATCGCCAATCGAGCGACCATGACGGAAACCGTACTGCCGGTCACTGAGCAAGTCGTGTTCCTCAAAGTACGTCAGGAGCTGTGTATTGATTACACTCTCCATCACCTTTGATAAAGAGGAGGTGACGGCTATAGGCCTGTAATTGGCCGGGTCGGTCCGTATCGTCACCCTTCTTGGGCACAGGATGCATGTACGCGATCTTCCACGAAGCCGGGACTCGTTTCATGGAGTATGAAAGCGTGAAAAGACGTGTAAGTACCGGACACAGCTCCGGACCACACTGCTTAAGGACCACCGCAGGTACGCCGTCTGGCCCACTCGACTTGTGAACATCTAAGGACTGAAGCTCCCGCCTGACGTCCTGCTGCCTGAATTTAATTTCTGGCATGGATGTGCCACACCAAGGGATGCCAGGCGCTGCCGCCTGGCATCCCTTGGCCCTTCATCGTTCATAGTCGAGTTGCAGGCAAGAGAGAACCCAAAAGGTCGGCTTTTTCCTTGGCACTCTGAGCCAGACCACCATACGGTAATAGGGGTGGTAATCCCGACCGACAAAAGTTTCCCCCGGCAGCTTTGGCAAGCGACCAGAATTCACAACTTTCAGAAGGGTAGTCGCTCACCAATTCTGCCGACGAAATCACACTTAGCCCTGATAATTTTTCTTTTGCTGGCTCTCGAAGCGGCATTTAGTTTACGTTTCACTTTACAAATGTTAGGGTCTTTAGTAGCGCGAGCCGTGGTCCAAGCTTTGTAGGCTTTTACGTTTCCAACTTCTCTGCAAAGCCGATTAAACCACGATCTCTTTTTTTCACCTGCAGGGATCCGTCGGTGAGGAATGTAACATTCCATGCCCGCTAAGATCCCCTCAGCAACTGCCGCAGCGCAGGTGTCCAGGTCATCTGAAGCGAAACAAAGCCGCCTCCATGGGTACGCCGCAAAATACTCTCGCAGTCCATCCCAATCTGCTGACTTGTAGTGCCACACATGTCGCCACTCCTTGGGCCGGGGTGGTTCAGGCCTTGCGAGAGGCACTCGCGCACGAACGAGGCAATGGTCCGATGAACCAAGTGGTGCATCCACTGAAATGGTGTATCTGTCGGGGCGCGTAGTCAGCAGAAGGTCCAGCAATGCACTCTGCTCGGTCTCCTTGTCTGGTATTCTCGTGTGAGATTTAACCAGTTGGGAGAAACCATAGGTCAGGTCAAAGTCGTGAGCGGCTTTCCCCGCAAAGTCAGTGGCGCTCGGAGCCCAACCAGTCAACATGATGACCATTAAAGTCCCCCACAATCACTATCTCCGCAGAGGGATACCGCTCAATCACCTTGTCAGTCGATTTTTGCAGGTGGTCAAATAGTCGAACCGTGTCTGCGTCACCGCTATGAGACCTGAACACGCACGCGCAGATCTGAGTGTGGCCCCCGCGATCCACACGTGCCCATATAGTAGACAGGTCCCTGTCTTCAAGGCCCCTGAGACGGCAATAGCAAACGTCATCCCGGACGTACATACATACCCCGGCTTTTGGCCTGAAGTTGTACTCAAGCTTATAGCCAGGGTACACTATGTAAGATGTATCGTCCCGGGGCGCGATCTGCGTCTCCGTCAAGAAAAATAGGTTCGGATGCGCAATTTCCAGGTGGTGGTGGACTACGCTGAGTTTCGAGTGCACACCTCTGATGTTGCAATAGTTATAGCCCATTTACAATGTGGACGACGATGCCGCTGTGGAAACTACATATTTTTCTTTTTTTACATTTGGCCATATTGCTAGAATAAAAAAAACCGGCCAAGTGCGAGTTGGACGCGCCCATGAAGGGTTCCGTAGCAGCAAGTAACATAATACAAAACTTCTTGTAGTTCGTTGTAACTTTCATTGATGTTTTACCACGTTCGCAGTGGTAGTGATTTTTCTAGACGAAAATTGCGGTTTACGATATACTGGATATAACGTATTAAGAAAAAACTACTAAGATTCGTTCAAAGAGATCTCGTTCATACAAATTGGTAGATTTTATGGCATTGTACATCATATTTTTTTTTTATCATCATATATTATTTATCATTCTCTTAGTTTAGAAGTTAGAGGGGAGGGGGGGACACACATTTTTCCACTTTGGAAGTGTCTCTTGCGCAAACTCTTTAGAAAAAAGTTATGTTAGAAACTTCAATAGCATTTTGAAGACCTATCTATAGATACATGTCGCCGTCCCCGGAGAATAAAATGATAACTGCAAAAACACAACTTTTCAGGAAAAATAAAAAACACGTTTTCAACGATTACTCCGGAAATACTGGACATAGATGCATGATCGTTAGGTTTTTAAAAACATATTTTTTTCTCTAGTTGAATCGTTTTAGTCAAATTTGTCTAACACCTGTCACAATTAGGATATTTAAAGAATAAAAAGTTAGTGTAAATGAAACATCATCTAAGTTGTATAATGTCAATTATCATTTTATTCTCCGTTCAGCGTGACCAGAAATAAATATGTTACTTGTTACTTATCATTTTCTTCTACGAGTTTTTGGGATGGGAGTGATAATGATAATACTTTAATATCATCTTATTCTCATGAATGCTGCAAAACTTTTTTTCTGTATAGGATATAAATTTAGTTTTCCAATAAAACTCATTATGGTAATCATCAATATTTGCTTTATTCAAAAGTTTCAAAATAAAGTTTAAAACACAACATCCTAGCAATAATTCTAAAATTAATAGACTAGGTCCTCATCATCGATCGATAAAGTACTAAAAACTCTTATCCTTATCAATATTAATATAAACAATCAAAATAACAATGTCTGTGCCAAAAATACTTAGCGAAGCACTCGTGCCCGGTAAGCACCTGTGACAGTTGGTAGGTGAGGCTGCCATGGCGTCTCTCTAGACACTCTCATGACCGGCTTCACCGCCTCTATAGTGGTAAGTGTGTGAGAGAGAAAGAGACGAACCTTTTATGTCTCCTTGAAACAGGGATCGCTGGCCCTCCATTTTTCGAGGTACTGACCTGTGTTCCCGCTCCAGCGCCTCCTTGCAACATTTATAAAATGACGCAGGGACCATGACTTCTAGGTCTCATAAAGGGATCCCGGCTAGGAGACGTGCCGGTTCAATAATATAGTGCGGTACCTTCTTATCACTCTGACGGCCATCGCTTTTATGCTATGCAGTCTAGCCACGTTGCAGGCCGTCCGGGTTTACGCTCATATAGGGATCTCATATAGGAGATGAAATTCACCAAGGACTCAAACTGTTTGCACCATAAAGGGAAATCTTTAATAGAAAACAACTCTGAGCACGAGCAGAGCTACTATCTGGGACTCCCAAACCCTAGAATGTTCTTTCTAATCTAGGCTAGCCTCTTACGCCATTTGTGGAAGAGATCAGCGCTAGATTGTAGACACCAGTTACCATATTTTGGCGCACCTGAGTGCACCACAACTTGACCATTATTTGCGCTATGATTCGCTGGAAACATCAGATTTCAGAGTCATCTTCCGAGAAATCATTAGATCATGAGTGAGATACATCATGCACCGGTTGGCAAAGTAATGTCTTAGAGCTCTTCTGCAAATTCAGAGTCTCTGCAACTTGTCTTGTACTGTTCGCATACAGCAAGCATCCGCAACCTTTATTAGGTCGTCTGTAAGCCTCAAGGGAGGCCTGGACTCTCTGTATTTTGCGGTAAATCGATACCACTCTAAGCTTTTGGTGACATGGGTTTTTTTTTTCGGATATCCTACTTGCGAATTCGATCACATAAAAGCACCCAGAGCATGATTCTCTCCATTGCTCAGTGGGCAACAGTAAGCCTCTCAGTAGTGCACGTTTTCAACGGTCACTCCTCGAGAACATAATTATGTTATCGCTGGCAACACATATTCGTCAAAGACCGCATTTTAGGCCGCGCATAATCCCGATGTGGTTCGTCGTGCCAGATCGTGACTGGACCGGGACCCGGCGACCATACTCGGGTGGGTACGGGGGCCCTTCCGTCCGGCGGGTCAGCCTCAGTCTCACCACACGGTCATAGATGAAGCTAGCCCCTACGCCTTGTCACTCATTGCTGTAGCAAATCTCGCTCCGTCTTCACGTCTCACCTCCAATTCCCAAATATCAAGGCAGCGCACAAAAGAAAAAGATGTATCACAGCGGCCGCTGCGAACAGTCCCGGAAACGTTCTGTTTGAGGTGGAGTTCGCTAACATACGCGGATTCCATGCCAATCTCAACGTCGTCCATCACCATCTAGAGACGGCACGGCCAGCTGTGATGTTCCTAACGGAGACGCAAATACGCCACCCTGCCGACCAGTCGTACTTATGTTACCCTGGCTATATCATCGAGGAACAATTTCGAGATAAAGCAGGGTCTGCGCGTTCGTTAGGGCGGATGTTTGCTGTCGCCGGCTGCGCTGCTTTGAGAATCCTTCCTTCTCCGTCCTTTGGCTGCACGTAGATCACGGCTCCATGAGTCAGATCTATCGCCCCCACACAGGAACAGCTGAGATAACAAGGCTGTTTCGGCACCTCAGCGAGGGGGCTGACGACGCGCATGTGCGGTTCCCGAACGCTGAATTGGTTTTTCTGGGGAAATTCAACGATCACCACACTGAGTGGCTGGGGTCCTGCAGGACCGATCCTGCGGGACGGGCCGCCCACGCGTTTGCTCTCTCCCATGGTCTGACCCAAGTGGTGTGCGGGATTACGCGCATACCGGACAGGTCAGACCATGAACCAGCCCTGCTGGACTTATTGCTGAAGAGTTAACCTGCACAGTACAGTGTGTCGGTCAGCTCCTCACTGGGTCAATCCGACCACTGTGTTGTGCGTGCCCGCCTGCAGGTGTCATCGACTGCAAGGGCAGTAGAGGTAACGCGGCGATTGTGGCACTACTCGTCAGCAGACTGGGACGGACTACGAGAATACTTTGCAGCCGTCCCGTGTCAGCGCTGCTTTGCGGGGAGGGCTTCATCGGAAAGCGTCTCTGCGGTTGCTAGTGAGATAACAATAGGTATGGAATACTATATTCCAGACACTGATGTCTCCAGCATCCGCACATCCGCGCGACTTAACGCCTTTATACAAAGCGAGTGGTCGGTTTTGAACGAGAATAAAGTGATAACATGCACTTATCATATTAAGTCGAATATTTTTTTACGAGAATATAATAATATGGGATATAATAAACCGAGCCTCAAAAGTTTTTATCGGCCACGGCATTTAGCATCTGATTTAATAACTAAGCCACGCGAAAATGAAATAGCCTCTAAAATGCTAATTCGTCCTCTTTACAACGTCACCTAAAAATTCCATAATGAGCATCAAATAAAGATCAACAATTATTTTAACTTTTCCTGCGTATTAATATATTAACACCTAATTTACTAACTCAGCCACAGATTTTATACGTAATCGCCATTTTATATTTTACAGCTTCAAATCGAGAGCCTCAAAAAATTACAATTTAAGCCTCCACAGACAACATCAGTTTTTATAACTTTAGCGTGTGAAAATAAATATATCACATTCTTTTTTCGTGAAAATAGCCACTGCAAGGTTTAATCTAAGTACAAAGGACAACAGCGACCGGCCACTTGCATCAATCAGAGACCGCTATTTGATCTCACTTTGTAACTAATAAAAAATGGGATATAATAAACAGAGCCTCAAAAGTTTTTCTCGGCCACGGCATTTAGCCTCTCATTTAATAACTAAGCCAAGCGAAAATGATATAGCCTCTAAGATACTAATTCGTCCTCTTTAAAACGGCACCTAAACATTCCATTATAAGCATCAAATTAAGATCAACAATTATTTTAACTTGTCCCCCGTAATAATATATTAACACCTAATTTACTAATTCAGCCACATATTTTACATGTAATCACCATTTTATATTTTATAGCTTCAAAACAAGAGCCTCAAAAAATTATAATTTAAGCCTCCACAGACAACATCAGTTTTTATAACTTAGCGTGTAAAATAGATATATCATATTCTTTTTTCGTGAAAATAGCCACTGTAAGGCTAGACGCGAGTGCACAGGACGACAGCGACCGGCCATTAGCATCAATCAGAGACCGCTATTTGATATTACTTTGTAACTAAAGACAGATTACGCTTACCGAACAAGAGAGTGAAGTTAAGAAAGCAAATACTAAACTCAAAATTGAGTACATTATAGACTCTCTAGAAGTGAATATCGTGAATGTCATCATAAATTTACGATTAATGAGAAATTACTCGTTACTCACATTTGGGTTAAGTATTTGCATTCTTGGTCTCACTTCTTTGTTTGGTATCCGTCTTTAGTTATATAATCTGTATTACATGCATACATAATGTCACCGACCGAAATCTGTATGATGTCTAGGCATTCTAGAGAATACCTGATACTTACAGGCAAGGCAATGTATGAAATAACGAGAGTATGGAAGGGTTGTTCGCTGCTTGCCAAGGTTAGGTTAGGTTGGAACAGTTACCACTAACGCGTGAAGGCGAGCGAGCGAAGCGAGCATGCCGCTGCAGCGGCCGCCGAGTGCCAGATGTATTACAGATAAATTTAATATTTTACAATATGTTACAATTTATAATTCCTCGATAGTTTATAATTTTGCGGTACCTACTTATAATTTTATTGGTGTGTAGACAGCTTCAAAATGAGGCCGCCGGCCTTACCCGGCGGGTTCTGCCGCCGAGCCGGTGGCTTTGGTGTGTAGACAGCTTTAGAATGCAGGTATTGTATAGAATATCTGATTATAAAGACTGCAGGTAACACATAATAATAAATAAAAGCATTTATGCCCAGAAATCTGTCCCATGTTCCCGTAGTCCTGAAACGGACTCGCTTGTCCGTTTCTTCTTTGTCTTCTTTGTCCGTTTCCACCAGATTGTGACACCCCACACAGTTGGCTGAACGACGTGCCTTGCAAAGCATGGAAACTCTCGCAAATCAAATGTTACAAAGTGGTCAACCATCCGAGCACCAGCAATAGCGGTAGTTGCTTACTGCAGTGATCGTTTACAAAGGTCCGAGTTAGTGGCTACAAGTGGTCCTAGCTATTTAGGTAATATTAGTGGCCATAATTTGCTTTTTGGTGGCAATTTTACTTAACTTTGATGATCCATAAATGTTGGACAAGTTACATTTTAAACATGCTGAATTAGGAAATTAGAAGCTATGATATTAATAAATAATGTCCATTTTGATGCCATTTTTTAGTATTTTAGAAGCTTACTGTTTGAATGCATGTTACAAAATTAGATGCTTAAAAATAATCACGATGCTGAATTATATTAACAGTGGCTAATAGAGAGGTTAACTGGTGGCTATAATCTATAAATTCTGACGCTCATTAATTGTGGCTGACTTATTAATTTAGGGGGCAAAGTATTTTTTCGGAGGCTAAAAATGCTATTAAAAAGAAGGTCGTTTAATTAGCACCCATAAAAAATTAAATTAAAAATTTTAAAAACCCCCGACTCACAAAAAAAGAACAATAAAAAAACCTGTAAAAAGTAAAAAAATAACTATTATATTATGACCTATCTACCCTAAGTATTGAACCTTTATTATTATTATAGGTAGCTATATTATTTACGTATTCATATTTTTAACTAACAGTTTGTCTCGTCGGGGGGACCGACGATAGACGATAGACGATAGAGACAGACGCACGATTAGGTTATGATTAGGTGAGCGGTCCCCGACGAGACAAACTGTTAGTTAACAATAAATTTTTCATTTAATTTTTTATTTCATGCTTTTTTTAGGAGTTTTTTTATATCAACATACGTATAGTCTATCAACAATTATTCAGAACTAATGCGAATTGCGCGGAGTGTGGTTACAGAATTGCAGGTGTCATCTCCTGCAAGGGCAGTAGAGGTGACGCGGCGACTGTGGCACTACTCGTCAGCAGACTGGGACGGACTACGAGAATACTTTGCAGCCGTCCCGTGGAGTCAGCGCTGCTTTGCAGGGAGGGCTTCTTCGGAAAGCGCCTCTGCGGTTGCTGGTGAGATAGCTTTAGGTATGGAATACTATATTCCATACACTGATGTTGCCAGCATCCGCAAAGCCCGCCCCTGGTTCGGGCGTGAGTGCGCCGTAGCTGTTCAACGAAAACAGACGGCTTACCGCGCCTGGATCAGGGCTCGGGCTGTGCGCGACCCGAATGTGGCCCAACTCAAGGCAGCGTACAACAGAGCCACTAGGTCCAGTAAGAGGGCCTTCAAGAGAGCGGACGCCCAGCGCGTCACGCGGCTTGGTCAGGAGCTCACGTCTCATCCGACGGGCAGCCGTGGATACTGGCAACTGGCCAAAGCCGTGCAGGCCAACTTTTGCAAGCCCTCGCTGCCGCCGCTACGCTATCCTGACGGATCACTGGCTCACAAGGCCCAAGAGAAAGCGGAAATGCTGGCCAATCTCTTTGCGGCTAATTCCCGGGTTGATGACTGTGGCAAGCAACCTCCCACTATCGCCAACTGTGGAACCACGATGCCGGATATTAAAATCCGGCAGTGCGATGTGCGAGCGGTGCTACAGTCACTCGACACGCGGAAAGCCAGTGGTCCTGATGGCATTCCGGCAGTGGTGCTGAAGAATTGTGCAGCTGAATTATCTCCAACGCTAACACGCCTGTACCGCCTTTCCTATTCCTCGGGAGAAGTGCCGGAGGCTTGGAAGGAGGCGAACGTCCAGCCGATCCCCAAGAAAGGGGATCGGTCGGATCCGGCCAACTATCGACCCATAGCCGTAACCACCGTCATCTGCAAGGTGTTCGAGCTAATCATCAACAAACAGCTCATGCGCTATCTGGAGGATCACTCGTTAATTAACGATCGCCAGTATGGCTTTAGGCCGAAACGATCAACGGGTGACCTCCTAGCGTACGTAACGCACACCTGGGGTGAGGCTATGGAGAGGCACGGCGAATCTTTGGCTATTGGCCTAGACATCGCTAAAGCCTTTGATAGGGTATGGCATGCGTCGCTTCTTTCCAAGCTGCCGGCATATGGTTTATCGCCTCAGTTATGCCGCTGGTTGGCCAGCTTCCTGCACGGGCGACGTATGCGGGTCCTCTGTGATGGTCAGGCTTCCTGCTTTTTGCAGGTAAATGCCGGGGTACCACAGGGATCGGTATTGTCCCCAACTCTCTTTCTTCTGCATATCAATGACATGCTGTCCCTTGGGTGCATTCATTGTTATGCGGATGACAGTACTCTGCATGGGAGCTATTCTGGCCGCCCAGCGGAGGGGCGTTGTGACGTGGACGAAAAGAGACGGCAACTCGTGGCGGATCTCGACCGGGACCTGGGTCGCATTGCCCAATGGGGTTCAGACAACCTGGTCGAGTTCAATGCCAGAAAAACGCAGGCGTGTGCGTTTACAGCTAAGAAGTCCCCATTCCTACCCCTACCCTCTCTTCAGAACATTACGGTTCCACTAAAGGACAACCTGGAGATTCTAGGTATAGACGTCCGGCGTGAGCTCAATCACAAAAACTACATAGAGAGTTGTATTGGGCTGGCCTCGCGGAAACTCGGAGTCCTAAATAAGGTGAGACGGTACTTCACGCCACATCAGAGATGTTTGCTGTACAAGACGCAGATTCGTCCCTGCATCGAGTACTGTTCTCACCTCTGGGATGACTCCGCGAGGTACTTGTTGGACGCACTTGACGCTATACAGAGACGTGCTGTCCGAATAATTGGTTGTCCTGAGGTGACGGGAGGCCTCGAACCGTTGGCGCAGCGAAGAACCGTAGCGTCCTTGGCTGCCTTCTACCGAATGTATCACGGCGAATGTTCTGAAGAGCTCTTCAATCTGATCCCACCATCACCTTTCCGATCCCGAACAACGCGTGCCGGGCAGAGATGCCACTCATACACAGTGGAGAGAATCTTCGCCAGAACCGAGCGTTTCAAAAGATCGTTCCTCTGTCGAACTATAAAAACTTGGAACGACCTGCCTGCACACGTGTTTCCCTCATCTTACAACCCCGGGTTCTTTAAGAGGAGCGTGAAGAGGCACATCACAGGGCCGCCAACTTGAGGACCGCTGTAAGAAGTGGCCCCCAATCGCAAGATGCGCCACGGCTATCCATCGTGGCGACGTCAATTTGTCAGACGAGACGAGATATGTTAAGTGAGCTCAAAGTACCAAGCAGGATGTCGAAGTCCACCGTATTAAAGGCATTGCTGAAGTCTAGCAGGGCTAAAACTGTCAGCTTGCCGTCCTCTATACCTGCTCTTATGTCCTCAGTAATGTGAAGTAAGGTTATAGTGGTACTGTGTCCAGCACGAGACCCGGACTGATAAGGGTTAAACAGTTGATTTTGGGAAAGGAAATTAGTGAGCTGAGTGTGAACAAGTCGTTCTAGAACCTTAGACAGGAATGGCAGGATGGAGATAGGGCGATAGTCAGAGAACGTGGAAGGGTTGGATTTTTTGGCTATGGGAATTATAAGTGCATCTTTCCAAGTTATCGGAAAGACACTGCGAGTTATTGAGAAGTTTAGGATGTAGCAAAGAATGGGAAGGATTTCGTCAAATATGGGAACAATCATTTTTCGGCTTAGAGAGTCGGTACCTACGACGTTAGAAGTGATTAACAATATGCTCTTCTTAACATCACAAGCAGTGAATTGACTAAAGAAAAGAGGAGTGCAATCAGGAGTGGTTATGGTTGAAAGATGAAGAAGCGTATTTGTTTTGGATTCCACATTTATGTTGGAGGTGGAAGTGAAAAACTGATTGAGTGAATTTAAGTTATGACCTTTAGAAACAGACGTGATTTACCAACTCCCAAAGATCTTAGAAATTTCCAGACTTTAGCTGGATCTCCGTTTTGAACAGAACTGTAAATATGTTGGCGTTGTGCATTCCTACACACCTTATTGCAGTGGTTCCTGATGAGGACATATTTTTCCCAATTTAACTCCGTTGGCCGTCTCTTTTGCACTTCGGTGTTTCTTTTTGTGAAATAAGTGATTTAATTTCAGCAGTTAACCAAGGTGACGGCTCATGCTTAACTTTGATTCTACGAACCGGCGCGTGTGCATCGTAAAGCGATATTAAATATGATGTTCAGTTGAAATAAATAAATAAATAAAATAAATAAAAAAATGTTAATAAAATTATTTTTTCGTCAATGCAGACAGAAGAGAATAACGGTTCCCAATCAATTTCGTCAGCATCCCTGCGCAAATCTTTGAGATTCATACCACCAAAATTGCGATGTAGTAGGAATCTAGGTTTGGACTTAGAAGTTCGAAGGCGGTAGGATAGAAATATCAGGTCATGGAAAGAGAACTCGCCAGCCGTACAACTCTATCGAGAGAAAAAACAATAATTAAATCGAGCAAGCTAGGAGGATGGTTTGGACAATGATGTGTAGCATGGGAAGGAAGAATTGAAAGGTTAAAAGATTGTACAATGGATTTGAAAGTAGATGAGCGAGAGTAATTTTTGAGTAGACAGGTGTTGAAGTCACCCAAGATTATAGTATGAGGATAGTTAGGGATGAAGGTTTCTAGGAGTATTTCAAAAGAGGTGAAAAAGTTGATGTTGGAAGAGGGACCATAAAACATCAGACATAAACGGAGTATTTCAGTGTGCAGAAGTTCTTGTTCTCTTTGTCTCAAGAGTCTGGGTGTTTCTATCAATCAATATCAATCAATACATATAATAAAATCGTAACAAGTCGCTGTCTGTACATGGAAGATAAATAAGAAAAAATATTATAGGGGGGCTTTAGGAACGCAATAGAACTCAAAACAATGATTTTTAGAATTTTTGTCTGTTTGTCTGTATGTCTGTTTGTCTGTACGGTTGTGCACGCTAATCTCAGTAACCGCTTAATCGATTGCAATGCGGTTTTCTTTATTGTGTCGAGGTTTGCTCCACTTAACATTTAGTGTTTATTTCATGTCAATCGGTTTATAAATAAAAAAGTTATATCACTTTAAAAAATCGTACATAGACATCTAAAAATCTAAAAACGGGTAAATCTAAACTGGCGTGTTCAAAGACGTAATAAAATATAGACACGTCATGTACGAACATCACGGCTTTCAAAAACGGCAAATATTTTATACATTCAAAAAAAGAATTTCTATGAAATTATCTATGATAGCATGTATGAAAATTAAGGCAATTGCCTGACTTTTTTGTTGCCATTTTTCAGTGTTGATAACGTATCTATAGTTTTCATATATCATTGGGCGTGTTGTCTTAATCATAAAAGAGCTCTTTTATGATTAAGCAAACAGGGCAGCAGCACACGCTGGTTGATGAGTCTGCTGAAGAAATACCTCTCCTTTCATACTACTCCTTATGTGACGTAAACGAAGTTGCGGGTTCAGCTAGTGTATAATATGTAGGTATGTATTTAAAAGCACCTATATAAATTTGTTTCGTTTAATTTTGTTACATTTTTAATATAAACTTGGGAAGGTATTTTTTTTTATTATCTTAATAGGCTGACTCTGTTCCATAGACATTTTGCACTAGGCATACCTACTGTCACTTGACTGTCAAAATCAAAACTATTGTATTCTCTCTCTTGTTGTCAGGGCTGTCAGCTGCGGCTTAATATGTCAATTGTCAAATTTTGTTTATGTAATTTATCAAAATATAAATTCCAAATTAATATTTAGTAATATCTAATAAAATATCTGTAATATATATTTAGAATCATTGACAGAATTTGAGAATTCACAAAACATACGATGGGCACTGTACATGCAAAGGTAAGTTAAACTTTAACAGGTGACTATGGAATAGGTTATTGTTTCAAAAAGATACTAAGACTTGATTTAAAAGGACGAACCAAAATAAACCTAATACATGTACCTATTAACTAGGAAACTATGCATCATTACTTATACCTAGGTATTTATTTATTACAATTTTATGGCCTCAGTTCTTTAAATTTGATCAATATGAATAAAATTCGAATAAAAAATATTCATAACTAGCGGGCATGACCGGTTTCCCCACGGAGATCAGTGCCCGTGGGAATACGGAAATAAAATAAAGCCTATGTCACCTGGGGCTTATCAACAGATTTTTTTTTAATTCAATGCAAACTAAGAATCAATTAAATCTGTCCTCACTTAGATATAGATTTCTGTTTGCTAGGTGTAACATTTGTCCACATCTCCACATTCAAAACTATTTCACCTTTGCACTATGCATAGTCATCTCATTGTTCATTGAAAAGACATCAGTTTTATGTAAATAGACACAGCAGAGCCTCCGTTTCTGCCTGAGCAGACATATTGTGGGGCATTCTGCAGCCTGTCTTAGCCTAGCTCTTTCTATTTGTTTTTTGATTCTGGGAAATAAGAGCTATATTATATTATCTTATCAGGCAGGCAGTTGTAACAACTGATAGTGCCTATATCCTGCTAGTGCCCACTGGTTGTCTCTTTGCAGCTTAATAGATACCGATCTAATTTATTTTTAAACTGATTGATATTTTGTGCCGAGATAGGTTTGTGTTCAGGCCTATCTCCTGTGCATTATAAAATTATCATCTTGAGTAAGTAGTGAGTAGGAGCCCTAGACGCAGAGTTTGCGATAGTTAATCAGTGGAGACTATATTTCAGTGGTGTTACTGTTATTTTTTATTTTATTTTCATTTTATTAATATTATATATCTATACTAATATTATAAAGGAGTAAAGTTTGTGTGTTTGTTAAATTGTAAGGGGTAATCTCGGGATCTACTGAACCGATTTTAAAAATTCTTTCACCAATAGAAAGCTATGTTATTGTGGAGTGTCATAGGCTAGATAGCATCACACTACAACAAATAGGAGCGGAGCAGTAATAGTAAATGTTTCAAAAACGGGGGAAAAGTTATTCCTTTTGAGAGCTTCGTTGCGTGTGCTGCGTAACCTCTTTCATAAACGAAATTGTTCTTATAAATAATGCGACGGGAATACACGCGAAGAGAAACCTTTCTCTCTCTCTCTCTCTCACGTAGTATTGAATATTAACGACGACACGCTACGGGAGTAAACGCAACGCGACGGGAGTAAATGCAACGGGAACAGGTAATACTCTCTTATGTGGCGCTAACGAAGTTGCGCGGGTCAGCTAGTAGTGAATAATACCACTGCAAGAAAGGTCTGCCAGTGGTGTAAGTCAGTAGATACCGGTATCAAGCCACTCAAAGTAATGGGCTTGTGCCCAAGTTTACTGATTCCGATGATACCATAACCATAATATTGTTTTTGTATGTATAAAAATGTTTTGTATACAACCATGTAGAATGATCTCCCTGCCTCGGTTTTCCCAAACGCCTACAGTATGGGGTTCTAAGAAGGTGTCGGCAGCGTGAGTGTGGCGCCTCTGGTGTTGCAAACGTTCATAGGCGGTGACCATTGGTCCTTCTGGTGTGCCGTATGCTTGTCTGCCACCTTATAATAATAATAATAATAATAAAGCCTGTTTATTTCCATAATTACAGTAATGACATTTCTAATGTTGTTAGTATAGTTATTAATATTTTTTTTCTTACTTGCTATGTTAGTTTGGTTAGTAGTTTTATTCATTATGGATCCCTCTTTGGGTGAAGGCCTCCTCCAAATTTAGCCATTTCTTCCTATTTTGGGCAATTGTTAGCCATTGTTTTCCCGCTGTTTGTATTATGTCATCAACCCACCGCTTGTAGGGTCTGCCCACTTTTCTTTTGCCTGCTGGCCCTCTCCATGTAGTACTATGACTAGTCCATCTTCTGCCAGACAGTCGAGCAACATGGCCAGCCCATTTCCATTTTTGTCTCAAGGTGTGGGTAAGAGCGTCAGTTATTTTAGTTTTTTCTCTTATTTTAGTGTGTCTTATTCTGTCTCTTTTCGTTACACTTAACATACTCCTTTCCATGGCCCGCTGAGTGGTTCTGATTTGAGCTTTTATTTTGTTTGTGAAAACCCATGTTTGGGAGCCATAAGCTAGACAGGGTAGGAGACAGGTGTCGAACACGACCTTTTTGAATGATAAGTTGTAGTTACCTTTGAAAACTTCTTTTAACGACCAGTATTTTTTCCATGTGATATTTGTTCTTCTCATAACTTCTTCCTCGTTGTTGTCTTTGGAAAAGGACACCTGTTTTCCCAAGTATATGTAGTTCTCAACATATTCTATTGTTTTGCCATTAATGTTAATAGGTCTTTTGTAGCGGTTGCTCATTAGTTTTGTTTTATTTGTATTTATCTCTAGGCCTACTTGGGAGCTTTCTTTAGTTAGTGAGGTAAGCATATTTTCCAAGTCCCTAGGAGTCTCAGCAAAGATCACAATGTCGTCAGCGAATCTCAAATGACTTAGATAGCGGCCGTTTATTTTAACTCCCATTTGCTTCCATTCCAGAGCCCTGAATATGTGTTCTAGCACTGCTAGGAAGAGTTTTGGTGACAGTGGGTCTCCCTGTCTTACCCCTCGTTCAATTTTAATCTCTTCACCTCTAGATTCTAGTTTAATTTTGCTTACACTTTCCTTGTAGATATTTTCTATAATTTTTATATATTTGTCTTGTACTCCGAAAGATTTTAGTGCTCTCCAAATTGAGTTATGACTAATACTTTATACTTTATACTTTTTACTTTATACTTTTTATTTGGAATAAATAACAGGTTTACACAGAAACAATTTAACGATGATATCTGCAATAGTTTAAACTGTGTCACAGATATCAACGCCCTCTTCCGAATAACAATATATGATTCCATAGTTAATAGAATTACAAACATTTTCTTTTACAACTAATCTAAAATAATATTTGAAAAGTGTGTTGTGTGTGTGTGCGTGTGTGTGTGTGTGTGTGTGTGTGTGTGTGTGTGTGTGTGTGTGTGTGTGTGTGTGTGTGTGTGTGTGTGTGTGTGTGTGTGTGTGTGTGTGTGTGTGTGTGGGTGTGTGTGTGTTGTGTATAGGTTTCTAAAACGGTTAGCCACCCAGCAGGGCTTCTGAATCATCATATTGTAGTGTAATCAGCCATTCAGTGCATTTCTTTTTACATTTATATAATAGTAGGGGGTATATATTTAATTTTCTATTTAAAGTATTGTATAATTTTGAGCTTATAAAGTGATAATGTCTACTCGCCAGTGCCGTTCGGCGTGGTAATATTTCGCAGACCCTATCAGATCTTCTTTTTGAACTGGTTAGGGTTGGTTGGTAAAATAATTCCTTGTGTTTGCGCAGTGTGGTGTTTAAAATAAAAAGTCTGCGAACACTTAGTACCCTGCATAAGGAAAATAACTCAGAGGTGGGGAATCTGATCGGCTTTCGCAACATCGTCTTAAGAACAGCCCTCTGGGCTCTTTCCAATGCAAGCATACGTGTCTTTACGGCTCCTCCCCAGGATGTGATGCAGTATGAGAGAACCGACTGACCAAGAGAATAATAAACAGTTTTCAGAGTATCAGGATCACAAATATTTCTCAAATTTTTAAAAACATAAATTAATTTTCTTGTTCGAGAGGTAGAGGCCTCCACTTGCTGTTCCCAGCTTAAGGCATCATCTATTATAACTCCAAGATATTTAAGACATGAGGTGGACTCCAGAACAGTGCATGCGCAAGTATTTACAGGTACTGCGTCCAGCCCCTGATCCTCATCCGGTGCAGAACAAGTGTGAGCGCGAAGAGAGAACGAGATGGGTGGTCGATAGGCTCGGTTTGTACAAAATGGTATGTATTTTGTTTTTGCTAAATTAAGGGTCAGGAGATTTGAATCCAACCAGCCCATCACATGTCGCAGTACGCGCTCGGAGTTTGACTTTGTTTCCAGCCAATCTCGACCACTAACAAGAATAGCAGTATCGTCCGCATAGGTTATAATTCTGCAGTTTGGGATAGACATTTTGCACAGATCGTTGATGTAAATTAGGAACAGGGTAGGGCCGAGGACACTACCCTGTGGAACCCCATAATTAACATTTACAGGACTTTCTCCACTAGCAATTGATTCAATCTGTACATACTGCGTACGATGCGTCAGGTAGCTGCGAAACAGATCCAGAGCAACTCCTCTCACTCCGTAAAGTTCCAGTTTAGAAATCAGCTTGGGTACAGAGACAGTGTCAAACGCTTTGGAGAGATCTAAGAAAATACCAACGGTTTTCAGTCTTTTTTCCAGGTTTTTGACAACAGTCCCCGTTAGATCCAGAACAGCATCCTCCGTGGATAGTCCCTTTCTGAAACCATATTGGTTCGCAGCCAGAACCCTATTGTCATGAAGAAATAGGACCAATCGGTTGTTCAGAGCTTTTTCAAAAATTTTAGAAAGGGTTGTAAGTACTGAAATGGGTCTATAGTTTGTGACACTGCCCCTGTCCCCACTCTTGAACACAGGATGAACGATGGCTCTTTTAAAAACACATGGAAATACACCAACAGAGAGACAAAGATTAAACAAATAGACGAGACACGGCGTAAGCACATGATGAGCTGCCTTTATAACTGCGGATGGAATACCGTCCCAGCCTGCAGCGCACTTTTCCCTTGATTTTCTGATTATTGTCTCAATTTCGTCAGCAGACACTGGGTACACAGCCATAGATGATAACGTGGTGTGGTGATGTGGCATACAGGGAGGTAGGTTTCCAGTACTTACTGAGGAGCTGACAAATGGGTTGGATCTATCAACAATTACTTCAGCCAATTTTTGCCCGACATTGGCAAAATATGAGTTGACTGTATCCACTGCGGACAGACTATTTTCAGATAGTTTCATAAGTTCTGTGGGATGTATCCTAGTTTTTTGTAAGTTTGCAACTTCCCTGATTATTTTCCAAGTCTCCTTGGGCCTTTTTCCCGCATTCTCTATCTGTTTTCGGTAGAAGTCCTGTTTTATTCTTTTCAAAAGATTATTGCAGTAATTTCGGTAACGAAGAAATATAGTCTTATGTATACAGTTTTCTGGGTTTGCTTTGTGTTTGCGGTAAAGTTTATCCCTGTGACGAATGCATCTTAACAAGGCCGGAGTAATCCATGGTTTCCTGATACGTTTGCGATTTGGAATAGGTACAATTGAACTGTGAAGTTTAACGGCGTCAGATATTGTACCTACTAGTTTCTCAGCAGCTAACTCAGGATCATTCGTCTCGAATAAGGAGGAAAAGTCAGTTGTTTCAAGGGTACTTACAATACCAGGAATGTCAATCCGGTTCAAGTAGCGGTTTGAAGAGTGATTGCTGTCTGATGTTGATAACTGACAACAGAAAAGTACTGGCTTATGGTCAGTAAAAGGAGAATCAAAGACCATGGTGATACCACTGGTTGGAGATCTATATATGACATGGTCATAGCAAGCCAGCGCTCTAGTAGGCAGTAGGTGAGTGGGAAGCATGCCGAAGGAAGCCAAAAGATTCAAGTACTCGTCCACAATTGAGTCTCTGTTTTCAGCGACTATATTTATGTTTATATCACCAACAATAGCCAAGGTGTGAAAGCTTTTTAGTGCAAGGAGAGTGTTTTGCAAACTGTTAAAGAAAGGACTTAAGTCCTTATAGGAGGGAGAGCGGTATATCGCCAAAATAGCGAGTTTATTTGCTATTTTTATAACGAGACAATTGGCGTTTTCAAACGTAGGAAGTTCAAAAGCGCAATTTAAGTGATCACTAACATAGGCGACGACCCCTTCATTTTGGTTTGCAAAACTAGTTTTAGAGGAACTGAAACCTGGCAGATGCGGGGTGAATGGTGACTTACTCAGCCAACATTCTGTAAGAACTAAAATGTCTATTTTATATTTGAGTCTATTTAAAAGCAGCAAGAGTTTGTCAAAATTGCAGTTTATACTCCGAATATTAACTTGAAGAATCTTTAAACCACTCTTCATTACAAAATTAAGGGGCGGTTAACCCGCACAAGTAGGCATTTGGCGCTCCCCTCGCCCCGGGCGCAAGACACACCGCGCGCCGGCAGCGGCAGTCAACTCTCATGCCACAGTATACAGTATAGTAGAAAGAAACAGCATGCTAACTTTGTTTGACGTAGTAAATGCATCTAACTTTATTAAGTGTAGTGATTTATTAGTTTCGTAAATAAAAATAAAAGAGTTAATCGTAAATAAATTATGTATATTATACTATTATTTTTAAGCTAAAGAGTTTGTTTGTTTGTTTAGTTGTTCTAACTCTAGAGTCTAAGAGACTGCTAGGTGAATTTCAAGAGTTTCTTAACAGAATGTCCATTTTTGAAAAATACCAGAATATATAACATCACGCTAAGGCGAATAAGAGCTTAGCAGCAACGAAACATTTTTCGACAACTAGGATATTTCATTTCTTTTGAGAGTTTCCGTTGCGTTCGTTTGCTACAGTTGCATAAAAAATGTAAATTACATAATAGCTGGTCATAAAAACATCTAAAGTTTTCTAAAGTTGGTATGCTGAGTACGAATCACGTGATAATTTTGCAATCCAAAATGGCGGCCGCGGTGTAATCACAATAATTCATGATGGGTATCGTTTAGAGGGTTTTTTGGTATGCTGAGTACGAATTACGTACTAATTTTGCAATCCAATATGGCCACCACGCCGTAATCACACAATTTCATGATGGGTATAGTTGAAGGGAATTCTTGGTATGCTAAGTATGAATCACATGATAATTTTGCAATCCAATATGGGCGCCGCGCCGTAATCACAAATTTTCATGATGGGTATCGTTTAAAGGGTTTTTGGTATGCTGAGTACGAATTACGTGATAATTTTGCAATACAATATGGCCGCCGCGCCGTAATCACAAAATATCATGATGGGTATCGTTTAAGGGGTGTATTGGTATGATGAGTACGAATCCTGTGATAATTTTGAAATGCAATATGGCCGCCGCGCCGTAATTGCAAAAATCCATGATGGTTATCGTTTAAGGGGTTTTTTGGTATGCTGAGTACGAATAACATGATCATTTTGGAATTAAATTTGGCCGCCTAAGCTATTTAGGCCCACTTGCGCGAAGAGTCGAGTTAAATATATAAATATAGAGTTAGTAAGCTCTGAGTTAAATAAATAACTTCTTAACTCTGACCACGTCTTGCACAATTGCAAATTGGCACGCGGTTAACTAACTCACAGTAAACCGAACAAGTTTTTTTAGTCTGTGTCGTTCCATGCAATCCAACCACACACAAATGTTAGAACGAAGAATGGAACATGTGTCTCTATCTCTTTTACACTACAGTCTGCTACGTATGATTTACGATACTACCATTTACGATACCAATCATAAAATTTTCTGATTACGGCGCGGCGGGCATATTGGATTGCAAAATTATCACGTGATTCGTACTCAGCATACCAAAAAACCCCTTAAACGATACCCATCATGAAATTTTGTGATTATGGCACGGCGGCCATATTGGATTGCAAAATTATCACGTGATTCGTACTCAGCATACCAAAAAACCCCTTAAACGATACCCATCATGAAATTTTGTGATTACGGCGCGGCGGCCATCTTGTATTGCAAAATTAGTACGCGATTCGTACTCAGCATACCAAAAAACCCCTTAAATGATACCCATCATGAAATTTTGTGATTAAGGCGCGGCGGCTATATTCGATTGCAAAAATATCACGTGATTCGTACTCAGCATACCAAAAAACCCCTAAAACGATACCCATCATGAAATTTTGTGATTACGGCGCGGCGACCATATTGGATTGCAAAATTATCACGTACTTCGTACTCAGCATACCAAAAAACCCCTTAAACGATACCCATCATGAAATTTTGTGATTACGGCGTGGCCGCCATGTTGGATTGCGAAATTATCATGTAATTCGTAGACATTTTAATGCATTAGGTAGCTGGTTACCATGTCGTGAAAACACTTAAAAAGTAAAAGATCACCACATTTTTACCATGAGTCGCGTATGTATTTGTAACGGTTAATCTAATTACATTTTGCCCATTACTGATATTTTTATACTGTGGCGCGATTTCAACGTAATTTGGCATAATAATTACGAAATAGTTGCGAAAAAAACTGACACAGGTCCTGCCTCCACAAGCGCCAGGGCGAGACTGATCGGCCGTCAGCGGCGCAATTCTATTGCGTTTGGTAGATATTCGTACATGATAACTATGTAAATAGTTGTTTATAGAAAAACGCTCGGAAAATGTGTATAAAAACTTAATACCTTTAATTGAGTGCAAAAAAAATATATAAAATGTTAATAGTTTAGCCACAGTATTGAAAAAACTTTTCTGAGAGAGTCAACTTTGGGATTTTTTTTCTATCTAGTGAAATTTATTGCATCGTGTAACGGGCTCGGAATATGTTTAGCTTATATCCTTAACTATTATATATATATTTTTCAGATTTAAAAACCCTTTACTTTTTGACTAGGATTGTTTCAAAAAACTCAAAATCTGACCCACGCGGCCTTAACGCTATCCTCTGGAGAGCAGACAAACAGTTCAGAAACTGAAATTTGTTCTATGTAATTTGTAACAATGTTAATATCATCCATTTACATTATGGTAAGACAACAAATGAAAACCCATATCCACGACTAATAGTCTATACAAAGGCTGATAATAATTATATGTGATGCTGATGATTGTAGAAGCTAGTATTGAGTGAGTGGGTATGTAAATGCTATTGTGAGTGTGTAGAAAGAATAAATCATGGGTTATATTAATCATACAATAATGATAGTTATGCAAGAAAAAGTAAAGCAAAAACTTAAATGCTATAAAAAAGCCAAAACAGTAAAACCGGTGCAGAATAATATGTTCTTTGTTCGGTATACATAGTCATTTCAGGCTGGTTAGTTTGTTCAAATCAGCGTCATTCATAATTCGAACCAACGGACCATTTTCCCTTTTACGCAGAAATATTTTTCCATGAGATAACCAGCAAAATTTATAATCGTTTGTTTTAGCATAGTCCCTGGCCAGATAGAAGAGTTTCTTCATTTTTGAAGAGAGGTTTTCGGAAATGAAGATTGGTTTCACAGGGCCGCTGATATGAAGTTGTTCCGTGGTTAGTTTAGTGGAACCCTTGTTGAATTTGCGGTACATTTCTATCACCTTTTCTTTAAGTAGTACGCTACAAAGGTCAACAATTATTGTTTTGTTTGAAGGTTCTTTTGT
Source organism: Miltochrista miniata (assembly GCA_933228765.1). NCBI lineage: Eukaryota > Metazoa > Arthropoda > Insecta > Lepidoptera > Erebidae > Miltochrista > Miltochrista miniata. The sequence continues at coordinate 15,911,710 of OW121777.1, forward strand.
CTTGATTCGATATATGTCCCTGATGTCGCTTTTCTGTAGGGGTACTTTCAGGAGTGTGCCAGTTTCTATGACGGTGTCTACCAGCGAAGACTTAGTTTCCGAGGTAATGGTGGGAATATTTCTTATTTCGAGGCAGGAAGATCTAGCCCTACGCTCGCTCGTTTCCAGTTTGTCCTCCAGAGTTTGAATATATTTGAGGTCATTTTTTCTCTCGTGCTCTAACTTGTCATACAAATCTTTAAGCGACTCATATTTTTGCGCAAAGTAGTCAACAGTGATCCGCATTTCCTCAGCCGCGGCACAGATTTGTTCCAATAGTATCGAAAATTCGAATAGTATCGAAGGCTTTACTATAGTCTACGAATGCTAAGTATAGAGGTCTATTAAACTCCTCATATTTTTCTAGCACTTGCTCAAGAGTGTGTATGTGGTCAGTTGTACTGTAGCTTGAACGAAAACCTGCTTGCTCCACTGGTTGGGCTGCATCTATTTCTGGTGTTATCCTTTTGAGTATAATTGAAGTGAACAGTTTATACATACTAGCTAGCAGACTGATCGGTCTGTAGTTGCTTATGTCCAAAGCATTTCCTTTCTTGTAAATTAGAATAATATCAGAATTGCACCATTGTTTTGGTATGATTTCAGTCTTTAAGATTGCATTGAATAGAAGTTTGAGATGGGGCAGAAGAATTGGTAGCCCTAATTTGATGGCCTCATTAGTAATCCCATCAGGACCTGGACTTTTTTCTTGTTTTAAGAGTTTTACATGTTCATATACTTCTTTTTTTTTTTTTTTTTTTTTTTTTTTTTTTTTTTTTTATTCAATTTAATTTACATAAAATAAGTTTAGAAGCATACATGCAAAGAATACAAATATAGTCTTTAATTTTAAACTTCTATTAAGTTTATTGGAGGTGTATTAAAATGTGCGTCATTTATTTGTTCTTCTTGGTGATCAGTTTCTTGTTTTTTATATAGGTCTCTGTAGAAGGATGTTGCTATGTCTATTACCTCTTTTCTTGAAGTAGCTTTAGTTACTTTAGATTTGTCATCTAGTGTGTAAATCCAGGTCTTATACATTCTTAGATCTTTTAGTCCTCGTTTTGCACTTCTATATGTTTTTATGTTGTGTTTAATTATGTCCTCTCTGTGTATCTTGTAGTCTCTTTTTATCGATTTCTTAACATCTTTAAATAGCGTAGTTAGCTCTTTTTTCATTTGATGATCTTTACTTTTCATTCTAATTAAATCGGATCTTTTTTGAATTAATTTACAGGTTTCATCACTTATTATATTTTTCTTTTTCTTTATTACTGTCTTTTGGTCCATTTTTAGACTGCCTTTTATAGCTCTTTCTATCATGTCATAGTAAGTCTGGACATTGGTTTCTTCACTTTGGTTTGTGTCAAGATGTGAGTTCAACTGGTTTAAATAGAGTTTAATTTCATCTTCAGAGCTAGGGGCTTTTAATGGGGACTGAAAATGTTTCCTGCTTTTTCTGGAAGTTTTTAGATTTACTGTTGCTCGAACTAGTCTATGATCAGACGAATACTTTATATTGTTTAGAACTTCTACATTGCTTATCATATCTGGTTTGTTTGAGAGAATAAAATCAATCTCGTTTTTTGTTGTAGAGCCGGGTGACACCCATGTCCACTTGCGGCTCCCCCGTTTCTTGAAGAAAGTATTCATTATTGAAAGCTTATACTCTAAAGCATGCTCTATGAGTCGGTCCCCTCGTTCGTTTCTTGTACCATAACCATATTTACCCATGATTAGATGGTCGTTGTATGTTGGCTGTCCAATTTTTGAGTTAAAGTCTCCAATGACCAAAATCAGCTCGTCAGCTAAAGAGTGTCCTTTTCTGAGATCGCTATAAAAGGCTTCCAGTTCTTCTCCTGTAGCTTTTTCTGTCGGTGCGTATGTTTGTATTATTGAGATATTGAGATCTTCCACTTTGAGTCGTAATACAGCCACTCTTTCAGATATTCCTGAGAAGTTTGTTATTTTATCTTTTAGGGACTTTTTAATTAAAAAGCCCACTCCATATAGACCTTTTGTTTGACCAATGTAGCATAAGATGTAATCTGGGTACTCCTTGATTTGGCAACCCAATATTCTGGTTTCTGATAAACCTATTATATCGAATTTTATGTTGTTAAGAGCATGTGTTAGCTCTAGAAACTTTTCTTCTGAGCACAGGGATTTGACGTTATATGTGCATATTTTAATGGTACTTTTTGCTGTTAGTTTCTTTGTGTTGCTAGATTTTTCCATTTTCGTTGGAGGGTTTTGGTCATACTTCTCCACGGGGACCAGCCGGCTTGGAGAAGGGTTTGGGTTTAACGTTGCGGGTGTATTGTTTGGTATCTTTGTTTTCCAGTTGGATCTGTACTTTAGTTGCTATTGTTTGTTTCTATCAGGGAGTGTTCTTGGTCGGTCAGCATTGCGTGTGTACTCTACCTTGCTGGTTTTATTTATCTTTGCAGGAGCTTCCTTTTGGTTTCCTTGTGAGTTAGGTGATTTGGATGGGGACCGTTTCCTTTTATCAGCCATTGGTTTTGGATTGCTTTTTATTATTAACTTATCGTAACGAATATAGGCAATGTTTCCTTTTTTGATTTCATCCTGTTTTTGAATGTTAAGCTGCTTTCGCTTGTTCAGGACTTCTTTGGGAAAGTCTTCGGTTACATACACATGCTCCGGAAACAACTTTTTATTTCTAAGTAGTTCGAACTTTCGCCATTCTAGTGTGAATTTTATTAGAATAGGTCTTGTTTTCCTTTCATCTTTTCTCCCTAGTCTGCGAGCACTGCTAATCTCCCATTTGTCCCATTTTTCTAGGTTACCTTTCTCACTAATTCCGTTGAATATTTGTAATATCAGTTCCAAAGTATCAAAAGGACTTCTATCAGTCTCTTCAATACCAAATACTAGTAAATTGTTTTTTCTCACTTCCCTTTCCACTTTAAGAATTTTCTGCTTTAAAAAATTTACTTCCGATTTCAACATTTGGTTTTCTTCCACCAGGGGCTTAAGTTTTTCTTCAATACGGCTCAAAATATTAGCACTCACATTCTCAGTAATAACTTTTGTTTGTTTTTGGAAATGTTCGTCCATTTTATCCAGAATTACTTTAAGATCCATTATATTCAAACTTCTTCGAATTGTATTTTGTGTTTTTTTTTTACTGGTAGATTAACCCTGAGTTTGACGTAAGTATGTTTTGTACTATGGTCGGTCACCTTAGTACTCAACTGTCAGAAATGTCTATGTCAAAATCACTTTTCAGTTACTTGTAGGTACTTTGATAATTTATGTAATCAGTTCAATATTAAAACACTAGTTTTGTGTAGAAATCACTGTGTTTGCCACTAATCACAACCGTTTTCTATTTGTGGATGTTGTTATATTAACTTTTAGCACTTTCTTGTGTATATTTTAGAAGTTTTACGGCACTTATATGAAAAAAAACATCGGAGCTTATGAGAAACGTTTTCACTTGACAGACGCCAACCGGAAGTTCCCTGTCTGCCACCTTATTGGTATATAAATAAAATCATAATCTATATTTTTTTCATTTGCCTTTTCACTATTACAAGCAACAATTATTTATAACTAGCGGACGTCACGCGGTTTCACCCGCGTAGTTCCCGTTCCCGTGGGAATACGGGAATAAAATATAGCCTATGTTCACCGCAAAGAGTGTAGCTTCCCAACAGTGAAAGAATTTTTCAAATCGGTCCAGTAGTTCCGGAGCCTATTCGTTACAAACAAACAAAAAAACAAATCTTTCCTCTTTATAATATTAGTATAGATAATTGTTGCTGTTCCATATGGCCAGTACTTGCTCCCTCTCCCTTGTAATTAAGACATACAATCACACCCATATCTCTCAGGAGGTAGGCAGAGGCTATAGCTTATTATAGCATAGTTGATTTGTTGGTCCCACATTGTAGGATTACTGTTACTAAACGTTAAACAGGAGAAAATCTATACATACATAGACATACATACAGTCACGCCTTCATCCCCGAAGGGGTAGGGGGGCAGAGGCATAGTATAAGCCCACATTTCACCTTATGGTTTTATGTCCCACGTAATAGGGCGTGAACCTGTTGGGATTTGGTTGTCTATGTGAGGCTACACCTATCTGGGTTGACAGCCGGAGTCAAGTAAACACACGAGTTAATATAACCCACATATAATGATCACTGATACCACAAGATACTTAGTATATAGCCACGTGTCCTGCCTACTGCCCTGTCGGTACGCGACTGGTCTGCTAGCGCGGGGCGCTCGACCGCTACTTACAATATTCGCGCGTCAGCATTTTCTGTCCCTACAAACCTATTGCCGTGTTGAAATGGACAGGCACAGGTCGCCGTGACCCGCAGTTAGAATTTTTCAAGCCGCCCTTAAGGCTTTCAACTTGGCTTAACGATTGTCATTTTACTGACAACCGGGTTTCATTTGGAGCTTTCCTTTCCTTTCGCGAAAGTGTTTCCTTAGTCGCTTACGACACCCTCGGAATGTATTGGGTTGGCGACATTTTGTACTCACCCGTCGCACCACGGGACCCGCCCCACAGGCAAAATCTATTACCATTTAATAATCAAAACTAAGATCCAAAATGTAAGTTTTTTTATACCACTAAGGTGGCAGACAAGTATCCCTGTAAAAACCTTCTAAAACCCCTTTTGAAGAACCCCATACTGTAGTGAATAAAATACAATCTCTGAAATGGAACTTGTGAAATATACCTTGAAACTCGTTCCAGTCACAAACCACGGGTGGGGACAGCGTTGCTGGAGGCAGTGGGCCGGGCCTGTTCGAGTTCGAGGAGGCGTTGGAAGTGGATGATGAGCCCATCGCCAAGCCGGCCATCAAGCTTAATGGAGTGCGGGTTTGTATGAGCCATGCATTTCTATTTCTCGAGTCCAGATCGAGACGTGGACACTCACGATGGATTTGGTCCGCGCCCTTAAGATCGTGCAGCGAGCTATTGTCGAGCTGTGCTATAAGTGTCTTTGAGAAATAAACTTCGGAATGAGAAACACAATAATAAGGAACAGAACGTAGGTAGGTACTTTTTTTTTAATCCAACCCTCGGCTAAGCACACTCGCGCACAAATAAACCAATCTCTACTATTATAAAATTGTAAAAATGGCTGTGACGGTCCATTGGAGATAAATTAAAATAAATAACTGTGATCGACTAATTTAGGGCTGCTGAGTCCAAATCTATGATTAGTTTTCTTCATGTCTGTTTGTTTGTTTATTTGTTCGAGGTTGGAGCGGAATTCTGTAGCTTGATCATAAAATGTTCTATAAGGATTTAGTTGGTATTTTTTCAACTTGAATATTGCTATATTTTTCATCAAAATCGGTTCAGCGGAAATGACAATATGGCTTGACCTCTGTCTTAAAAGAAGCGCTATGCAGACAGGTCAAAGTTGTTTGGTTATTATTATATAAAACCACCTCGCGAACGAAGTCGCGGGCAAAAGCTAGTACTATTGACTGCCTCTGTGGCGCAGTCGGTAGTGACACCGCCTGCGGCGCTGGAGGTCGTGGGTTCGATTCCCAACGGAGACTAATATTTGTGTGACCCATACATGTTTGTCTCAAGAGTCTGGGTGTTACTATGTAAAATATGGATGTATTTTAGGTTATTCCTAGCTTACTTTGGGATCAGATAGCGTTGTGTGAAGTGTTAGTGTGTAGTGGTATTACTTTAGATTCTGCAGTTGGGTGTCTGCAAGGTGACACTCTGGGACCATTCCTTTTCTGTTCATCTCAAAACTCATTATTCTAAGTACCTAACTGACTGTATTTAATTCCGCAGGCTCGAGTCGACAGAGTACACGTGGACGGCCTATCTCGAACCAAAGACGACATCATCCGGTCCACTGTAGACGATCTGTTCCACGCCACGGACTTCGAGGATGTCATCATGCGAGCACACAAGGTAAGCGTTAAGAAATAAGGATAAAGCAGCTATTTCTAGATATTGGCTTCATAATATAAACTCTTTTGCGGGCATTTGTATTCGAATGAATACATTGCTGACAGCCATCTATATATATAAAAATGTTGTGTGCGTTTAAGAACTTATTAAAAACTCAAAATTTACTGAATCGACCCAGCTCAAAATTGGACACGATAAACAATAGGATTCAGAGATGTTTTTAGGCTACTTTATACACTTTTATCATAACAGAAATAAGAATAAAACAGCTATAAAAAGTTATTTTACCAAAAGATGGCGCTGGTCGTTTTTTTAAATTATATTCTGCCTGCTTCAGAACAAAATATTATAAACAACCTATTTAGAAGGTACCTACCAGATTGCTGTTTTTTTAAGAGAAGTTTGATTGCGGCCTCCTTGCATTCAGAATAATATAAGAGAGTACCTACCTAATAAAGAGGTCAGTTATGTTTTGCATGTTATTTTTGAAGTTAGAGTTTTGGCGCGTTAAGGAAATATTATTAGAGTGAATTTATTTTTTTGAAACGTGCGCAAGATGTTTAACAAACTGAACATTGATCACAGAATAGAGTTTTTTTTTCAAGTGAAACTTCTATTGATTTGGATGGTAATTAGATTTTTAGAAAGATTTATAATTTTGGTTACGGCTCAACATTAATTTTTTTTGTAATGTACTCAACCTTTGGTTTGTTCCTCATTTCTTATAGGTACATGAAACCACATAAAAAAAGTCACAGCGAAGCGTGGCAGGGTACCGCTCTAGTACTTATATTACGTAAATTGTGCCAGAAAGCTTAGAAGCTTAGCTGGCAGTGACACGAATTGCTCCTTTCTACATTAGAAAACCTGTATTAGATTTTAAGATAAATTTAAAAAAGCCGACTGAGTTTATTGGGATGTTCTGCTTAGTCTGTAGCGTTTCGGAGCCCTCAGTAGAGTCGTGTTATTTTTAAACTATCGCAGTTTTTATCACTCATACTTGAAGCCTTGGTGCGTGAAGCCATTGAAATCAGAAAACACGAAAATTTTAATAGGGATGATGGATACAAGCTCTCCGGGATGTGGAATTCAGTTATGAATAAACTTGAAAGTAAAACTGTGCCAATTAGCAACAACACGGGTAAAACTATCTTACTTGGCAGGTCCGTCGCGCCCTGGATGCTATGGGATGCTTCAGAGAGATCGGCGTCCTCATTGACGTGTCTTCGGGACCAGACGCCACTCCTGAGGGCCTGGAGGTGAGCTGTTTTCTGACCATCCAGTTTAATCCCACTAATCCTGCTTTCTTACTTCCTACTAATATTATAAACTGGTTTTTTTTACCTTGAGGGAAAATCCATCATGGATGATATGCCGAACTCCAGCCGACTAAAAACCTCACGTAAAGCCCAACATCCTATGGTTGGGAGCCCCGGGTAAGCCCTCGGAAGGATGTCCCAGGACTCCCAACAGACCCACGGCCGCCACTGCGGTCTCGCCCAGGACTAATATTATGATCTATAGATGATGCTCGCGGCTTGGCCAGCGTGAAATTCGGTACCCGTTCTCGCTTTCCGTGGGAACATATTTCCGGGATGAAGTATCCTATGTGTTATTCCAGACTATAAGCTATCTCTGTACAAAATTTCAGCCCGATCCGTTCAGCCGTTAGAGCGTGATTGAGTTACAAACATCTTCACAAAGATTCAAAGATTCTCATCTTGCCAGGTTCTTCACAGGCTCCTATTGCATTGCGAATTTTGAGTTTGAGAGAATTTTGAGAGCGAAGATTGGCAGTAAATGTTGAAGCAAATATTTTGACGATCATAAGAGGCCCCATACACGGACAATAATATTGATCAATATAAATTATTATAATAAGTTGACCGTGTATGGCTAATATTGAAGTTTGAACAATCACTAAACAAAAGTTTGACGGAGCTTAAATTTTATTGATCAATTTCTTTTTCGCACCGTGTAGGTTTAATATTGATCAATATTTTTCAGTCAGAAATCGGAATTTGGAATTTGGAATTTACTTTTCTTCGTCAGACATATACTCGGTCAGAAATAAAAATATTGAAGCAATGTTATTGTGTCAATATTATGGAAGGTGTGTATTCAAAAGATAGTGATTATGAATATTGAACAATAAAAATATTGGTCAATAGTATTGTAGGTGTATGGGGCCTCTTAGTATTACTTTGTAGCCTAATTGAATAATTGGTGGCCGTGGGTGCGTTGGGAGTCCTGGGACATCCTTCCGAGGGCTTACCCGGGGCTCTCAACCATAGGCTGTTGGGCGTTACGTGAGGATTTTAGTCGGTAGGAGTAGGCATAGCATCCATGATGGATTTTCACTCAGGTATAAAAAAAAGAAAAGCCTGATTGAATAAAGATATTTTCATTTTCATTTGTATTGTAGGCACAGGGCGGAAACTCCATACAAAAATGTTCGTTTTCACCCACACTAATATACACGTAATGTGAATGCTTGAATCAAGCTTGAATGTGTGTGTGAGTAGACTAGGGACACTAGCTATGGAAACAAAATAATAAGGAACAGAACGCAATCTCATGTATATAGGTACTTTTTTAAAATCTATCCTCGGCTAAGCACAAATTAAACCAAAGCAATAGCACAAAGTACGCAGGTAGTAATACGTAATGCAACGCAGTGACATTCTCTCAAGTACTGACACGGCAATAGACACATCAACTTTGGTGGGGGGATGGGGAAGCTTACTCAGTGGGAGGCAGGGAGTTGCCGATCTGTACGTCATACTATTATATTATCTTTGTTGTAGGTGACATTCCAAGTGCGTGAGTTATCGCGAGTGGTGGGGGGAGTCAATACCACCGTCAGCGAAAACGAAGGCAACCTTGTTTTGGGTAAGCTGTATACATACATACATGTTTTGGGTAAGCTGTATACATACATACATGTTTTGGGTAAGCTGTATACATACATACATGTTTTGGGTAAGCTGTATGCATACATACATACATGTTTTGGGTAAGCTGTATACATACATACATGTTTTGGGTAAGCTGTATACATACATACATGTTTTGTAAGTGGTATACATACATAAAAATACAGGATGTTACTAAGATCATTTTTTGAAAAGCAATTAGTATGCTAACTAATCATGAATTTTAATATGAAAAAAGAATTGGTTTCGAGCAGGATTCGAACCTGCGTTTATCTACCGGCACAGACACAGAACAAATCAAAGTGCTCATTACACAAAGTGATTTGTCTTGAACGGGAATCGACAAAAAAATAGTCCGCCATTATGTAATTGTTTCTCTTTAAAATGGCCGACCTCATCTTTTTTTTTAAACCTTTTTTGTCGCTTGCAATATATAATATGTAGGACAGAAAATAAACATTTATGGTAAAAAATTACAGTGAAACATAATTGTCTATACTAATATTATAAAGAGGAAAGATTTGTTTTTTTGTTTGTTTGTTTGTAACGAATAGGCTCCGGAACTACTAGACCGATTTGAAAAATTCTTTCACTGTTGGGAAGCTACACTCTTTGCGGTGAACATAGGCTATATTTTATTTCCCTATTCCCACGGGAACGGGAACTACGCGGGTGAAACCGCGTGACGTCCGCTAGTCTATAATATAAAAATGATCGCAAAATGTATGTAAGCGCATAATTTCAGAACGGGTCGACCGATTTCACTAATTCTATTTTTGTTGTGTTAGCTATAGGCCGGGCAAGGTTAATATCCAAAAAAAATTAGAAAATAATGAAAAAAAAAGCGGGTCAGCTTGATATGGCGGAACAGAGTTCGTTAGATCAGCTAGTTACATACATATTTACATTATAATAAGGCTCCCGTGGCATTGTGCTCAAAAGACTAGCAGCATTCCCCCTTTGAATAGTAATACCTATCCGCTGAGCGAGAGAACTGCCAGCCCTTGGGTCACCAGTCGACTCTACAAGGCGCTTTTTTCAAATCATAGGACGTTATATAATGTCTGTCCGTCTGTCCTCAAGGCGTGAAGATGCCGAACATTCGTCGCGGCGAGAGGCTCCAGGCGGAGTACAGTATGGGCTACAGAAGCTCCTCCAATTTTAAACTAACATATTTTCCAAATAGATTCTGTATAATAATATGCTCTGTTTATATTAATGTCAGCTTTGACTATAAAAGACTTAACCTATACATGTTCGTCAGCCATTTTGTAATTGTTTCTCTTTAAAATGGCCGACCTCATCTTCTTTTGTTACCTCTTTTTGCCGCTTTCGATGAACTAATGGGCCGTTATACATGTCTGTCCGTCTGTCCCTTAAGGCGTGAAGATGCCCAACGTGCTGGGTCGCGGCGAGAGGCTCCAGGCGGAGTACAGTATGGGCTACAGGAGCTCCTCCAATTTCAGTGTGGCTGCTACGAAACCTTACCCGCAGAAACCGCTTGTTCCTGTGTGAGTATATGGTCACACATTCACACACACTTACAAATTTACACTTCGAAATAATTTCAATAAATATATGTGGACAATCTCACACAACTTCATCTAGCCCAAAGCTAGCTAGCTAGCTAATATAAGCTTGTGTTATGGGATCTAGACGACTGATACACATACTTATATATGGCTAAATACATACATATTATACATAGAAATTTTAGGTTGTTTTGTTTAATCGAAGTCTATACAAATGTCAATTCAGATAAAGATGTCAAAAATAAATTAATATCAAGCTAACAAAATTTTGTTAGCTAAAAATAACCCACTCTGGCTCGCATCCGATGCAAAGGTGCCCATAACACTGGCTGTATTACCGCGCTGAATGGCAATAGCTAACCTTTGCACCAGGTACGAGCCAGAGCGAGAGTCACCGGTTTTCTCCTCTATTCTACGGCATATCTGATACAATTTTTTAGCTTCAATGCCCCAACTGCCCATCTCGAACGCAACTGGCACCACAATGTAGCGTGACTCCAAGGCCGCGTACTTCTCATGTTTTTTGCTAGCCGCGTCTTCAGCCGCAGCAGCCGGCGATAGAGCCGTTCGGCCCAAGTGACCTACCCCCCTTCCACGGTACGAGCGTCATTGCGTCCGATCTGGACAGACCAGGGGGTTCAAGAGCGCAAGGCACATCCGCCGAAACCAGAGCTCTCCGTATCTCTCTCTGTAAAAACCTTCTAAGACCCCTTTTGAAGTACCCTAAACTGTAGACGTTTGGGAAACCTGAGGCAGGGAGATCATTCCACAATCGAAGCGTGCGCGGAAGAAAGCACTTGCGTTGAGAAATGACTATAATGAATGTAATTCGAACTGAACTTACGATTGCCCACAGGGTATCAGCCACGGTGTACCAACAGAACCACGAGTACCCGTGGTCCGGGTACCGGTTGCTGGACCGGGGCCTGCTGCTGGACCTGGCCTTCAGGACCTCGCCCGCCGTAAGTCGCACATCTCTTTAGGTGCTAGCTCTTCCCGTGGGAATGTAAGCCAACAGTGAAAGAATTTTTCAAATCAGTTCAGTCGTTTCGGAGCCTATTCGATGCGAACAAACAATTAGATCTTTCCTCTTTATAATATTAGTATAGATTTGGAAATCCTCAAGGTTGCCATGCTGAACTCCAACTATTTACAGTTTGGGACCCCAGTTAAGCCCTCGAAAGAATGTCCCATGATTCTCGATTTTGACTGATATTACCGACACACTTTGGCTGATATTTCCGACAGATTTTGGCTGATATTTCCGACATATTTTGGCTGGTATTTCCGACAGAATTTGGCTGATATTACCGACAAAATTTGGCTGATATTACCGACACACTTTGGCGGGCAATTTCCGACACTTTGGCTGGTATTTCCGACACACTTTGGCTGGTATTTCCGACACACTTCGGCTGATAGTAGTGACAAACTTTGGCTGACATTTTTGACAGAATTTGGCTGGTATTCCCGACAGATTTTGGCTGATATTTTCGACATATTTTGGCTGATATTTCCAACAAACTTTGGCTGGTATTTCCGACACACTTTGGCTGATATTTTTTTCCAAATCATCTGAACTTTCTCCACTGCAAGACTTCACTTGAACCTAGATACTGGTTCCGTAGTTATCAACCTTTGAACACAGTGTCAATGAATTGGTGGTGGTTATTGCAGACGAAGCACAATATCCAATGGGAAGGCTTGGTGCGCGAAACGTCGGTGCTCAGCAAAACTACCAGCTTCAAGGTGCGGGAGAGTAGCGGTGAGTTGTATACTAATGTTGTTTGAAGCATGGAGGCTGTCTATAGATAGCCCTCGTGGCCCCGCGGACTCAGTGTTCTGTAAACGATCATTGCAGTAAGGAACATTTACTGTGGTCGATTCTTGGATGGGTGGTCACCCATGTGACCACTTTGTGACATTTATTTGAGCGTTTCCGTGCTTCGGAAGGCACGTTAAGCCGTTGGTCCCGGTTGCCAGTAGAATGGCAGTCGTTAAGCCAAGTTGAACGCCTTTTTAGGCGATTTGAAAAATTTCAACAGTAGGCAGTCACAATCTGCGCCTGTCACCTATTGCGTGGGACAAATGTTAAAAATGTGAAATGTGTGCATATAATATGCCTCTGCCGTACTCACGTATGAATCGCTGTATTTGCTTTCTTGTCCTCACTTTCTTGATCAGTAAAGTCATCTGCCTTTCGTTCTTATACAGGGTGGAATTTAAAGACGGTAGTTGGAGGGAAAGTACCCGTAATATTGATAATGGCAAGTTTTGCTGAAAGGAAACATTCCTTTATTTTCAAAAGTAAGTAAAACTACTATGTTGCTTAGAAGCAATCGATCCTTATTAAAGACTGTTGCGGTTGATATTATAAAATACAGGTGTTTTTTTTTCACATCTCCTAGGTTCAATCCCCGGCTCAAGCAGGTGATTTTTCAAAAATCTTTAAATGCAGTTTTACTTACTTTTGAAAATAAAGGAATGTTTCCTTTCAACAGAACTTGCCATTATCAAAATTAAGTGTACTTTACCTGCAACTACCGTGTTTAAATTCCACCCTGAATATGCGGTATACATAACCTCGACATTGAATCAAAATGAGCCCCCTTCAAACCAACACCGTGTGTACCCCCCAGGTCCACAAATGAAGTCGATCCTCCGCCACATAGTGTCCGTGGACCACCGCGACGAGCCCATCTTCCCCACGCGCGGCTCCTGGCTGCAGTTCACGTCCGAGGTGGCCGGCCTGGGAGGGGGGGTCGCTCATCTCAGGACGGAGCTGCATGCACAGGCCAATGCGCAGCTGCTTGAGGACTATGTGAGTATACCAAGTAGTGAGGGTCCTAGTGTGCGCCCTTGTGGGACACCTTATTGTTAGATGTGTATTAGGTCGATGGTGGCCGGCCTTGGAGGGGAGGGGGCACCTCCGGAAGGATCTGCATGCACAGGCTAATGCACAGCTGCTTGAGGACAATGTGAGTATAACACTACTAAATAGTGTGGGACCTAGTATGCTCCCTTGTAGTACACCTTGTTATCAGATGATCGTTTCTCGTATGAATAATAGATGGAGCTCTACGCACAGGCACTGCTTGAAGACTACGTGAACATTTTAAACATTTACATACTAAAAATAGTGGGCCCTAGTATGCTTCCTTCTGGTACACCTTATTGTTAGATGTATATTAGACCGATGGTGGCCGGCCTTCATCTCACAGGACGGAACTGCATGCACAGCTGCTTGAGGACTATGTGAGTATACTAAGTAGTGAGGGTCCTATAGTGTGCGCCCTTGTGGGACACCTTATTGTTAGATGTGTATGAGGTTGATGGTGGCCGGCCTTGGAGGGGGGATGGGGCACCTTAGAACGGATCTACATGCACAGGCTAATGCACAGCTGCTTGAAGACTATGTGAGTATACTAAGTAGTGAGGGTCCTAGTATGCGCCCTTGTGGTACACCTTGTTATCAGATGATCGTTTGTCGTATGAATAATAGATGGAGCTCTACACGCAGGCCAATGCACAGCTGTTTGAAGACTATGTGAGAATACCCCCTGTAGCTAAATAGTGTAGGGCCCAGTATGCTTCCTTGTGGTATACCTTATTGTTAGATGTATATTATGTAGATGTATGGTGGCAGAGGCCAATGCGCTGCGGCTTGAGGACTATGTGAGTATACTGCGTGGCTAAATAGTATGGGGCCTATTATGCGCCCTTATGGGACACCTTGTTGTTAGATGGTGGCCGGCCTTGGGGTGGCCCACCTCAGGACGGAACTACATGCATAGGCTATATTGCACAGCTTCTTGAGGACTATGTAAGTGTATCTTTATTACAGGGTCGGCAGCGCGAGTGTGGCACCTCTGGTGTTGCAAACGTTCATAGGCTGCGGTGACCACCGGTCCTTCTGGTGGGCCGTATGCTTGTCTGCCACCTTAGTGGTATAAAAAAAAAAAAATCTTTGTATCCACAAAAACGCGTGATCCACAAATAGTGTGGAGCCTAGTGTGCTTCCTTGTAGTACACCATGTTATCAGATTGACGGTTTGTCATATGAAATAATGGACGGTGCTCCACGCGCATCTGCTTAAAGACTACGTGATGAATATACCACCGCTACCTGTGACTTTCTAATGTGGGCCCTAATATGACTCCTTGTAGTACACCTTATTATTTATAGATAAATGATGGAGCTCCAACTGTAGGCTTATGCGCAGCTGCTAGAAGACTATATGTCTGATAACTAATGATCAGATGTGTAACAGGTCGATTGTCGTATGTAATGAATGTGCAATTTCGATCATATTGATTATGTTTTGATAATTAATCAATAAAGGTTATATCAATAACCCAGTACTTAAAGGCTAGTTTACATAGTAGAATATTATGGTCAACAAGATCAAACGCCTCACCCTAGTCTCCCGCGGCAGGTGGTGCAGGGCACGTGCGCACTGGGGGCCCTACACGACGTGTTCGGCACGGAGCTGGCCGACCACCTGTACCTGGGGGGCCCCACCACGCTGCGGGGCTTCGCGCAGCGCGGCGTTGGGCCCCGCGCGGACGGACAGGCCACCGGCGGACGGGTAACCACTACACGACACTACACACACACACACATATATATAGTGAGGCACGGAGCTGGCCGACCACCTGTACCTGGGGGGCCCCACCACGCTGCGGGGCCCCGCGCGGACGGACAGGCCACCGGCGGACGGGTAACCACTACACGACACTACACACACACATATATATAGTGAGGCACGGAGCTGGCCGACCACCTGTACCTGGGGGGCCCCACCACGCGGCGTGGGGCCCCGCGCGGACGGACAGGCCACCGGCGGACGGGTAACCACTACACGACACTACACACATACATACATACATATATATGTAGTGAGGCACGGAGCTGGCCGACTTTCAATGTACATTTTGCTGTTATAGCGACAACAGAAATACATCATCTATGAAAATTGGATGCTATGAAAAATATGCTATCACGGCACCTGAGATATAATAGCGTCGTGAGTCGTGACGGACAGATAGATGGACGGCAAAATTTCATGACTTGAGTCCCGTTTCTATCCTTTGGTTACAGAACCTTAAATACGATAAAAAATTACGTTTGTTGTATGGGAGTTAAACATACTTTCAGATTTTATGTGTTAACTGACTGATTTTATTTGTTTTTCTGATATTGTGATAGAGCATCTTGTTTTAAGGGTTCCAAAAATGGTTCCAAAAATAGTTCCAAAGGTTAAAAACGTTGACCCCCCTTGACTAAGACTTCCCCGACCAACTCTGTCTGTCGCGAAACTGCATCTCGTGAATCTTGATAGCTAGAGAGCTGAAATTTTCACAGATGATGTATATCTGTTGCCGCTATAACAAAAAATACTATAGTCAGAAAAAAAATTTGATCAACAACAAACGTAATTTTTGCCCTCTTTAGCCCCTCTCTATAAAATAGAGTGCAGAGGGGCTTATGTCCAGATTTTGTCTGAAGTCTGTGACTCTGTTGCATTAAACTCATAACTTCAAAACCACGTGACTTACAATACTGAAATTTTGCAGACAGTAATTATTATCATTTTAAGAGAGTATACAAAATTTCAAAAAAAAAATTCAAAGGACGTATTAGAGAGGGGCAGTCTGGTAAGACCGATCTCATGGCTTCTTGTTTAATTGCACTTGACCGGCTTTTTATCTACATCTACATCCGCACTAATAATATAAAGACGAAAATTTGTATTCTTCTATGTTTGTAATGAATAATCTGAAAAACGACTAAACCAAAGCTGCCATATCTCCGATGAACATAGGCTATATTTTATTCCCGCATTCCCACGGGAACGGGAGCTACGCGTCCGCGAGTAGTAACTATAACGGTGTATACACAGGTGTACTGGGCGGGAGGCCTGCACGTGTTCGCGCCTCTCCCGTTCGTGGGAGCGCGCGCAGGCCTGGGCGCTCTGTTCCGGAGTCACGTGTTCCTTAACGCGGGATGTCTCGCCATGCCTGGTGAGTACATACATATTTGTTTTATTTCTGCCCTAATATCTATGTAGCCAGTTCCATTGATCCTTGTCTTCCCCACTGTTTCCTGTTCCACCACCTTTGTATCATCTCTGCCCAGGAGTATATCCTGCCCCACTGCTTTTGTTTCATCTCAGCCGCTGCCGTTTTGCCTTTGTTCCATTTCTGCCTCACTGTCTCTTCTTCCCCACTCCCTTAGCATCTTTTTCCTATCTCTACCCCATTCTCATTCCTGTTCTTATCCCATTTCCTTAGTTTCCCTCTCTCTCTGCGCCACTGTCTTTACTGTATCACGACCTTTCCTATCTCACTGCATTTGCCCTATGTCTGTCTCACTATCACTCTTATCCTTATTCTACTGCCTGTCTCTCTTCTCCGCGCCACTGCCGTAGTCCCATCTTTGCCTTACTCTCTCCTATTCTCCCTGTCTTTGTTTCATCTGTGTAACATCATCATGTATTACTGTATTGTATTTGTATTAGAATTTTGACTTATGTTAACACATTTTAACTCTATCGAATTTGGGAAACCTGTAAGGATAGATATTTGATGGAATAAATAAATAAATCTCTGCCCCAGAAGTATATCCTGCCCCACTGCTTTTGTTTCATCTCTGCCTCACTATCACTCCTATGTCTATCTCACTGTCCCCACTGTCTCTTCTGTACTTCTGCCTTTGTCGCGTTCTGTCCTAATGTCACTCTTATCCTTATTCTACTTCCTTTCTCTGATCTCTGCCCCACTCCCTTAGTCCCATCTTTACCTTACTCTCTCCTGTTCCACTGCCTTGGTCCCATCTCTGCCTCACTATCACTCCTATGTCTATCTCACTGTCCCCACTGTCTCTTCTGTACTTCTGCCTTTGTCGCGTTCTGTCCTAATGTCACTCTTATCCTTATTCTACTTCCTTTCTCTGATCTCTGCCCCACTCCCTTAGTCCCATCTTTACCTTACTCTCTCCTGTTCCACTGCCTTGGTCCCATCTCTGCCTCACTATCACTCCTATGTCTATCTCACTGTCCCCACTGTCTCTTCTGTACTTCTGCCTTTGTCGCGTTCTGTCCTAATGTCACTCTTATCCTTATTCTACTTCCTTTCTCTGATCTCTGCCCCACTCCCTTAGTCCCATCTTTACCTTACTCTCTCCTGTTCCACTGCCTTGGTCCCATCTCTGCCTCACTATCACTCCTATGTCTATCTCACTGTCCCCACTGTCTCTTCTGTACTTCTGCCTTTGTCGCGTTCTGTCCTAATGTCACTCTTATCCTTATTCTACTTCCTTTCTCTGATCTCTGCCCCACTCCCTTAGTCCCATCTTTACCTTACTCTCTCCTGTTCCACTGCCTTGGTCCCATCTCTGCCTCACTATCACTCCTATGTCTATCTCACTGTCCCCACTGTCTCTTCTGTACTTCTGCCTTTGTCGCGTTCTGTCCTAATGTCACTCTTATCCTTATTCTACTCTATTTCTCTCATCTCTTCGCCACTGTCGAAGTCCCATCTTTACTTTACTCTCTGCCTTCGTCAAGTCTCTGCCCCTCTACCAAATCTGTCCATATTCCGATGCCTTTGTTCCATTTGTGCCCCACTGTCTTTCCTGCCTGCTTCACTGTCTTTGTCGCATCTCTGTTCCACTATCATTCACCTATCCCATTGTCTTTTAGCATCATTGTTCCAAAGCCACGTGTTCTTTTAATGCGAGATGTTTGGAAAATTGTGTTAATCTACCGCTGAGGCTAACTGTACTATTGAGGTGGCAGACAACTTTAGTAGTAGACATCTGTATTGAGACTACAACCCCGGCTATGTTCCAGAGGGCGGCAGTGCGGCGCTGCTGGAGGCTCTAGGTACGAGCGGAGTGCGGGCCTCGTGCGGCGCCGGCGTGTGTGTGAGGCTGGGTAACTATGTTATTTATTGTTACATTATTTATTTAGGTACGCTCAAATAGAAAAAAGAATTTTGATGTTATTTTTAAACTGTCGCGGTTTTCTACACTCATACTTATAGAATTCGGGACTTCACGCGAAACACATTTACTTACATTTTCACACCGACGTTTCGAGCACGTTGCAGCGCCCGTGGTCGCGGTTAGAGATGGGTTTTTACCGGGTATTTTCCCAAATCTGGGTAAATACCCAGGTAAATTCCCGGGTATTTTCCCGATTGGGAAAATATACGGGTATTTTCAATTGAACTTATATAAATTTACTTTATTTTATGTTTTTAGTATTTATTGTTATAGCAGCAAGGTAACTACATCATCTGTGAAAATTTCAGCTCTCTAGCTATCACGGTTCACAAGCCTGGTGACAGACACATAGATGGACACCGGGCAGATTCTTAGTGGTCTCGTTTTCACCCATTCCCAACTGAACATACGTTATCTCCATACAAATCTCGACGCCATCTTTCGTGTTGTTTCCGGAGGAGAAACAAATACGCCGCGCGCCGCCCTGGCAAAGTATATATCGTACCTACGGGCTATGTCGTCGAGGAACAATATCGAGATAAAGTCGGGGTTTGTGCGTTCGTCAGGGCGGATGTTTCGGATGTTACGTTTGCGCTGCCTGGAGACCCCTCCCGAGCCTTCTGGTTAAACGTTAATCATGGCTCCATGAGCCAGATCCTATTCTGCCTCCACCTTTTCCACACAGGCGAAGCTAAGGTAACTAGGTTATTTCAACACCTCGGCGAACGCAGTGCTGGTATTTCTTGATAATTTCAATGGTCATACTCTGAGTAGCTGGAACGTGCCATCACGCGTTCGCTCTCTCTCATGATACGTGACGTGATACAAATGGTACGTGAAATTGCGCAGGGCAGGTCAGACTATGTACTAGCTCTGCTGGATCAACTGTAGACGAGTTTTCCAGCCCGATAGAATACACATCTGGGTAGCCAGGTTCCTGCAAGTGCTATTTTTCTTCTCTCTTTTTTTTTATACCACTAAGGTGGCAGACAAGCACACGGCCCACCTGAAGGACTGGTGGTCACCGCAGCCTATTGACGTTTGCAACACCAGAGGAGCCACTCTCGCGCTGCCGGCCCTGTAAAAACCTTCTAAGGCCCCTTTTGAAGAACCCCATACTGAGTTTAGGAAAACCAAGGCAGGGAGATCATTTCACAGCCTACGCGTGCGCTAAGAAAATCCCTATCGGACCTAACCGTGCTCGAACGCTCCGGACGTAAAGTGTGAGGATAAACTTCCTGTCTGTGGCAAGCGGTGCAATGATAGAACGTAGCCGTCGGCATCATATCAAAAAATTCCTCAGAGCACATGCCATTGCACGGGCGGTAGAACACGCATAAGGAGGCAAAGTCTCTCCTGTCGCGTACACCTATGAGTATAGGATCGTTGACAACTCTAACAGCTCACCTATGCACCGAGTCAAATGAACGAAGCTGATATTCAGGTGCCCGCGCCCAGAGGTGACAGCAGTACTCCATATGCGGTCGCACTTGCGACTTATAAAGAATCAGTGTTTGCGCCTCATTGAAGTACCGCCGCGCCCTGTTGAGCACTCCAAACTTTTTGGATGCCAGCTTGGCCTCGTCCTCCAAATGACTGCGGAATTGAACGTCACTGGAGATGTCAACGCCAAGGATCCCTATACTTTTGGAGATGGAAAGAGATGTGCCCTGAAATTGCGGCGCTACTGTGATTGGGGTTTTCTTAGCGGTGAAAAAACACGCTTGTGTCTTGCATCTTGGCTATATTTCGGCTTCTCTATTACACGGCTTCCTTTTTTGCAGACTAATGCCGAAGTGCCACAGGGATCTGTGTTGTTTCTTCTGCATATCAATGACATGCTACCTATCCATTTTAGCCTACTGGGAGTCCTAATTTAGGTATGACGGTTCTTTACGCCCCACGAAATGGGTCTACTGTATAAGACGAAGAATCGCCCCAGTATCGAGGACAGCTCTCACCTTTACGACGATTTCGCGAGGTAGATTCTTACTGGACGCGCTCCACGATATGCAGAGGAGTGTAATTCGCATTATCGATTGTGCTGAAATAACGGGAAACCTTGGGCCGTTGGCGTAGCGTATAACTATCGCATCCTTGGCTGCTGGCTACCGAATCTCACGGTAGTTAAGTGTTCTAAAGAACCCACTTAAACCCTTCCTCTCCTTTTCAATCCTGGACAATGCGTGCTGGGCAGAGATGCCTGAGATGAATCTTCTCCAGAACTGTGCGATTCAAAAGATAGTTTCTCTCTAGAACCATAAAGAACCCACTTAAACCCTCCCTCTCCTTTTCAATCCCGGACAATGCGTGCTGGGCTGAGATGCCTGAGATGAATTTTCTCCAGAACTGTGCGATTCAGAAGATAGTTTCTCTCTAGAACCATAAAGAGTACGAGTGGCTGAAGAGGAGCCTCACTTACTGGGCACGGGAGCTTCAGTAAGTATCTGTGGCGAATACACCGAGAAACCACGGCCCAGTGCCAGCACTGCGGGGAGCGCAGCGAGGATTCAGCGCTGTACACATTGGTGGAGTGCACGGTGTGGTCAGGTCCTCGTGCCAGGTCTGGACGTGGACGATCTCTCGCTGAAGACCATGGTGCGAGCTATAATCTCCAGCGGGAGTAAGTGGGACTGCGCTGCCTCTTTCTGCGATTTAGGTCATGCTCGTGAAGGAGCGGGAGAGAACTCTCCGACCGTACCGTAAGAGTGGCCCCCAATCGCTAGATAACGCTATAGCTTTCAATCAAACGGGCGGCGTCATTTAGCTGAAAATAATAATTTAAAAAACGTATTCGTAAAGAATTCTCGAATGGGCTTATTTTGTTCGTATCAAACGAAATGTTCGTATGAAACAAAAATAACATATGAACAATTAGGAGAGGTATTTTTAGTATACCTATTTAATAATTTGTGACTATTTCGAGGTGTCAGTAAGCGTAAGCAGTCGCGATTGCTTCCAATAAAAAGAATGCTAAGCTACCTCAGAAGATTATACTTAAAAAAATACATATCCGTCCATTGGGTTTTTTCCCACATAAGAACCCGGTATTTACCCATAGGTAAGAGGGATATTTATAGTATACCTAGCCAATTAGTGACTATTTCGAGGTGTTGGTAAGCTTAAGCAGTCGCGATTGCTTCCCAGTAAAAAGAATCCCACCAAAAACATTCTGTAAAAAAACTAGCCAAGTCTCGATGGAGCTACTTGTTTATCTCTAAAAAGTAATGAGATCTAGACAAAGTCGTGCCAAGTCTAAGGTTCCTTACTGCGATTTCTTTATTATTATAGTTAATGTTGTGTGACTTGGCCGTTGAAAATTCTTTATACGTTAGTGTGTAAAAGTCAATTTTGTTTACACGTAATGTTATATCTGTTGTAACTACCTATGTTTGTTAAGCGAGATAATAAAATCAAAATCAAAAAATCAAAAATATATTTATTTCACATAGGCATTATACAGATGCGCTTGCAAAACGTCCAGAATACAAAACAAAAACTCTACCACCAGTTCACAACGCGACCCACCTGAGAAGAACTGGCAAGAAACTCAGCGGGTTGTTCTTTTTTTGCTCTATTTACAATTTTAAAGAATCTAAAAACTAGGCATTTTAACAATTTTTTTGAGAATCCAGCAGAGCAGGTCATTTCCAGGCTTCCTCATCCAACAAATAATCATTGATTGTATAGTAGCCCCTGCAGTTCAATTTACTTTTAACAGATCTTTTAAACTTATTAAGGGACATACTTTTAATTTCGTCTGGAAGCCTGTTGTAAAAGCGTATACAGTTACCCATGAAAGAATTGCTGGTTTTGTGCAATCTGCTATGAAAAACAGCAAGGTTATTTTTATTTCTAGTGTTGACATTGTGTCTATCACTTAACTTAGCGAAACTATGTAGATTTCTTTGTACATACATAAGGTTTTCAAAAATATATTGTGATGCTACAGTAAGAATATTAACCTCTTTGAATTTTTCGCGCAGAGAGACCCTTGGACCTAGTCTATATACTGGTTGAATTTATAGTCGTTCTGGACCCGAGAGGGGGTTACTCGGAATCAATAATGGAACCATTTCGGAGTGTCAAAACAGCTGTGCAGGTTATAATAAAAAAATGACTTCTATGTAATCTTTATCACTCGTTCGAGTTGAAACATTAGTAGCGCTTCGATTATTCATTGAACTTTTCAATGAATGAAACTCCGAAACCCATAGGTACCTACTACGCCGCGGCGCGTGTCTCCATGTGATCAGTTCATTGACCGAATGCATCGTTTCGATAATAATAGGTACTTAGATAATAATAAAGGACTCCAATTTCTCCTTCATACTTTACGCGGGCTTAGGACCGGGGATACTTTAATATTGTTCTATTTTACGGTGAATTAATAAGGTTTATGTAATAATAATGAAAATAAACACGAACAAATAGGGAGTATTTCCGGCGTATTTAAAAAATTGGAGCTATTTACAAAGTAATCAACTTAAATACCTAGACCTACCTATTCACAGTTTATTTACACTTCCCTGTACTTTAGCAACTGCTCAAAATGGAGTCCAGAACGTTCGATACACAAACGGGCACGTTTTAGGCTATTGTCTTTTAGTTTATTCAATGTGTCTCTGTCACTTTTCACTATTTCAAAGGCGTCCACTATCGCACTGCGTAATTCATCACGAGATTCGTACTCTCGACTGTAAACTAATCGTTTTATTTCCGACCACAAATAAAAGTCGATCGCGACGACAATACTGCGCGCGAGTTATAGTCGAACTGCGCGCCGCGGTCGCCGGTCGGCGGCGCGGTCGGACGAGCGTATTTACCATTTACCTACCTACAAGACGTAACTAGTCGAGTACCTACCGACGTTACTTGGCAACGAGTCCACGTGGACCGATGCGTTCATGCGTTGTGATTGGTCGAATTTTCCCGGCGCGATGACTCTTCGTACTGATTGGAACGTTAGACATTGAATGAAAAATTGTAGTAGAAAATCGTAGTAAACGTATTTCGTGAAATTTAAAGGAATAACCAGGTGTTCTCGTTTTGATTTTGGCAAACGATGTAGATTTTGACATTTTCGTAATTTTTTATTGTTGATTTTCAAATTGACAGTGCCGATCGGTTCTGTTATCGAAACTGGGCCTAAACCTTTCCGTTCCAAAACGACTATAAATTCAACCAGTATAGCTCTTATGGCCCGCTTTTGTAAAATAAAAATTTTATTTATATCTGCAGCATTGCCCCACAGTAGAATACCATAAGACATTATACTGTGAAAGTAACTGAAATAAACTATTCTAGCCGTATCTACATCAGTCAAGTGCCTTATTTTTTGTACAGCAAATGCTGCTGAACTTAATCTACTAGCTAGTTTTACAATATGTGGACCCCATTGTAAACCAGCATCAACCGTTAACCCTAGGAATGTGGTTTGTTCCACAAGTTCCAACTCTCGACCATTAAGTTGAACATTGGTTTCTGACTGTGCTACATTAGGCAAGGTAAATTTAATACATTTAGTTTTATTATCATTTAGTTTAAGATTGTTAGTGTTAAACCAATGAACCACTTTCAAGATTGCGTTGTTGACATCGTCATAGTTATCTATTTGTCTTTTTACTTTGAAAATCAAAGAAGTATCATCTGCAAACAAAACAATCCTGTTGTTGTCCCCCACGTAAAAGGGTAAGTCATTAAAATATATAAGGAATAAAAATGGTCCGAGTATTGAACCCTGCGGGACGCCCATAGTAACTACAGATCCCTCTGAGCGTGCACCATTAACATCGACCCGCTGAATTCTATTGTTCAAATATGAAGTCAGAAGGTCGAGAGCCTTGTTTCTTATGCCATAATGGTGTAATTTCCTGATTAATGTTTTATGTTGGACGCAATCAAATGCCTTAGACAGATCACAAAACACACCAATTGCATCTTGTTTATCCTCCCAGGCGTCATAAATACATTTCAATAACTCTACACCAGCATCGGTAGTCGAACGTCCTTTAGTGAAGCCAAATTGTTTCTCATGAAATAATTTGTGACTGTTAAAAAAGATCAGCATCTGCTCTAGTATCAATTTTTCAAATATCTTGCTCAAGGTCGGCAACACCGAGATAGGTCTGAAGCAACACCGAGATAGGTCTGAAGACCGAAATAGCCCATACTGGTATTGGTAATTGGACGCTAGTGTCTCATTTTAGGCTGTTATTGATTGTGCAACACATGCATTCAGCATTGACAATGCTGACTTCTGCTCTCTTCTTTTTGGAGCGTCAAATCGACCACCAATCTAACATAAAATAGACGTACAGACGGACTTCTATCAATGATTAGAAGTCCGTCTGTACTGGAAATATTTTTTTATACTGTTTGTTTCAGGCATAATAAGGCATACATAAGTACCTATTATTGAAATACGCAGCTTTATCAAGCCTATAATTGACTGGTTATTGAATCAACGTTCTTCGAGTCGCAATTTTCGATCGGTCGATAGGTAGCGGTTCTGGCGACAGATTGGTGCAATGGTGTCATGAAGCATCTTGTTTTGTACCCTTGTGTACCCTTCAACGGCCAAGTCACACAACATTAACTATAATAATAAAGAAATCGCAGTAAGGAACCTTAGACTTGGCACGACTTTGTCTAGATCTCATTACTTTTTAGAGATAAACAAGTAGCTCCATCGAGACTTGGCTAGTTTTTTACAGAATGTTTTTGGTGGGATTTCACTTCTTTTTGTAGAAATGTGGGCATATTGATGTATTTTATTAGATTTTCTTATTAGACACAGTTTTTTCTTTTTAGAAGTAGTTTTTTTATTATTACAGATCTTTCTTTTTTCCGGTTCTGATTCTTGTACAGTATATATTTTGACCAAATTTTGAGTGAAATTAATATTTTAGTGTAATTTGTTTATTTAATTTATGCAATTTTCGAGTAGAATAAAGATAATCATTCGACTATTTCTTCTTGTAAACTTGTAAGTATAAGTATAAAAGCCAGTCTAGTCTTATCCAGAGTTTTCCTTTAATTTTATTTATATTTGTATTAAAAGCAGAAGGGGAGGCATTCGCCCAGCAGTGGGATGCTATAGGCTAGATTAAATTAGAAAATGTGTCCGATGTCGATTTTTTTATGTTCCACTAGTAGAAGGGGGCATTACCATATCTCTAATACAGCTGAGACCAGCTGAAGGTTCTTCATCAGATACTTCAGACCTTCGATTTTTGACATCAAATAAAGCGGCCCACCAAGTTGAATTTTGTAAAGGTGGTATGTCGATCTCTAATAGTTTGGTTGGGCTCTTGTGTTTTCTAATCAGGGTCACCAGGTACTCCAGATCTTCGATTATCCTAGTTTTTATAGTTTTTCCTTTCTGTGGTCATTAAACCCTAACTCTGTACCAAATTTCAGCTCTCTGAGTTTATAGGAAGTACTAGTTCTATTTTGATGATCATGAGTGAATGAGTGTCATAAATGCGAAACTTTGCTTTCGCTTAACTCCGGAACTAAATGACCTACAGACTTGAAATTTTGGGTTTTAAGTATGTGATTATAGCTTACTGGATGACGAAACTTTCTGCGTTCTGGTCTTATCCAGAGGTTCTCAAATAGGGGCCTGAAAATGCGGCGAAATGGTTCCTGTAAAGGATGGTACGGCAGTGTTTGCTTCGCGCTCGACTTGGCTTGGGGGCACTGCCGTGCCCCCAAATGCTAAACTAAATCAGAAGATTTTACTTAACCCGGCGTCAGCATGGTAGAAAATAGGTACAGCAACTGCATGGTGGGTCATAATTACCCGATTTTAAACCGTAGCTGATTTTTACCATTTCAATGACATTTAGAGCAAATTTGTGTTTGACTTGATGAATAGTTCTTAAATTATAATATTTTAGAGACAAAATAAAAAAAAAATTGCGTGTACTTAGTGTACACACGTAAGAAGTGAAACTTCTTCATAAACTTAATTTTCACCTCACCTTAAATTAAGTCAAAAAGTACAAAAGTCCAAAAGTCCAAAAGTCCAAAAGTCCAAAAGTCCAAAAGTCCAAAAGTCCAAAAGTCCAAAAGTCCAAAGTCCAAAGTCCAAAAGTCCAAAAGGGCAAAAGTCCAAAAGTCCCAAAGTCCCAAAGTCCCAAGGTCTCAAGGTCCCAAAGTCCCAAAGTCCCAAAGTCCCAAAGTCCCAAAGGCCAAAAGTCCCAAAGTCCCAAAGTTCCAAAGTTCCAAAGTCCCAAAGACCCAAAGTACAAAGGTCGCATCTAAAAGTCCAAAAGTCCCAAAGGCCAAAAGTCCAAAAGTCCCAAAGTCCCAAAGTCCCAAAGTCCCAAAGTCCCAAAGTCCCAAAGTCCCAAAGTCCCAAAGTCCCAAAGTCCCAAAGTCCCAAAGTCCCAAAGTCCCAAAGTCCCAAAGTCCCAAAGTCCCAAAGTCCCAAAGTCCCAAAGTCCCAAAGTCCCAAAGTCCCAAAGTACCAAAGTCCCAAAGTCCCAAAGTCCCAAAGTCCCAAAGGCCCAAAGTCCCAAAGTCCCAAAGTACCAAAGTCCCAAAGTCCCAAAGTCCCAAAGTCCCAAAGCCCCAAAGTCCCAAAGTCCCAAAGTCTAAAAGTTTAAAAGTCCAAAAAGTCTAAAAGTCCAAAAAGTCCAAAAGTCCAATCCAAAAGTCCAAAAGTCCAAAAGTCCAAAAGTCCAAAAGTCCAAAAGTCCAAAAGTCCCAAAGACCCAAAGTACCAAGGTCCCATCCAAAAGTCCAAAAGTCCAAAAGTCCAAAAGTACAAAAGTCCCAAAGTCCCAAAGTCCCAAAGTCCCAAAGTCCCAAAGTCCCAAAGTTCCAAAGTCCCAAAGACCCAAAGTACCAAGGTCCCATCCAAAAGTCCAAAAGTCCAAAAGTCCAAAAGTTCAAAAGTTCAAAAGTTCAAAAGTCCCAAAGTCTCAAAGTTCCAAAGTCCCAAAGACCCAAAGTACCAATGTCCCACTCAAAAGTCCAAAAGCCCAAAAGTCCAAAAGTCCAAAAACCCTTAAATGACATGCTATCCCTGGATAAAGTACTCTTAATTCGAATCCACCGTGGTGGGGAACAGAACAAAGATGGCGCGTAACCAAAAATCGTGACGTGACGTGACGTGACGCAAATTTTTTTCCAACGCCGATAAAGAAGTTTCACTTCAAAAAGTTATTTATAGATCTTTTCATGTTTTCAAGAAATCAGAATAAAATTTACAACAAAAAATTCAACTTCTAGAAATTTACTAATAAAATTACAAAAAATAACTAATTAACACTTGTTTTTAACTTTTTGGAATGACAAATGTCAGATATTTAAGAAAATATATGTAAAAAACACAAAGAATTTTAGTGTTAATCACTATTAGCTCCGTCATCAGAGCAAACGCCACAGAAAGTAATTATGTCTTCAGGGCAGATGAGTTTGTTGAATCTTTGACAGGTATGGGTAGTTTTCCTGTCTTTTATAGCGGGACATATCTGGCATTTGTTTAGGAACACCACGGCATTTAGCAGGGAGCTCCTCTGATGTTTCTCGCTAACGTGATCATCTTCCTCGTATTCTGAAGAATTTTCACCTTCTTCCGAGCCGCTTTCTTCTAATATTGATATATTTGCTGCATTTCGCGTTTTTCTTTATCCATTATTCAAATATAACATAAGAATAACAAAATATAATGCAATACGTAACGACGGTACAAATAAATAAACGAAATAATAAATAATGAACTCAACATAATTGGCACGAAATGGTATCATCGAATGTATAGTTGGGTCATATTTACCTTTTTGTTATTTGACCACGTCTATCATCCCGCGCAGGCGCATACCGTCTAAGTTGACATAAGAAACGAGGAAGGCGGGGCACTAACCGCAGCTACTGAGAAGCGTGGTAACGTTACACTATTATTTTCATAAATACCCGCATTTAAAAACATCACGGGTCATTATGACCCAACCTAGCAGACGCCGGGTTAAAAAATAAATACCCGTCCATTGGGTTTTTACCCACATAAATACCCGGTATTTTCCCAAACGGGAAAATACCTGGGTATTTACCCGTTGGGTTTTTTCCCGCCGCCCATCTCTAGTCGTGGTTGGAATGTGAAAATGTAAGTAAATGTGTTTCGCGTGAAGTCCCGAATTCTATAAGTAAGAATTTTGATATTTAGGATTTCGTCCCTATATGTTAAAAACGGGACCCTATTCATGAGACTTCGCCGTATGTCTGTCTGTCTATCCGTCATGAAACTGTATCTCAAATACTAATATCAGAAAAAATGGGGGGGGGGGATATAAGGGGGGGGCTCCCGTACATCAAACGTGATATTTTGCTGCTTTTTATTACGGAACCCTCTATCCGCAAGCCACATAATCGGCATACACGTTACAGAACGGAACTGTCTAACCTCCTATACAAGTTATCAGTTAAAAAGAACAAATAATTTGATCTCAGGAAGCGCAGCTCGTCTCGAGCTTAACTACTGCGTGCCTCTCCGCGCCTTGCCACAAGACGCGCGAGCTCACGGGCTGCAGTTCGGCGTGGGTGCCAACTTCCTCTAGGCCACGGCCCGGATGGGTGAGCATTACACACTATCTTAATTTCAGCACTAGCACTAAGACGCAGTTGAGAAGCAAATTTTTGACTGCCTCGGTGGCACAGTGGCACAGTGGTACTACCGTGCTGAGGTTCTGGGTTCAATTCCCGGGATGGAGTATTTAGATAAAATATTAAAGCAATTAGTATGCTGACCTTTTTCATAATATTTTAATATAAAGTGTAAAAAGACAACTTAACTCAGATGATATTTGAACCCACAACCTTTGCCTAAACCAGGGCATTGCTCTAATCAATTGAGCTAATGGGAAAATTCTTCACCTTATTGTAACCGCCATTTAAGAATATGCATATCAGTCGCTAAGGAGCTTGATAGATGGCTCTGTGCCATACTCTTAAATGGCGGTTACAATAAGGTGAAGAATTTCAACTTGATTCATTACGGTCCCGTTAGCTGAATTGGTTAGAGCAGTGCCCCGGTTTTGGCAAAGGTTGCGGGTTCAAATCCCGTCTGGGCCAAGTTGTCTATTTTTACTTTATATTAAAATATTGGACCAAATATATGTGATATGAGCAAAGTGTCCAGATCCCATAGCACAAGCTCGTATTAGCTTAGTTCGGCTAGATGGCGTTGTGTAATGGGAAAAAAATTACCATTAGTTCTGTTAACAGAACTACTCAACAGAACAGGTGGGAGTAGACGGTTGTGTGTCAACGTCGAAAATTTTTATTTGGCTTGACTTGAAGGGGGTAAAGAATAATTTCAAGTTGCTCGGCTAGATGTTGAGAGCTTCAACACCGCAAGATTATTTAAAAAAATATTAAAATATATAGGTACATACATATATGGTCATGGCCTTTATGTAAGCAGAGGCATATTATATGCCCACATATCACCATTTTTTTAGAATTTGTCCCAAGTAATAGGTATTGCCGTGTTGCAATGGACAGGCGCAGGTTATGACTGCCGGCTGTTGAAACTTTTTAAGCCGCCTGTAAAGGCCTTCAACTTGTCTTAACGACTGCCATTTTACTGGCAACCAGGACCAACGGCTTAACGTGCCTTCCGAAGCACGGAAACGCTCAAATAAATGTCACAAAGTGGTCACGTGGAAAGTCACCCATCCAAAGACCGGCCATAGTGAAAGTTGCTTACTGCAGTGATCGTTTAAAGAACGCGGGGCCTTGAGCGATTTTAATTAAATAATTTTATTGAAGTATACTCACCTATCTATATGTCTGTTTCCAGATCAACACCAGTAAGTAGTAACACCGCGGGCGAGTGGTATCGCCGCCATCTTGTTGTACATAGTGCCGTGCTGTCCCCACACGTGTCTGTTTGTCTGTCACTCCGTGCGGTGCAGTGACTTTATTTAAATAAATTGTTGAGTTACACCAAATTGGGCTTTTTATTTTTTCATTTATTCATTTATTTGTTGCGAATATGGGTATTACATAAAAACATTTAGATACTTACATAAGTTGAGTCCGCCATATTCAGCTCTTGAGCATGCCTGTGCTCTACTTTACTCTTCTGTGCTCTACTTTACTATATTGTGCTCTACTTTACTCTACTGTAATCTATTGTGCTCTACTTTATTCTATTGTTCTCTACTTTACTCTACTGTGCTCTACCGTATTCTACTTTACTTCAAAAATGTTTAAATACAGTTTTACTTACTTTTGAAATTATAGGAATGTTTCCTTTCAGCAAAACTTGCCATCATCAATATGACGGGTACTTTACCTTCAACCACGTTCTTTCAATTCCACCCTGTATACTGTCTGTTCGCGCTAAGTTTGCCGTTCGCTTCCCCTACTAGGTACGCTTCTACGCCAGCGGCAAACTTAGCGCGCACGGGTAATAATTCATTGCACCACCGAAGAAGTCAAGTTCATATTATGTACTCTGGAGGAGTCATGACTTCTACTCTAAGTCTGTGCTATATTTAGGAATAGACTCCGAGTAGAGGTCAGAGGGCAGAGGACGAATATGTTTAGGGACTGTAAGAATCTTGATAGCGCGATGTAGAAGTGGGTAGGTACTTTCTTAGTGAATTTTATTTCGTATGGAAATCCCTCATGGATGTTATCCCGGGCTCTTACCGACTAAAACTGGACTCTCATCATAACGTGAGCTTCATTCAATTAGTTTGTGGTGAGGGTGCCTACAGACCTTTATGGATCCGGATTACTGGCCAAGAGTGGTGAAGTACCGGCGCTTCAAAGGAAGTCTGCCGACACGGAACCCCTCGACCCCGCGACAATTAGGTTAAGATATATTTTTAACTAGCTGTGCCCGCGACTTCGCCCGCATGGAATGTAATAATTTTTTTTTCTTAAATACTAGTAGCCTAAGTTACTTCTTATTACATAAGCTATCTGCCAGTGAAAGTCCCGTCCAAATCGGTTCAGCCGTTTGGAAGATTAGCCGGAACAAACAGACAGACAAAAATTTTAAAAATATATGTTTTGGTATGTGTACCGTATATACATTTATATGCATGTAGTAGAAAGCGGTTATTTTAATCAGACACTCCAATTTTATTTATTTGTAGTATAGATATGTATTAGTAGTTTTTAAGGATCTATGGGCCGTAGAATAGTTAATAACATCCTGTAACTGTCTAATATGTTGCCTGATAATAAACAAAATATTATTATTATACAGGCTGGAATTTAAAGACGGTAGTTGGAGGTAGTACCCTGAATCGGCTGTTACCCGTGGTCCCACCAGTACGACCCACTAGTGGGACCACGGGGATTTTCTTTTCCCCGTAATCCCACTGCATTAGAAATGTGCCGCAAAGGGTTTATTATCAACATACTTATATTCCTTTTATTATTTCTGTGTCAATATGTCACAATCACTACTCACAAATAGGTTAAAAGTAAATAAATATTATGCATGTTCACAAGGTCGAGAATTGCTACGTGACGTACCGTCTTACCTTATTTAGGACTCCGAGTTTCCGCGAGGCCATCCCAATACAACTCTCTATGCGAGCAGGTTTTGTGATTGAGTTCACGCCGGACGTCTATACCGAGGATCACCAGGTTGTCCTTTAGTGGAACCGTAATACTCTGAAGAGAGGGTAGGGGTAGGAATGGGGACTTCTTAGCTGTAAACGCGCACGCCTGTGTTTTTTGGCATTGAACTCGACCAGGTCGTCCGAACCCCATTGGGCAATGTGACCCAGGTCCCGGTCGAGATCCGCCACGAGTTGCCGTCTCTTCTCCTCCACGTCACCACGCCCCTCCGCTGGACGGCCAGAATAGCTCCCATGTAGAGTACTATCATCCGCATAACAATGAATGCACCCAAAGGACAGCATGTCATTGATATGCAGAAGAAAGAGAGTTGGGGACAATACCGATCGGATTCCCAGGGCTTCCAACGTAGGTACCTACTGTGGCTGCCACCGCGGCCTAACCCAGAGGTTCAGTTACTATCCAGCGTCTTTGGGAGTCTCCTAAATTGTGCTAACATAAAGCTAACCGTCCGAACTTGACTGCAAGCAGCATTGCAGCGACCGCACCACCAGTCCCCGTACATCTTCTATCTATATATATAAAAATCAATGCCACTTTTCGTTGTAATTTAATAACTCAAGAACGGGCTCACCTATCCAAACCAAATGTTTTTGCTTTGTTCGGACTATTTAGTAGATGGTTTATGTGAAGTTTGCACAAAATCGGTCGAGCGGTTCTTCATTTATCACGCAAACGAAGTTGCGCGGGACAGCTAGTTCTGTATAGATTTGTATTAAAGTACATTCCGAACTCGGCTGCAGTTTGCGACTGCACTCAGTACTGTCGCCTTGCCGCCGACCGCGACAGCAATGCTGCTTGTAGTCGAGTTCAGACGGTTACCTTAAGCACCACCGCAATCCTACCAATATTTTAATGTAGAAGTTTGTGAACATGTTAGGATTTTTGTTACTCAATCACGCCGTAACGACTGAACGGATCTGATTGGAATTTGGTACAGGGATACATAATTATAGTCTGGAATAACACATAGGCTACTTTTATATCTTGAATATATTCCCATGGGATACGGGAATCTTGTCTAAATTTGTTTCCAGCAAGGATTAAATAGAGGCAATCCTAGTTCGCAAGAGTTGACGTAAATTATTCCTAGATGGCGTTGTTTCACTCACGTACCTAGTTAGGTTTCAGGTTCATCATCACGCCTTTATCCCCGAAGGGGTAGGCAGAGGCATATTACATACCCACATTTCACCTTTTTATAATTTGTCCCACATAATACGTTGTGAGCCGTATTGCCGTGTTTAAATGGACAGGCGCAGGTTGTGACTGCCTGCTGTTGAAATAAAGCCTTCAACCTGGCTTAACGACTGCCATTTTACTGGCAACCGGGACCAACGGCTTAACGTGCCTTCCGAAGCACGGAAACGCTCAAATAAATGTCACAAAGTGATCACATGGATGGTCACCCATCCATGGACCGGCCATAGTGAAAGTTGCTTACTGCAGTGATCGTTCACAGAACACTAAGTCCGCGGGGCCACGAGCGCTTCACGAGAGATTCTAGCGTTCAAACATTGGTTCAAATCAAAAGTCAACCAACAAACAAACTCTTCAACTTTATATGTATTAGTATTGATAATTTCAAAAATAAAACAACAAGGCTATATAACAATAAATAACATTTATTAAATAACAACTAAAGCTACTATTTACAATTATCTAAATATTAAGCACCTAAGTAGGTATATAGATAAGAGCTTCTTACAGCTTACAGCATGTAAATAATTACGTGCTATAAGCTAAAGAAGTTCAGGGCGTCGATTCTCAACCGTACGAATTAATTCCTATCGAACCAACTAGCAAGTTGTTCAGTTGAGAAGAAAATAGTTGATCCGTTTTATTCCTATCGGACTAACTAAAAAAGTTGGGAATAAAAAATAGTTGATCCGTTTGAGTTGATCCGTTTAGTTGGTCGGAGTGGAAAGACGGGAATTAAAGCCTAATTGCTGTGTTGAAATGGACAGGCGCAGGTTGTGACTGCCTGTTGAAATTTTTCAAGCATTTTATAAGGCATTCAACTTTGCTCAACTAATACTATCTTACTTGCAATTCCAACGTTACCAACGGCTTAACGTGCCTTCCGAAACACGAAAACGCTCAAATAAATATTAAAAAGTGGTCACCCATTCAAGGACCGGCCATAGTAAATGTTGCTTACTGCAGTGAACGTTTACAGAATACTGAGACCGCGGGGCCACGAGCGCTTCTAAATTGAAATAAAAGAAAAAGGTGAAACGTGGACATATAATGCATCTGCTTTCCTTTCGGGGATAAAGGCTGTACAGTCGCGAGCTTTAATTTGGGACCCATTTCCTTTAAATGTTGTTAGAACATTCATAATTGTAACAGAAGGGGCAATTAAACACTTCAGGACTCTGCTAATTACTTTATTCTCCGTATAGACACACAATAAATTGGGCAGAGCTTCGGCTAGTCTTAGTATACAGTACAGAATAACCCGACAAAATGCTCGCACTCTCTTATATACACACACTCCATAATAACCACTCGGAAATTACAGTCATAGTGATTTAAGGGCGACGTTACATAATGCAATTTGAATAAGGTCGAAATTCATTTTTCAGTTTGTCTTACACGCTTGCCCCTAGAAACGTAAAGTTGTCGATGGTAAACATTATGACATTAATATTGTCTTAAAATATTAGCTCTAAATAGCGTAAGTTTGCTACACGATATTCAACCTTAGGTGGGTCCCAAATTAAAGCTCGTGACTGTACATCTAAATTAGTAGTTCAACCCGTACGGTCGAGAGCCCCCCCATAAGGTTGGTGTTCAGTAGTTGCCGCTGTTGAAGACGTCCTTGTAGTGCAGCTGGTGTCCCAGCATGTCGTCCTCAGAGATGTTGGGGATCACTGTGGGCGGCAGTAACGCGGCCGCCACGGACCTGACGCGGGAATTATACGAACATAAATAAATATTGTGCAAATGATACATGGCTATTGGATATATCTCTCGTTCGCTTTTAGTTCGTAACGTAAAGAGGCGTAGTCAAATGAAATCAAAATCAAAAATATATTTATTTCACTTAGGCAGATGCGTTTTACAAGCGCATCTTGGCGCGACTTGCCGTTTTTTGGTACGGGACCCTCCGTGCGCAACTTCGACTTGCACTTGGACGGTTTTTTATTTTTATGTTTGTATTGAATAGGTTCCCAAATTACTGGCCCGTTTTCAAAAATTCTTTCACTGTTAGAAAGCTACAGTCTTTGCGGTGAACATAGGATATATTTTATTCCCTTATTCCCACAGGAACGGGAACTACGCTGGTGAAACGGCGTGACATCGGCTAGAGTTATACGACTATAGTCTGTCCAACCGTTTATTTTACTTTATATTTTATTGTTTTATTTTACTTTTGTTTCCGTGGGTTATAATGAACGTAGATAAATATGATTAGACAGTTTATATATTTCTTTTGCCGCGTAATTAAAAGTTCCCTTTTACGAATAATGGAACAGTTACGTTCAAAAGTAAAACAAACGGTTGGACAGCTTCGACCAAGTAATAGCATAGACTGGCCCACGTCATACATTACGAACTCAAAAAGTATGACTAAGATAGGTACTATAGTCTGGCCATAACTGCTGTGCACTCCATGATGTCGATGATTTTGATCTTGGAGTTATCAGAAGAAAAATTCATCAGTTTTAAAAATGTAAACTGATATCGTAAGATTTGTCCGACGTGTATTAATCGCATGTGTACTCACCTCGCCGCGCATATCTCAGAGAGTGCACAGCAGATATAGCCAGACTATACTGGGTGTAACAAAATTACCTCTCCAAATTTCATGAGATGACTTGGCATCGGAAATCAAATACAAATATTTAATAAAAAAGGGGAGAAATTTTTTTAATTTTTTTGTCGCACATTAAGAATTCATTTTTTACCGCGGGAATTCGAGGTAACATAGTCGCCGTGGCAAAACAAACACAGAGCACCCGTCTGGTTGTCCAATCTCAGTGCCGGCCAGTACGGCTTCCGTCGCGGGCGGTCTACTCTGGACGCCATCTCCCGACTCAGGGACAGTGTTCAAGAGGCGGTCGGTCGGGGGGAGGTATTGTTAGCCGTGTCGCTTGACATTGCGAACGCCTTCAATACCATCCCCTGGCAGACCATCGCCGAGGCGCTGAGGTACCACAACGTCCCGTGGTACCTCAGGCGTATCCTTGCGGATTACTTCGTGGACCGGGCCATTTCTTACCCGGTCCGATCTGAAGTGGTTCGCAGGGAGATGTCGTGCGGTGTTCCGCAGGGCTCGGTCCTTGGGCCGCTCCTGTGGAACATCGGCTACGACTGAGTTCTGCGCGGTGCTATTCTTCCAGGAGTCGGTGTACTTTGCTACGCCGACGATACCCTGGTCACCGCGCGGGGCCCCGACTTCAGGGACGCGAAGGTGCTGGCCACCGTGGGCGTTGCCCAGGTTGTCAGTCGGATCAGGGCGCTCGGTCTGAAAGTGGCCCTCGAGAAATCCGAGGCCGTCTTCTTTCATGGGCCTCGGCGGGGACCCCCTCGAGACTCCCACATTGTGGTGAGCGGCACCCCCATCGCTGTCGGGAAGATGATCAGGTATCTTGGTCTGGTCCTCGACAGTCGGTGGGGTTTTGTTCAGCACTTCCGGCAACTGACGCCGAAGTTACTGTCATATGCCGGAATGCTAGCTAGGCTACTCCCCAATATGAGGGGGCCAGGAAGCGCCTGCCGCCGCCTCTACGACGGTGTAGTTCGTTCCAAAGCGCTCTACGGAGCGCCTATATGGTCGGACGCCCTCTGCGCTAGCAACATATGCCTACTGCGACGACCGCAGCGGGTGATTGCGCAGAGGGCGGCGCGGGCATACTGCACCGTCTCCTACGAGGCGGCGTGTCTCATTGGCAGTAGCCCCCCCTGGGATCTCGAGGCGGGAGTCCTGAAGAAGGTCTACGAGGAGAGCGCCCTGATGCGTAGTAGTGGAGGATGTCCGCTCCCGGAAGACATCAATCGCTGGAGAAGGTCGGCTCGCGACGATCTCTTCCAGGAGTGGACCAATAGGTTGGAGGATCCTTCCGCGAGCGTGCGGCTCGTGGGGGCCGCCCGGCCCGTCCTTCGCGCTTGGGTGGAGAGGACACACGGAGCGCCGGCGTACCACCTCACACAGCTTCTCACAGGTCATGGCTGTTTCGCCAAGTATCTGTGGGAGGTGGTGGGCGTGGAGTCGGATCCTGTGTGCCGTCACTGCCCGAGCGGCGCCGTAGACTCGGCGGAGCACACTCTCGCCGAGTGTGCGGCGTGGGATGGGCCACGTATAGCCCTCTCGGGCATTATCGGCAGGGACCTGTCGCTGCCGGCGGTGGTGCGAGCCATGGTCGGCAGCCAATCGTGCTGGGCCGCCGTTGCCTCGTTTGCTAGCGAGGTGATGGCGGCTAAACGAGAGGAGTTGCGAGTTCGGGAGCGTGCTGGTCAGACGCTCCCGCCCCGCCGTCCCGTTCGGGGGCGCCGCATGGCGGCGTGGATGCGCGCCCCCGACTAGTTCCTTGAATCGTGGGCGGTGGTCGGGGGACCTCGCCCACGATGATCAAACTGCGGTAGGCACCTTTTTCGGTTCGAGGGCGCCTTACGCCCACCCGCTCGACTGCTCTCTACCCCCTCTGCTTACAGAGGGGCATCCGAGAGCGGTACGATGCCACCTGAACTTATAACTCCTTTAGGAGTTCAGGGAGGGGGCAGACCATCAAGTCCCCCCCGTGGAGAGTCCCTACGTAATGGGGCGACCCTTTGCCGGGCCGCAGTGATTTATCCACCGGCCTATCCTGCGACCCGGTTAAGGCGAGGCGGAACACCGCGGGGTTTAGTGGGTAGGACGGTCCCGCATATCAGACCGTGAGTCCCACACGAAGCCGTCTTGTTCCCTCGAAACAAGGCGGCGAAGTGCCTAACCTGCAGTCCCCGCGTAAAAAAAAAAGAAAAAAAAAAAAAAAAAACCCGTCTGGTTGTTGTTGTCGCTTTCTACTGCCGTTCAGTAGCGATAGAAAGGGTGAAAATGACAATTTATAGGACCTTTAAAACGGCTTTACGGTTAAAGTATTCAAGTGATTTTTTTTTCTTCATTTTTGTAATGGTTCTTGACTGATGCCATGTCACGTGACGAAATTTGGAGAGGTAATTTTGTTACATCCAGCAGATGTCAGTAGATGTCCCGGCGGGTACAAAATTAGTACTTACGAGTGAAAAGTAATTCCCGATTCTTTTTTCGAATTTAGGGAAGTGTTTACACTTCGGGAACGCACAGGAAAGCATCTTGCGTAAAATCTTATCTTGCCACACGTGTTTCAGAACAATAATACCGATTAAAGTACGATTATTAATCTCAGTCAGTAAAATGACAAGTGCAACTGTCACTTATACTGAATTTAGTACTGAATTTTCATTGAAGAAATGTAATTTTACTGACTGAAATTAATAATTATAGTATACGACCAAAACTATATTATGTATGGGCCGGTCTATGCTATTGCTTGGTCGAAGTTGGACAGACAATAAGCGGTGGATCAGGTCTTACCGCGCCTCGGAGTTGAGGAAGTTGAAGGTGGAGCAGGCGTGCTCTGTGGTGAGGATCTCGGCGTTGAGGCCGGCGGTGCGGACCGCGCGGTGCACCTTGTCCATCACGCCGCGGTCGTTGTTGTCCACGCCTATGATCTACGGGTGGGACACTATGTATACTGTATTTCAATAGCTTTGAGCAAAAATGTAAACAAACACATTTGATCCCATATATCCTTAGACCATATAACATGATCTAAGCATGATCTAAGCATATGTCCATAGTTACTTGCAATTGAGTATTCACCCTGATTATATTCCAGTGTCCAGGAGTCATACAGTGTTCTTACAATCATTTCGACTCCAAATAACTTCTTAATGATAGTTTATTTTCATTTAAAATATCTACTCAGGGTAGTAAAACATTCAATGATTTGTCATACTATATTTTTCTACTCATCTGTCTCAGACAAAGATTTTCAAAACATGACATGTTTACATTATTGCCAGATCGGGCAGGATTGGACTATACGTATAGTTGGACACACGGAGTTCGATATTATCCTACCAATATTATAAATGAAACGCAGACTCAGTGTTTTGTAAACGATCACTGTAGTAAGCAACTTTCACTATGGCCAGTCCTTGGATGGGTGACCATCCATGTGACCACCTTGTGACATTTATTTGAGCGTTTCCGTGCTTCGGAAGGCACGCTAAGCCGTTGGTCCCGGTTGCCAGCAAATGACAGCCGTTAAGCCAAGTTGGAGGCCTCTTTAAGCGGTTTGAGAAATTTCAACAGCAGGCAGTCACAACCTGCGCTAGTCCACCTCAACACGGCAATACGGCTCACCACCTATTACGTGGACAAATTCTTAAAAAAAAAGGTGAAATGTGGTCGTATAATAAATGCCTCTGCCTACCCCTTCGAGGATAAAGGCATGATCATATGTATGTAATATTATAAAATGTGAAAGTTTGTGAAGATGTTTGTTACTGAATCACACTGTAACGGATTGGGCTGAAATTTGGTACAGAGATAGCTCATAGTCTGAAATTATAACACATAGGCTACTTTGCCATCCCGGGAATATATTCCCACGGGAAGCGGGAACTCGTACCGAATTTCAGGCGGGTGAAGCCGCGAGTATCATCTAGTACTAATATGAGTAGCTCAACTCACCAGCAAGTCGATCTTGGGCACGAGCAGCTTGAACAGTCGCAGGGACTCTGGGGTGATGCTCTCAGCCCCACCCTCCACCTGCCACGAGAGCACCGACCTGCGGCAGGGAGCTGATGTCAAGGGGAAGATGGAGTAGGCAGGAGGTTTAGTCAGATAGAATGATCAACGTCTTATAATTTGATGGAGCCGGCTGCACGGACGAAAAAATATGACGTATGCGGCGTTACCTCGCTCTCAGCTGTCCATTTATTATAGTTTTAATAAAATGTTTTCAACAGATGGCGCTATAATCAATTCATTTTATTTTACATTTACATAATTTGTATTTTTTTGACGTTACAACGTCTTATAATTCGATGGAGCCGGCTGCATGCACAAAAAAACATGACGTATGCGGCGTTACCTCGCTCTGAGGCGTATCATTTAAGGCTGAGTTGTCACGTTCAACTATCGTCAGTAAATCGACTTTACAGACAACGGGTTTTTTTCATTCATTATTAAGCACACTAGCAGCTCAGTGAGCTGATGCGTGTGTATCTAATCTATTGATTTGTAAACTTTGTCCACAGTCCAACAGTTTTTGAAGGCATTAACAGTGGGTGCACCCACGATGATGATGATGATGTTATTTTGTAAAAATCCCTACTAATATTGTGAATGCGAAAGTTACTCTGTCTGTCTGTTACACTTTCACGCCTAAACGGCTGGAGCGATTGAGATGAAATTTGGTATAGGGATAGTTCGAGGCCCTGGAAAGGACATAGGCTACTTTTTAAACGACTGCGCAACAGGAGGGTTATGATTTTACGATATAACGACTCTCACGAGATAGCGACTTCTACGCGGTCGAAGCCGCGGGGAACAGCTAGTTTATAATATAAAATACAAAACCCAGAATTTTATTTTAATTCCATAATTACGAGATCATGCGATATCGTCAATACTGTAAATATTAACCTTTAACTGGTGACATGGTATTTTTATAACATAACTGGTGACGAGCGGCCTGACAGGCATGGCAGCGGCCATAATTGGTCTATAATACATTATATTAAAATATGGTAGGTTATCCTAATGTTTATTTTGTTTTAAATTAAATATTAAAGTAAAAATTAAAACAACGTCATGTAGTCTAAATATAATTTTAATTAGAAACTGGGTAGTTACAAAGTTTTGGATCTCTGTAATTGAAAAACTAGAATCGAGATCAACGATTGCTTATAAAATAGTAAAAATCAACATAAATTATAAAATATTTGTTTTTTAACAAAGTTCAAACACTAATCAACTTAAAAAAAAATTAAACTCTTATCACAAGTGTCATGTCTCAAAAATGACAACTGTCAATCTTTAGTATTTTTATTGACAGTTAGGGCCGTAGAGGGAGAATATACCTAGAGAAGACATTAAATAATGTTAGTCATGAGTGAAAGTGACACATATATAATATTTACACAAGAGTAAGCGAGACAGACGCCACTTTTTTTGTCTCGCTCACCGTATGCGTTTTCATTTGTTTGGAACCTCTTTCGTTGGTCCCAAACAAAAGCGTGTTCGATAGTGTTTTGTCGAAAAATTGGTGATAGTGACTTATTTGTGAAGTTAGAAATTGTTTGGAGCTTATAAAAGTGTAAAATTTATCTTAATAATGGGGCGTTGTTGTGTTAAAGACTGTACAAATCGCCCAGAACGGAAAACTCCGAACATAACCTTTCATCGGTAAGTAAGCCCATTTATGCTGTTTTGTATGTATATAATGATATAATTTACTTCGTAGATTAGTATTCACTATCTTTGCGCCTTAATTTACATACTTTTAAGTATATTTCTCGAATTATTTTTTTGTATTATCCGACAGAATTATGTAGTTCATATACATTAAGACGGCCATGTTGTCTAGGGGTCAATGATCAATGTCCGTATAATCGGGGGTGTGTGAACAGTGTTTGGTAAAGTTTACCCAACAATATTGAAATTTATAGCTATCGTTTTATTTACTTTTAGGTTTCCAGAGGATATAAGTATGAGAGTTTTATGGATTCAAGCAACAGGCAGAAAACAATGGCAACCTGACAAGAATGCTCGGATTTGTTCAAAACATTTTGAATCCTGTTGTTTTCGGAAGGCAAAAACAAGGACTTATTTGAATCCAAATTCGATTCCTTCACTCTCTGTTTTTCATGTAAGTTATTAATCTATACTAATATTATAAAAAGCAGAGGATTTTTGTTTATTTGTAATGAATAGGCTCCGAAACTACTAGATCTATTTTATTCATTCTTTCACTAATAGAATCCCACATTATCACATCACTGAGTAACATAGGCTATAGTATATCAAGATAACGCTACTTCCTGCCAAAGACGGGTAGTGACCATAAATGCCGGCGTAGCTGCACATAGAAAGCTAGTTATAGATATACCTACCGGGTGTAACATTCGGAACGGTCAGTATGGGCAA
Organism: Miltochrista miniata; assembly: GCA_933228765.1. NCBI lineage: Eukaryota > Metazoa > Arthropoda > Insecta > Lepidoptera > Erebidae > Miltochrista > Miltochrista miniata. Next base: position 15,953,957 of record OW121777.1, read on the forward strand.
GTCTGTAAATTTATGAGATACAAAGATCTGTTCTTAGGAACCATGTCATCGATTTTAGAGAAAATAAGAACTCCATACTTATTTTTTTTTAAATCTCTTGCACTGTCCGGGAATCAAACCCGGTCGTTTTGAAAATAAAAATTAGATTATTTCTAATTAGGTAAATATTGATTGTATTGTAGCAGGCCGCGTTCCGAACTGATGGTACAAACTTTTTTTTGTATTCATGGACGTGTCGCAAGTGCCTATGTATTAGAAATGCGAAATAAATGTTTTTTTAAATTTTGAATTTTGAGTTTTATTTCCCACGTAAAAGGTGGTGAGCCCATTGCCTTCTTGAAATGGACAGGTCGCCGCGACCCGCAGTTGAAAATTTTCAAGCCGCCCATAAGGCCTTCAACTTGGCGTTAGGATTGTAATTTTACTCACAATCGGGTGATATATGTGGTTATAAACGTTCAAACAGACGCACCTGGACTATAAAAGTAGTCTATGTCTTAATCTGGGCTGTTAGCTACCTCAATACCAATTTTTTGGTATAGTAGCTTCTTTATATGATTTTACCTATTTCTCAGGTAAAAACATTTGGCGTGAGTGGGTAACACCGATGTCATAATAGCGCTATCTCAAAAGGTATACGCTGATGACTTCTCTAGGTATATTCTCCCTCTACGGTTAGGGCATAATTGCTTCGCACACTGCAAACACACATGTTTATCGCATGTTATACATTCGTCACTGTCACTCTCTGCAAGCTGATTTTCCTGGTGTATTATATCATAAAGGGTGTTTTTTTTAGAGGTATAGAACTTTGAAATGGAATAAAACGAAGGTGATTGTTTTTATTGATATGAAAATGACTTTATTCGAAAGAAAATCTTCTGGCATTATAGTTTAAATATGATTTCTGGCATATAACCGCCACCCCTGGCTCGGACGTAGTCTAATCTAGAGGTCCAATTTTCGATGACTTTGCCAACATTTGTGGCCGTATATCGGCAATAACGCGCCGAATGTTGTCCTCCAAGTGGTCAATCGTTTCGGGCTTATCGGCGTAGACGAGCGACTTCACATATCTCCACAGAAAATAGTCAAGTGGCGTAAAATCGCACGACTCTGGAGGCCAACCTACCGGTCCAAAACGTGAAACTATGCGGTAACCAAACGTTTCCTTCAATAAATCAATTGTGGCACGAGCTATGTGACATGTTGCGCCGTCTTGTTGCAACCACTACTCCTGCACATCATGGTTGTTCAATTGATGAACGAAAAAGTCAGTAATCATAGCTCTATAGCAGTCACGATTGACTGTAACGTTCTGGTCAGCATCGTTTCTAAAGAAGTACGGACAAATTATTCCACCAGCCCATAAAACACACCACACATTCAGTTTTTCTGGATGTAACGGTGTCTCAACATACACTTGAGGATTATCATCACCCCAAATATGGCAGTTTTGTTTATTGACGTATCCATTCAACCAAAAGTGAGTTGCACCGCTAAACAAAATTCGCTTATGAAAATCACGATACGTATTTCGGACAGAACCATGATTTTCAAAATAAATTTGCACAATTTGGAAGCATTGTTCAGGCGTCAATCTATTCATGTTGAAATGCCAAACCAAACTTAACATAAATCACTTTTCAGCTGACAAAAATACCGCCAGTTAAAACAGTTATGCCAACTTAAAGTTCTATACCTCTAAAAAAAACACCCGTTATATACAGGTTCTTCGTCTTCAGAAGCATTTTCTTCCGTCTTCGAGTTGTGGTCGCTATGCTCCGGGACATAATTTTTGGAAACGTCTTCAGCTTCCGATCCACTTGAGTTTTCTTGAGCTAAACCAGTCTACAATTCGAGTAGGCACTACATTTTTGTCAACAACCTCTCTACGCTTTTTTCTAGGAAGTCCAGAGTCATTCATAGTAAGAAATATCTAAAAAAAAGGCAATACAACACTACAGTGTAATTCCAAAAAAGTTACGTAAGTGGTGACATAAGGTCTGAGAGGCCGCCCGAGAATTTTCAATCGATCTAACTTACCGATTTGGGCCTGTCCGACGCAACTATCCCCCTCTAGGGCACTGCCTACACTAAACTCGAAGCTACTCAGGTGCTCAAACATGGGAAATGCGGGGAAGGGGGTGATATGATGTTTCGCTTACGCCGCTCGGCCTGTGAGACCGCACGTCACCAGTTAAAGGTTAAGAATTTACTCAGCAGCTATAGATGTTTCACTAAAAAATGTTTATACCACATAAAATTTTGTTTGTTGTTCTGGATGTTGTCTGCAGAGATGGACAGCAAAGTATTGGGTGTCCATTTTGACTCTTTGGGTATAGAATTTTTAAAAATAATTCTTACCTTGGGAAAATGGCCATAGGTCCAAGAATTGTGAATCCATTGTTTAATTTGAAGCCGTACTGAAAAATAACATATTTTATACAAACAGGACATTTAAATTTGAAAGCATAGGATTAAAAAGATGTTTTGCTAAATAAGGTAACTGAGATATTAACATAATGATGGTTGAATTGAAGTTTACTGGGGCTCGCCATTTCAATTTCTTTTTAGTCCAAAAATTCTTAACAAATTACACCTGATTTCGCAAGAAAATATCAAAATCAACAGTAGTTTCAGTTACTGCTTACTATCTTCAGCTAGCTAGTGCGAATGCTGTCAAAGATCTTCTGGTTAGGAAGCCGGGTAATGTGGCTAACAAGGTGTAGCACCGCAATGATTACACTGCACACTAGATCCCATAGGACTGGCATAGGCTATAAGCTAAACTGTCTTAAATGACTTGAATCTAAATAGTAGAAGGCTAGAATCCGTTCTAGCCCAAACTCAGGTTCAAGTCTCATAATCTTTATACCTTTTTGAAGTAGAAAACATCTTAATCTTAGTGACACCTTCCATCAGGCGGGCTGCATACTTGTCTGCTAAATAACTTTGTCAAATAATAAGCCACTGACTGCACAGCATCTAAATCTCTAGCTAACTCATCTTACGTACTGTTAGTATCTACTTACTGTAGCATACGAGTCAATCATGAGTCCCAGCTCATAGTCCTGGTTGATCACTTTCACGGTCGTCTTGCCTTCTCCTTCGTAGGCAGCTTTCCCGCGTACCGCACTGTGCAAAACAACACAAGTTCACTGCTAAACTGTTGGTTGCGATGTTTCAACAAGATAATTTTGAAAACGATTGATGTACGACTGATATACTTTACTCGTTTAATATCGTACTCTCTACACGTATACTAGTGGTTTATTCAGTATTTAAATACGCAAATTACAGTATATTGAGCATATATTTCAAACTGGACTAAAAATATCGTAAGCGAAACTAACCTTAAAATTGGAGTACAATTTTTCACAGTTTGCAAGCGTCTTATCACGGTTGACAACATTTTTATGTTTATTCATACACTGCTACACAAATTTTATTTTATTTTAGTTATTAATTAAAGACTAGACGGATAGTTCGTATTTGTTTACATTTATTTATAGCCAGCCACTGACTGACTGACATGACAGCAGTGATTATGATTATTTTGACTATGACACTGGTGACAGTTAAATTTTTTCGTAAATAATTATTTGGAGCTTTGGCCTAAAAGCCATTAGCTTGGAAACGCAGTTTAAAGTTCAAATATTTTTCCAAAGTTAACATTTTAGAAAAGATAACAATTACCCCGTGCCCAGAATGATACTTACGTTACGTATAGGTAATCTCATGCTTGTGATGCACTGAATAGATACGCGCTTAAACTAAAACGCCGCCTCTGGACTACGTAGGTATTTTTCGTCAAGTCCAGTTTCCACAAGCTTGGAAACGTTAAGTACTTACTGAAACTTCTGTGCAGTGAACAAGAAAAATAGCATTTCATAATCACTTTGCAGCACTACATATTGCTTGATAACGAGCCTTTTATGATAAGATTCCACTATTTTTATGAAGGGGCCCCGTGTGGCAACGGTAAAGAGACCAAAATAAAATGTCACCGCCCCGATTCATCCCGAGGGTGTCGGTGCTACTAAGGGAACACTTTCGCAAAACGGTCTATTGCGTAGAGAAGGAAAATTCGAAATAAAACCCGGTTGTCAGCAACATACGAAAGGAATATAGTTGTGAGTCGTTCTACAATACAAAACAACTAAATGTCAACTGTCTGAACTGACGTACCGTGTGCGGCCACAAACAACAACTGTCAACAGGCAATCTCCACCCTCCTGTCACTACAAGTATAGTGAGGTGTTCCATTTCACGCATCGCTATAAAGCATACAGCTAAAAAAAAAAGTACTGCGGGAAACGTTCCAGTTCAATTTATTATTTTATAATAATATTAATATGCCACTGAAGCGTACTCCACCCGCGTCACCGGCGACGAAGATAGAAAAGTCTGGGACCCCACGCACGGGGCATACCTGAGAAACCCACGACATCTAAAAGCTGCTCTCCTCTGCAACATTGTGAATCCGCGCCAGATCTCAGCTCACTAGCCAACATAGCAGGACGGAAGAAGAGGAAATGTAACTAACTAACTAACTAACTATCTTCACGCCAAATCCCTTGCGGGGTAGGCAGAAAGAACCGAGCGCCACACGGCACGGTCCATACACACCTCACTTGCTTCTTCAACTTTCATTTTTCTTTTCATGCATGCACGTCGGTTCCTACGGCTCTTGACATCACCTTCAACTAACACACGATTAATTTGGTCGTGGTAGGTGTGTCGTGGCCTTCCCCGACTCCTACGTCCATCCACTTTCGCGTTGTATATCTGTTTTGTCATTCTTTCATCTCCCATTCGTTCCACATGCCCGAACCATCGTAGCATGCCCTTCCTTACTTTAACACCGACACTCTCTTTCAGACCAACTCTCTTTCTTACATCTTCATTCCGAACGCGATCTGCGAGCGTTACTCCGCAGATTTTGCGTAGCGCGCGCATCTCGACCGCGTTTATTCTACTTTCATGCGTTTCCTGCCATACCCAACTCTCGCTTCCATACGTTAGCGTAGGTATCAGCACCGCATTGTGTACTGCGAGCTGGGCCTTTTGACTTAAGCCCTTGGTACCTAAAAGTTTGCCTAACGCTCCATTCACACTATTGCCCGCAGTTACCCTCTTTTCTACATCAGCGGTGTACCGTCCATCCCTGCTAAATGCACATCCAAGATATACAAACTCATCCACCTGTTCCAGCACTACATCATTTACAGTTATCCTGGCATTCGTTCTGTCCTCTTCTCTTTCGAATACCATCACTTTCGTTTTAGTCGCGTTCAATTGTAAGCCTCTCATTAGACAATCATCTTTCATCGTTGTGACTAGTGACTGTAGTTCTGATGGCGATTCGGCTATGAGCACGGCATCATCTGCATACAGCAAACAGTTCACAAGTAAGTCACCCATTCGCAATCCAACATTCATCGATCTTACTCTCTTAAGACAATCGTCCAGGCATAGAATTGATATCCCAAAAATATGATGAATTTTTATCGCGAATATCTGCTCTTGAAAAAGAAAATCAATCCGATAAAGCTACTATAAATGAACTAGAGATGAAATTGGAAACCCTGGAGCGCAAAACTCGTGGATCGGGCATTGAAATCCGAAATATGCCCAAGCAAACTGGAGAAACAAAAGAATCTCTTCAAAATAAAGTAGTTCAGCTGGGCAAGACATTAAATATAACTATAGACAGCAACTCCATCAAGGATATATATAGAACAAAATCGAAGGATGATGCTAATCCCGTCACAGTAGAATTTACTACTGTGCTGATGAAGGAAAGGCTTCTCAATTCAGTCAAGAGCTTCAACAAATCCAAGCAGAAAGGTAACAAATTGAATACTACACATATAAATAGCGAATACCAACATAAACCATTGTACATATCGGAAACTTTGACAAATAAAACTCAAAAATTGTTTTATCTGGCAAGGCAGTTTCAAAAGAGTCACCAAGTGAAATTTTGTTGGACAGCAAATGGAATTGTATATATAAAGCAGGATGAAAACTCTTCACACATTCGAATAAATAATCAAAGTGACCTTGACAAACTGAGAAAAACCATAGCGGTGAAGTGACTACCAGCAACCAAAATGAAAACTAACTGCAAATTATTTAGTACAAGAAGATTTATTATACATCTATTTTATATATTTGTGATCTATGCCTTCTACAGGCAGCATGTACTAGATTTAGATATAATATACAACCATACCACAATTAAGCGCCACATATTGTATTACCATAACTCGGTCTATTTTTTATACACACATCACATTCACATATCTCATACATTTGTACAAAAACACAACAAACAGACAGGAATAAAAACCTAAATATTACACATACTATCATCCAAATGCAACAAGAACACAATTACCCAATTTATACACGTGCAATACCGGGTGGATCCAATCTCAATCAAAATCAACTATTCATCCCTATATATCTACCACTGTGAAAAATTATCAGTAAAACATTACCTAAATCCATGCTCTTTGGTGAAATAGTGAAACTTGGTGAAGCCATTGACCAGATATCTGTATCTCACTCATACACAACAAACTTGGAAGAATGTAATAACATACTTACATCTGAATTCCCATCACAGCGTCTTCTTATCCTGACACAAAATATACGAAGTGTAACATGCAACTTACCTGGCCTAGAAGCTATACTAACTAGATTAAAAACTGAGTGTGACATTCTTATTCTAACAGAATGTCGAATTCGAGACACATCTTATATACCTATTTTGCCGGGGTACTCCCATGTAGCGACTCAGGTAAACCCCATACAAAACGATGGTGTAGTAGTCTACTACAAGGATTACCTCAGACCTCAACATAAATGTGACCGAACCCAACTTTTTTGAATGTAATTGTCTGATTATCACCATGGGAAATGAAATAGCGATGGTGGCGTGCGTTATACCGTTCCCCTTCGTATAAAAATTTGGAACCATTCCTCGCCGGCCTTGATGAGATCTTGCACACACTCTCCTCATACGTAAATATCATGGTCATAGGAGATATTAATATAACAATATGCCCAGATAATATTGATGGGGAGGGTGAGTGTTACCTTAATTTGGCAGCTATGCGGGGTCTACTACCTGCTCACACTTTCATTACGCGAAGTCGTAGTGGAACTTGTCTAGATCATGTTCTTTTGAAAACAAGTTTTCCAGCTACCACTATTGTGCCACAAACTACACTGACAGATCATTATCCAGTTCTTTTGAGTATGGACATAAGACCTGTGCGGCAATATGCCGTTACATCTTTTACTAAATTAAATTCAAATGGCATACAGATGAATATCTCTAAAATAGATTTTACCAATATCTACTCCTCAGATAATCCGAATTTTTGCATGAATTATGTAATTAAATGTCTATGTACCATAATAGAAAAGAATACTACTGTTTCTACACTTTCACGCCGAAAACGGATAATTAAGCCGTGGATAACACCTGGTTTACTAAAGTGTATTCAAAACAGGGACAAGCTACATAAAAAAGCTAAAAGTTCTCCTGGCAATTAACGTTAATTATAACTTATAAACGTTACAGAAATTTTTGCAACAATTTACTACGAAAGTTAAAGGCAAACTTTGAGAAGGAACAAATAAGGACGGTTCAAAACGATAACAAAATGTTATGGAAAGTAATTAGGACCATTACAGACACTACAAAGAAGACTTCTCATACTAAGGAACTCTTATCGTTATCGTCATCACCTGAAGACTCACTACACCAAGTTAATACCCATTTTATAAATGTCGGGGCCACACTAGCTGATAAAATTAATCAAAAAAATAACGAAGCTAAACCTTCTTCGAACTCATCCATGCAATACCAAAAACCAGAAACCATAAGCATGCTCAATTCATTGGTCCTCCTAGATACAGATGAGCAAGAAGTCAAAAATATTGTGAGTGGATTAAAAACAAGCAGTGCGACAGGATGGGATGGAATATCTGGCAGTATTCTCAAGCAGCACATAAATATCCTAGGGCCACCACTCGTTAAAATATTCAACGACTGTCTAAGAACTGGAATTTTCCCGGATTGTCTGAAAAGGACCGAGGTTTGTCCTATATATAAGGGCGGAGACAGAAATACTATCAGCAATTACAGGCCTATATCTATCCTACCGAGTATTTCAAAAATTTTAGAAAAAGTTATTAACATTAGACTCGTAAATTATCTAGAGACAAATAAACTCATATCAACAAATCAATATGGCTTTCGGCAAGGAAAGAGCACTGGAGACGCTGTTGACAGACTGATAAGCTTCTTAAGCTGTAATCTGTCGAAGGGAAAAAAGTGTATTACTGTGTTTTTGGACCTAGCAAAGGCCTTCGATACGATTTCTGTCTCCATCCTGTTGGAGAAGATAGAGAAACTCGGCGTGAGAGGATCTCAACACTCTCTTTTGAAGAGTTACCTTACTGGGAGATCTCAGTGTGTTCGAGTGGGCGGATATAAAAGTACATACCTCCCGGTAACTCACGGGGTACCTCAGGGCAGTGTCCTGGGACCTACTCTGTTCCTGACATATCTGAACGAACTACACGGCTGAAACTTACACGAGGCGAGATCATTTCCTTCGCCGATGACACAGCCTTAGTTTTTGCCGCTGATACATGGGATGAAGTGTATGAAGCGGCCCAACAAGGCTTTAGTAAAGTAAGAGGGTGGCTACAGAGCATTATATTAACGTTGAATGTAGAAAACACAAAATATATATGCTTTAGCATAAGAACTTCTGCAGGATACGGTATGAACCGTAACATTATACCGCACAAATGTGGCATTGAAGAAAGCAACAGCTGTAATTGTCCACCGATAGAACGTGTAAATACCGTAAAATACCTTGGAGTCACAATAGATAATAACATTAATTTTAAAGAGCACATCAAACATCTGTGTGCCAGGGTGCGTAAGCTTATTTACATATTTAAAAAATTGAGGCATATAACTGAACCACCAGTGATAAAACAATTATATTACGCACTATGTCAATCGCTCCTGACGTATTGCATTACTTCATGGGGTGGTATCTATAGAACTTCCATGAAATCCATTGAGATTGCCCAGAGAGCTGTCCTAAAGACTTGCATCAATAAACCAAGGCTTTTTCCTACTGCGGCACTATACCAGACTTGTGAAGTTCTAACGGTGAGGCAGTTGTTTATGTTGAGAATAATACTCCAAAAACATTGCACATTAATATATAATCCTCAACAATTTAACAGGCGACGGAAATATGCGGTATGTGAGAGGTCAGTGAATTACAAAACCAAATTTAGTACACAATTCTCTGACTTTATCGGGCCGTTTCTGTATAATAAGATAAATAAAATACTCAACATATATCCACTTACTAGAGAGAAATGTAAAAGAAAAGTAATTGCATATCTACAAAAATTAACCTATGACGAGACCGAACAACTCCTGTTATTCCTAAATAGAGAGCACACTAACGAAAGTACACACACACACACACACACACACACACACACACACACACACACACACACACACACACACACACACACACACACACACACACACACACACACACACACACACACACACAGCACACAGCACACAGCACACACACACACACACACACACACACACACAGCACAGCACATACACACATTTATTATATTATGGTGTTGGGTATATTTTATGTCCTGTAGTTTTAATTGCCGAGAAAACTTATTGTTAAAACAGTACAAATTCTTGTGAAATTGCACTTAGAGGGATGGGCGCTGATAGTCGGAATACAGGCATTGCCTAGTTCGATTACAGAGGCTCTTATTACATTTGTCTAAAACACACAATATAGCCTTATCAAATATAGTCCGGTACGAGAAAGTTATAAAGTTCCTATAATTCTAAAGTTGGTTTTTTTTAAACAGTGTGTGAGGTAGGTATATATAATGCTACTGTAGCGTTTTCTAACTGATCTGAGGTCGGGGCTAGGTATAGTTTAGGTATTTGTACGTCAATTCTATAACTGAAAGGATATTGAATTAGAGATAAAAATCTTTGCGCTATGGTGTTAAGCTAATAATTGCCGATATATATTTACATTTTCTAACAATTTCACCCACGGGTTTACCCGTAAATTACAAGAAATGATTTTTAGGGCCTAGCTCAGTGACAAAAATATTACAGTCTATAAAACAAACGTATTGTAACGTGGAATTCATAAATAAATGCACGAAACGAAATTCTAACAAATTACTCCACATACTTTTTTGTTTTCATTAATCTTATCTTTTATAATCGATTACTGCTTAAATAAAATATTAGAGATATTAGAGTTTGTTGCTACTGTTCCTTAAATATTTAACAAGAATAATACAAAAAATTCTAACACATTAGTCAGTGAATTAAAAAATAAAAAGAGTTTTCTATAAAATATTATCCCCGCAGTCTGCGCGGGTAGGGAGGGGTTCGCAGTGCCAGTCGCTAGGATCAAGTATAACCCAGTCGTATCGTCTAAGTAGGTATCGTATTGTTGCGCGCCGCCAGTTTCTTTTCACGCCGCACACTGTTACAATTTTGTACACTTTGTTAGTAGAATTTAAAAAATATGCGATGAAACTATTATAAGAACCAGTAAAATTTTATGCAAACTATTTACATAATAAAATGTTTGTTATTTGTTTGTTTTTATAATGACGTTGCAGTGGTGTAACTAATTAAGTGCTAGGCGCAGCTTGTGGCGCAGCGGTCAGGTGACCACAAATATTTTAACTTAAGCTTGGGTGTAAGGGGCCCCACCACCACCTAATTTTGGGGGCCCAAGCGACCTCACCTGCACGTGGTGCACCTGCCGAAAAACTAACGAGGCTCCGCGATTTTCAGGTACCCCCATGGTGGCCTAGGCTCCCATGTGGGTGCCAGGTGGTACAAAGTGTTGGTCCGGGGGGGTACCACCGTGCAGCTGTGAAAAGCCCCCCAAGTAACCCAGCCTCGGTTGGGTTGCGTTCGGGGTTCAGCAGCTGCACAGCCGGGCCCGGGGCGATGTTTGATGCAGCAGGGGGGGACCAGTAGGCGCTAAGCGAATTCTAGTGTGGCTGACTGGGGTCGACCCGCCGGCCAGGGAGACCCGTAGAAACGGTTTTGACGCTGGCCGCCCGCGGCATAGTACAGGGGCCCAACTGGGACTAACCACCCTGGGAGGCTGCCCCACCAGGCCGCGCATAATCCCGATGTGGTTCGTCGTGCCGGATGGTGACCGGACCGGGACCCGGCGACCACACTCGGGGGGGTACGGGGGCCCTTCCGTCCGGCGGGTCGGCCTCAGTCTCACCACACGGTCATAGATGAAGCTAGCCCCTACGCCTTGTCACTCACTGCTGCAGCAAATGTCGCTCCGTCTTCACGTCTTCCCTCCAATTCCCAAATATGGCAGCGCACAAAAGAGAAAAAAGTGTCACAGCGGCCGCTGCAACCAGTCCCGGAAACGTTCCGTTTGAGGTGGAGCTCGCTAACATCCGCGGACTCCATGCCAACCTCAACGTCGTCCATCACCATCTCGAGACGGCACGGCCAGCTGTGATGTTCCTAACGGAGACGCAAATACTCCGCCCTGCCGATCAGTCGTACCTTAGTTACCCCGGCTATATCATCGAGGAACTATTTCGAGAAAAAGCTGGGGTGTGCGCGTTTGTTAGGGCGGATGTTTGCTGTCGCCGGCTGCGCTGCCTTGAGGACCCTTCCCTCTCCGTCCTTTGGCTGCACGTAGATCACGGCTCCATGAGTCAGATCTACGTGTGTGTCTATCGATCCCACTCAGGGACAGCTGGGATAACAAGGCTGTTTCAGCACCTCAGCGAGGGGGCTGACGACGCGCAGGTGCGGTTCCCGAACGCTGAATTGGTTTTTCTGGGGGACTTCAACGGTCACCACACTGAGTGGCTGGGGTCCCGCGTGACCGATCCAGCGGGACGGGCCGCCCACGCGTTTGCTCTCTCACATGGTCTGACCCAAGTGGTGCGCGGGATTACGCGCATACCGGACAGGTCAGACCATGAACCCTCCCTGCTGGACTTACTGCTGACGAGTTACCCAGCACAGTACAGTGTGTCGGTTAGCGCCCCACTGGGTACATGCGACCACTGTGTTGTGCGTGCCAGCCTGCAGGTGTCATCTCCTGCAAGGGCAGTAGAGGTGACGCGGCGACTGTGGCACTACTCGTCAGCAGACTGGGACGGACTACGAGAATACTTTGCAGCCGTCCCGTGGAGTCAGCGCTGCTTTGCAGGGAGGGCTTCATCGGAAAGCGCCCCTGCGGTTGCTGGTGAGATAGCTTTAGGTATGGAATACTATATTCCATACACTGATGTTGCCAGCATCCGCAAAGCCCGCCCCTGGTTCGGGCGTGAGTGCGCCGTAGCTGTTCAACAAAAACAGACGGCTTACCGCGCCTGGATCAGGGCTCGGGCTGTGCGCGACCCGAATGTGGCCCAACTCAAGGCAGCGTACAACAGAGCCACTAGGTCCAGTAAGAGGGCCTTCAAGAGAGCGGACGCCCAGCGCGTCACGCGGCTTGGTCAGGAGCTCACGTCTCATCCGACGGGCAGACGTGGATACTGGCAACTGGCCAAAGCCGTGCAGGCCAACTTTTGCAAGCCCTCGCTGCCGCCGCTACGCTATCCTGACGGATCACTGGCTCACAAGGCCCAAGAGAAAGCGGAAATGCTGGCCAAGCTCTTTGCGGCTAATTCCCGGGTTGATGACTGTGGCAAGCAACCTCCCACTATCGCCAACTGTGGAACCACGATGCCGGATATTAAAATCCGGCAGTGCGATGTGCGAGCGGTGCTACAGTCACTCGATACGCGGAAAGCCAGTGGTCCTGATGGCATTCCGGCAGTGGTGCTGAAGAATTGTGCAGCTGAATTATCTCCAACGCTAACACGCCTGTATCGCCTTTCCTATTCCTCGGGAGAAGTGCCGGAGGCTTGGAAGGAGGCGAACGTCCAGCCGATCCCCAAGAAAGGGGTCGGACCCGGCCAACTATCGACCCATAGCCGTAACCACCGTCATCTGCAAGGTGTTCGAGCTAATCATCAACAAACAGCTCATGCGCTATCTGGAGGATCACTCGTTAATTAACGATCGCCAATATGGCTTTAGGCCGAAACGACCAACGGGTGACCTCCTAGCGTACGTAACGCACACCTGGGGTGAGGCTATGGAGAGGCACGGCGAATCTCTGGCTATTGGCCTAGACATCGCTAAAGCCTTTGATAGGGTATGGCATGCGTCGCTTCTTTCCAAGCTGCCGGCATATGGTTAATCGCCTCAGTTATGCCACTGGTTGGCCAGCTTCCTGCACGGGCGACGTATACGGGTCCTCTGTGATGGTCAGGCTTCCTGCTTTTTGCAGGTAAATGCCGGGGTACCACAGGGATCGGTATTGTCCCCAACTCTCTTTCTTCTGCATATCAATGACATGCTGTCCCTTGGGTGCATTCATTGTTATGCGGATGACAGTACTCCGCATGGGAGCTATTCTGGCCGCCCAGCGGAGGGGCGTTGTGACGTGGACGAAAAGAGACGGCAACTCGTGGCGTATCTCGACCGGGACCTGGGTCGCATTGCCCAATGGGGTTCAGACAACCTGGTCGAGTTCAATGCCCGAAAAACGCAGGCGTGTGCGTTTACAGCTAAGAAGTCCCCATTCCTACCCCTACCCTCTCTTCAGAACATTACGGTTCCACTAAAGGACAACCTGGAGATTCTCGGTATAGACGTCCGGCGTGAGCTCAATCACAAAAACTACATAGAGAGTTGTATTGGGCTGGCCTCGCGGAAACTCGGAGTCCTAAATAAGGTGAGACGGTACTTCACGCCACATCAGAGATGTTTGCTGTACAAGACGCAGATTCGTCCCTGCGTCGAGTACTGTTCTCACCTCTGGGATGACTCCGCGAGGTACTTGTTGGACGCACTTGACGCTATGCAGAGACGTGCTGTCCGAATAATTGGTTGTCCTGAGGTGACGGGAGGCCTCGAACCGTTGGCGCAGCGAAGAACCGTAGCGTCCTTGGCTGCCTTTTACCGAATGTATCACGGCGAATGTTCTGAAGAGCTCTTCAATCTGATCCCACCATCACCTTTCCGATCCCGAACAACGCGTGCCGGGCAGAGATGCCACTCATACATAGTGGAGAGAATCTTCGCCAGAACCGAGCGTTCCAAAAGATCGTTCCTCTGTCGAACTATAAAAATTTGGAACGACCTGCCCGCAGACGTGTTTCCCTCATCTTACAACCCCGGGTTCTTTAAGAGGAGCGTGAAGAGGCACATCACAGGGCCGCCAACTTGAGGACCGCTGTAAGAAGTGGCCCCCAATCGCAAGATGCGCCACGGCTATCCATCGTGGCGACGTCAATTTGGCGAGCTGAATATAAAAAAAAAAAAAAAAAAACTTTCTAGTAATAAAACAGTCAAGTGCGACTGGGACTCACGCACTAAGGGTTCCGTACAAAATTGACGACTTTAAAAACTATTACTATCTATCCCACTGGAAAACTGACATCAACGGTATCTTCCCATTCGCCTACCTACACATAGATTGCTACCAGGTGGCAATTGGGAATAAAATTCCCATTTGCCATCAAGTGCGTATTGGGAATTTATTGCCCCCACTTTAACTCTGCGTTGTTGTTTGATTTTCCGATTTTCCTTTCCACTTGAGACGGTCATTATGCGTGAAAAATAGGTTTTATGATAACAGAAGATTGCGGCGTGGTGTTTTATATTTAACAGTCCAGTCTTGATTCTTCGAATTATTATTATAATAAACAATTTTTTTAAACTAGTTGTCATCTGACTATGCTATGCTTGGGAAAATTTCAGGGATAACTTGTCTACTAATGCCGAAATTGGACTACTCCTAGTATCAAGTATCTCTTAAGTATAGTGTCTCTTAGCCCGACTTTATTTTACTGTTGAGACGCTGGAAAGGCAAACTGCATTAACAGCCAATTTGGTCGAATATGAGTTATATATATCGTTAGAATCGCCTGATTTTTCTCTTTCGAATGGTCTAGGTAACGATTTAGTCTGAGCACTTTGGTGGTCGTTCAGACACCGGTGATTTTCGATATTTTAGTATATTTTTGTGTTTTAAATCCACTCAATTTTTGATTTTGGTTCATAAAGCGCCCATGACAGCAGCTAAATACTGATAAGTCATTTAGCCTGCACATGATTTAAAAAATCATTATTTTAAAACATATAGCCATTCCATTTTTAGAAATTTTCACGGCATAAAACATTTTAGTGGTTGGTAATTATTATAGAATTTCAAAATAAGTCAATTTACTGGTCAATAAATTTTTGTTTATTGTCGTATAAAGCCTTTTACCTTCCTTCTAATTGCAAAAATTAGGACGTTAAACCAATTTTGTCGATGGCCCTTACTAATAAATTGGTCGATAACACAATTTTACCTGAATTTATTTTGATGTGTTTAGGGCACATAAGCTACTCTGCTTAATGCAAAATTCATTTTATTAGTGTGATAAAACCACCAAAAAAGAAAGACAAATATAAAACACTGGCGGTTAGACTATACGTCAAGGTCTTCGTTTGCAGTTAGACCGCGGCTCTTAGCTAAGAGCCAAACGTTCTGTGGGTACTTCAGCCACCTATACGGTATAAAACTGGGAGACTACACCCATTGACACTAGTCATAATTGACTAGTGACAACGGGTGTCATCTTCCACGATTATAACGAATGCTAATTTCTGGACATTTGCGAAGGCGAATATCTGCAGCCGATATTTGCACAAATGCGAAAACCTACTTATTGAATTCCAAATTTGCGTCACTTCACTTCACACGTTACAAAAATTGATTAAATTATAAAAGTATATTTATTAGTATTGCAGCTAACGGGATATTTTCCATGTGTTATTGAGAATATTTGATATTTCGGCATATGGTCAGTATGTGCATCTTTATCACAAACGGTCTACTGAATCTGTTCATAAATACCATAGATGTGTTGCGAAAACCTACTTATTGAATTCCAAATTTGCGTCACTTCACTTCACACGTTACAAAAATTGATTAAATTATAAAAGTATATTTATTAGTATTGCAGCTAACGGGATATTTTCCATGTGTTATTGAGAATATTTGATATTTCGGCATATGGTCAGTATGTGCATCTTTATCACAAACGGTCTACTGAATCTGTTCATAAATACCATAGATGTGTTCAAAGAAAAATAACAAACAATATAAAGATAAGAAGAAATAAACACATTCAAAGACGAATACAGAAATGAAAGTAGATTGCGGACGTTCTTCGTGGGGCTAAAAAGCAGCCACACGCAGCAAGACCTTTAAGACGTTTTTAAGGTTAACATCTGCAAACATAGCGTAGCGTCTTACGATCTGGTTAATATAAAAAAACCGCAATCATTAAAGTAGAACACCTACGATGCAATATCCAGTCTTTCTAGCCCTGCAAAACAGCCGGACCAAATGGCGCAAGGAGGCGCTGGAGCGGGGCCACAGGCCTGCGTCTCGAGAAATCGAGGCTCAGCGGTCCCAGCTCCACCAGGAAACCATGGAGACCTGGAAGGTGCGACGAGCAACCGAAGGGGGATTCGCCGCAAACGCGGCGGTCAGACCGGTCATGGACAAGTTGCTGGAGAAGAGCCATGGTGCTCTCTCCTGCCGGTTGTCACAGATACTTACCGGCCACGGGAGCTTCGGTAAGTATCTGTGGCGAATACACCGGAAAACCACGGCCGAGTGCCAGCACTGCAAGGAGCGCAGCGAGGACACAGCGCTTTACACATTGGTGGAATGCACGGTGTGGGCGCAATAGCGCCAGGTCCTCGTGGCAGGTCTGGACGTGGACACTCTCTTGCTGGAGACGATGGTACGAGCCATGATCTCCAGCGGGAGTAAGTGGGACTGCGCTGCCTCTTTGCTTGCTCACCGTCCTTAAAGAAGCAGGCCCTAGACGACAGCGTGATGTGAGGGATTCATGCACGCCGCCAAAGATGCGGGATAGCACTCAAACCCCCCGCCCCCTAAATGAGGCCGCAGTGGTAGCCGTAGATTTGTTGGGAGTCCTGGGGTATCCTTTCGAGGGCTTACCCGGGGCTCCCAACCGTAGGCTGTTAGGCATAATACCAAAGCAGTTCGCGTTAGGGAACTTCTTTGACGTCAAGGAATCTTCAATTCTCCGGTATTAATAGAAACTACCCTAAACTGCGAAAAAAGTGACAAAGACATAAAAATGGGTGAAACAGAAAATGCTGAGACACCGGCTGATGGGAGTCAGAGATGGCAGCCGTAACTTGCACGATACACGTGAGTAAGGGAGGATACCTATCGCTACTTATGTGATGTCTGGTAATAAAATGAATAATAATGAAATTAAGAGGATGCTCATAATAATATACACATAGGTATATTCCGACTTTGGGGAACTCTTTGTTCTCTCTGAAGAAGGCTCTGGCACAATGTGTAAAGCAAAGAGACGAACCTAAATTAAGATAATGCAAAGCAGTGCTGAACCAGTGAGACTGAACAACAACGCTCTGGAAGTGGTCCAAATAATAAAAGAAATGGTGTCAATGTGTGAAATCACCGCAATCACTGAGAGCGCGCAAATAATTTACTACCAAACAAACTCGGGAAAGGCAACCATATACAGCGACAGTGAAGTGGCATTGAAATTTAAGTAAGAAAATAATAACATCAGCAATCGTGAAGGAATATAGAAAGTCACTTGACATGTTGGAGGAAAAGACCGAAGTATACGTACATAGATTGGGTACCTGGAACCTAGGGAATTTCGGGTGACGAAACAGTAGATAATCTAGCCCCAGAGGGACCAGATGAATGCTTGGTTGAACCTAAGACTGAACTTCCCATCGCTCATAAAATCACCAAGGGCGTTATCAGCAGGAGCATAATGACAACGAGAAGTTTAATCTTAGATTGAGATTTTCAACGGGAATGAGATAGTCAAAGCTAACAAGAGGAAATATGAGGCTAGTTAACGAGATAATTACAGGACATTGTAGCCTGAATAGTACTTGACAGTACTGGTTAAGAGTGATGGATTACCCCTCACGACCGATATGCTCCTGCTGGAGACCAGTCTCAACTTATGGCTGAGTATAAAATAATTTCAATTAGCAGATCTAAGATTATGGGTACGACAAGAAAAAACCAAGAAAATTTCCAGTATCTGGATGGGTCAGATAGTACGATCTTGTTAATAAACGAGAATTTGACCAGACGCCGTGAAAACTACTGGAATACTCATACTCATCTTTAGGGGAAGTCTGGGGAAACCGATTGTGTGGTGTTACACGCACAAAATAAAGCTTTTCCATTTTAATAACAGGGATTCATTTCAGAATCGTGTAGTTTTATTTTTATGATAATCCATAAAGTTACGCTCTTGATTTTTAAGAAAAATCAGCATACAAATACCTATAATGTAATTTGAAGATTATTTTACCGATCACTTCCATAAGTCATTCATATTGGGAGATAATACTAAAAGTCTAGGAGTGACTTAACGTTTAATGCCGGATAAGATAATCTGGCTGTCATCGTTTGACTTGATTCAGCCCGATAAAACATTTTACTTTGATGTGAAACTATGCTGAACAGAATATAAAACATTTATCTAGTTCGTTTTATACAGCTATTTGATCATTCAAACGTCTTTAGCGAACCGCAATGAGGATGTTACAGTAACTTAAGTCATTTTTACCTTACCAAAATTATGTTGTGCATTGTATTATCTCCAATATATTAGGAAGGAGGATACATACCTACATTTTTTTATTTATATACATTTCATAGTCAACGTTATTTTATAATAACCATTCTGATTTACAATGGGATTACTCAAGTGGTTAATTAGTTATGATTTTTTTTGCAAAATATGAAACTTTAAATGCCTCTCCTGAACAATTCATATAATGGTCGTTAATGCAATTAGCCTTTCCAGCGTCGATATCGCTACTATACGTGCCAATTTGAAGAACTGAGATCGTAAAGGAATTAGTAAACAATAGACTAACATTATCATTTCATTGTGCAGTCTCAAGTGGAATCGGAATCGATCGATCGAATAATAATAACCGACGAGAGACCGTCGACTGCGCATGCGTACCACGGCTGCGCGCCGCCGCGTCGATGTCTCTCGCGCCGTTTTGAATTATGTTCGCGCCAATTTAAAGTTTTTGTTATTATATTACATATTTCTTGACTAATGTGTTAGAATTTTTTGTATTATTCTTGTTAGATATTTAAGGAACAGTAGCGACAAACTCTAATATCTCTAATATTTTATTTAAGCAGTAATCGATTATAAAAGATAAGATTAATGAAAACAAAAAAGTATGTGGAGTAATTTGTTAGAATTTAGTTTCGTGCATTTATTTATGAATTCCACGTTACAATACGTTTGTTTTATAGACTGTAATATTTTTGTCACTGAGCTAGGCCCTAAAAATCATTTCTTGTAATTTACGGGTAAACCCGTGGGTGAAATTGTTAGAAAATGTAAATATATATCGGCAATTATTAGCTTAACACCATAGCGCAAAGATTTTTATCTCTAATTCAACATCCTTTCAGTTATAGAATTGACGTACAAATACCTAAACTATACCTAGCCCCGACCTCAGATCAGTTAGAAAACGCTACAGTAGCATTACATATACCTAACTCACACACTGTAAAAAAAAAACCAACTTTAGAATTATAGGAACTTTTGAACCTTAAAACACTTAGTTTTACTGGACTAATAGTCGTAAACCTTATACTGTGTAATGTGTAATTGTGAAATAAATAAATAAATAATAAACAAAAAAAAAACAAGTTGAAGGCCATCTATGGGCGGTTTGAAATATTTCAACTGTGGGTCATCACGACCTGCGCCTGTCCATTTCAACACGGCAATAGGCTCACCACCACGTGGAACACAAAACTATAAGGTGACACGTAGGCGTAGCCTTCGTCTACCCCTTCAGGGATAAAGGCGTGAGGTATGTATGTTTATTCAGAAAACACCAATCATGCCGATTAAATACCTACAAACTTCCTGCCTCGGTCTTTCTTCACTTTTACAATAGGTAAGTGTGGGGTTCTTCAAAAGGAATCTCTGAAGGATTTTACCGCGGTTTGCAGCGCGGTTGTTGCAAACGTCTATCGTGGGCTGATGCAATGTGGTCATCGTAAGTGAACATTTTCAGGGTCGTCGGTCTATCTTGGAGGGTGGACGTGCCACTCTACGTTCGTTCACCGAGTCGAGGTTTCCGCTCCAGAACTATATCTCTGGATCTACTGATTCAATTACGTCTTTTACCAATAGAAAGTCACAGGATCTAAGAATATTTGGTGTCTCAAAATTGACTCGTCAAATATCATAAGATGACTTGTCATCGGAAATCAAATAAGTACATAAAATATAAGTATTAAATAAAAAAATGGCGTAAAATTTTTATTTTTAAAAAATATACCTACTTATGTCGCACTTTATGCATTCGTTTTTTACCTCGGCAATACGAGGTTTGATTGATGCCACGTCACGTGACGAAGTTTGAACAGTTAGTTTTGGGACACTACGCTACTGATCAAGAGAGTAGAATTGGTTATACCTACTTTATTATTTGAGTTGTTATGTCAAAAGCAAGGTTGCAATAGAAGCTCGAAGTATGTTATGGGCGAAACCGAGCGTGGTCCACTAGTATAGTTACATACATAGTCACGCCTTTATCTCCGAAGGGGTAGGCCTACGAATAATGTATTCTATAGAAGTGTAATTCGGCTCAAAAAATGGCTCCACCAAATGGGGACCGCGGAAGGTGGGGCTTAAAAAGGGGACCGCGCGACACAGTTAGTCCGCGCTGTCACGCGTAACGTACGGTTGTGTCGCTGGAACCAATCAGTCAGTGTTATTAATTGTGTTTTTGCGTTAAATATATCCCAAAAATGCCTTCGTGTGTTGTGAAGTGGTGCAGAAGCCATACGGATATGAAAAACTCTGGAATCACCTTCCATAAGTTAGTAAATATTCATTTTAAAAACACGTACTTGGGGAAGTTGAAATGTGTTATGCAACATGAACGCAATTCCAAAATTAAATTATTTTTATGCAGTGTTCATAGTATGTTAAGCGCTGAGGTAATATTGTTAGTAAGATATTATATTAGTAGGATGATATTATGCATAGAAATTAAATTATAATTTTTGTTTGTTTTGGAGTTTGCATGGCGTTGTCAAATATGCTGTATGTGGAACGTCAACTTCCAGTTGAGCAAATTGTGGGCTATATTGCAGGGTTCGTAGCAAAAAAGTTGCAAACCAAAATAGAATCTTTGTCCTGCATCAATTTATTACTGGCAACGGAAAAACTTTATTTTCACAAACTAATTTGTTTGAAAGATTTTGGAGGATTAGTTTATGCCTCATTCATTGTTTTCAAAATATGACTTTGGTCTGAAACATTACTCAGACAGCTTGTCAACATAGAAGGAAAGGGGTTGTCTAGGGCACACAATTTGAAAATAATGGTAAATAAGTGTTTTGCCAAATAATAGAAAGAAATGACGTCACGAAACCCCTGAAAGACAGTCATCCTATAGAAAGCAATCACGATGTTATGTTGTTGAAGGCTATAATCGAACAATTTCTAATAATTCGTTTGCATTATATTGCTAAAAACGAGTCCTTATTAAATTCCAACCGCCATAAATTAAATAAACTAATTATTTTTAGAGGTTCATAATTGTGAAAAAAAAACAACGTATTTTATTTTATTTATTTTATTTATTTATTTATAAGTTTTGTACACACAAACGGGAAACTATAACAATAACAAGAAACATTGTACAAGGCACTACTTATTTCTACAGAAATCTCTTCCAGTAGGCCTGAGAGAGGAGATGTGAAGTGGAATTAGGTAAATAAGTGTGTGCAGGTTAATAAACATACATAAAGATAATAGCATAAATACTTCAATACATACATATAATTAAATATTATGTATATACATACACTATTTAAGTGTAATTAGATTAGTTACATACAAACTTAATGATTATAACTAAGAAAAGAGATAATAAAAAAATAAAAAAAATTGTTATGGTAAAGAGGAAAAGTAATGTTCTTTTACTTTCTTTTTGAAGAGCGAAATAAATAGTTTGGCAAGATTGTATCTTTGGTGGAAGAGAGTTCCACAATCTTACCGCATGAACAGTGAAGGAGTAAGAGTAGAAATTAGTTTTGTGGGAAGGCATAGTAAGGAGATGTTTTAGATGTGTCCGACACAAAGTATCTGGTGCATACCTATAAGAAAAACGCTCCCTTAGGTAGGAAGGATATAAGCGATTATGAAGGATATTAAATAGCACACACAATATTCGAGTATTCCTACGAAGTCGGATTGGGAGCCACTTGAGTTTCTTGCGAAATTCTGAGACATGATCGTACTTGCGAAGATTGAAAATAAATCGAATACATACATTTTGCAGTCTCTCAAGTTTATTTAAAAGCTCCTCAGTAGCATCCAAATAGCAAGAATCCGCATAGTCAATAATGGGTTGGATTAACGTTTGAGCTAGCGTGATCTTAACATCCACAGGCAAATACGGCTGTAGACATTTCAGGGTGTGGAAAGTATAGTAAACCTTTTTGCTAACCTCCCCAACATGAGCGTTCCAGGACAAATTAGAATCAAAGATAATGCCAAGATTTTTGGCTGTTTCGGTATAAGATATAGGGACCGCATCAAGCAGGAGAGGCGGAAGCAAAGACATGTCTATTCCGGATCGCATTTGCCAACTACCAATAATCATTGCCTGAGACTTTATAGGATTTATTTGTAGGCCAAAAGTTCTAGCCCACTCACTAATAGCACTTAAATCTCGATTCATATTGACAATGGCGCTTCTACATTCATTCAGTGCAAAATGTCGATATAGCTGCAAATCGTCTGCGTAAAGATGGAAGTTGGAGGAAATAACTCGAACAACAGAGTTGATGAAAATTGAAAAAAGTAAAGGAGAAAGCACGCCAGCAATGAGACTGCGCCATTCCGAGAACGAATCGTTAAGGCGCACACACTGCGAGCGCCCCCGAAGATATGAGTCAAACCAGGCCACAGTCTCCGACGAGAGGTTCATTGATTTAAGTATACCGAGAAGGACATCTAGATCCACGGAGTTGAACGCACTACTAAAGTCTAGCAGCACTAAGACAGTGAGAAATTTATTCTCCATGGCCAGACGAATATCATCAGTCACCTTCAGGAGAGCCGAGACAGTACTGTGGCCTGGCCGAAAGCCAGACTGCAAGGGATTCAGAAGATTATTTTGCGTTAGGTAACTAGATAGTTGTCGGTGTACTAAATGCTCAAGAACTTTAGAGAGAAAAGGAAGTATGGATATAGGGCGAAATTCGGACATGAGTGTGGGATTCGTAGTTTTGGGTAAAGGAATTATATGTGCTTGTTTCCAAGCACTATGAAAGCAACCTGAGTTCAACGAGAAGTTGTAAATATGTGTGAGGATGGGAATTACACTGGGAAGTATAGGAGTAAACATTCTTGAGCATAACTGATCGTCACCAATAGCAGAAGAAGTAATCGACAAGAGCGATTTTTTGACTTCATGCTCATCGACTGCAATGAAGTTGAATTCAGGACACTGTGGAAGAGGAGAGCGAGAGAGATCTAGCAGAGTGCGAGATTTAACAAACGGGTCAAGTGATAAAGGAGGAAGCGAGAAATACCTGTTGAGGTCACTCAAGTTAATGTCGTGACAATTGATAGGGATAGACTTGCCGATACCATTAGCTTTGAGAAATTTCCATATATCGGAGGAGTTACGTGTATCAAGAGATTGATGAAAGTGGCGACGTTTAGCATCCTGACACAGACGATTGCACCGATTACGCCAGTATTTAAATCTATCGAAATTCAAATCTGTTGGACTACGCCTGTACTTTCGATTTGCCCTATCTCTCCTAGCCATAGCGTCCTTGATGACAGGAGTAATCCAGGGTGCTCGAATATGTTTCAAATTACAACGGCGTTTAGGTGCATGTCGATCGTACAGCTCAGTTACAATATTGTTAAAGTGCAGAACTTTTTCGTCAATGGTCTCACCAGCAACGACAGATGACCAATCAATCACTTCTGCATCTCGCCTCAATGCCTCCAAAGGGATGCCTTTGAAGTTGCGAATTACAGAGAATTGAAGTTTACGCTTAGACATAGATAAATAGATTAGGTCGTGGTGCGAAAAACAGGCAGGTAGTTGACCATGAGTGGCAACAAGATCAGGGGAGGAAACTATAATTAAGTCGAGAAGAGAAGGAGGAAAGTTAGGGGAATGATGCGTAGCAGATAAGGGTAAGATATGCAGATTAAGTGAGGATACAAGAGATTGCAAGGAGTGGGTACGTTTATCATTTTTGATCAAACAAGTATTGAAATCACCCATTATGACAACGCGGCTGTAAGAGGGACGCAGATCGTTAAGCAAGGTGTCTAGTGAGTCAAAGTAGTTAATGTGAAGGTCAGGACTATAAAAAACTCCCAACAACATTTTGCCATGCTGTACTGTAATTTCCAAAAAGAGGTACTCTGCTGAATGAGTATAAATCGAAGGGGAAGCACTTAAAATTTTAAAAGGAATATCCTCACGCAGATAAATAGCCACTCCTCCTCGACCCTTGTCAGTCCTGTCATTGCGTATCAGGACAAAGCCAGGAATTCCAAAAAGCAGCGGCGGATGAGACGGTTTAAGGAATAATTCGGAGACCAATACAGCATCAAGACGATCACTGCTAAAGGATGCCAGAAGATCAGGGTGATGGAATGGAATACTCTGAGCATTGATGTGAACTACGTTGAAATTTTTTACATAGTTGGAATAGATAGAAGACAGCTGATCATGCAAAGTAAGAGATGCAGAATTAACGTTGCCAACACTAAGAAAACTCGACTCTGAAGAACTTATCGAATGAAAAGAGTCATTACTTGATTCAGAATAATCACCCATAACATAAATCAATAAATATGTTTATAAATAAATATAAATATGATAGATACCTAAATAATTAAAATAAATAAATATATACTTATTTAATATAAAATAATAAATAAAAAAAACTCTATGAAACTAAATACCAAACTCACCCACCCGCAAACATACCGAGAGATTTCATAAGAATTACAAAAGAGGAAAGAAAATAAAAATAATAACAGGCAAGGTGTCAAAATAAGGAACAGCAACAATTTATACAAAATATCACTCTCGCGCGTAACTAAACGCAATTGTTCGCATGACAGTGACAAGTTGTCAAATAGCTGCCAAGGTGAAGTTTATTTTTTTTTTTTTTTTTTTTTTTTTTATACCACTAAGGTGGCAGACAAGCATACGGCCCACCAGATGTACCGGTGGTCACCGCAGCCTATGGACGTTTGCAACACCAGAGGCGCCACACTCGCGCTGCCGACCCTGTAAAAATCTTCTAAGACCCCTCTTGAAGAACCCCATACTGTAGGCGTTTGGGAAAACCGAGGCAGGGAGATCATTCCACAACCTAAGCGTGCGCGGTAGAAAGCCCCTATCGGATCTAACCGTGCTCGAGCGCTCCGGATGCAACATGTGAGGATGAACACCCTGTCTGTGGCGAGCGGTGCGATGATAGAATGTAGCCGTAGGCATCATGTCAAACAATTCCTCAGAGCACAAACCGTTATACAGCCGGTAGAATACACACAGAGAAGCAAAGTCTCTCCTGTCACTAAGAGGTTCCACATAACCTGCAAGTATGGGATCGCCGACAACTCTCATAGCACGCCTTTGCACCGAGTCAAAAGGATGAAGCTGGTATTCAGGTGCCCCCGCCCAGAGGTGACAGCAGTACTCCATGTGCGGCCGCACTTGCGACTTGTAGAGAAGCAGTGTTTGAGCCGCAGTAAAGTACCGCCGCGCCCTACTGAGCACTCCGAGCTTCTTGGACGCCAGCCTGGCCTTGTCCTCCAAATGACTTCGGAACTGAACGACATTGGAGATCTCAACACCAAGGATCCCTATACTTTCGGAGATGGTGAGTGACGTGCCCTGAAATTGTGGCGCCACAGTAAATGGGGTTTTCTTAGCAGTGAATACACATACTTGAGTCTTGGTGGGGTTGAATTGGACAAGATTTTGTCTTCCCCAATCGGACACTCTAGAGAGAGTAGCCTCGATTTCGGACACAAGTTTTTCACGACTTTCCTCCACTACAGCTCGAGAGATACCGGGACGGCCCGTGTAACATGTGTCACCCGTACTGTCGTCTGCATAACAATGAATGCCGTCAATGGACAACATGTCATTGATATGCAGCAGAAACAAAGTGGGGGACAACACTGAGCCTTGTGGTACTCCAGCGTTTATGGCCATGCATTCAGAACAGCTGCCGTCAACAACGGCCCTGATGCTTCTACCGGCCAGAAAGCTGGACACCCATCCACATAAATTCTCGGGCAATCCATAGGAGGGCAATTTCGTTAGAAGACCACGGTGCCAGACCCGGTCAAAAGCTTTAGAGATGTCAAGGCTCACTGCTAGAGCCTCGCCTTTGCTCTCAATAGCCGCCGCCCATCGGTGTGTGAGGTACACGAGAAGATCGCCTGTCGAGCGACCGTGACGGAAACCATACTGTCGATCACTGAGCAGGTCGTGTTCCTCAAGGTACCTCAGGAGCTGTGCATTAATTACACGCTCCATCACCTTTGATAATAGGGAGGTGACAGCTATAGGCCTGTAATTGGCCGGGTCGGTCCTGTCACCTTTCTTGGGCACAGGATGCACGTAAGCGGTCTTCCACGACGCCATTTATAATCCAAACAAGAATTTTTACAAGTTACCGGCTTATTAAAACAATTAAATTATAACTTTTGCAAACAATGGAACTAAAAATAATTAAAAAACATACCGACTACTTGAAGATGTACAATTATACGGCTAAATAAAGTGACCATAACAAGTCAGTCTTTTAAACAGTATGTGTGAACAGTAATAATTCTTAGTGCCGGCTATCGACGACGGCTCCTTGTGGACCTTGTATCAGGATTGGAGCTTGAAGGCGCATTCAGTCCACTCGATGACGCAGCAGCAGGGGCAATTCTAAAATCCCCGGAGACGTCACTGCCGGCACAAGCAGGGAATTTTGTGACCAAAGCCGCCAATTCCGACGCAGATTCGATTTTATGCCGTTTTTTGTCTGGAGTCATAATGTTTATGATCCCTCCAGTAGTCCAGACGTTCTTCATCAGAAAATGCTTGCGCGCTGCTGTAAAAACCCGGTGCCTTACTCTAGTGAGAAACTCAGAAAAGGTGTATCCAGTTCCCTTCAAGGACGTCTTGTGATCCCACACCAGGTGACGGTGCTCCATGTCACGGAACCTTATAACAATGGGACGTGCTTTATCTTGTCTGGATCCAAGGCGATGACAAACTTCAACAGTATTCAAACTCACAATCAGGCAACTGCATTTTGTTGGTTAATATGTCCCGAACAGTAACATGTAATTTCTCACCCGGTCCTTCGGGGACACCATGAAGCAGGAGAACCTTTCTGCGCGTTAATGTTTCTATGCGATCCAAACCATGTGAGAAAAGCTGAGCTTGAGTCTTCAAGTGCCCCAGAGAGTCCA
The DNA here is from genome assembly GCA_933228765.1 of Miltochrista miniata. Taxonomy (NCBI): domain Eukaryota; kingdom Metazoa; phylum Arthropoda; class Insecta; order Lepidoptera; family Erebidae; genus Miltochrista; species Miltochrista miniata. The sequence goes on from OW121777.1 coordinate 15,981,725, forward strand.
CCACAAAGCATTTGAACTCATTAAAGTCCCTGGAGAGGGCCAAGACGTCTGTATGTACGGGGCCTGTGGTGTCCAGTGCCTTCTGCAATTTCTCTTCATGACTTCGAAGACCGCTTGTAAACAAAATTTCCAATTTCTCGAGGTTTTCCTCAAATCTGCTGTCCATTTTGAGATCAGGTATGTAACTCTTGCAGTAATGTAGAATAATTGAAAATTAAATTATGTGGCGAGTGGAGGTGAGCTTGGCAACAAATTAATGCATAAATTAAACTGTTTATAACTATTTAACTATTATTAAAGTATTTATAACTAAGAGCTCAATATTTTTAATGTTTATGTGTTGCCTACCCACACAACCTTTTTTCTATTTTCTATTTTAATTTGTATATACGCATACAAAGTAGTTCAATCAATAGAAAAATAATAACAATCCAGTTATTATTTTTCTGTTGATTAAACTTTGATTGAACCTATTCTTATTATTGCATAAAACCATCCACGCTTATCACGTTCGACGCTTCGGGTGGGGCGTCGAGCCGGTATGACCTTGGCGCGACCAATCGCATGCAAGTATTCAACGATGGATGTGTGAGTGTTATGTTTTATTGCTGATTTTTAGTATGCGTAAGTTACTCCAAGATTTAAGCGGTAACTTTATAGGTGTTACATTTCTATAGAATACATTATTCGTAGGGGTAGGCAGTGTATACGCCCACATTTCACCTTGTGGTTTTATGTCCCACGTAACAGGTGGTGAGTCTATTACAGTGTTAAAATGGACAGGCGAGGTCGTGATGAACCGCAGTTGAACTTTTCCAACCGCCCCGCCGCCGCTTGTGACACTCGGTATGAATTGAATCGCATATTGCAGAAAAGGCATGAGTCCAAATTTCTCATAAACTAAACTTTGTTCTATGAAACGATCATCGAAGGTAAATCGAGCGTTTTGTCCAAAAACGATATTAGTCCGTGCAATATCGAGTATTCTAGGAGAGCACAAAGTTTCCAGTTTGCATTTAAAACTGCTTCCAAAAAAAAATAACTCTTTATTACTCACTAGCTGATGCCCGCAGCTTCTCCCGCGTAAAATTTGGTCCCGTTCCCGCTTCCCGAATTTTATCCCCTTGGGGGTAGAATTCATCAAAATCCTTTCTTATGCCTACGTCATAACATCTACCTGCATGCCAAATTTCAGCCCGATCCGACCAGTTGTTTGGACTGTGCGTTGATAGATCATTGTGTCAGTCAGTCAGTCTCCTTTGATTTATATATCTATATTTAGATTTCCCAAAACTAATTAAAATGTGACTAAGACCCTTTCTGCAATATATGATTCAATTGGGGTTGCGGCATTTTGCATAGTTTTCCGTCGCCACACGAGGCGTGCTATGGGTATAAGAGAAAAATAAAACAATAAAGAGTTTATAGGAAATGTTGTAATTTTACTCCTACATAACTAGCTACCTATAATAATAATAATCTTGGTACAGTTACTAACAAAAGTGTATAAAGTCAATCAATATTTCATTGTTACTTTACAAGGCAGTGTCAGGATATTCTGGATTTATAATTGTAAAAACACATTGTAAAAATATATTTCAATGAATTAAAAAACAAGCATAAGGTCACTTTAAAGCTTGCTCTACATTACTCGCGAAGTTGAACGAACTTCGTCGGCGAAGTTGCCCGAGGCAAAGAAATTTTTTGACGAAATAGGCCGAAGTGCCCCTCTACACTATCGTGTTCGTCCAACTTCATTCAACTTCGCGAGTAATGTGGAGGAAGCATAAGGTTCCATTTGAAGAACCCCCAAAAATATGGCAGGGGTTTACTTAGTTTAAAAAGTTAATTTATACACATTATAAACATTAAATCGTTTAAATACATCACTTGTTTTAAATATATAAAACGACTATTGTCGGTACCTGTACCTATGTCGCTTGTATACAAAATACAAAACCTAACTTAAATGATACAACTTAATATAAAAAGTCTTAATACTTAAAGTAAGAGCGTCATTGTATAATACACAATATGGTAGGGGACACCACACCTTTTGAAAGACTTTATGATGGCTTCTTAAATGCACCCAAAATGTGGAGCATATTGAGAGTGGTTGTCAGAAATTCAAAAATGTCTCAACTTTCGCTAAAATCTACAATTCAAGAGTTCCTTTGAACTGGCGTGTTAGCTTAATCATAAAAGAGCTTAAAGATTAAGAGTAAATTGTAAAATAATTCAGTCCACGCTGAAGGTAGGGACTGAATTGTTTTAGAATAGTCTGAATCTTTAAGCTCTTTTCTGATTAAGCAAACAGGGCAGTATCGCACGCTCCTTTTCATAGACCTTAATTGGCAAAAACAAAGTTGCGACGGTCAACTAGTCTTAAATACAATCGTATAGTAACAGGAGAACTGTTTTAGTAAAGTTAAGTATATTATGACATGAACAATACAGTCAAATAATATTGTGAATGGATTAACTATATCAGTATCGAGTTGCCAATAAATGTCAATAAAAACCACCAACCAAATCATTTTATTGACGGACTAATGTGGCGTTGTTGACGACATTTAGCCCCTCTCTATTAAATAGATTGCAGAGGGGTTTATGGCGAGACTTGTGCCTGTAGTCTGTGACTCTGTAGCATTAAACTACGTCACTAGCTCACGTGGATCATCTGTTCAAAGTTTGAAATAAAACAAAAATGACAACGTCAATCGGATTGACCTTTCACAATAAACGTTTTAGGGAGGGGCAGTCGGGTGAGACCGTCTCATGGCTTCTTGTTAACAGTATAGCCAACATACTCAATATGAGTGCAGTTTTCTGTCAAGCTATTTTATTTTGCTCTAAAATATACAGTCATTTACAATGAAATGTACTAGTTTTACCTTACAAAATTATGTATCCCAGCGGGTTCCATAATGAACTAACCAAACATGGTATCCACCGAACTTGGCAGTAACATGTATGCGTGTAAAGAGCAATAATTGAATTCGGTGGAAAACTTTCAGACAAGCGTTGCAATTCGTTATAATAATTTTCAAAACTAGTGTATTTTTGAGTGGTTATGTGTAATTTATGGTGGATTAAACATAAAGGTTCGACAACGTGCAAAAGTGTTGGAAAGTGATAAAGCGCAGTGATACGCGAGTTTTTAGGTTTGTCGACGAATTCCACAGCAAGCCCTAGTAAGGTACGACCGCCTTACTAGAGTAGAACTAAGTCCAAACTTGGACATACATGAATACGCTGCTGTTAAGAAGAATCTTAACATGAAAACGACTTATATTTTCACAATGAAATTTGGCATACTCTCAAGCCGAGAAAGTTCAAAAACAAGAAGAAAAAAAGAACAATGATTTATGTATCCACATACATTTATTTTAAAGTTGCTTATGGAAGTCAACTTTAAAATAAAATATTAAATAGCATGCAAAGCAATCAATACTCTGCCAAATTCGGTGGATACCATGTTTGGTTAGTTCATTATGGCACTCGCAGGAATATATCATCTTGTAAGATTAGACTAGTACATTTCATTGTAGTTGACTGTACATAATGCATAAAGGTGAGGTGCCCCTAACATTACAATAAGTGTCAACATCTTACAACTAAATCTACAAATAAATACTTACGCGAGATTCTCGATCACAGTCTAACTTCTTAGCGACAATTAACTACTTACTAACAATTATACTATTTGGTTCTCACTAACTTTAGCGCTACTACTAATACCGCTAATAAATACACTAGCTTTTAACCGACTTCAAAAAACATTTTCTCAAAATTCGACTGTATTTTTGAAAAAAAAAAATTTTTGTTTAATGGTTACCTACACTTCAATTTTATCGATATCGATTCAGTATTTTAGAGTAAATCAACAAAAACGCAATACACAGCGTTGAGAAAATAGCTCCTCAATTTATTCAATAAACTTTTTTTACTTTTGCGTTTAAATGAGTAAGTGCTTATAAGTATTAAGGCACAGTTTTAAAGTCGGTTTTACAAATTATTTTATAAATAGGCACATATAATCACAATCGGTATTCACTTAACAGACCAGATACAACCGTATTCATGACAATACACACAAATAATGATAAGATAAGATAAGATAAGATAAGATAATATGTCATTATTATTGACACTTAAAATGAAAAGATAGAGAAAATGTCAGCAATAAATAACTGACGTCATTATTACTGACAGTTATGGTACAATAGGAATTAGCTGTTTATAACAGGCTAGACTGGTTTAAAATATTTTCTACTCTTATATTTTAAAATAATTTTCTTAAGTACTTTGAGACCAAATGCCAGGAATACCATTTTCTGTAGTAGAAATATTTAATATCTGTGCCACTATAAAGGGTGATTATCAGTTCAAAAACCTTCCACAATGGCGCTAGTGTAGACAAAAGGTAATGGTCGACTAGAGCACTAATTATTTTATAATTAGGTATGCAAGTTATTTATTAAAAAAAAATCCAAATCTTGCGTTGTAAAAAATAATGTAGTAATGACTTTTAAATTTTTTATGAGAAAGCGTGTATCTACAGTCATTTTATTTCGCGTGAACTGCACAAACAATAGTTAGTGCAACATTTATAATTTTACTCAAATACTTACAATATGGAGGTATTTTCATAATACAAGATTCTCTTGTACTTTAGCCTCCATAGTACATTACATATAGAAAATGAACCTGGTTAAAACACTTTGTACTCATCTGTACTAGTAATAATTCTGTAATAAAGGGTGTTTTTTTTCGAGGTATAGAACTTTGAAATGGAATAAAACAAAGGTGATTGTTTTTATTGATATGGAAATGACTTTATTCGAAAGGAAATCTTCTGGCATTATAATTTAAATATGATTTCTGGCATATAACCGCCAGGGCTGGCTCGGACGTAGTCTAATCTAGAGGTCCAATTTTCGATGACTTTCCCAACATTTGTGGCCGTATAGCGACAATATCGCTCCGAATGTTATCCTCCAAGTGGTCAATCGTTTCGGGCTTATCGGCGTAGACGAGCGACTTCACATATCTCCACAGAAAATAGTCAAGTGGCGTAAAATCGCACGACTCTGGAGGCCAATCCACGTGTCCTAAACGTGAAACTATGAGGTTACCAAACGTTTCCTTTAATAAATCAATTGTGGCACGAGCAATGTGACATGTTGCGCCGTCTTGTTGAAACCACTACTCCTGCACAACATGGTTGTTCAATTGATGAACGAAAAAGTCAGTAATCTTCGCTCTATAGCAGTCACGATTGACTGTAACATTCTGGTCAGCATCGTTTCTAAAGAAGTACGGACCAATTATTCCACCAGCCTATAAAGCACACCACACAGTCAGTTTTACTGGATGTAACGGTGTCTCAACATACACTTGAGGATCATCATCACCCCAAATATGGCAGTTTTGTTTATTGATATATCCATTCAACCAAAAGTGAGCTGCACCGCTAAAGAAAATTCGCTTATGAAAATCACGATACGCATTTCGGAAAGAACCATGATTTTCAAAATAAATTTGCACAATTTGGAAGCATTGTTCAGGCTTCAGTCTATTTATGTTAAAATGCCAAACCATACTAAACATAAATCACTTTACAGCTGACAAAAATACCGCCGGTTAAATTCAATTTCTAAATAATGAACACATAAAAACTAATCCCACTATTTTAGACTTGCTCAGATCTAGACTCTCTATATGAGAAAGGTGCCTCTGCTAAGACAAGGGTGGGATTAAATCAAAGATCTACACAGAACATTATAATTGAACCCTCTAGCGGGCCACATTTAGGAGGATCTAGGAGCCTGCTGTTGCCACAGCTGGTAGTAAAGGCCTCGCCTCTTGAGGAGCTCCGAGTGGGACCCGCTCTCGCTTACCACGCCTGGAAGATAATGTTGTGTTAGAGAGATTTACCGAAAAAAAAGTGTGTGCGTGTAACCTTTACGCGCGATTGAAGTAAAACTTCTTTGCCATTGACGGCATCAAATGTTATATTAATATCATTTATTCGAATTTTGAATAGCGGAAACTATGTTTACGCTATTCAAAATTCGAATAGCGTTACTTCTGTCAGAAAAAAAACTGAGTTACTCCTTAGTCGCGCCTAAAGATTGTACTTCAATAAAACCTGTGAGTAGATGTGAGTTCGAGTTTGTAGTAAGAGTAAAACTAGTAGTAGTGTTACTCGTTGCAAACTATTGTGAAAGAGGGTAGTTAGATATAATACTATGGGACTCTTTAGACTTTTAATTTTAATTAATATTCAGTCATTATACAAACATAGGAAATAACACCATTATTCAGTTCTGTGAATATGGCACTTGCAATATAGGACTATTTATAACAATGTTATACTTACTTATTAGTTTTTGTATTGAAACTTATTTGGACAATGTAAGAATTGGAGTTTATGCAATTGGAGAAACGACACATCTTTTCGTGTATGTGTGCATGTGTGTGTGTATGTGTGTATGATGCTTACCTTTATCAATGACACAGATGAGGTCACAGTGCTGCACGGTAGCCAGGCGGTGCGCTATGACGATGGTGGTGCGGCCGCCTGACGCCGCTTCTAGCGCCGCTTGTACCGCCTACGAACATTTATATAACTGTAAAGGGTTCCGTAAACACAGTGTAAAATCGGCACCCTATTCATGAGACTTCGCTGTCGGACATGAGGCTGGATCTCAATAAGCGTGATATTTAGAGAGCTGAAATTTTCACAGATGTATTTCTATCTTGTTATATATAAAAATAATTGGCAAAATGTGTTGGTAAGCGCATAACTCCAGAACGGGTGGACCGATTTCACTAATTGTTTTTTTGTTGTGTAAGGTATTGTCAGGAGAAGGTTCTCATAGAAGAAATAATATTGTATTCCCACGGGAACGGGAACTACGCGGGTGAAACCGCGTGACGTCCTCTAGTCTATACATATAATAAAACTGTTGAGGGTCGAGAGTCTGTACATGAAACATATTTCGAAAATTTTTATTGTAGGGCGTTCTCTAATCGATACAGAAGCCGAAAATGTAATTTAAAATTTTCATGTCTGTCTGTCTGTCTGTATTCCGAATAAGTATCACGCCGAAACTGCTATATCGATTTAAATGAAACTTGGTACAATCTGAGCTTATGATCCAAGGAAGGTTCTAAGATACTTTTGATTCCGATATTTTGCGCGGTTCCTTCAGGAGAGGGGATGAAAGACAAAAAGGTTTTTTAGTTCTCAATGCGTCGTCCGATTTCAAAAATGTTTTCAGGATTATTTCACACAAGTTTCAATGTTGAGGGTTTTGTTGTTCAGGAATTAGAGACATCTTAACTATCGCAAAATCTAGAATTCAACGGTTCCTTTGAATTTGAGGGTAAATCTAAACTGGCGTGTTGGCTTAATCATTACAGAGCTTAATCTCTTAAGCTTAAAAATCAGAAAAATGGGGCATTAGTGGAGGAGCTCCCATACAACAAACGTGATTTTGTGCAGTTTTTGATAGGAAGGGATCCCTCTGTGCGCGACCTGCAAGTCCTGCTCCCCGCCGACCAAGCCTCCCCACCCCTCTCCCGCCACACGCGTCATATCGTTGGAGGGTGTTGTGACGGAACGTTTGTTTAACCTTAGTGGTCACGCACACATTCAAGCTTTGTACAGTCACCGCCAATATTGCATGGGCCGTTTAAATCTATAATCCCATGGACATTTGAGTCCAAATTCACAAAAACTCCACTAGATGGCGCCACTTTACTCAAATATAATATTGCATAGACACCTTAGAATCACAAAAAATGTTCTAGATGGCATATTTACATTACTCAAAAGATTAATGAGTTGCTATTTTGACAATAATCGCGTTCCTGTGTTAGATATTAAAAATCGGCAACGCTAGATACTTGACTTCCAATGTTATCCGAGAGATGGCGCCAATGTAACGGTTCGTTACACTTCCTAATATATCATAGTTTGGCTACACCAATACTATGCTAAAATAATAAATAATAATAATAATCTATCTAAATTTAAACTAAATAAATTAATTCAGAAGCAAACCTCGCGCAAACAAGTAGTATAGCATCGCTATTGTTCATTAGCTTAGATACCTATATCTACATATACCTAACCAGTTACTACAGCGGGCGCGCGCGGAGATTATTCCAGACTCAGCCGGGCCACAGCACTTGAGATCGTTCTAACGCATACACGTATCACGCCGAGAAGCTCATTAGCTCCGTTAAATTGATTGCGCGTAGAAAAATCTGCATAAATAATTCCTTTGTAATAGTTTGGTTAAAGAATTATTTAGTAAAATTAAATTCAGTGAGTGAACCCCGAGTTTATTGGGTGAGTGTTGCATTATCTATATTTATTACTATGTAGGTAACTCGAATCTAGAACTTAGAAATACATCTAAATACATCATTTCATAATTGCTAGATTCTTTCTAATTTTGTTTAGTACAGCCTTGCTAGTGCTTATGGAATATATGTAAGGCTTAATTACATTTTATGTAAGGATTGCACTGCTAAATTTTAATGGCAACTACCTACAGCCAAACTAATCTATCACGCAATTCAGCATTCCCATTGTGTAAAGTCTTCTTACTATTATAAAACTTTGCTTTGTATGACTGCCTCATCATCGAACACCATAGTAGCCTATGATGCCACTTGCTTCCTGCTTAGCCCTCTCCGGGAGTGGTCGTTGTGGTGTTCGGGATGTTGCAGTCAGTAGGAAAACTAGGACAAACTGTGAATCGACTAAATTTCGATTCCAGGGTTCACTTTTACGTCCACTTTCACTCTTCGCCTTCATCTACACATCATCTACGTGACGTCGGTCACACTGCCGCTGCATCTACCTGCACGGCCATACTCGACAATCTGAGAGATGCCAGATATTTGAGTAGTATAGACCTCTCTAAAAGCTTTTGGCAGATATTGATACAAAAAGAAGATAGGTGTAAAACCGCCTTCTATATCCCCACCAGAGGAACATTCCAGTTCAAATCTATGGCATTTGGTTTAACTAACGCCCCTGCTACACAACAGAGACTCGTAGACGCTCTATTCTATGGCCCTGAGTTCGAACATAAAGTTTTCTGTTTCGTCGACGACATTATCATTGTCTCTGAGACATACGAATCCCATATATCACTTTTAACACGTGTGCTTAATAAGATTAAGATGGCTAATCTAACAATTAACCTTGAAAAGAGTCAATTCTTTCGAAACCAACTTAAATATCTAGGCTATATAGTAGATGTTAAGGGACTCCGAGCTGACCCTGAAAAGGTAGAAGCTATCACTAATTACCCCACACCCACTAATCGTAAAGAAGTCCGTAGATTTCTGGGCACGGCTTCTTGGTACCGAAGATTCATTCCTAACTTTAGCAATTTAGCCAACCCACTTAATAAGCTAACTTCCCAAGGAAAAAAGGCCCCACCCTTCTCGTGGTCCAAGGAAGCTGAAATAGCATTCAAGAGATTAAAATCTCACCTGGCGTCAGCTCCGATACTTTCATGTCCTAATTATAATATGCCATTTGAGATCCACACTGACGCCAGCGATTATGGACTGGGTGCCGTACTTACACAATTAATCAATGGAGAGGAAAAAGTAATCGCTTATATGAGTAAGTCGCTCACTAAACAAGAACGTAATTATAGTGCTACAGAGCGGGAAGCACTGGCTGTTCTAACTGCGATTGAACACTGGAGATGCTACATAGAAAATGGACTCAAATTCATGGTCTACACTGACCATTCCTCACTTAAATGGTTCCTTAACCTTAATAACCCTACTGGCAGGCTTGCTCGCTGGGGTGTCCGACTATCTGCCTATAATTTTGAAATTAAACATCGCAAGGGGATCGATAATGTCATTCCAGATAGCTTATCGAGGTCAGTTCCCATGGTTATAAATGCCATAAGTGATGTGACAGATGAAAACTCTGATGTCCTACCAAAAACTAAGGACACTTGGTACCTGGACATCTTCAACGGCTGTCTTGCTGGGCCCTCGTCGTTTCCAAACTATCGTGTAACGGCGGGAAAACTATATCGTCGCATAAAATCCTTAAACCCACTAACCAGAGAGTTTGAATGGAAAGAAGTGATTCCTCTAGAGCAACGTCACTTCATTATCTCCCTGAATCACAGTGAACCTATTTCGGGCCACTTCGGCATTTTCAAAACCTTTAAACGGCTCTCATTGAAATACTTTTGGCCTAGTATGAGTCTCGACGTAACTAATTACGTCAAAGGTTGTGACACCTGCTTATCGTATAAATACCCAAACCACGCAAGTCTTGGTACAATGGGCAGACCAAAGGAGTGTTGTCGCCCTTTTCAAATGTTAAGTATAGACCTCGTTGGACCTCTGCCCATATCGAGAAAACAGAATACATTTTTACTAGTTGTGCACTGCTGCTTTTCGAAGTATAACTTACTATTCCCTATTAGACGTGCAACTGCCGAAATAATTGCACGTATCCTGGAAAATGATGTCTTTCTTGTGCATGGAATTCCTAGCACCGTCTTGATGGACAATGGTAGGCAATTTACAAGTAATATCCTCAAAAACCTATTGTCCACGTACAAAATACCTAATATATTCTACACACCACTGTACACTCCACAGGTCAACTCAGTTGAACGTTATAATAGAACTATAATCACGGCCATTTCTATGTTCATTGAGGGGGATCATAGATCTTGGGACACTAATATACCAAAAATCCAGTTTGCCTTAAACAGCGCAGTCAACGAGGTAACTGGTTTTACGCCATCATTCCTAGTATTTGGCCGCGAATTGGTGAACTGTGGGTCTCACTACGTCGACGCAGACATCAGTGATCAAATTATTTTTAGTCCACGCGACGCGTATGCAGAGAATTTGGGTTGTTTGCAAAATGTTTTTGAAAAGGTCCAACTATTACTTTACAAAGCACACTCAAGGAATACCACTCATTACAATTTTCGTCGTAAAGACGTTAATTTTAATATCGGTGATATTATCTGGAAAAGAACATTCTTTCAAAGTGATAAGAATAATAAATTTTCAAAGAAACTGGCCCCTAAATTTGTTAAATGCCGTATTATAGGTAAGAAATCAAGACTAGTGTATGAACTTGAGGATATCTCAGGTAATAAGCTAGGCAATTGGCACATTAAGGACTTTAAGCTGGTTTAGATAGTTTCAAGGGATTTTCGTAAGCGAAAATCCTAACCTAAAAAGGGGGGTATGTAACGGTTCGTTACACTTCCTAATATATCATAGTTTGGCTACACCAATACTATGCTAAAATAATAAATAATAATAATAATCTATCTAAATTTAAACTAAATAAATTAATTCAGAAGCAAACCTCGCGCAAACAAGTAGTATAGCATCGCTATTGTTCATTAGCTTAGATACCTATATCTACATATACCTAACCAGTTACTACAGCGGGCGCGCGCGGAGATTATTCCAGACTCAGCCGGGCCACAGCACTTGAGATCGTTCTAACGCATACACGTATCACGCCGAGAAGCTCATTAGCTCCGTTAAATTGATTGCGCGTAGAAAAATCTGCATAAATAATTCCTTTGTAATAGTTTGGTTAAAGAATTATTTAGTAAAATTAAATTCAGTGAGTGAACCCCGAGTTTATTGGGTGAGTGTTGCATTATCTATATTTATTACTATGTAGGTAACTCGAATCTAGAACTTAGAAATACATCTAAATACATCATTTCATAATTGCTAGATTCTTTCTAATTTTGTTTAGTACAGCCTTGCTAGTGCTTATGGAATATATGTAAGGCTTAATTACATTTTATGTAAGGATTGCACTGCTAAATTTTAATGGCAACTACCTACAGCCAAACTAATCTATCACGCAATTCAGCATTCCCATTGTGTAAAGTCTTCTTACTATTATAAAACTTTGCTTTGTATGACTGCCTCATCATCGAACACCATAGTAGCCTATGATGCCACTTGCTTCCTGCTTAGCCCTCTCCGGGAGTGGTCGTTGTGGTGTTCGGGATGTTGCAGTCAGTAGGAAAACTAGGACAAACTGTGAATCGACTAAATTTCGATTCCAGGGTTCACTTTTACGTCCACTTTCACTCTTCGCCTTCATCTACACATCATCTACGTGACGTCGGTCACACTGCCGCTGCATCTACCTGCACGGCCAGAGACCTGCCTACTGCTGCTGCACGGCCGCAGCTCCGATCCTACCCGGGGACTAACGCAGGACAGTGGCATTCTTATTTCTTGTAATTGCAACCTACGGTTACGAGCATACCGAACCCCCCTGAGAGAACCTTAACCTACCTACCCCTATTTTTTTAATAAATTTTGTATACTTACTATTTAATTGTTTTCTTCCTTTCTCTCCCTCCTAACCCCTAAGGTTACACCAATTCTCAGTGCAAAGCAATTTCGTTTCGGATTGACCATGCATTCTCAAATTCGTCTGTACAAATAATATAACGTGTTTTTAGTGTAGGTGACAGAATTAAAAACGAATCATTAATGTGGAGTTTCCGCCCCGTGGTCTGGTCACGTTCATCATGTCATGTCATGTCCTATCATATAATGTCATGTTCTGTAATGTCATGTGTAATGATGTAAAGTAAACATACCTTTTCACTAGTAGCGTCAAGTGCGGAGGTAGGCTCGTCCAGTAGCAAAATGCGCGGGTTGCGCACAAGCGCTCGAGCGATACCGATGCGTTGTTTCTGACCTCCCGATAGAGATGCGCCTGATCCACCGCCCACTACTGTGTCGTAGCCCTGGAAGAAATATTACTAAGTTAGTTGCAATTCCTCTATGAAACTTACTTAGAAGTACTAATGGCAAACGTAGATTGACGACCCAGAAATGGTTGCAAGCAGGGATTGGATGCGAAAAGAACAGGATTGTGTCTAGTGACGTCGTGTATGTTTTGAGAAGCCTACGTTCAGCAATGGACTGTCGTAGGCCGATTTGATTGATAGAAATATATTAGGACGTCCACTCGCCGAACTGATTAAAGATCTAGAAATGGCTGTAAGAAGGGCCTGGATGCGGAAGAAAGACGATGTATTGTGAAGAGCGTTATAATAATAATAATAAATAATAATAATAATAATTATTCACGGACATTTCACACAACGCTATCCGATCCCAAAGTAAGCTAGGAATAACCTGCTTGTGTTGTGGGTATCGGACCACGGATACTAATACTTATATAGTTTTAAATACATACATATTATACATAGAAACACCCAGACTCCTGAGACAAACATTTATGTGTCACACAAATATTTGTCTCCGGTGGGAATCGAACCCACGACCTCCAGCGCCGCAGGCGGTATCGCCACAGAGGCAGTCAGACCTTCGTCTAGCAATGGACTGCCTTAGGCTGATAAGATTGAATAAATGTAAAGTGTCCACTTGCCGAATAGGTTACAGAGTATAGAAATGTTTGTAAGAAGGGACTGGAAGCAATTGACTACTGGAGAATTGAGAATTAATGCAGGTGGGGAATGTGGGACCCGAGCTTGACCACATGTGAGTGCGGAGCCCCAATGCAGTCCATGTCGCATTTGCTTTCGTGTCCCCTGTGCCCCGTCTCCTGCATTGAGAAGGATCTCAACGAGGCCACTGACAATGCGGTTTCTTTTTTAATCTTCAGCTCGCCAAATTGACGTCGCCACCAGCCTGATGGTGCGCCGTGGCGCATCTAGCGATTGGGGGCCACTTCTGACAGTGGTCCTCAAGTTGTCACCCTGTGATGTGCCTCTTCACGCTCCTCTTGAAGAACCCGGGATTGTAAGAGGAGGGAAATTAGATTAAGATGGCAGAGTTTTATGCCCATACTATATGAAAGTCAATTTAGTGAATCATTGACACGATAGAAGAAGTGAATTACCTATAGCGAAACTATAGTAAAATTTGTGAGAATCTTACGTCTACGAGTAGCAGTGGAATGCCATAGGCTGGTTTGATTATTTGACACGTAAAGTAGGACATCCACCTGCCAAATAATCTCTGGCCTGTAAGAGTAAGAACCTGAAAATGGTTGCACGGAGGGACTGGATGCGTCATTAATTTAACTACAGTAGGGTATGTTGCCCCCAAAGACGTGGGATAGCACCCGAACCACCCTAGACGAGGCCGCAGTGGCAGCCGTGGGTCTGTTGCGAGGCCTGGGACATCCTTTCGAGGGCTTCCCCGGGGCTCACAACCATAAGCTGTTGGGCTGAGGTTTTTTAGACGGTAGGAGTCCATAGCATCCACGATGGATTTTCCTCCACGTTAAAAAAAAGGCGTATGTTGGGAGAGGTTTACGTCTACGTTTCATATCATTATATTACAAACATGAGATGGACAAAAACATTTTGATGCATTTCAGTTTACTATAAAAGCAAGCAAAGTCAAATCATCAATCAATACATCAATCAATATCTATACATATAATAAAATCGAAGCAGGTCGCTGTCTGTTCATGGAAGATAAATAAGAAAAAATATTATAGAGGGGCTTTATGAACGCAATAGAACCTAAAACAATGATTTTTAAAAATGTTGTCTGTTTGTTTGTACGTTTGTGCACGCTAATCTCAGCAACCGCTCAACCGATTGCGATGCGGTTTTCTTTATTGCGTTGCAGTTTGCTCCACTTAACATTTAGTGTTTGTTTCATGTCAATCGGTTCATAAATAAAAAAGTTATATCAATCTAAAGAAAATGCAGCGTACGAAGTCGCGGGCTACAGCTAGTTCGGAATAGAAATAGTAGAAATATAAAATGAATATGTAACACTCACCGTAGGCAATCCCGCCACGAACTGATGCACATTAGCCTGCGTGGCGGCCTGTACGACTTCAGGTGTAGCCACTCGGCGCGAGTTGTCTCCGTACGAGATGTTCTCTCGGATGGAGCGCGAGAACAGCGCCGGCTCCTGCTGCACTAAGCCCAGTTGTCGCCGCAGTTGGGGGAGGGTGAGGGAGTGTTTAATGTCTTTGCCGTCCACCTCCTGAGATTTTAGGGAAAAAATTAAAGTAAAATTTGAAATTTAAAAAAAATTAGGTTTGTCAATTTTTTTGTGACTTTACCGAGGGTTCGGAAATGCTATATTTTTTTAAAGTCCATTTCAAATCCGTTAACAATTACAGTGGTGTTACTGAAGTTTTCGTTAAATAACTTTATAAGCAAAATTCGTCTTTACAGTACAATTTTTTGGTGTTGACTTGGAGCCACTCAATCCCAAGCAGTTTTATCATTTACAAGTGGATGTCAAAGGTTTCAACGGCGTAGTTCCCGTTCCCATGGGAATACGGGAATGTAATATAGCCTATGTTACTTGGGGATAGTGTAGATACCCAACAATCAAATATTTTTTTATACGGTTCATTAGTTTCGTAGCCTATTTGATGCAAACAAACAAACAATCTAATCTTTCCTCTTTATAATATTAGTATAGATATAGTATGATATTTTATAATATGTCTTGCTACACAATGTCCTTTAAACGTTAAATTATAACACTATTTTAAAGCCACTATACTCTGTTAAAATTAGGATGATAATTTTGACAGCTGTTAGTAGGGCACCCCATAGTGTCCAATCGTTAATGAATCCATTCGATTATCGATTGTGTAAAATTTTAAATAGATAGTTACAAAAAACCGCTTTTATTATTTTAGGTAATTAGGTAAATATAATTGCATTGTTATTGTTTGTATTATACTTAGCTAATCACATTACAAATAAATATTGTAGATACCTACTTATTAACTTTACTTGCATTTAAATGAATATACTTAATTTCGATTTATTCGAATTATTTGTCTATGATCGATTCTGCGGTATTGTTGGAAGACGCTTCACTACGATAAGTGGGCGGTACTCGTCTATGTGCTACGATAATTTTTTGAAGTATACTTGACATAAACAAATCCGATACTTCATAGGCGTGAGCTGTCAAAATTATCAACCTAATTTTAACAGAGTAGAATTCGTTTGATCCCATCCACCTCTTGTCATGTGGGAGATGTTTAGGAAGCTGGCGTTAAAGCATTGAAGACTCACGACAACTCTAAACAGCAATAAAGATATACTCACGATGTTCCCTTCGACAGGATCATAGCTCCTCATGAGAAGGTGCAGCAGCGTGGACTTGCCGCAGCCGCTGGAGCCCACCAGCGCCACGCTCTGGCCCGGGGCCACGCGCAGCGTGAGGCCTCGCAGGACCGGCACGGTGGGCCGCGTGGGGTACGTGAAGTGGATGTCGCGGAATACCACCTCGCCTTCGGGGTGCTGGGGGATTGGGAACTTTCGTTAGTATTCGAATCTATGGGGTATTTATGTCCAATCCTGCCCGATCTGGCAATAATGTAAACATGTTATGTTTTGACAATCGTTGTCTAAGACAGATGAGTAGAAAAATATAGTATGACAAATCATTGAATTATTTACTATCCTGAGTTGGTATTTTAAATGAAAATAAAGTGTCATAAAGAAGTTATTAGGTGTGGAAATGATTGTAAGAACACTGTATGACTCCTGGATACTGGAATATAATCAGGGTGAATCTTAGATCATCTAACCACAGGATGCGCCTTACTTAAGCATTGTTTTCTGCCATTGCACATGACCATTTGGTCTTTTGGCTTTATGAAAAGCCTGTACATCAGTACATCATTTTATATGATTAAACTAGTACATTACATTGTAGTTGACTGTACAATAACAATTAACACACAACAACCATTACGCGTTTCTCGATTAATACATTTTTAAATGCAATGAAATTTTATATGTCTTTGTGTTTCCCCTTCACTTGTATGAAAACTGGCAGAATATTTTTGTATGCGGTGGTTCGCAAAGGCTAGTCCCGTGTTATATGGTCTAAGGGGTGAATACTCAATTGCAAGTAACTATGGATATATAGGATCAAATGTGTTTGTTTACATTTTTGCGCAAAGCTATTGAAATACAGTATAGCAAGATTGGTTGTTTAAATAAGCGTGAATTTGTATTCTAGAAAGTGGTGTTGTAGTTGATGTCGAGTTTGAAACGTGTCAATCACAGGGTCAGTGTCTGTCAAGGGGTTGGTGTCCATCACTGGGTTGGTGTCAAGGGGTCAGTGTCGGTCACGCGGTCTGCGTTGGTTACAAGAACGGCGTCGTTCACAGGGTTGCTGCCCGTCACTAAGTTTAATTCTGTGTCGATCACGTTATCAGTGCACGTCACTGGAACTGGTTGGTGTCCGTCCCTGAGCAGAAGTCAGTCATGGGGTTGGTGGCGTCACGAGCCACGGGGTCGGGTCAGTGACGGGCATGAGGTCGGTGTCAATCGCGGGCTCTTTGTCGGTCACAGGGTTCACACCACAGTCGCGTGTATCCTCACCCAGTCATGTATCTCCCGGGCGGTGTCCTCGGTGGCGACGAGCGTCTCCCTCCTCAAGGCGGCGAGGATCCTGGCGCCGGAACGTTTGGCGGCCGCGAAGGAAGGCGCGAACGATAGGGCTGCAGCCAACATCCATGCTCCGTAGATGAGGGCCTCGGATACTCTGGGGAAGAGATTAAAGGGTTAAAGAGTTTTCAAGGGTTCGCTAAGGTCGAAAACGAAATTTGGTAACAAGGAATACCGTCAAGGATTTTGTTTATTTATTATTCGTGGTCCTACCAATTTATACAGACAGTTTTTGATGAGATCGCCATCTGTCAGAGTTAGATATTGGAATGGACTATGTTTTTTTTTATTATAGGTATATAACATGATTTTGATGTTTCAAATCTGTTAGGTGACCCGTGACGTTTCACAGTTGTTTTGAAAGGGTCGTTTTGTCAATGTAAATAAAAAAAAGTGTGTGCGTGTAGCTTTTATGCGCGATTGTAGTAAAACTTCTTTGCCATTGACGACATCAAATGTTATAGTAATATCATTCATTCAAATTTTGAAAACGTTACTTCCGTCAGAAAAAAATCTGTGTTACTGCCTAGTCGCGTCTAAAGAAGTTTTACTTCAAAAATATTTAGATTGTCAAAACAACACCGGATGGAAAGTTATAGTAACATTTAGCTCATATGGGGGCCGCTTGGATAGTTTACAAGGTTATCAATAGTAGTTCTGAAATGTATACGGTTTGATAAAGAAACGATAATCGTAAGAACTTTTTTTTTTCGTTATCATAAGTAATTTTCGATGTAACAACTGTTTGTCGGAATTATATACATTATTCTTTTCTATTTGGCAAAGGTTCTCCCTTGGTTAAGATTATTTTTGAAAAGCAATTAGTATGTTAACTGATCATAAATTTCAAATATAAAAAAAGAATTGGTTTCGAAGCAGGATTTGAACCTGCATTTTCTCGTATATCGTGCAAGATGCTTAACCACTTAGCCACCGAAACCTACTGGGAACCAACCAAATTTTCCACCTAATACGCCTTGGGGCGAAGTAAACACAAAAAAAAGTGTGTGCGTGTAACCTTTACACGCGATTGAAGTAAAACTTCTTTGTCATCAAATGTTATATTAATACTAGTTGATGCCCGCAGCTTCGCCCGAGTAAAATTTGTTTTCCGTTCCCGATTCCCGGGGTAAAAAGTGGCATATGTGTTATTCCAGACCATAATCTATCCCTGCACCAAGTTTCAGCTAGATCCGTTCAGCCGTTTGAGCGTGAAAGAGTAACAAACATCCACACTCACAAACCTTCGCCTTTAAAAAAAAACATTTTTTTTATATAATATTAGTAAGATTTGAATTTTGAATTTCATATTCAAAATTCAAATAGCGTTACTTCCGTCAGAAAAAATCTGAGTTACTCCTTAGTCGCTCCTAAAGAAGTTTTACTTCAAAAAAATCTATCCTGGTACCTCTAAAATGTAAAGAATGAGGTCAAATAGAACATTAATTAATTTATTATTCGTGAAATTGACATTATATCTATATAATGAATATATTTATTATTATAATGAAAACATGTAGTGTAATTGAATTGTAATTGAATTGAATGAATTGATATTGGGAATGATAACTGTATAATAATCTCAGTCAGTAAAATGACAAGTGCAACTGTCACTTATACTGAATTTAGTACTGAATTTTCATTCCAGAAATGTCATTTTACTGACTGAAATTAATAATCATAGTATATATGTATTTTGAGTCAATATTGAGCTTATAAAACGTAGAGGCTGTTTTGGCTAGGTAGTTCATAGTCATAAAAAATGCTAAGTGTGACAGTATGTGACTGAACTGAACCCAATCAAATTAAGATTGTATAAATTGATTAAGTATCTAATTACTGATGAATTTGTGTCATGTAGCATAACATGTAAGCGTTTTGGTTCCTACTGTAAGCTTATCTTGTTCTTTATCCTACTTCCTACTAATATTATAAATGTGAAAGTTTGTGAAGATGTTTGGATGTTTAGATGTTTGGATGTTTGTTATTCAATCACGCTCTAACGACTGAATGGATCTGGCTTAAATTTGGTACAGGGATAGAATATAGTCCGGAATAACATATAGGCTACTTTTTATCCCGGGAAAATGTTCCCACGGGAAGCGGGAACGGGGACCAAATTTCACGCGGGCGAAGCCGCGCGCCTCAGCTAGTGAGTAAATAAATAAATAAATAAATTAAATATGACTCACAGCACGGCGTACTCGTAGGGCATCCCCTCCCTTGCGATGAGGTGTCCGCCGTACACGAGCGACACGGCGTAGCCCAGCGTGGGCGCGCACACGCACACGCCGTAGATAGGGCCCCGCACGTGCCGCGTGGGCGCCGCCTGAGCGTTGGCCTCGGCGAGCGCGCTACAGTACTGGGCTAGGATGCTCTCTTCTACGCCTGGGACGTGGAATTAAATCATGTATACTCTGGATTGTTGGCACTTAATGGAACTTATTGTAATTCATTATTGAAACTCACACTTATGTTTTTTCACTATTTAATCTTAATTTTACATAGCCTGACCGGTTTCGCCTTAATACATTCTCGAACACCACATGTATATTGGTATTTATCGTTCTTTTAACAATGCCCTAAGGCGAAACCGGTCAAGTTATGTAAAATTAAGATTAAATAGTGCAAAAGTACAAGTGTAAGTTTGAACAGTGGAATTAAATGTTATCGGATCGGACATTATCAGTACTTAAATGAATTTAGATTTATTTTTACACAATGCCAATTGAAAGCTAGACAATTGATAAACATACTTATATGTATATTCTTTCCGTTCAGTTCATGACATTTTGGAAGTGAGTTGTGTGAGAAATTGGCGTTAAAGTGTACAACATTTTTGTAGTCAAATAATTAATACAAACTTCATTTTTTCAAAATTTATGCATGAATAATTATTTTGTGCATTTACATTCTTCGACATCTAACATAAAAATAAGCAAATATAGATATATAAAACCAATAAAATACTATATAGAATCGCCAAAATGTAACACAAATAAAAAACCAAGAGACTTGAGAAGAAAGCCATTCGCATACTACTCAATGCCCCACTAAAGCCACACTTTGGTGAGCTTTGTGAAAGCGGTATTAAGCACTTACCCAAACTGTGCACAGTGCGGACGTTGATGACAGCTTCCGTGGCGATCTTGGAGGCCCGCTCCAAGGCCTTCCTCTCGCGACACTCGGCGCGCTTGTTCACCCAGCCTTCCAGGTAGATGGCGCCTATTACCTGGTAGTGGTACATACCACTCATATTAGACAAACGTTCTTACTAACTGATACTGTAATTACTTAAAGCTCTTATAAAGTAGGGTTTGGGGAATGAGCTTCCTAACTCAACGTCCCAATTTTGACAACGTCTTATAATTCGATGGAGCCGGCTGCACGAACGAAAAATGATGACGCAATACGTCGTTACCTCGCTCTGAGGCGTTCCATTTATTTTAGTAATGTTTTCAACAGATGGCACTATAATCAATTCATGTGTTTTTATATTTATTTTTGTTTTGTAATGTTATAATTTTATTTTTATTTTCTTATGACGTTGTCACGTTCAACCATCGTCAGTAAACCGACTTTACAGACAACCGATTTTTTTTTTCACAATATCGGGTCCTTGAAGAGGGATAATATAGCGTTGACAGCGCAACTTCAATACTTTAGGTGTTGCAAACGATGACCACTGGCTAAACTATTGCAATCTTATTGACGACCGGGACCAACGGCTTAACGTGCGTGAAATATCACAAAGCGATCACCTATGTGAGGCGCCTATTCCAGGGTCTCGAGTTATCCCTATACCAAATTTCATCTCAATCGCTCCAGCCATTTAGGCGTGAAAGCGTAACAGACAGACAGACAGGCAGAGTTACTTTCGTAGAAGTAGGGAAAGTATTGATGTTTGGACTTATTAGAATAGTCTTAATGTTGTATGTAGTATTGTGTGGTGTAGTATATTGCACTTACGACAGGCACGCTGAGCAGAGAGACGAGCGTCATCTTCCAGGAGAAGGCGCAGGCCAGCCCCACGCCCAGGATCATGGTACTGGCGCCTTGCAGCATGGTGCCCAGGCGAGTTCCTGCAAATAAATGAATTTTTGTGGAAAATCGCACACAACGACATCTAGCCCAAATGAAGCTAATATAAGCTTGTGCTATGGGATCTAGGCGACTGACATACATACTTATATATTTGTAAATACATACATATTACAGATAAATGACACCCAGACACAGAACAAATCAATGTGCTCATCACACAGAGATGGGAATCGAACCCACGACCTCTGAATCCGTAGTCAGGCACACTAACCCTTGGACCACGAGGCCAGTCAAATCTTTTATATACTTTTATGAAATTATCCATGATTATTACAATAAGTGTAATTGTGGAACCATTGAAGTTCTAGTAAAACGATTAAGACGTGTAAGAAGTTATAATCCATTGCTGTAACCATCGTTGATGAATTTTAAAATCAAGAAAAAGATTTTGAATAAAAACAAATTTTCGGAGATATTTTGATTTAAGTCAGACAGGATCTAATTAGCATTATAATAGAATAGAAAAAAATAAAAAAATAATAATTTAAGATACCATGTTATTTAAAAGAAATTGTTCCTGGTTAAAGACTTGCGGTTAGTATCATAAAATACAGGATGTTTTTTTTTCACATCTCCCAGGTTCGATTCCCAGCTCAAGCAGGTGATTATTCAAAAATCTTTAAATGCAGTTTTACTTTAAAAAATAAAGGAATATTTCCTTTCAGCAAAACTTGCCATTATCAATATTAAGAGTACTTGACCTCCAACAACCGTCTTTAAATTACACCCTGTATAGCTTCTTCTTTCTGAAGAATTATCTATTTTCCAAATTAGTCAAAAATGGTATGGTACATACCGGTGGCTCCCTGTACATTGGCGCAGTCGGTGGCGAGTCTGGCACATAGAGCGCCCACGGAATTTTGCGGCATATCGAACCAGCCTTGCTCCTGTGGATAACACACACAAATTAAGTTAAAACACACCAAATTTTAATTTAAAAACAATAGAAATTAATACTAATATGTCTTTTTCCTAACATTCCAAATTCACAATAACATTCATTCTGTCTTTTTACAGCGGCTTTAGTAAAAAAAAACCTGCATTAAAATTGGTCCAACTGTTAGACAGCTTGACGCCAAAGACAAAGGTAACACTTAAAATATGAACCTCGGCGAACAGTCCCCACCGACTGCGCCAGTCTCGCTACTGTACCTACCGACTGCGCCAATCTTACCTATAGTGTGTAGCGATCAATTAGCCGTTCTTTCACCAAGTGGACTAATGTAGTAGAGAGGGCAGTACCTGGCGCAGATAGTTGTGGAAGGTGAGCTCCCGCAGGCGGTCCGTCAGCCTCCCCCCCGCCAGGTTGAACAGCCAGGTCTGCGCGGCGGTGACCAGCCCGCAGGCAGCTGCGACCGCGGCGAACATGGACGCGTACAGTGCCGACTGCGCCAGTATCGCCTCTTTGTCTGCGCTGCCGAACATCTGTGACGGAGGAAAACGTGTAACTAAGTATTTAGCTGACATATTATAAGGATTAATAAGTGTGGCTGTGTAATTTAATTATTTTTTATACCACTAAGGTGGCAGAACCACCCAAATTAATGTTTTATCTAATGTATAATTTACGGTATAAATTGAGTAATGAATTATGTAAATGTTTGCATGTCCAGTCTAGGCAGAACATAATGCACTCAATCCTAACATATATTGTAACATCCTTTTGTACCCTGTTCCTGCAAATAAAGATATTATTATTATTATAGAAAAGCGTATGGTCCACCTGATAAAAAGTGGCGTAAAAATGTAAAAAGTTTCTAACCAGTTAAGGATGTTATAAATTGATAGAGGATGGATCGCATAAATCATTAAACTCATTCTTCCTGTGATATTTTTGTGACAAAACTTTAGGCAAAGTGTCTTACATACAACAGACTATTTCATGTTAAATCCATTGCAAAGAAAAGTATAATTATGTATGTGTAGTCACTGGCGTCATCTAGGGAGCACCACTGGATGCACCTGTTTTTGACCAAGTCTATATTGACAAAGAGACGACTTCAGTACTCATACACATAGGTATGGGTACTGAAGTAGTCTAAGGAAGAACGGGATCAATAGATTCAATAACAAACAAACTCCTCATGTGGACCCACCTCATGCTTTGTTCAAATCCATTTCAAAGAGGAGTTTATTTGTTATTGAATCTATCGGTGCGTTTTGGAACAAATGTATTTCAAATGCTCTCGAAGAAATGTACTGGACGACTTCAGGGAAGAGCACTGGGGCCACCTGTTTTTAACCGAACCTATTTCAAAGAATGTATGTGTATATGGCACATGGTCAGTCAAGGAGCACCGTTAGGTCCACTCACCCCGTACAGCTTGGAGAAGAGCAGCGCGAAGGCCGGCATGGTGGCGCCCACCAGCAGCGAGGCGAAGGCGCCTCCCACTAGTAGAGGCCATTCCGCCGCGTTCATGCGTAGGAGAGCCCAGGTCGATACTGAGTTGTCTTCTGGGGTGTCTTCGTCTTCCGGGCTTTCTTCCATTTCCTGTATGTGAGGGGATTAGTTTCATCAGCTTATTTTGTAGTTATGCAGTAGTGTAGTGAGTATAGTCACAAATTAGAGATAGTACAGATGGAAACCTATATACTACATTCACAGACACGAGGCACACATAGACAACTCATTCACCGACACGAGGTCAGGCGGTCTCAACCGAATTTTCGATACTGATTTGTGCACAAGTGTGTGTAGCAGAGGGTAGCTGTGAAAAAAGTACATACTATCTCTAATTTGTGGTATAGGTGTAGTAGGTGCAATGACACAATAGTGTAGGTTTTTTCTTTATATCTATTTTACAGCGATTGGGTTCAGGCTTTAAGCCAAATCTTCATCTATACTAAAATTATAAAGAAGAAATATTTGATTGTTGCTTTGTTAACATAGAATAAGATCTGAAATTACTAAGCCAATTTAAATTTGCGAAGCTCCAGTATCCCCGGGTGACGTAGGCTACATACGATTTCCGTATTCAGATGGTAACAGGAGCTACGCGACTGCCTCTGTGGCGTAGTCGGTAGTGATTACGCGTGCGGCGCCGGAGGTCCTGAGTTCGATTCCTGGGTCGGTCCAAAAATCAAAATCAAAATCAAATATCATTTATTTACTTAGGCATACAAATGCACTTGTAAACGTCACTTATATTTATAAACCAAAAAGTTACCACCAGTTCACAACGCGACCCACCTGAGAAGAACTGGCAACAAACTCAGCGGGTTATTCTTTTAACTACTCTATTTACAACTTTATTAATGAATCTAAAAACTATGCATTTTAACAGTTTTTTGAGAATCTAGCAGAGCAGGTCATTTCCAGGCTTCCTTATCCATCAAGTAATCACCAACCGTATAGTAGCCCTTGCTGTATAATTTAACTTTAACAAACTTTTTGAATTTATTTAGGGACATACTCTTAATTTCGTTAGGTAACCTGTTGTAAAAGCGTATACAGTTACCCCTGAAAGAATTACTGATTTTATGCAATCTGCTATGATAAACAGCGAGGTTATTTTTATTTCTAGTGTTGACATTGTGTCTATCACTTAACTTATGGAAACTAAGTAAATTTCTTTGTACATACATAAGATTTTCAAAAATGTATTGAGATGCTACTGTAAGAATATTAACCTCTTTGAATGTTTCGCGCAGAGAGATCCTTGGACCTAATCTATATATGCTTATGGCTCGCTTTTGTAAAATAAAAATAGAATTTATATCTGCGGCATTGCCCCACAGTAGAATACCGTAAGACATTATACTGTGAAAGTACCTGAAATAAACTATTCTAGCCGTATCTACATCAGTCAAGTGCCTTATTTTTTGCACAGAAAATGCTGCTGAACTTAATCTACTAGCTAGTTTTACAATATGTGGACCCCATTGTAAACCAGCATCGACCGTTAACCCTAGGAACGTCGTTGATTCCACAAGTTCCAACTCTCGACCATTAAGTTGAACATTGGTGTCTGACTGTGTTACATTCGGCAAGGTAAACTTAATACATTTAGTTTTATTATCATTCAGTCTAAGATTGTTAGTGTTAAACCAATGAACCACTTTCAAGATTGCATTGTTTACATCGTCATAGTTATCTAATTGTCGTTTGACTTTGAAAATCAAAGAAGTACCATCAGCAAACAAAACAATCCTGTTGTTGTCCCCCATGTAAAAGGGTAGGTCATTAAAATATATAAGGAATAAAAATGGGCCGAGTATTGAACCCTGCGGGACCAAAGATTTCTATATAAAATGAGGTAGATACGCTCTACTATAAGAAACGAAAGCATAAAAGCAATCCTCATACACACACATTGCTAAAACTACACTCACTAATAAACTATATTTACGTAATTGTAACTGCAATAGCAATATACAAATAGAACAAGAGTAAAAGAGAAGGCGTATGGACTCCAATTACAAGCCGACTACCACCGAATACTCTCGAAGTTTTACGATTCTGTATCACACGTACTGACTGCAGAAAAAATGTTAAGTAGGTATAAAGGTATAAAATGCAAAATTTACCAATGATGTTCATATTTAAATATAAACTTAAAAAACTGATAGAAAGGAAGAATAAGAAAGAAAGGAATCTCAGTAGAAAGGAATCCGGTGATTGGTTGAAAGCTTTCCCTATAGCCAACACCGGAACTTTTTTGGAACCGGACATCCTAAGAATTTCAGTTGGTTTGAGACTTGGCGTCACGCTTTGCGCTCCACATCGATGCCCCTGCGGTTTTAACGTTGACACTTTGGGGCATCATGGTCTTTCATGTTTAAAGAGCGCAGGCCGCTTCTCACGCCACGCTGCGCTGAATGACATCATCCGCCGTGCTCTTGCCACCGCCAATGTGCCTGCGCTCTTAGAGCCAAACGGCGTTTTCAGGGACGATGGCAAGAGACCGGATGGTATAACTTTGATACCGTGGGATATGGGTCGGGTCCTGGTGTGGGATGCAACTTGTGTTGACACTCTAGCCCCGTCCCATCTTCCTAAAACAAAATTAAAAGCCAGTGCCGCAGCGGAAGCGGCTGAAAATATTAAAATTAATAAATATAAGGGTCTCGACTCATCGTATCGTTTTTGTCCAGTCGGTGTCGAGACCCTAGGTCCATGGGGTCCCAATGCGCAAAAATTTTTCAAGAATTTGAAAAAGCGCCTTGTGGAGTCAACTGGTGACCCAAGGGCTGGCAGTTTTCTCGCTCAACGAATAGGTATTGCTATTCAAAGGGGGAATGCTGCTAGTCTTTTGGGCACAATGCCACGGGGGCCTTATTTAGGTTTAGTTTAGATAGTAATAGTGTAAATATAGATATGTAATATTTATGTTTCTCTGTAATTTTTAACAATAAATGTATATAAGTATAAAAACTGATTATATACCTATTTAATTAAGGCATGTATTTTAATCGATATCTGAATATTCCCCTTTTCCGAACAAAATATTTCAAAGTCAAACTAAAAATACTGACTTGAACACTAATTATGTACACCAAATAAATCAAATTAAATGTACTGTTTAATGGTAATATTGTAATCGAATTCATGATGAATGCTGACTGTTCGTTTTTAGTAGTAGTTAGTTTTTAAATGTAGTTTAGATGTAGTTAAATGTAAAATTGTAAAATCTTAAAATGTTAAATCGTTAGGACATTTATTTTTTAGTTATAACTTAGTATAGCATATAAGCGATATGGTGTCAAACTGTAAGCTTGTACTGTCTTTTTATTGATATAAATAAATAAATGGTGTTTGCAGAACTACTTTACTGAACGAATAACTATTTTCAAAATAGTTTGTCTAACAATTCCATAGTTCAACAAACATAATATCTATACGTTTTTAAGGAAAACCATCGCCTAATTTACTTTTAGGAACATCGTTTATGTTTATGCTAAATAAAATCCCAATTTAATAAGTAATCAGTCATCTTCATATAATTAAATTTAATTAAGGCCAAAAGGAGAGGCTCTGCTTGCCACAAATAAGACTGGAACTAATGAAAAGAAATGTACACTAAATGTGTGTAATATTCTATAACCACTTTCAAGGCGGCTCTCACTAGTCATTTGAACAACAGAACTTATTATATTACTAGCTGACCCCGCGCAACTTCGTTTGCGTGATAAATAAAGAACCGCTCGATCGATTTTGTGCAAACTTCACATAAACCATCTACTAAATAGTCCCAACAAACCCTAAACATTTGGTTTGGATAGGTAAGCCCGTTCTTGAGTTATAAAATTACAACGAAAAGTGGCATTGATTTTTATATATATAGATTCAGGAATAAATTAATGACAAATCCTAGTTTATTTAAAAATCAATGCAATTATTACTACTATTATATAGGGTGTCCCACGGCAATGCACATGGAGGGAAAGTACCTTAAATATTGTAGATGGAACATTTTAATGAAAGAAGACATTATTTTAATTAAAGAAATAACTTAAACTGCATTCATAGATTTTTAAATTATTACATGGTTGAGCCGGGAATCGAATCCGCTACACGTGAAAAAATAATTACTCCGTAGCTTTATCATACCGATCGAAAGGCTTCATCATAAGGATTATTTTTTGCTAACTACCATAGTGTCAGAAATAAAAGGAAGACCATGAATTTTAACATTTGATGTGAATTTTCCTGCAAACCGTACTTGCGTAGAACTATGACTATGCGGGGAATCCCCGTGCCTCGACGCTCGCTTGTCATATTCAGCAAGTATTATGCTGTCAAAAAACGAAGTACAACAAAAGCATTGGGGTCGTCAGATTAGTTAGGCCTGTACAATTTGGTGGGTTAATACGATTAAGAATAATCATAAAATTGATGAAAAATAATTAATTACGCATAAATTGTGCGTACTTACCAAATAAATTTGTACTCCTTCGTAAACTACCAAGTCTTAAGCACTTTTATGACGATAATTATGTACTTTTCCACGTTAAAAATACACTTTTGTTGTTAAATCGTGGGAGATACGACAGTGACATAGTGTCAGCGCGAACTGCGCGCAACCGCGCTAACTAGCTCAGTTTATACGCTTCAAAAATTGGTGCGTAGGGCAGGTCTACCTCTTTATATAGAAGTCTTTGTGCGGGACGCCCATAGTAACTACTGATCCTTCTGAACGTGTACCATTAACATCGACTCTCTGAATTCTATTGTTCAAATATGAAGTCAGAAGATCGAGAGCCTTGCTCCTTATGCCGTAATGGTGTAATTTCCTGATTAATGTTTCATGTTGGACGCAATCAAAAGCCTTAGATAGATCGCAAAATACACCAATTGCATCTTGTTTATCCTCCCAGGCCTCATAAATACATTTCAATAACTCTACACCAGCATCAGTAGTCGAACGTCCCTTAGTGAAGCCAAATTGTTTCTCATGAAACAATTTGTGACTGTTAAAATAAATCAGCATCTGCTCTAGTATTAATTTTTCAAATATCTTGCTCAAGGTCGGCAACACCGAAATAGGTCTGAAATTACCCGGATCTGAAGTGCTGCCAGCCTTGAACAGTGGTAATACTTTACTGTGTTTCATCAAATCAGGAAATACACCACTTGAGACGCAATCGTTAAACACAGTTGCCAAGTAGGGGGCAATGACATCTATAATACTTGAAACGGCTTTCACTGATAATCCCCAAAGGTCAGCGGTTTTTTTAACATTAATAGATTTAAACGCTTTTATGATGTCGTTGCAGTTGACAACGGTGAATTCGAACGCGCCTTCACAGGCAGCAACGGATTCTGCTAATAATAGCTCGGCGGAGGTAGAAGACGACCGAAGAGTGTTAGTTATATCTATTGGTACATTACTGAAGAATTTTTCGAACTCGGTCGCTACTTCCATATCCTCCGAGACGTGGCGATTGTTTATCTTTAAATCGAACTTTTTTTCATTCACTGTACACCTACCACATTCCGCATTTATTATGTTCCAGGTAGTTTTAATTACATTCGCAGAGTCTAAAATTTTACTTCTAATGAAATAAGATTTGGCTAAGGAACAGGCTTGCTTAAATATCTTTGAATATTTTTTAACATATTCCTGAAATTCAGGGTTGAAATTATATGATTTTTCAGAATACAGTTCATATAGGCTATGACGACTTTTATAAATTCCGGGTGTTGCCCAATCACTGAAAGCAGAACTGCCTCCAATTGATAATGTTTTCGGGGTGAAAATTTTCCCAAACACATCATGTATCAAATTAAATAAATTGGTGTAGGATTCATCTAAACTAGTGTAATCAGGCAATTCTGGTAATTTCTTCACTAAATTTCTTCTGAAAGTTTCCAAGCGCTGTGTGTTGACTGGGACAAAACTGATTATTTTCTTACTTTCCCTACTATTTCTCAAATAAGAAACGGACTGTCCGCGATGATCTGATTTTACAGGGTCCACTATACATTTTTTAATGGGATGTATATTAGTATAAATATTATCAATGCAAGTAGCAGTAGTGGCAAATTTTTGTATGATCCACTAATGTTTATTTCGGAGTTTGGGTGTTTTTTATTTATGATATATATGTATTTAGAAACATTTAAGTATGTGTATTAGTCGTCTAGATCTTATAGCACAAGCTAATATTAGCTTAATTTAGGCTATATGTTGTTGTGTGTGAATGTCCGCAAATATTAAATATTACAACATTAGTGGATCATACAAATATTTGGTTGGACACGGGAATCGAACCCTAGCCTTCAGTGCGCCAGTCGGTTACGCTACCGAGTCAGTGCATGTGTAATAGTGTAGAGGTGTAGCAATGTATGATGTAGCTATCTGCAGTACTTACAGGCGCCACGGCCGCGCAGAGCGGGTCACTGGCCACGACGGGCACACGCGCGGCGGCCGCACTGCTGGCGCGGACACTGCTGCGCGCGACCATCGAACCTGGATACATACACTGTTGTAGCACACAGCGGAAACTCTATCACTTTTCAAGCTTGAATGTGTGCGTGTGACCAATACACACACACACACACACAAATACATAATCACGCCTTTATCCCCGAAAGAGTAGGCAGAGGCATTATATACGCCCACATTTCACCTTATAGTTTTATGTCCCACGTAAAAGGTGGTAAGCCAATTGCCGTGTTCAAATGGACAGGCGCAGGTAGCCGCGACCCGCAGTTAAAATTTTTCAAGCTGCTCGTAAGGCCTTCAACTTGGCTTAAAGATTGTCATTTTACTGACAACCGGATTTCATTTCAGGTTATCCTTCTCTACACAATGGATCTTTGTGCGAAATATTCCCTCAATCGCCTCTTACGTCACTCTCGGGATGTATTGAGGTGGCGACATTTTGTACTCTTACCCGTCGCAACATGGGACCCCGTCACCCCACCGCATCATGGGACCCCGTCACCACACGGGGCTTATCCTCTAAAAGTACCCTAAAAAGAACTAAAGCACATACAAAAGTAAACCCATACTTACTCCTAGTGGAATGTCTGCTGAAGGCTCTCCTCAACTGCGGCAACTCCTCAGCCTCCGTCTGTACGTCATCATCGTCGGTGGTCGGTGTTAGAGGCGCTTCTATACTCCTGGAAGGGTAACGACATCTTCAATAATTAGAGATAATTTTGAAAAGCAATTAGTATGTTGACTCAATCACTAAATATGAAAAAAATTTGGTCTCGAGCAGGATTCGAACCTGCGTCATCTGGTTTGCTCGATACCAAATTTTTTTTACATTAAATCTTGAATAATTTTCTTTTTGTAGGTATAGGTACTTATCTATTTTTGGACGTTTTGGATTCTAATATATGATGATATATTGGCGACAAAACTCCTCAAACAGCACCCATTACAAATGTTTTGTAACTGCGTATACTGCGAACTATACATTTCACAAACAACACTTTTTTACAGTACGTTCAGATGTCTGATAAAATCGGCACTCGATTTGTACGCTGACAATCGGACAATTCATTTCCATTGTGCGTGCTGCATAATATAACGGATCCGTATCATTATGACGATGATGATGTAGATGATTATATATTTATTTTATGCTTCATTTTAGATTTAGAATTATGTATAATTATTAAATATCAAACTACCCTACATTATTCTCATTACAGACTCCATTCTAGGTTGCCTGTAAGAGATTGCCTTGTGCGATAAGGCCACCAATTGTTTTACCATGAGTTATAATTAAGGCACTCAAATGTATTTCCTGGTGTGCAATAAAGAGTTTTTATGTTATGTTATGATGTTGATCATCATCACCATTATCATTATGATCATCATAATCATGATGATGATCATCATTCAAGCTGGTACTGGGATTCTGGTCAACAATTCTTAAAAATCCCCGATTGTGAAACTTTTAAACTGGCGAGAATGATATGGAAGCTCTATAAATTCTTATTCTACATATTTAGTTGAGTACTATAGTTAAACCATGTTTTGTAATAAGGCTGTATGGGTTTAAAGACAGGCAGATATAAATGTAACTGAAGAACGCGAGTCCCTTACCTCGTGGTCATATCCTCCTGCACCAGCTTATAGTACATGCCCTTCTTCTCCATCAGCTCCAGGTGGGAGCCCTGTTCCAGTACCGCGCCTTGTTCCACGTACACGATGCGGGTCGCGTTGACGATGGTGGAGAGGCGGTGGGACACTACCAGGGTGGTGCGGCCTTTGGATGCTGCGTCTAGGGCCGCCTGGACCTGGGGTTGAGAGAATAATTAAAAAAATAAATATTCACGGACATTTCACACAACGCTATCTGATCCCAAAGTAAGCTAGGAATAACCTGCTTGTGTTATGGGTATCACACCACGGATATTAATACTTATATACTTTTAAAATACATACATATTATACATAGAAACTATGGGTCACACAAATATTTGTCTCCGGTGGGAATCGTACCCACGACCTCCAGCACCGCAAGCGGTATCACTACCGACTGCGCCACAGAGGCAGGCATGGTATCATCTCTATAGATATTCCCGTTATGATAGACGTGGAATCGGTGTGGTGTGGGGTGGGGTGGTGTAGTGTGGTGTAGTGTGGTTTGGGGCAGGTTAGTGTTGTCTGTGGTGTAGGGTTTTTTTTTCTCCTTATTTTTTTTGGGACTTTTATACACCCGTATATGCCAGTCCCATAGTACCTTATTTACATAGTGTTACACATATTTATACATGGCTATCGTAAAATCTTAACATAGTAAATCTATACTGGGTGTAACAAAATTACCTCTCCAAATTTCATGAGATGACTTGGCATCGGAAATCAAATACAAATATTTAATAAAAAAGGGGGGTTAATTTTTTTATTTATTAAAAAAAAAAATTGTCGCACATTAAGAATTCGTTTTTCACCGCGGCAATTCGAGGTAATATGGTCGCCGTGGCAAAACAAACACGGAGCACCCGTCTGGCTGTCGTTGTCGCTTTCTACTGCCGCTCAGTAGCGATGGAAATGGTGATAATGACAATTTATAGGACCTTTAAAACGGATTTACGGTTAAAGTATTCATGTGATTTTTTTTTCTTCATTTTTGTAATGTTTCTTGACTGATGCCACATCACGTGACGGAATTTGGAGAGTCAATTTTGTTACACTCAATATATACTAGGTACATGAAGCTTCAGAGTTTGGTGTACACAAAATTAGTTGTAGGATTTCTACATCATACAGGTTTAAGTTTAGCTCCTTAAATAGCTCCTCTCTGTCAGACCGATATCTAGCACATTCCACCAGCAAGTGTAGAATGTGCTAGATAAACAGTCAGACTGAGAACTCAGAGTAACAGTGTGTAGTAACATGTGGTGTAGGGTTGGGGTCGGGAAGTGAAATGAAGTAATGGGGTGTGGAATGGTGTAGTGGGGTGTTGAAGTGTGGGGTGGAGTGGAGTGTGATGTAGTGTAGTGCAGTGTAGCCACTAACCTGCGCTTCAGCAGCGGGATCCAGCGCCGCAGTGGGTTCATCCAGCAGCAGTAACGCGGGCTTCCTCAGCAGCGCTCTGGCGAGGGCCACGCGCTGCTTCTGTCCGCCGGAGAGAGCCGCGCCGCGCTCGCCCAGGACTGTGCTGTAGCCCTGGTAGAGGGGGTATGGTTAGATACGTGCCACTTAGGGGTGAGTGGTAAAAAAAGATTTTAAATTCATTCAAAAACATTTAAACAATACTATACTCGGAAAAATGTAACAGACCTGTTTTGAGTAATTTGTCTGTTACTAGTCTACATGCAATCAATTTATTTTATATCAAATTTCTTATTAAAATAGTTGACCACCAAACTAACAACAACGGCTGTTAAATTTACTTAAATTTACGATATAAACATGTATTGAATTGTATTTTATTTCTTAACAACTGTACATTGTGAATATATATATATAATAACAATCTGAATCTGAATCTTGGACATTTGTCAACACGACAATCGCCAATAGAATTTTAGCCACTAAATCTCATTCATTGATTCATTTCAGGAATCTGACATGTAAGAGCGCTTCCTCTTATGTCAAAACAGGCTATACTAATTCCAATAAGTAATCAATCTAAACAAGAAAACCGTAAGATCATTCTCACCAGACTGTCCCTCTCTAACACGTTTATTGTGAAAATGAAAGTTCAATCCGATTGTCGTTATCATTTTTGTTTTATTTCAAACTCTGAACAGATGATTCACGTGACTTAGCGACATAGTTGAATACAACAGAGTCACAGACTACAGACAAAGACTCGCCATAAGCCCCTCTGCACTCTATTTTATAGAGAGGGGCCATAAAAGTAATCATAATAAATCTCTAAATTAATATCTGAGAATCTAATTAGTCTATTTCCAATCATTTATAATGTTTTGCTAATTCCATAATAATATACAAGTAACTTACATTAGCCAGCTTGCTGATGAACTGGTGAGCGTGCGCGAGTTTGGCGGCGGCGATGACGTCACCGTCGCTGACGTCACTCACGCCGAACGTGATGTTGTCGCGGATGGTGCCGCTGAACAGCACGGGCTCCTGGCCCACCACGCCTGCGAACAATAACAATCAGTATAAGATGAGAGAAAGACACACTTAAAGCTGGGCAAAAAAGAGCCGAAAATAAAAAAGCGCTACAGTGGTATTTTAATGACAACCCCAAATAAACGTCAATAAAAACCACCAATCAATAAAAATAAAATATTCACGGACATTTCCCACAACGCTATCTGATCCCAAAGTGTTGGTGACGCAATGTAACCCTTATTTACTTACCTATAATATTCAAATATGTATATGTAGGTACATGGATATTACGGTAGAACTTGTTAAAAACTGTCCCAGTGAATAGGGTAAATAACAGTTTCAATAAGGACCGAAACGGCGCTAGTGTGCCAGCAGGGTAATGATGTCTGTGTGCATTTCATCTACCTATAATTTTGTATGTGTGTGTTGAAGTTTAATTAATAAACGGTCTGTACGTACAGTACTTGCGGGTGGGCGACCGCGGGGTAAGGACTGCCGCGCGGAGGGCGGAGGGGGGCTCACATACACAGCGGCGGCCGCGGGTACCACCAACCACCACTACTCGCTCGACGATAGTCCAACTAAACGGAAGTACTGTACGCGGCGACACTCACTCAAAAGCCTAAGTTTTTATTTTAACGCACCCTCCTTCTGTCGTCAACACAAAGTAAGCTAGGAATAACCTGCTTGTGTTATGGGTATCAGACCACGGATATTTATACTAATAAATACGTACATATTATACATAGAAACACCCAGACTCTTGAGACAAACATTTATGTGTCACACAAATATTTGTCTACGGTGGGAATCGAACCCACGACCTCCACAATTGTAAAAGAAAACCCGCGTTTATCTATAATCAACTCACCGATACTCTTCCTAAAGTTGTGTAGATGTACGTCGGTGAGCTTGTGTCCGTCCACGGTGATAGTGCCGCTGTCCGGTTCGTACAGACGCTGCAACAGCTGCAGGAGAGTGGACTTGCCGCAGCCAGACCCGCCCACTAGCGCCACTGTCTCCCCCGCGCGGATTGATAGCGTGAGGCCGCGGAGAACCTGCGAAGAGAAAACGGGTTTTAAAGTTTTGTAACATTCATCAAGGCATAGTAAAGAATTCTACTCTATTCCACCGGAGTCATGTCTAACGTAAGAATGCGAAGAATTACACTGCGACTTATAGGTTATAGATATACATTATAATATCCTTCGAATCCGAAAATGATCTCCATTATTCGCATAAAAACTAGTGATAAGTTAAGGCCTTTGCTAAAATGTCCGCTACTTATGTAAACTTAGGTTAACATGCATTTCGTCATAGTGAACGCCCTATATGAAAATCATCATATGCCGTTTGGTTTAACAAATGCACCCGCTATAGAAAGTGACCTTGACTAGTGGTCTAGATGGGGAATTGAAGTAAAAGTTGGTGAACACGATGTATGAGTTTAGTACTAAGGCCAGTATGAGTTTCATCGTACGTCATTTGGTCTGACAACAGCATCCGCTATATTCTTGTGAAACCATGTAATGAATTTAGCATTATCTACACAAAATAATAATGTACAGAAGGAAATTAGAATACA
This sequence comes from Miltochrista miniata, assembly GCA_933228765.1. Taxonomy (NCBI): domain Eukaryota; kingdom Metazoa; phylum Arthropoda; class Insecta; order Lepidoptera; family Erebidae; genus Miltochrista; species Miltochrista miniata. The sequence goes on from OW121777.1 coordinate 16,017,886, forward strand.
AAGTGCGCTTGGGCTACGAACACACAGACATGGCTCACTGGATTTGACGGACACGCGGTCAAAGGATTGTCATAGTAATTTTGATACTGGTTTGTGCGCGAGTGTGCGTAGTCGAGGGTAGGTTTAAAAAAAAAAGTATATACATGAGATTATTGCGTTCTGTATCTTATTATTTTGCGTTATCTACTAAAACTGCCGTCACAGCTATATTTACGGACATATTATACATCTGATACCAAAGTAAGCTAGGATTAACCTGATTGTGTTATGGGTATCAGACCACGAATATTAATACAATATGTATATATTTTTTTATAGACATTATTACCTTGACTAAAGGCCTGGACGGGTAGTTGAAGTACAGGTTGTCGAACACGATGTCTCCCTTGACATCGAGGGTGACACCGCGACTCTCCAGCGCGTTGATGTTGGAGGTCCTCTCCAGCAGTTGGAACAGCGACTTGGCGGCGCCTCTTGCGGCGCTGAACATCTCGAGGTGAGGGTGGCACATCGCTATGTTCTGGGCGGCCACGAACGTTAGCGAGAGGATCTGCGGACGAAACATAATACGTACATAATTCTGTTTATGTCATACATACATACATATGGTCATGCCTTTATCCCCGAAGGGGTAGGCAGATGCATATTATATGCCCACATTTCACCTTTGTATAATTTGTCCCACGTAATAGGTGGTGAGCCGTATTGCCGTGTTTAAATGGACAGGCGCAGGTTGTGACTGCCTGCTGTTGAAATAAAGCCTTCAACTTAGCTTAACGACTGCCATTTTACTGGCAACCGGGACTAACAGCTTAGCGTGCCTTCCGAAGCACGGAAACGCTCAAATAAATGTCACAAAGTGATCACATGGATGGTCACCCATCCATGGACCGGCCATAGTGAAAGTTGCTTACTGCAGTGATCGTTTACAGAACACTGAGTCCGTGGGGCCACGAGTTCTTCGAGCGCGAGATTTTATTTATGTCAATATACGTTTATAGGCTCACCGTCAATAAAGATAGACAAGAACAAACTGAAACTTTAATGTATTGCTCTGATTATCCATTATTTTACGTATCGAAACCTCTCATGGATGTCAGGGATTCTTATTTTCACGCTGTCGTATCACGTACGTACGCTGCTTACACTTTTGGGAACAAAGACATAAGAATCGCGGTTTTTAACACTCATACTTATAGAATTTACATGGATGGGTGACCATCCATGTGATCACTTTGTGACATTTATTTGAGGGTTTCCGTGCTTCGGAAGGCACGTTAAGCCGTTGGTCCCGGTTGCCAGTAAAATGGCAGTCGTTAGGCTAAGTTGAAGGCTTTATTTTTCCTCGCGGACCCAAGGCTCCCCTGGCGAACACCCCTGGGGGTGTCAAGGGAACTTTAATTCGGACCCATGGCACCCCCAGTCTTCAAATCTCTATACAACAGTGTACCAGTGAAACAGCAGGCAGTCACAACCTGCGCCTGACCATTTAAACACGGCAATACGGCTCACCCCCTATTACGTGCGACAAATTATACAAAGGTGAAATGTGGTATAATATGCCTCTGCCAACCCCTTCGGGGATAAAGGCGTGAACATATATGTCATTTCATGTCATGTCAAGACTTATAGAATTCGGGACTTCACGCGAAATACAATTAATTTACATTCAGCAGTTGTATTATTCAAGACTGTAATCTATTCCTGTATCAAATTTCAGCCAGATCCCGTCAACAAACATCCAAATACCTATCTTCACAAATTTTTGCATTTATAATATTAGTAGGGTTTAGCGGATGTCCCGTTCCCGTGGGAATACGGGAATAAAATATAGCCTTTGTTCACTGGGAATAGTGTAGCTTCCCAACATTGAAAGAAATTTTCAAATTGGTCCAGGAGTTTTGGAGCCTATTGGATACAAACAAATAAACAAACAAACAAACAAACACACAGTATACTCACGGTGACCATAATCCCGGGATGGTAGTCCTGCTGGTGGGGCGGCAGGTCCATGTCCCGCACGCACAGCACGGTCCCGTACGCGAACACGATGGCGTTGAGCGCGTACGTGAGCAGCCAGCTGAGCCCCGAGCCGGCCCCGGACCAGGCCCCGCGGGCCCGCGCCGCCGCCGCCGCTGATTCTAGCGCCGTTTTGTATCTGGCGGGGGAAGGAATTGTATACTTTGTATAAGCGTGAAGACGATAGGAAACACTACCTATATTAGGGTTTCCCAAACTGCAATATGTCTGGTTCACATATTAAAAGAAAAGTTATAATTTTCAAACTGGTCTCTTTCTTCAATTTTCCAACTCCAGTTTCACAGTGACAAACGAAAATTGGCGCATAAGCAAAAGAGAAAGTAAGAGAACCTAGTGAGAGAATCTTCCCCATACAAATGGTATTGTCGTACCAGAACCCCAAGTATCTTTCACTCAGTAGTATTACAAAGAAATGTCTAAATATAAAAATATGTATAAACACTATCGTACCTGTCCACCTCCAACTCTTCGCCACCATAAGCCCTCACAGTCCGGATGGCAGATAACGCTTCCTCCACAATCCTTCCCGCGGCGCCATAGGCCACGGTCTCCTTACTCGCGTACTTCGTTTGGTACTGTGGAACAGACAAAGGCCTTTGATTAGCTTTACATTCATATGGTTAGAACAAATTTGTGATAGAAATTAGAGGTGTACTTCAAGGGTCTGCTATGGGACCACCAAAATAGTTAAAAAGATTCCTAGTAGTAATTTGTTCATCTATACTAATATTATAAAGAGGAAAGATTTGTTTTTTTTGTTTGTTTGTTTGTTTGTAACGAATAGGCTCAGGAACTACTGGACCGATTTGAAAAATTCTTTCACTGTTGGGAAGCTACACTCTTTGCGGTGAACATAGGCTATATTTTATTCCCGTATTCCCACGGGAACGGGAAATACGCGGATGAAACCGCGTGACGTCCGCTAGTTCCTGATAAATTGTAAATAGTTTTGTTTTTTAAATATTAAATAGAGAAAAAAATATAACTAAAAGAATAAATTATAGTTTATGCCACTTGAGGATTGTGAAAGTTCCTAATAAATAAAGGAATTTTTTGCATTAGTTTCGGAGATCAAATTTTTCCTCTTTTTAATGTCAGTATAGACAAAGAGAATACCATCAAGTTACGAATTCCTTACCTTAGCGACAAGCGTAGCAATAATGAGCGAGACGGGAACGACACTCAATCCGCTGAGCGTGAGTTGCCATCCATACGTCAGGGCTAAGGCCGCCCCCAATATGACAACGCCTGCCAGGTTTGCCGTCATGGCCACGTGGTGACCCACGCCGCCTTTAAACTTCTCCATGTCCCTGGGAACGGAGCGGGAAGGTTAGTGTGGGAAGAAGAAGTGACTACTAACTATACTGAAAATTAAGGTTATTGGACATATTGTACCGTGTATGTAAATGGCTGAAAAGGTAATGATGTTTAAGTATTTATCTTATAGTATCCTTTTTTTTCTTTTTTTTTTTTACGTGAGGGAAAATCCTCATGGATGTTATGCCGGACTCCTACCGACTAAAAAACCTCACGCAACGCCCAACAGCCTATGGTTGTGAGCCCCGGGTAAGCCCTCGGAAGGATGTCCCAGGACTCCCAACAGACCTACAGCCGCCTCTGCAGCCTCGCCCAGGGGGTGGTTCGGGTGCTAATCTGCGTCTTTGGGGGTGGGTTTCGGGTGTGATCCCGCTTCTAAGGGGGGTCGTGCGTCAGTTCCTCACGTCACGCTGCCGTCATGGGCCTGCTTCTGTAAGGACGGTGAGCGACTCTCTCACCGTCCTCAGACCCCCGGTCATGGAGGCCGATAGTCCTCGGCGAAGACACGTCGGCGGCGTCCAGGCCGCCGACTGCAGAACTCGGGGGGAAGAGTTCTCTCCCGTACCCGCCCCGCCGCCTCTTTCACGAGCATGACCTGCTCGCAGAAAGAGGCGGCGCAGTCCCACTTACTCCCGCTGGAGAGCATGGCTCGCACCATGGTCTCGAGCGAGAGAGTGTCCACGTCCAGACCCACTACGAGGACCTGGCGCTGTTGCGCCCATGCTGTGCACTCCACCAGCGTATGTTCCACCCTGTGGAACACCGCACGACACATCTCGCCGACCCGGCCCTAGCCAGCTCGGGTAAGTTACGGCCCTCTCGGAGAGATAGGCCCCGACAATTCGACGGAGGTAGGGTGGCACTCCATGGTAGATAAGTGCCTCCCTAACGCAGCCCCAGGGCAAGGTGTTGAAGGCGTTGGCGATGTCAAGAGACACCGCCACCACCACCTCACACCGTGAGACTGCTTCCTCCGTCAGGCCTTTAATGCGCATGATCGCGTCCACGGTGGAGCGTCCCTGACGGAAGCCAAACTGGCTATCCGCCAGATCAGGCCCCACGCGTGTGAGGTGCCCGACGAGGCGTTGTGCAATAATACGCTCAAAGAGCTTGCACACCTCGTCGAGCAACACGATCGGCCGGTACCCTGATATCTTATAGTATCCTACTTCCTACTAATATAAATGTAAAAGTTTGTAAAGATGTTTGGATGTTTGTTACTCGATCACGCTCTAACGGCTGAATGGATCTGGCTGAAATTTGGTACAGAGATAAAGTATAGGCTGGAATAACACATAGGCTACTATAACCAAATAATACGGGAACCAAATTTCGGGCGAAAAATATCAACGGGCGAAGCCGCGCGCATCAGCTAGTTATGTTATAAAGATGGCATGAATCTAGTCTAGATAGATGTGCTAGGTACTCTACTTCACATTGAAGGCTCACAAAGAAAATGATGATGAGTAAAGTTTTTGAATTTGGAATTATGTTAGTTTATTTAGCGAAGTGAAAAGTTCCGAAACACGGAAAGTTTTGAACATTGGACCAATCGCGCCTAAAGGCATGCTTCTCATTATAAATATTATACTGAAATTGTTATATCGCAACCTGTCACGAAAAGGCTCAAGAATATCAAAGTAATTCCAATAAGTAGGTACTTACTCAGTGACAGCGGTGGCGAAGTTCATGGTGGTGTTGGTGTCGAAGAACGCTAGCTCCTGGCTGATGACGGAGCGGAGGAGACGCAGGCGGATACGGGTCACCTACATAGGAGAGGATTGATTGAAGATACTTTGAACACTGATACTTTGGCATTGACTTTGATTGAAGTAAAACTTCTTTGCCATTGACGGACTATATCACTGAAATGATTAAATTTTGAATAGCCGAAACTACACATAGTCTTTGTAGTTTCCGCTATTCAAATAGAGAGCAGCGTTACTTCCGTCAGAAAAAAAATCTGAGTTACTCCCTAGTCGCGCCTAAAGAAGTTTTACTCAAAAAATGTTTAACACAAAATAAAATAACAATGCAATCTTACCATCCTCGCAGCCGCCCAACCAACGAGAGCGACGCCGGCGGCCGCCACCAGTATGTGCGCTACGATGATGGCGAGGCTCGCGTACCCGAAGGCGACGCTGTCCTGGACCAGCTCTTCCATGTGGAGAGAACGGTTGGAGATGGCTGGGCTGCAAGTGATGCAACAAGTATGGAATAAGTGGGTAGTTTGGATTGTATAATTTAATTAATAACAATAAATTTGCACGCCATCATTGGCAGAATATGTAGATCTTAAGAATAGATTTATAAGAAAAAGAAGAATGGGTAATTTTGTATCGAACCCGTACCCACTTTGTAGCATTTTAGACTAGGTGTAATTTAGAAGAGGCCTAATTGAGTAACTCGAAAATAAGTGAACGAATGAATGAATGAATGAAAGACCGAAGTTATGATAACTTCTCTGTAACATTTTTAATTGCCAATAATCGCACTTTTTCTGCTTTTTGGACTAAATAAATAGGTAACCAGTCATTTTTTCTGTCTTAAGAGAGCGATATAGCTTCCTATCGTTGGTTTTTGGTACAGAAAAAATATTAAATAAGAACTTTCAATCTTAAATAGCACAGTTTTATTAAATTGTATTGTTACTTTCAATGATTATATCATCCCAGGCACTTGCCGGACCTACGAAGTTATCTAGGTGCCTGCCAACACCTAAGTACCATATTATGCTAATAGTATGGGCACAACCTAGAGTTCTCATACCCGTCATGCAGGAGCAAATAATACGCTTCGATGGCTTCTCTGCCCTGGACATTAACCTTGATTAAAATATATGTGTAATATATTTTATTCGACACGTGCCTCGATAATATGCGGCCTCTAATTAACGAGCAGTTTTCGGTTACTAGCCCATGCTGCGACATTCTAGGGCTACGGCTCGAAGATACCTCAATATTATATATACCATCTCCACCTCGCAAATGCTCGGCAACATATGATCTAGCGAGCTTTAAATGGTATGTGCCCAGACTGAGTAGAATGACGTCTTCTTCTGTCAATTGTGGAAATGGTATTGACGTAGCCGTCATTGATGTGAACACCGCTCGCTGTCTGTTCGTATGTTCTGCGACTACATAGTTGCCCAGTCTGTTGGGTTCACTTCTTCTTTGTGCTATTATATTAATAAAAGCGTAGGCATGCTCATTATCTGTCAGACGCTGCCTAAATGCATTTATAAGGGCTCCCGCAATACGAAAGTCTTCAAATAAGTGAGGGAGTGTTTTATTGATAACTGTATGCCTAAATATTTTGTAGTCCCTTTTGAACCATCCGTTTATTACTTCAATGACCCAACGCACTATGGTGATTTCTCGAGATTTATTGGCTTGAATATCTGTAAGCTGTGTGGCATGCCTATCTTTACTTGGTGGCATATGGGCAACATAGCCAGCACTTTGTATATCTGGTATAGAGTCTCTAAAACCTCGATCTAATATAAAAACGTCATCTGTTTGTAACGATATATGCACTGGAGACGTTTGATCATTCATAATCTCAGTCATGATTTGGGCATCAGTCTTTGTTGCAGCGTATGGTCCACATATATCTATAATATAGCCATCTGGGCAAGTAATCAAAAAGGGTTTTAAGAAGTTTTTATACGTGCGTGGGTCGATTTTACTAAGGATTTTCGGTATTTTCAACATCAAATATCTTTTTTCCTACATAAGTTACAAAGTTGCTCCAATACAAAAAATATCTACGTTTTCAAAGACCTTTCGAATAGTACCAATTTCAACTTGCTACAAACTGGGTACGTTCTGACCCATGTTCTTTGTATTGCCAATGTAATGGCAGAGCATAGCGCACACCTGTATTTTTTGATTGTTAACATCCTACCACCTATGTTCACAAGGAAAAAATGAATTATGAATTACTATTTACGAGTATTGCCTTAAACGGACCATGGCCTTCTGACGCATAATGACCAACACGCGTATTGACTAATCATAAATAAGCATTTTGACATATACGCAATTTTGGTGGTACACCATATTCTGGCAAACGATATTATTACTATCCATACCCCTGAAAAACATATATTTCCACGGCATAAAAAGAGTAAAACTGGGATCTTAGCAGGTTTTTGCAAGGTCGCCAGCGCGAGTACAGCACCTCTAATGTTGCTAACGTCCATTAGGCTAGACCACTTTCATTCATCAGGTGGGTCCTTAGATCATCTAACCACAGGATGCGCCTTACTTAAGCATTGTTTTCTGCCATTGCACATGACCATTTGGTCTTTTGGCTTTATGAAAAGCCTGTACATCAGTACATCATTTTATATGATTAAACTAGTACATTACATTGTAGTTGACCGTACAATAACAATTAACACACAACAGCCATTACGCGTTTGTCGATTAATACATTTTTAAATGCAATGAAATTTTATATGTCTTTGTGTTTCCCCCTTCACTTGTATGAAAACTGGCAGAATATTTTTGTATGCGGTGGTTCGCAAAGGCTAGTCCCGTGTTATATGGTCTAAGGGTGGGTCGTATGCTTGTTTGCCACTTTAGTAGAGTAAAAAGTTTTCAGAACAGTCTCCCTATAAACTGTCGGGAATCTTGAAACATACTTTCGAGGACATACACGAGGCCCCAGACATAAGCAGCGTGTTTGAGTCCAGCATAGCATCTATGAGGAATTTCCAGTATTATAAATGTGAAAGTACCTCTGTCTGTCTGTCTCTTACGTTTTCACGCCCAAACCGCTGAACAGATTTTGTTAAAATTTGATAAGAATAGAGATAGTTTTGAGTCCAAGGGAAGTAGGTACATAGGCTACTTTTTACCTGACTGCGCAAAAGGAGTATATTGATTTATTGCTATAACGACAAGCCGCGGGGAACATTTAGTATTATATGTATACAAGTGAAGATATACTCACATCTGCCGCCCCCCTCCGAACGCCATCAGTATATACGCATCTGGAGTGATCAGCGCCTCATTGTTCCTCTGTACGAACAGCGCAGTCAGCTCGCCGTACACCACGATGCCTCCGATGGTGCCTAATGAACTGACCAGGGCTAGGAGCACGCCTAATGCCGTCACTAGGCGCTCTGGGAGAGTTGCGTAGCGCCACTGTAACAACCAGAAAAATAAATAAATATTTTGGAAATCTCAATGCGATAAAATAAAAGCGGGGCACAGTATTGCTTACATACCTACACACCTTACAAGAAAAATACGACAAGAGATTAATTAATTTAAAAACACCGGCCAAGTTCCAAAAAAAATCTTCCTCCAAGGCCAAATCACCTAACTATAATTATGGTCACTGATACCATTGTCTAACGGGTAGACGTTAAGCTTCATCACAAGAATTTAGCTCCGTGGTGGGAATCAAACCTACGGACTTTGTGATCAGCAGTCGTACTTTACGATCGCTAGATTAACGAGACAATCGAAAATATAAAATTACTGATAGTTATGGTGAGACACATCTGCCTCAGTAAGGCGCTGCTGCCTGCTAGTTGGGGCATATCTTACTCGTCCAAGACTATCGGAGTCCATGACCGTGGGTCTGAGGATGGCGGGAGAGCTACTCGTCGTCCTGACAGAATCAGGCCCAAGACTGACGCCTAATGTGAAAGGTTCACGTACGCCCCAAGAAGTAGAATAACACTCGAGCCAATCCCTAAGACGCAGGAAATATCGGCTGTTCCACCTATCCCACCCGCCATTCCAACTGGGATGGAATAGTGGAATATACCCGAACCCCTAGGTGAGGTCTAGTGGTAGCCAAGTCTGTCCCGACCGTAGATAGTGGCTTCTAAAATTACACGCGTATCCTGTGATTTTTTTTAAATAAATAAATATTGTTGGACATTCTCACACAACATCGTCTAGCCCAAACTAAGCTATAAGCTTGTGCTATGGGATCTAGACAACTCATATACAAAGGGGTGCTAGGTCGGGGAACCTCCTAGTGAGCTTGGACCGGTTTCCTATCCCTGCGGGCTATATGCCCGGGGGGAGTGGCAACTGGACTAAGACGGTGCACCCTGGAACATCGGCTATTGGGTGCGGCGTGCTGCCCCCATTAGTCGATGTACTGATATCCCGGCAAGCTGACCCCATGGCGAGGGGGTCGCAGTTCGGTGGGCCTGCTAGGCCCGCGGTGTTGCGTTGCATCTGCATCGCAACACACCGTGGCGGACGCCCCAATGCTCCCGGCCTTCCAGCGGGTAGAAGCATTGGGAACGTTAAACAGCCGTCTTTTGACGGAGTTGACCCCATTGCACGAGGGGGTCGTGGTATGGCGGGCCTTTAAGGCCCGCGGTGTAGTGAGATTTGCTCCCGGCTGCGGCCGGTTGGAGCAAGTTTGCTGTGCGGCAGCGGTCGCTTGTGCGGCTGTTCCGCCTGTACGGCAGTCCACCTGTGCGGCAGTTTCGTAGCGCGGCAGTTTGCCAGAGACTGCTGCGTGTGTGCGGGCTGCCGCATGTACGGTGGCTCCGTCTGAGCGGCCGTTCCGTCCGTGCGGCCGCTCCGTACAGCACGGTAGGGGCCTGTCACTGCTGGTCATGGTGCAAGCCATGGTCGGTAGACAGGCGTGCTGAGTCGCCATCGCTTCGATGGCGGCAAAGCGGGAGGCGCACTGCGTGGGGGAGTGGGAGCAACTCTACAATTGGTCCCACTCCGCCGTGCAGTTCGGGGCGCCGTCGCAAGAAGCTTGCGCACGCCCCCGAATATTTATTGACCGTGGGCGTAAGGTCGGGGGACCCCGCCCGCCAACGGTCACACGGCGATGGGCACCTTCCTTGTGTTCCGGGGGTGCCCATTAGCGCACGCCTGCGCCAGCCGCTCTCTGTCTCCTCTATTACAGAGGGGCAATCGAGAGCGGTGCAGGCGTGGTTTCAAGCTCCTTAGAGAGCTTTGGGGAGTCGCCCATCTGGCTCCCCCGAGGAGAGCCCCGAATTCACGGGGCGCCCCTAGCCGGGTCGACGTGAATAATCTTTTGATATCCCTCGGCCCGGCTATAGGGTGAGGAGGAACACCGCGGGGTTTAGTGGGTAGGACGGTCCATTCCGGACCGGGCCGGGAGTCCCACACACCATCCCAGCTGCCCCCGCAGTTGGGATGAAGGCGCGTAAATGCGTTCCCCGCGTCAAAAAAAAAAAAAAAAAAAAAAAAAACTCATATACAAAATTATATATTTCTAAATACATACATATTATACATAGAAAACACCCAAACTCCGAAACAAACATTTGTGGTTCACACAAAAATTTGGACCGACCCGGGAATCGAACCCGGGACATCCAGCGCCGCAGGCGTTATCACTACCGACTACGCCACAGAGGCAGTTTTTTTAGATTTTAGTAGGTAAGAGTCCGGCATAGCATTCTTGAGTGATTTTCACACGTAATAAATGCGCATATTATTTGCCAAAGGTATCTTGAAACGCCTGATTTCCATAAACGAAATAAATTGTCATCAATTTTCTTTATTTCTAGTAGTGTTTGTATTTGCCGTTGCTATGGTAACTTCGTATTTATTTTTGTGGGCCCCCTGTATTTATTTCAGAGTTTTGCGTGTTTATCAGTTGTTTAGACCCTTACAAAAGGCCAAATATATTAGCATAACTGCCAGATTACGGTGTGAAAAATAGTCCCTTATAATTTAATTGGTTAAGCGTCTGTGTGGAGTAAGAGCAAGATACGGCTTCGAGTCCTGTTTGAGACTAATAAATATTTTCTTATTCAAATGATTTAGGCAGCATACTATTTATTGCTTTTCAAATTCATTTCTAGTGCCATAACTTGATATATATATAAATTACGAGACACATTGTTTGTCCGCGATGAACTCCTAAACTACTTAACTGATTTTAACCGAATTTGCACACCGTGCGCAATTTGATGCAACTTGAGAGATAGGATAGTTTTTTTCTGTAGTGGAAACCTTATATGGCTATGGCCGCGGGTACCGGGTTACAAACACCTGGTCATCTAGTACTTTCGATTTATTTATTTTCGTTTATGAGCTGTGAACCCTCTTGATTTAAAAAAAACATAATATACGGTCGAATTAAGTAAACTCCTCCTTTTTTAAAGTCGGTTAAAAAACAAGCAACTGAATTTGACTAATGGAATAAGTTTTTATTCTAATTAGCTATTTAAATGAGTAACATTATAAATGGCAAAAAGTTGAAAATGTAACCGTTGATAATTAAAATATCTAATTTAGTATTTCAGAAGGTACGAAGAATAAACTTCCGCGTACCTACCAGTGATGCTCCATTACGAAAAATTAAGTTTTATATTCAATGCTAGCCGATGTCATGCGGTTTCATCCGTTCCCGCGGGTACACGGGAATAAAATAAAGCCTATGTCACCGGAGAGTGAAAGAATTTTTCAAATCGGTTCAGTAGTTTCAGAGCGAAGTGAAGTGAAGAGAAAATCTTTCTCTTTTATTATAAGTACCTACTAGTTATGGCGTGGAGAATATTCCCCTTAACCATTTTCGACAAGAACTTATTCCTGGGATAAAAAAGTAGTTTAAGTATTAAAATGTATGTAGGTGCCCATATTTTTTTTACGTGTGGAAAGTCTACAGGGAGTCTATGCCGGACTCCTACCGACTAAAAACCACACGTATCCTTCCTAATGCCTACGGTTGGTAGCCCCGGTAAGCCCTCGGAAGGATGACTCCAGGACATGGTACCTATTAGCTATCTGTAAAATATCAATATAAATAATCTATTCAGTACTTTTTGCAATAAGAGTTCCCGTAAGTGTGTCGTTTCGTATGTATTAGGATAATGCGAAATAAATATATTTTTTAATTGCTCTGAGTAACAACCATCCATATTGCAGACATCAAAACAAACTCTCGCGTTTATAATATTATGATGAATTTCGTGAAGATTAAAAGCAGGTTTCTCGTATAAATTAACAGTAAGTATAATTATAAAGTAAATATTGTTGTAGTGGCGCGATAAGACGGTCGTTTCGAGTTAAGTATAAAGCCTCAAACTGAATGTCAGCGGAGAGCGGCGGAGCGTCGTCGTCGCAACACGGCGAGAGAGAACGGCCCACGAGCACAAGAGGCAACTTCGAACAAACGTACCGAGCGCGGTTTGCTTGTGTGCCACCACGGTGTCGCTTTACTATAGATATTTTATTTGTTAAACAAAAAAAATTACTTTTATAATCAAATATTTATTGACATGAAAGTTAATTGACCTAATTATATTTGACATGGTATTTTCCTATTTATTTTATGAATTATAATTGACATTGATTGTATTAAGACTATATCTAAGGGCTCATTGTGCATGGAAAATTATTATTAATTATTATTTTGAAACTTGTATAGATTGATACCTAGATATTTAGTTTTGCCATGATCTTTCTTAAATTTACATACCGTACTTACGGTGAGACATGCTGTACCAACTACTCATATTGTGTTATTGTTAAAATCTCTGAAACCATGTTTCGTGTAAATAAATGAATTGAATTGAATTGAGATATTTGAGGCCTTAGTAGGTATAAGGCTTTAACCTGGTTGTCAGCGGTGAGCGGGGATACGGCGAGAGCGCGTTGTCAGAGTAGAAGACAGTAGGCAACTTGTAACAAACGCACCGAGTGCCAGCGCTTTGTGTCGTTTGTGTGCCAGCAGAGTGTACTCTTGTACTTCTGGCACATAATAATATGCTACAGAACGCAATGTCATGTATGTACTTTTTTTTTTTCAAAACTCATCCACGCTCACTCGCGCACAAACCAGTACTAATACTATGACGACCGTTTGACCTGATGTTAAGTTCCGTGAGCGGTGACTGGCGGTGACTATGTGTGCGTAGCCTGTGCACACTTTGTATGTAGATTGCCTTGTGTACTTATTATCCCGCTCCGCTCGACGCTGATATTTAGTTTACGGCCTTAGTATTAGCACAATATAAAAAGAAGTGTGTCATATCTGTAGGGACGCGGAAGCGACGGCCGTCCTTTGTCTACTTGGAGATAATTGCAGTCATTTGGAATAAATCACAAAAAATAACTATTTAATTAAAAAAGTACCTACTTAAACTTGCAATAACATAATATTTTTAACACCTTTAACATCAACGTCTGTTCTTGAAACATGTTAATTAAGCGTTTTGTCAACCACTATCGGTTGGAAATCATAATTATTTAAATTTTCCAATTAACAATAACCAAGAGACGAATTTACCGTCCATCATCATTATCGTTCCCGGCTCAAATATTAAAAGAAACAAAAAAAAACTATTATTTATACAATGTCGGCTTCGTATGTAATGAAAATTTAAATTATAGTTTCATCCACAACGCAGTTATAGGAAGTCGAAAATGGTCTGTAATGGTTCGAGAAAAGATACAGCCGTGCATTGAACTAATATTACAATGCAGCCGTGTCGTTTTGTTGCTCGACTTGGCGGAGGCACCGCCGTGCCCACAGATAAAAACACTAAACTTCTTTGTGCATAAGTACCTACTAGAATAGAACTTGAAACGCTCGTAACTGACTAGTTCTGTAAAAGATCACTTGCGTTCAGCATTTTTATCGGATGGGTGGTATCAGCGTTTCCGCGCTTCGGAAGGCACGTTAAGCCGTTTGGTTCGGGTCGCTACTAACATGGAAGTTGTTAAACCAAGTTGAAGTCCTTTATGAGCGAATTGAACAATTTCAACAGCGGGCAGTCACAAAGAAAGTAAGAAAAGAAAAAAGCACAACAACCTGTGCCTGTCCATCTCAACACGGCAATACGCCTCGCGTGGTACTAAAACCTTAGAGGCGAATAGGGCATATAATATGCCTCTGCCTATCCCTTCGGGGATAAAGGCGTCACAATCAAACTGAATTGTGGGTCTATAGTATGCCTCTGCGGGACGTCGCGCGTCGGCAGGGGGTAGCAAGGGAGTGTACTTGCACCCCCCTGGCAGAAAATAATGTTTACAGGGGGGTGCACTTGAATCCCCTGGCAGAGAAGAGTGTATAGAAAAAATTACATACCTATTTTAGTATGTCTATGTAAGTATGGTAGATGCACCCCCCTGAATATAATACTGGCGGCGTCTATGCCTGCGTCCTTTAGCGATAGGCATGTCTAATGTCTATAATGTACATGTATGTAGGGTATTGTAAACTAGGTTATATCATACGGAATAATGTGTAATTGTATCGGTAACCGAGGTTACGTGGCGGGTTCACGGCGCGGCGCACCATTGTGCGTTGTGGCTTGTGGCCGTGACTCTACGCAAGGACGCGGACGGGTCGGAGGTCACGCTGCCTAGTGTACTACAGTGCGTAATAATTAATAAGATCTTTATCAAAGGTATCGATCTTACTAAAAGCAGGTTAAAGTTAAACATAAGGAAGCTCTTAAAAGGTTTTATTTTGAGTTTTCCTTTTCATGAGTACTTTTGTTAAGTGTTTTACTCACCGCACTACCAACAAGCCACACTACCAATAGTGTTATAGGCATTTTTTCTCTTCTGCTAGCCAGTAGCGATGTGGGTAATTTCTGAAGGGTCTTTTCGTTCCCATCGACACTACTACTACTGTAGAATATAATTTATACATATAATCTGTGCTACTACTATAGTTTGACCGCAACCGCTGTACCGCTCCTAGCGTTTGATTTTGTACGCAAGGAGCTATAGGTACAGCGGTTGCGGTCAAACTATAATACTTCTGCGTAGAGTAGACCTCGCGAGCATTCAGAAAAAAAAAATTGCGTGTACTAGTGTACACACGTAAGAAGTGAAACTTCTTCATAAACTTAATTTTCACCTCACTTTAAATAAAGTCCCAAAGTCCCAAAGTCCAAAAGTCCAAAAGTCCAAAAGTCCAAAAGTCCAAAAGTCCAAAAGTCCAAAAGTCCAAAAGTCCAAAAGTCCAAAAGTCCAAAAGTCCAAAAGTCCAAAAGTCCAAAAGTCCAAAAGTCCAAAAGTCCAAAAGTCCAAAAGTCCAAAAGTCCAAAAGTCCAAAAGTCCAAAAGTCCAAAAGTCCAAAAGTCCAAAAGTCCAAAAGTCCAAAAGTCCAAAAGTCCAAAAGTCCAAAAGTCCAAAAGTCCAAAAGTCCAAAAGTCCAAAAGTCCAAAAGTCCAAAAGTCCAAAAGTCCAAAAGTCCAAAAGTCCAAAAGTCCAAAAGTCCAAAAGTCCAAAAGTCCAAAAGTCCAAAAGTCCAAAAGTCCAAAAGTCCAAAAGTCCAAAAGTACAAAAGTCCAAAAGTCCAAAAGTCCAAAAGTCCAAAAGTCCAAAAGTCCAAAAGTCCAAAAGTCCAAAAGTCCCAAAGTCCCAAAGTCCCAAAGTCCCAAAGTCCCAAAGTCCCAAAGTCCCAAAGTCCCAAAGTCCCAAAGTCCCAAAGTCCCAAAGTCCCAAAGTCCCAAAGTCCCAAAGTCCCAAAGTCCCAAAGTCCCAAAGTCCCAAAGTCCCAAAGTCCCAAAGTCCCAAAGTCCCAAAGTCCCAAAGTCCCAAAGTCCCAAAGTCCCAAAGTCCCAAAGTCCCAAAGTCCCAAAGTCCCAAAGTCCCAAAGTCCCAAAGTCCCAAAGTCCCAAAGTCCCAAAGTCCCAAAGTCCCAAAGTCCCAAAGTCCCAAAGTCCCAAAGTCCCAAAGTCCCAAAGTCCCAAAGTCCCAAAGTCCCAAAGTCCCAAAGTCCCAAAGTCCCAAAGTCCCAAAGTCCCAAAGTCCCAAAGTCCCAAAGTCCCAAAGTCCCAAAGTCCCAAAGTCCCAAAGTCCCAGAGTCCCAAAGTCCCAAAGTCCCAAAGTCCCAAAGTCCCAAAGTCCCAAAGTCCCAAACTCCCAAAGTCCCAAAGTCCCAAAGTCCCAAAGTCCCAAAGTCCCAAAGTCCCAAAGTCCCAAAGTCCCAAAGTCCCAAAGTCCCAAAGTCCCGAAGTCCAAAAGTCCCAAAGTCCCAAAGTCCATAAGTCCAAAAATTCCAAAAGTCCAAATGTCCCAAAGTCCAAAAGTCCAAAAGTCCAAAAGTACAAAAGTCCAAAAGTCCAAAAGTCCAAAAGTCCAAAAGTCCAAAAGTCCAAAAGTCCAAAAGTCCAAAAGTCCAAAAGTCCAAAATTCCAAAAGTCCAAAAGTCCAAAAGTCCCAAAGTCCCAAAGTCCCAAAGTCCCAAAGTCCAAAAGTCCAAAAGTCCCAAAGTCCAAAAGTCCCAAACAAAGTCCCAACGTCCCAAAGTCCAAAAGTTAAAAAGTCCAAAAGTACAAAAGTTCCAAAGTTCAAAAGTCCAAAAGTCCAAAATTCCCAAAGTCTCAAACTCTCAAAGTCCCAAGGTCCCAAAGTCCCAAAGGCCAAAAGTCCCAAAGTCCCAAAGTCCCAAAGTCCCAAAGTCCAAAAGTTCCAAAGTCCCAAAGTCCCAAAGTCCCAAAGTCCCAAGGTCCCAAGGTCCCAAGGTCCCAAGGTCCCAAAGTCCAAAAGTCCAAAAGTCCCAAAGTCCCAAAGTACAAAAGTCCAAAAGTTCCATAGTCAAAGTTCCAAAGTCAAAGTCCCAAAGTCTCAGAGTCTCAAAGTCCCAAGGTCCCAAGGTCCCAAAGTCCCAAAGTACCAAAGTCCACAAGTCCAAAAGTCCCTAAGTCCCTAACTCCCTTAGTCCAAAAATCCTTAAATGACATGCTATCCCTGGATAAAGTACTCTTAATTTGAATCCACCGCGGTGGGGAAGAGAACAAAGATGGCGCGTAACCAAAAATCGTGACGTGACGTGACGCAAATTTTTTTCCAACGCCGATAAAGAAGTTTCACTTCAAAAATGCCTGTGAGGATTCATAACTTTTACATTATAGCCAAAAATCATCAAGATCCGTTCATAAATAACGCGAAAAATATGTTCACCTCTTTTCTCCCTCATTTTATCAAAAAAGCTCTCGATAAAAGTTGTATTTTAAATCAAAGAATACGTGTGATAATCGGTTTTCAAATGCGCCCTCTAGACCGAACTTATAAACACACAGACTTACGGACGAAAGCAAAGTCATCCATGCTGTCGAATCGGAGACTGTCGCTTGCTTCGCTCACTCGGTCAATAACGCAGCACAAGCGAGAAAAGCCCTACGACAATTGATCAGTTGTGGTGCTTTCGTAATTTACTGTTGTGGTTTCATCCTCTAGAAACGTAACTAATATTTTGCATGCTGGTTACATTGTTAAAATGCTGCTATTAACGTCAAATATGTCAGTAAAAAAATGAAGTACTAGAATTTGATTGGTTATTGGTACTGGATGGTTATAGACTCCATTATTTTTTACTCTATTTTGCGTCTCGAAGGAATCGCAACACTGAAAACAGACGTCACCACACTTCACTCATTAGTTTAGCTCTGATAAGTAAATGACGACATTGGAGAAAGCCTGCATTCTCTTGTCATTATAAACAATGTTAGCATCCTACCAATTCTGGGTAAGCAGAGAAGGGATCACTGCAGACTATGGAGATGAGTACCATTTTTTTACGCGTCCATAGTAGTCCGCAGAAGAAGATGATTCATTATTGGGTTTTTATGCCTTGCTGATCGTGTGTGAGATAAACGGTATCACATGATCTTTTTTAGCGGTTACTTGCCATGCAGCTCATGAACAGCTTGGGTACAGCACTATACTAGGGCTGCTTGCGTCTCTCTAACAGTAGAAATACTTTAAGTAGTTCAGGTCTGAGTAAAGAGAATTTGTCCAAAGGAACAGGGCCCTTTTCGGCCCGTCGACAAGCGAAATCTATTGTTACCATGCTTATTATCGAGTGCTGACTGCTGATATCCAACCGAGGAGTTGTACATATAGTAGGAGTTCGACATAACATTTATGAGGATTTCCTGACGTAAAAATATGGAACACAGCGTGGAGAAAGGGGTGAGAATGTTCTTCCAACAGACAAAAGGAGGATCCTCCGACCAGGAAACGTGATCGTGATCACTACGGTTGATGATGTATTTTGTTGTTGTTGAGAGAGGAGAGTTGAGGACTATTGTAGTATATCATGCATCGCCGCGAGAACTTTGAAATCGCGATGCAGGACTTGAGATATTCTTCGTTTCGATAACTTTAATTTGCGTGATGCAGAACTTCTATTTATCTTCGCTATATGGCAGTCGGCAGAGTATGTTGTAGCAAATCTTCCTTCTGAGATCACGTCGACCTTCAGACAGTTCGAGGCTGCGAGTACTTGGAGTTGTTCCATGCAGTTCCGCATAATTATTCATTATCAAATTAGCGAAACTCGATCTGTTGCGGGGCCAGTTTCGTGTGAATCTATGTGCAAAATGTTTACAATGTAGATGTAGATGATTGCCGTAGACAAAGTGTGGTGCAGATAGCGTCGCTATGGGACCTTCCGACAAAGCACGCGTGAGAATGATAATAACGCGATTTATTTACATAGATACAATCACGCTCATTACATCCAAGGGGGTTGGCAGAGGTGGAATATAAACCTACACTGCGTCATGCTCCGCTTGAAAACCCTGGCGTTGTGAAAGAAGACAAACTCATACGCTAGGTGCATATTATGACTAGTCAATAAACCTAAGTATCTATGGTACGGCAGACATCTTTAGAATCGTTCCAATGTAACATGTAATTCGGGAACAAAAGAATTGCATGAATAAATAAGGTAAAAATTAAAAAGGACTGAGAAACTAAATTATTTACACTTTGACCCTGGATTGAGAGGAACGTACAGAAGATGTCAGCTACTTCTCTTCCTAGACAAGTTCCTCCAGCTTATTGGCTACTAAGAATGACGGGAGATACGCCCTCTTACTTGCGATGACTCTTTCAGGCGCGCACTTTGTCAACTCCGACAATTGCTCTCACGGTCATCTCCCCATACAGGGGCGGCTACAAGCGATTAACCAAGAGATAACAGTCGACCGAGGGCTATCCAGCCTCATTCTTTCATTCTACACTCCCACCCTACTCTTGTGTCCGAATGGGGCTCTATCAACAACACCTGGGGCCCAAGTCAGCCTCACCTGCGAGTGGTACATCTGCTGATTGACGGACGAGGTCATTGCGTACAGAGAGGGAAAATTCGAAACAAAAACCCTGTACCAACCTATCAGGCCATGGATGTAATTAGTTAAGTCGTAATAAGTTTATGCCATGTGTAATGCAAGAGGGGAAAAAAAAAAAAAAAAAAAAAAAAGATGCACTTACTTCATAACCGTGTAACAATTTCATAGTGAAAAAAAAAAAAAAAAAAAAAAAAACAAACCCCTCTTTTCCAACTGTGCTTGCTGCAACTCTTTGCTATAAATTTGCTTTATTTCATTTGTTTGCTTGTTAATTTATTTTTTCCAAACAGCATTTTGGATATGGACCGGAGATGTGTTATGCGCCAAACTAGAACCCCTTCCATCCCATGGGGTGCGTGTAATACATAATGTGTGACTTTTTGAATGATTGTATGAAAGTTAATGTGATTGTGAAAAAGGTATGTTAATTTAAAAACGGACCTGATTCAGAGAATGTATGCGATAGAATGAATATAAGTATACAACAGAATAAACGCGGGTATGAGTGAATGAATGAATGAAAGAAAGGTCTCAAGCTAATGCGTTCATTGTGCAAGTGCGAAAGGTACAGCGTGATTGTATGAAAGGCATGATTGAATGAAAGTTAATGTGATTGTGAAAAGGTATGTTAATTTAAAAACGGACGTGATTCAGAGAATGTATGCGATAGAATGAATATAAGTATACAACAGAATAAACGCGGGTATGAGATGGAGCCGGGGGCCCGGATGCGCTTGCATCGTGTCCTAGCATTGCTTGCCGCGCGGGGCTGGGGTTTCCTGGGCCTCCGAGTCCATTTCATACTTATACGGTTTTAAAGAAAAATTAGATTTTAAACGCCATTTGGGCTAGATTGATAATAATACGTAATTAATTGAAAATAAAAAAAAAAATAAAAAAAAAAAATTGAACAATTGAGTAGATTGCCTTTGCCCACGGCAGAGATGTGTGAAAAAAAAAAAAAAAAAAAAAAACCTATCAGGCCAGTGTGGTACAGTAAGGCCAAATACCCTCCCGTATGACAGACTACACAAAAACGGCCATCAGTTCCCGGCACACAGACCGACGACCTAGTAAAGGTCGCAAGATGGGACTGGATGCGAAAGGCGGATCACGTACTGCGGCGTTATCTGGGAGAGGCCTACGTTCAGCAGTGGACTGCTATATGCTGATTCGATTGATTGACCCTAGTCTTACTAGGCTACGCCACCAGACATCGGAACCGTCCTCACTCACGCCCGTTATCCGTTTCATCATGCCATCAAATATGTCCTCCGTGTATGACAAATACCACGTCGCTCCCGTGTTACGACGGGTAAGAGTACAAAATGTCGCCACCCCTATGCATCCTGAGGGTATCGTAAGAGGCGACTAAGGCAACACTTTCGCAAAAAGATCCATTGCTTAGAGATGGAAAACTTGAAATGAAACCCGATTGACAATAAAATGACAATCGTTAAGCCAAGTTGAAGGCCTTATGAGCGGATGATAAATTTCAACTGCAGGTCGCGTGGACTTGCACCTGTCCATTTCAACACGGCAATAGGCTCACCACCTATTACGTGGGACATAAAACTATAAGGTGAAATGTGGGCGTATACTATGCCTCTGCCTACCCCTTCGGGGATAAAGGCGTGATTATATATGTATGTATGTATGAGAAATAGATGTTGGTGTTGGTCCCTTTACAAAGCCACACAGATAATTGTGATTCATTCGCCGCGCAGACGACGCGTGAGAAACAGAGCACTTCAATGTTCGTTAGACAAAGGTTGTGCAGTCGATCGCTATATGAATGTTTAAGAGTAAGAGGGTTCGAGCCCACTATAAGCCCATTAAGAGGTAGGGTTCCGTAGCCACTTCTTGAAAACCTAGATGTGTGGCAATTTTTGTAAGCATATTTTTAGGACGTCCAATTAAGGTACTATTTTTTTAACGTGAGGAAAATCCTAAAGAAATGCTATGCTGGTCTCCAACCAACTAAAAACCACACGTATCCTACGTAACAACCTACGGTTTGGAGCCCCGGTAAGTCCTCGGCAGCATACCCTAGGACTCCCAAACATAAAGGTACTAAAATGCGATTTTTGTAGGTGCTATTTTCAGTCCTACAAAGATACTTGACTTGGGCTTGCACCCTAAACGCAGGCGTGTACTTTAAAATGTGTGTGACGATCATAATTTATGAGGGTAATGTCTCGTGTCTCCCCAGACGATCCCCTGGGGGAGCCAACAGGACTTTTTCAGTCCTGGTGTCTCCCCTAGCTGGGGGAGACATCAGTACTAGCTTTTAAATTATATTTGAAGGACTCGTGTCTCCCCCGGTCGACTGCCTGGGGGAGATATCAGGAAATTCGAAATTCTGGTGTCCCCCCTAGCTGTAATAGATTCGGCAAATGTAAGTCATGATCTGCAAAGATTATTCTACGAAACCTATAAAAGCTATAAATATATTAGTTAAGCTCAATAAGCATGCAAGTCGTCCCAGCGAGCGACATTTGATCGTACCTGCTGATAATACTAAGTACAGTTAATACAATTATATGCGACTGCCTCGATAGTGTAGTGGACGGTTACTGCGGCCGTTGATTAGGTCTCGGGTTTGAATTCCGGATTCTAACATTTTAAACGTTAGTTACGGAGTTTCGGTGATTCTTAATCATTACTATTTAATATCATATTCTCCTCCCGCTGGCCTGCTGGAAGAGATTTCTTATAGAAATAAGCAGTGCCATTGTACCTACTCTTTTTTTCCTGACTAAGTCTATCTATAATATAATTGATGTGTGTACGTAAATTGTTGAATTAATAAATAAATGACGCATGTTGTTGACCGAGCGAGCGAAGCGAACGAGTCTCCGATTCGACAGTATGGACGATTTTGCTTTCGTCCTTATGTCTGTGTGAATGTCAGTTCTGGTCAAGAGGACGCATTGCTTAACAGATATTCAGAACAGCACACATTTTTTTTGATTTAAAATACGACTTTTTACGAGAGCTTTTTTGATAGGGGGAAAAATGGGGGAGAAAAGAGGTGAAGATTGTTGTCGCATTATTTATGAACGGATCTTGATAATTTTTGACTGAAACATAAAGGAAAAGAATCCTCACAGGTTGTTTTTTCCTGGGTGCTCGCGAGGTACTAGTATGTAGGTATTTAGAAATATAGAAGTGTAATGTTTGGATCTAAATGGCTTTCTTTAAAAACCGCTACACAATATTTTCATTTTTGTTACTATAACGTACAACAAGTACTTGATTATCTTAATGTTTTCTCAGACGCACCCGGAAGTATCGTCTGACATTTAACCGAGACAGGAAGTGGAGCCAGGTGTTTTACTCTAGGGATGCTGTTCTCGTAGTATCATCATTATGTATTAAGCGTAAGTCTTAGTGTTACTAGAGCTACTAGACTATACCATCATCCCTACTAATGTCATAAATGCGAAAGTAAATCTGTCTGTCTGTCTGTTACGCTTTCACGCCTAAACGGCTGGAGGAATTGAGATGAAATTTGGTATAGGGATAGTTCGAGGCCCTGGGAAAGGCATAGGCTACTTTTTAACCGACTGTGCAAAAGGGGGGTTAGGATTTTGCGATATAACAACCCTTACGCGATAACGACTTCTACGCGGTCGAAGCCGCGGGAACAACTAGTAATATAAAATAATAAAACAAAATAAATATAAAATATACCGGACCGGAGGGGCTGCTCACAGAAGCAGGCCCAAGACGACGCGATGTGACGTGGAGTTTCACGCACGCCGCCGCACGCCCCAAGACTCAAGAGGCGGGATAACACCCGAACAACCCCCAAAGACGCGGGAAAATAAATAAAATAAAATCGAACTCTTTGAAATTTTTAAAAGAAATTATTTAGGTTTTTCAAAATTTTCGTGACTCTACCGGGAGGTTCGGTAATGCTACAGACTGAGAAGAACACCCCAAGAAACTTAATCCGGTCATGCCCGAAAAGTATCCGAACCTCCTAGATTATATAGTTTAGGTGTTTAAATAAATATTTTATAGTCACAGTACAGCAAAGAGCTACCCATAAACACATTTCCCGAGAGCACTTAGTCCATTAAAGGTTGCCTGGAAGAAATCGCGTTTCGCGATAAGGCCGCCGATTGTACCCTAAATATATTATATGTAAGATAATATAAGATCAAAATACAGTAATTTTATTATAAGATAAGGTGTACAATAAAGAATATTTGTATTGTATTGTATTGTTAGGCCACAGTGGTAGCTTAAGTCTGATGACATCCTTCCGAGGCCTTACCCGGACTTTTAAGCCGTAGGTACCCAATGGCAGTGTAAATTGTGCTGCAGAGGCTACTATACAGTTGACGATTATTTGATTGACAAGGAAGCCTGGAAATGATCTGCCTGCTCTACAGATGTAGTTTTAATAGTTTGTATTACTTATGCCGAGTTTCTTCTCAAGCGGGCCCAACTGGTGGTACTAACTATAGGTACTATTATTAGGATTATTCGAAATAAATGTTTTTAGAATTTTGAATTTTTGCACGCGTGGTTTTAGTCCATAGGAGTTCGGCATAGTATCTGTATAGAATTTACGCTCGTAAATAAGAAAAAAAAAGGTCCTAGTGTAACCAGACTGTACCGGAAGCGGGTGTCGGAAACTTACCGACGGAACATTGAGACGTAAGTAGCAAAGTACTCGTGCGTCCCATTATCTCCAAACATAACAATAAACTAGCAATAAAACAATATGGCCGCCCGCCACAGATTATCTACCAGCTAGTTGTCAAATGTACGACATGACAGGCGAACAAAGATAATTGTTTAGATTATGTCATTACCGTGTTAAGTCCACGAAATTGTGACTCTAGGGTTGTCACACGTGCTTAACAGTTTAATTATTTACCGAAACGAAATTAAGTGCTTATTGATGTAGTACATCAATACCAAATTTAAGAAACGAGTACCTACCTAAGGTCTGAGTTACTGTTACACACATTTTTATAAAAGGTTGAAACAACTTGTAAATTTTTACTGCCTATAGTCGCAGGGATACTAAATGCAAAGAGGGGAGGGAGGGGCCTTTTTTTTTAACGTAAGGAAAAATCCATTATGAATGTTATGCCGGACTCCTACCGACTAAAAAACCTCACAAAACGCCCAACAGCCTATGGTCCGGAGCCTCTGGTAAGCCTTTGGAAGTTTTGATGAGACTAACAAGAGAGATTTCTTTAGAAATAACTCGTGCCTCTGTACTATCGTGTCATTTATTTATTTTTTCTTGTTACTTGATCTGTGTAAATAAGATCTGAAGCGCTCGTGGCCCCGCGGACTCAGTGTTCTGTAAACGATCACTGCAGTAAGCAACATTTACTATGGCCGGATATGGATGGGTGACCACCACGTGGACCACTTTGTGACATTTATTTACGAGCGTTTCCGTGCTTCGGAAGGCACGATAAGTCGTTGGTCCCGGTTGTCAGTAAAATGACAGTCGTTAAACCAAGTTGAAGGCCTTACGGGCGGCTTGAAAAATTTCAACTGTGGGTCGTCACAACCTGCGCCAGGGTCGGCAGCGCGTGTGTAGCGCCTCTGGTGTTGCAAACGTCTATAGGCTACGGTTACCAACCTTCCGGTGGGCCGCTTGTCTGCCACCTAAGTAGTATAAAAAAAAAGTAATATTATGAGAAAGCGCGTTTATATTATTTTTTATCAAAAGAAAAGCCGATTTACTTCATATTTACATGTTTATTCAAAGATGATACTTAATACTTGACTGCCTCTGTGGCGCAGTCGGTAGTGATACCGCCTGCGGCGCTGGAGGTCGTGGGTTCGATTCCCACCGGAGACAAATATTTGTGTGACCCATAAATGTTTGTCTCAAGAGTCTGGGTGTTTCTATGTATAATATGTATGTATTTAAAAGTATATAAGTATTAATACCCGTGGTCTGATACCCATAACACAAGCAGGTTATTCCTAGCTTACTTTGGGATCAGATAGCGTTGTGTGAGATGTCCGTGAATATATTTTTTTTTATTTAATTCACTTGCATCAAGGCTTATTTCGCAAAACTACGGTGTAGCGGTAAAACAAAATTGCGGCATGAGTTTACAAGACCGTAATTGGAAGTAGCTCAGTTGTATGTAACGTATGCGACTGGTGTTGTTGAGTTGTAGCTTTCAGTACCGTCTCTTTGTATGATCTGCAAAATGTTTATTTCGAATCTTGGGTATTTTCTATATTTTCAAAAGGAATTTAAAACATATAAATATGTATGTTTATCAGTTGTTTGGACCCTATTGCACAAACGCATATTAGCTTAATATTAGGCTTGATGGTGGTGTGCGGCTGTTTTGAATTTTTTAAAGGTGACTGAAAAAAATATTGATTAGATTAGTGATATTTTTTAGCGACAACCCTAGTCGTAGGGCAATTGGCGTGAAATATAATAATTCCACAACACAAACCCAAGAAGATTGAGATCTTTATTAATTTGTACGCGGGGAAGTCAAAGACTTCTATTTAAACAGTAAAGTCTTTGGGGGAAGTGAGTTAGAGCTGTAAAATATATACATTTTACGCAATTCATAATAAATTAAATTAAAATATATATACATTTTTTATTCTCTCTATAAATATAAAAATCCCTACTTCCCTACTAATATTATAAATGCGAAAGTAACTCTGTCTGTTTGTTACGCTTTCACGCCTAAACGGCTGGAGCGATTGAGATGAAATTTGATATAGGGATAGTTCGGCTAAGGCTAAGCAAATATTCTCTTAAAGTACCCTCCAACTACAATGACAACTGTGGCGGGCGGTGGTGGAGTAGCTTGCTCAGTGGAGTGCATCTGAGTTGCCTATCATGTAATACTATTACTGTATGTTATGTTATCTTTGATATCGGTCTATATAGCCCTAGTCCATTAGACCTGGTGGGTAAATAAACATGCATATTTATTTGATTTTTTAAAAGGTGACTGAAAAGTAATGATGAAATTGGTGATATTTTTTTAGCGACAACCCTAGTCGTAGGGCAATTGGCGTGAAATATAATAATTCCACAACACAAACCCAAGATGATTGAGATCTTTATTTATTCGTACGCGGGGAAGTCAAAGACTTCTATTTAAACAGTAGAAGTCTTTGGGGGAAGTGAGTTAGAACTGTAAAATGTATACATTTTTTAAATTATAATTAAAATAAAATATTGCACGCAAAGTCGCGGGCTAACACTAGTAAAGTAATATGTTTATATAACATAAGTAAGTAATAATACCTCGAACAATGTAATGAGAACCATTAACGGCCACCGCAGCACACATAAAACTGCTATAAACTTGTGTTTTATAAATCCAACGGTCGCCTGTAGCTTCGTTCGAGTATAATAATAGAATATTATTAAAGTCAAATAAACATAGTTGATCACCAAAATAACAATAACACCTGTAAAATCACAATCTGAATCTCCCGAAGGGATATTTATGCACAGGCATAGTAAAAGCCAGTGTAGGAACCTATCGTTTTATTTACCTAGTTTTAAAAGACTATGGTACGGTACATTAACATAATGCATTTAATATTTTCTATGAAAACGCTTAGAGAATAATAATAATATCTACACGTACACCTCATTAGGAGCAGCAGCAACAAACTCACAATTGTCCGCATACATTTGCATATAAGTACATAAATCTACATAATACGTTTGATACTGTTACTATCCACTTAATACCCCTAGTTCTTTCAGGAGTGTCACAAGGACGTCAACTAGGTCCATTGTTTTATTCCGAAGGAACGCAAGAGGATTGTAGAACTGGTACCTCCTAAAACGTTGAGGGGTCAGCCTAGACAAAGCATAAGTCAGTTGGTTACATTTCATCACAACATAAACACAGTCAGTTGCTTCAAAATAAAAACAACACTTTTTATTAATTAAGCACATCACGTTATTAATTAAATATGTACAAAAAACAATTTTAATTGATCTTGACGACTTAGGTCTAGTATTTAAATTCCTTCTCGAAATATCTCATTAATTAAGTATATATATACGAAGTATTTTGTTTTGTTTTTTTGAACCTGTACCACACGAAGTCAGGCTGGACTCAAACCGACTAACACCATACGGCAGTGGGGCACGGTAATTATAATTATAATTAACATTACCGTGGCTTGGCGCTCTGGGTACAGATTAATTAAAATAAAAGTAAGTTACCAAGCCCTGGTAAACGGGAATGATGCCCCGGATTTCCGGCGAAACTTTCTTTTATTTTCATTGTTTATATTTTAAAAATTGTCTAGCATAAGCACAACTGAATTGAATCGGGACTTTACGCATAAATATAACCTGTGTATAACGTGCTCCGAATAACGGTATAATCGCCAAGAATTTGCATTCTAAATACCGATTGCACCTGGGAGGATAAACCCGTAGTTAATTGAACGACGACGATGGATTGTACGGGGGTGTAGGTAATCCCCCGGTGCGCGGTACAGACGCTACAGAGCATTCACATTTCTCCAATCGTAAGGCCGGTTTGGCGACAGAGTAATGAACTTGAAGATGGTGAGCTGAATGGGCTCATTGCTAAGTTTGTTTTTCACTAATAAAGAGTTATAAAATGAAAATGATACATTAAGGCAATCCTTCAATTTCGACGAAACGAGCAAGGTTAAATTGCACTTGCAATGAAAAATGTCATTTCTTGGTAGCAAAACAACTTAACAAGTAAGCATGCAGTTTAGTGGATTCATCGAGTCAGCCTGGGCCCACTCAGATCGCAGTGGAACCTACATAGGTAACAGGCGGAGAGAGGAGGCGGTAACTAACATGACTATGTGAGTGCTTGACGAGTTTTGTAATTGAAGTAACAAAGAATAAATGTCAATGTACCGATTTGGACAAGACTTTCACTGGCAGACTGACTACACGCGAACGTAGCCGCGGGCCTACTCTGCTCTAAATAATTGTAGTGTACATACTATCTACATCTTCACTAATGTTATAAAGAGAGAATAATTTGATCAGTTTGCGCTTGGCATACCTGTCTTTCGTTATTTGAAATGACAGATACGAGTAGGTACATTATTTTTGTTAGATCTATAAGTTACGTAAATTACGTACGTTGCCATGATGTTTACATTGTCTAGTATGAAGGAAAAATCGTTCGTTTTGATACCACTCATTGTATTCTGTGTGAACTTATACAAAAATAATGTGACCACAATTTATTTTTCTTAAATAGTTTTATAGGTACGCATAATTATATACAATACTAGCTGACCCTCGCAACTTCGTTTACGCCACATAAGGTGTATGAAAGGGCAGGTATATTTTCAACAGACTCGTGGGAGCGTATGAAACTGCCCTGTTTGCTTAATCATAAAAGAGCTTAAAGATTAAGTCCATTCTAAAACAATTCAGTCCACGCCTTCGGCGCGGGCTGAATTATTTTACAATAGCCTTAATCATTAAGCTCTTTTATGATAAAGCCAACACGCCAGTTTAGATTTACTTTTACATTCAAAGGAATCCTTGAATTCTAGGTTTTGCGAAAGTTGAGATGTCTCTAATTCCTGAACTGCGAAACCCTCAACATTGAAACTTGTGTGAAACAATCCTTAATATACTCCCTTTATAACATTGAAAAAAAATTTGGAATCGGACCACGCATTGAGAAGTTACAACTAAAAAACCATATTCACTTTCATCCCCTCTCCCAAAGGAACCGCTCAAAATATCGGGATCAAAAGTATCCTAGAACCTTCCTCGGATTATAAGCTCTGATAATACCAAGTTTCATTCAAATCGATTCAGTAGTTTCGGCGTGATACTTATTCGGGATACAGACAGACAGACAGACAGACAGACAGACATGAAAAATTTAAATTACATTTTCAGCTTCAGTATCGATTAGAGAACGCCCTACCATTAAAATTTTCAAAATATCTTCCATGTACCGACTCTCGACCCTCTACAGTTTTATTATAAGTATAGACACATGGCTTTTTATACGCATTTTCATTTTGTCCATTTACCCACGCATTACTATACAAGCGTCAAGACATAATCGTTTTTGATATTGTACTTAGTTAAAAAGCTCAAAAAACACGCAAAGCGAGGTTTGGTTGCTAGTATAGTACAGAAATAGATTGGACGTCAATACAGGGGGGACAGGAAAGTGGTGCTCTTAATAGATAGTGATTATCTAGCCGAGATAACTGGAGGTAAGTCCGTATGCATGAGTGCAGGCGAGGGCGGGCCACAGCGACGGCGGCGAGCGGTCGGGCGAGTTCATTTCACCTCTTTTCATACTTGTGAAGCAAACTGTAAAATGTACATAGAGACAAGCTACATCAGCTCGCTACACCCGTCTAGTTTTTTAGTGAACTCAGTTACCCAACGCTCGTGGCCCCGCGGACTCAGTGTTCATTAAACGATCACTGCAGTAAGCAACTTTTGCTGTGCCCGGTGGCCGTTATAGCGAGATTTTCCGAGATTCTGAGGGCACGTTAAGCCGTTGATCCTAGTTGTTAGTAACGTCGTTAAGTCACGTCACAACCTGCTGCTGGGTCGCTCTTTGGTATAGCATACGTTCATAGACTTTGGTAACCAACCATCAGGTGGAGCATAAGCTTTTCTGCCACCCTAGTAGTATTAAAAAACATATTTATCGTTTAGGTTGCAGCTCTCACAAACTACTAAGTTTTTTGCAACGAACACGCTCGCTCACTCGCTCGCTGGCGGTGTGGCCTGCGCTTTCGATGCACCGAGGGAAACACATCGCACCGGTGCCGCGGTGTGTACAAGGAAAATGTTTTTCCTATGATTAATTTGTCATTAAATATTTTTTTTTTAATTTTTAACCCCATTTATAGCTAATTTAGCACACAATATAATAATTTTAAATTTTAATTACTCAAATGATCTTGTTAATTTTCAAAATCATGGATTCTTTAAATATTCATCGCTCGATCCTCAATCCTAGCACAACAAGACAATATACAAGGTGACAATGGAAGGAGGCAACCATGAGGGTCGTGGCTCTCAGGTAAAATCTATAGAGAACCGGCCAAGTGCAAGTCGGACTAGCACACGTAGAGTTCCGTATCAAAAAGCGGCAAAAATAACGTTTGTAGCACGTATGGGTGCCCCCTTCATTTTTTTTCTGACCTTAGAATTAGTTATTAAAGCGGCAACAGAAATACATCATCTGTGAAAATTTCAGTTCTCTAGCTATCACGGTTTGTGAGATACAGCCTCGTGACGGACAGACAGACAGCGAACACGAGGTCAAAAAAGAACAATTTAAAATCTTGTTTAAATTGTTTTCCTGTAATATGGCACGATAAACAATGTTTAAGAAATAATATACAACACCAAACAAAAGTAAAAATTATGTTTTTAAGTGAAAACTTGTCGTAGTTTCCCAAAGCCCAAAGCGTCTTACACCTAAAAAAGCGTTTTGAGCAGTTTTGAGATAGGATAGGTTTTTTTAACGGAGTAAAATCCACTTAAACCACTCGTTCCCTAACTACTGGCTGCGGTTGGCAGCTCCGGGTAAGCCGAAGGACATCCCCAGTATTCCCAACTGACCTTGGCTATCACTGCGGTCTCGCCTGGCAGATGGGAAAGGATAGCAAGTGAACTCAAGTTACTATAACCGTTACAGAGACTACTGTAAAATAATAAGTACTTATAAGCATAATATATATTTGACCTCATTCACACGAGAGTTGAGTTTGGGTTGAATAACATTGATTATATGTAGATAATATGTTTTTAAGCCTTTAAAAAAGAATCTTCCGAAAAAAATGTTTTAATGGTTACAATTTGCACTTCTTTCGGCAGTCACAGAGAGCATTTTTTGTTCTTTTTTGTTTTTCCTATTAGATGTTTACGGTTTAACTTCAAGGGCCTAAGCAGAGGTACTGACTTCAAGATGGTTATTACTTCCTGGCGGGAACTACGGACAGCATTTGATATTCAATCAAAGCGATATATTCTGTATGATATAGGTATCTTACATTATGTAAAATTTTATGATAAAGAAAGTTACTCGCCTGCG
Source organism: Miltochrista miniata (assembly GCA_933228765.1). Taxonomy (NCBI): domain Eukaryota; kingdom Metazoa; phylum Arthropoda; class Insecta; order Lepidoptera; family Erebidae; genus Miltochrista; species Miltochrista miniata. Next base: position 16,049,365 of record OW121777.1, read on the forward strand.
ACGACGTACGAAATGAGGTTATCACAAAAAGGTGTTTCATGTTTACCGAAAAAATCCCTTCAGCTCTAATCTCCAAATATCACGAATCAAAAGTGGAAACACTCTCTTGTAAATAAGGAATAAGAATAACTTGGCTGTGAAAAATAGTGTATTTTTTGTGTTCTTCAGAACCAAATAATTAAGTGTTATAAATTTATCTTGTTAAATTATTTCAAAGTGTCTAAAGTTTTTATTTCTACCAATTAACGGGTGTGCGTTTGACATTTACGCAGAGATAAATCATATAAGTATACAATTTTAAGGAAAAAAACAGACAAATATAAAAAGATTTCCTGAAGACTTGACCGAAGTGAGTAACCCCACGCTTCCGCGTTTGTCAGCTTGTGTGTGAGTGTGAGTCACACAGACGCGCTGACAACTGCCTGTATCGTGTGTAAGTACCAGGCGAGCAGGGATTCCCTAGAGGTGCACCGTACCCAATTGTCAACGGTGACTACCGCGGTACTCACGTTATAGGTACCTTCTAGCCTTTTATGGGCTCTCGCGTCATGACAACACACTTGCAAAGAAAGAACACACGCATGAAGTAGTTCCCGTTCCCGTGGACAGTGTAGCTTTCCATTAGTGAAAGAATTTTTCAAATTGGTTCAGTGGTTCAGAGCCTATTCGATGTCAACAAACCAAAACAACTCAAACTTTTCTCTTAATATTAGTGACTAGCTGACCCTCGCAACTTCGTTTACGGCACATAATGTACACGAAAGGAGAGGTAATTCTTCATCAGACTCGTCAAGCACCGTGTGAACCGGCCCTGTTTGCTTAATCATAAAAGAGCTTAAAGATAAAGGCTATTCTTGAAGTAATAACAACAGCCTTAATAATTAAGCTCTTTTATGATTTAGCCAACACGCCCGTTTAGATTTACCCTCGCATTCAAAGGAACCCTTGAATTCTAGGTTTGGTGAAAGTTGAGATGCCTCTAATTTCTGTACTACAAACCCCTCAATCTTGAAACTTGGGTCGAAAGATCCTTAAAGTACTCCCTTTCCATTACTAAAAAATATTCGAAATCGCATCACGCGTTGAGAAATTACTACTGAAAAACCATTTTATCTTTCATCCCCTCTCCCGCGCAAAACTTCGGGATCTTAAGTATCCTAGAACCTTCTTCGGACTATAAGCTCGGAATGTACCAAGTATCATTCAAATCGGTTCAGTAGTTTCGGCGTGATACTTATTCGGGATACAGACAGACAGACAGACAGACATGAAAATATTAAATTACATTTTTGGCTTCAGTGTCGATTAGAGAACGCCCTACAATTAAAATTTTTAAAATATCTTCCATGTACAGACTCTCGACCCTCTACAGTTTTATTATATGTATAGATAGATAGAAGATAAAGGTTATTGACCGTCTCCGAAGCCCAATATCTAGAACTGAAAGAAATACGCCTTCAACTGGCTAATAGTTACCCAACTTTATAGGATTCCCAGGTGTAAACATTATGAAGGAAGGAAACATATGTGACTATAATGCAATGTACATCGATTTATATAATAATTATGCAATTATCTATACACATGCAAGAACTATTGAGAACTTGATGTATGAGGAAAATTATTGTTTTTATAATAATAATGTAGGTTCAAGCCAAATAACAGTGACGACCGTTATATTGTGACGGCTAAATGCATTCAAAAACTCGGTCAAATGTTTCTCGATGTGAAGGACCCTCTACTGTATTTGTATCATCTATCTAAATATTTAATGTACACTTTCTGCGTATAAAGAATATACTAGCTGTTCACCGCGGTTTCGACCGCGTAGAAGACGTTATCGCGTAAAATCATAACCCTCCTCTTGCGCAGTCCGTTAAAAAGTAGCCTATGTCCTTCCCAGGGCCTCGAACTATCCCTATACCAAATTTCATCTCAACCGCTCCAGCCGTTTAGGCGTGAAAGCGAACAGACAGACAGAGTTACTTCAACTTGGCTAAACGAATGTCATTTTTTTTTTTTTTTTTTTTTTATACTACTTAGGTGGCAGACAAGCTTACGGCCCACCGGAAGGTTGGTAACCGTAGCCTATAGACGTTTGCAACACCAGAGGCGCTACACACGCGCTGCCGACCCGGGTGCAGGCTGTGACGACCCACAGTTGAAATTTTTCAAGCCGCCCGTAAGGCCTTCAACTTGGCTTAACGACTGTCATTTTACTGACAACCGGGACCAACGGCTTATCGTGCCTTCCGAAGCACGGAAACGCTCGTAAATAAATGTCACAAAGTGGTCCACGTGGTGGTCACCCATCCATGTCCGGCCATAGTAAATGTTGCTTACTGCAGTGATCGTTTACAGAACACTGAGTCCGCGGGGCCACGAGCGCTTCAACCGTCATGTTGCTAACAACCGAGACCAACGGCTTAACGTGCCTTCCGAAGCTCAAATAAATGTCGCGTAGTGGTCACCCATCCAAGGACCGTCCATAGCGAAAGTTGCTTACTTCATTGGTTGTTTAAAGAACACTGAGGGCGTTCAGGGTGAAGGCGTAACTACGAGTATGTAGTACACAATACGAGTGATAGCCGTGAGAATTCGTAGCTGTATCTTTATCAGAAACAGCTAAACAGCTCTAATATATTGCGTACACATAAATTGATGCGTCACCTTCGAGAGTTCAACCGGCAGACCGGTTCTGGGAGGCGCTGGTCTCACTGACAGCGATTACTTGCCTGTAATCTTCACGTTCTAACGTCGCGTCGGAACGGACGGCGATCGGCTGAAATTTGGTACGGCGCGATAGATTATAGCCATGACACTTTCCAGGAATAAGGTCCCACGCGAAGTGGGAATGACGGTAACAAACATTACGCGGGCGAAGCTGTGGACCTCAGCTAGTCTGCTTATATTCGGGACAAGTTTTCATACTTCTCTATTCTGAATAAAGTTGTCTGTATTCACTAATTAATTTTCTTTCAAAAATAAAATTTTATTTATTTTGGAATCACAGTGCAGTTAAAAGAATCGGCGTCACACATTTAAAGGCAAACAGTTTTTTAGTCAAGTTTCATGTTTAGGTATAAAGCCATTTCATTGGCATCTTGCGTTTAAGGTAAATCGACCAAGAGGGCTAAATATCATGGTTACCAGTTGTTTCTTCTTTAAACGTTAACTTTGCACAACTTACATGAAATTATTAATGAATAAAGTTATGCTTCTGTCCTATCAAACCTTTTCACGTGCCTCAACTGCAGTGGAACGTTTTAGGCTACTAACCCGCCCGATTGAAATTAGTCAAATAGCAACAACAGATTGCTTTTGAAGTTATAGGTTTACCGCTCGCTGTAAGACCCCACCTCACATGTCATACAGTTACGTATGTTAGAGAAAGATCGTTGTGTATTTTGTCATGAGTTTGACGTCAAAATATTTTGAGGAATTGACACTTGGTCAATATTGTGTCAGCAGGTTCTATACCTCCTTACAGGTGTGGAACTCCCCTTGTTGACCGCATGGCTGCTTTCGTGTGTGGTCAGGAAAACTAGTCATAGAATTGATGGATTGAATAGATTCTATTGTTATTTTTGGTTACATACGTTTAGCAACGGCTTTTATCCTCGAAGGGTTAGGCACAGACACACTATGTATATCCACATTTCATGGTTCATACTTATCCTATGTAAGGTGAAGAGCCAAAATGCAAAGGAAAGCACTACACCCCCCTGACACGGACGAAAGTAAAGAGAAAAAAAATTGGAAATTATCCTGACGGCACCCATAGCGGTTAGCTGCACAAAAATGGTATATTACAGCAGAGCGATGAGGTATGCTGTATGCTGCCTCAAACAGATAGCAATGCCCTACTGGAGCCCGATGTCAATCAGTCGACTGTACTATATTTTATTGTCAATCCTAAACGAGTAGATAAAATTCTTTACTCCGACCTTTTCTGTTGGTAGAACTACCAGTAATATTTTCCCATTAGTTCTGTCCTTAGAACAAACTGTAGTGCATTTCCCACCATTGCCTTCTCAGTAACAGTCAGCAGTGTAGTGGGAAGGGGGGGGGATCATAGGGGGCTCACGAAAAGCGGTTCAAGTTCAATTCTCGGCCACTCACCTCTCGTTATCAGAAGTTCATCTTTAATTGGGCAGTATGACTTTCTTCTACGTGTGTGGAAATTCTGTCAAGGATCCTATGCCGTACTCTTACCGACTAAAAACCAAACGTTCCCTACTACTGCCAAAGGTTGGGAGCTCCGGGTAAGCCCTCGGAAGGATGTCTTTAGGATAAGCAGCAACTGCTACTTTCTTATTATCTTGTACAACATCCAATTGAAGGATATTCAAGCCCTAATGGGGCGGTATCTTCTGCAGGGGATAATTACACTCTAACTACTGTTTACTACACAAAGGTAACAGACGTGGCTTCAACCGAGATTGAACGCTAACATGAAGGAACCTACTTGAACAATAACTGCATCAGTTAAAAGGTTTCAGAGTCGTTAACCATCATGTGGGAGCGAGACGACATCAACTAACAGACAAATTGTATAGCAGCATCTCTTTTCGATAAAGGTTTCTATAAACCTGTTTAATATGTGGTTCTGTTGGAAGATTTTGCGCTATGAGTTGTAAGAAAGGAAATATTGTCGGTAAAGGGGTCAATCTGACTTAAACCGAATAAAGGGGTAAAAATATCGAGGACATTATATAGAGGAAGTATTGGTAGCCAAAAAAGTAGCGATAAAAAAAACAATTTTTACAAGCTTGAATGAAAGCGCGCGTGAACTATAAACCCCAAAACCGCGTAGAATAACCCCGTATTTGAACCCCGCGTGAGGGTGAGGAGTGAGCTCTAAAACCCTTCTTTTTTTTTAGTGTGTAACGCCTCATGGATCCTATGCCGTACTCCTACCAGCTACCACCACATTGTGCCCTTTCATCTAAGTCCCGAGTATGCCCTCGGAAAATAACCATAGGGCTCCCGTCCAAACTCTCCCCTTGGGTTTTGGTTCTGAACTTCCTCCTTTAGTAAAGTCAGTGAATCTATTAGTTATTTGGTCGTAAAAAAATATTACTTTAGATTCCGAATATTCCGATAAATATATTCCTAGAACAAATTATTAGATTAGTGAGTGCAGGTACCAGGCGCCCAGCGGTGAGAGGAGGATATCTAAACTAGCTGCATCTGTGCCGCGGGATTTCCACAGTTCTCCGTAGTGCGGGTAATGTACTTGTGTATTGGTTTTATTGATCAAGTTCGTTTGAGTCAAGAAACTGTACTCGTCCACTTTATTAGACAACTAATATTGAAATAAGGAAAATAACTTATTTGAAACTAACGTGTCAAATAAGTATATATATTTAGCTAGGCGAGCCTGCCCCCGCTTGGCATATAATTAGTAGTTTTGGAATAATGTATGGAAATCGACCTGATTTGTTGATAATTATGTATGATCACTACTCCGCTTCCTTGGGTAGCGGCGTGATGATAAGTAGCTTAGTTTACGCCATATAATATTAGCTATCTGCCAGTGAGACTCCCGTTAAAATTGGTCCAGCGGTCTCAGAGGTTAGTCAATTTTAAACACTGGTTTCTTTATGAAATTAGTGTTATATTATTATAATGCATTAGGTAAGCGAACAGCTGTTTTAATTTTGAAATTGGAGTTAATTAATACTGTGTTAATTTGAAGTTACAAATTACAAACAACACTTCAATTTTATTTACATTATATCTTTAACGTCACGTAGATTTTGCGATTATTACTGGTAATGGTAAATAACCAACCGTAGACTAATGCAGAGAAAGAGAGAGAGCGTTACAATTATTTAGAAAGACATTCGCATTATGTTCTCATCATATGCATGTAATACATTAACACGCTGCAAATTTAGTTACTTACTTATAATAATAAAAAAATCGGCAAAGCGCGAGTGGGACTTGCGCACGGCGGGTTTCGTACCAAAATACTGCAAAAAATTGATGTTTTTGTATGACCCCCCTTAAATATTATTCTTTTTCTGTTTGTAGTATTGGTTGTAACAGCGCCAACAAAATACATAATTAGAGATAATTTTAGTTGCCTAGTTATCACGGTTCATGAAATTCAGCCTGTCCTGTAATAAGGTCAATAAGGTCCCGTTTTTACCCTCCGATACGGAACCCTCAAAAGTAAAGTTAAATAAATAGCAGTTAAGTAGATCAAGCGAATACCCGCGGTGCCGGTTCGGCCGCGCTCGGCCACGGTCGGGTGTCATCGGCTCGACAAGTTCAAGGCGGGAAACTGGTTTGAATTTACATCCTAGCATTTTTTGCGCAGGAGTGCGCCTTTTTTCTTTTGTGGTACATCTAGGCTCTTGTCGTCATGAGGGTGCCAGTTCAAAGAACCTTTCAAGGCTAGTAGTAGTATTCCAGGTACGTAGGTTAGAACTTAGAAAGAATAGCATTATTTTCAAACTCTTAAGCTCTGTAGAGGACAATACGGTTTAACGTGCCATCCAAAGCACGGAAACACTCTCAAATAAATGTCTCAAAGTGGTCTCGTGGTAGTCACCACCTAAAAACCGGCCACAGTGAAAGTTGCTTACTACAGTGATCGTTTATAGAACACTGAGTCCTCGGGGCCAACAGAGCGCTTCAAACTCCGAATCAGCCGAATGGTGGTTGACACTGAATCCTGCGGGAATTATCCAAACATTCAAATTTTTTGCTTTACCAGTTCTACGCCTCCCAGTCTGGGTTCTTTAAGAGAGTCCTAATAGAGTAATTCTCAAGGCTGACAAATTGAAGGGCTATAAGCTAAACGCCCACCATCAGAAGATACTCGTACAAGAAACCTTTCTTCCAAAAGTATCTACTGTCATTGTAGGACCCGTCCAATGATAGGGTAATTCACAGGCTCGTCACGCACTTAACGGACAGACTCCCGACACGTGCACTGTCGCCCAATGGCGCGACTTGTGTGTCACCGTGTCACCTGGTGCGACCAAGACTGTCAACTGTTCAACGGAAGGGGGTATGCAAACACTACAGTCATCGACTTCCGTGTTCAACCCTTTGCAAACCTATCGGGCTTCATTCATTGCAGAATCCATACAAATATTTATATAATTTAACTCTTTATCCTCATTTAAATACCAGACTAGCCACGTGTAAAAACACGCAGAACAGCCACCTGTTCACGGCGTGGACTGGAGATCTGGAGTAGGGTTTCCAGGATCGGAGCTGAAGCGGAAAAAAGCCAAGCAAAATCATCTCATAAGTTCTTCTGATTGCGCTGTATCTGGTTATCGAATCGTTGAATCGGTAACAATGTGTATCTGCGTTTCGAATTAATTGAGACTGATCGATTACGATATTTCCATAGTCGCAGTTAATGCATGAAACGTAACCAATTGATTTTATAGAAAATCTTTCTAAAGAGAACGCGTGTTCTAGAGACGAATAAATACCTATGCTGTTGTGCATTAATCAGTCACTGCTGAATGTAGCATTACCACTCCCAAATTACGCCACAATGCACATCCAGCCTCTCCTTGCGACTTTCTTCAGGTCATGGGTCCATCTAGCAATGCTGCTGTGAATATGCAGGGGAAACCTTGCCTTCGCCGCAGACTCTATCCAATTGACAGTGCCCGCCTAACAGAAAGCCGTGGCGACAAAAATTGATGGCCACAGACCATCCACAGACAATGCCAAGTCATCTCATGAAATTTGGCCAGTCAATTTTGGGACACCCAATATAGTATCGTTTAGCTGTTGTAAATGGGGGAGAGTCAGTCTCCTTACACAAGTGCTTATCCATGATCCAGGCGACAGAGGGATGGCCAGGATAGGGTCCACGGGAATACGATTCCGAAAACTGATATCTGTTGATGTAGGTACTTCATAACTAACAGACGCACAAGTGCCAAATGTAAGTAAGTGACCAATGCATTTGAAATGAATGTGCTTATCAAGTTGGGGAAATCGACCAGAGCTCAATCTTAATTAGTATATTCTAAATCTGAAACCAATTGTCGACTCAGACTGACCTTGCGCTAACTAATAGTGAATTTGCGGAAACTGACAAGTGCAGGGTTGACTCATGTTTGTCTGTTGTGGGCTAACAGTTCACGCTAAGGGTCGAGTCACACCTAGCTGTGACGACAACTGTCACAATTACTGTGCTCCTGCAATTAGTCAGAATTGAACTCTGCGAAACATCTGTTCGAATGTTCAAAAAGGCCAATGAATTGACTCTAGCTGACATAAATGCCAAGAGACACAAGACTAGTGATTTTTAGGCTAGTAGACTGGTTCTTGAAATATAAGTGGCATAATATGCATTTCGCACTAAACATCACAATGCCAGAAAAATTTAAGACAGTACTCGCCACATCGAGTTCCACAGTTGGCGGCGGGGACGCCGCCGAAGTGTTCGCCCAAGACTATCGGCCTCCATGACCGGGGGCCTGAGGACGGTAAGGGGGCTAGGGCCTGCTTCTGTAACAACGTTGAGTAGCCCTTACCGTCCTTACCCCCCTAAGAATGATAACACCCGAAGAACCCCCCCTAGGTGAGGCCGCAATGGTAGCCGTAGGTCTGTTGAGAGTCCTGGGGTATCCTTGTGAGGGTTTACCCGGGGTTTTCAACCGTAGGCTTTTAGGCAGGATACGTGAGTTTTTTTAGTCGGTAGAAGTCCGGCATAGCATCCATGACGATTTTCCCCTCACATAAAACAAAAAAAAACAGTACCTTGATTGGAATACAATATTGATGCAAAAGGATCTAAATGTTGCTCCACACCCATTATTTTGTCCATTCCAATATATACGCAAGCAATGGTTTAAAATTACATAAATGTCCATATTACTGACAGTAGGCCAATTTTGAGGCAAAAACAAGAATAACCACTAAACATTCGAATATCAGTTTCACCTGCCAGCTCAAAACAGAACCCGCACTATTCATTAACGCACTGTCTGCCAAAAAATATTGACCCATTGTCTTGGTTTCGCCTCGAAGTCTTGGACGGTAGAGTCCTAGCTTGTTATTTCTAACACGATGTCAAAGTTGCCAAAATCCAGGCCTCGTACCCGCTGAAACCGCACGCAGTCCTTATCTATCCGTCTGGCATCGGGCACCGTGAGTAATTCCTCGGAATTATATTCCAGGATACTTGACAGAAGCCAGAAAATTGCTAGCTGATTTACTCTAGCTTAAAAAGCTAGTCTCGTGTCGCTCAGACATTATAGCAATTAGCCCAATTTAGCAGAGATCACAACTCACAAGATAACGTTATAACCTAGTAAATAAAACGGGTTTGGCGAGTTCGACTCGTTTTTGGACGATACCAGTTCGATACTTCCGAATTTCGACAATTGCCATAAATTAGATTTGATGTGATACCTACAGTTTAGGAGTTCACTGCCCTATATATAAACAATGGAGAATACGAAATACGAAGCCGTATTTTGACCAGCTGATTCTCGGGACTGTAATGGCTAGTCTCTAGTCGCCCTTGAGCGAATCTCAATATCTCCAAGGATTCGATTCATATGATAACGTCCTGTTCTGAAAACGGCCCGCGTTCTCAAAATGGCCCGTCCTCGAAACGGCCCGTTCTCCAAACATCCGGCCCCGTTCTCAAGAGGACCGACAAAACTAATAAAGATCGACAATAAAAATGAAGATCGACAGTAAAAATGAAGATCGACAATAAAAATGAAGATCGACAATAAAGATGAAGATCGGTGAAACAAATGAAGACAGATAAAACAAAAGACAACCGGCAAGTTGTTAAGGTCGAATTCCTTGCACCTAAGATAGACAGAGGCAGCTTATAGAGTTTCACAGTCGTTCCTGAAACAGTTCATTTAGATCGCAGTCGCAGCTGTAGTCAGTCAAGTGTGTGCTGCCCTTTATCGACACATCGCTCTCAAAACACAAAGCAGGTAAACTGTAAGTATATTTGCGTCCGTAATCGCGTCGATTGGACACGCGCCGCGGGACAGACAGACGAACGAACCGCCTTTCACTCGCGACCAATTGTGTGTACGGGAATCGAACTGTGACCTTTGGGGTATATTTACTGAAACTAATAATATTGTTCAGTTTCCTTCCTCGTTCGAGAGCGATCTTAGTCGATTGAGGAACTGTGGGCTCGAAACTACTCGAAAGATATAATCTCTAATTTAATGTAAAAAAAATCCGGTCAAGTGCGAGTTGGACTCGCGCACTGAGGGTTTCGTACCAAAAACCGGCAAAGTATCACGTTCGTTGTATGGAAGCCCCCTTTTTCTGATTTTAGTATTTGATGTCATGTCATAGCTGATATTATTATAATCTGCGATAGCGGCAACAAAAAGATCCTGACGGCCAGCAATGTGGCTAGATTGCTGAGCCCGCAGAGGACGATGGCCGTCAGGGTGATATGGGAATACCGCACGATCTCCGGTGAGGCGGCGACAAGCGGCGGAAGACAGACAAGATTTCTTGTATGGGAGTCCCCCTTAAATATTTGTTAGTTTTTGCTTTTAGAATTTGCTGTTAAAACGGCAACAGAAATAGGTATACATCATCTGTGAAAATTTCAGCTCTCTAGCTGTAGAACACAAAAACAAACTAATATTTAAGGGGGACTCCCATACAAGAAAAACTGTACTTTTTATACCACTAAGGTGGCAGACAAGCTTGGAGCCCACCTGATGGAAAGTGGTCATCGTAGCTTATACACTTTTGCGACACCAGAGGAGTTAAACTCGAAATGTCGACCCTGTAAGAACCTTCGAAGACCCCCTCTGAAGAACCTCATACTGTAGGTAGGCATTTGGGAAAACCGAGGCAAGGAGATCATTCCACAACCTAAGCGTGCGAAGGAAGCCCCTACTGGAGAAGTGAATAGCCCGCTAAGTTTGTTGCCAGTTCTTCTCAAGCGGGCCGCGTTCCGAACTGGTGGTACTGACTTTGATTTGTATTCGTGACGTGTCGCAAATGCCTATGTATTAGGAATATGCGAAATAAGTGTTTTTTTATGTTTGAGTTTGGAGTTTACAATATTTCAGCATAACACCTTATTCTGACCAGATGATAGATTAGTGGGAAACCCAATATTACGCGGACTCTAGTAATTAATAACGAAATTATGATATAACGACGATACCGCCTCTGTATTAATATTAAACTGCATACAATTAACTGTTTATGCAACTTTTTCCAATTTAAAATTTTTGGGGAAAGACCCAAACTAGTATTTTAGCAACATCATCAATCAGCTATACTATATTTGGTAATAGGAAAATGTTGTTTTTTGTTTGTAAGGAAAATAATCTACCTATAACAACTGAACTGATTTTCAACATTAATATTCACAAATTATGAGGCTGCAATTATTAGCGAATAACAGACTACAATAACATCACGCTACGATCAATAGGAGCAGAACAGTTATGAAAAATGTTGATAAAGTGGGTAGACCTGTGCGGCTTCGTTTGCGTCAGCATGTTTCCCGTCGCGTCAGCTCTCAGAAGGAATACATTTTCCCGATTTTGAAAAAAAAATCATCGCCGCTCCACCTATCGCCTTCCTAAATAAATGGACTATCGAACTGTTAAATTATGTTTGGAATGCAACCAGTAGAGTTTCTGAGATCCTAGTGTTCAAACAAAAATCTTTAGCGTTATAATATTAGTAAGTATACCTAGATAGATATCATTTTATGTAACTCTAGTGCATGTGTTTTCTAGTATCAGCACGGTGGTATACAATCCTTATCGCTCTTGACCGATTTTTTTAACGTTCGACGTGACTTAGCACCTTCAGCTTCGCAAACTGTACAAAAAATATTCACTCACATAAGAACTTAAGTTATTAAATGGTATCCGCGATTGTATTCATATTCATATTCATATTCATTTAATCACTTCGTAAACATAGGTAAATAATTTACAGGTCTTATTGTGAGTACATGTGTAGATCTACTATGTTTTACCCTGAGGCATACGATAGGTACATTTAATTAAGTAGGTAGGTAAAAAATATTAATCAATTGCATGCATGTGTGATTACATAATTAAGTATAACACGCCCTTAGAAATATCAAATTAAATAGTAACAATTTGTCAATGATTTCAATTAATTCATGTAAATAATGTAATAATTATGTTTCTCTGTAATTTTTAACAATAAATTTTATATTGAATTTTGAAATATTAATTAATGTCAATATTATACATTTCCAATATACAAAATTACACATTAGTCGTCCTAAACCTTAGAAATATTAAATTAAAATGGCAGCAATTTGTCAATGATTTCTATTAATTAATGTCAATGTTATACATTCCAATATACAGAATTACACATTAGTCGACCTAAACCTTAAAAATTTTAGATTACATGGTATAAATAAATAAATATTTAACAATTTTTCAATGATTCTAATTAAGTAATGTCAACATATGTCATTTTAATTATAACAAAATTACACGTTGGTCCTCCTAAACCAAATCAAATATTCTTTTCATAATCTGATAAATTGTCTGTCAAATAATCATTCACGCAATAGTATGCTTTTAACAATAGAAGCTTTTTAACAGTTGATTTAAATTTAATAAGATTAGAGATGGTTAAAATTGACGTGGGTAAATGATTATAAATACGTGGCAACATACAAAATAAACTTTTGTTTAAGAACGCCGTTTTATTTGGTGGCAGCCTTATCTTTAGTCTATGTCTACTACTAGTTAAGTTTCCGAATATAGTTATATTTTTTTTTGCAAATACCACCACCTCGAAAATGTAAATACACGGGAGAGTGAGCAACTCAAAACGAACAAAATAAGGTCTGCAGCTCTCAGTTTGTTTCAACTTGAACATTGAACGAATGCACTTTTTTTGTGCAACGAACGCCATATTTCTGTCTGTGGAATTACCCCAGAATATTACTCCATAACGCAGTATGGATACAACGTGTCCATGATAGGCCGTTAACACGGTCGATATATTAGACGTCTTTGTTAGCATATACAATGCATACGAGAATTGATGCAGCTTGCTACACAGTATTTCTATATGTGAGGACCAATGCAGACAAGAGTCTAAAGTTAATCCCAAAAATTTTGTATTGTCAGAATGTTCAACACTGATGTCATTATATTTAACTTGTATGTCACTTAATCTATTTATTCTGTTTTTAAAAGTCATAATCTTGGTCTTTGCTAAATTAATTGTCAAATTATTTAATGTCAACCAGTTTATAATAGTAGATAAAGTTTCATTAATATCAGATTCCATTTGTAGGCTATTATTACCTGTGAAAATTATGGTACTGTCATCGGCAAATAATACCGATTTGTGATGTGTCACTCTTGGCAAGTCATTCAGGTAAACTATGAATAAAAGTGGCCCCAATACACTGCCTTGTGGGATGCCCAATTTAACATTTTTAAAGTTAGACGTGTGACTGACAACTCTTTTCAATGCAGGATTTAGTCTCGCTATCTGTGTTGACTGCATTCTATTATTTAGGTAGGATTTAATTAGGTTTAAGGCGTTACCGCTAACTCCATACGCATATAATTTATTAAAAAGAATCCCATGGTCAACATTATCGAACGCCTTAGTCAAGTCCATAAATAGCGCACATGACTGACTACCTTTGTCTATATTTGACATTGCAACCTTAAGAAAATCATATACAGCTCTGTCTATGGACCCATTCTTCCTAAAGCCTATTTGTTCGTTCGCAAATAGCTTTTGCGCGTCAAAAAAGTTGAATAAACAAAATATTTTCGTGTATAACCTTTTCAAAAATTTTCGAGATAACAGGCACAAGCGCAATTGGACGGTAGCAGTTCATGTCCTGCTTATCGTTCTTTTTAAATAATGGCTTTATTATTGTAAATTTAAGTGCATCCGGAAAGACACCACGTAGTATACACAGATTGATTATGTGACTCAAAATGTATGATATCTTTACCGAGACATTCTTCAAAACCTTTACGGATATGTCATCATACCCAGTGCTATTTGTTGATTTTAAACTTAAAATGATTCTGTTAATATCAATAGGATGAGTGGGCCGAATGAATATGGATTTAGGATGTAATGGTATATCAATTACCGAACTATTTACAACAGACACATAGTTTTGTTCATTAGTAAAAAAATCGTTAAATGCCTCTGCTATTTGCTTAGCATCACAAATACATTCACCGTCAATGCGCATTGACTTGATGTCATCCGGAGGAATATTTGTTTTGTTGGAGTTTATCACGCTCCATGTTGCCCTTCCCTTATTTCTAGACGTTTTAATATAGTAGTTATTAAGCGACCTCTGCGTTAATTTAATAATTTTATTTAATCTAGATGATATCGCTTTAAAACGGCCTTTACTATCCGTGTTCGGTTTTCTCCTATATTCCCACAGAAGATTTCTCTTTCGTTTGCAACAAACTCGTATTCCTTTTGTGATCCATTTTGGTCGGGCAGTGGAATATACTCTTGTCTTTTTTATAGGGAAACATAATTCATAATAGCATCGAAACAGATTATAAAAATGATTAAAAGCCGTGTTAGGGTCTTCGCTGTTTAGTGCGTCCAAAAAGCTAAGAGAGTTGAAACATTCTTGAAATCTTCTCATATTCACTACACTATATTTACGCTTAAAAACGTGCCAAAACCTCAAGCGGCAACTGGTCTTAACGGGACATGTTAATAATTGGGCAGTATGGTCAGACAAAGCAAATTCCAAAACCTCAGCCTTGCAGTTTTTAATATTAAATAGGAAATTATCAATACACCGTCCACTTACTAATCGCGTTGGTTCATGGATACCTATTTTTAAATTATGACTTTGTAATAAATATTTAAATTCTGATGTCGTACTACTACTATCAAGCGTATTAATGTTAAAGTCACCACATATTATAATCCGCTTTTTTGAATAGCAATAATGAGTCATTAAGGAACTAAACAAGGAGAAAAACCTATCTATGTCTTCCTTAATGGATTTGGGTGGTCAAATGCAAATTACATATAAATTATGCTCTTTCAACACTACACCTGAACACTCCATAATACCTTCCTGGGAATAATTTTTAATGTCGTTAATTGTAATAAAATCGAGTGAGGTATGCACCAATACACATGAGCCACCTCGGCGATTTCTCCTAAAAAAAGTTGAACCCAAGATGTAATTAGGAATCCTTAAGTAAATTTCATCATATAACGCCATATTGTGTTCTGTGATACATATGACACCAAGAAAATTTAATTTTTGTTTGTCGGTCTCTAAACATATAGTTAGCTTATCTGATTTACTGATCAGACCGTCAATATTCTGATGTATTATCTTAATTTGCTTATAAACGAAAAAAGTCATCTGAAGTGGAGGGAGTGCTTAAATTATTATTAACAATGTCGGTTGGTAATTTATCTTCGCTACGGTCAATTTGATTAAAGTCAAGTGGGAATTCAGTTTGCGTACCCTTGTTAATACATACTGGATTGTCATGATAAGTGCTGCTGCATTTATAACTCATATAATTATTATATTTTAATTTGTAGTCGATACGCAAGATTTCCTTTAGCAAAAATTGACATTTCCCCAAAATTGCAGCTCTTGTTGAGTAAAAATTACAATTTATGTCTGTAAACACAACATTTCTAAATTTAGAACATATAAATTTCAGTTCATAATTAAATTTACACTCGTTTAAATGCCTGTTAAAGGGAACATTGCTCACTACTACATTACATGCACTCAAATTAGTCAAGAAGTTGTAAAAACAAAATAGCGCTTCATATGGTCTTCTATCATTAACACTCATTACAATTTGTCAATGTACGGTTTTGAACGGTTTTTTTAACGTGAGGGAAAATCCTTCATGGATGCTATGCCGGACTCCTACCGACTAAAAAACCTCACGTAACGCCCAACAGCCTATGATTGGGAACCCCGGGTAAGCCCTCGGAAGGATGTGCCAGAACTCCCGACAGACCTACGGCTACCACTGCGGCCTCGCCTAGAGAATGGTTCGGGTGCTATTCGGGTTTCGGGTGTGATCCCGCTTTTAGGAGGGGGCGTGCATGAATTCAAACGTCACGCTGCCGTCATGGGCCTGCCTCTGCAAGGAAGACCTAGCTTAGAGTGTAGTTACTCGTAACAAATATCTTTCACTGCGTTAAGTATTTTACGCTGTGGCTGGTCCTGAGATGGGTGACCTCCATTTTCGAGCGCTTCATTGCGATCGGAAGGCAAGTTATATAGAAATGCATATCAGTCGTTTAGGTTCATAAAGCACAAGTTACAATAATTTGCTTAATTTAGGCTACATTTGGAGCACAACATTTGAGAGTAAAAAATATACTACAACATTTATGATTATATTATTTGTTAATGGCGTAAATGTGCAAAGCTACGTTTAGTAGTTTTTTTGGCATAAACAACTTAGTGGTCAACTTTTTAAGGAAGTCATCCAACCATAGATTACTGTGATAATGAAATAAACGTTAAGAGTCCATATGACGCCAAATAGACTATTACTTTGATCTAGATCTCAGAACTCGTAAGGTCTGCTGAATTAAAATTTGAACACAGACACCTTCAGTTCATGAACTAAAAACGCTCTAAGCTCGAAACATAGCATAGCATCCATGACAGATTTTCCCTCACGTTATAAAAAAATAAAAGCTACGTCTTTCTTAATCACACTGCACCCTTTTTTTCGTGTGAAAATTCTCATGAATGTCATGCCGAACTTCTACCGACTATAACAACACGCTGCCTTCCCATCTGTCTAAGGCCAGGAGTCCCGGGTAAGCCCAGGGCTCCCGACTCTCACACTGTTCCCTCCAACAAAGACGTCAGTGAATGGCTCCTCCATGACCTGAACCGGTAAAGGCTGCGGGGAGTTCCATCCACTAGCGCACGTCAGCACTTCGTCGCAATGATTGCACAACTAATGAATTATTTATACTATAAACTCAACTAAGAATTATTGGTGTTTCGTCAATGTTACATTTTTGGTCGTAAATAATCTATTGATCTTGGTCTAGTTTTTTTTATATTTTCCTCGATAAAAGGACGCCGAAGTAAGAACATAAATTATGGTGAGTTCTAGTGAATTCCAATTCACTCTCATTATAAGATTATTTATTGGCAGTGACCCTCAAGTTAACGGCCCAACTGTAGAGCATACCATACCAAGTTTTCATGATTCGATAGAGAAACACTAGAATCGCTCGGTACTATCGAACATTCTCTACTCTCTATGAGAGAGGCACTTTTGCGTGCCACACGTTGTTTAATAAAATCGAAAGAGTTTTGGAGAGCACTCGCTGTGCTAGATTCGTTACAATGCAGCCTCAGACACTATTGTCTCGGTAGCTGTGCTAATTTTAAGCTCTACATTGCCCAAAGCCTGGCATCTCGCTATCTCAAGACAATCTAAAATGCGTCAGCACATCTTTGGTGCCATCTACACGATAGACAACCAAAGATTGCATCGACAAATTCCATTTTGTCACAAGGAGCTATGCTATAGCTTTATTACTATACTACTAGCTCATCCTATGGGAAGATATTCCAGAAATAAAAGTCTGAAGAAAGACTACATAATCCATCCCTATACAAAATTCCAGCTAGCTCCTTTCAGCCGCTAGGCTAGAGTGTGATTTGAAAATGTCTGGATCCTTCTGCAGCAGAAGGACAAATACGCAGAATCCCAGAATGTGGTTTGGCCTCCTTTTGGTGTGTCTGCCAGGCAACCGCCTGTCAATTGGAAGGTTTCCTCCAAATGTTTCGGTAACATCACGTGTATACTTCCGAATATAAAACATGAAGTGTGCCACATTTGAGCAATTTCACGGTTGACACGAAGGTGCGCTCGCTCGGTCAATAATTGGATACAGTGCGTCACGCGGTTCCACCATTGCATAAGGTCAATCTAAGAGACGGTATATTTCGATGGCTTCATTTGATTATGCTAAATATGCTATTTAATTTGATTCAATGTGTTAAGATGACTAACGTCAATGCGTTGCACAGACAACAGGCTACTTTCGAAAGAACCTGCTCCTGTGCAAATACAAGCTACTCTCAAATAACAGCCTAACTCATAGATTTAGAGAGTAGCGAAAAATTCTAAATCTATGGTCGAACTACAGAACTTTGACATTGTCAATTGGTTGTGGAGGTTTACGTGTGCAATCCCTTCATGGATGATATGCTGAACTCCTACTGACTAAAACCACACGGCGTAAGCCCTCGGAAGGATGTCCCAAGATTGCGCAAATTAAAATTAACTTTCAAAGGGGTATTACCCTTCACCTCCCATGATTCTTCCTGCCTCACGTCGTACTGATCGAATCGCGGGGGAGCGCCCGTTGCGGTCTGCTCTCCGTGGGCGCTTTTCTTGACTCCCTACAAATCTTTCCATCCCCAGCTCGATTCTCCCTCATCAGGGCGGACTTTGTACCATAATATCCCTCCCTTCTGCGGCTGACGAACAATACACAGTACCGCGAGTCCTGCTGAAGTGATTTCTTGGAGAATATGAGAATATCGTCAGTCAAAAAGAAAATTGGAAATGGGTTGATTCAGAGTCGTGAGAACTGTTATCATAGGTGACTGTACATTAATGTTTATAGCCTCATCGTGTTGTTTACGTACCAGCTCACGGCCAATGTTAAACGCATTATAACACTAAACGTTTGCACTTGGCCGAGTCAGCACAGCTGTGGCACCTCACACGACAATGATCACGTAAATAAGTCGTTGCTCTTCACATACCTACTAAATACAATAACACTCTTCTCCCTATAACAGGAATGTTGGGAGTCCTGGGGTTATTTTGTAAAGGGCACTATGTGGTTTTAGTTGGAAGGAGGAATCGGAAATCTGCTCGAAAAAAAACTGCGTGGATCAGACTAACAATGAGTTAGGAACTAGGGCCAGAGGAGTCACAATCACATTTTTTTATTCTTAAAAACAAATATTCAATCAACCCGAGAGTTTAGCAAGAGGTGTCACACCCACACTTTGCCACTAGTTTTACCAGAGTGCAGTGAGTAAGTAAGTAAGTAAGTAAAACTTTAGTACACCAATAAAATATAAAAATCAATAAGAAATAACATAAAAAGAATGTACAAATGGCGGCCTTATCGCTTAAAGCAATTTCTTTCAGGCAACCTTTGAATGGACAAATAATATTGGTGAGTAATGGGTAGTTTATTGGTAAAAAAATTAAGAAAAATAAAGCCAAAAACTATAAAAAAGAGAGGAAAGTTTTACATTTTATTATTACCTATATTAACCTAAACTAGCTGACCCTCGCAACTTCGTTTACGTCACATAAGGTGTACGAATGGAGGGGTACTTCTTCATGAGACTCATCAAGCAGCGTGTGAAACGGCCCTGTTTGCTTAATCATAAAAGAGCTTAAAGATTAAGTCGATTCTAAAACAATTCAGTCCACGCCTTCGGCGCGGACTGAATTATTTTACAATAGCCTTAATCATTAAGCTCTTTTATGATTAAGCCAACACGCCCGTTTAGACTCACTTTCAAAAGAAATGTTGAATTCTAGATTTACCGAAAGTTGAGATGCCCCTAATTTCTGAACTACATAACCCTCAATATTGAAAATTGTATGGAATAATGCTTAAAGTACTCCCTTTCAGACACCAAACAAATATTTGAAATCGAACCACGCAGTGAGAAATTATAGCTAAAAACCTATTTTGCCTTTCATCCCCTCTCCTGAAGGAACCGCGCAAAATATCGGGATCAAAAGTATCTAAGAACCTTCCTCGGACTATCAGCTTAGATCGTACAAAGTATCATTCAAATCGGTTCAGTAGTTTCGGTGTGATACTTAGTCGGGATACAGACAGACAGACAGACAGACAGACAGACAGACAGACAGACATGAAAATTTTAAATTACATTTTCGGCTTCAGTATCGATTAGAGAACGCCCTACACTTAAAATTTTCAAAATATCTTCCATGTACAGACTCCCGACCCTCTACAGTTTTATTATAAGTATAGATAAGTTTCTAATATCAAACCATGTATCATTGTAAAGTTACATTATGGCTAGGTATCAACATGCTGCCACCCAAGGGAGTGGAGCAGTAATAATAAATGTTAAAAAATAAGCCTAATTTTTTTTCCTAATTTGGACATATGTGGGTTAAATAATGGCTATAGGGTTCATAGAATGGAACAGGTGAAGCTGTGCGGCACATCTAGTGTAATAATAATCTAAAAGGCTGCTGTACTCTTATTGAATGGACTTTAAATGTTATTAGTTTTAATATATATGACTATAGTATGACTGCCTGTGTGGCGCAGTCGGTAGTGATACCGCTTGCGGCGCTGGAGGTCGTGGGTTCGATTCCCACCGGAGACAAATATTTGTGTGACTCTTTTATGATTAAGCCAACACGCCCGTTTAGACTCACTTTCAAAAGAAATGTTGAATTCTAGATTTACCGAAAGTTGAGATGCCCCTAATTTCTGAACTACATAACCCTCAATATTGAAAATTGTATGGAATAATGCTTAAAGTACTCCCTTTCAGACACCAAACAAATATTTGAAATCGAACCACGCAGTGAGAAATTATAGCTAAAAACCTATTTTGCCTTTCATCCCCTCTCCTGAAGGAACCGCGCAAAATATCGGGATCAAAAGTATCTAAGAACCTTCCTCGGACTATCAGCTTAGATCGTACAAAGTATCATTCAAATCGGTTCAGTAGTTTCGGTGTGATACTTAGTCGGGATACAGACAGACAGACAGACAGACAGACAGACAGACATGAAAATTTTAAATTACATTTTCGGCTTCAGTATCGATTAGAGAACGCCCTACACTTAAAATTTTCAAAATATCTTCCATGTACAGACTCCCGACCCTCTACAGTTTTATTATAAGTATAGATGAACCTAAGTTACAATACTCTAAATATATATAATACAAATACATACATAGATACATACCATATATATTGATACACAGATACATACATACATATTGACAAAAAATAAATAAATATATGATTACAGATATTTACAGTGGGAGGTGACGTACAAAACATTTGACTATGTTATTATATATCAAAAATTCGATGGAAGTTGGAATTTTCACCGGAAAATTGTCACTTGTATAGGAACCTACATAATGCTTATTGTAAGTATTGAACTAAAGACAACTAATCCTCTATGTATGTAAGAATATGGCAAATAATTTGCACGATCATTGCGTTTAAACAGTTTTTATTTGTTTGTATTTTTTTTTCCGATATTACGTAACCACAAGACATGACCGGTCACGAACACGTACTTAGACTGAGGATGAGGAACACTTGACCTTACTGAACGGTTTCGACTGTTGAGAAAAGCTATTTCTTATTTCGTGTAGTGGTTTCAGCTCTTCATTTGAGCACATCAACATATTTAATACTAGCTGAGCCCGCAACTTCGTTTACGTCACATAAGGTGTATGAAAGGAAAGGTATTTCTTCATCAGAGTCATCAAGCAGCGTCTGAAACTGCCCTGTTTGCTTAATCATAAAAGAGCTTAATGATTAAGTCTATTTTAAAGCAATTCAGTCCGTGTGAAGTGAATTGTTTAAAAATAGTCTTAATCATTAAGCTCTTTTATGATTAAGCCAACACGCCAGTTTAGGTTCACTCACATTCAAAGAAACCCCTACAATTAAAATTTTAAAAATATCTGATTCTTAAAAGTGTTATAACTCTTTTATTTCTAAACCGATTTACATAAAACAAACGCTAAATGTTAACTGGAGCAAACCTCAACACAATAAAAAAAACCGCATTGCAATCGGTTGAGCGGTTGCTGATATTAGCGTGCACAACCGTACAGACAAACAGATATACAGACATACAGACAAACAGACAAAAATTCTAAAAATCATTGTTTTTGGTTCTATTGCGTTCATAAAGCCCCCCTATAATATTTTTTCTTATTTATCTTCCATGTACAGACAGCGACCTGTTACGATTTTATTATATGTATTGATATTGATTGATACTATACAGGGTCAACTGTAAAACGCTCCGAAACTACTAAACCGATTTGAAAAATTCTTTCACTGTTGGGAAGCTACATTATCACCGTGTGACATAGACTTTATTTTATTACCCTTTTATTCCCACGGGAACGGGAGCTACGGTGGTGAAACCGTGTGATGTCCGCGAGTCTAATAATACAGTGTTTATTTATCGAAAGTAAAATGCAACATATTTCCAAAAGTTGTAGAGCTGACGTTGCTGGTTATGACGCTGGCTATCAGTCCTAGCATATTTTGGTGTTTAACAAATGACTCTATATTAACGTTGAAGTCTCAATCGGCCTTGATCAGCGCACAGCGGTCTCAAGGGACACCACCTTCAAGTCTATCGTGAAGCTGGACAGCTCCCACTCATTTCGTAATTGACGAAGGATGTAATGATTTAAATGAAATGGACATACATGGTTGGACCAGTGCTAAAATCGTTGTAAAGTAGGAAGGAGAGTCCGTCTACTAGTTGTTCCTCCGACAGTTCATGTAAAACGTGTTAGGGCTTTAAGTACAGTGGCGACCATAGCCTCGACCGTCGGCCGGAAGTGAATAATTAAAAAAAAACCCAATACTGAATGTTCTAATCTATTAAACCAAAACGTGGTAAACACTGTAATTTTCTGACGAGTTGGGAATCACACAGACTACTTGATGCTGCAGCAATTTGTAGGTTGACATAACATGTCGTGGAAATGCCACAGAGATGAGGCAAACAAGTAACCGTGAACCAAACTGATCTATCGAACCTGTGAACCTTAGGTTAAATTCCTTCATTACCCACCACGCCACCACGTGAGCTGGTGATATTGGAATGTTGTTACCAACAACCATCTCGTTATCCATCACTGGGCGCCGTGTGGCAGCGGGAAAGACAAACATACAAATCATCCCGAGGGTGTCGTATGAGGCGACTAAGGGAACACTTTCACAAAACGATTCATTGCCTAGAGAAGAAAATCTCGCAATGGTACCCGGTTGTCAGTAAAATGACAATCGTTAAGTTGGCATTGAAGGCCTTATTTACTTACTAAGAAAAGTTTTTCAAAATGCTACCCCTGAGGGAGGGCTTATAGAGTTATGTGATGCCTAGTGAGTTAGGTTACGAACCGACATACCTACCTATTTAGTGGCTATTTTTAGTTATTTTGTGTCTACAGCCATAACAAATGAGCACATTTATTTAATATTTATTCAAAATTATTAAGATTTTAGTAATTAATGAAGACTTAATGAATATAATTATTTAGATGATGAATGTTACTAAATAGCGTGTAATCACACGCTATTTCTCGCTCGGACCGTCGCTAATGTTGTTCAGAAACTCATACGTAAGAAATTGTATAATCAAACAAAAGTTACCTAACTTTGTTATTATGAATATATTTCAGTTCAAAATAATAATAAATCAAATCACTATTTATCATAATTTTTGGATTATCCATTAATTCTGGGGCACACTGTATTAAAATATACAGTTACAGTGTGCCCCAGTAATTTTGGACAATCCCGGGACTAATAAATAACAATAATGCGCCTGCAACTGTATTTTGAAGTTTAGTTGTCGTTCTTTAAGAAGCAGACCGAGACAGTGGTGTCACTTCACCCTTCAAAGAAGTAGGACAGCCCCCCCCCCCCACCACACCTTTCAAGAAGTGGAATAAAACCCAACCCAAACAGGGAGAGACCGCTACAGTTACGTAGTAACTATTTAGTAATCTGTGCTACAGTGGACAAAGTCTGTATCGGGAGTCCTGGGTCTATCCTTCCGAGGGCGTACCCGGGTATCCCGGCCGTTATCTATACTAATATTATAAAGAGGAAAGATTTGTTTTTTTTGCTTTTTTGTTTGTTTGTTTGTTTGTAACGAATAGGCTCCGGAACTACTACACCGATTTGAAAAATTCTTTCACTGTTGGAAAGCTACACTCTTTGCGGTGAACATAGGCTATATTTTATTCCACCCGCGTATGACGTCATTAATATAAATAAACTAGCTTTTGCCCGCGACTTCATTCGCGAGGTGATTTCAACTATTAAACCAATCGAATTTGACCTGTCCAATAGTGTCCAATGCATAGGTCTTCTATTAAAACATAGATCAAGCTGTATTATCATTTCCTCTGAACCGATTTTAATGAAGCATGCAGCGTAATTAAAGTTGAAAAAATACCTACAAAATCCTAATACCTAATACAGTTATGAGCAAGCTACTGAATTTTGCTCCAACCTCGAACAAATAAACAAACAAACAAACAAACAGACACTAAGAAAAAGAATATAGATTTGGACTCAGAAGCCCTGATCGATCGATCGAAAAAAATAACTGTGATCGATAAGTCAATTACAGTTATTTTTTAAAATTTATCTTGAATGTACCGTCACAGCTATTTTTTCAATTTTATAATACATAGTAGAGAAGAGACAAGAGATTAATAAAATTTTATTTTTAGATTTCCACCCTTAAAAAAAGATCGTTGTTCAAGCGCCTGATTAGGTAGTTATCAAATCAAGCATTTCAAACACAGTTGCAATGTTTATGCATGGAGCGGTTTTCAAAGATTTTTGTCTTTAAATAAGTCTTGTACCTACTTAGATTGCGATTGAGACACGTTGCGTCCGAAACGATCGAGCACGGTAAGATCCGATAGAGGCTTTCTTCCGCGTACACTTAGGTTATGGAATGATCTTCCTGCCTCGGTTTCCCTAAACGCCTACAAGATGGGGTTCTTCAAAAGGGGACTTAGAAGGTTTTCACAGGGTCAGCAGCGCGATTGTGGCGCCTCTGGTGTTGCGAACGTTCAAAGGCTGCGGTGACCACCGGTCCTTCTGGTGGGCCGTATGCTTGTCTGCCACTTTAGTGGTATTAAAAATCAGATTTTCTCATTCAGCTTACTCCATTCTTGGACTCGATCACGAAGTGATACACCGAGCAAAACAACTTCAAGCTTTAAATTGGGGACCACGTGGCATAATAATATATGATTACGCCTTTTTAAGGGGTAGACAGAGGAGTACCTTACGTCTATATTTCATCATAAATTCTTTATACCACGTAATACACCTACCTACCCGTGGTGAGGTACTTTGACTGTCCGCTATTGAAAATTTTCAAGCCTCCAACTTGGCGACATAACCATTTTAATGACAACGGGGATCAACGGCTTAGCGTTCCTCCCGAAGCACGGAAACGCTCGCAAAAGAAATTGTCACAAAGTGGTAACCCATCCGAGAATTCGCCACAGTGAAAATTGCTTACTGCAGTGATCGTTTATTGAACACTGACTCATCACATCTCACTGCCGTAAATTATTGCTAACAACACGTTGGTTCGTCAAAACAAAGACCACGCTCTTAAATATTATGACGGTAATTTTCACATAAAGCTGTTCGGTAGCTTCCCGAACGCTACCCAACAGTGTGGGACTTTTTCGACAATTGATTTCACTCTCGAAGTTGGAATTGCCCAACTGAATGGTTCAAGTAAGTACCTAGTTAGCATGACTCTGCTTGGTTATAATAGGTACTTATAGCAAAGATAATAATATAATAGTAGGTATTTTAAGTACACATTGCCCGTCCGCTCTAAGTTTGCCGGCCGCCTCCCATACT
This sequence comes from Miltochrista miniata, assembly GCA_933228765.1. Taxonomy (NCBI): domain Eukaryota; kingdom Metazoa; phylum Arthropoda; class Insecta; order Lepidoptera; family Erebidae; genus Miltochrista; species Miltochrista miniata. Next base: position 16,075,061 of record OW121777.1, read on the forward strand.
ACGGCTCTACATCAGCCTCTACGCGAGCGGCAAACTTAGAGCGAACGGGCAATACCTACCTAAAAATATACTAGATTTTTTTTCAATCGATCTTGAGACCCTAGACTCATCATAGGGTCCCTAAAATCTTGAAACAGCGCCTAGTAGAGACGAACTCTAGCACTGGCAGTACCTAATCACTTTTAAGGCAATGTTATTGCTTTTCAAAGGGAGAAATGCTGCCCTGCCAGTTTTGGGCACAATCCCGCTGAGGCCATTTATTACATTTAACTAGGTAGTTTAAAAAAGATAGCTTCCTTAGTACTTTTATATAAAATAGATAATAATTTTACACTGTAATTTTTACCATCAAATATAAACCATAATTAAAAGTAAATAGTCATAAAAATATTATGTACTTACCAGAGCTAAGAATCCAATACTATCGTCTTTCTTTCCTTTATCTTCTTTCCCCTCGATGTGCATGTCGTACGCCTCGCCCTTGTGGTTCACGAAACGTTTGCACTGGCCCTTCATATTCACTATTTACTCATAAACAATAAACAAAATATTTTCAAATCAATTTTTCTTGAACGCCAAACGCTATTGGCCTAGCGGAGTAAACAAATAAAATCACTTCGAACACTTGTCAAAACTGGCGCGCTTTTGCCCGCGCGGAACTTTTTTTTTTCACGACAACGCTGTTGGCACCGGTCGCGCGCCGTAGACCGCGGGCAAAACTCGACTGGCGTTTCATTTGACGCGACAGTTTTATTAAAACCCTTATTCAATTTGCATGATTTCTCATAAACGGGGAAACACTGGTCCGGTATATTGATTCGACGTAGAGCTTTGTAAACATTACGCATTGATCTCGTGAGACGTGACGCACATTTGGATTTATTGTGATTGATTTGTCAGAAATAATAAATATGGAGGAGTTTGGAACGAATTAGTTCATTAACCAGCTTATTTTTTTTGTTCGTCAAAATTAATCGTAATCGTGATTACATAGCTAAGTAAGTACCTCGTCTTTTGTGAAAATGACGCTAAGGTTTTCTGATGGTAAGTCATAAGATTGAGACCTCCACTACGAGAAGGGCTGTAGGTTAAATAAAAGTATTTAGAAAAAAACTTTCAGGTAGTCAAGGGCAAAAACATGGATACACGTACAGTTTACATAATTTGGTATTCATCTACACAGGCAATAATTTGGATACATCCAAACATTTATAAATATGTCTACTTTATCATGGGCAAAAACATGTATCAGCCAAATGCAAAAACATGTATACGTGTAATGCTAATAAAAATATATATCCTTCCAAAGCATCACTAACTTGTACACGACATTACGCTATAAACTATATACACACTATTGAACAGATAAATATGTATACAAGAATAGACATACTTTTTGTGCATACAAAGATTAAAACTACGAAATCATAGTTTATTGACAAGTTTTTTACCTACGGAGTAAGGGAGACGGTATTTGCGTTTGGGTGGTGAGTATACTATGTTTGTTTGTGCAAATACATATTGCCATTTTTCTCCAAAGCTACTGGTCGGATTTTGATGCAGTTTCATTATGGGTTGAGGTTTGATTGGTGCAAGTTTTTAGATAGGTGTCACGGTGACAACTCACCAGGGGGCGCTGCAGCAAACATTATTTCTGATGAAAATCAATGTTGAGGCGTTATTTTTTTTTTGTTTAACGTGAGGGAAATCCTCATGGATGTTATGCCGGACTCCTACCGACTAAAAAACCTCACGTAACGCCCAACAGCCTATGATTGGAAGCCCCGAGTAAGCCCTCGGAAGGATCTACCAGGACTCCCAACAGACCTACGGCCGCCAGTGCGGCCTCGCCTATGGAGTGGTTTGGGTGCTATCCCGCGTCTTGGAGGGGGGGGGGGTTTGGGCGTGATCCCGCTTCTAAGGGGGGGGGGGGGGCGTGCGTGAGTTCTTCTGTAAGGACGGTGATTCGCCCTCTCACCGTCCTCAGGCCCCCGGTCATGGAGGCCGATAGTCCTCAGCGAAGACACGTCGGCGGCGCCCAAGCCGCTGAGTGCAGAACTCGGGTGGGAGAGTTCTCTCCCGTTCCCGCCCCGCCGTCTCTTTCACGAGCATGATCTGCTCGCAGAAGGAGGCGGCGCAGTCCCACTTACTCCTGCTGGAGAGCATGGTTCGCACCATGGTCTCGAGCGAGAGAGTGTCCACGTCCAGACCCACCACGAGGACCTGGCGCTGTTGCGCCCACGCCGTGCACTCCACCAGCGTGCGGAGCGCCGTGTCATCGCTGCGGTCCTCGCAGTGTTGACACTCGGCCGTGGTTTCCCGGTGTTTTTGCCACAGATACCTACCGAAGCTACCGTGCCCGGCAAGCATCTGTGTCAACCGGTAGGAGAGAGCACCGTGTCTCCTCTCCAGCCACTCGTCCATGACCGGTCTGACGGCCGCAATTGTGGCGAATCCCCCCTTTGGTTGCTAAAGTCGTACCTTCCATGTCTCCACGGTTTTCTGGTGGAGCAGGGACCCGCTGGGCCTCGATTTCTCGATAAGCGGGCCTTTGGTCCCGCTCCAGCGCCTCCTTGCGCCATCTGAACAGTGACGCAAGGGCTCTCGCTTCCAGGTCCCATGGAGGGGTCCCGGCTAGGAGACATGCCGCCTCACCGGAGATCGTGCGGTATCCCCTTATCACCCTGATGGCCATCGCTCTCTGCGGGCTCAGCAATCTAGCCACATTGCTGGTCGTCAGGGTTTCCGCCCATACAGGAGCTCCGTATAGAGCTATGCTTCGCACGATCCCCAGGTACAGTCTCCTGTAGGGAGCGTTGGGTCCCCTGATGTTGGGCATCAGCCGCGCCATTGCGGCTGATGCTCCCCTCAGTTTTGGGACCAAACTTCGGAAGTGATGCCCTAAGTTCCACCGGCCATCGAGTACGAGCCCCAGATACTTCATCGAGGGCTCGATGCCGATGCTGACGCCCCCTACCTGTAGGCTGGATCTCGCAGGTGGCCCCATCCGAGGTCCGTGGAAGCACAGAGCCTCGGATTTGTGAAGGGCGACCTCGAGACCCAGCGGCCGAATCCGACCCACGACTTGAGCAACCCCTGCCGTGGCCTTTAGTGCTGCGTCACGGTGCGTTGCTCCCCGCGCCGTAACGAGGGTGTTTTTTTTAAGAAACACGTTACGCCGACCCCTCTGAGCAACGGACCACGCAGCACCCAGTCGTAACCGATGTTCCACAGGAGCGGCCCTAAAACCGATCCCTGTGGAACACCGCACGACACATCTCGCCGACCCGGCCCTAGCCAGCTCGGGTAAGTTATGGCTCTCTCGGAGAGATAAGCCCCGACAATTCGACGGAGGTAGGGAGGCACTCCATGATAGATAAGCGCCTCCCTGACGCAGCTCCAGGGCAAGGTGTGAATGCGTTGGCGATGTCAAGAGACACCGCCACCACCACCTCACCCCGTGAGACTGCTTCCTCCGTCAGGCCTCTAATGCGCATGATCGCGTCCTCGGTGGAACGTCCCTGACGGAAGCCAAACTGGCTATCCGCCAGATCAGGCCCCACGCGTGTGAGGTGCCCGACGAGGCGTTGTGCAATAACACGCTCAAAGAGCTTGCACACCTCGTCGAGCAACACGATCGGCCGGTACCCTGATGGGGAATTTGCCGGCCGCCCCGCCTTTCGAATTAAGACCAGTTTCCCGGTCTTCCAGACCTTGGGAAACTGGCCTTTCTCGAGGCATGCGCTAAAGAGCCCAATTAGTCGCGGTCCAAGCTCCTCGAGAGCCAGGACCCACGCTCGGCCCGGAATGCCGTCGGGTCCAGGGCCGGTGTTTTTGCGGGATTTAAGCCGCAGGACAGTCGCCCCTAACTCACCCTCAGTGACTGCAGGCACGTCGTTCTCGCTGCCTTCCGCGTTGGAATGTGTTCCTCCGCTCTCGACGGGAACAAGGAGTCCAGGACCCCCTCCAGCCGCTCCGGCTGGAGACTCTGGGTCAGTGGGGGCGCCTTAGGGCGCAATTTGCCTCTTACCATGAGGTACGGGCGCCCCCACGGGTTCCTCTCCAGAGTCTCCATCAGCTCTTCGTGGCCCAATTTTTTGGACCGCTTGATGGCTGTCTGGAGGGCCCTCTTGGCCTCCCTGTACCCATCGTAGAGCTCCGTTTCTCGGGCTACCGCATCGTCTTGGCGGCGACGCCTCCGGCGAAACCTGGTGTACCGGCGGCGCGCGGTAACGCAATCCGCGCGCAACTGCGCGATTTCCGGAGTCCGCCTGTTTCCTCGCCGGTCTGGGCCTAGCCCTGGGCATCGCCGCATCGCAGATGTGCGACATGGCTCTCCCGAACCACTCCACCTCGGTATCAACATCGGCCGGCCTGTCCGCTGTCGGAATCCAGGTCTGCACGATGGCCGCCTCCAGTAGAGCCTCCCGATCAAGGCGATGGAGTGCCCAACGCGGTTTCGGGGGATTCGCGATTGCTGGCGGCAGGTTAGGTGGAGGGGAGACGTCGAACCGAATATATCGGTGATCTGACGACGTCTCCTCCTCCTCCACCACGCGCCATCCCTGGACACGGCGGGCGATCTCAGGGGTCACAAACGAAACGTCTTTGACCGAGCTGAGACCCCGCCGCGTCCAGGTTGCGACATTCCCCCGGTTCAGGATGACTGGCCACGTGTAGTGACCCAGTCCTCCAGTATCCTTCCCCTGTCTCTGGTTTCCCGGGAGCTCCAAGCCTGTGACCAGGCATTGAAGTCTCCCAAGACCAGGATAGGGCGAGGCCGGCATGCAGCGAGAACGACGTCCAGCTCAGGTAGCAATAGCTCAAACTGATGCTGGTCGAGGCTCGGCGAGATGTAAACGGCCACGACAGCCACACCCTCGTATTCCGCCGCGACACAACCCGGGCCTCTAGCGATGACCGCCAGGCGCGAGTCGTCCGCGCCGGTTCCCCCAAAAATGGTCGCCACGCCGTCCAGATCCACCGGGCTTCCCGGGTGAACCCAGTACGGCTCGGCGACGACGACGATGTTAATGGACCACTGCCTGATGCTCTGGTACAGAAGGTCCTGAGCACCAGTGCAGTGGTTCAGATTCACCTGCAGGATGCGGATACGGGTGTCCATTAATGGACGTCCATTTCCGCAACCTGCCGCGAACTTGCACCCACAGCCTCAACCCCCCGTGCGGACGGACGGGGCCTCGGCCTTGAGGCAGCGCAGGCTTTGCTGCCCGCACGGTGGTCGGCCTCCTTGCCTGCCGCCACGCATTTATAACAGCGTGGCGGAGCGTCACAGGCAAGGGCCTTGTGACCCCCACGGAATACTTTATTTTCGTGCTGTTTAACGATATAATCAATAAGGCAAATAGTCAACGATGGAACTACAGTTCAATGCATGTAAATATTTCTCAAAATGAATTGAAGCGAACGGAACGAGCAAATCAAACAGAAAATATAATCGCTTCCAATACGCAAACATGTTAAGCATCTGAAGACAACAAGTTAGCCAATAGTGCATTTGGAAAATTTGTCGCCCATGAATTAGACAACGTGCGTACTTCTAAGAGGCGTTATATCACGTCTGAAATAATAAAAGTAATTGAGTTTTTACAACAGTTTTTAATAAGCAATTATATTTAATATGGTTTACTATAAGAATTTAATAAAACATAATAGCATGCAATTAAAATATTTGTAACTTAAACAATTTTTCAGAATAACAAAAATAAATAAAAGTCTTTGCAAGAATCGATATCACACGATACATAAAAAAAATACTGAGTATAAGCACTGCCAGCAACAATAACATCTTCTAGTATATTCCTCATAGACCTTATCGTGTTGATTTGATTTAAGCGAAAAATTTACACCGTTAAGTCAAACAAATAAATATGAAAAATAAAAAGGAAATAAAACAGCCAGTCACTCACAAAAAAATATCAATCATTCATTATATTCTTTAAGTAAGTACTCTTTAGCATTGAGTGGCGGAAATATAGATGCTCTCTAAAATCTGAATTGTCTAGTGTTTAGGTACATATTATTGATAACTATGGATACATAAATATTAACATTATGATGTTTCCATATTTATGAACTCTTAGATGAATCCATATTTATAATCGTATTGAGGGTGACATTTTATGAGGCTGTGGAGTGTATACATATTTTTGCCTTTGACTGTACGAAACACATTTCTGTCTATGGGATCAAATCAAGTAAAAAAAGTTATTAAAACATTCACTAAAATTAGTTCCAAAGTTTGTCCAATTCTTTTTGTAATTCTTCTCAGATTACTTAAATCTCTTTTTTTTCTGCTTGTATGAAGACTCTGTTAAAAATGTACCTACATGGATAAGCAATAAATAATTACGTAAAATAAAAGTACCTAATTATGCTCCCAAGACTTGATAAAAAGCCAAATTTTAAAAAAAAAAAAATTTAAATTAAGAGAAGCGATGATATCGTTTTTGTATCATTGATGATATCCTGATTTGGCGAAGACGTATAGGCATCCAGGGATACTCTTCCGAGGACTTACCTACCCGGGGCCCCCGACTTCGTAGTAACTATTTATTAATCTGTGCCCCGACCGTAGGCGGTGGAAGGGCGGGCAGGCGGGCACCGTGTGAAGTTCCGCGGGGCGCGGGGCAAGCATGAGCGAGGGATTTCCACAACTTAAAAAACCGGCCAAGTGTGAGTCGGACTCGCGGACGAAGGGTTCCGTACCAAAAATTGGCATAAAATCACATTTGTTGTATGGCAGCACCTATCCCTATCCCTATCCTATCCTATACTATTTGGGATCCCCCGCTTTTTTTTTAAATTTTAGTATTTATTTTTGGATTTTTGTTATGCCGGCAACAGAAATACATCAGCTGTGAAAATTTCAGCTCTCTATCACGTTTCCTGAGATACAGCAGCGTGACGGACAGAGAACATGTATTCACTGCAACAAGTTTCGAGTCAAAAACCACAGTTAATTTTTTCAAGCCGCCCATAAGACCTTCAACTTGGCTTAACGATTGTGATTTTACTGACAACCGGGTTTCATTGCGAGTTTTCCTTCTCTACGCAATGGATCGTTTTGCGAAAACGTTCCCTTACGGCACCCTAGGAATGAATTTGGGGTGACGACATTTTTTACTGTTTCCCGTCGCCACATGGGGCGAATTGATGTAAGTGCCGACGACAGGAAAAATAATTAGGTAGGTATTCTCTTATCTAGAGCAATATTTTACAACATAATTCTTGTCACAATTTCCTTATGTCAAAGTTTAACATAATTATAATTATTAACAGCTGTAAAATACGGAGTTTACGTAAGTACTACATGACATGTCATGTTTACAATAAGGAATAAAGTGCGACCTCTGCGACCGCGCGGCGTGACGCGTGACGCTCGCCGCGTGTCACCAAGTGCCTCTGTTGCTATGTGCACCCGGGGTAGGGCTGCATCTTTGAATACCAACGATACGATAAAACAACGATAATACTACCTACTAATATTATATATGTGAAAGTTTGTGAAGATGTTTGTTACTCAATCACGCTCTAATGGCTGAACGGATCTGATTGAAGTTAGGTACAGGGATAGGTCCCTCCACAAACACATGGCCCCTCCAGTCATCTTGGTTATATGGAGCGACTCGTCGGAAGATACATGCCGTACTTGCGTCTGCTTTTTCAGGCATGCACTTCTTGTCTCCCACAATTACCTATGTAGAGCTCTCTCCCATTCTGGGGCTGTTCTGCGTGTGTTAAGCGGTAGTGTCCCCTCTGCAACTGACGTCACACGTTACGCCTTCGTCGTCCGCCAATGCTCGTTCATGAATCTCCAGCTTGCTCCTGATTTTGTGCCACCCACGCGAGAAGTCCCGGAGCAGTCGAGTATTCCTCTATAGACACGACACACCCTTAACCTACATAGGTGAGCCCATTCAGCATTCGTTTTCGGAATTCCTTATACAGGAGGCGTCTCCACAAAGCGTAGTCATGACATTTTGTCTTCTCCCACGCAGCTTAGCGCAGTATCAAAGACGGCCAGTCTTTGATACTGCGAAGAAGATGACGAATGTAGCAAAATTTCTTATCATTCAGTCTCTTTCTAAAACACTAACTTTTAAATGTCTATCCTAATAATGTTGAAAAAATCTTAGTGTTTATTGTACAACAAATGGATATCAAATAAATTAAAAATTGAAAAACATTCACAGCCACTTGGATTGAAAATATTGCGTACCTAATGCAAAAGTTGCGAGGATCAGCTAGTTCAGGGAAATAAAGTTTGTAAGAAAATTGTTGGAATCTATCCACTTTGTAACGGAGAAAGAAACGTGTTTAGATAGTAGTTTTAGTTTGGTGCTTCGTCACAAGAGATAGAGAATAAGATAGAGATAGAGATTCAATAAGTAGAGATGGTGTCCGCGATGGTTTCTGGTCTTGTTGTCGCTTCCAATGGGGTTGTACCTGTGTCCGTGTGAAGTCATTCCAGATGTAGAAGAAGTCTATGAGGCCACTTCTACTTCTGATGTAGAATACTGAGATGTAGAAGAGTAGCCTATGAGTCACTTTAGACTTATCTACTGCTGCATCAAACAGTCAGAATTCTGTCGTTAGCGTGATTAAGTTCTCGTTAATAAAGTATCCATTTATTCACGAGAACTTAAATATTACTCAATTAAGTTAATTATTATTAATCAATTATTACTTATTAGGTATTTCCTTTTAATTTTACTCATCAATAAGTTTTCTCATTTATGAAGTTTATAGTTCTCTCCTACTGGTAGGTTTTTCCGTTCTTGGCGATGCCTTCGATTCTTTTATTCAAAAGGAAATTTTAAAAAAATGGTGCAGTTTCAAATTGACTATGACTGCTTTAAATTAATACTAAGTATTCATGCAGCTTTCACAATCCTTTGGTACTGTATTTTTGTCCCAAAATTGACACAAACCTTTCGTTCAACTCAATTACTTATTTAAACATTCGGCACTTTTAGAAAAAAAGGACTTGAATGACTTTGAAGTTCATAAATTATTTAATTTGGGCTAGATGATGTTGTGTGAGGGGGCCACACATATTTTTATTTTTTTTATACTATGCTCTGTCAAATTGTCAATGATCGAGCGTGGCTTCAAGCGTCTTTACCCATACGCTTGGACGACTTCGGTATTCTTCTTTAATTTACCAGCATTTTTGTCTTCATTATGTGGCACTGAAGAATTGACCAGAAAAAACTTCATTCCTACACTGATTAATTCTAAGGTGCCAGGTAAGATTGAAGCCATTAATGCTTGGAAAGTCAGTTATTCAGATACTGTTCTGCCCACCTACTCATGCTCCCAGAAACAGTAGGATAGGCCTCTCCGCAGCAGAGTTAGAACTTGTTTAACTGAACTCACGCTCAAACGTTGCAGCGCGCTCGCCTATTGGCTGTGAGAGAATGGGAATCAGGTGTCTGAATTCAGGCTCTTCCGTCGCCCAATATAGGCACTATGTTGGACGACACTACATTCAGAATTGCCGCCTGCCTTCGTTTGGGTGCTCCTTTCTTCTCTCAACATCGTTGTCACTGTGAAGAAGCAGTCGACGCACTTGGACACCACAGGCTTTCTTGCAGCAGGATAACAGGTCGTATGTCACGTCATGCAATCTTAATAACATTCTCCGCCGCGCTCTTGTCACCGCCGACGTGCCAGCTGTTCTTGAACCAAATGGTCTGGCGCGCGACGATGGCAAGAGACCGGATGGAATGTCATTAGTGTCAATAGTGAATTGGTTGGTTTTCTTAAATTGGCTTTATGTAGGTTTTTTTTTCGTGAAGGGAAAATCCTCATGGATGTTATGCCGGACTCCTACCGACTAAAAAACCTCACGCGTCCTGCCAACAGCCTATGGTTGGGAGCCCGGGTAAGGCCTTGAAAGAATATCCAACAGACCCACGGCTACCACTGCGACCTTACCGAGGGAGGGGTTCAGGTGCTATCCCACGTCTTTGGGGGGTTTTTCGGGTGTTATTTCGCTTCTTAAGGGGGGGGGGGGGGGCTGCGTGAGTTCCTCACGTCACGCTCTCGTCATGGGCCTGCTTCTGTAAGGACGGTGAACTGCCTCCTCACCGTCCTCAGACCCCCGGTCATGGAGACCGATAGTCTTGGGTTGTGTAGGTATTCTTATTGTTACTTTTAATAGTTTTAATATCCAATTATCTTAAATTTTCACATCTTACTAGTAGTACTTCAATAAATGAGAAAGCTTTTGAGAGTGGATGTGTGGATATTTGTCACGCTCTAACGGCTAAATGGATCTGACTGAAATTTGGTTCAGGAATAGATTATAGTCTGGAATAACAAACATAGGATTTGGGAATAAATCCCCATGGAAAGCGGGAATGGAAACAAAATATCTTGACTGCCTCTGTGGCGTATTCGGCAGTGGTACCGCCTGCGGCGCTGGAGGTCCTGGGTTCGATTGCTGGGTCGGTCCAAATATTTGTGTGATCCACAAATGTTTGTTTCGGCGTTTGGGTGTTTTCTATGTATAATAAATATGTATTTAGAAATATATAAGTATGTCTATCAGTCGTCTAGATGCCATAGCACAAGCTTTATAGCTTAGTTTGGGCTAGATGATGTTGTGTGAGAACGTCCAACCATATTTATTTATTTTATTTATAAAAAAGAAAAAAAAATCAGGCGGGCGGAGTCGCGGTGTGCGTTCGCGCAGCGGAATGTTGTTGAATTTAAAGATTTTAATTATGCAGATATTTAGTGTATGACGTCGTGTAATTGTGTATGGTAAAAGAAAATTTGTGTATGCAGCCATTGTGGAGAAATTCGCTAAAAACTGATTCCGCTGGGCGAACGTTGACCTGGCGGCACTTTTTTTAAATCCATGCACTTAGAAGGAAAAAAATGGGTGCAACAATTAGTGTGTATTTGTGTGTAATTGTGTATGTATGAATAAAATTAGTGTATGCATTGACTTCGGAGAAATTCAAGTTTCCGCTACGCGAACGTTTGGCCATTAGCTAGTTTTCATATAAAGCGCTTATATAGAGAGCTGTAGATTTTTACATACGTTGTTTTGAATTTGTTTATATTTGTTTAAGAAACCGATTTAGAAAAAAACGTAGGGTTTAAAAGATAAAAATATAAACGTAAAATACGCTTATTAGATCGTAGTTCGTAAAGTATGCACTTTGGGGTCTAGATTTTCACGTTTATTCAAACCTTGTAAGTGCCTGCAACACGTTGCCAAGTATCAATTAAGTTCCGTAAGTAATTATAGGGTTATAGGACAATTTACCTTGAATATATCACTGTTTACAAAGCAGTCAAATATCACGACGTCCTAAGTGAATTGCATAGTAAAATTTATTTCAATAGTTAGTTTATTAATTCAACTACTCATATGCAAAATTTCATCTCATTAAATTCAGTAATTAAAGAGAAACAATTAAAATACTGACAAAGCATCGAAAGCCTACATAACCCGACCAAGTTCGAGTAGCCACAAAAAAGCGGCCGCGCAATATATTTAGGTAACATTCTAAAATTTACAGTCTAATACCGGTTTTGAATTGGTACAGGTGATAACACAATTGTTGTTTCGATATAATTTATAGGCTGCTAATTAAAGAATATTTAATATTTTCTTGAAAATACCTTTTTATACCAATGTTTTAGTTTATAAGCACATTATAAATGGTGATTTTTAGGTATATTAGGCAGACTCTCAAATCTGAACATCTGAATAGTCTAGTTATTTGATCAGTGATTTAAATTTTTATTGAAGCTCAAAATACTTAATATCCTTACCCTCATATTCATCATCGTTTATTAAACCTATTTTAGTTAAAACACATTTTAAAATCGTAGTTTGCGTTCATCGCTCACGCGTGACGGTCGAACTACGCGGAATTCACTGTAGACGTTGCGCGAATACCCCCGTTAAGATACTTGTAAAAAAATATTTCTTTTCTTTTCTTTTCTTCGATAAATATCTGTTTATATATTCATTAAATATCGTTCCTAGTCTTCAAAATGGTGAAGTGCGCTAAGTGCAGTAAACTAATCACTAAGAAAACGACTGGATTGCAGTGCGGAAAGTGCAGTAAATGGTGGCACACAAGCTGCGCATTATTAACGCCCGAGCAGCTGACTGCCCTCACGGCGGTCGAGGCGGTGGACTGGAAATGCAAGCCTTGCTCAAGTCAAAGCAAACATAGACGCATATCGGCAATCCTTCCGGATGACGAAGACGATAACACCGACTCCGAAGCAGTAGGTCAGCCGGCGTCGGGTAGCATGATGCAGGAGATCAGACGTCAAATACGTGAAACCATACAAGAAGAGATGAAAAGAAGCTTACAATTCTTCTCAGATAAATTTGACGAATTCCAAGACTTCATAAACAGCTACGAAGAAACTATTAAAATCATGAACCGGCAGTACAAAGATTTAAGTAACAAATACACACACATAAAAAACAAATCGGATTTTTTAGAACAGAAAATAAACACGTTGGAACAAAAGGAAATAAGTAATCAACTGGAGGTATGTGGTATTAATAAACAGGATAGTGAAAATCTTACGGAGATAACACAAAAAATTTGTAATAAGCTAGGAACAGAAATAAATAGTGTAACAAAAGTATATAGGAAACAAAGCAAGTCGACTGAGGGACAAAATAGGAATACAGGTACTCTTGTCATGGTCCTGAAAGACGACCAAAGAGATACGTGGCTTGAATCTGCGAAAACAAAGACACTAACCGAACAAGATATTGGGAGGCAGGGCAGCTCGAGAATATACCTAAGGGAGGCCCTTACCCCAGCAACGGCTCATCTCCTCTGGCGTGCGAAAACGGACTTAAAGCTTACCAACCTCGTCAAGTTTGTATGGTGCAAATACGGAAATGTTTTGATACGGAAAGATGAATCAGCCAAAATAAGTGTTATCCGATCAGAAGAGGACATTAAGAAATGGGTTCAGGAGCTGAGTGTCAACAAACCGTGAGTCTGTATCGTTTTACCATATCGGTTTATTTGTTTGTATGTGACCTATTATCTACTCAGCATACCTATCCTAAGTAGCCCTCTATGGATAGCAAAATTAATTATGTACACGAAGGGACTTTCAATGAATGGAGTGACTACTTGTCATCATTACCTAAACAAAAACAATTGTTAACAACCTTACACGTAAATATCAGGTCAATTTTACTAAACTTTGCACACATCGAACAAATTGTAACTTCTAGTCAGCAGGTTGTCGATATTATTGTACTAACCGAAGTTAATATAAGGGAGGCCTGTTCATCTTTATTTGTTTTGCCTAATTATAATATGTACACTAACTTAAGAACAAATAAGAAGGGAGGAGGCGTAATTTTATACATACACAAAAAGATTAAGTTTGTAAGAACACACGCCTATTCCTACTTTAGCGAGATTATTATGGGTCAAATAGAAATAGGCAATGATAAATTATTTATTATTGGTCTATATAGGCCACCAGACCAATCAGCTAAGAGTTTTGTAAAAGAAATCTCAAACTTAGTTAAAAACAAGGCCGAAAAATGCAACCTTCTCCTCATTGGTGACATGAATATTAATATTATGAAAAATACAACTATTAAATCGCATTACTTAAATTCCTTACATGAGTTAGGATTAATAACTTGTATTAATCAGTATACACGTGTGGAGAAAAAAGGCGGTTTGATAACAAAGTCGTGCATAGATCATGTATTCGTGCGGAACAGCTCGGCGACAACTGCTACGATCTATAGCGCGGTAGTGAATGAGTCACCGGCCGACCATTACATAACCGCATGCGCACTAGTATACAAGCGGCCGTCGTCTAGGCATAATGCAAAAAAACGCGTCTTATATACTTACAACCAAAATCAGCTGATGGCCGAGCTGCGCCGCGCGGATTGGAATGCCCCTCTTGGCTTTAACTCACCTAATGGCGTTTATGAATCAATGTACAAAATATTTTGTGACTCCTACAATGTATGTAAGCAGACTAAGCCGAGATTAAATAAGTACGAATCAAAGACCTGCAACTGGGTAAATAAAAGAGTTTTGTACATGTGCAAGCAACGAAATGAGCTATTTAGGATGTATAAAAGGGTACCTACAATTGAAAATAAAATAATTTATAATAGATATAGAAATAAGACTAATAAATTTATTAATTATACAAAAAACAAATTCTACAAGCGAGAAATTGTAAACAATTTTAATAATTCTAAAAAGTTATGGCAATTAATAAATGAACTATGTGGTAGGGTCGTTGGCTCAGTTGATGAACTGATTCAAAAGTATTTTTCTTTATCTGACTATGATGCTGCAAATATGTTCGCTAGAGAATTTAAAAGGTACACGCAAATAAACTTAAACTCATGTGAGAGAAACTTATTAACTGGGTCAACGTTGGGCACCGAAACTGGGTTGGAGATGACAATGAGAATGCCAAAAATTAATAATGAGGAAACGTCTAAAATTATCAAGAATTTAAACTCTAATAAAAGTCCCGGTTTGGATGGAATCAGAGCTACTGACTTAAAAAGTATTCATAAAGAGATAACACCAGTAATTACACACCTTATTAATAGATGCATTGTCACATCCACCTACCCGGACGACCTAAAGATAGGAGTAGTGCGCCCTATTTTTAAAAAAGGTAATCACAGTGATTGTAATAATTACCGTCCTATAACTATATTGTCGTGCGTTGACAAGATAATTGAGAGGTACTTGGGGGACAAACTGAGTCAATTCTTAAGCTCACAAAAAATAATTCATGACAAACAATACGGTTTCCAGAAAGGTAAGAGTACCACTCAACTATTGTGTCAATTTACCAACGAAATTAACGAGCACCTGAATGATAAACGTCACGTGCTCGTTATTTTCGTTGATTTCAGCAAAGCTTTCGATATGCTTCAGTATAAAGTGTTGTATGAGAGATTAGAGCAGACTGGTATACGGGGCCCGCTGCTACAACTTTTCAAAAATTACCACCATAACAGGAACACGAGAGTAAAGGTCGGAAATCAGTATAGCAATAGCGTAAAGACCGAAAAAGGCACGGCTCAGGGCTCAATAATTGGGCCAAATGAATATATTATTTATGTAAACCAAATGTGCAACCTATTTTCCCACGGTTCCGTATACCAGTTTGCAGACGACACTTGTCTAGTTGTGGCAGAAAAGGAAATAAAAACAGCTGAATTTAAGTTGCAGCAAAACTTTGACAGAATGTGTCAATGGGCTCACGATGTTGGTCTGGTGATAAATTTTCAAAAAACGAAGCTCATGTGCATAGAATCTTCGCATAATACCAGCACATACACACCTAGTATAATAGTGCACGACCACGACTGTTTGCATAACAACCTTAATTGTAGGTATAACAGCTTATGTACAACATTAGAGATGGTTAAGGAACATATGTACTTAGGGTTGATGATTGATAATCGTTTTAACTGGGCCGCCCATATAGAACATGTTTGTAGAAAATTAAGAGCTATACTCAGCAGACTATACGTATTAAAATACAAAATGCCATTTAAATCATTACGTTTATTGTATCTCGCATTGGCAGACTCTGTTGTTAATTACGGGTTATGTAGTTATGGCCGAACTTACAAAACATATATCGAAAAAATATATAGACTGCAGTTAAGGTTGTTAAAAACTATTGTTCCATCTAATGTAAAAAATAAATATAAAGATAATTATAATGAACTATTTAAATATTGTAAGGTGCTACCGATTCAATCTAAAACTAAAATTGCCATTATGAAAGAGGAAATCTCCAATTTGGATCAACTCTGTGCACAAACACGAAACAGTAATTTAAGGCAGTTGCCGTATTCGAAGAAATATATTGTACCAAAATCAGTAAATGTATATGGAACTAGAATTTGTCAATATGTACTACCAGAAATATTAAACAGCCTACCAGACGAAATAGTTAAGCGATATGTAACAAAGCAACGTTACCTAAAAAGTCTGCGTAGTCATTGTCTTAACAATATAGATAATTTAAATAGTTAAGTAAGTGGTTTATAGTATTTTGAAATGAGATGATTATTTTCTATTATCTAACATAAGCGAACTCCCGCTCGCATGAAAACCCTAGTGGTTTAAGCGGGTGGTTTAAAGTATGAAATATGCATGTACTTGTAATGTTTTGAACAATAAAAAAAAAAAAAAAAAAAAGTCTTGCTGTCTCTAACCAATGACAGTATGTTTAGCAAGCGTTTGTTAACGTTAAGTTTTTATGAACAAGGGACTAGTCATGAGAAGCACCTCAGCTGCGCTCCTGATACGCTCGAAATACACGCGCCTGTGCGCGCACATGAGTTGTATGCCAAGTTCTGCCGTTACTGGGGCGCGCGCCCAAGGATTGTCATGTTAGTCGCTTAGAGCTGTATTTTCATTCATTCATTCATATGCTTACGGCTGTTGGCCTAGAAAGGGTAGGCAGAGGTGTGACATTTCTGTGTCACCCACATTTTGCCATTTTTGGGTTTCTACGTTACAGGTGGCGAGAAATAAATAATAAATACATAATTATTATATTTAATTATAAATATTTTTGTTATTATATGTAATTATAAATATTTTTGTACACAGATGTTTAATTAGAGAAGTACTTGTTAACAGAAGATTTATTTTTATCGTAGATAGTGGCGTTATTATTAAAAAAATATTTTTCGTTCAAGAAATGCAATTGTTTTATTTTTTCCTAACGCTTGTGTACGCAACTGTACCATACTAATAAATACTATACGGGAAGGTTAAGAACGTTACTAAGATATATGGCACGGCCGCTTTTTTGTAGCCATTCGAACTTGGTCGGGTTATGTAGGCTTTCGATGCTTAGTCAGTATTTTAATTGTTTCTCTTTAATTACTGAATTTAATGAGATGAAATTTTGCATGTGAGTAGTTGAATTAATAAACTAATTATTGGAATACATTTTACTATGCAATTCCTTTAGAACGTCGTGATATTTGACTGCTTTGTAAACAGTGATCTATTCACGGTAAATTGTCCTATAACCCTTTAATTACTAACGGAACTTCATTGATACTTGGCAACATGTTGCAGGCACTTACAAGGTTTGTATAAACGTGAAAATCTAGACCCCAAAGTGCATACTTTACGAACTACGATCTAATTAGCGTATTTTACGTTTATATTTTTATCTTTTAAGCCCTAGGTTTTTTTCTAAATCGGTTTTTCAAACAAATATAAACAAATTCAAAACAACGTATGTAAAAATCTACAGCTCTCTATATAAGCGCTTTATATGAAAACTAGCTAATGGCCAAACGTTCGCGTAGCGGAAACTTGAATTTCTCCGAAGTCAATGCATACACTAATTTTATTCATACATACACAATTACACACAAATACACACTAATTGTTGGACTCATTTTTTTTCTTCTAAGTGCATGGATTTAAAAAAAGTGCCGCCAGGACAACGTTCGCCCAGCGGAATCAGTTTTTAGCGAATTTCTCCACAATGGCTGCACACACAAATTTTCTTTTACCATACACAATTACACGACGTCATACACTAAATATCTGCATAATTAAAATCTTTAAATTCAACAACATTCCGCTGCGCGAACGCACACGGAGTCGCGTGCTCCTTTTAGTATTTTATGATTATGTATTATTAGAATTTTTGCTATTGTTTTAAACCTATTATTTGACATAGAATATAACGCAAGTCTATAGCTACTAATAGGGAATGCAATCCCGCAACACAGTTGTAATCCCGGTATTTGCGGGACTTCTGAAAGTCATTGAGAAAAGAATAGAATTCTATATCATACATGCATCTAGAACTGAATAATAGTCACGCCTTAATCCCCGAAGGGGTAGGCAGAGGCATATTATAATATATAACGATAATTGGCGCAAACGTCATTTTGAATAAGAAAAACGGAGAAGAACCTCTTTTCGTTCGGTGTGCATGATCGCGCATTCCTAACCGATTTAGACTTTTTTTAGCTTTCCCAACAAAGGGATATTTCGGCAAAATCGTATAATTATAAAATAAAAAAACGACAAAACAAAATAGCTCCGCTCCAGCTAAAAAAATGTCTAAATCGGTTAAGAATTCGCACACCGAACAAAAAGAGGTTCTTCTCCGTTTGGCGTTTGCGCCAATTTTCGTTATGATATTCATGATTAGGAGGTCAAAATACGTCATTACACAAAATTTCAGATTGATCGACAGTATGCGCTTTTCGCAAGCTTACCCATATAATGGGTAGTTTTGGCATTACTTTAAAAGTGCGCAAAAACCTAGCATGTCAAAATTCTTGTCTGCCAAACGACTCTTAATTTTACATGTCAGATAGCCAGCAAGCAATGTACGAGATAATTGAATACTTTTTTAACTGTTTATAAATAGTACAAGAAAAGTCAAATCTCCCTGATTAAATCACTAAAAACAAATAAGTACGTTATTAGGTTATATATTACGTCACAATTACAAAAAACTTACTCAAACTGAATCAGTTTGCGCGCTTCCGCTTAAAAAACAACACATGACGTTTACCTTTGCACAATCCCGCTAATCCCGCGGGACTGGTCCCGCAAAAATACTGCGGGATCCCGGTATTTCGGGATCCCGGTATTGCATTCCCTAGCTACTAAGATTCAAGGAAAATATTATTAACCTACGTATGTAATAAAAAATCGTACTAAAGACTAAATTATACCTGTAGGGTGTTATATTATGGTCTAAGCCTGTAGGTAACCATGAATAAGATACTCATGTACCTACCAAAATATTTAAATTTTAAATAATACTTATAGGTACTTAATTTGTGGGACAAAAAATAAGCGAGCCAAATTTTTGTATTTTGAGTATCCCACTATTATCCTATCCCACTAATATATAAATGTGAAGATGTTTGTATGTTTGTTACTTAATCACGCTTCAACGGCTTAACGGATCTGACTAAAATATTGTACAGGGATAGAATTATCGTCTGGAATAACACATAATCTACTTTCATACTTGAAATATCGAAGATGCAGCATAAAGAACAGAATATAAGGCGGGCGAAGCCACTGACATCAGCTAGTGACCCTTTTCAAATAATAATATCATAATTATATTATACTATGTACCTACTACTTAAGAATGCAGATAGGTACCTACCAACATCGACAGCTATTAAACTAAACGAGTGGTATAATTTTTTGTTGGTGTTAAGAATATTATTCAAACACCACAGGTGTAGAATTATTTAAATACGGCGGAGTACGGCGGTAACGTGACGGTCATGAATTGTCATTATATGCTATATGGGGCCGTTGTACGAGGATACGGTTACTAGATGTGTGACTATGAAACTGAAACCGTCCAGCGTCACTTGAAGAATGTCGCGGGCGGGCGGAAAGCTCTATTTCAGACACGAGAAAGTCTTTTTACGGAATAGGAGATTGAAACTCTGCGGTCCTTCTGAAGGATCTGTCTGCGGAATTTCTGAAGTGAAAACTTCTTAGGGAGTGGTATTTTTTTTACTGGGACTAGGGAATGCAATACCGGGATCCCGCAGTATTTTTGCGGGACCAGTCCCGCACGTAAATCTGTAAGCGGAAGCGCACAAACTGATTCGGTTTGAGAAAGTTTTTTGTAATTGTGACGTAATATATAACCTAACTAGCGACCCGCCCGGCTTCGCACGGGTGCAATGCTGATACTAAATACACTACAGAAAAACTGTGAACTTTGAAGCATTGTGGACCCCAAAACCCCAGAATGCGAAGAAAATTTTCATGTTGTCGTACTCGTATTTCCTATTCAAACGTAGACATCTTAGATCGTATGTCCACCACTTATTTTAAAATCCGGACCAGTGTGCGGCCGGCCAGTACCGCCACAAATGCTGCGTCCCGCAATTTTTTAATCTGTAATATCTTCGAAAATATTCATTTAAATCATTATGCTGTAAAGGGCCATATACATCTATATTAAACAAACAATTTATTTAAGGTATTTAATTGGATAAGGATTCATTCTGTATCGGTTAAAATCGCTTCGAAAATTAGCCATTATTTGTCGTAAAAAGTAAATGACAAAAAAATGTTATTGTGGGATATCTATAAGAGATAGACATATACCATCGCGGAGTTTTCTGTAGACCTTTTCAATGTGTACAAATACTTAGAACATTATTTTGATAAATCTCGTAGGGCAGCCTCGTTCAGCCTGCGTTTGCAATGTAAGCGGAAAAAATGAAATTATTTACGACATCACATTAGAAACCTCAAAAATAACAGTATTTCTCCACTATTTAATGGATGTTTTTATACATAATAAACCTTGCCCTTTAATCACTCTATCTAAAAAAAAAACCGCATCAAAATCCGTTGCGTAGTTCTAAAGATTTAAGCATACAAAGGGACATAGGGACAGAAAAAGCGACTTTGTTTTATACTATGTAGTGATAACGTACTTATTTGATTTTAGTGATTTAATAAGGGAGATTTGACTTTTCTTGTACTATAAAAGTATTCAATTATCTCGTACATTGCTTGCTAGCTATCTGACATGTAAAGTTAGGAGTCGTTTGGCAGACAAGAATTTTGACATGCTATGTTTTCTGCGCTTGTAATAATTTGCAGTAGCTATTTTATTACTTATGTATATGTATATCCGTTTAATAATCTCAATACAAAAGTAATATTAAATAATTTATTTTTCCTTGTGCCCGTGGACTCAGTGTTCTGTAAAAGATCACTGCAGTATGTTACATTTACTATGGCCGGTCCTTAGATGGGTGACCACTTTGTGACATTTATTTGAGCGTTGCCGTGCTTCGGATGGCACGTTAACCTGTTGGTCCGGTTTGCCGGTAAAATGGCAGTTAAGTCAAGTTGAAGGCCCGGCTCGTCTCATCTCATCTCATAATGTCCTTTTCTCGAAATGTCCTTTCTCATTATGTCCTTTTCTCGAAATGTCCTTTCTCATAATGTTCTTTCTCAAAATGTCCTTTTCCCAAAATGTCCTTTACACAAAATGTCTTTTTCTCAAAATGTCCTTTTCGCGAAATGTCCCTTTCTCAAAATGTCCCTTTCTCTAAATATGTGCATTACAGGATTAACCCAGCTCAATCCGATTTGATAGGTTAGGTTAGGTTATAAAAAATAACCACGAAGGCAAATGCGGAAGCTTCGCTGCGCTCCGCTGCGGCCTTAGCCTTCTAACCTAACCTATCCAAGTCGGATTGAGCGGGGTTAATCCTGTAGTGCACATATTTTGAGAATGGGACATTTTGAGAAAAGGACATTGGGTATGAGATGAGACCATATGCCTCGTCCTGCCTACCCCTTCGGTGATTAAGGGGGGACCATTTTTCAGTTTTAGATGGATGTATGATACAGAATTCTATTCTTTTCTCAATGACTTTCAGAAATATGCGGGATCCCGCAAATACCGGGATCCCGCGGGACTGAGATTGCTCAGTCCCGCAAATACCGGGATTACAATCTTGTTGCGGGATTGCATTCCCTAACTGGGACCAAATTCATGCAAATTCTTAACGTAATTGTTATCTTACTTAACTTAAAACAGTTACTGTAAGCAGCCGATGGATATGGTTTCGATTGCAATTTCGAATCGGATTTTGGAACGGGGCCTCTGAACTGGGAATATGGAACTGGTTACTAGATCATACGGAATTCTTCAAATTTTCTCTGCAGTCGGCACTACCGGAGCGCCACTGGTTTTTTTACCTACGCCTTATATGATTTTGCCTTTTAGTCCCGCCCAAACCTTTTCGATCCCGAATATCACCTGCTAATCCTCGCACAGTCTACAAAATCGTTACTGAAACTAACCAAGCTACGTGACAAGTATTTTGTCTGCCGAACCACGAAATAAAATGATAGAACAGCTTTAGTAGTGCTCATTATCATCAATCTGGAGGGTACAGGTAAATCTCCTACCCATCATTCAAAATTCCTTTCCCGAGGAGTTCGGTTCGTCATTCCTCCTGTTCAGGTTCAACAGCGCCGCGGGAAGGCAGTGTAAATAAAATGAAACCGCATGGGGGTGGTTCGGGTGCTATCCCGCGTCTTTGGGGGTTTCGGGTGTGATCCTGGCGATCCCGCTTCTAAGGGGGAGCGTGTGTGAATCCCTCACGTCACGCTGCCGTCATGGGCCTGCTTCTGTAAGGACGGTGAGCGATCCTCTCACCGTCCTCAGGCCCCCGGTGAATTTATCACACTATGTATTGGGTCAGGTGTACACAAAAACATTATATTCTTTGGCTTATAAACTACGAGCGGTAATGAAACCATACCTAGAGTTAAAAATAAGGACATCAACATCTATCGAGCGTTAGTGTAAACAAAATCATATTATCATTGTCATGAGCACCTACCTTACAATGAGTTTTTTTTTATAGTTAGCTCGCCAAAATGATGCCGCCGCCGCCCGATGGAAAGTCACAGCGACATCTAGCGATTGGGGCCACCGTCCCAGTCTGTAAGCCTCCCTCAACTTGGCGGCCCTATGATGTGCGTCTTCACGCTCCGCTTGAAGAGCCCGGGATTGTAAGAGGAGGGAAACACGTGCGCTGCTGCTGGCAGGTCGCTCCAGATTTTCATGGTTCGACAGAAAAACGATCTTTTGAATCGTTCAGTTCTAGCAAAGATTCTCTCCACTGTGTGAGAGTCTCACCTCTGTCCAGCACGCGTTGTTCGGGATCGGAAAGGAGAGGGCGGGATTAGGTTGAAGAGTTCTTCAGAACACTCACCGTGATAGATACGGTAGAAAGCAGCCAAAGATGCAAAATAGTTCTCCGCTGCGCCAATGGCTCCAGACTTTCCGTTACCTCAGGGCAGTTGATAATGCGAATAGCGAGTTGTGGTTATGCTTAACTGTTGTACGTTAGGATTGACGAGCCGAGGGTGTGAGGCGCGTTCCTCTTCCTCCCATCCTTTACTATCGTTCTACCATGTCTGTCTTGCTGCTACATCAAGTAGTCTGCGAGACACCCATCCCCTCATTTTGATCGGTAGGGAACCCCCCTACCGAAAGAGTAAAAACGGGATCCTAATACTGTTCTTCACTAGGCTGTATCTCGTAAACCGTGACAGCTGGACAGTTTAAATTTTCATTTTGTGTTAAGTACCACCGATGTATTTCGGTTGCCACTTGAATAACAAAATAAAAACAGAAAAAAAAATAGTATACAGGGGCTTCGAAGCAAGAAACGTATTTTTGGTACGGTGCGCGAATTCGACTCGCACTTGACCAGATTTTTTTCAAAGTTTACCATGTTTGGGCTAAATAATTCTCGGTATCTGAGTTTATTATTTTATTTTTAACGTATTTTATGAGGAAAACAGCGTCGGGGTCGCTGGCCGCTAGTAATATTTTGTCAAATACATCTTTTTAGGGTTCCGTGCCCAAAGGGTTAAAACGTGGCCCTATCTATGACCGACCGTCTGTCCGTCACTGGGCTGTATCGGAGGAACCGTGGTAGCTAGAGAGTTGAAATGTTCAAAGATGATGGGGGGGGGGGCGGCTTCAATATTTGGCACTATTTGGTACTGAACCCTCCGTACGCGGGTCTGACTCGCACTCGACCGGATTTTATACAAATTTAATGTAGAGTTGAATAGGTGCTGTGATGTGCGCGGAAAATAACGTAAGTACTACTTCTTCAATTTTTGTTGTTTACATAGTCTATCCTGTCCTGGGACAACCTTCCGAGGGCTTACCCGGGGCTCCCAACCGTAGGTGGTTGGTACTTTACGTGAGGTTTTTTAGTCGGCAGGAGTCTAGCGTAGCATCCATGAAGGATGTTCCCTCACGTTAAACAAAAGAAAACATAGTCTATAGTAGCGAAAAATCCTAAATCTATATTAGGATAAGATATGTAAAACTAGTTGACCCGCGCAACTTCGTTTGCGTGGGAAAGATAGAAAGAGAAGGGTTTAAATAGTAAGATTAATATACAATTTATAACAAACGCATATTCTGGCACACAATTTTTTTTAATAGGTAGTCAAGGTACTAATTGCTAATCAATTTTTTGTCTTGAATTTTATTTTAGTATAATGAATTTATTTACGCTAGAGATGTTTACAAAATAAAAAGAAAATATTGCAAAATAAAAAAACAAAAAAAAATCGAAAAATGTTGTTTTATAGCCTAAATGTTAATCTAGACTAGACTTCGGGCAATATTTTATTGAAAGTCTAATTCAAATCCGTTCAGCTGTTTTTCCTGATAGTGTAACAAACAAACAGACAGACAGACAAAATTTTAATAAAAACATTGTTTCGTTGTCTATGTCAACACTGTGAACAGTGGAAATTTTTGAAAAATACTGAATGTACACTGAAAGTTTGTGTTGAGTTTTATTATAGTAGGAAAGTATTTATATTTAGATTGTAAAGTGGTCGTGTGGCACGATTTTTTTATTATCTCCAATGCACAGACACGTGTTTGTAAAATAGATAAATTTTAAAAAATATACTTGTGTTGTTTACAATAATTTATACTACACACATTTTTTTGGATCTCTTGTGTGTTTGTCTTTCTGTCAAAAATCAATAAAAACCACGGAACAGATTTTGACGTGTTTTTTTTATTAAGATTTCTTTACTTATTAGAAAGATCTTGGTCAGACTTAAAACCTTACGTTGGCTTAAAAGGCACAAGTATTCCTAGGGATATGCTTCTGAGGGCTTGCCCGGGGCAAAGTGAAATGTCTGCTCTGCTCCCAGTCTGGTGCGCTAAAAATCTATACAGTGTCGTCGGCATAAGTCACCATTTTCCCGTTTCTAAGTCCAAGTTTACATAGGTCATTGATAAAAATGAGGACGAGTGTTGGACCAAGGATACTACCTTGTGGAACGCCACAACGAACCTCCAGATCGTCACTAAATTGTCATCAATTTCAACAAGTTGATAACGCCCTGTGAGAAAACTTTCAAAAAGCGCATGCTGAGTGCTTCTTATACCTAGATCATTTAATTTTTGTAGAAGTAGTGTTGTAGAAACCGTGTCAAAAGCATTTGCTAAATATGCAGCATAAATACAGCCACTACCTTTCCTTGTCCTCCAGTTTACCAACAAATGACATGTTACCACGTGAATGGCATCATTGGTAGATCTGTGTCTATGAATCTCATGTCTCGTGTCTCAGCCTTGGATAGCATATTTCCTGCTTCCATATAATTGACTAATCTATTGTTGATGACTTACTCTAGGATTTTAGAAAAGGCCGGCAGAATTGACATATAATTAATGACACAGTCACTGGCACCAACCTTATGCATGGGATTGATGATGGACTGCTTGAAGACTGAAGGGAAAACGCCTGTGCTAATTGATAAATTACTGATATGGATAAGTGGTGTCGCAATAATGTTCACATACTTGTTTATGAGACCGCTCGACAAAAATCATCATATCCAGCCGCACAGAAACTTTTCAGGTCCGTAATTAGGGGCCGGATTTCGCTTTCATCTGTAGGTAGTTTCATCACCAATGACTGCAACGGCGGTAGTGTGGACCTCGGTAATGTAAGCGTACCTACTTTTATAGCCGTATCTGCCAACCTTTGTCCAGTATCAACAAATAATTAGTTTACGTCATTTACTGGAAGAAATCAAATCTAGTGCTGGTCTTTTCATTTTTACGGTGCCTGTTACGTTTAAAGATAAACACAAATCGTCATCCCCAGGGCACCCAGATTCTTGTGGATCACTGTCAGGTCGACGGTGGAATGACGATGAGAGAGATACCTAGGAGTAGTTCTTAGACAAAAGATGGAAGTTCGCTCAGCACATCCAGTAAATGATCACAAATCACGTGGTCTTTGTTGGAATGCTAGCCAAACATCATCCCAACAAGGTGGGACTGGACAGTATCTGAACGGGGTCTTTCGAGGAAGGCGCTGGTTTTTCAATGAAACTCGAGTAGCTCAATTGTTGACTATATTGTACAACGAAACTGGTAAACTAGATACAGGTGGTAACAATTCAAATAGCGAATCAATTACATGATGGCCGATGCGAACATATAGGCTGCCCGTGTAACCTAGCGTTATCGCGATTCAGCAACATTGTACTAAGCGATCTAGCGCGCTCGTTTACCCCTACTGTACAAACTCAGCCATACCGCCCACCAAGGACATAGTGACATGTCCTTAATTGTTTGCTAACCGCCCACCATGCAATAAGTCTAATATATGACTATCCAATAAACAAGATTATATTGGTGAGGGTTTGTAACACTATATAAACAAATACATACATTTAAAAATCTCACAACGGCCATAAATCCAAAAAAACAAAAATTAAATCTCTTACATTACAAATACAATTCTTACAATCTAATGATCTTGAGACACATACAAACTTAATTTACGCCAGATAACTTTGCTGATTACATAACATACCATACACAATAAATCAGCTGTTTTATGTAGTTACTGGGAGGACACACACTTTCGAGATTGGCCTTTTTAGTGACGAATGTTGTGTACGGAGCGTAACTGCGCGAGTGATACCGTCAGGTCCCGGATGTTTGTGTTCTATTCGTCCCAACAGCCATCTACCAGGAGGCAAATCATCCTCTTTAATTAAAACGACATCCCCAATATTAGGTTCCGGGTTTTGGTGTGTCCATTTGTGTCGTTGCAAGAATTGGTTTAAATATTCCTGCGACCAATGTCGCCAAAAATCTTGTGTCATTCTCTGTGTGAGTTGCCAACGCCTGAGAGTGGACACATTACGGTCTTCAAAATTTGTGGCGGGCACTATGACCAGAGGCTCCCCTACCAGAAAATGACCCGGAGTCAAGACTGTAAAGTCTTTTTGGTCTTCGACATAAGACATTGGTCTCGAGTTAAGACAAGCCTCTATTTGGGCCAATACAGTTGTCAACTCCTCGAATGTCAACGTAGAGTTACCAAGTACCCGTTTAAGATGACCCTTGGTAGATTTTAATCCTGACTCCCAAAGTCCACCTTGATTTGGGGCCCGTGGTACTATAAAGTGCCATTGAGTACCATTGTTCGCTAAACTTTGTGCAATCTCGGGTACGAAGTTGGACTTTTCCTCGTTGAACAGGTCAGTTAGCTCTCGTGCGGCTCCCACGAAATTAGTGCCATTATCACTGTATAAATGAGCACAGTGTCCACGTCGGGAGACGAACCTCTTGAATGCAGCCAAGAAGCCCTTTGACGTCATATCACTTACGAGCTCTAAGTGAATCGCGCGTGTTGCCATACAGATAAAGAGAGCTATATACCCCTTGTAAGCCTTGCTGCCACGTCCCGGCGACATTCTAACGTTTATGGGACCCGCATAATCCACTCCACTATTTAAAAATACTTTACTGGGAGTAACGCGAGGTGAGGGAAGTTGACCCATCAACTGATTTCTAGTTTTGCTAGAATATCTAATGCATGTGACACACTTTCTGTAACATGCCTTCACTAACAACTTTACCCCAACAATCCAGTACATAGATCTTAGGTACGTGATCATTAGTTGAGGTCCCCCGTGCATTGTTTTTTGATGTGCATCGGCTATCAACAAATCAGTGAAGGAAGACTCTTTGGGTATGAGAAGTGGGTGCTTGCGATCATAACTTAATTGAGACATTTCTAATCTTCCACCAACTCTCACTAGTCCTTCAGAGTCCAAAAACAAATTCAGTGATTTGTACTTTTTTAGTTTGGGATTTAAATTGCCCACTGAAGACTTCAGATCACTGATTTCTTCAAAGAAATGTTCCTCCTGACATCTCTTGACACAAACCATCAACGCTTCTTCGAGTTCCTTAGTTGTAAGTAAGTGACGGTTAGGCCTATCACTCATATGCTTTTTAAAGTTTAACCACCTTCTACAGTAAGCCACTACTCGAATTAGGTTTTGAAGCGATGAGAATCTGTTCATGAAAGAATCGTCAACAAGTCCCGTATGTACTTTTACTTCTTCCAAATTGGTAGTCACACACTTAGGTTTTTTATATGTTATCACTGATTCACGCAAGAAATCAGGACCGTTGAACCAAATTGAAGTGGTGCGCAACTCTGACGGTGAGACACCGCGTGAAGCACAATCGGCGGGATTTTGTTTGGATGAAACGTGTGACCAATACTGGGTATCCAATGTATTCAAAATTTCCGAAACACGATTGGCCACGAACGTCTTCCACCGACTTGGGTGGCTATTAAGCCATGCAAGGACCACTTCTGAGTCAGTCCATGCGTGTAAGTTGGTTTGACCCACCTTTAGAACTCCGGCTACCTCTAACATTAATTTTGCTAAGAGAACAGCTCCACATAGCTCCAATCTGGGTATGGAGACCTGCTTAATCGGTGATACCTTAGTTTTCGATGTGACCAATGCCACATGTATATTACCTAATTCATCGATGACCCTAAGGTATACAACCGCTGCATAAGCAATTTTAGATGCATCAGAGAAGCCGTGTAACTCTATTGTTTTCGCGGTGGAGACTGTGTTGTACCATCGCGGGATTTCAATACTAGCCAATGACGGCAAGTCCTTACGGTAAGTATCCCACTCATTTACTAAATTGCTTGGTACCACATCATCCCAACCTACCCCTGCTAACCAGAGCTTTTGTATCAAGACCTTAGCTACAATTATGCTCGGTGCTAACCAGCCTAATGGATCATAAAGCTTAGAGATATCTGATATGATCTTACGTTTCGTAATAGGTGCAGCTAGGAGAGGCAATGCTACGGAGTACTTGAAGACATCAGCAGAGGAATCCCAGGTAAGCCCAAGTATTTTACTTACACTATCTAATTTAATTTTTAATCCCTCACTTTTATCCCTTTTACTTTCATTAATTTTTTCTATAAGTTCCCTACTATTGCTATTCCATTTATTTAATTTAAAACCCCCCTTCGATAGGACTGTATTTATCTTTTTATACCGCTCATATGCACTATTTATATTTTCAGCTCCAGACATATAATCATCCATGTAAAATTCATTCAAGATGCTTGCTTCTAGTTCCGGGTCATCCTGGCACTCATCATGAGCCACCTGATGAAGAGTACGAACTGCCAGATAGGGTGCAGAAGCTGTTCCGAACGTAATCGTGATCAGCTCGTAATCCTGTATCTCATCCTCGGAACTATCTCTCCAGAGAATGCGCTGCAACGCGGAATCTCGTCTGTCAACCAACACCTGCCTGTACATTTTCTCAATGTCCGCTACCAGACATACAGGATTGACTCTCCAACGCATGATTATATGACGGAGCTCAGCCTGCAACGTAGGCCCAACCAATAACATATCGTTAAGCGATATACCATTAGAACCCTTGCAGGACGCATCGTAGACAACCCGTACCTTACTTGTGACCTTATCATTTCTAACTACGCAATGATGGGGCAGATATATAGCAGAAGTGTTGTTACTGTTGGCATTTGTAACCTTCTCCATGTGATTTAAATCAAGATACTCATGAATAACTTTATTATACTCTGAGCGCAATGAGTGGTTTTTACTTAATTTAATCTCTAAACCTTTTAATCTCTTTTCAGCTATACTCCTTGAATCACCAAACTGATTGAGTAAGGTGCCCTCACGGAGTGGTAATCGAACAATGTATCGGCCACTTTCTGTTCGCGTTGTTGTACGTTTATATAACTCTTCACATTTCAACTCATCATCTGTAAGCAAAGGTTTCTGTTCAGACGGTTCCTTCTCTAATTCCCAAAACCTTCTTAATAGGTCATCCGTTTGACAGAACGAATGCATTACAGTTATATGAGATGAT
The DNA here is from genome assembly GCA_933228765.1 of Miltochrista miniata. NCBI lineage: Eukaryota > Metazoa > Arthropoda > Insecta > Lepidoptera > Erebidae > Miltochrista > Miltochrista miniata. The sequence goes on from OW121777.1 coordinate 16,104,896, forward strand.
ATACTGGATGTAGTGTCTACATCTGATACGCCTGACAATATCCACCCGAGAGCAGTTTTCTGCGCTATCAAGGTACCACCCAAAGTTCGTTTAATTCCTGAGTGAATGACCTGACTATAAACCTCCGCTCCCAATAAAATGTCAATTTTATTGGGCCGGTAGTACTCAGGGTCAGCCAAGTCATCTTCCACCAGGTCTACCCATTCTACCTTCGCCACCTTTGTAGCAGGGAGAAGGCCTGTAACGGACTTCAGCACGTAAGCATGAACCGTTATTTCATGGTTATGATTTTTCCTAGATCGCACTTTTACAGTGACAGTGTGTTTTGACACAACACTTCTGTCGCCCCCGACACCCAACACGGTGTTTTTTGTCGCAACCTTTTTAAGACCCAAGTACTGGACCATTGATTCGGTAATGAACGAACCTTGCGACCCCTGATCTAGCAGAGCTCTAATAACCCGGTGAGTTCCATCTTTCGACTCAGCTTTTACTAAAGCTGTAGTCAACAAAACTGTTTTATGACCCCTCCCGGTCGAAAGACACGAAACCACTGCCCCGCTAGAATCATTTGCCGATGTTGAAGGTTTCATCATTTGTGATGATTTACCTTCTCCATGAGAAGCACTAATGTTCTCACCAAAAGACCCGGTACCCTCTGTATCATCGTGCAAAAGTTGATTATGACGCCGATTACACTTTACACACCGTAACGAATTCTTACACATCCTGGCAGAGTGATTGCCATTGAGACAAACAAAACACAAACCGTTATCCTGAACGAACTTACGTCTGTTTGCGACAGATTCATTAATGAATTCCCTACAATTCCCTATTTTATGACTGGCCGAACAGTAAGCACACGAGGCATGCTTTGAAACTTTCTCCTTGACCGCGTGAAAAGCTTGCATACCTTTTAGTGGCTTTTTGGGCAACTCGGACCTACTTTCTATACCTTCGAGACCCCGAAAGCGACCTGTAAGAAATCTTGAGAATTCTGAAAATGTAGGCAAGTCATCATCAGACTCTTCAGAGACTCTTAATTCCCAAGCTTTCTTCGTGTCCCTGTCTAACTTTTCACTAACTAAATGTATGACGATTATATCCCACGAAGAAACATCTACCCCTAAGTTTTTAATAGACTCGAGGCAATCAGTTGTTGTATGCAATAAAGATTTGATTCCTACAGCAGATTCACTAGATAAAGACTTTTGATTAATTAACCGCTTTAAAATACCCTTGGCCAAAAACTTTTTATTATTGTAAGTACTATCTAGTTTTTGCCACGCAGTTTCATAATTATCACAAGTAATCTTTACATTCCGAAGTAACTGCTCCGCTTCACCTGTAAGCTGTCCCTTCAAATAGTAGAATTTTTGTGAATCGTCTAAGTTTCTATCGTTGTGTACCAATCCTAAAAATAAGTCTCTAAATGTGTGCCACTCCGAGTATTTCCCCGAAAATAAGGGAATTTTAATTTCTGGCAATTTCACCCTATTTTTCACCGGTTTAAACTGACCCGATTCTACTGAAGTATTATTTGAAATAGTTACAAGATTTTTTAACATTTCCTTGAGTTCACTTCTATGCTCTGTATACAATTCTTCAACCAAATCATACATACCAGTTTTATGATAGGCGGAACTCTGAATATCAGCCTTTTTATACTGTTTAAATACGCCAGTGTGGTTGTCAGAGAACATAGACCACTGTTTTTCCAGATTGTCCAACCTTGTTTCCAAATATGAAGCCGTAAGACGATCTTTAGGAGATTTCTTAAAGTTACTTTTAGCCTTAAGCATTTTATCTCTGATGTCCTCCTGTAGAAACTCAAAGGACTCCATGTTTGCAAACTAATTCACTTTACAGATAAAACACAAATAAAATTCAAAAAATAAACAATAGTACAACTTGATATTAAATTATTAAGTAAACAAATATACAAAGTGATAATAATTGCCACTTAGCGTATTCACATCAATTTGTGAAGACTAAAATTTCAAGTCTCGATTTCAAAACTCGAAAATTTTCTAAGTGTTTTGACACTTTAATTCTATAAGAAATCGGGCGTGGATTCCCCGTCTCAACAGAGAATTGCCTTAAACTATTACAAGTCCTAAACTAGTGTTAAATCTTATAAGTTAATTAAATCTAAATAATAAGGTTCAAATTTCACTAAATTATTAAAGTCACTGCAAAGTTCACTGAATTTTTTCCAAGTTGAAATCTTCTAAGAAATAAGGTTCAAGATTTACTCACAGTTTAGTCCGGTCACACCTTTAAACACTTTGATGAAATATCGCCTGTTGTTGGGTCATGACGTCACACGATGTTCCAGTTCTCGCTGTCTCCAATGGATGAGTGCTGTTGCACCCGCCGCCGCTGTTCCCGGGGCTGCCTCTTGACCACTTGATTGTCAAGCCCTGGCCACCCGTACCGCTCCTCTAACGCACAACACCAGCCTGGTGCCCGTTATAGGAGCTGTTCTAGCTAGCGACCCACTAGCTAGTTGTCTAACACAGCAGTGATATCCTATCACCACTAAAGAGCTAACAAAAATGCGCTTTCTCAACCGACTCGGCAGGACCAAAATGAACGGGGTCTTTCGAGGAAGGCGCTGGTTTTTCAATGAAACTCGAGTAGCTCAATTGTTGACTATATTGTACAACGAAACTGGTAAACTAGATACAGGTGGTAACAATTCAAATAGCGAATCAATTACATGATGGCCGATGCGAACATATAGGCTGCCCGTGTAACCTAGCGTTATCGCGATTCAGCAACATTGTACTAAGCGATCTAGCGCGCTCGTTTACCCCTACTGTACAAACTCAGCCAGTATCTGTGGCCGCCTTTATGGAGCACCAACACCAAACTCACAGTAGGAAGCGGTAGAAAGGAGGCGCTATGCGCTATCTACATACTATTTGGTGGGAAGTGATGATTAGGGTTTACGTAATGGGTGTAAATCTTAGATCATCTAACCACAGGATGCGCCTTACTTAAGCATTGTTTTCTGCCAAGCCAATAGACCATTTGGTCTTTTCACACTCACTGTACATCAGTACATCACAAATCACTGTACATCAGTACATCATTTTATATGATTAAACTAGTACATTTCATTGTAGTTGACTGTACAATAAAAATTAACACACAACAGCCATTACGCGTTTGTCGATTAATACATTTTTAAATATAATGAAATTTTATATGTCTTTGTGTTTCCCCCTTCACCCGCTATGAAAACTAGCAGAATATTTTTGTATGCGGTAGTTCGCAAAGGCTAGTCCCGTGATATATGGTCTAAGGTGTAAATAAACGAACGCCTTAGGAAAAGTAATAAAGTTGAAGGGCCTGTTTGTTTGTGCGCACTAATCACTGGAAGTGGGTCGAGGTACCTTTTATGAGGTGGGCTTATCTAACGTTAGTCTTTATTTCACATTTATTACGTTTTCGTCGGACTAAATACTATTGGCAGCCCTCCCTGCGGACCCCGCGTGCTTGGAGGTAGTATGGTATCATGTGGTGGAATGGAGGCGTAGTACCCCCCCGTTTCCTCGTGGTCAACTCACTTATTCACCACTAGCTGGAGCTCGCGGCTTCGCCGGCATGGCATTCTGTTGTCGTTACCGCTTCCCTTGGAAACAATTATAATAAGCAGGTACCAGGGATAAAAATCCATATCGTAGGTGTTTTCCTTATTTTTTCTAAAGGGGGTGTTAAAATGGCGAAAACACCGGGAAACCACGGCCGAGTGCCAGCACTGCGAGGACCGCAGCGATGACACGGCGCTCCACACGCTGGTGGAGTGCACGGCGTGGGCACAACAGCGACAGGTCCTCGCAGTGGGTCTGGGCGTGGACACTCTCTCGCTTGAGGCCATGGTGCGAGCCATGCTCTCCAGCGGGAGTAAGTGGGACTGCGCCGCCTCTTTCTGCGAGCAGGTCATGCTCGCGAAGGAGGCGGCGGGCCGGGTGCGGGAGAGAACTCTCCCACCCGAGTTCCGCAGTCGGCGCCCTGGGCGCCGCCGACGTGTCTTCGCCGAGGACTATCGGCCTCCATGACCGGGGGTCTGAGGACGGTGAGAGGGCCGCTCACCGTCCTTACAGAAGCAGGCCCATGACGGCAGCGTGACGTGAGCACTCACGCACGCCCCCCCTTAGAAGCGGGGTCACACCCGAAACCCCCCATAGACGCGGGATTGCACCCGAACCACCCCCTGGGCGAGGCCGCATTGGCGGCCGTAGGTCTGTTGGGAGTCACGGGACATCCTTCCTGAGGGCTTACCCGGGGCTCTCAACCATAGGCTGTTGGGCGTTACGTGAGGTTTTTTAGTCGGTAAGAGTCCGGCATAGCATCCTACGAGGATTTTCCCTCACGTTAAAAAAAAAAAAAAAAAAAAGGGGGTGTTAAAATGATACTATGACAACGAGGACATTTATAATCCTCGTGGTCATACTGGTGTAACAAACTAGTATGACCACGAGGAAACGGGGAAACTTTCTACGTTTAAATGCGTATAATGTGCTAGCCGACGTCACGCGGTTTCACCCGCGTAGCTCCCGTTTCCGTGGGAATACGAGAATAAAATAGCTTAGATGGGTCACCCGGGAATAGTAAAGCTTCTAAGATGTGAAACAATTTTTGAAATCGATCAAGTAGTTTCGATTCAAACTAACAAGCAAATCTTTCCTCTTCATAATATTAGTAGGCAGAGATATGTGAAGTAGGTTAAGTAGGTTAGTCCGTATTCGTGAAGTTGATTTACTGACCGTTTCATTCAACGATTTTATTAACTGTTGGAGAAAAACGCGTTACCATCTGCTCGTTCGCTCTAACTTTGCCGCTCGGCTCCATACTAAAGTCGAATTTTTAATTAGACGAAGTTAATTGACAGCAACTAATGTCACTTCTTCATACAATGTTGCGTATTTTCTATGTCGAAGTGACATTAGCTACTGTCAATTATTTACTTCGTCTAATAAAAAAATCGGGTATACGCCTCTACGCCACGCCAGCGGCAAACTTAGAGCGAACGGGTAGTACATTTTTTGTTTCAAGTCAAATATAATTAAAGAATATAATTTTATTGTCGGCACGTTTCATAGTTTGGCTAGCACCTTCCCCTCAACTCCGTCCGTGCCTCAGTAACAAGTTAACTAATGCTGTTAGTTTTGACTTTGACACTTATGTCAGACCGGAAAAAAAAGTAACGTAAGTCCATATATAATACATATTCTTACTCTGTTTCTATCCCAACGGAAGATCCCAACACAACCATATTGAGCAAAATTATACCATTCTCTTCAATTTCGAAGAGTTTTGTGGGTGCCACCCAGCTCGACTAAAACTGACTAGAAGCAATGAATACATAACAGGGTCGGCAGCGCGAGTGCGGTGCCTCTGGTGTTGCGAACATCCATAGGCTACCGTGACCACCGGTACAACTGGTGGGCCGTATGCTTGTCTGCTACCTTAGTGGCATAAAACAAATGTCAAACTTGGATCAAAGTTTTCGTCTATATTGTTGGAAGGAGGAAAATATGCTAAAAACTTCCACTATTTTCTGCTCCAATGCTTCCTAGCTTGGACGCTTTCGACCAGAAAATGCTTAGTTTATAAATATGATATACTAACATGCGAAGATATAATTTACTTTAACACATAATATTTACATATAATTTACGTAAATTAATAATTCATTTATTTGCCTGGTAGAGTCGACTGGTGACCCAAGGGCTGGCAGTTTTCTCTATCAGCGAATAGGTATTGCTATTCAAAGGGGGAATGCTGCTAGTCTTTTGGGCACAATGCCACGGGGGCCTTATTTAGGTTTAGTTTAGATAGTAATAAGGTAAATCTTACCTTACTTCTTACTAATATTATAAATACGAATGTTTGTGAGTGTGGATGTTTGTTACTCTTTCACGCTCAAACGGCTGAACGGATCTGACTGAAATTTGGTACACATGGTACACAGGGATACATTATAGTCTGGAATAACACATAGGCTAGTTTTTATCCCGGGAATAAGTTGTTACGGGAAGCGGGAATGAAAACAAATTTTACGCAGGCGGAACTGCGGGCATCAGCTAGTATGTAATAATGATGTTTCCAATAATATCCAAAACCCAGTTGGATCCAATGAGAATATAATTGTGTTTCACTGTATGAATGAATAGGTAATGTGTTTATTACATAATGCGGTGAATGAATTAGTGTACCTATTTATTGCAATAATTATTATAAATGTAACCAGGCTTTTTAGGGTTCCATACGCAAAGGGTGAAAACGGGACCCTGTTCATGAAGTTCGCTGTCCGTCTGTCTGTCTGTTTGACTGTCTGTCCCACGGAAATCAGAAAAAAAAATTCTGATATCTGTGGTCTGTCCGCTGTGTCCAGGAACTGTGATAGCTAGAGGGAGGATTTTCACAGATGATGTATTTCTATTGCTGTTATAACAACAAATACTAAAATCAGAAAAATCAGGAAAATAAGGGGGACTCCCATACAACAAAAATTATTTTTTGCCGTTTTTGGTACGGAACCCTTTGTGTGCGACACCGACTCGTACTGGCCGGTTTTTTTTAATACGTAAGTCATCATTGGTCTCAAACGTTATTATATGTACTTGATTCGATTTTGTTGTTGTGGCGACGGCGGTATGCTATGACTATGACCGATAATATCACGGTTATTATAAGAGTGTGAATAATCCCAGGATTTCTTGGATGCCGGACTCCTACCAACTAAAAACCTCACGTATCGTACCTAACAGCCTACGGTTGGGAGCCCCGGGTAAGCCCTCGGAAGGATACACCAGGACTCACAACAGACCTACGGCTACGCTACCACTGCGGCCTCACCTAGGTGGGGTTCGGGTGCTATCTTGTGGCCCCTTGTGGGTGTCGCACAAGTTATAGGAGTGTGGGCGCATAGAAGAAATACAGAAAGAATGAAGAAATACATACAGGCATAGGTAGCCTCTGTCTATCCCCTCGAGAAATAAAGGGCTTGACTATACCGTAGACGCTAAGTGTGACCACAAACAACCTATTTGCATTGGCAGCGTCTAAATCCCGTACTTTCCTTTCCGCAGCGCGTCACAATCACAATTCCTGCAAAACACAACACAACGCGTCATAATTATTTTACTCACAGTATACCTAATACCTACCCCGTCAGAGGTCGGATAACCCCGGCGGCGGTCGGGGTTAGCTGACGAATTGAGGGCTCTGGCGGTCAGTGATGCTGACTGTAGCCTGGGAGCTGTAGGTACACTCACTGGTTACGATATGGGTACTTTTGTGAGGGAAACAGTTCTTTTTACATGTAATGCGCCAAAATGACTAAATTGGAAAGCTATTGTAATATCTGGCTAATTGGATCGCCCAATGATTGAGTTGATGCCCCCCAAGAAGCGGGATAACACCCAAACAACCCCCAAAGACGCGGGATAGCACCCGAACCCCCCTAGGTGAGACCGCGGTGGTAGCCGTAGGTCTGTTGGGAGTCCTGGGGTATCCTTCCGAGGGCTTCCCCGGGGCTCACAACCGTGGGCTGTTAGGTACGATACGTGAGATTTTTAGTCGGTAGGAGTCCGGCAGAGCATTCATTTAGGATTTTCCTTTTTTTAAAAAAAAGTGATTGATGCTCCTATCACTTCACGCTCAGCCCAAAGAACGGGTTGCATGAGGAGGAAACACGTGCGCTGGCAGATCTCCAAGTCTCTATGGTTTGATAAATACTTAACAGAAACGATCTTTAGAATCACTCGATTCCTGAGATGTTTCCGTGCGAGCATTATAAGACACGTGCACTGATAAAAGTGTGAATCGCGGTTGCAAAGTTTGTATGGGACAGTGCGACGTGATTCCTTGGTTCAATCTACTTCTGGCATTAAACATTTTGAACAGCATTGATGGCAAACGTATGCTACTGAAATTCATCCCATTAGAGGTTTGAAAAGGGGTACGAGTAGACAGTTATTTTGAGGGTGATTAGCTATGAAGTTGATAGATCAAGTTGATATTAGCAGCGATCAGCGCAGAGAACACGAAGTACATAATAAAACAGTTTAGCGTTTTAGCGCGTATACATTAAGGATTAAGGATACATTGTACAAAACGTGTACAGTTTAAACATTAGAATTAGATAATCTCAACATAATTATTTAATGTTATGTAAAAATGTAGAATGTTGCGGAATGTCTAGATATTCAGCTGAGAGCACTTAGGTACACTTTTATGCATTTTAAATGATTTTTAATTGTCACGTTGACATCTTAACTAAGATCTACTCGTATTCAAATAGGTAGGTATGACTCGGTAGGAGTACTTACATACATAATTTGGAAATTCCCTTTTAATACGTAAATCCAGCAAAATAAATACCAAGGTACCTTAATTAAGATTTAGCAATACAGTTTTAAACAGCACTGGCGACTTAGTTTACCTTAGTAAATACAGTATGATGTACTAGTATTAAGGGGTCCGTAAACAAAGGGTACAAACGGGGCCCTTTTGCTGTAATTCCGCCTGTCCGTTTGTCTATCTATCCGACGAACGTGATCTTAGAGTGTTTCCGTTTGTCTATTTATCCGTCGCGGTATCTCACGAACCATGATCTTAAGGTATTCAGTAATTCAGTTAGGTATTACGACCGTGATAAGACAGAGGGATGAAATTTTCACTGATGATGTATTCCTGTTGTCGCTTTATAACTATAAATAATAAAAACATCGTTGGAAATTTATATTATTGCTCATTTTGAGTACAGAACTGTCTGTGCGCGACCGCGAGTCAGACTGTCACTTAGCCGGTTTTACTTAGATGACGTCATGTGAGAATCTCCCAAACAATAAGTAAGTACCTCTCTATCTACCTAATACCACAGTTAACATCTAATAATTAGGAAACGTTATTGTAGAGTACTTTTCCGAGCGGTATTTCAAAGTGTAGGTACGTTTAGTCAGTGCTTCCTCAACGGTAACGAGAGGGTGGAAACATACTAAATAGTCGTGAATCATGCAAGAATTAATCATTTAGCTCGTTAATTAGTAATGTTTGGAGGTGTTTGTCGAGGTGAGTGCGCCGGCGAGACGGTGATATTATGACGCTGACGCTGAGGGCTTCCCCAGATGACTGCCGCTGTTGGAAGCGCGGAAATATAGTATTGTCTGTTCCGTGGTTTGAAGATGGAATATTTTCTCACATGGCACATCTAGCACAAACTAAGGTTAAGCTTGTGCTTTACGACCTAGTTTAGACAACCGATAAAGATACTTTTAAAATATTGGGCACGGTTGTGGTTGACAACGATGTGCAAGAGTTCTTTAATGCTTAAGTTATTTTTGATACCACCCTTTTTGGGGTTCCGTAGCCAAATGGCAGAAAACGGAACCCTAATAGATTCGTCATGTCTGTCTGTCTGTCCGTCCGTATGTCACAGCCCTTTTTTTTATTAATGTTCTCATTATTTTTATAACTTATAAAGTACCTAGCATTAAGATGTACTTAAATAATTTTATTGACTTTAAAAACCCCAACTAAACTATTGTTTGGTCGATATGCCGATATAAGGGTATCGATTCTCCGTCTCAGGCACCCAACGCGGAAGGCAGCGAGAACGACGTGCCCGTAGTCACCGAGGGTGAGTTAGGGGCGGCTGTAATGCGGCTCAAATCCCGCAAAAACACCGCCCCTGGACCCGACGGCATTCCAGGCCGAGCGTGGGTCCTGGCTCTCGAGGAGCTTGGGCCTCGACTTATAGGTCTTTTTAGCGCATGCCTCGAAAAAGGCCAGTTTCCCAAGGTCTGGAAGACGGGGAAACTGGTCTTGATCCGAAAGGCGGGGCGGCCGGCAAGCTCCCCATCAGGGTACCGGCCGATCGTGTTGCTCGACGAGGTGTGCAAGCTCTTTGAGCGCATTATTGCACAACGCCTCGCCGGGCACCTCACACGCGTGGGGCCTGATCTGGCGGATAGCCAGTTTGGCTTCCGTCAGGGGCGCTCCACCGTGGACGCGATCATGCGCATTAGAGGCCTGACGGAGGAAGCTGTCTCACGGGGTGAGGTGGTGGTGGCGGTGTCTCTTGACATCGCCAACGCCTTCAACACCTTGCCCTGGAGCTGCGTTAGGGAGGCGCTTATCTACCATGGAGTGCCTCCCTACCTCCGTCGAATTGTCGGGGCCTATCTCTCCGAGAGGGCCATAACTTACCCGAGCTGGCTAGGGCCGGGTCGGCGAGATGTGTCGTGCGGTGTTCCACAGGGATCGGTATTAGGGCCGCTCCTGTGGAACATCGGTTACGACTGGGTGCTGCGTGGTCCGTTGCTCCGAGGGGTCGGCGTAACTTGTTACGCTGACGACACCCTCGTTACGGCGCGGGGAGCAACGCACCGCGACGCAGCACTAAAGGCCACGGCAGGGGTTGCTCAAGTCGTGGGTCGTATTCGGCGGCTGGGTCTCGAGGTGGCCCTTCACAAATCCGAGGCTCTGTGTTTCCACGGACCTCGGAAGGGGCCACCTGCGGGATCCAGCCTACAGGTAGGGGGCGTCAGCATCGGCATCGAGTCCTCGATGAAGTATCTGGGGCTCGTACTCGATGGCCGGTGGAACTTCGGACATCACTTCCGAAGTTTGGTCATCAACTGGGGATCAACAGGCTGAAATTTGGTACAGAGATAGCTTATAGTCTGGAATAACACAAAGGCTACTTTTAATCCCGGGAATAAGTTTCCAAGGGAATAAATTTTACGCGGGCGAAGCTGCGGGCATCAGCTAGTTTATAATATTAGTAAGATTGGCGACGGGAGTTTTCTTGTATAAAATTACGAGTATTCAGCCTTGAGTATGCTATGCTTACTGTAGGGGATATATTCTATCGGAGATTCCGTGCCAACCTGCGTGTTCAGTATGGGAACATAAAAATAATGTAGACGACTTGCAGATAGAATATCGTTTAATAATTATTTCAATTACAAGCGATATGTTTACTGTATGAGAATAGTAGGGCAAGTGCTAGTATGGCGGCCCGATGTTGGAGGGGCCGATGCAACCGGTTTTCGGTATTACGAATGCTTGACATCTGCAACTTGTTCGAGGCGCGAACATATTCCCGCCCCTGGAAAGCTTGACTGCTTTCAAGCTACTTCTTCAGCCGGCCTGGGCAGCAAACAAATCCGGTTGAGGGCGCGGCGGATAGTTCCTCTGGCTGTGTTAATATCCGCGACACGCGATACGCCGTCTGGTCCAGGGAACAGTTTCGTAATGCGTCCCAGACGCCAATGAAGTGGAGGAGCGTTCTCCTCCCTTATGACTACGAGGTCATCCAATTGCAATTTTGGTTTATTATTTGTGCGCCATTTTGTTCGAGACTGCAGCTCCGCGAGGTATTCATGAATCCACCGTTGCCAAAAATGTTGCTTGATTTGTTCAATTCTTTGGAAGCGGTCGAGAGAGTGGGTGTTGGCGGTTTGCAGACTTGATGATGGCAGCGAATTAAGGGGTCTACCAATAAGGAAGTGGCCCGGGGTTAAGGGATAAAAGTCGGATGGGGATGAACTCAAAGGACATAGAGGGCGACTGTTGAGGATGCACTCTATTTGTGTAAACAGAGAAGATAGTTCCTCAAAAGTATAATGCGTAGTCCCTAGTATCCTAACGAGATGAAATTTAGCCATTTTCACGCAACTTTCCATGAGTCCGTTAAAGTGAGGAGCGTAAACTGGAGAGAAGCGAAATTCAACGCCTTCGCCAGCGGCATAATCTGAGATGGAGCTGACGTTAGTTTTAAAGAACGTCTCCAATTCTTTTGAAGCAGCAACAAAGTTCTCACCATTGTCGCAATAAATTTGTTTAGGTACCTAGTCCTCTACGTGAAATAAATCGTTTCAGAGTTAAAATGAAAGCGTCTTTTGAAAGCTCACTAACTAATTCTAAATGAACGCACTTATATCTAAAACATATAAAAATGCATAAATAGGCTTTTGTAATTTTGCAACCACGACCCTTGCGATCCGCGATCATAAATGGTCCGGCAAAGTCCGTACCTACCGTAATGAAGGGAAAGTCTGGTATTAGTCTTTCTGCAGGTAGATTGCCCATTATGCCTTGCATGGCTTGACCTTTAAACCGTGTACAAATGTGACAGCTACGAGCAGTACGACGAGCCAAGTTCCTTCCACCAATAGGCCAGAAACGAGTTCTAATCGAGGCTAATAGCGCTTGAGGACCTACGTGTAATAGTCGTCGATGCTCTTGCTGAAACAATAGTTGAGTGAAACGATGACTGGAACTGAGTAACATGGGATGTTTCATGTCAAAGCTCAGTTGTGAGGCCTGAACGCGGCCACCTACTCTAATAACTCCTTCACGTAAAAAAGGGTTAAGTGATAAAATATTTGATTTAGGATTTAATGACTTTTTCTTACTTAGCAAGTCGTATTCCTTTGGAAATGATTGTAGTTGAGAAATGTAAACTAATGCTTGAAGAGCTTTATTAAGCTCAGAAGGAGTCAGTGAGTCTGTACTTTTACTACCACAAAGGTAGTAAAAGTAGTTTGACAATTATTTATAAATCTATACATATAAGCGATAATACGTTGTAGACGTTTTAAATTAGAATATTTATCAAATTCAATTACTGATTGGTTGGTTTCATGATTAATAATAGTATGAGCTTTTAATTCTGGCAAAGGTTGACTTTTATTTATTTTTGATGGTTGTAAAATAGGCCAGTGTGACTAAGGTAAGTATAAAAATTCTGGTCCATTCCACCAAATCTTACAGGATGATACCTCTTGTGGATTTACGCCTCGGGACAGTAAATCAGCTGGGTTATGTTCTGTGGGCACGTAGTGCCATGCCTCAGTGTCAGTCAGCTCTCTGATGGCGGCGACTCTATTTGCAACAAACGTTTTTAGATTAGATGACCCTATTCGCAGCCAACTAAGGACGATGCTGGAGTCAGTCCAATAGACGTGTCGTGTTATTTTTCGCCGTAAGGCTGATGACACAGAAGAGCTCATTTCTGCAGCAAGTAACGCACCAGAAAGTTCCAAACGGGGAATGGTGATTGTGTTTGATATGGGAGCAACGCGAGATTTGGAACAAAGAAGGCTAACATGTACCTTTCCTTCTTTGTCAATAGACCGCAGGTATAGACACGACCCATAAGCCCGTTGGGAGGCATCACAGAAGCAATGTATTTCGACTGATGTCGGCTCTGTTATAGATACCCATCGTGGTATAGATAGAGAAGATATAGATTTAAGACCTTCAATGAAGGATTGCCATGTTTTAATTATATCTTTAGGTGCAGGATCATCCCAATCTAGCTTAAGAGACCATAAGGTCTGTATCAAAATTTTGGGAACGATAGTGCACAAGGATAGGAGCCCCAGGGGATCGAAGAGTTTGAAAGTTGTAGACAAGATACTCCGTTTAGTGATCACCTCTGGATTAGGAACTGTAATTGGAAAATATAAAATATCATTAGAGGGGTCCCAATTAAGACCAAGAGTATTATTTGATTGGCTTATTGTTAAGTCTTTGCTTGAGTGACTGATGTCTGAAGGTAGCAAAGAAGGGTTGTTGGACCTATATTTACGTAAATGAAAACCCGCGTTACTGAGGGCTGTGGATATAGACTGCTGAATGCGACGAATCTCAATCTCATCGTCATGAGACGTTAGTAAATAATCTACGTATATGTCATTTTTTATGACACTTTTTGTGACGTCATCATCACAGCACTCCTCACCAACCTGCCAGAGACACCTGGTGGCAAGATAGCTAGCGCTAGCATAGCCATACGTGACCGTATTAAGCCTCAGAGTTTGTAGTGGTTTATTCTCCGCATCACGCCACAAAATCAGCTGCATATCTCTGTCCGACTCGTCTAAAATAACCTGGCGGTACATTTTTTCCATATCCCCTGATAACACGTAACGATGTTGTCGAAAACGTATGAGGATATTGAATAGAGAGTCTTGAACTGTTGGGCCTATCATTTGTATGTCGTTTATAGACAAACCAGATGTAGTGCTTGCTGATGCGTCAAAGACAACGCGTAGGCGTGTGGACTCACTACCCTCACGGATTACGGGATGGTGCGGAACAAAATAGGCATTCTGAGGACGGTGTTCTGCTATTGATAAGTGCCCTAGATCTCGGTATTCATTTATAAAGGCTGTATAAGCGGATTTAAGTTCAGGTTGCTTACGAAATCGTCGCTCTAAGTTTAGGAACCTCCTTAAAGCCATACGGTATGAGTCGCCTAAACAATCAACACTATCTAATAAAGGCAGCTTGACACAAAAGCGACCAGTATCAGTCCGCTTAGTGTGCTGTATATAATGTTGTTCGCAAGCTTTTTCTTTGTCAGTGTACAGGGACTTTTTAGGCAAGGTTTCGAGCTCCCAAAACCTTTTTAAGTCACTGTGAAGATCTATTAAATTATTATTATTACTAGAAATATGACATTGTATGTGAGATTTGGTATTAAAATTATTTTTAGAACTATAATAGTGCATGGGACCTGCAATGAGCCATCCGAACTTGGAGTCGTGTAGAATGGGATTACCCTTTCCTAAAGATTGCTGTTTGGTACCTACAATGTCCCAAAAGATGTCAGCACCGACTAAAAGTTCTATGTCAGACGGCTCAAAAAAGCTGGGGTCTGCTAGTTCTATGGATTTTAGATTTAATCGTGCTATGTCTATAAAAGACTTCGGTATTTTACCTGTAATACTAGGTATAACTAAACATGAAGTGATTACACTAAAATTCCCTACCTTAGATTTTATTTGAACGTTGCATCGTTCAGCATTAAGCTCGAAAATTGTGATACCTATGCCCATAACATTTTGAACGTTAGAACTTAGAGAAGTTAAGTTTAATTTGTTTTTTAAATTATCTGTTATGAAGGAACCTTGACTGCCATTGTCCAATAAAGCCTTTACAGTGACGCACTTTTTAGTATTTGGATTGATGACGTCAACCAGGGCTGTACAAAGTAATGTTTCAGAAGTTGAAACAGCTGGCATGGAGATTGATTCAGAGCATGAATTGTTAGTGTCAACCTCAGAAGACTTATGCCCGAGGGTATTGTGGCGTTCTCCACATATTTTACAATTTCCTGGCAGCCTACATTCATGTACATTGTGTCCCTTACGCAAACAGTTTGAGCATAAATTTAAATTAGATATTAATTCGAGTCTATCGGGTACGGATTTTGATTTAAATTGTGCGCAGTCATAAATACGATGATTTTCATTGCAAACGACACAATTCCTAAAGGTTTGAGATGAATACTGCTTTTTTACCTGACCTATAAGAGATTTTGTATGTGGAAAGGAACTCTGCTTATTGCTGTGAGTGGGTTTCATGAAGGAGTCGCTAGGCGGCGCTTTAGTCTGCTTGTTACGATAAACAGACTCCAAAACATCAGCGCGCCCCTTCAAAAACGTTATGAAGTCGTCAAGGCTAGGCATACAATTAACACTGATATTAGCCTGTATGTACTCCTCCCACTTAACACGAGTATTGCTGTCTAACTTCTCCGTAACGATGTATATGATCAGCGTATCCCAATGGTCGGTTGGTTGTTGCAAAGTATTCAAAGCGCGTAGATTTTTCGAAATATGATCGATAATGAATCTTAATGATTTATCCGTTTCACGCAATAGCTCAATTTTGAATAATGCTTTAACATGATTGTAAATTAATTGGCGTATATTATTATAACGCTCGCAAAGAAGATTCCAAGCCTCAGGATAGTTGTCGTCAGAAACCACCAAATTGCTTATCACGCGCGCAGCCTCACCTTGTAAATAAGAAATTAAATAATGAAACTTATGAATGTTTTTCAATTTAGAATTGTTATGAATTAATGAATTGAAGGTGTCACGAAATTCTAGCCATTTATAAAATGTGCCATCAAAGTTGCTAATTTTAATGACTGGTAATCGAAAACCTATAACTTCGTGATCATCTTCGTCAGCCCCAATAAAGCTACTACAATTTTGGCTACGTGATAATTTTTTAGTTGTGGTGTTTGACGAAACAAGTTCCTGGGCCATTGCAATGGCATTGTAGAAAGTTTGTTCAATTATTTCTCTAGTGTCTAATTCTAGACTAAAGTTGCTTTGATCAAGTGTCTCAATCTCAGACTGCACGCTGTCGAACTCGCTGAATAAAACTTTAATTTTTGCCAATCTCTGTGTCAGTACGTTAACTTCGATAGGAGTTGGTTTTTTGTCCTTAAATTCATCTAAAGATTAACAAATTTAGTAATACGTCCCTTAATTGACGCACGTTTTAGGTTTAAAGTTTTATAAGTAGGCTCCATAATAACAAAGATAACGCACGAACGACAAATGAATGGTTAGATAATAGTTAGTGTTAATTGATAAGAATTGCATACGATACGCTCCTCGCTTCACGCCTCACGGCTGCAATCTCGGAGACCGGTTCGGATCAGCTGATGGCTGCTTGTGCGACGCGGGGTGGGGTGCCGAGTAGACCGGCCGGTGCAGTTCGCCAGCACACCGAGTGTTGCAGTGATTGCGCGATGATTAGACGAAGCTCGTACTATGGCTGAAATAGATTGTTGTGGATGCCTTGTATACAAAGTATATAATGTACTAATAGCTGTAGGATTAAGTTAAGTGCAATAGTTCTCAGCTCAGAAGATTATGAAGACGAAATAGTGCAATAATATGAGCTAGGTTTGAAGTGAAGTTAATGCTTGCTAGATAGTTATTAGACTTATTAGGTTATATTTATAATGGTAGGGATTGCTAGGTAACGATGCGAAATTTTATCAAGAATGTGTTGTGATTATAATATTCTAGGCATATAACTTGGTATTATAACTTAACTGGGTAAGTTATGTAAATAAGAAGTGAATGAAGCTAGTGAAAGTGAATGATTAAGCACAATCTTGATGTTTACAATAGGTTTAGCTATTGTGATTTGAACTGATTGTATTTATAGCTCTGTAGGTTGCAATAAAGACTTTTAAGTCGTAAAATAGGCGTATGGAACGTAACATAGGCGACTTATAAGTTGCAAAGGCTATTTTGTTTCGAAGTTAATATTATGCATAGATAGCTATGTATTTACTGCACTGAAGGCTTATAAGTCGTGAAATAGGCGTATATAACGATAGATAGGCGACTTATAAGGTTGCGAAGCAATACGATAGCTAGTAAATATAGTAGGTAGGTAGAAGTTAGGTAGGTACGTAAGTACGTATAGTCCTAGTAGAAAAGATCTGTTCACACAAATAGAATGCTTTTGGGATTATTTGGAATGATGAGAATGGATAAAAAAGGAACGGGCTCACTTTTTGGCTGGCAGAACCGCTGCTTTGGTGCGTTTGTAGAATCCGCTGGACCTCCGCTTGGCCGGCTCGCAAGGCTGCAAAAGTGCTTGATTCCGCTTGTTTCCTCTTGACCGTAATGCTTCTTAGGCTGCTGCTTGTAGTGTTACGCGTGTCTGCAGGTAACTTGGTGCTTCGATGACTCGATGGCTTTTTTCTTGCAAAAACTCGTAGTCTTGAAAGCGTAGGTAGTTTGACCCCGACGTTTACGTACGTAACGCAGCAAATCGTAGTAATCCGAAGTTGGAAATTGGTTATTTACTTTTTTCACGGTCGCCACTTATGTTCAGTATGGGAACATAAAAATAATGTAGACGACTTGCAGATAGAATATCGTTTAATAATTATTTCAATTACAAGCGATATGTTTACTGTATGAGAATAGTAGGGCAAGTGCTAGTATGGCGGCCCGATGTTGGAGGGGCCGATGCAACCGGTTTTCGGTATTACGAATGCTTGACATCTGCAACTTGTTCGAGGCGCGAACACTGCGTAGCATTTTTATAATCATTGTTGGAGACCTTCGATGTAATAAATGAAAGAGTGGACTGTATAAATAAATCGGTCTAATTCGGTATAAAAAAATACAATATAATTTGTAGGCGCGAGTGTCGCGGGCGGTGTCGCTGCGCAAAGGGTATCGGAGACGAGTGCGGGCCCCCCGCACCCTCTCCGCCTCCGGTCTCGTCCTAGTGTGGCGCTCGTGCGCCGACATGCTGCCCCGGTTGAAGTACCCTGGTGCTTCAATTAAGTGGTAGAGGACAAATATTGTTGAAGCCTCTTACCACGGTTCCAGTCTTCATCTTTACCTCTACAACGCGTGTGACGCCATCGCTGCCTTCGTGTACCTTCACAATGCGACCCAACGGCCACAGCAGAGCGGGCAGTGCTTTGTCCTTCACAAGCACTAGTGACCCTGTTTGTAGAGTACTCGTAGACGTCGGCCACTTTGTCTTCTGCTGTAGTATACAAATATACTCATTAGTAAAGCGCTTCCAGAAGTGCTGCCGGATAAGTTCTATGCGCTGGTAGCGTTGCAGGTGCGTGATGTCGCCGCTAGTGACCTGAGGGTGAGGAACAGACATGAGCGTTCGTCCGATCAAGAAGTGAGCAGGTGTAAGGGCGGTCAAGTCTAAGGGATCCGAGGAAGCTGGAGTAAGGGGACGAGAATTGAGAATAGCCTCAATTTGACACAAACAAGTAGCCATTTCTTCGTATGTCAAGTGAGTAAGTGAAAGAACTTTCTTAAGTAATCCCTTCGTACTTTTAACGGCTGCCTCGGCAATCCCGTTAAAGTGAGGGGAGTAGGCAGGAGTGAAATGGAATACGATACCTTCTTTCGCTAAGTCTGACACAACATTTGTATTAGAAAGAAAGTCGTTGATTTCGTTAGAAGCCCCAACGAAATTTGTTCCATTATCGGACCACACACTGCGAGGTTTGCCTCGACGGGCCACAAACCTTTTGAAGGCCGCCATATACGCGTCTGTGGTCAAGGCTGTAACGAGTTCAATGTGAATAGCTTTAACAGCAAGGCACACAAAAATGCACAGGTACGTCTTAATTAGTCTACAACCGCGTCCTTTGCGGTCAGTGATCAAAATTGGCCCAGCGTAGTCGACACTACAATTCAAGAAGGGAAACTGAAGGTCTGTTCGAGCTGCCGGTAATTGTCCCATAATGGGTTGAACGTTTTCAGCCCTATATCTAAAGCATTTTATGCATTTCCTGACTGTAAGTTTGGATAAGTTTCTGCCACCAAGAGGCCAGTACCGCTGGCGTATAGTCGCTAATAAAAGCTGCGGGCCTGCATGTAAAAGCTTATGATGATTAAACTGAAATAATAATTTTGTTAATGTATGTTTACTACATAGTAGTATGGGATGTTTTATGTCGTAGTCATAGGGGGAGTTGCTAAGTCTACCACCTACGCGTAAAATGTCATTCTGATCCAGGAATGGAGTTAACGAAATAAGGCGATTACCTCGTGGCAGAGACTTACCCGATTTCAATAAAGAGTACTCCTCTGGGAACATTTGGAGTTGAGCTACATGTAAGATATAATCTAAAGAGCTTTTTAACTCATCTGATGATAAAAAGCTACTACGTCTACTTTGTTTATGTTTAAAATTGTTAATAGCTCTAAGTACGTATGCGACTACTCTAATTAAGCGATTAAAATTAGAATACTTAGTAATGAGGTATTGTATGATAGAACTACTACTCAGCTCGCTACTATCAACTACATGGCATACTACTTCAGGCAGATCCTGTTTTGCAACATAGTTCGGTATTTGTGGCCAATCATCTTCTGATTTTAACAGATAAGTAGGGCCAGACCACCACAATAAACTGGTGCTGATAGCATCAGCCTTCAGCCCACGCGAAACAAGATCAGCCGGGTTTTCCTTGGTCGGCACGTAGCTCCACACACAGTCAACAGTAGACTCCTGAATTTCATTGACTCTGTTACGTACGAAAGGTTTCAGTTGGTTTGAAGTTGCTGACAGCCATGAAAGTACTATAGTGGAGTCGCACCACATGTAAATTTTATCGATCCGCATTGTAAGAGAGTCACGAACCTTAGTACACAGTCTTGTAGCCAGTAACGCACCGCACAGTTCGAGTCTCGGTATTGTAGTAGGCTTAATTGGGGCTATGCGATTTTTAGAAGTTAAAAGTTTAACAGAAATAGATCCTGACTCATCAAC
This sequence comes from Miltochrista miniata, assembly GCA_933228765.1. Taxonomy (NCBI): domain Eukaryota; kingdom Metazoa; phylum Arthropoda; class Insecta; order Lepidoptera; family Erebidae; genus Miltochrista; species Miltochrista miniata. The sequence continues at coordinate 16,124,999 of OW121777.1, forward strand.
TGAACGAATGTATAGACACGCCCCATAAGCTTTCTCTGAAGCGTCGCAAAATACGTGAATTTCGTTGCTTATGGAGTCACTACATGAGATAAATCTAGGTACCTTTAGCTGGTTGAGGGCAGGTAAAGTGGCTACAAATGAAGACCAAAGCTCCTTTACCTCGCTAGAAACCTCATCATCCCAATCATATTTATCTGACCAAAGTCGTTGCATAATTATTTTGACCTCAACGACACAGGGTCCTACCAAGCCTAGAGGGTCAAAAATTTGGCTTATGACTGATAGAATGTGACGTTTGGTGATCTTTTTGAAAGTTTTAACTAAATTTATTGAAAAGGAAAGTGAGTCAGAATTACATAGCCAATGAACACCTAGTGTTTTGGATGGAGCATTAACGTTATCGCTATTAAAATCTAATAAATTATTTGAAGTATGTATGTCAGTATTGTCTGTTATTTCTCTTAAAATACTTATGTCATTGGATTTAAACTTTCGCAAACAAAATTTAGCAGATGAGAGCTTATCAATGACACCTCGACATAGCTTAATTGTATTAGGTATTGTGTCTGATCCCCCAAGATAATCATCCACATAGAAGTCGTGTTGGATGGCACGCTTAACGTCATGGTCAGATGATGTGGAGGATAGATCGCTAAGACATTTTGTAGCTAAGTATGGTGAGCAGGCTTGGCCATAGGTCACCGTATTAAGAAAGTAAACTTTAAGAGGTTCTTTTGGGTTGTAACGAAAAACAATACATTGTAATGGCCTTTGTGAAGGATTGATATCTATGGCCCTATACATTTTTTCGATATCGCCTGATATCGCGTACTTATGTTGACGAAAGCGCAATAGAATGGAGTATAGGTCGTCTTGGACCACAGGGCCTACCATTTGAATGGCATTTAACGAGACGCCTGTAGTGGAAGGTGCAGAACCGTCAAATACAGTTCTTTGTTTAGTACTTACACTCAATTCACGGGTAATTCCGTGGTGGGGTAAGAAGTAATGAACCTTATGGTTGGAAGCTTTTGTGAACTGAGAAACTGTACCTTGTTCAGTCATATGGCCTAACTGTTCATACTCCCGCATGAAATCTAGGTAGCGCTGTTTGAAGAGTGAGTCACGCTGAAAGCGTCGTTCAAGAGATAGGAAGCGACTTATTGCCATTTGAAGAGAGTCACCCAACACTTGGGGATCTTTTTTAAGAGGCATCGTGACCACGTAACGCCCATTGTCAGTACGGTAAGTAGTTTCTTTGAAATGCTGTTCACAGGCATTTTCTTCTTTTGTATAAGAATGTTTAGTTGGTACTGAATCGAGTTCCCAAAATCGGTCAATATTCATTTCCTCTTTTACCAGATGGCAAAAGTGGGATGAAATGTGACGACGGGATAGAAGTGAGACGTGACCAGACACAATCCAACCTAACTTAGTCTCATGAAGCTTAGGTAGATTTTTGCCTAAGTCGATAGTACTATGTTCTAGAATGTCCCAGAGCTTTTCAGCCCCAACTAAGATGTCAATGACTGACGGAATATTGAAGGTAGGGTCAGCTAGTTGTAATCCCGATGGAAGAGGGATCTGTTTTTTATTGATGAACCGTGATGGCAGCATCTTAGATATTTCAGGCAATATAAGGCAATCTAAGTCAACCGTATAGTCACCGTAATAAGACTCAAGCGTGAGATTACAAGACTGTGTACTATAAGAGGTCTGATTGTTGATACCTGTTACCGTTGTGGAGCCAGCACCGTGTATAGGCAACCCAAGCTTTGACGATAAAGCTTGTGTAACAAAGTTAGCTGTACTACCGTTGTCCAGTAAGATGCGAGCGGAGTGCTTAGTGCCGTCAGCACCATGCACTTTCACCAGAGCTGTGGAAAGTAATACAACAGAATTTGAATAGTTATGTTCCAAATTGGTGGAAAGCACAACGTTCTCACTATTAGGCATGGGATTGATAGATGATGGTTTAAGTTCAGGTTCTTGGTGAAGACTTGTGTTGTGACGTGACTTACAGCGTTTACAGTGCGATAGCCTGCAAGTCTTCTCAGTATGGCCTGAACGTAAACAATTTAGACAAAGTTTCAAATGTTTTACTTTTTCTAAACGAGCTTCAATAGGCAAGGATCTGAAAGATTCACAATTGTGAAGCAAATGATTCTCAGAGCATAATGGACAGTTATAAGAATAACCTATGGATTTATTTGGATTAGATGCCACAGTAAAACTTTTTGATTTTATATTTTGATTGTTATAATCTGTAGATCTAGACTTAAGATTGATTTTATTATTTTCTTCTAGCTTTTCTAACAAAGTAATTTGGCTTTCTATAAATTTAATAAATTGATTTAATGTTGGGGGTTGGGATAAAGTGTTACGGTGTTCCTCCCAGTAACGACTAGTACTGTTATCTAATTTCTGAGACATCATAAAAATAACCAAAGTGTCCCAGTGTTCAGTAGGCTGTTTCAGTGTTTTAAGTGCCCTTATATTTTTGTTAGTTATATCAATTAAGTACCTTAAACTTTTACTGGACTCTTTTGTGCATGACTGTACATTAAATAATGCTTGTACGTGATTATGTATCAGTAACTGATCGTTGTCATACCGTTGACACAACAAGTCCCAAGCATTTATGTAGTTATCACTGGTAAAATCTATGTTTTTAATAACTAAAGCAGCACTACCACGTAAACAAGACCGTAAATAGTGAAATTTCATTATATCGTCATTGCACTTATTTGTATGGATTAAAGAAATGTAGGTATCCTTGAACTCGAGCCAACCCTGAACGCTGCCGTCAAAATGAGGCAAATCAATTTTCGGTAGACGTACATTTGTGTGTGCCTTACCTGGTGTCTCCTCTGAACTCGGCTTTGCCGCGAGAAAACTCCGTGCCAGCGCCACAGCAGAGTAGTACTGATCCTCGAACTCGATCCGTGTCTTAACCTCATCATCGGGCATATCAAGTAGTAACTCGATTTCAGTCTGTAAAGCGTCAAATTCACCATACAATAATTGAAATTTCTCATACCGACCTTCCAACCCAAGGTGTTGCAGGTCAGACAAGACGGAAGCGGTTTTTAATGAATTTAGATGATTTGTGAAAATAGTTACTTTAGCTTTAAGGCCACTACGTCTTTTCTTTAAACTTTCCAATTTCTCGTATTGCACAGGCATGATTAATAATGCAAAGGAAATATGCAATTAATTCTAGCAGAAAAATAAAACAAGATCGTAATAGTACAATAGGATTGGAATGCAGTTAGCGACCTTGAAGATGCACCGGCCGGCTAACGTCGTCGATCAGCTGTGCGTTAGCGTAGTGCAGTAAATTTTATCGAAAAGCAAATTTATTTTCACTAAACGGCAAAGGAATGGCACTTATTATGATTAAATTGAGGCGAAAAAGCAGATTGAAAAAAATTTAGAAGTTACAATTGAAATTTGTAGGTACGTGGATAGGTATTTGGTAGGTAAGAAAAAAAAGGAATCCTGATCGGAACGAACTCACTCAGTTACTGAATCCTTCCCTTATGCAGGTTTTCTTGTCTTGAAGATCCACTTGCATGCAGCTTCAAATTGGCTAAGCGAATATTCTTGATGAAATAAGTAGGTATATTCGTGCCGGTCAAAGTCCACCAACGCCGATCACTTGCGTTATTATTCGTATTCCTTGTTATTCCGGTGAGTTCCACAAACGAAACTATAGGACCAAACTGTTGGAGACCTTCGATGTTAGAAATTAAAGAGTGGACTGTATAAATAATCGGTCTAATTCGTAATAAAAAGAAATACAATATTGTAGGCGCGAGTGTCGCGGGCGGTGTCGCTGCGCAAAGGGTATCGGAGACGAGTGCGGGCCCCCCGCACCCTCTCCGCCTCCGGTCTCGTCCTAGTGTGGCGCTCGTGCGCCGACAATCATGTACCTACTTACTTTATAATTTAAACAATCGTTTGAAAGTTCTCTTTGGTAACGATAACAATCAAATCGGTCCAGTAGTTTCGGAGCCTATTCGATGCAAACAAACAAACAAATGTTTCCTCTCTATTATTTTAGTATTTTTACCAAAATTTGTATTACGATAATTCAGAATTTAATAGATAATAACTATTAAGTACTTGGGGTGCTGGGTAGGACAACCTCCACGTGGTGCATCCTGGTAACGTGGACGACGATGTGGGCTTCGTGCGAGGCGCACGTCGTCGCCCACGGCCAATAGTCCACCAAGGAGGGGGGGCCGTCATGGCCGGTTTGGAGTTCTCCGCATGCACTCTGTTATGCAGAGCGTACCTAGCGGAGAACTCTCAGGGCGACGAGTACTTTGCCACTGAGCGATCAGTGGTGAAGTACACGGTCCCATAGGGACCATCGTTCGGCCGAGCCGTAACCCCGTCTGGCAACAGACGGGCACGGTGGCTCTTTGGAGTTGCGAGGAAGAAAACCTCTATAAAAAAATTACCCGAATCCTACTCTCTGACGCCCGGCAATGGGATGCATCGCTGGGGGGAACTCAGTGCCTAGGGCGTCACTCCTACCTTCCCACCCTTTCCCATCCTCAAGTCCACTCCCAACTTCCCCACTTCCACCCTTAAAAAGTCGGCGGACTATAAACGCAAAACAACACTATGACTGAGGCAAATTCTACAATTGTAACTACCCAGGAGCGCACCCGGACAGTGTCCGGGGAATCGCTTGCCATGTCTCGGCATGGTATATGGGAGGGGTCACCACAGTCCCACAGGCCCAAGGGTGTGCCTCAAAACCACCCAAGAAAGTGACGCGGAGGTCGCGTCCACCCGCGCTGGCTCGGAGATGGAGTCGGCTGTCGACATGGGTACCGAGACCGAGGGTGCCCTCGAGGGTATCCATGTCGACGTAGGAAGAAAGAGACCCAGGTCAAGCGGACCTGACAAAGGCGTGTTCCGTCGGCCTGGGTCCGTATCATCAACGAGTGAGGAAGAAGGTAGCCTTCCTAGGAAGGTAGCTGCTACCACCGCGGGTAGAGGTCGGAAAGCCGACCTCTACAGAGCTAAAGGGAGCAGAACAGCAGCAGAGCCGCCGGCGATTGTGCCCCCGCTGCCAAGCGGGAAGGTCACGGAGGTGCCGGCGGCGGTGAACATCTTGGCGGCTCTTTCCCGCATTTCTGGCGCCGTAAAAGGCGCCAAGAATGTAGCGGGAAAGAAGAGGGTCGTGGCGGATGCGGTCACTGGCGCCGCCAACGCGCTGGAGGAGCTCCTAGAAAGGAGCGTCTCCAGCGAGGAGGATAAGCTCCGGGCTCGAGTCGCGAGCCTGGAGAAGGAGCTTGCCGATTCCCGCAAACAGCAACAGCTGATGCGGGAGGAGATCGGCAAGCTTACGCAGCTGGTCCAGGGGGCCGCCGGGGATGCTCGGGGTGTGAAAACCCCAGCTCCTCGTGCGCCACCCAAGACAACACCTTCAATGGTCCAGCTGCTGGAGGCCATCGAGCGACGCCTTGGCGTCCTTGAGGACCGGGCATACCGCCCGCCGCTGGCGGCTCCCGTCGGTGCGTCATTTGCAACGACGGCTGCATCCAGAAGGGACTCCCGGTCCCAAGCCGAGGGCCTCCGCCCCCAAGAAGACGGCCCCTGGGGGAAGTGGCAACCCCGCTCCCCCAACAGCCAACGCTCCCGCTGCACCTCAGACTACCTCAAAAGAGGGGGTCTGGGAGGTAGTAGGAGCGAAGAAGAAGGTGGCTAAGGCCGCCAAAAAGGCGGTGAAGGCCGCCAAGAAGGCGGGCAAAAGTTGCCGCTAAAGCGGCAAAGGCCGCCGCGGCGAAGGCGCCGAAGAGGCTCCGCGCTCCTCGCTCCACTGCCGTCGTCATTACGGTGACGGCAGAGGGCAAGGCGAAGGGCGTGGGGTACGCCGAGGTACTGAGGCAGGCGAAAGCCTCAGTAGACCTCAAGGCCCTCGAGATTGAGGGGGGGCTCAGGTGCAAGGTGACGCGCACCGGAGCGCGCCTCCTCGAGGTCTCCGGCGCCACCAGCGGCCCCAAAGCGGATGCCTTAGCGGCGAAGCTGCGGGAGTCGCTAAATACGGGCGATGTCCGCGTGTCCAGACCCAACAAATGCGCCGCGCTGCGCATTTCGGGTCTGGATGACGCGGCCACGACGGACGAGCTTATCTCCGCCGTCGTGGAGGTGAGCGGCTGTCCCCGTGATCAGGTGAGGTCAGGCGAAATCCGCTTTGGCCCCACCGGTCATGGGTCGGCAGTCGTGAGCTGCCCCGTCGCGGCGGCCCAGAAAGTGGCGGACGGACGGAGCCTCCTTATTGGGGGCTTCCTGAGGGCGCAGGTGCATCTCCTGCAGCCCCGCGAAGACAGGTGCTATAGGTGCCTGGTCGTGGGGCATGTAGGAGTGCAGTGTACGGCGGAAGTCACCGTGGGTGATCGGTGCTTCCGCTGTAGTCAGCCCGGTCACACGGCCCTTGCCTGTGACGCTCCGCCACGATGTTTCAAATGCGTGGCGGAGGGCAAGGAGGCTGACCACCGGGCGGGCAGTAAATCCTGCGCTGCCTCAAGGCCGAAGCCCCGTCCGTCCGCACGGGGGGGTGAGGGTGAGGTGGCACGCCCGCGGCAGGGTGCGGAAATGGACGTCCATTAATGGACACCCATATCCGCATCCTGCAGGTGAACCTGAACCACTGCACTGGTGCTCAGGACCTTCTGTACCAGAGCATCAGGCAGTGGTCCATTAACATCGCAGTTGTCGCCGAGCCGTACTGGGTTCACCCGGGAAGCCCGGTGGATCTGGACGGCCTGGCGACAATCTTTGGGGGTTGCTCAGGTCGTGGGTCGGATTCGGCGGCTGGGTCTTGAGGTCGCCCTTCACAAATCCGAGGCTCTGTGCTTCCACGGACCTCGGATGGGGCCACCTGCGGGATCCAGCCTACAGGTGGGGGGCGTCAGCATCGGCATCGAGCCCTCGATGAAGTATCTGGGGCTCGTACTCGATGGCCGGTGGAACTTCGGACATCATTTCCGAAGTTTGGTCCCAAAACTGAGGGGAGCATCGGCCGCACTCGCGCGGCTGATGCCCAACATCAGGGGACCCAACGCTCCCTACAGGAGGCTGTACCTTGGGATCGTGCGAAGCATGGCCCTGTACGGGGCTCCCGTATGGGCGGAGACCCTGACGGCCAGCAATGAGGCTAGACTGATGAGCCCGCAGAGAGTGATGGCCGTCAGGGTGATAAGAGGATACCGCACGATCTCCGGTGAGGCGGCATGTCTCCTAGCCGGGACCCCTCCATGGGACCTGGAAGCGAGAGCCCTTGCGTCACTGTTCAGATGGCGCAAGGAGGCGCTGGAGCGGGGCCAAAGGCCTGCGTCTCGAGAAATCGAGGCCCAGCGGACCCTGCTCCACCAGGAAACCCTGGAGACATGGAAGATGCGACTTGAGCAACCAAAGGGGGGATTCGCCACAATCGCGGCCGTCAGACCGGTCATGGACGAGTGGCTGGAGAGAAGACACGGTGCTCTCTCCTACCGGTTGACACAGATGCTTGCCGGGCACGGTAGCTTCGGTAGGTATCTGTGGCGAAAACACCGGGAAACCACGGCCGAATGTCAGCACTGCGAGGACCGCAGCGATGACACGGCGCTCCACACGCTGGTGGAGTGCACGGCGTGGGCACAACAGCGACAGGTCCTCGTAGTGGGTCTGGGCGTGGACACTCTCTCGCTTGAGGCCATGGTGCGAGCCATGCTCTCCAGCGGGAGTAAGTGGGACTGCGCCGCCTCTTTCTGCGAGCAGGTCATGCTCGCGAAGGAGGCGGCGGGCCGGGTGCGGGAGAGAACTCTCCCACCCGAGTTCCGCAGTCGGCGCCCTGGGCGCCGCCGACATGTCTTCGCCGAGGACTATCGGCCTCCATGACCGGGGGTCTGAGGACGGTGAGAGGGCCGCTCACCGTCCTTACAGAAGCAGACCCATGACGGCAGCGTGACGTGAGCACTCACGCACGCCCCCCCTTAGAAGCGGGGTCACACCCGAAACCCCCCATTGACGCGGGATTGCACCCGAACCACGCTCTGGGCGAGGCCGCAATGGCGGCCGTAGGTCTGTTGGGAGTCACGGGACATCCTTCCTGAGGGCTTACCCGGGGCTCTCAACCATAGGCTGTTGGGCGTTACGTGAGGTTTTTTAGTCGGTAAGAGTCCGGCATAGCATCCTACGAGGATTTTCCCTCACGTTAAAAAAAAAAAAAAAAAAAACTATTAAGTACTAGCGGACGTCACGCGGTTTCATCCGCGTAACTGCCGTTCCCGTGGGAATACGGGAATAAAATATAGCCTATGTTACCCGGGGATAGTGTAATTTCCCAACCGTGAAAGAATTTTTCAAATCGGTCCAGTAGTATCGAAACCTATTCGATGTAAACTTATTGCTAATCTAAACTGGCAGGCGTTTTATAGTTCCCGTAATGTCTGCAATCTTCAACATGCCCTCGTTGAAACACTGAAATCCACCGGAGTCTATATCATCAGGAAGTGTGCAAATACGGTAAAAAGAACCGCGTAATAAGTGCTTTTGTTTATCTCAAAATAAAAATAAAATAAAAATTCCCTTTCAAATCAAAAAAAAATAGTTTTCCTAAAATTTTTGTGAGGGCGTTCGGAAATGCTACAGACTGAAAAGAACACCCGGCACCCCAAGAAACTCAGTCCGGTCCGGTCCCTCCCAAAATTCTTCTTAAAGTTTTTTTTTATAATAATATGTAGAAAGGAGCAATTCGTGTCACTGCCAGGCAGCCTTGTCTTCTAGAAAGTCTTTAATGCTATATAAGCTTTAATCTCAATCCATCAAATCAGCCTATGGCAATCTACTGATGGACAATCTACTTGTGAACAACACGGCCCTGCGCTTGACGCATCCAGTCCCAGCCTGCGACCTTATCCAGGCCATCGGTCGATTTGACAGGTGGTCCTCCCATCCCACATGTACCAAATCTCGGTCTCCACTCCAGAACTAGTTTTCTCCATCGCGTCGGTTCGTCTACAGATGTGCATACATACATATAGTCACGCCTTTATCCCCAAAGGGGTAGGCAGAGCACATTATATGCCCCTATTTCACCCTTTTTTTTTAGAATTTGTCCCTCGTAGAGGGTGATGAGCCGTATTGAGATGGACAGTCGCGAGCTTTTTATTTTTTTTGAAGCCGCCTAAAGAGGCCCTCAACTTGGCTTAACGACTGCGATTTTACTGGCATCCGGGACCAACAGCTTAACGTGCCTTCCGAAGCACGGAAACGCTCAAATAAATGTCACAAAGTGGTCACATGCATGGTCACCCATCCAAGGGCTGGTCATAGTAATTGTTGCTTACTGCAGTGATCGTTTACAAAACACTGAGTCCGCGGGGCCGTGAGCGCTTCTACAGATATAGCCGGGTCGACCACGAGCTCTGGTTCTCCGGACGGATAGTATCGATTTGGATTTTATGTGACAAAACTTATCCTCCTTTAAACGAACAAGCTTGTCTATTCTAAAAGGGGGAGAAGAGGCGCGCTGGAGGAAGAAAGAAATCTTGGTCGAGGAACATCCGAGAGTGGACGAACATTGCCAGCGTTGAAGAGCTATTTCGCTTGGCACAAAATAAAAGAAATTTCGCTATGCTGACGGCCGACCTCCAGTGATGGAGAGGCACTTGATGATGATGAAGATTCTTAAAGCGCTTGAGTGAGCCGCATTTAACTTTCGCTGTCCCTTATTCGCATAATATCAGATTCGCCAAATAAGAGATTCAGAACGGGACTCGAGCTCGTAATCTTTGTCTAACAGGGATTTCGGCCACAGCTACGCTATTAGATATCGTGCCACTTATCAAACACGGCATCAACGAAGGGTGTTTCCTTACAAACCATGTACAGACCTCACGGTTGACGTAAAGTGTGATATAAATTATATTTATCCAATTCTTCTTTTTTGTTTTTTTTTTTTAAATTTACATATCCTTGTTCCTTTTCTTATCCATACTTAATATTAGAAAGCTGAAGAGTTTGTTTGTTTGAACGCTAGGATCTCAGAAACTACTGGTTGGATTTCAAAAATTCTTTTATAGTTTGATAGACCATTTATCGAGGATGGCCATAGACTATATAACATCACGCTACGAGCAATAGGAGCGGAGCAGCAATCAAGAATGTTTTGAAAACGGGGAATATTTTTTACCGTCTGAGAGCTTCCGAGGCATACGCTGCGTAAATGGTTAAAGTTACGCAAAAATTGTGTATTACAAAATTGTTTCTTTTAAAAAGCTCTAAAAAAAAGTCCGCTTCAGCATATTTATGTCTATCTTTTAAGGTTCGCTCACAATAACCTGATTTTTCTATCGCTTAAGGTTCGCGCACAATATTTTAAAACTGAATAGTTTGTTGAGCTAAGATCTCCGAAATTACTGGTTGCATTTCAAAAATTATTTTACAGTTTAATATTCAATTTATTGAGGATGGCTAATGACGTTATAACATCACGCAAAGACGAATAGGAGCGGAGCAGCCATGAATAATGTTTCGAGAACGGGGAAAATATCTTTCTTTTGAGAGCTTCCATTGCGTGTGCTGCGTAATTGGTTTAAGTTACGTTATAAATGTGTATTACAAAATTGTTCCTCTTAAAAAGTTGTAAAAAAAAAGTCCTCAACTGCATATGCCTATCTTTTAAGGTTCACTTACAATAACCCTCATAATAAGTTTTAAAGCATGAGCGACACGACGGGAGTAAACGTGGTCTGCAGTGGTAGCCAGTTAACTGAACGATAAAAACCGGCCAAGTGCGAATCGGATATGATGAGTTCCATACCAAAAAACGGATGGGCGGAAGTAAATGCGACGGGAAACATTATATAATCGCTTTACATTTTAATACCTCTCCTTCTCACTCTCATGTGACGCAAACGAAGTTTTGTCGGTCAGCTCTAATGAATATAAGCGACGCGAAGGGAGTAAGTGCGACGGGAATAAATGTGACGGGAAACATTATAATACTCGAAATATTAATACAATACCTCTCTATTTCTTACTCTCATGTAACGCAAACGAAGTTGCGCGGGTCAGCTAGTAGTAAATATACCTATGTATAAATGCAATTAAAAACATGAATTTACATGTAATCTAGCGACTATCACGGAAGCGACGACGGGCTGCGGCGCGACGCAGGCGCAACAATGGCTCTAGGTTCTAGGTCGCGCAAACTCCAGTAAGTGTAGACTTAGATATGCGTCAGTTCTAGCTGAAGGCCTTTCCGATCGCTGCTCCGATTTAAGAGGGTTTGGGACCCTTTGTGTGCTTCCTGATGGCAATTGGTTACACAATATTGTATAGGTAAGATTTTACATTAACTTCCGCGCGACTGAGAGAAATGCGAAGTATTTCCACTTAAACAAGATCTAGCTCTGTATTAAGAAACTTTCTGTGTGGCGAGTCCTCCCATGGGTGATTGTATAAGCCGTTGGTTCCGGTTGTCAGTAACATACATAGCAGTCGTTAAGCCAAGTCGAAGTACTGTGGGCGGCTTGAAAATTGTCCATTCTTGCGCCTATCCATTTCAACATGGCAATAGGCTCTCCTCCTATAACATGGGAATGGGACCAAAACTAAAAGGCGAATTTGCGATAAAAGTGTGTCTATAATTATTGTGTGTATCGGTAAATGTGGGAGAACCACACACGTCCCTAGCTTCCCAAAGGAGGTAATGGGACATAAAAGGCCTCCCCAGCGAAAAAAAATTGGTGAGCCTCTCAACGAATTGTGGCGAACACCTCCACTGCTGTACAGACATCTCTTGCGATATACAACGTTATACAACCCATTATAACTGTTTAACGATCTTTGCATTGCAGATATTCAGCACTATCGCAACATTTGTACGTAATTAATAATGCGTCGATATCGCACACATTACCGAACTTAACCCATGGGGGCGGTGTATGTGTTCACCATCGTAATTAGTATACAAAATTGATAAAACATTGAGTTGATGTTCAGTGGTTTTGTGGGTTTATCAACAATTTTCACGTTCAATGTACTTATATGGATTTTTAGTCAATAGATGATTGCGAAACACAGGGATGTGGCTGGCGAGTGCTAACGTGTCCTCCTCCCAATTAATTTACTCAAGAATGAATTTATTTGTGTGGACTTTATATTAGTAGTGACAACTTTCGTAGAATATACGTATGTTCGGGAGATGAAGTAATATCTAACCCCCTTAGTCATAATCGTTTTATTAAACCTATTTTAGTTAAAACACATTTTAAGTCTATTGCTGTCTCTAACCATACTCTGTCATTGGTTAGAGACAGCAATAGACTTAAAGTGTGTTTTAACTAAAATAGGTTTAATAAACGATTATGAATAAGGCCCTAGACTTTACACTTGTATATTGTAAAGGGAGTGAGTGAGAGATGATGACTTATGGAAAAACGTAAATACACTCGAGAGCAATGAATCCGGGTCACTTAAAGAATGTTAAAAATCTCGGAAACTAAAAATGATAGGTTAATGCAATAAATTGTATTTAATAGACAATGTAATACTCCTTAAATGAAAGTAAAAAAAATATGAGTCACCATACATTTTATTAACACAAAATTACATAAAGAAAAAACTGCTGATCTCTCCTTAAAACAAAAATAGGAAACATGAAATTTTTGAACTTTATTACGATTTTCTTGAATTTTAATACTTCGTATTGCCTCCTCGTGCTTCCATTACTGCGTTTACGCGGTTTGGCATGCTGTACACCAAGTTCCTTATACGATTTTGGGGAATATTCTCCCATTCCTCTGTGAGAGCAATTTTGAGCTCACGAAGCGTGATTGGGGGAGGGTTTCGTTGTTTTACGCATCTGCCTAGCTCGTCCCAAGCATGCTCGATCGGGTTGATATCCGGGCTGCGCGCTGGCCACTCCATACGAGTAATGTTCATCTCTTGAAGGTAGTCATTCACAATCCTACCTGTATGAGGTCGGGCATTGTCATGCATAAATATAGCATCCTCACCTAAATTGACCATAAATGGACCAACGTGATCATTGAGGATTTCTTCCACATATCTTACGCTAGTTAAAGAGCCGTTTTCTATGATCACCAGCTCTGTGCGACTTTCAGAAGAAATTCCGGCCCACACAAGTACAGACCCACCACCGTAGGCTACTTTTTCTTCGATGCATGCTTGCTTGAATCTTTCCCCTGGTCTTCGATACACTCTGTGTCTTCCATCGTGCTTGTAGAGCATAAATTTTGATTCGTCGGAGAACATAACTTTTGACCAATCTTCAATACTCCAATTTACGTGGCTCTGGGCATACCTTAGTCTCGAAATACGATGCCCACGCTCCAGTTTAGGGCCGTTTGCAGGTCTAAGGGGTTTTAAGTTAGATTCAGCAAGCCGACGTCTTACTGTCCATGCACTTGGGTTACTTCCTCCGAGGCGTCGAAACTGATTGGTGAGTTCAGTTCCTGTGAGAAAGCGATTTCGAAGCATGGTGTTCACCAAGTATCGGTCTTCTCGTGCTGTGGTACACCTGGTTCTGCCCGTTCCTGGTCTGCGTAGGTTAGAACCAGTTTCTTCGTAACGTCGGAGAACTCTTTGTACTGTTGACAGCGACACACCGACAGTCCTGGCTGTATCGCGCTGACTCCGGCCGGTTTCCAGCATTGTAAGTATTCTGGTGCATTCTTCAGGCGTAAGCGACATAATTTCAGCTTGATTAATGAATATAGAGCACTATCAACATGGTTTATGTACCCACATAAATGACAGATTACAAACAAAAGCAACACCAAATGCTGTAATTTCGTAGTTCCATCTTCGAAAGTGGCCCTTTTTCAAATTTGATTTTTTTATGATATAACTTTACAATAACTAAGAAGTTTTAATACCTTCATTTAAGGAGTATTACATTGTCTATTAAATACAATTTATTGCATTAACCTAGCATTTTTAGTTTCCGAGATTTTTAGGATTCTTTAAGTGACCCGGATTCATTGCTCTCGAGTGTAAATAGGACTCAGACAGAGTTGTGGATAGGAATTTCGAAAAGTGTAATGTGCTATCTGAACTTAAATAATGTGTATTTGGTGAACTATGGGACTTGAAAAACAATCGATGTCGCAAATTAAAATCATTCGTCTTCGATGATCAAGACATGGACACTAGGGCTTGAACTCCGGAATTCCGGAATTGACATAATTCCGGAATTCCGATGAAATCTAATATCTTTCTCAATTCCGGAATTGGCGAGATCAATACCGGTATTTCGATATTGGAAAAAAAAAATATTTTCGCTTCTTTAATTTCATTACAAACAAAAATGTAGATTATAAATTATATTACCTTTAATTACTACAATGTTGATAATATAGGATTTCCCTATTAACAAATTAATTCGATTATGTAAGTACTTAGGTATAAATCATTTTATTTAATGATATTTCTAAAACCTACTAAGGAAGTAAATCCATAAAATTAATGGTATTTGATAGAAAACATACAATTTAAATAATAATAATATTGTACACGTTTTTGTATTTTTTTACATTTAGACTTCAATTTATAGTGCCAACTTAGACTTAGCTCTGACTTATGCTACGAGTTAAATTTAACTTTGCTTTGATAGAAACGCTGTAAGAATTTGACAGAGGTCTCGCTCTAGTTCTAGCAGTTCGGACGGAACTCATGGGGCCCGTACCTTATTATTAGGGGCAAACTTTGCCCCAAGGCGCTCCACTGACCCAGAGTGAGGAGGGTCCTGGATTCCCTGTTCTCATCAAGGCGGAGGAACATATTGCTTCGCACATGGCTCCGTCTCAGGCGCCCGACGCTGATTACAGCGAGAACGACGTGCCTGAAGTCACTAAAGGTGTGTTCGTTCCAGGCCGAGCGTGGTTCCTGACTCTTAGATTTAGATTTAATTCTTTATTGCACACAGAAACAAAATACATTAACATTAAATACTAAGAACAATGATGTACAAAGGCGAGCTTAACTCAACACTGAGTTTTCTCCCAGCAAACCTTTGGGTAATAGGAAAAGCGCAACGGAAGGTTTAAGAAGTGTGCAACCAGATAGAAGATAAGATAAAAGTTACTAAGTTTTATAGTATTACATACATAGATACCATGACTATTATATACATACACGTCGTACACATAATACTAACACATTATACTAACACACAAAAATGGATAGAAACTTAATAGTAGTAAGTATAAACATAATACTATATGCATCTCTGCATCAACATATCGTATACATGAAGAAATACACTAAATATACACTGTACTTACATACTTATAAATTTGAAGACAGAAATAGTTCTTTACCTCTATCCTTGAATACACCCAAAGAGGTACTTTCCCGCACAGAATGTGGCAATGAGTTCCACAACCGTACTGCCCGAATGGTAAAGGAACCGTCATAACAATCCGAAGAGTGAGAAGGCATACGAAGAAGTGAAGAGGATGTACGACAAGGTTTACCCCTAGGGACAAGAAACTCAAAGCGTTCACGTAGATAAGAAGGTGAATGTGACTCTTGAGGGTCTTGGGCCTCGAGTGATGGTGCTCTTTAGTGCATGCCTCGAAAAAGGCCAGTTTCCCGATGTCTGGAAGACAGGGATACTGGTTCTGATCCGAAAGGCAAGGTGGTCGGCAGTCTACCGAACCGGGGATCGGCCGATCGTGTTGCTCCGTTGAGCAACTCCGGCCGATCCCCGATCGGTCGATCCCAAACAATGATACGCTCAAGGAGCTTGCATACCTCGTAAGGTATGCAAGCTCCTTGAGCGTATCATTGCACAGCGCGCAGTCGGGCACCTCACACGCGTGGGGCCAGATCTGGCGGATAACCAGTTTAGTTTCCGTCAAGAGCGCTCCACCGTGGATGCGATCATGCACATTAGAAGACTGACGGAGGAAGTAACATCGCAGGGTGAGGTGGTGTTGAAAGCAATGGCGATGTCAAGAGACACCGGCATCGCCTTCAACACCTTGCCCTGGAGCTGCGTTAGGGAGGCGCTTATTTATCATGGAGTGACTCCCTACTTCCGTCGAATTGTTGGGGCCTATCTTTCCGAGAGAGCCATAACTTACCCAAGCTGGCTAAGGCCCAGTCGGGTCAGCAAGATACGTCGTGCGGTGTTCCGCAGAGATCGGTCTTAAGACCGCTTCTGTGGAACATCGGTTACAATTGGGTGTTGCGTGGTCCGTTGCTCAGAGGTGGCATGTCTCGAGGATCTGGCAGCGAGGCAACTTGCGTCCTTGTTTAAATCAATTAATTATATTTCTAATTTATTCTTTTCTGGTGCAAGGAGGCGCTGGAGCGAAGCCATAGGCCTACGTCTCCAGAAATCTAGGTTCGGCAGTTCCAGCTCCACAAAGAAACCGCGGAGAGCTAGACTTGAGCAACAAACCGAATCACCACAGCACATCACACAAGAGGGGAATCGCCGAATCGCCACAATCAAGGCGGTCAGACCGGTTATGGGCGAGTGACTAGAGAGGAGCCACGGTGCGGGTGCTCTGTCCTACCGATTGTCACAGATGCTTACCGGGCACGGGAGTTTCAGTAAGTATCTGTGACGAATACACCGGGAAACCACACCTGAGTGCCAGCACTGCGAGGAACGCAGTGAGGACACAGTACTTCACACATTAGTGGAGTGCACAGCGTGGGCATTCTCTCGCTGGAGACCATTGCGCGAGCTATGATCTCCAGTGGGAGTAAGTGGGACGCCACTGCGTCTTTCTGTGATCATTTAATGCGGCAAAAAGTGATCGAGGTAGGACGCACCCACCCGAATTCCACATGTCTTTGCCCAAGACTATCGGCCTCCATAATCAGTGGCCTGAGGACGGTGTGAGGGCTAATCGCCGTCCTTACAAAAGCACGCCCAAGACGAAAGCGTGACGTGAAAGCTTAACGCACGCCACACGCCCTGAGATGCGGGATAACACCTGAACAAGTCCCAAATACGCGGGATAGCACCTGAATCCACTAGGTGAGGCCGCAGTGATAGTCAAGGTCTGTGGGGAATCCTGGGGTCATCCTTCTGAGGGCTTACCCGGGCCAACCGTAGGCAATAGGTAGTTTGGAAACGTGTGGTTTTTAGTTGGTTACGTTAAAATAAGTATGTAATTTTACTGGGAATCAAAGTAGTTTATCACTAATCACGTAGGACTGCCAGCTCCCGCTTTTTTTTACATATCACTATTTTGTACAAAACGAAAGTTGATTGAGTTCCGGAATTCCGGAATTCCGGAATTCAAATACTGAATATCGAAACCCAATTCCGGAACTGAAAAAGCGTCCGATATTCAAGCCCTAATGGACACTCACTTACTCAAAAATGTTGGCGACGAGATATTGAAGAGAAAGAAGATTATACTTTGTGTGCTTGTGTGCGAGACCATCCTCATATACACGCACTTGTACACCGGCTACTCACTGGAGGACATATCGTGCTACCATTCGGATGAAGACGACGTTCTACCAGCGATCGGGAAACACTTCTCTCCCCCTGAGAAATCAATTCATTTTCACGAGACATCTTGCACCGGGCTCGGACTGAACAGTCGACAAGCCTGTGCAGTAGAATCGGCAGCGAGAATCCATCCTCACTGGCAGGTCATTGTATACTTCACAGGGCCGCTGCACCATAGAAATATAAACTTATCAAGCTTTGAAGTGTTAAAGAATTATCCAAACGTGTTGCTACTGAGAGTACACGTAGTAGAATACGCTAAAGACACTCCGCTGGAGGAGTTAGTGAGCGGTGGAGCGCTGAACAAGTCTCGGTACCGCGTGTCGCACACGTCGGACGCGATGCGCTACCTGTCTCTGTACCGGTGGGGCGGCGTATACCTCGACCTGGACATGGTGGTGGTGCAGCCCTTCGACAAGTTAGCGGCCAACTGGGCGGCGCGACAGACTACCGAGTACAGCCAGTTTCCGATAGGAGCGGGCGCGGTGGCGTTCTCACGAGACGCACTGGGAAGACAATTCGCTGAAGCTGCCATTATGTAATGTATTTCTCTATTGTGATTTATATACAGTGCATACATGCATAAATAAACACAAATAGTTACGTTTTTATCTCTGAAGTTGTAGGCAGAGGCAGAGGTATGTAGGTATGCACCCACATTTCGCCTTATAATTTTTATCCCACGTAATAGCGGGTGAGCGTATTGCTGTGATGAAATAGGCAGGCGCAAATGTGACGAACGAACCCTCTGACTTTGACCTCTGATACGTTCCGTAATGATCTTGTTGCACACTTTACTATAAATACAGTTCTTCGTTCCTCCAATAATCAGTAAAGGTGTGGTTCAGGGACCTGGCCGAGAACTTCCGCGGTGACCAGTGGGGCCAGAACGGGCCCGGCGTCATCACGCGCACAGTAGAGAAGCTATGCGGCGCCGCTGTCGTCGCGGGTGCGCCGCACGCCTCCTGTCGAGGTACCGCGGTAGTGTCTAAAACATAATGTATTGTAGATGCCTGAGCTGAACTGTGTTTCAGGATATTAGAATATAAGGCACGGGGTCCACCAAAGCGGAGAGGAGAGGAGACGCTTTCTCTCGCTCAACCATAATATTTCGTTATTTCCACATCTCATTATTTTAGGTATCAGAACATTCAACACATTTTCTCTCCACTTTGGTGATTACCGGGCCTAAAAGTGATAACTAACACATTGAGGGCCATTAATATAACTGCAGATGGGTACCTGCACAATTTGTTTTGCATCATCGAACTCCCGCTGCACAGCACTCCACGCTTAGTTTTAGTTAGCTACTATCAGTCTAGTAGGTTTCATTGCACACGCCTGTGTTGTACCAGGACTGTCCGGACTCCATGACCGAGCCCTCAGAGTTCGTTCTTACAGAAGCAAGCTAAGATGGTGGCGTGTCTCTTTGCCTCTCATAGTTGTGAAATAGCATCCAACTATCCTCCCTTCTCCAAGTAGGAGGATAACACCCGAGCAAATCCCCCCAGACGCGGGAGGACACCAGAACTCTCTAGGCGAGGCTGCGGTGTTCGCTAAAGTCTGCCGGGGAACCTGGGTTATTCTTCCGAGGGCTTACCCGGGCCTCCCGGCCGTAGACTGTTGTAAGTGCAGATATCAAAAAAGAGTTTTTGATTTCTGTGGTTGTAACTTTGTAAGGCATCGTGTGGTTTGAGTCGGTACCTACCTACAAATGCGTGTGTGTGAATAGATAAAAAAAATGCTTACTAAAAATTAAAAGTTTTCGAGGAATCCATTGAGATATATTACTACATAGTAATATATCTCAATGGAGGAATGGTGGTTTCAGGTTTCGAGGTGTACCCCGTGGAGATGTTCTATCCGGTGCCGTGGTGGGAGGCGCACGACTACTTCAGGTCGGAGCCCCTGGAGGCAGACGCTCCGGTGGCGCACCACGTGTGGAACCGCCTCACCCTGGCCGAGCGCGTCCGCAGCTCCTCCGTGTACGCCGCGCTCGCCAGGGAGTACTGTCCGCAGGTGTACCAGGCGTATGGAGATGACTTCGGACAATAGATTATTTTATACAATTTTGGAAGAAGAAATTTTCAGTCTCAAAGGGACTAGAATTTAGACATGTATTATGCTGGGAGAACTGCTTTACAAAATAAACTACGGATGAAAGCTCGATACTAGCGGGGTTGTTTGTATAATATCTACTTACTATACCATACATTTGTATGTTTTACAATAATTAATAAAATGTTATGGACATTCGAGAAAATCCTCAGAGCACCATCTGATTCACAAGATACTGCTACCTGATTGTTGTTTGGTTATCAGACATTCTCTTATAGTTACGTAGTAACTATTTAGTAATCTGTGCTTATAGGCATACATACCATGCTTACTACCCAGGTACATACTTCGAGCCTGTTTCTGCTAGCCTGTTATTAGGGTTTCCGTTCCCAAAGGGTAAAAACGAGACCCTGTTCATGGGACTTCGCCGTCTGCCTGTCTGCCTGTCTGTCAGCTGAAATGTTCACAGATCATGTACCTATTTCTGTTACCGCTATAACAACAAATACTAAAATCAATAAAATAAAAAGCTACCCGTGACCGACACCAACCCCGTGACTGACACTAACTCCGTGACCGACACTAGCTCGGTGACCGTCGCCCACCCATGACCAACACCTACCCTTGAGTGCCCTTACCCAAGACCGGCACTTGCCCGAGACATTCTTCTTCGTCTTAGAGTGCCTCTCCAACTAGTGAAGGTTGATCAGCACTCGGTCTTTCGCTCTTGTAACAGTTGCAAGAGACCAACTCTGACGCGGTGTTCTATGCCGACCCCGTGACCGACACTGCACCGGTTCCTGTGGCCGACATCCAACATTAACCTCGCTAATAGCCGTGCGAAAGTCAGCATTGTGTCGATACCGGAAGCATAAGTAATAATGAAGCGCATAGACAGACACTCCCTGAATGTGATACAGGTAACGCCCCAACCTTGAGAAGCATTGTCGAGGCCGTACGTGCGTCGTAACAAACGCTTTCCATGACACCTGATACATTACAAGGTTATAGTTCACATAGCACCACTCTCGAGCGCCTCTGGAAGCAGAGGAGGTGTTGAGAATGGTCGAGTAGACACTGCCGGAACTAGAGGGGACCATTTGACCATGGCTGCGGTGATCCCCTGAATCATAGTAGGTAGAAATATTATAGGGTATCTGCGACCCCGAGCGCACGATATTAACCTATGGGACCAACCCGGGACCAAGAATTGCGCGGCATCGATCATCGATCGGCAATAGACTCAAACTCAAACTCAAAAAAACATTTATTTCGCACAATCCTTATGCATAGGCACTTGCGACACGTCCATGAATACAAAACAAAGTCACTACCACCAGTTCGGAACTAGGGCTTGAACTCCGGAATTCCGGAATTGACATAATTCCGGAATTCCGATGAAATCTAATATCGTTCTCAATTCCGGAATTGGCGAGATCAATACCGGTATTTCGATATTGGAAAAAAAAATATTTTCGCTTCTTTAATTTCATTACAAACAAAAATGTAGATTATAAATTATATTACCTTTAATTACTACAATGTTGATAATATAGGATTTCCCTATTAACAAATTAATTCGATTATGTAAGTACTTAGGTATAAATCATTTTATTTAATGATATTTCTAAAACCTACTAAGGAAGTAAATCCATAAAATTAATGGTATTTGATAGAAAACATACAATTTAAATAATAATAATATTGTACACGTTTTTGTATTTTTTTACATTTAGACTTCAATTTATAGTGCCAACTTAGACTTAGCTCTGACTTATGCTACGAGTTAAATTTAACTTTGCTTTGATAGAAACGCTGTAAGAATTTGACAGAGGTCTCGCTCTAGTTCTAGCAGTTCGGACGGAACTCATGGGGCCCGTACCTTATTATTAGGGGCAAACTTTGCCCCAAGGCGCTCCACTGACCCAGAGTGAGGAGGGTCCTGGATTCCCTGTTCTCATCAAGGCGGAGGAACATATTGCTTCGCACATGGCTCCGTCTCAGGCGCCCGACGCTGATTACAGCGAGAACGACGTGCCTGAAGTCACTAAAGGTGTGTTCGTTCCAGGCCGAGCGTGGTTCCTGACTCTTAGATTTAGATTTAATTCTTTATTGCACACAGAAACAAAATACATTAACATTAAATACTAAGAACAATGATGTACAAAGGCGAGCTTAACTCAACACTGAGTTTTCTCCCAGCAAACCTTTGGGTAATAGGAAAAGCGCAACGGAAGGTTTAAGAAGTGTGCAACCAGATAGAAGATAAGATAAAAGTTACTAAGTTTTATAGTATTACATACATAGATACCATGACTATTATATACATACACGTCGTACACATAATACTAACACATTATACTAACACACAAAAATGGATAGAAACTTAATAGTAGTAAGTATAAACATAATACTATATGCATCTCTGCATCAACATATCGTATACATGAAGAAATACACTAAATATACACTGTACTTACATACTTATAAATTTGAAGACAGAAATAGTTCTTTACCTCTATCCTTGAATACACCCAAAGAGGTACTTTCCCGCACAGAATGTGGCAATGAGTTCCACAACCGTACTGCCCGAATGGTAAAGGAACCGTCATAACAATCCGAAGAGTGAGAAGGCATACGAAGAAGTGAAGAGGATGTACGACAAGGTTTACCCCTAGGGACAAGAAACTCAAAGCGTTCACGTAGATAAGAAGGTGAATGTGACTCTTGAGGGTCTTGGGCCTCGAGTGATGGTGCTCTTTAGTGCATGCCTCGAAAAAGGCCAGTTTCCCGATGTCTGGAAGACAGGGATACTGGTTCTGATCCGAAAGGCAAGGTGGTCGGCAGTCTACCGAACCGGGGATCGGCCGATCGTGTTGCTCCGTTGAGCAACTCCGGCCGATCCCCGATCGGTCGATCCCAAACAATGATACGCTCAAGGAGCTTGCATACCTCGTAAGGTATGCAAGCTCCTTGAGCGTATCATTGCACAGCGCGCAGTCGGGCACCTCACACGCGTGGGGCCAGATCTGGCGGATAACCAGTTTAGTTTCCGTCAAGAGCGCTCCACCGTGGATGCGATCATGCACATTAGAAGACTGACGGAGGAAGTAACATCGCAGGGTGAGGTGGTGTTGAAAGCAATGGCGATGTCAAGAGACACCGGCATCGCCTTCAACACCTTGCCCTGGAGCTGCGTTAGGGAGGCGCTTATTTATCATGGAGTGACTCCCTACTTCCGTCGAATTGTTGGGGCCTATCTTTCCGAGAGAGCCATAACTTACCCAAGCTGGCTAAGGCCCAGTCGGGTCAGCAAGATACGTCGTGCGGTGTTCCGCAGAGATCGGTCTTAAGACCGCTTCTGTGGAACATCGGTTACAATTGGGTGTTGCGTGGTCCGTTGCTCAGAGGTGGCATGTCTCGAGGATCTGGCAGCGAGGCAACTTGCGTCCTTGTTTAAATCAATTAATTATATTTCTAATTTATTCTTTTCTGGTGCAAGGAGGCGCTGGAGCGAAGCCATAGGCCTACGTCTCCAGAAATCTAGGTTCGGCAGTTCCAGCTCCACAAAGAAACCGCGGAGAGCTAGACTTGAGCAACAAACCGAATCACCACAGCACATCACACAAGAGGGGAATCGCCGAATCGCCACAATCAAGGCGGTCAGACCGGTTATGGGCGAGTGACTAGAGAGGAGCCACGGTGCGGGTGCTCTGTCCTACCGATTGTCACAGATGCTTACCGGGCACGGGAGTTTTAGTAAGTATCTGTGACGAATACACCGGGAAACCACACCTGAGTGCCAGCACTGCGAGGAACGCAGTGAGGACACAGTACTTCACACATTAGTGGAGTGCACAGCGTGGGCATTCTCTCGCTGGAGACCATTGCGCGAGCTATGATCTCCAGTGGGAGTAAGTGGGACGCCACTGCGTCTTTCTGTGATCATTTAATGCGGCAAAAAGTGATCGAGGTAGGACGCACCCACCCGAATTCCACATGTCTTTGCCCAAGACTATCGGCCTCCATAATCAGTGGCCTGAGGACGGTGTGAGGGCTAATCGCCGTCCTTACAAAAGCACGCCCAAGACGAAAGCGTGACGTGAAAGCTTAACGCACGCCACACGCCCTGAGATGCGGGATAACACCTGAACAAGTCCCAAATACGCGGGATAGCACCTGAATCCACTAGGTGAGGCCGCAGTGATAGTCAAGGTCTGTGGGGAATCCTGGGGTCATCCTTCTGAGGGCTTACCCGGGCCAACCGTAGGCAATAGGTAGTTTGGAAACGTGTGGTTTTTAGTTGGTTACGTTAAAATAAGTATGTAATTTTACTGGGAATCAAAGTAGTTTATCACTAATCACGTAGGACTGCCAGCTCCCGCTTTTTTTTACATATCACTATTTTGTACAAAACGAAAGTTGATTGAGTTCCGGAATTCCGGAATTCCGGAATTCAAATACTGAATATCGAAACCCAATTCCGGAACTGAAAAAGCGTCCGATATTCAAGCCCTATTCGGAACGCGGCCCGCTTGAAAAGAACTGGCAAGAAACTCGACGGGCTTTTCATTTTGTGCTCTATTTACAAAATTTAAACTAAAAATCACAAACTATTGATTGAGAATGCAGTAGAGCAAGCAGATCATTTCCAGGCTTTCTTGTCAAGCAAATAATCGTCAATTGTATAGTAGCCCCTGCAGTACAATTTACTTTTTATACACTTTTGAAGTGAAACTTCTTTATCGGCGTTGGAAAAAAATTTGCGTCACGTCACGATTTTTGGTTACGCGCCATCTTTGTTCTGTTCCCCACCACGGTGGATTCGAATTAAGAGTACTTTATGCAGGGATAGCATGTCATTTAAGGGTTTTTGGACTTTTGGGCTTTTGGACTTTTGAACTTTTGGATGGGACATTGGTACTTTGGGTCTTTGGGACTTTTGGACTTTTGGACTTTTGGAGTTTTGGAGTTTTAGACTTTGGGACTTTGGGACTTTGGGGCTTTGGGACTTTGGGACTTTGGGACTTTGGGACTTTGGGACTTTGGGACTTTGGGACTTTGGGACTTTGGGACTTTGGGACTTTAAGACTTTGGGACTTTGGGACTTTGGGACTTTGGGACTTTGAGACTTTGGGACTTTCGGACTTTCGGACTTTGGGACTTTGGGACTTTGGGACTTTGGGACTTTGGGACTTTTGGACTTTTGGACTTTTGGACTTTTGGACTTTTGGACTTTTGGACTTTTGGACTTTTGGACTTTTGGACTTTTGTACTTTTGTACTTTTTGACTTAATTTAAGGCGAGGTGAAAATTAAGTTTATGAAGAAGTTTCACTTCTTACGTGTGTACACTAAGTACACGCAATTTTTTTAAAACTTATATAAGGGCATACTTTTTATTTCATTTGGAAGCCTGTTGAGAATCTCATATTTTGCGAATCTGATATTATGCGAATAAGGGGTATAAACGTATACAGTTACCCAGGAAGGAATTACTGACCTTTTTCAGTCTACACTGATGACCAGCGAGGTTATGTTTATGTCTGGTATTTACACTGTGTAGGTATATCGCTTAACTTAACGAAACTAGATAGATTCTTTTGCACATACATAAGATTTTCATAAATACATATATTGTGCTACAGTCAGAATATTTACTTCTTTGAAGTTTTCGCGCAGAAAGACCCAAGGACCTAATCTATATAATTATGGCTCTTATGGCCCGTTTTTGTAAAACAAAAATTGAATTTATATCAGCGGCATTACCCCACAGTAGAATACCGTAAGACATAACACTGTGGAAGTAACTGAAATAAACTATTCTAGCTGTATTTACATCAGTCAAATGCCTAATCTTTTGTACCGCAAATGCTGCTGAACTTAACCTGCCAGCCAGCTTTTCAATATGTCGACCCCACTGCAATCCAGCATCGAACGTCAACCCTAGCAACGCCGTAGATTTCACAAGTTCCAACTCTCGGCCATTAAGTTGAACATTGGTTTCTGCCTGTGTTACATTGGGCAAGGTAAATTTAATACATTTAGTTTCGTTATCGTTCAGGCTAAGATTATTAGTATAAAACCAATGTACTACTTTTAGGATTGCATTGTTGACATCGTTGTAGTTATCTAGTTGTCTTTTAATTTTGAAAATAAGGAAGTATCATCTGCAAACAAAACAATCCCGTTTGTGTCCCCTACGTAATAGGGTAGGACATTTATAGTATAAATAAAAAATAAAAATTGTCCGAGTATTGAACCCTGCGGAACGCCCATAGTAACCACCGACCCCTTTGAACGTGTGCCACCAACAACGACCCTCTGAGTTCTATTGCTCAAATATGAAGTCAGAAGATCGAGAGCCTTGTTCCTTATCCCATAGTGATGCAGTTTCCTGATCAATGTTTCATGTTGGACGCAATCAAAAGCCTTAGATAAATCGCAGAACACACCAAGCGCATCATGTTTATCTTCCCAGGCCTCATAAATACTCTTCAACAAATCTACACCAGCATCGGTAGTCGACCGTCCTATAATAGTGAAACCAAATTGTTTATCATGAAATAATTTGTGATTGTTAAAATAGGTCAGCATCTGCTCAAGTATTAATTTTTCAAATATCTTGCTCAAAGTCGGCAATACCGAGACAGGTCTGAAATTACTTGGATCAGAAGCACTGCCAGCCTTGAACAAGGATATAACTTTACTATGTTTCATTAAATCAGGAAATACACCCCCTGAAACGCAATCGTTAAACACAGCTGCCAAGTGGGGGGGCAATGACATCAATGACACTAGACACAGATTTTACTGATAGCCCCCATAGGTCTGCAGTTTTTTAAACATTAATAGCCTTAAAAGCTTTCAAAATGCAATTACAGTTAACAGCCGTGAATTCGAACGCGTCTTGACAGCTATCTACACATTCTGATAATAATTGCTCAGCGAAAGTGAAAGATGACCGAAGAGTATTCGTTATACCAATAGGTATATTACTGAAAAAAAAATCGAACTCAGTCGCTACTTCCAGATCCCCTGTAACGTGGCGACCATTTATCTTTAAATGAAAGCTTCGTTTACTTGTTTTAGACCTACCGCATTCAGAATTTATAATGTTTTAGGTAGTTTTAATTACATTTGTCGAAGTTGTAATTTTATTTCTAATGAAATTTGACTTTGCCAAGGAACAGACCTGTCTAAATGTCTTTGAATATTTTTTAACATATTCCTGAAAGTTAGTGTTGAAATTAAATGATTTTTCCGAATAAAGTTCATAAAGTCTCTTACGACTTTTAGGGCGAGCGCCCACTGCTTTGCGATCCGGTGCGTTTGCGTTTTTTCTTTTTTAATTTGGCCTGGCTATAAACTGAGATCATTGGTGAATGAACTAAAAACTGGATTCATTAAGGTCGCTTTACACGCTAATTTAGCCGGCATAATGCCGTTTCACACTTTCGTGATAATCGCGAGGTGGATATCGAATAAATGTCAGTGTTTTGCGTGGTCCCACTATTTTGAACCACCAGTGGGACCACGAGGGAGAACTGTTTCTCGTGTCGTGGTCTCACTACGATATCGGATGTCAACTGTTTGGTCCTGATGTTACCTGCTTATATACTCCTTTTAGATAGGTATAACATTAAATTAACTTTTAAAATTTAGTATTAAATAACTAAAAAAGTCGGTGTTCATTATTTTATTGATATAAATTTTTGTAATTCTTAATTTTTTTTCTCTGATCTTCACATGTTCCACTGATCTTGATTTGTTTTGTCATTCTTTGTTTAAAGATCTTCATTTGTTTTGTCGATCGTCATTTGTTTTGAAAACAGGACATACTTAGTAGAACAGAAAACTCTCGAAACTTCTCGTGGTCCCACTATTTTGTCACACTAGTGGTACCACGAGAAAACACCGGGTAAATGTGTGTAAAAGTGTTCGTGGGGCTTTTACATCACATCAGGACAATCAATCGTATACAGACGCGCTGGGCGTCCGCTCTCCTGATAGCTCTCTTGCTCGACCGAGTGGCTATGTTGTACGCTGCCTTGAGGTGAGCCACATTCGGGTTGCGCACCGCCCGAGCCCTGATCCAGGTGCGGTAAGCCGCCTGTGTTGGCTGAAAGGCTACGGCACACTCACCCGCGAACCAGGGGCGGGCTTTGCGGATGCTGGCGACATCAGTGTATGGAATGTAGTATTCCATACCTAATGTTATCTCACCAGCAACAGCAGAGGCGCTTTCCGATGAAGCCCTCTCTGCAAAGCAGCGCTAAATCCACGGGATGGTTGCAAAGTATTCTCGTACTGGATTACTCGTCAGCAGTAAGTCCAGAAGGGCGGGTTCATGGTCTGACCTGTCCGGTATGCGCGTAATCCCGAGTACCATTTGAGTCAGACCATGGGAGAGAGCGAACGCGTGGGCGGCCTGTCCCGCAGGATCAGTCTTGAGGGACCCCAGCTACTCAGTGTGGTGACCATTGATGTCACGACAAAGGTACGACTGATCGGCAGGGCGGCGTGTTTGCGTCTCCGTTAGGAACATCACAGCAGGCCGTGCCGTCTCTTGATGGTGAAAGACGGCGTCGAGGTTGGCTTGGAGTCCGCGGATGTTAGCGAATTCCTCGAATAGTGCGTTTTGGGGAATGGTCGCAGCGGCCGCTGTGCAACCTCTATTTTTATTTTGCGCTGCCATGATTGGGTTAAAGGGAGACGTGAATACGGAGCGACATTTGCTGCAGCAGTGAGTGACAAGTCTTAGGGGCTTAGCTTTATCTATAACTGTGTGTTTAGAAGGAAGTCGACCCGCCGGACGGAAGGGTATGGCCGCCGGGTCCCCTTCCGGTCACCATCCCGCACGACGGACCACATCGGGATAATGCGTGGCCTGGTAAAGCAGCCTCCCAGGGTGGTTAGTCCCTGTTAGGCCCCTATAATATGCCACGGGCAGCCGGCGGCAAGACCGTTTCTACGGGTCTCCCTGGCCGGGGGGTCAACATCCGTCAGCCACACTAGGCACCACGTACCGCCTACTGGTCCCCCCCTGCTGCATCAAACATCGCCCCGGGCCAGGCTGTGCAGCTGCTGAACCCCGAACGCAACCCAACCGGGGCTGGGTTACTTGGGGGGCTTTTCACAACTGCACGGTGGTACCCCCCGGACCAATATTGTACCACCTTGTACCACATGGGAGCCTAGGCCACCATGTGGGTACCTAAATACGCGGAGCGTCGTCCGTTGTTCGGAAGGTGCATCGCGTGCCGGTGAGGTCACTAGGGCCCCTGAGTCTTGTTGTTAGAGGGGCCCCTTAAACCCTAATTTCCGCAAGGCGAGCATTAGGCTCGCGTTCCGCAATCTCTCAATATAGTTTTTTACAATTGAGCCTACGCTCATATTGAGCTCATGCCAAGGGTGTCCTGTCCAGGTTATGCTTTAGTGGAACCGTAAGGTCCTGAACAGAGGGTAGGAATTGGTTGGTACTTACTTAATAGAAGAGACAAATTCAATACTCGTCAACATCGGTAGCTTTATTTGTCACAAAAACCTGTATCTGTAACACAATACTTTTTGGATTTGGTTCGAGCGACTCACGGATTTGGTTCGCTTCCAGACCATATCCGACAGTCTGTAGATAAAATAATGTCATCTGGTGGCTAAATATGCATTAAGTTGATAGCTAGAGCAACTTAATGCACACAACTTATACACCAAATTCATGTCTTTGAGTTCGCGTCCAAAAACCACCTCCGGCTCTAACTTCACGATCATACCACGAACCTTGTACAGTTGCACACACATTTACCCATGTTTTCTCGTGGTACCATTAGTGTGACGAAATAGTGGGACCACGAGAAAGCAGTTCTCCCTCGTGGTCCCTACTTTTTATCTACATTCTGTATATAACTAGGTATGCGCTAATTTTCAAAACAAATGAAGATCAGTGAAACATGTGAAAATTGGAAAAACAAATGAAGATTGACAAAAAATTAAAATCGATAAATTAAATGAAGACTGACTTCCTTATTTGTTTCATTTTAAAATTTAATGTTATACCTATTGAAAAAGTGTATATAAGCAAAAACATCAAGATTAAAATATTGATATCCGTTTTCGTAATAGGACCACGAGAAACAGTCAGTTGTCCCTCGTGGTCCTCGTGATCCGACTAAATAAGCGTGTAAGGCGACCTTTATGAATCCAGTTTTTAGTTCATTCAC
Organism: Miltochrista miniata; assembly: GCA_933228765.1. NCBI lineage: Eukaryota > Metazoa > Arthropoda > Insecta > Lepidoptera > Erebidae > Miltochrista > Miltochrista miniata. The sequence goes on from OW121777.1 coordinate 16,154,788, forward strand.
CAATGTTCTCAATTTGAAGCCATGCCAAATTAAAAAAGAAAAAGCTGTCAAATACAACAAACGCACCGGATCGCAAAGCAGTGGGCGCTCGCCCTTATAAATGCCGGGTGTTGCTTAATCACTGAAAACAAAACTAGGTACTTCCGAACGATACTGTTTTTGGTGTAAAGATTTTCCCAAACACATCATGGATTAAGTTGAATAAATTAGAGTAAGTTTTATCTACAGTAGTGTAATCGGGCAATTCTGTTATCTTATTTACTACTTGCTGATGCCCGCAGCTTCGTCCGCGTAAAATTTGTTCCCGTTCCCGCTTCCCGTATTTTATCCCCTTGGGGGTAGAATTTATCAAAATCCTTTCTTCGCGGATGCCTACATCAGAACATCTAGCCGCATGCCAAACTTCAGCCCGATCCGTCCAGTGGTTTGGGCTGTGCGTTGATAGATCACTATGTCAGTCAGTCAGTCACCTTAGAGTTATATATATTTAGAGATATTTTCTCGGAAAATTTCTAAGCGTTTTGAGTTGACTGGTACAAAACTAATTATTACATTCTTATTTCTGGTAATATTTCTAGAGTACAGATACAGAACCGATTGTCCTCGATGATCAGATTTTACAGGGTCCACAATACAATTCTTAACAGGGTGTATATTACTAAAAATGTTATCAATACAAGTAGCACTAGTGGCAGTTATACGAGTAGGTTCTAGAAATACGTTATATAAACCAAAGGATTTCAATAAATTTAACATTTTCCGTCTCTTTGTTGGTTCCAGCGAAGACTCTAAAATATCTAAATTGAAATCTCCACAAACTTGTACTGATTTTTAGAGCTCTGGCATTTAAACAAAGCTTCTTCCAGCTTCTCTTCAAACTGTATGTATGGAGCATCCGGGGGACTGTATACGCTTAATACAATAATAATAAATCTTTATTTCAGAATTATTGAATCCATAACTTAAAAAAAAAAAAAACACTTCTATAAAATAAAATGAGAAAAAAAAAAAATACATAACAGCACATAATAAATATCAATATAAATTCAATAATTTCAATATAAAAACAACTGATGTCATAAATACTAAATTAAGTCAATAAAATAGAATAAAATCAAATAAAAACATATAAGTATAATACATACATATAGTCAAACAAGTAAAATCAAATAAAATCATTACAAATTACATTAAATAAAACAAATCAATACAGGTATAAATAACTAAGTATGAAATTATAAACACTATAGATATATGTATATCAGGTGAGTGCTATTTTTATGGAGACAGATTCACACCTTTAGGGCGTGAATCTGTATCCACCTCCTCAGCAGGGGAGAGTCCCACCTCTCTGCAAATACCTGCAGGAGAGTGTTGACACTGCCGCGTAGGCGCACAAGGGCTGAAGTGCAGCGCTTGCGCATAATGCATGCAAAGCTGTCTACATTGTAATTTGCAAACATGCCCGATGCACTGCACCTCCACGGCAGCCCCATCACCGCCCTGAAACCATTGTTGTATTGAACACGGATGTCGCTGTATGCCCGCTGCGTAAAGTTCACCCACAGGCCGCAGCTATAGAAAGATTGGCAGTAAGCCTTGTAAAGTGAAGTTTTGACTGCCTGTGAGCACCGTGCAAACCTGCGGGCAAGCATGTTTGCTCGAGCAGCCAGCGACCTCCGTTCCCTGTCAATATCACAGCCATCCTTTAAATCCTCGGTGACCCAATGACCCAAGTACTTAAACTTGTTTACTCTGTTCAGTGGAGTACCGCATAGTGAGAGTATGGATGTGTGCATACAAGTTTTCGCGCCAGCTTTGAATACCATGTACTCACTCTTTTTCACATTGTACTTCAGTCCATGAGTCACCGCATAGGATTCGCATACAGCAATCAGGTTCCTCAATGCGCCAATGGAGGGACTCAGCAACACCATGTCATCCGCATAACTGATATTGTTAAAACAAATTCCATCAACATGACAACCGACCTTGGTGTTGCTGAGTCTCTCCATCAGCTCGTTCATATACAGGTTGAACAGACGAGGCGAGCTCAGTCCACCCTGCCTCACCCCGCACTCCAGCCTGTATAATACTGAAGCAGCCCCTGCCCACCTAACACTATTGGTTTGGTTAGCGTACCAGTACTTGAACAAATAAGTAAGTTCTAAGGGCAGGGATGTCTGACACTGTAATTTGTGCCACAGAACCTCATAGGACACTAAATCGAACGCCCTTGACAGGTCCAAAAAACATGCAAATACGGGTGTTTTTTTACCTGTGTAGTATTGAACAGTCTGCTTGAGGCAAAAAATAGCACTTTCAGTTGATAGCCCAGGTCGGAATCCGAACTGGGCGTCGTGTAGATGACTGTGCTTAGCCAGGTGTTTGTCAAGCAGACTGTCCAGCACCTTAGCCACAATGGTAGCCAATGATATTGGCCTGTAATTGGACATGTCAGAGGCATCTCCAGTCTTATTTTTGATCACAGGTACAACCACTGTATGCATCAAGTCACTCGGTAGATAACTGTGATTTATGCATAAGTTAAAAAACATGGCAAGCACTCTAGGTAAGTGGGGTCCAGCATATCGCAGGTGCTCAACACTGAGGCCATCGTGCCCAGGAGATTTACCTCTTACCATTCCACGTATTACATCCAAAACTTCCTTTGAATTGAAAGTAAACAAGGATGGCAAGAGTGATCCCGGCACCATGGTCCCAGCCCCAGACACCCGCGGCAGGCCTTGCTGAGGTGGTTCGGCTTTGAAGAATCGACAAAAGGCATTAGCTATGTCTATCGGTTCATGTACACCCGCCACACTCACAGGGAGACTCTGCTTGTGGTTTAGTCTATTTGTTAAATTCCAGAATTTACCAAACTTTTTATTAGAGTGATTTTTAGCAATTTTATCCATTTTAATTTGCTCTTCATTGTTTTTACAAACCTTTAATTTTGCCTTAAATATCCTTCTTGTTTCACACATTCTATCATGGACATAACCACAAGCAGGTTTTCCATACTGCAACCAAGTTTGATAGCTTTGACGTGCCTCCCTGTGAGCATCGCGCACATAAATACTTATTCCAGCCCGGCACATACTTTTTCTTTCTTTTAGCTGAAAACCCACAATATGTTTTTTCAGCACTCTCCTTTAATATAGAGACTATCCTACGACTGAGATCATGACAGAAATTATATGCACACATATGAAAATCAGATGGGAAGTCAAATTGTTTAAGTCTAGAGTTACACAATGATGAATATTCTGTTATCTGCTGCAGGTCTCTTTCACCCCAAATAACCCTATTTACAGATAATTGTTCATGGTAAACAATTTTAGGTTTAATCATCTGCAAATTACAACTCACTACCAAAGGCAGGTGATCAGATGGGTATGGACCATACAAAACAGAGGCACTGGTTACTAAGTCTCTCGCAGCACTACTCACCAAACAATGGTCCAGCCAGCGCATGGCACCATTCTGATTGCTCTTAAATGTACCTATGTGTGTCACTCGGTAACAGTTCCATGTCCACACAGCACCACGAATGTTCGACACACACCGAGAGCATCTCCCTCGCAAATCGCTCGCCAGGGTGAGCGTTAAAGTCACCGAGCACAAAAATAGTCTCAACATTATTGCTCTCAACAATCGCTATTATTTCACCTAAACACTCCGTAAACTCAACAAGGTTAGCCGCACTGTCCGTTGGCATATAGACCGAGAAGATTAGCATTGAGCGGTCACCGATCACGATCTTAATAGCCACTAACCGATCACTTTTACACGAGAGCACAAACACTGAAGAAAATACAGATGTTTTCCATAGCAGGGCTACTCCGCCGAACGGCCTGCCCCTCAGGATGCCCATGCTTGTGTCCACCGCAGATTTGGCAGTGTACGCAAAATCCTGGTCTAGGGTACCAAGAAACGCCAGGTCATGCGGCAAGAGCCAGGTTACCTGCAGCCTTAGATCATCTAACCACTGTGTTATATGGTCTAAGCCTGCAGCGCGACAACATCCATACCTCGACAAAGCCGGCGAACACACTCAACCGAAGTTTGTATGTTTTGACAATTAAATGACGTAAGCTTGACATTTAATTCTGGACTATCCATTGTGTGTCTTTAAGGGGGTGGATTCAATGGTAGGTTCCTTTACAGGTGACCCTACTAACTTTGGCGTAATATCAGTATCTTTACGTTTGAAGTAAACAAAGCGCCTATATATCAGGCACGAATACTTTGTAAGCATCATAGGGCTTCGGATTCTTCATAAAGATTTTTTCCACCGTAACCGTCGCATTAGTTTTACTTTGAATGTACATAGTAATGTCACTCACAGTCACCTCCTTAGCCACTCTGGATATGTAAAGAGGGGTCTTAACCATTGCGGATTTGAAATTCACACTCGGGGATGTTGTGGCCACTCCGACTTTTCCTATGAATCGGTTTTTAGGTTTTCGCGATCGCACAGTAGTCCACTCCGCGTATTCCTTTGCTGTCTTCCATTCGCCTTCACGCGTTATCTCCGCTAATGTTTTTCGAGCAGAGCAAGCAACGGTTTTATCGATAACTGTAACTGTGGTCTTCTGTAACTCACTCGAAGAAACAGGTCCTCGCTCCCTGGACGTATTATTTATCACAGCCTCGTCGTCACAGTTAAACTCATTTTCTCATATATCAGCTGTTGCCCCTACCCGCATATTTTCATTTGAAGTGAGGGGAAGATCTAAGGTCCTGTATAATTTAGACCCCGATTTGTTATTTTCGATGTTGGACAGCAAACCCATCGGACCACTATCACACACAAACGATGATTTTCCCAAAAAAGCGCCTCGTTTTTTATTCACGTTGTAACACTAAGATGATCAGTGTTACTCACCAACTAGCGCGAGGTAGCTATGCAGAGAACTCTATCCCAGGGCGCCTTATTTCTAAGTTTCCAGTCTGTGTGCAAGGGTAGGCTAGGGCTCTCACGAAAACAGACAATAGGGTGTACACACATATATTTACTAAGTACACAGAGATACACAGAGACACACAGAGAGCTTATTCACTGATAGACACAAATATCACAGGTACACAGAAGTAAAGTCAGGGCTCAGGTATTAATACTACTAGGCTACACATAAGTAGTGGATTTACTGGCCTGCAGAGTGAGCTGAGTGAGAGTGACTGCCTGTTGTTACTGCCAGGTGATGACGGCAGATACCTCTCACATGAGAAGCTCGTGTAGTCCGCACTTCCACGTTGTCGTACCACGTGCAGCCAACTAACTTATAGGTGCGGCACCAAATATCTCATCCGGCAACTAGCCCCGTAGTAAAAAACCCTGTCATGAAAGAAATGACAAATTAAGATCTTGGCTGCGCGACAGACGACAATCGACCCGCTTTGCAAAAGAAGAAGTGACTCACCAGTTTTCTGGGTAAAATGTAGCAAGATGCAATGCAGCAACCCAATCACAGCCCGTTAGGCCACGCGAGGTAACAAATAATCGCGCTTGAGCGAAAAACTGATTCGCGGCACAGTCTCAGAGCAAAAGCCAAAGGACCTCCAACTACCCCAAAGCAGGTCTCGGTCAAAAGTCCTGTCTTTCACGAAAAATCTTAACAAAACCCGTTCCTTTAAATGCGAAACGCTTCGTCACCGAACTTATGACATCCTGTCATTCTGACAGCAGAAATGTCACCACTGACAACCGATTAAAAAAAGATAACTCGATAAGGCTGCTTTCACATCCTAAATACTGCATCTATAGAAAATAAATGCTACAACCACCCCCCCTTTAATAGTATTTCCTGCGGATATGACACGCTGGAAATACACAATAAAGAAAACAGAAAAGTACTGACTAATAAACAAAGACAACCAGCTAGGTCCTTCAAACACCAGCTGACTACGACCATTACAATACCAAAGAAAGATCCTCCTATGTACCTAACTAGACACTGACTCGTGTACCGGTTAGGCTAAGTAACTAGAGTCTAATGCCCTTCATAGAAAACGAATGCTCCCTTTACTCACTGCCGATACCCTAACACTACCCAAGCTCTCAGGATAATGTAGAGTACTAAGAAGCGAATGAGAGAAAAACGCTCGGTGCGGTGCATAGAAGAAACTACAACGTGACAATTTAAAGTCACGTACACATATAGAAATACAAACAAAAGATTAAAATAGTCTTACATAATGATCACATAGCACTGGTTTAATAAACTAGAGAAACAGTGCTATGTAGTTACGTTAGGTATTGGAGACTGCTCCTCCTGATACTTCAGGATGTCCTTGATATGGTACTCCCCAAGATCCTTACCGTCCAGATCTGACAGCCTATATACTAAAGGGGATCGTTTAGCAGTCACCACACATTTAAGGAACTTAGGAGCTAGCTTAGCAGTAAAATTCTTGGCCTTGTTGGACAGGTAGAACGTGCGTTTGTAAACTATCTGTCCCACTTTCAGCTCTACATGCCTTTTTCTGAGGTTGTAATACTTTTCATTACGCTGGTGGGCAACGTTCAAATGTTTCCTCACCTGGTCGTAAATGCGTTGTATTTCTCTCAGCTTGACACCGAAGGCTGATGGATCGTCTACAGAGACTGAAGTAGGATGGCACGCGATATCTGTCTGCCTGTACAGCACTCCATCCCCAATAAATTCCCTACCATGTACCAAAAAGTAAGGGGTGAAACGAGTTGCTTCGTTAACTGCAGTGTTTAAAGCACACTGTATCTCAACCAAGAACTGATCCCAAGACTTGTGTTGTGACTTCACATAGCATGAGATCGCTTGAACCACATTGCGAATAGCTCGTTCCGCCTGATTAGTTTGGGCATGATACCTAGGGTTATAATATATATTAGGTACATTGTATTTAGCCAACAGATCCTTAAATGGCTTACTCACAAACTGAGGGCCATTATCCATGTAAATAGTCTTGCAGACTCCGTGCACGAGAAACACACTCTTCTCTATGAACCTCGCGACTACAGCGCCTGTGGCAACCCGAACAGGGCACAACATGACGTATTTGCTAAAGTAGTCGGAGACCACGATCAGGTGTACGTTTCTATTGCTCGAAGTGGGAAAGGGACCAAGCAGATCGACAGAGATAGCTTCGAATGGCTTCGAAACCCGCTTCGGGCTACCCATTAGGCCGGGACGAGACGTATTTACGGGTTTGTACTGCTTGCATGTTTCGCAATTCCCAACATATTCTTTGACGTCCTCGTACATCTTGGGCCAGTAATAATTTAGGGCTAACCTTTTATGCGTCTTCCAAACGCCACCATGGGCACTAAGTGTGTCATCGTGGTACTTAGAGAGCAGGGGCAAGCGATCCTCCTGAGGTACCACCAGCTTCCAGTCAAAGTCTGAAGTCAGAGAATATTTATTTTTAGTTAACCTATATAAAAGGTTGTCACGAATGTCAAAGTTTGGTGACTTCCTCGGGTTCTTCCGAACACTATTCATGGTGTGGTCATACCACGGGTCTTTAGTGGGTACTGCATCGAGGGACTCAATCTTGATACGAGACAGAGCATCAGGTACAACGTGGTCTTTACCTTTTCGATGCTCTATGTCAAAGTCGAATTGACTGAGCCTCATACTCCAACGTGCTAGACGACCCGTGGGATTTTTTAGTTTATGGAACCACAGAAGAGATGAATGATCCGTGACGACCGTACACTTTTGGCCTTCGACGTACTGTCGAAATTGTTCCAAAGCGAAAATCACAGCCAGAAGTTCTCGCTCAGTTGTGCTGTAGTTCACCTCGTTCTTGTTGAGAGAACGGCTACAGTAGGCGATAGGGTGCTCAACACCATCGTGAGTTTGTGTCAGTACAGCAGCAACTGAGTAAGCTGACGCGTCACTAAGAATGCGGAAGGGCATCTCAAAGTTAGGCATTTTTAATATAGGGGCAGAAACCAAGGCTGACTTTAGCAGGTTAAAGGACTGTTCAGCCTCGGGGGTCCATTCGAACTTAAGGTTCGTAGAAGTGAGTTTGCACAGAGGTTTAGTAATCTTCGAGAAGTTGTTAACAAAGCGACGATACCAGCCGGCCATTCCCAGAAATCTCTTAACCTCCTTAGGGTTAGAAGGGGTGGGATAGTTGAGGATAACCTCAACTTTACCCGGGTCTGTCCGTAAGCCATGTTTGTCCACATAATACCCCAGGTATTTGAGTTCACTCCGACAAAAGTGGGATTTTTTCATATTAATAGTTAGGCCAGCATCCTTGAGTTGCTGATAGACTCTATGTAAGAGCTCTACATGCTCCTCAAAGGTGCTGGACACACAGACTATGTCATCCTGAAACGCAAATACCTTGTTGTCGAACTCGGGACCAAACAGACGGTCCATGAGGCGTTGCATCGTGGCACTGGCACCGACAAGACCGAAGCACATGGAATTGTAATGGAACAATCCTCTCCGGGGAACCGTAAAAGCAGTCTTCTCAGCAGACTGGAGTGAGTCGAATGGAATCTGCCAGTAGGCCGCACTCAGATCTACAGAGGTTAAATACTTAGCATTATTAAGATGGTCTAAGATTTGATTGATATAGGGTAAGGGGTAGGCGTCACTCTTAGACACAGAGTTCAGCTTGCGAGAGTCCAAGCACAATCTGAGGTCGCCGTTCGCCTTCTCCACCATGACCACTGGAGAGTTCCAGGCGGACTGAGACGGGGACACTACTCCCATCTCCAGCATTCGGTCCAGCTCGGCTTCCAGGGCCTTCTGCTTAAGGGGAGAGAGCGGATAATAACGCTGCTTGATCGGCTTGCTGTCACCAGTGTCAATGACATGGTGCACAAGTGAGGTCCGACCTAAACCCACCTTATCAGTGTTCAACGAGTCGAACTTTTCAATGACCTCGTTGATTACACACCTTTGTTTAGTTGTCAGGTTGTCGTAATCCTCGAGGCCACCGTTAAGGGACACAGACTCTATAGGATTATTATCACTAAAGCTATCAAGACTAATATTTTGTAAAATTAACTTATCACTTAACTTAAATTGTTGCCAGAAATCCACTCCAAATATCATGGAGGTGGTTATACCTGGGACAACATAGAACTTGACAACTCGGATAACCGAATTGTACTCAATTGGCAAAGAGATACAACCCAGACATTGCAAGTGAGTGCTGTCTGCAGTTGTAATACGAAAAGTAGGATTGATACTCACAAGATCAAAACCCAGTTCCAAGAAGATGCGGTGCGCTCCCTTACCTAGTATAGAGCAGGAGGCACCGGAATCTAGAAGGCCTAAGACATTTAAATTTAAAACCTTAACAACTAGATACGGTCTAATGTCACTATCCCGTTTAGGAAACAGGACCTTATCAGAAATAGACTCAGATACAGAGTGATGCACAGAGTTCCTAATAAGGCCCTGGCCTACGCGTTTTTTGACTTGCTAGTACAGTGTGAGCAGTCTGGGGTCTTGACTCCTTTGAGACCACACCGGAAACACACCAGCTCCCTTGACTGTGTGCAGCTGTATGCAGTGTGACCGCCCCCGCCGCAACGAAAGCATTTGCGATCGTGGGGGGTAACCGGCGTCTCCACTGCAGACACCTGCTTAGCGGGCTTTTGTACACCTTTGTTCTTAAGCTGGTGTAAGTCAGATGTAATCTCAAACTTGTCAAGAGCAGGCTCATGGAAAGCGTCTGCCCTAGTACGCGCAAGCTCCAAGCGCTTACCCAAACGTCTCAAGTCATCTACAGAGTTGACATCATGCAAGGCCAGTTCCTTCATGTAGTCAGGTCTAATGTTGTGCATGAGAATGTCCAGCTGTTCCTCACTGGGCATCTTACATGACAACCTTGAGAACATGGCTTGCATTGTACATATATAGTTAACCAAGGACTCAGAGCGGGCTTGTGTACGCTGTCTTATCTCGTTCCTGAGGCGGTAATCATAACCAGGAATATCGAAGGTATCTCTAAGCTCACTAATAAGATCCTCATATGAGATGAAGTTAGCTTTGTTTGTACGGAACCAAGACAAAGCCGGTCCATCCAACAGGTCGGAGAAAGCCATAAGGAGTCTAGGCTTAGTAACCTCCCGAGCACATCTAAGTTCCTCTAATCTCTCTAAAAACACACGTACACAAGTAGAACCATCATATTTTAAGTTAAATGAACATAAGTTAAGGGGACGTTCTTTATACACTATGTTACATGTAGAACTATTCCTACTTGAACTAGCTCGCACCGAGCGGTCCTCTCTCACTACTGGTGAAGTATATTCCACCTGGTCACGACCCGAAGGATCATCACCATCATCATCCGAACCTTCGGATTCAGAATCACTACTGGGTTCAGCCCTAGCGATGATCTTCACTAGCCTACCACGAATATCCACCAGGTCGGGGCAATCCAGACCACAACGAGCTAACCTACTCAATAAGTAGTTGGCTCTGATGGACACCCTAAGACGACTACCTTTATTAATGAAAATGTCACCTGACTGAATAGCCTCCTCCAGCTCGGAGACTCTTGGAAGGCAGATCGAGAGCTCAGCCGGTGCATCAGCGGGTACCGGAGCACTCGCTTTGATGCTACCTCGACGGACGAGTCGGTGTGCCGTTCTTAGCTCACTCCGAAGGCCAGACACTGTCGTTTCCGGTTCCACTGAAATACCCATGTGGGACAGCTCGTTAGCAAGTTCATCCTTTCTTAAATAATTAATATATTTTTTCATCTGTGCCATTATGTAAAAATTTACTTACAACAATTATAAATATAAAATGGCACAGATAGGGATCAATTACAAAGTAAAAATGTAAATTGAGTTACAACAAAGTGTACTAAGTTAGGTAATTATGTTTCAAATTGACTTTTAGAATTTAACAAAGATTAAGGGTATACTAAGAGAGAAAAGTTTCTAAATTTTCTGATAACACAGTTCAGGTTAATAATTAAAATTACAAGGTATCAACATACCTTCAAAAAAAAATTTATAATTACACAGAGTGAAATTCACTAAGTTAACACAGAGGTGAAGCTATAGAATAATATATGTAATATATTAATCTATGCTAATATAATATTACAATAAATATATGTGTGCACCATAAAAAGGAACATAACAAAGAAAAGAAACACAATAAGAAAAGAAGTGGGTATGCCAAATAAAATCAAAAAGTTTTTCCAAAATCACAGCTATTTTAAATTTTTGAATTTAGAATTTTGTGTCTTTTCCAGCCAAAGATGTAGGAAGCTGGAAGAAGACGAAAGGGAAGGTTTTGTGCTTAGCTGCTAGCACCACCAATTAACGTCCTGGAGCGTCTCGGACGATTCCAGAATGGTTTCGCCAGAGATAACCACCTATGCACACACACCAGACTGAGACTACCGCAGAGTAGACCCAGAGATTTGCCACTACGTTGGGAGCCAATTTGTAACACTAAGATGATCAGTGTTACTCACCAACTAGCGCGAGGTAGCTATGCAGAGAACTCTATCCCAGGGCGCCTTATTTCTAAGTTTCCAGTCTGTGTGCAAGGGTAGGCTAGGGCTCTCACGAAAACAGACAATAGGGTGTACACACATATATTTACTAAGTACACAGAGATACACAGAGACACACAGAGAGCTTATTCACTGATAGACACAAATATCACAGGTACACAGAAGTAAAGTCAGGGCTCAGGTATTAATACTACTAGGCTACACATAAGTAGTGGATTTACTGGCCTGCAGAGTGAGCTGAGTGAGAGTGACTGCCTGTTGTTACTGCCAGGTGATGACGGCAGATACCTCTCACATGAGAAGCTCGTGTAGTCCGCACTTCCACGTTGTCGTACCACGTGCAGCCAACTAACTTATAGGTGCGGCACCAAATATCTCATCCGGCAACTAGCCCCGTAGTAAAAAACCCTGTCATGAAAGAAACGACAAATTAAGATCTTGGCTGCGCGACAGACGACAATCGACCCGCTTTGCAAAAGAAGAAGTGACTCACCAGTTTTCTGGGTAAAATGTAGCAAGATGCAATGCAGCAACCCAATCACAGCCCGTTAGGCCACGCGAGGTAACAAATAATCGCGCTTGAGCGAAAAACTGATTCGCGGCACAGTCTCAGAGCAAAAGCCAAAGGACCTCCAACTACCCCAAAGCAGGTCTCGGTCAAAAGTCCTGTCTTTCACGAAAAATCTTAACAAAACCCGTTCCTTTAAATGCGAAACGCTTCGTCACCGAACTTATGACATCCTGTCATTCTGACAGCAGAAATGTCACCACTGACAACCGATTAAAAAAAGATAACTCGATAAGGCTGCTTTCACATCCTAAATACTGCATCTATAGAAAATAAATGCTACAACGTTACCCTCATCTCCGAAAACGTTGACTAACGATGCATTTTTCATGTCATCTAATTCTTTTTGCACAAAATTTAATTTTTCCGTGGTTGCCTTTTGATCTTGTTGCAGTCTGAGAATATCTTTAAGCAACCTTGTCACATCGACATGGTCGAACAGGACTGGCGGTAATTTGTGTAGTTCTCGTGCAACAAAAATTGGGGTCAGATCAGGGTCTACTTCCTTGAGGATGCTGATAATGTCGTCAATATCCCGTCGCTTCTTGCCTTCTCCCCTCCGCTTCTTCGTGTTTTTTTGCGGTAGACTCCAACAACAGCTGCTTTGCAGTAGAAATATCTTCTTCCGTAAAAGCACTCGTACAGACTTGACTAATACTGTCTTCAGTCATAACATCAATACGATTACTTACAAACGCAAGAACCTCGTTTATAACTATATTGCACTTGGTACATTTTACTCGATTCGAAAACATTGTCACGTATGTCTCACACGACCTACCCACACGGCTTGCGCGGTGCGAATTATGAACAATGAACTGCTCGAACTCAACACTAGCTGTTTCAATAACTCGTTCAAGAGAGAAGCTTATCTTTATGTTCTTTAAATTTTATAGACTTGTTAATAAGAATTAATGAGCATCCTCGTATACACATAAATAAAAAATACAGACGAATTGAGAACCTCCTCCTTTTTTGGAAAACGGTTAAAAATAAGCTGACTTCAACTACGAAAATCCACTGAAAGTTATAATAAATAATTGTATTTTGGATATAATATAATAATATTACCTTTAAATATTACCTACCTGTTCATACTTATAGAATTCGGGACTTCACGCGAAATACTATTTACTTACATTCACCGACGTTTCGAGCACGTTGCAGCGCCCGTGGTCGCGATTGGACAGTCCAACCGCGACCACGGGCGCTGCAACGTACCAGACTGCGACAATCTGGCTGTATTATCAACGCATGGAGCAAACAAAATGCTCGCGGTGCCTGTTCTATACGAATTAATGTTAATTCAATAGGTCAACAATTGTATGTACATCAAGCGTAAATGACCGACTTACCTTAATTTGCCTAACAAAAACGACCTCGACAGCGTTAATAATAACGAAATACGGCATCTGCAGTAAAAAAAATTTGGTTCAACTAAATGTTCCTAGACATCTTACATGACTAAGCTGTAAAAAAAGGGTGGGCGGGAGGGCCCGCAAATCACAAAAAGCCGATTTTCTCAAAAACCACTTGTCGCAAGGGGACGACAGAGGTGTCATTAGATTAGTGACTTCAACGCGCATAATCGTGGGCTATAAATTTTTGTACTTTTATTGCCAAAATTAATAATTTTTTGAAAAATCCAAAAAGGAATGTATTTAACCACACTAATTCGTTAAATTATGTAGTTCAGCTATAAAGATGAATAGGTAACGTTAGGTTACGTTAGGTTGGTAGGAGTTCAATTTTGAGTTAGGTTAGGTTAGGTTAGGTTAGGCTTTCGTTTGTTAAAATTTGGAGTACTATTGAAAAATGTTTAACCTAACCGAACGAAAAAGTCAAACCTACCCAGAAAACTCACCTAACCTACCCCATAAACCTTACCTAACTTACCCCAAAAACCTAACCTAACCTAACCTAACTTAATCCTAAACCTAACCTAACTTAAAGTTGCGAAATCACAAAAAGCCGATTTTCTCAAAAACCACTTGTCGCAAGGGGACGACAGAGGTGTCATTAGATTAGTGACTTCAACGCGCATAATCGTGGGCTATAAATTTTTGTACTTTTATTGCCAAAATTAATAATTTTTTGAAAAATCCAAAAAGGAATGTATTTAACCACACTAATTCGTTAAATTATGTAGTTCAGCTATAAAGATGAATAGGTAACGTTAGGTTACGTTAGGTTGGTAGGAGTTCAATTTTGAGTTAGGTTAGGTTAGGTTAGGTTAGGCTTTCGTTTGTTAAAATTTGGAGTACTATTGAAAAATGTTTAACCTAACCGAACGAAAAAGTCAAACCTACCCAGAAAACTCACCTAACCTACCCCATAAACCTTACCTAACTTACCCCAAAAACCTAACCTAACCTAACCTAACTTAATCCTAAACCTAACCTAACTTAAAGTTGCGAAATCACAAAAAGCCGATTTTCTCAAAAACCACTTGTCGCAAGGGGACGACAGAGGTGTCATTAGATTAGTGACTTCAACGCGCATAATCGTGGGCTATAAATTTTTGTACTTTTATTGCCAAAATTAATAATTTTTTGAAAAATCCAAAAAGGAATGTATTTAACCACACTAATTCGTTAAATTATGTAGTTCAGCTATAAAGATGAATAGGTAACGTTAGGTTACGTTAGGTTGGTAGGAGTTCAATTTTGAGTTAGGTTAGGTTAGGTTAGGTTAGGCTTTCGTTTGTTAAAATTTGGAGTACTATTGAAAAATGTTTAACCTAACCGAACGAAAAAGTCAAACCTACCCAGAAAACTCACCTAACCTACCCCATAAACCTTACCTAACTTACCCCAAAAACCTAACCTAACCTAACCTAACTTAATCCTAAACCTAACCTAACTTAAAGTTGCGAAATCACAAAAAGCCGATTTTCTCAAAAACCACTTGTCGCAAGGGGACGACAGAGGTGTCATTAGATTAGTGACTTCAACGCGCATAATCGTGGGCTATAAATTTTTGTACTTTTATTGCCAAAATTAATAATTTTTTGAAAAATCCAAAAAGGAATGTATTTAACCACACTAATTCGTTAAATTATGTAGTTCAGCTATAAAGATGAATAGGTAACGTTAGGTTACGTTAGGTTGGTAGGAGTTCAATTTTGAGTTAGGTTAGGTTAGGTTAGGTTAGGCTTTCGTTTGTTAAAATTTGGAGTACTATTGAAAAATGTTTAACCTAACCGAACGAAAAAGTCAAACCTACCCAGAAAACTCACCTAACCTACCCCATAAACCTTACCTAACTTACCCCAAAAACCTAACCTAACCTAACCTAACTTAATCCTAAACCTAACCTAACTTAAAGTTGCGAAATCACAAAAAGCCGATTTTCTCAAAAACCACTTGTCGCAAGGGGACGACAGAGGTGTCATTAGATTAGTGACTTCAACGCGCATAATCGTGGGCTATAAATTTTTGTACTTTTATTGCCAAAATTAATAATTTTTTGAAAAATCCAAAAAGGAATGTATTTAACCACACTAATTCGTTAAATTATGTAGTTCAGCTATAAAGATGAATAGGTAACGTTAGGTTACGTTAGGTTGGTAGGAGTTCAATTTTGAGTTAGGTTAGGTTAGGTTAGGTTAGGCTTTCGTTTGTTAAAATTTGGAGTACTATTGAAAAATGTTTAACCTAACCGAACGAAAAAGTCAAACCTACCCAGAAAACTCACCTAACCTACCCCATAAACCTTACCTAACTTACCCCAAAAACCTAACCTAACTTAATCCTAAACCTAACCTAACTTAAAGTTGCGAAATCACAAAAAGCCGATTTTCTCAAAAACCACTTGTCGCAAGGGGACGACAGAGGTGTCATTAGATTAGTGACTTCAACGCGCATAATCGTGGGCTATAAATTTTTGTACTTTTATTGCCAAAATTAATAATTTTTTGAAAAATCCAAAAAGGAATGTATTTAACCACACTAATTCGTTAAATTATGTAGTTCAGCTATAAAGATGAATAGGTAACGTTAGGTTACGTTAGGTTGGTAGGAGTTCAATTTTGAGTTAGGTTAGGTTAGGTTAGGTTAGGCTTTCGTTTGTTAAAATTTGGAGTACTATTGAAAAATGTTTAACCTAACCGAACGAAAAAGTCAAACCTACCCAGAAAACTCACCTAACCTACCCCATAAACCTTACCTAACTTACCCCAAAAACCTAACCTAACCTAACCTAACTTAATCCTAAACCTAACCTAACTTAAAGTTGCGAAATCACAAAAAGCCGATTTTCTCAAAAACCACTTGTCGCAAGGGGACGACAGAGGTGTCATTAGATTAGTGACTTCAACGCGCATAATCGTGGGCTATAAATTTTTGTACTTTTATTGCCAAAATTAATAATTTTTTGAAAAATCCAAAAAGGAATGTATTTAACCACACTAATTCGTTAAATTATGTAGTTCAGCTATAAAGATGAATAGGTAACGTTAGGTTACGTTAGGTTGGTAGGAGTTCAATTTTGAGTTAGGTTAGGTTAGGTTAGGTTAGGCTTTCGTTTGTTAAAATTTGGAGTACTATTGAAAAATGTTTAACCTAACCGAACGAAAAAGTCAAACCTACCCAGAAAACTCACCTAACCTACCCCATAAACCTTACCTAACTTACCCCAAAAACCTAACCTAACCTAACCTAACTTAATCCTAAACCTAACCTAACTTAAAGTTGCGAAATCACAAAAAGCCGATTTTCTCAAAAACCACTTGTCGCAAGGGGACGACAGAGGTGTCATTAGATTAGTGACTTCAACGCGCATAATCGTGGGCTATAAATTTTTGTACTTTTATTGCCAAAATTAATAATTTTTTGAAAAATCCAAAAAGGAATGTATTTAACCACACTAATTCGTTAAATTATGTAGTTCAGCTATAAAGATGAATAGGTAACGTTAGGTTACGTTAGGTTGGTAGGAGTTCAATTTTGAGTTAGGTTAGGTTAGGTTAGGTTAGGCTTTCGTTTGTTAAAATTTGGAGTACTATTGAAAAATGTTTAACCTAACCGAACGAAAAAGTCAAACCTACCCAGAAAACTCACCTAACCTACCCCATAAACCTTACCTAACTTACCCCAAAAACCTAACCTAACCTAACCTAACTTAATCCTAAACCTAACCTAACTTAAAGTTGCGAAATCACAAAAAGCCGATTTTCTCAAAAACCACTTGTCGCAAGGGGACGACAGAGGTGTCATTAGATTAGTGACTTCAACGCGCATAATCGTGGGCTATAAATTTTTGTACTTTTATTGCCAAAATTAATAATTTTTTGAAAAATCCAAAAAGGAATGTATTTAACCACACTAATTCGTTAAATTATGTAGTTCGGCTATAAAGATGAATAGGTAACGTTAGGTTACGTTAGGTTGGTAGGAGTTCAATTTTGAGTTAGGTTAGGTTAGGTTAGGTTAGGCTTTCGTTTGTTAAAATTTGGAGTACTATTGAAAAATGTTTAACCTAACCGAACGAAAAAGTCAAACCTACCCAGAAAACTCACCTAACCTACCCCATAAACCTTACCTAACTTACCCCAAAAACCTAACCTAACCTAACCTAACTTAATCCTAAACCTAACCTAACTTAAAGTTGCGAAATCACAAAAAGCCGATTTTCTCAAAAACCACTTGTCGCAAGGGGACGACAGAGGTGTCATTAGATTAGTGACTTCAACGCGCATAATCGTGGGCTATAAATTTTTGTACTTTTATTGCCAAAATTAATAATTTTTTGAAAAATCCAAAAAGGAATGTATTTAACCACACTAATTCGTTAAATTATGTAGTTCAGCTATAAAGATGAATAGGTAACGTTAGGTTACGTTAGGTTGGTAGGAGTTCAATTTTGAGTTAGGTTAGGTTAGGTTAGGTTAGGCTTTCGTTTGTTAAAATTTGGAGTACTATTGAAAAATGTTTAACCTAACCGAACGAAAAAGTCAAACCTACCCAGAAAACTCACCTAACCTACCCCATAAACCTTACCTAACTTACCCCAAAAACCTAACCTAACCTAACCTAACTTAATCCTAAACCTAACCTAACTTAAAGTTGCGAAATCACAAAAAGCCGATTTTCTCAAAAACCACTTGTCGCAAGGGGACGACAGAGGTGTCATTAGATTAGTGACTTCAACGCGCATAATCGTGGGCTATAAATTTTTGTACTTTTATTGCCAAAATTAATAATTTTTTGAAAAATCCAAAAAGGAATGTATTTAACCACACTAATTCGTTAAATTATGTAGTTCAGCTATAAAGATGAATAGGTAACGTTAGGTTACGTTAGGTTGGTAGAAGTTCAATTTTGAGTTAGGTTAGGTTAGGTTAGGTTAGGCTTTCGTTTGTTAAAATTTGGAGTACTATTGAAAAATGTTTAACCTAACCGAACGAAAAAGTCAAACCTACCCAGAAAACTCACCTAACCTACCCCATAAACCTTACCTAACTTACCCCAAAAACCTAACCTAACCTAACCTAACTTAATCCTAAACCTAACCTAACTTAAAGTTGCGAAATCACAAAAAGCCGATTTTCTCAAAAACCACTTGTCGCAAGGGGACGACAGAGGTGTCATTAGATTAGTGACTTCAACGCGCATAATCGTGGGCTATAAATTTTTGTACTTTTATTGCCAAAATTAATAATTTTTTGAAAAATCCAAAAAGGAATGTATTTAACCACACTAATTCGTTAAATTATGTAGTTCAGCTATAAAGATGAATAGGTAACGTTAGGTTACGTTAGGTTGGTAGGAGTTCAATTTTGAGTTAGGTTAGGTTAGGTTAGGTTAGGCTTTCGTTTGTTAAAATTTGGAGTACTATTGAAAAATGTTTAACCTAACCGAACGAAAAAGTCAAACCTACCCAGAAAACTCACCTAACCTACCCCATAAACCTTACCTAACTTACCCCAAAAACCTAACCTAACCTAACCTAACTTAATCCTAAACCTAACCTAACTTAAAGTTGCGAAATCACAAAAAGCCGATTTTCTCAAAAACCACTTGTCGCAAGGGGACGACAGAGGTGTCATTAGATTAGTGACTTCAACGCGCATAATCGTGGGCTATAAATTTTTGTACTTTTATTGCCAAAATTAATAATTTTTTGAAAAATCCAAAAAGGAATGTATTTAACCACACTAATTCGTTAAATTATGTAGTTCAGCTATAAAGATGAATAGGTAACGTTAGGTTACGTTAGGTTGGTAGGAGTTCAATTTTGAGTTAGGTTAGGTTAGGTTAGGTTAGGCTTTCGTTTGTTAAAATTTGGAGTACTATTGAAAAATGTTTAACCTAACCGAACGAAAAAGTCAAACCTACCCAGAAAACTCACCTAACCTACCCCATAAACCTTACCTAACTTACCCCAAAAACCTAACCTAACCTAACCTAACTTAATCCTAAACCTAACCTAACTTAAAGTTGCGAAATCACAAAAAGCCGATTTTCTCAAAAACCACTTGTCGCAAGGGGACGACAGAGGTGTCATTAGATTAGTGACTTCAACGCGCATAATCGTGGGCTATAAATTTTTGTACTTTTATTGCCAAAATTAATAATTTTTTGAAAAATCCAAAAAGGAATGTATTTAACCACACTAATTCGTTAAATTATGTAGTTCAGCTATAAAGATGAATAGGTAACGTTAGGTTACGTTAGGTTGGTAGGAGTTCAATTTTGAGTTAGGTTAGGTTAGGTTAGGTTAGGCTTTCGTTTGTTAAAATTTGGAGTACTATTGAAAAATGTTTAACCTAACCGAACGAAAAAGTCAAACCTACCCAGAAAACTCACCTAACCTACCCCATAAACCTTACCTAACTTACCCCAAAAACCTAACCTAACCTAACCTAACTTAATCCTAAACCTAACCTAACTTAAAGTTGCGAAATCACAAAAAGCCGATTTTCTCAAAAACCACTTGTCGCAAGGGGACGACAGAGGTGTCATTAGATTAGTGACTTCAACGCGCATAATCGTGGGCTATAAATTTTTGTACTTTTATTGCCAAAATTAATAATTTTTTGAAAAATCCAAAAAGGAATGTATTTAACCACACTAATTCGTTAAATTATGTAGTTCAGCTATAAAGATGAATAGGTAACGTTAGGTTACGTTAGGTTGGTAGGAGTTCAATTTTGAGTTAGGTTAGGTTAGGTTAGGTTAGGCTTTCGTTTGTTAAAATTTGGAGTACTATTGAAAAATGTTTAACCTAACCGAACGAAAAAGTCAAACCTACCCAGAAAACTCACCTAACCTACCCCATAAACCTTACCTAACTTACCCCAAAAACCTAACCTAACCTAACCTAACTTAATCCTAAACCTAACCTAACTTAAAGTTGCGAAATCACAAAAAGCCGATTTTCTCAAAAACCACTTGTCGCAAGGGGACGACAGAGGTGTCATTAGATTAGTGACTTCAACGCGCATAATCGTGGGCTATAAATTTTTGTACTTTTATTGCCAAAATTAATAATTTTTTGAAAAATCCAAAAAGGAATGTATTTAACCACACTAATTCGTTAAATTATGTAGTTCAGCTATAAAGATGAATAGGTAACGTTAGGTTACGTTAGGTTGGTAGGAGTTCAATTTTGAGTTAGGTTAGGTTAGGTTAGGTTAGGCTTTCGTTTGTTAAAATTTGGAGTACTATTGAAAAATGTTTAACCTAACCGAACGAAAAAGTCAAACCTACCCAGAAAACTCACCTAACCTACCCCATAAACCTTACCTAACTTACCCCAAAAACCTAACCTAACCTAACCTAACTTAATCCTAAACCTAACCTAACTTAAAGTTGCGAAATCACAAAAAGCCGATTTTCTCAAAAACCACTTGTCGCAAGGGGACGACAGAGGTGTCATTAGATTAGTGACTTCAACGCGCATAATCGTGGGCTATAAATTTTTGTACTTTTATTGCCAAAATTAATAATTTTTTGAAAAATCCAAAAAGGAATGTATTTAACCACACTAATTCGTTAAATTATGTAGTTCAGCTATAAAGATGAATAGGTAACGTTAGGTTACGTTAGGTTGGTAGGAGTTCAATTTTGAGTTAGGTTAGGTTAGGTTAGGTTAGGCTTTCGTTTGTTAAAATTTGGAGTACTATTGAAAAATGTTTAACCTAACCGAACGAAAAAGTCAAACCTACCCAGAAAACTCACCTAACCTACCCCATAAACCTTACCTAACTTACCCCAAAAACCTAACCTAACCTAACCTAACTTAATCCTAAACCTAACCTAACTTAAAGTTGCGAAATCACAAAAAGCCGATTTTCTCAAAAACCACTTGTCGCAAGGGGACGACAGAGGTGTCATTAGATTAGTGACTTCAACGCGCATAATCGTGGGCTATAAATTTTTGTACTTTTATTGCCAAAATTAATAATTTTTTGAAAAATCCAAAAAGGAATGTATTTAACCACACTAATTCGTTAAATTATGTAGTTCGGCTATAAAGATGAATAGGTAACGTTAGGTTACGTTAGGTTGGTAGGAGTTCAATTTTGAGTTAGGTTAGGTTAGGTTAGGTTAGGCTTTCGTTTGTTAAAATTTGGAGTACTATTGAAAAATGTTTAACCTAACCGAACGAAAAAGTCAAACCTACCCAGAAAACTCACCTAACCTACCCCATAAACCTTACCTAACTTACCCCAAAAACCTAACCTAACCTAACCTAACTTAATCCTAAACCTAACCTAACTTAAAGTTGCGAAATCACAAAAAGCCGATTTTCTCAAAAACCACTTGTCGCAAGGGGACGACAGAGGTGTCATTAGATTAGTGACTTCAACGCGCATAATCGTGGGCTATAAATTTTTGTACTTTTATTGCCAAAATTAATAATTTTTTGAAAAATCCAAAAAGGAATGTATTTAACCACACTAATTCGTTAAATTATGTAGTTCAGCTATAAAGATGAATAGGTAACGTTAGGTTACGTTAGGTTGGTAGGAGTTCAATTTTGAGTTAGGTTAGGTTAGGTTAGGTTAGGCTTTCGTTTGTTAAAATTTGGAGTACTATTGAAAAATGTTTAACCTAACCGAACGAAAAAGTCAAACCTACCCAGAAAACTCACCTAACCTACCCCATAAACCTTACCTAACTTACCCCAAAAACCTAACCTAACCTAACCTAACTTAATCCTAAACCTAACCTAACTTAAAGTTGCGAAATCACAAAAAGCCGATTTTCTCAAAAACCACTTGTCGCAAGGGGACGACAGAGGTGTCATTAGATTAGTGACTTCAACGCGCATAATCGTGGGCTATAAATTTTTGTACTTTTATTGCCAAAATTAATAATTTTTTGAAAAATCCAAAAAGGAATGTATTTAACCACACTAATTCGTTAAATTATGTAGTTCAGCTATAAAGATGAATAGGTAACGTTAGGTTACGTTAGGTTGGTAGGAGTTCAATTTTGAGTTAGGTTAGGTTAGGTTAGGTTAGGCTTTCGTTTGTTAAAATTTGGAGTACTATTGAAAAATGTTTAACCTAACCGAACGAAAAAGTCAAACCTACCCAGAAAACTCACCTAACCTACCCCATAAACCTTACCTAACTTACCCCAAAAACCTAACCTAACCTAACCTAACTTAATCCTAAACCTAACCTAACTTAAAGTTGCGAAATCACAAAAAGCCGATTTTCTCAAAAACCACTTGTCGCAAGGGGACGACAGAGGTGTCATTAGATTAGTGACTTCAACGCGCATAATCGTGGGCTATAAATTTTTGTACTTTTATTGCCAAAATTAATAATTTTTTGAAAAATCCAAAAAGGAATGTATTTAACCACACTAATTCGTTAAATTATGTAGTTCAGCTATAAAGATGAATAGGTAACGTTAGGTTACGTTAGGTTGGTAGGAGTTCAATTTTGAGTTAGGTTAGGTTAGGTTAGGTTAGGCTTTCGTTTGTTAAAATTTGGAGTACTATTGAAAAATGTTTAACCTAACCGAACGAAAAAGTCAAACCTACCCAGAAAACTCACCTAACCTACCCCATAAACCTTACCTAACTTACCCCAAAAACCTAACCTAACCTAACCTAACTTAATCCTAAACCTAACCTAACTTAAAGTTGCGAAATCACAAAAAGCCGATTTTCTCAAAAACCACTTGTCGCAAGGGGACGACAGAGGTGTCATTAGATTAGTGACTTCAACGCGCATAATCGTGGGCTATAAATTTTTGTACTTTTATTGCCAAAATTAATAATTTTTTGAAAAATCCAAAAAGGAATGTATTTAACCACACTAATTCGTTAAATTATGTAGTTCAGCTATAAAGATGAATAGGTAACGTTAGGTTACGTTAGGTTGGTAGGAGTTCAATTTTGAGTTAGGTTAGGTTAGGTTAGGTTAGGCTTTCGTTTGTTAAAATTTGGAGTACTATTGAAAAATGTTTAACCTAACCGAACGAAAAAGTCAAACCTACCCAGAAAACTCACCTAACCTACCCCATAAACCTTACCTAACTTACCCCAAAAACCTAACCTAACCTAACCTAACTTAATCCTAAACCTAACCTAACTTAAAGTTGCGAAATCACAAAAAGCCGATTTTCTCAAAAACCACTTGTCGCAAGGGGACGACAGAGGTGTCATTAGATTAGTGACTTCAACGCGCATAATCGTGGGCTATAAATTTTTGTACTTTTATTGCCAAAATTAATAATTTTTTGAAAAATCCAAAAAGGAATGTATTTAACCACACTAATTCGTTAAATTATGTAGTTCAGCTATAAAGATGAATAGGTAACGTTAGGTTACGTTAGGTTGGTAGGAGTTCAATTTTGAGTTAGGTTAGGTTAGGTTAGGTTAGGCTTTCGTTTGTTAAAATTTGGAGTACTATTGAAAAATGTTTAACCTAACCGAACGAAAAAGTCAAACCTACCCAGAAAACTCACCTAACCTACCCCATAAACCTTACCTAACTTACCCCAAAAACCTAACCTAACCTAACCTAACTTAATCCTAAACCTAACCTAACTTAAAGTTGCGAAATCACAAAAAGCCGATTTTCTCAAAAACCACTTGTCGCAAGGGGACGACAGAGGTGTCATTAGATTAGTGACTTCAACGCGCATAATCGTGGGCTATAAATTTTTGTACTTTTATTGCCAAAATTAATAATTTTTTGAAAAATCCAAAAAGGAATGTATTTAACCACACTAATTCGTTAAATTATGTAGTTCAGCTATAAAGATGAATAGGTAACGTTAGGTTACGTTAGGTTGGTAGGAGTTCAATTTTGAGTTAGGTTAGGTTAGGTTAGGTTAGGCTTTCGTTTGTTAAAATTTGGAGTACTATTGAAAAATGTTTAACCTAACCGAACGAAAAAGTCAAACCTACCCAGAAAACTCACCTAACCTACCCCATAAACCTTACCTAACTTACCCCAAAAACCTAACCTAACCTAACCTAACTTAATCCTAAACCTAACCTAACTTAAAGTTGCGAAATCACAAAAAGCCGATTTTCTCAAAAACCACTTGTCGCAAGGGGACGACAGAGGTGTCATTAGATTAGTGACTTCAACGCGCATAATCGTGGGCTATAAATTTTTGTACTTTTATTGCCAAAATTAATAATTTTTTGAAAAATCCAAAAAGGAATGTATTTAACCACACTAATTCGTTAAATTATGTAGTTCGGCTATAAAGATGAATAGGTAACGTTAGGTTACGTTAGGTTGGTAGGAGTTCAATTTTGAGTTAGGTTAGGTTAGGTTAGGTTAGGCTTTCGTTTGTTAAAATTTGGAGTACTATTGAAAAATGTTTAACCTAACCGAACGAAAAAGTCAAACCTACCCAGAAAACTCACCTAACCTACCCCATAAACCTTACCTAACTTACCCCAAAAACCTAACCTAACCTAACCTAACTTAATCCTAAACCTAACCTAACTTAAAGTTGCGAAATCACAAAAAGCCGATTTTCTCAAAAACCACTTGTCGCAAGGGGACGACAGAGGTGTCATTAGATTAGTGACTTCAACGCGCATAATCGTGGGCTATAAATTTTTGTACTTTTATTGCCAAAATTAATAATTTTTTGAAAAATCCAAAAAGGAATGTATTTAACCACACTAATTCGTTAAATTATGTAGTTCAGCTATAAAGATGAATAGGTAACGTTAGGTTACGTTAGGTTGGTAGGAGTTCAATTTTGAGTTAGGTTAGGTTAGGTTAGGTTAGGCTTTCGTTTGTTAAAATTTGGAGTACTATTGAAAAATGTTTAACCTAACCGAACGAAAAAGTCAAACCTACCCAGAAAACTCACCTAACCTACCCCATAAACCTTACCTAACTTACCCCAAAAACCTAACCTAACCTAACCTAACTTAATCCTAAACCTAACCTAACTTAAAGTTGCGAAATCACAAAAAGCCGATTTTCTCAAAAACCACTTGTCGCAAGGGGACGACAGAGGTGTCATTAGATTAGTGACTTCAACGCGCATAATCGTGGGCTATAAATTTTTGTACTTTTATTGCCAAAATTAATAATTTTTTGAAAAATCCAAAAAGGAATGTATTTAACCACACTAATTCGTTAAATTATGTAGTTCAGCTATAAAGATGAATAGGTAACGTTAGGTTACGTTAGGTTGGTAGGAGTTCAATTTTGAGTTAGGTTAGGTTAGGTTAGGTTAGGCTTTCGTTTGTTAAAATTTGGAGTACTATTGAAAAATGTTTAACCTAACCGAACGAAAAAGTCAAACCTACCCAGAAAACTCACCTAACCTACCCCATAAACCTTACCTAACTTACCCCAAAAACCTAACCTAACCTAACCTAACTTAATCCTAAACCTAACCTAACTTAAAGTTGCGAAATCACAAAAAGCCGATTTTCTCAAAAACCACTTGTCGCAAGGGGACGACAGAGGTGTCATTAGATTAGTGACTTCAACGCGCATAATCGTGGGCTATAAATTTTTGTACTTTTATTGCCAAAATTAATAATTTTTTGAAAAATCCAAAAAGGAATGTATTTAACCACACTAATTCGTTAAATTATGTAGTTCAGCTATAAAGATGAATAGGTAACGTTAGGTTACGTTAGGTTGGTAGGAGTTCAATTTTGAGTTAGGTTAGGTTAGGTTAGGTTAGGCTTTCGTTTGTTAAAATTTGGAGTACTATTGAAAAATGTTTAACCTAACCGAACGAAAAAGTCAAACCTACCCAGAAAACTCACCTAACCTACCCCATAAACCTTACCTAACTTACCCCAAAAACCTAACCTAACCTAACCTAACTTAATCCTAAACCTAACCTAACTTAAAGTTGCGAAATCACAAAAAGCCGATTTTCTCAAAAACCACTTGTCGCAAGGGGACGACAGAGGTGTCATTAGATTAGTGACTTCAACGCGCATAATCGTGGGCTATAAATTTTTGTACTTTTATTGCCAAAATTAATAATTTTTTGAAAAATCCAAAAAGGAATGTATTTAACCACACTAATTCGTTAAATTATGTAGTTCAGCTATAAAGATGAATAGGTAACGTTAGGTTACGTTAGGTTGGTAGGAGTTCAATTTTGAGTTAGGTTAGGTTAGGTTAGGTTAGGCTTTCGTTTGTTAAAATTTGGAGTACTATTGAAAAATGTTTAACCTAACCGAACGAAAAAGTCAAACCTACCCAGAAAACTCACCTAACCTACCCCATAAACCTTACCTAACTTACCCCAAAAACCTAACCTAACCTAACCTAACTTAATCCTAAACCTAACCTAACTTAAAGTTGCGAAATCACAAAAAGCCGATTTTCTCAAAAACCACTTGTCGCAAGGGGACGACAGAGGTGTCATTAGATTAGTGACTTCAACGCGCATAATCGTGGGCTATAAATTTTTGTACTTTTATTGCCAAAATTAATAATTTTTTGAAAAATCCAAAAAGGAATGTATTTAACCACACTAATTCGTTAAATTATGTAGTTCAGCTATAAAGATGAATAGGTAACGTTAGGTTACGTTAGGTTGGTAGGAGTTCAATTTTGAGTTAGGTTAGGTTAGGTTAGGTTAGGCTTTCGTTTGTTAAAATTTGGAGTACTATTGAAAAATGTTTAACCTAACCGAACGAAAAAGTCAAACCTACCCAGAAAACTCACCTAACCTACCCCATAAACCTTACCTAACTTACCCCAAAAACCTAACCTAACCTAACCTAACTTAATCCTAAACCTAACCTAACTTAAAGTTGCGAAATCACAAAAAGCCGATTTTCTCAAAAACCACTTGTCGCAAGGGGACGACAGAGGTGTCATTAGATTAGTGACTTCAACGCGCATAATCGTGGGCTATAAATTTTTGTACTTTTATTGCCAAAATTAATAATTTTTTGAAAAATCCAAAAAGGAATGTATTTAACCACACTAATTCGTTAAATTATGTAGTTCAGCTATAAAGATGAATAGGTAACGTTAGGTTACGTTAGGTTGGTAGGAGTTCAATTTTGAGTTAGGTTAGGTTAGGTTAGGTTAGGCTTTCGTTTGTTAAAATTTGGAGTACTATTGAAAAATGTTTAACCTAACCGAACGAAAAAGTCAAACCTACCCAGAAAACTCACCTAACCTACCCCATAAACCTTACCTAACTTACCCCAAAAACCTAACCTAACCTAACCTAACTTAATCCTAAACCTAACCTAACTTAAAGTTGCGAAATCACAAAAAGCCGATTTTCTCAAAAACCACTTGTCGCAAGGGGACGACAGAGGTGTCATTAGATTAGTGACTTCAACGCGCATAATCGTGGGCTATAAATTTTTGTACTTTTATTGCCAAAATTAATAATTTTTTGAAAAATCCAAAAAGGAATGTATTTAACCACACTAATTCGTTAAATTATGTAGTTCAGCTATAAAGATGAATAGGTAACGTTAGGTTACGTTAGGTTGGTAGGAGTTCAATTTTGAGTTAGGTTAGGTTAGGTTAGGTTAGGCTTTCGTTTGTTAAAATTTGGAGTACTATTGAAAAATGTTTAACCTAACCGAACGAAAAAGTCAAACCTACCCAGAAAACTCACCTAACCTACCCCATAAACCTTACCTAACTTACCCCAAAAACCTAACCTAACCTAACCTAACTTAATCCTAAACCTAACCTAACTTAAAGTTGCGAAATCACAAAAAGCCGATTTTCTCAAAAACCACTTGTCGCAAGGGGACGACAGAGGTGTCATTAGATTAGTGACTTCAACGCGCATAATCGTGGGCTATAAATTTTTGTACTTTTATTGCCAAAATTAATAATTTTTTGAAAAATCCAAAAAGGAATGTATTTAACCACACTAATTCGTTAAATTATGTAGTTCAGCTATAAAGATGAATAGGTAACGTTAGGTTACGTTAGGTTGGTAGGAGTTCAATTTTGAGTTAGGTTAGGTTAGGTTAGGTTAGGCTTTCGTTTGTTAAAATTTGGAGTACTATTGAAAAATGTTTAACCTAACCGAACGAAAAAGTCAAACCTACCCAGAAAACTCACCTAACCTACCCCATAAACCTTACCTAACTTACCCCAAAAACCTAACCTAACCTAACCTAACTTAATCCTAAACCTAACCTAACTTAAAGTTGCGAAATCACAAAAAGCCGATTTTCTCAAAAACCACTTGTCGCAAGGGGACGACAGAGGTGTCATTAGATTAGTGACTTCAACGCGCATAATCGTGGGCTATAAATTTTTGTACTTTTATTGCCAAAATTAATAATTTTTTGAAAAATCCAAAAAGGAATGTATTTAACCACACTAATTCGTTAAATTATGTAGTTCGGCTATAAAGATGAATAGGTAACGTTAGGTTACGTTAGGTTGGTAGGAGTTCAATTTTGAGTTAGGTTAGGTTAGGTTAGGTTAGGCTTTCGTTTGTTAAAATTTGGAGTACTATTGAAAAATGTTTAACCTAACCGAACGAAAAAGTCAAACCTACCCAGAAAACTCACCTAACCTACCCCATAAACCTTACCTAACTTACCCCAAAAACCTAACCTAACCTAACCTAACTTAATCCTAAACCTAACCTAACTTAAAGTTGCGAAATCACAAAAAGCCGATTTTCTCAAAAACCACTTGTCGCAAGGGGACGACAGAGGTGTCATTAGATTAGTGACTTCAACGCGCATAATCGTGGGCTATAAATTTTTGTACTTTTATTGCCAAAATTAATAATTTTTTGAAAAATCCAAAAAGGAATGTATTTAACCACACTAATTCGTTAAATTATGTAGTTCAGCTATAAAGATGAATAGGTAACGTTAGGTTACGTTAGGTTGGTAGGAGTTCAATTTTGAGTTAGGTTAGGTTAGGTTAGGTTAGGCTTTCGTTTGTTAAAATTTGGAGTACTATTGAAAAATGTTTAACCTAACCGAACGAAAAAGTCAAACCTACCCAGAAAACTCACCTAACCTACCCCATAAACCTTACCTAACTTACCCCAAAAACCTAACCTAACCTAACCTAACTTAATCCTAAACCTAACCTAACTTAAAGTTGCGAAATCACAAAAAGCCGATTTTCTCAAAAACCACTTGTCGCAAGGGGACGACAGAGGTGTCATTAGATTAGTGACTTCAACGCGCATAATCGTGGGCTATAAATTTTTGTACTTTTATTGCCAAAATTAATAATTTTTTGAAAAATCCAAAAAGGAATGTATTTAACCACACTAATTCGTTAAATTATGTAGTTCAGCTATAAAGATGAATAGGTAACGTTAGGTTACGTTAGGTTGGTAGGAGTTCAATTTTGAGTTAGGTTAGGTTAGGTTAGGTTAGGCTTTCGTTTGTTAAAATTTGGAGTACTATTGAAAAATGTTTAACCTAACCGAACGAAAAAGTCAAACCTACCCAGAAAACTCACCTAACCTACCCCATAAACCTTACCTAACTTACCCCAAAAACCTAACCTAACCTAACCTAACTTAATCCTAAACCTAACCTAACTTAAAGTTGCGAAATCACAAAAAGCCGATTTTCTCAAAAACCACTTGTCGCAAGGGGACGACAGAGGTGTCATTAGATTAGTGACTTCAACGCGCATAATCGTGGGCTATAAATTTTTGTACTTTTATTGCCAAAATTAATAATTTTTTGAAAAATCCAAAAAGGAATGTATTTAACCACACTAATTCGTTAAATTATGTAGTTCAGCTATAAAGATGAATAGGTAACGTTAGGTTACGTTAGGTTGGTAGGAGTTCAATTTTGAGTTAGGTTAGGTTAGGTTAGGTTAGGCTTTCGTTTGTTAAAATTTGGAGTACTATTGAAAAATGTTTAACCTAACCGAACGAAAAAGTCAAACCTACCCAGAAAACTCACCTAACCTACCCCATAAACCTTACCTAACTTACCCCAAAAACCTAACCTAACCTAACCTAACTTAATCCTAAACCTAACCTAACTTAAAGTTGCGAAATCACAAAAAGCCGATTTTCTCAAAAACCACTTGTCGCAAGGGGACGACAGAGGTGTCATTAGATTAGTGACTTCAACGCGCATAATCGTGGGCTATAAATTTTTGTACTTTTATTGCCAAAATTAATAATTTTTTGAAAAATCCAAAAAGGAATGTATTTAACCACACTAATTCGTTAAATTATGTAGTTCAGCTATAAAGATGAATAGGTAACGTTAGGTTACGTTAGGTTGGTAGGAGTTCAATTTTGAGTTAGGTTAGGTTAGGTTAGGTTAGGCTTTCGTTTGTTAAAATTTGGAGTACTATTGAAAAATGTTTAACCTAACCGAACGAAAAAGTCAAACCTACCCAGAAAACTCACCTAACCTACCCCATAAACCTTACCTAACTTACCCCAAAAACCTAACCTAACCTAACCTAACTTAATCCTAAACCTAACCTAACTTAAAGTTGCGAAATCACAAAAAGCCGATTTTCTCAAAAACCACTTGTCGCAAGGGGACGACAGAGGTGTCATTAGATTAGTGACTTCAACGCGCATAATCGTGGGCTATAAATTTTTGTACTTTTATTGCCAAAATTAATAATTTTTTGAAAAATCCAAAAAGGAATGTATTTAACCACACTAATTCGTTAAATTATGTAGTTCAGCTATAAAGATGAATAGGTAACGTTAGGTTACGTTAGGTTGGTAGGAGTTCAATTTTGAGTTAGGTTAGGTTAGGTTAGGTTAGGCTTTCGTTTGTTAAAATTTGGAGTACTATTGAAAAATGTTTAACCTAACCGAACGAAAAAGTCAAACCTACCCAGAAAACTCACCTAACCTACCCCATAAACCTTACCTAACTTACCCCAAAAACCTAACCTAACCTAACCTAACTTAATCCTAAACCTAACCTAACTTAAAGTTGCGAAATCACAAAAAGCCGATTTTCTCAAAAACCACTTGTCGCAAGGGGACGACAGAGGTGTCATTAGATTAGTGACTTCAACGCGCATAATCGTGGGCTATAAATTTTTGTACTTTTATTGCCAAAATTAATAATTTTTTGAAAAATCCAAAAAGGAATGTATTTAACCACACTAATTCGTTAAATTATGTAGTTCAGCTATAAAGATGAATAGGTAACGTTAGGTTACGTTAGGTTGGTAGGAGTTCAATTTTGAGTTAGGTTAGGTTAGGTTAGGTTAGGCTTTCGTTTGTTAAAATTTGGAGTACTATTGAAAAATGTTTAACCTAACCGAACGAAAAAGTCAAACCTACCCAGAAAACTCACCTAACCTACCCCATAAACCTTACCTAACTTACCCCAAAAACCTAACCTAACCTAACCTAACTTAATCCTAAACCTAACCTAACTTAAAGTTGCGAAATCACAAAAAGCCGATTTTCTCAAAAACCACTTGTCGCAAGGGGACGACAGAGGTGTCATTAGATTAGTGACTTCAACGCGCATAATCGTGGGCTATAAATTTTTGTACTTTTATTGCCAAAATTAATAATTTTTTGAAAAATCCAAAAAGGAATGTATTTAACCACACTAATTCGTTAAATTATGTAGTTCAGCTATAAAGATGAATAGGTAACGTTAGGTTACGTTAGGTTGGTAGGAGTTCAATTTTGAGTTAGGTTAGGTTAGGTTAGGTTAGGCTTTCGTTTGTTAAAATTTGGAGTACTATTGAAAAATGTTTAACCTAACCGAACGAAAAAGTCAAACCTACCCAGAAAACTCACCTAACCTACCCCATAAACCTTACCTAACTTACCCCAAAAACCTAACCTAACCTAACCTAACTTAATCCTAAACCTAACCTAACTTAAAGTTGCGAAATCACAAAAAGCCGATTTTCTCAAAAACCACTTGTCGCAAGGGGACGACAGAGGTGTCATTAGATTAGTGACTTCAACGCGCATAATCGTGGGCTATAAATTTTTGTACTTTTATTGCCAAAATTAATAATTTTTTGAAAAATCCAAAAAGGAATGTATTTAACCACACTAATTCGTTAAATTATGTAGTTCAGCTATAAAGATGAATAGGTAACGTTAGGTTACGTTAGGTTGGTAGGAGTTCAATTTTGAGTTAGGTTAGGTTAGGTTAGGTTAGGCTTTCGTTTGTTAAAATTTGGAGTACTATTGAAAAATGTTTAACCTAACCGAACGAAAAAGTCAAACCTACCCAGAAAACTCACCTAACCTACCCCATAAACCTTACCTAACTTACCCCAAAAACCTAACCTAACCTAACCTAACTTAATCCTAAACCTAACCTAACTTAAAGTTGCGAAATCACAAAAAGCCGATTTTCTCAAAAACCACTTGTCGCAAGGGGACGACAGAGGTGTCATTAGATTAGTGACTTCAACGCGCATAATCGTGGGCTATAAATTTTTGTACTTTTATTGCCAAAATTAATAATTTTTTGAAAAATCCAAAAAGGAATGTATTTAACCACACTAATTCGTTAAATTATGTAGTTCGGCTATAAAGATGAATAGGTAACGTTAGGTTACGTTAGGTTGGTAGGAGTTCAATTTTGAGTTAGGTTAGGTTAGGTTAGGTTAGGCTTTCGTTTGTTAAAATTTGGAGTACTATTGAAAAATGTTTAACCTAACCGAACGAAAAAGTCAAACCTACCCAGAAAACTCACCTAACCTACCCCATAAACCTTACCTAACTTACCCCAAAAACCTAACCTAACCTAACCTAACTTAATCCTAAACCTAACCTAACTTAAAGTTGCGAAATCACAAAAAGCCGATTTTCTCAAAAACCACTTGTCGCAAGGGGACGACAGAGGTGTCATTAGATTAGTGACTTCAACGCGCATAATCGTGGGCTATAAATTTTTGTACTTTTATTGCCAAAATTAATAATTTTTTGAAAAATCCAAAAAGGAATGTATTTAACCACACTAATTCGTTAAATTATGTAGTTCAGCTATAAAGATGAATAGGTAACGTTAGGTTACGTTAGGTTGGTAGGAGTTCAATTTTGAGTTAGGTTAGGTTAGGTTAGGTTAGGTTAGGTTAGGTTAGGTTAGGTTAGGTTAGGTTAGGTTAGGTTAGGTTAGGTTAGGTTAGGTTAGGTTAGGTTAGGTTAGGTTAGGTTAGGTTAGGTTAGGTTAGGTTAGGTTAGGTTAGGTTAGGTTAGGTTAGGTTAGGTTAGGTTAGGTTAGGTTAGGTTAGGTTAGGTTAGGTTAGGTTAGGTTAGGTTAGGTTAGGTTAGGTTAGGTTAGGTTAGGTTAGGTTAGGTTAGGTTAGGTTAGGTTAGGTTAGGTTAGGTTAGGTTAGGTTAGGTTAGGTTAGGTTAGGTTAGGTTAGGTTAGGTTAGGTTAGGTTAGGTTAGGTTAGGTTAGGTTAGGTTAGGTTAGGTTAGGTTAGGTTAGGTTAGGTTAGGTTAGGTTAGGTTAGGTTAGGTTAGGTTAGGTTAGGTTAGGTTAGGTTAGGTTAGGTTAGGTTAGGTTAGGTTAGGTTAGGTTAGGTTAGGTTAGGTTAGGTTAGGTTAGGTTAGGTTAGGTTAGGTTAGGTTAGGTTAGGTTAGGTTAGGTTAGGTTAGGTTAGGTTAGGTTAGGTTAGGTTTTTTTTTTTTTTTTTTTGTTGACGCGGGGAATGCGTTTAGGCACCGTCATCCCAGCTACGGGGGTAGCTGGGACGGTGTGTGGGACTCACCGGTCCCGGAAAAAGGGACCGTCCTACCCACTAAACCCCGCGGTGTTCCGACTCACCCTATAGCCGGGCCGAGGGATATGAAAAGTAGATTCTACATCGACCCGGCTAGGGATGCCCCGTAGGGTTGGGGCTCTCCTCGGGGGACCAGATGGTCGGCCCCCCGGAGCTCCCTAAAGAGCTGACGAAAAGACAAGCCCGCATCGCACCGCCCTCGAACGTCCCTCTGGAAGCAGAGGGGGCAGAGAGCGGCCGAGCGGGCGGGCACTAAGGCACCTCCGGAACACGAGGAGGTGCCTTCCGCCAAACGATCATCGGTGGGTGAGGTCCCCCGACCACCACCCACCGGGACAACACTAGTCGGGGGCGCGCACGAACGCTGCCATGCGGCGCCCCCGAACCGGACGACGGGGCGGGAGCGTCAGTCCAGCACGCTCCCGCACCCGCAGCTCTTCTCTCTTTGCCGCCATCACCTCATTGGCAAAAGAGGTGACGGCGGCCCAACACTCCTGGCTGCCGACCATGGCTCGCACCACAGCCGGCAGCGACAAATCAACACCAACACGGCCCGTGAGGGCGACACGCGGCCCGTCCCACGCCGCGCACTCGACGAGCGTGTGCTCTGCCGAGTCCACGGCGCCACTTGGGCAGTGACGGCACACGGGGTCCGACTCCACACCCACCACCTCCCACAGGTACTTGGCGAAACAGCCATGTCCTGTGAGGAGCTGAGTGAGGTGGTACGTCGGCGCACCGTGCGCCCTCTCTACCCAAGGCCGAAGAACGGGCCGGACAGCCCCCACGAGCCGCGCGCTCGCGGAGGGACACGCCAACCTAATGGCCCACTTCCGGAAGAGATCGTCGCGAGCAGACTGTCTCCAGCGATCGATCTCGTCCGGGAGCGGGCGACCTCCATTATTCCGCACCAGGGCGCTTTCCTCGTAGACACGCTTGAGGACTCCAGCCTCGAGATCCCACGGGGGGCTTCCTCCAATTAGACACGCCGCCTCGTAAGAGACGGTGCAGTACGCTCGCGCCGCCCTCTGCGCAATCACCCGCTGCGGCCTCCGCAGCAGGGGGATGGTTTTGGCGCAGAGAGCGTCCGACCAAATAGGCGCTCCGTAGAGCGCCTTGGAGCGCACTACACCGTCGTAGAGACGGCGACATGCACTTTCCGGCCCCCCTTTATTGGGGAGCAGCCGCGCCAGCCTTCCGGCGTATGACACCAGTTTGGGTGCCAGGCGCCGGAAGTGCTCGACGAAACCCCATCGACTATCGAGGACCACTCCTAGGTACTTCATGGTCTCCCCGATAGCGATGGGGGTGCCGCTCACCACAATGAAGGAATCTCGAGGTGGCCCCCGCCTAGGCCCGTGGAAAAACACGGCCTCGGACTTTTCGAGAGCCACCTGGAGTCCCAGCGCCCTGATGCGGCTGACCACCTGGGCAACGCCCGCGGTGGCCAGAACCTTCGCGTCCCTGAATTCTGGGCCCCGCGCGGTGACGAGGGTGTCGTCGGCGTAGCAGATAACGCCGACCCCCGTAAGAGTTGCACCGCGCAGGACCCAGTCATAGCCGATGTTCCACAGGAGCGGACCAAGCACCGACCCCTGTGGAACACCGCACGACATCTCCTTGCGGACTATTCCCGACCGGGCCGGGTAGATGATGGCCCGGTCCACGAAGTAGTCCGCAAGGACGCGCCTGAGGTACCACGGGACGTTGTGGTACCTCAGCGCCTCGGCGATGGTCTGCCAGGGGATGGTGTTGAAGGCGTTGGCGATGTCCAGCGACACCGCCAACAACACCTCCCCCCGACCGACCGCCTCTTGGACGCTGTCCCTGAGTCGGGAGATGGCGTCCAGGGTAGACCGCCCGCGACGGAACCCGTACTGGCCGCCGTCGAGGTTGGGCCCCGCCCCCTCAAGGTGCCCGACGAGACGAGCAGCGAGCACCCGCTCGAAAAGCTTGCTTATCTCGCCGAGCAGAACAATGGGGCGGTAGGCCGACGGTGACTCGACGGGGCGCCCGTGCTTCTTAAGCAGCACGAGCTTCCCGGTCTTCCACGTCCGCGGGACTCTACCCGACGCCAAACACTCCGACATCAGGGAGAGCGTCTCTTCTTCGAACGCCGGCATGACCAGGGCGACGACCCGCCCTGGGATGCCGTCCGGACCGGGGGCGCGGTGTCTCATCTTGAGTTTGAGAACCGCTGCCCCTAACTCGGCATCGGACACGGGCGGAATCGCCTCCGTGTCAGCCGGCGTTCCATCTGGTGCCGCCATACACGGCGGGACCCACTCTTCCCGCGCAGGGAAGAGGGAGCTGACAACTTCACTAGTGAAGGTGGGCTCGAGAGACCTAGTGAGCGGGGGCGCATAAGGCCGGAGTTTGTCGCTCACGGCCTTATACGGGCGCCCCCACGGATCTCCATTTAAAGTCTCGAGCCACACCTTCCACGACTCGTCTTTGGCGGCCTTGATCGCCGAGCGAAGGGCCGCTCGGGCGTCCCGGTATGCGGCGCGCAACTCCTCCACGAGGACAGGGTTTCCGGCCCTGCGACCGCGGTAGCGGGTGTATCTTCGTTGGGCTGCGTGACTAGCAGCACGCAGCCCTTCAAGGTTGTCGTTCCACCAATACACCCGCCGCCGCGGCTGGACAGACCCTGCCCTTCGCATCGCCGCATCGCAGACGCGAGTCAGAGCCTCAGATAACCGCTCCGACCTCGCGTCCACGCTCGGGTTTCCGCCAAACGCGGCCCATCGCTCGACGATGGCCGCCTCTTCTGCCAGCTCCCGGTTCAGCGTGTTTAAGCGCCACCGTGGGCCCTCACCGGCCAGGGGACGATCGTGGGTCCTCAGGGCGGGGGAGACGATATCAAATCGGACATACCGGTGGTCCGACATCGTCTCCACCTCCGTGACCACCCTCCAGCCACGTACGTGGTTCGCCAGGCCAGAACTGGCAAAGGACAGGTCAACAATGGACCTGTTGCCATTGTCCCCCACGTACGTGTGGACCGCCCCCTGGTTCAGCAACACCAGATCCATGGACACCGCCCAATCCTCCAACAACTCCCCCCGCAAGTCCGTCGCCGGAGATCCCCACGCCGTAGAGTGGGCGTTGAAGTCCCCGACGACGATGAGCGGGGTGGGGTGTGCTTCCGCCACAAGAGCCCCGAGCTCAACGAGTAACTGCTCAAATTGAGCACGGGTCTTCCTGGGCGGACAGTACACCCCGATCACTGCAGCGTCTCCCAGCAGCGCGAGGACGCACATTCGTCCTTGGGACACCCTATCAAAGGCGCCCCGCTGGGAGACGATAGCCACTTCACCGTCGCGGTCGCTGGCCCAATCATCACGGGCACGAACCGCGTACGGTTCGGCGACTACAGCCACGGTCGTCTGCCACTGCGCTACGGACTGGATCAAAACATCCTGGGCCGCAGCGCAGTGCCTGACGTTGGCCTGCAGGACCGAGAATGTGGACATCTAGGATTGAGCGGTGTCCATAACCTCCTCAGCTTGGGTGGGAGCGGGGTCCGCGACCGGCCCGACCCGCTTCCCACCGACTCCTCCTCGGCGACGACGCCGCTTTTTCGACGCCGCCAGGCAAGCCTTGGCGCCCAGGCGGTGCGCAGCGGCCTCTCCCGCCGCCGCACACACGGGGCAGTGCGGATCTGCGGCGCAGCCGGCCGCTTTGTGGCCGGGCTGCCCGCAGCGGAAGCACAGGGCGCTGCGGTCAACTCCCGCAGCACACCTGGCTCCCACGTGCCCCACATCTAGGCAGCGGAAGCACCGCTGCGGCCTGGACTCCAAAAGCACCGCACGGACGCGGGTCCAACCAATCACTACGGCGCGGCCATCAGTTAAAAGTTTGGCCGCCGCGACGGGGCACTTCACCCACGCCGTGCCTTCTCTGCTTGCCTGGCGGACGATAGCCCCGACAACGACGCTGGTGGCGGCACAACCGCCAACTTCTGCCACCACCCGCGCCACAACCTCCTTCGTCGCTGAATCGCCGAGACCGGAGATGCGCAGCTCCGCGCACTTCTCCGGCCTGGCGACACGAACGTCGTCGCCGAGGGACGCCCTTAGTTTTTCCGCTAATGCGTCCGCTTTGGCGCTCCTCTCCGCACCAGCCACCTCGAGGATACGTCCCCCGGTGGCTGCAGTGCGGAAGCGCAAGCCGTCGATGCCGAGGCTTTTGAGGTCGATTGACCTCTCAGCCTCGGCAAGTTTTTCGGCGTAAGTAACGCCCCGTACCTCCGCTTCCCGCTGCAGCGTTATAACCACTGCTGCGGTTCGCGGTGCGCGGAGATTCGGGGCGCTCCTCTTTGCGCCTGTCTTCGCGGGTGCCCTAGCGGGCGCATTAGCGGGTTTCTTCGGCCGCTTGACGACGTTGTTCCACGTCTCAGTTTGGGACTGAGACGTGGAAGCCGGGGCCGGTTGAGTTAAGGCCGACTGGCGCTCTCTGCGCGTCGCCTCCACCTCACGCGCCGCAGCGCTCCTCTTCTTTCGGTTCCCCTTCTTCCCCTGAGTAGGGGGAGAAGAGGAAGAGGCCGACGGAACGGCCGCAACAGGTTCCGTCACGTCCACCTCAGATGTGGAGGGGACGGCAGGTAGAGGCGCGGCGGCAGAGGCGCCAGCGGCCTTGCGCTTTGAGCGCGTGGGCGCCGAAGCGCCGACAGAAGGGCCCGTTGACTGGGCGACAGGTGCACCGCCAGGTGCTGGAGCACCGGCCATGCGGGCAGCGTTGCGTGCGTCCGCCGCTAGGGGAGGACGCAACCGAGGCGCCGGGAGCAGCCGATCCTCGAAGCCGGCGCGGCGCGCGTCGATGAGGTACAGCACCTCATCACGCGACAGCCCCGCCGACGGTGTTGGAGCGGCGCTCAACTGGCGCCTCATTTCCTCCATCTGGCCACGCACGGCCGCGAGCTCTCCCTTAAGGCGCATGATTTCGTCATTGCACTTAAGGGAGGCCATCTCCCTCATGTGCTCCAGTATTGACCCGGCGGCACTCCGCAGGCCCTGGACGCTCTGGCCCTTCAGGCGGGAGGATTTGTAGGCGATCGTATCGATCGCCTTCACCGCCTCCTCTACCGCCTTCGACAGCTGCTCGCACCGCAATACCGGAGCAGCTGCCGACGTCGACGCCTCCTTCTCCATCGTCGGGGATTTGCGGAGGAAGGAGAGTCGCCTCTCCTCCCGCCGCCGACGCTCCTCCGACGCTTCGTGTGCGGCCTGCGCGAGCTCTTCCTCCGCTTGGAGCTCGAGCTCGCGCTCCTGGGCCGCAATATAGTTGGCCCTGGCTTGGGCTAGGCCAACATACTGGCCGGTCGTTGGAGGGCGCCCACGCCCTCTTTTACCGGGCTGGCCCCTGATGGTGCTGGGGCCAGCCGACTCCTCACCGTCGCTGCCCGACTCCCCAGGGCTTTTACTGTTGCAGCGCTTGCGCTGCCACAACCTGGGAGTCGGGGAGGGACGGGAAGAAACCGTCATCATCGACTGGCAGCTGCTATCGGAGTCCGACAGCCGCTGCCAGTCGCATTTGATCGCGCTTTCCGAGAGCGAATTGCGGGTGTCGCAGCGCGACAACGACACCCGCAACTCCCTCCCGCCCGGGGTTGGAGTCCCGGGCCTCGACGCCTTCGCGTCACCTTCACAATCACTTTTTTTCGCATCCATGATACACAAAATTCTTCGAAATTCTAATGGCCTCAAGTCCAGCTGTTCGAAATTCGGTCACCCAACTTGCCACTCCGTTACGGTGGTCAAGTTGGGGTCCAGGGCGGACGACGTGGACGTAAACGAACAACACTTGGGGCCCCGCCCCAGGTTAGGTTAGGTTAGGTTAGGTTAGGTTAGGTTAGGTTAGGTTAGGTTAGGTTAGGTTAGGTTAGGTTAGGTTAGGTTAGGTTAGGTTTTTTTTTTTT
This sequence comes from Miltochrista miniata, assembly GCA_933228765.1. Taxonomy (NCBI): domain Eukaryota; kingdom Metazoa; phylum Arthropoda; class Insecta; order Lepidoptera; family Erebidae; genus Miltochrista; species Miltochrista miniata. The sequence continues at coordinate 16,194,889 of OW121777.1, forward strand.
TTTTTTTTTTTTTTTTTTTTGCCCAGCGACCATGGGTGGCTGGGTGTGTACCTAACTACCCCCTGATGTCTATTCTTCAGGGACGTTCCTATGCTTATCATTTCCATTCCAGTTCTCGCTTTTGAGTGTGCATTTCCATTCCGCATACTGTATCTTTCTTTCACTCATCACTTTTGCTCTTTATCAGGTGGGGCGCCTGCTAATCTCGGGTCTACGTTCTTTATTTATATTGTTATACTTTCTTATTCTATAGGTAAATAAAAATTTTCTCCGCCTCCTTTCCTCTTTTCTTTTTTACATTTTTGTGTTTTTCTGTTACATTCATAACATAACTTACAATTTACTTAGTCTATTACAATATTTAATAATCTATCTTTCCTTTAACACTGGTATCTTATACTCTAACTTATCCATCTCATCTCCACTACACAGAGTGGCGTGATATTACTGGTTTTTACTCTGTATTATACTCTAATACTACATTTTATACATTGGTTTATTGCTGCTTTCTTATACCGTACATTTTACCTATTTTATATTACTATTTGTTGTGTCACAGTTATCATAATTTGACATTATGTTAATGTAGCTGCACTTTTTAATCAGTTTTGTTTCTCTCATTAACTATTTTACAAATATTCGTACAGTAATCTAGGAAGCTAGTTCTGTGTTTACTGTGCATGATTGTTTTCAGGTTATCAACTGTAACCGCAATATCAATTTTTTGTTCAACATTAAATCTTAACCTTGAGAACACCGGGCATTCCACCAGCAGGTGAGGGATGGTCTCCTCTACCTGGGGGTCGCAGGTACACGATGGATTCTCCTTGCACTTGAAACGAGTCAAGTACCCGGAGAACCCACCGTGCCCTGACAGGACCTGTGTGGTGTGTTTGTCTGGTGTGAACTTCCTAACAATGCTGTACGCGTCCACCGCGTTCGGGAAGAAGAGCCTTGTGATCGAGGCGGTGTCGCCAGACTCGTACCTCCGATTCCATTCGTCAAGCGTACCCGCACGGATACATCGCTTGACGAACGAAACCGGGCACAGGTCGTAGTCTGGTGCCCGCCTCGACCGCAACGCTGCCTCTTTTGCCAGTTGGTCGGCCCTCTCATTTCCCTCCATCCCCACGTGTGCCTTGATCCAGAACAAATCTAATGATTTGCCTGCCAGAATTACCTTTCTGATGTTTAGTCGGGCTTCAACAGCGAGGGGATGGAGACAATTGGGATTCGCGACCGTCTGGAGTGCTGCGGTTGAGTCGCTGTACACCGCGAAAGCTGTCGCCCCGTGTTTGACAATCATCCTCGTCGCCTCGCATATGGCCAGCAGTTCCGCCTGGTATACAGTGCAAAAGGACGGCAGGCTAAGTTTGCGGGCAGTTGTCTCGGCCCCATCTTTCCATAAGGAAAGTGCGGCCCCGACCCTACCCGCAATCTTGCTGCCGTCGGTGTAAATTTGTATCTCGAAATTGCAGTTTTGCTCGTACTGTTCTCTGTTTCCCAGGCTAGTGAACTGCAGGCGCATATGTTCGGCGGGGTGAGGACTGTCCGCGAATGAGAGCATTCGCTCGATCTCCCTCCCGGCCAAGTCCGGCAGTGGTTCTCCTCTCCTCGCTCTGTAAAGTGTTGCTGCCTCCTTGACCCTAAGGTCAAGGGGGAGTATACCTGCCAGAACCAATGCCGCGTTGAGGGAGACCGTGCGATATGCTCTGCAGATTTTCTGCGCGAAACTGCGCTGGATGAATTTTAGCTTTTTCGCGATGTATTGCTTCTCAACCGCAGGTGCCCAAGCGCTAGCCGCGTACAGCACTATTGGCTCCACGGTCGCTGTGTAGATAGTGTGTATCACTTCCGGATGCAACCCCCAGCTCGCTTTTGCCGCCCTGGTCAACTGCTTGTACAGGTTGGTGACCCTCTTGCACACGGCCTCCACGTGTGCGTTAAAAGTTAAGCCGTCGTCAATGATTAACCCCAAGATCTTAATTTCTGTGGACATGGTTATGTCGACCCCGCCCATGACGAGCCGTGGTGTGTCGTACTTCAGCTTCTTGGTTATCACCATAGCGTTGGTCTTGTGTGGAGCAAATTTAAGTTTGTAGCTATCACCCCACGACCTGACATGCGCGAGGGCGGCGTTCGCACGTCCCTCTATTTCCTGACCGGTGTCACCGCAGAAGACCAGGACGACGTCGTCCGCGAATGCCTGCACGTACTCTCCCGTTCTCTCAAGGCCTCTGAGCAGTGGGTCGAGGAGCAAATTCCAGAGTATTGGTCCGCCGATAGAGCCCTGAACGCACCCCTTTCTCGTTCTAGTTGAGTGTTCCCTGCCCGCGTACCTTACGCGTACCCATCTGTCTTCGAGATAGCTGTTTGTCAGCCGCCTTATCCCTTCTGGGCACTTCTCCTCCACGAGTCGCATTTTCATTGCAGGCCACCAGGCGCTGTCGAAGGCGCCCTCTATATCCAGGGATACGATTGTAACTATCTTCCTTTGTCCCAATTTGTCCCGGATGTGCTGGACTAGGGTATAGAGGGCGTCCTCGCAGCTCCTCTGCGACATGAATCCGTATTGGTGGGGGCTGATTCTGGAGTGGAGATGGTGTCGAATCCTCGACATAAGCATCTTCTCCAGAATCTTCCCCAGCACCGGGAGAAGGCCAATTGGCCTGTAAGACTTGGGATTGGCGTAGCTGTCTTTCCCAGGTTTTCTCAGTGCTACAACTGTCGCCTCTTTCCACTTCATAGGGAAATATTGCAGCTCAAGGCACTTATTGGCAAGGCATAGGAACAACTCGGGTTCGTTACTGATGGCGTGGCTACAGATGTCCGCCGTGAATCCGTCTGCGCCCGGCGCCTTCTTGGGATTAAAGGAGCGTACAGCGTTTTCGAGCTCAAAGAGGGTGAACGGCGGGTCGCGCTGTTCTCCGCACGGCCCCCCGGCCACCCTCTCCGATTTTTCCCTTAATCTCCTTTGCTCGTCCGTATCGCTTGTTTCCGGGTCGTCTGGGTAGAAAGTCTCCGCCAATAGCTGTGCTGATCCCTCCTCGTTCTGAGCCACGCCATTCACTTCCAGGAGTACGTCCTCGGCTCTACCCGCGGTTCGTCCAATAACCCTGTAGATGCCCTCCCACATCCCCTCTCTGGTCTGCTTACAGCAGAAGTCCTTCCAGGACGCGGTTTGAGCTTTCTTGATTGCTAGCTCGTAACTTTCCTTGCACTCCAGGTACTCAGCCACGACACTCGCCCTACGGACCTGTGCGGCACACCTAATGCGACGCCTCTTGGTGGTGACCTCCTTCTTTTTCAGAGCGAGCTCATCGCTCCACCATGGGACGGACAGCCTTTGGCATTTGGCCTTTTCGGGGATGGTAATGTTGCATGCTTCGGCTATGGCGTCGGTGAGTTTACCTACAGTGTCGTCGATTTGCGATCTCGTCGTTATGTTGTAGATGTTATCCGTGGTTAGCTGTTTTCCACTCTTACTTTTGGTCAACTCTTTCCCAAACTCACCCCATTTTGCCTTGCGCGTATTAAATTTCCGAGTAGTTCTAATTACATCCATTCCCCTCGACCGTTGGAGTTTGATGCCAAAGGCTATCCCATTGTGATCCGAGCTGGTCAAATTCTCCTCTACCCTCCAGTCCACCACCAAGTCGAGCATATTCGCGGTGCAGAATGTTATATCCACGTGGCTCTTAAACCGTTGTCCGTTCCTGTAGGTGTCGAATGTCGGAGTGCTCCCCGTGTTGAGCACCTGGAGGCCCATCTCGTCGATCATTTGGAGCATATCTTTCCCTCTGGCGTCCGTGTGTTCGCTGCCCCACCACCTGTTCCAAGCGTTCCCATCCCCTCCCATAATCAATTTCCCAAATCCAGGATTAGCCGCGATGCTCTTTAGCATGCTAATGTATTGACCTATTGGTTGGCTCGGCTCGAGGTAAAAGGAGGCCAGTGTGAGTTCCCAGGCGTTGGTTCTCAGGCCCACCACGACGATGTTGTTTGTGGTGTAGCTCGGATATTGTATAACATCGATGTTAGGGTCAAAAACAGCTATTGCTGCCTTGACCCTATCCTCGCCAGATGGGCTGTTCTGAAAAATTCTCACTCCTGGGTAACTCCTCATACCTCCAGTCGGGCCAGTGTGAGGTTCCTGGATAAGGGCTACGGTGATTTTATGTTTTCCCGCTTCAACAAGCAGTTCCTGCGTTGCGGCAGTCTTTTTTCTCAGGTTCGCTTGGAACACGTGGTAGGCAGAGTCCCCCGCCATGCCGCCCTCAGCAATAAGCTATGGTCGACCTGGCCAGAGACTCCCATCGCCTGCGGACAGGGCATTCATGGCTAAAGGCATTGTGCTCGTTTCGGTCCAGTTTTGCCCTCGTGCAGTTCCTGCATGAGGGTGCGGCGTTTACTGCCCACGCGTCGCAGTGCTTCTTCAGGTGTGGACCTCCGCAGTGGCTGCACACGTCCTCCTTCTCTGTGCAGAATCTACGCATGTGGCCGTAACCTAGGCAGCGAGAGCACTGGACCAGTGGTGACTGGTCCTCCACCCTAACCCGCTGCAGGTCCACACGAAGGGTTCCCAATGCTGTCATTTTCCCCCATAGTTTCGGCGATGCCGTAAGTACTATATGGCTGGTGTGGGGATTCCTAGCTCTTTTTCGGAACTTTACCGCAAGTCTATCGTCCTCCTTGTCGAGCCCGTCGAACACCTCCTGATTTTGTTTCCTGAGAGCCCCAAGCACCTCCTCGTCTGAGTTGATGCTTAGGACGTCTCTCAGGACAATCATAGGGTCCTTGTTCTTGACGTCCTCGACAAGCAGGCTATTCCTCTCTAATCGGATTCGAGCACAATCCCTGTCCGCGGCCGTCGAACAACCGAGAATGATTTTCCGGTCCTTACCCTTCCTGACCCGCTCCACCTTCACCCACCCTTCCTTGGCGTCCACCGCCTTCCTAACCCTTTCCAAGACTTCGTCCCCCGTCTCTTCCTCTTTGCTGGAGGATACCACTATAGAGTGCAGCGTTGGTCTTGGTTGCTGCACTCGAGACGTAGTAGCTACGATGTTTGCATACGACGATTTGGCCTGGGCATCGGTGTTCGCCTGTAGAGCAATTTTCAGGTCTTTCATTTGCTCAGCATTTCTCGCGAGTAGTTCAGAGTGCTCCCTGATTGTCTCTGCGAGGGTGTCAATTTGAGTAGTTTGAATGGGTGGGTGAACCCGCTCTGTTTCCTCTCCCTTTCCCCCCTTTTCTACGTCCCTGACTATCTCCACTAACCTGTCAATCCACTGCGTGACGTCCATTTTTATTTCCGACTTCAAATTTTTCGCTAAGCCGAGCGAATATTTCGCCTTCTTTGCTGCGTCCTTTGCTTCGGCTGTCCTGTCGGAGTAAGACTTTGCGGCCGGTGGGCTATGCTGAATTGGCTGGATGGTCTTCGCCTTTTTTGTCACCTCTGGGTTTTGAGGAGCATCCAGAGTTGTCTTACTCTTCCTAGGTGGGCTGTATTCCAGTCGTTTGGTGGCTTGCAGTGGATTGGCATCTGTCATGTTTGGTTTCGGTTGTGGAGGTTTTGAAGCTCCCGCCTTGATCTCAAAAGCCTCTAGGCTTTTGCGCACAATAGACTTCTTTGTCACAGTTTTAGATGGTGATGATGTGCGAGCGCTGTCCTTTTCCGCGCTTTTTATGGGAGTACGTTGCGGTACGAACATCTTTAACACGGGGGTGTCCGGTCTATTAACTGAGGTATGTAAAGGGTACCTCAGTTGTGTGTACTCTGTGCGTGTAGGTATCTGGAGGGTATGTAAAGGGTACCCTATCAGATGTGTAACTGTGGTGTGTGCTGTTTGATGTGTACGTGTTACGTGTGAGTGTGTGTGTGCTGCCTGTTTGTGCGTGTGGGTGTGTGTAAGGCTTGTATGTGTTTTTGCGTGCGAGTGGTGCTTGCACAGATCCTATCTCCAGTTGTGGAGAATGTCCGATGTCTCAGCAATGTACGGTCAATTGAGCCAAAAGAGCTCCGGTCTAGTACGGCAATAATAAATAACAGTAGAGACAATAAAATAAAAATAAAAATAAAAATAATTCAGTTTTAATATAATTATTAAAATTCGACGTCAATTTGTGCAACTCTATCTAGAGTTGCCTTATATTCGTCTACAAGCTGTAGTCCAGCTACGTCCTACCTATGCTATGTGGCCAAAAAAGCCTTTGTCCTACTTAAAACTTATTGTCTAACTTAAAATTTAGAGTCACTTAACCTAACACGTTAAAGACCGGTCAAGGAGTGCGGTCTAGCACAGGAAATTGCGGCGTCTGCGCTTGGAGTGTCCCCTGGCCTAATATTGGTCGAAAACCAGATCTTCCCCCGTTGAATATTAGCCGAAAAAATACAATTTTGGTCCCCAAACTCTACACACTCTAGATAGAGCTGTGTAGAGAGGCCCAGTTGGTAGATCTCGCCGAGCCCTTTCCGAAGACCCCAAACACGGCGTCGCTAGCCCAAGGGGTTCCGGTGCTACAGGGTTGCAAATTTTTTCAAGATGGCGGCCGAATTTTCAAAAACTCCTGTAACTCCGGAACCGCTGGTCCGATTCCGCTAGTGTTTGGGTTATTCTTAGAGAGCGCGCCGAGACCCACCCTCTGGTAGCCTTTTTAGCCAACAGAAATTTTGTCCCCCCTATTCCCCCCAGTCCCCCCTTAAAAGGTGTGGGAGAGGCCGCCGAGTCGCCCAGAGAAAACCAGACTCCTCTACGACGCCCCGTTTCGATTCTACAGGCGATCAAAATTTTTCAAAATGGCGGCGGAGCTGTCAAAGTCCGACTTTGATCGCCTGTATTTTCGTCCCCAGACGCCGCAGAACAGTCAAGTGTGGGTTTATTCTGCTCGGCTCGACCCCCTCTACCACCCTATCTGGTTTTCAGGACCCTGAAAAATTTTGACTCCAATCCTGCTGAATTTCAGCAGGCAGACAGATCTTAGCCCCCCGATGTTAAATCTGCAATCCGCAACTTCCTAGGCCGTCGCGATTCGGAGTTATAAGCGTTTAAATAAAAACAAAATGGCCGCCGAGCTGTCAAAACTCAGTTTCAAACCTGAATAACTCGGCAACCAGTTGTCGTAGAAGACCCAGACTTTCTTTGGCGGCTTTGGCACCACGCCGGGCACCCTCCTGGGGGGGTTTGGAGCGAAAATAAAAAATTCGCTCCAATTGCCTCCAAACCGGTGTAGGGCGAAAGTCCTTTACCCGGGCTATCTAACACCCAAAACCACGAATCGCTAGGCCTTCCCGTTCAGGAGCTATTTCAATTTGAAAATCTAAAAAATAAAAACAAAATGGCGGAAATTTGTAAAATTCGCGCGACTTTTTTGATTTTAACCCTAGAGGACCCCAATTTGGGGTTGGGTACACTAATTTGGACTACTTGAGGCTATTCCCGACCTCAGAAAACAATTTTTATTATTATTTTCGGATTTATTTAGCAAAAACACATAAAAATATATAGCTCCTAAACGCCTTGGATTAAAAATACACAAAAAATCTTAAAATTCGTATAAATTAAACGTCTACAAGTCACATTCACAAAAGTTTTAAATTTAGTAATTCTTCAGTCAAATTTTTCACGATATTCAGTTTTTTCAGTTTTTCAATTGTTGTACTTCCATAAAAATCCCAAAAAATCCAGAAATGATCTTGTTGTGTAGAACAAGGGAGCGCGCAACTTATAGCAATTGCCGAATTTCGATATTTATCCCCGATCAAAAGTTATAGAGGTGCAAAGTTCAATTTTCACTTGTAAAATAACTAAAAACTACTGGACTAAAAATTCTGTTTTTTCGTGAAAAAGTTCTTGGATGGTACCTTCTTTATGTCTGCCAATTATGGTTCTCCTAAGTCTGCTCCTTGAGGTACCACGTGCGGCCACGCCCACGTGTTGAATTTGGTTTTTCTGTTTTCCCGGAAAAACCGTGAGCTTTTCCGAGAAACCGGTTTCGCCGGCCGATGCGGGCCGCCGGGGCGCTTCTGCCGACACTTTGCACTTGTCACTCACTTAACTTTTGGCGACTTTATTGCACTTTTTCTATTTGAAATTTACACTATTAACCCCAAAAAACGAGGTTTTTCACTCACAACTTTTTTCACAGGTGCGTGCGGCTGAAATTGACACCTGCGGCGTGTGCGCGGCGCCGAGACGCAACTTTCGATATATGGCACTTGATGGTACGTTGCGAAAAACCCACGACTTTTAATTTTTTTTTTTTTTTTTTTTTTTTTTTTTTTTTTTTTTTTAAGTACGGAGCGGTTATAAAACGCTGCTTACAGCTCGGGGGTCGGAATGTGACTGGGTTAGGTTAGGTTAGGTTAGGTTAGGTTAGGTTAGGTTAGGTTAGGTTAGGTTAGGTTAGGTTAGGTTAGGTTAGGTTAGGTTAGGTTAGGTTAGGTTAGGTTAGGTTAGGTTAGGTTAGGTTAGGTTAGGTTAGGTTAGGTTAGGTTAGGTTAGGTTAGGTTAGGTTTTTTTTTTTTGTTGACGCGGGGAATGCATTTAGGCACCGTCATCCCAGCTACGGGGGTAGCTGGGACGGTGTGTGGGACTCACCGGTCCTAGAAGAAAGGACCGTCCTACCCACTAAACCCCGCGGTGTTCCGACTCACCCTATAGCCGGGCCGAGGGATATGAAAAGTAGATTCTACATCGACCCGGCTAGGGATGCCCCGTAGGGTTGGGGCTCTCCTCGGGGGACCAGATGGTCGGCCCCCCGGAGCTCCCTAAGGAGCTGAAGAAGCAGCAAGCCCGCATCGCACCACTCTCGAGCGCCCCTCTGGAAGCAGAGGGGGTAGAGAGCGGCCGAGCGGGCGGGCACTAAGGCACCTCCGGAACACGGGGAGGTGCCTTCCGCCAAACGATCATCGGTGGGTGGGGTCCCCCGACCACCACCCACCGGAACAACACTAGTCGGGAGCGCGCATGAATTGAGCCATGCGACGCCCCCGAACCGGACGGCGAGGCGGGAGCGTCTGTCCAGCGCGCTCCCGCACCCGCAACTCTTCTCTCTTGGCCGCCATCACCTCACAAGCAAACGAGGTGACGGCGGCCCAACACTCCTGGCTGCCGACCATGGCTCGCACCACGGCCGGCAGCGACAAATCATTTCCAACACGGCCCGTGAGGGCGACACGCGGCCCGTCCCACGCCGCGCACTCGGCGAGTGTGTGCTCAGCCGAGTCCACGGCGCCACTTGGGCAGTGACGACACACGGGGTCCGACTCCACACCCACCACCTCCCACAGGTACTTGGCGAAACAGCCATGTCCTGTGAGGAGCTGAGTGAGGTGGTACGTCGGCGCACCGTGCGCCCTCTCTACCCAAGGCCGAAGAACGGGCCGGACAGCCCCCACGAGCCGCGCGCTCGCGGAGGGACTTACCAACCGATTGGCCCACTTCCGGAAGAGATCGTCGCGAGCAGACTGTCTCCAGCGATCGATCTCGTCCGGGAGCGGGCGACCTCCATTTATCCGCACCAGGGCGCTTTCCTCGTAGACACGCTTTAGGACTCCAGCCTCGAGATCCCACGGGGGGCTTCCTCCAATTAGACACGCCGCCTCGTAAGAGACGGTGCAGTACGCTCGCGCCGCCCTCTGCGCAATCACCCGCTGCGGTCTCCGCAGCAGGGGGATGGTTTTGGCGCAGAGAGCGTCCGACCAAATAGGCGCTCCGTAGAGCGCCTTGGAGCGCACTACACCGTCGTAGAGACGGCGACATGCACTTTCCGGCCCCCCTTTATTGGGGAGCAGCCGCGCCAGCCTTCCGGCGTATGACACCAGTTTGGGTGCCAGGCGCCGGAAGTGCTCGACGAAACCCCACCGACTATCGAGGACCAATCCTAGGTACTTCATGGTCTCCCCGATAGCGATGGGGGTGCCGCTCACCACAATGAAGGAATCTCGAGGTGGCCCCCGCCGAGGCCCGTGGAAAAACACGGCCTCGGACTTTTCGAGAGCCACCTGGAGTCCCAGCGCCCTGATGCGGCTGACCACCTGGGCAACGCCCGCGGTGGCCAGAACCTTCGCGTCCCTGAATTCTAGGCCCCGCGCGGTGACGAGGGTGTCGTCGGCGTAGCAGATAACGCCGACCCCCGTAAGAGTGGCACCGCGCAGGACCCAGTCATAGCCGATGTTCCACAGGAGCGGACCAAGCACCGACCCCTGTGGAACACCGCACGACATCTCCTTGCGGACTATTCCCGACCGGGCCGGGAAGATGATGGCCCGGTCCACGAAGTAGTCCGCAAGGACGCGCCTGAGGTACCACGGGACCTTGTGGTACCTCAGCGCCTCGGCGATGGTCTGCCAGGGGATGGTGTTGAAGGCGTTCGCGATGTCCAGCGACACCGCCAACAACACCTCCCCCCGACCGACCGCCTCTTGGACGCTGTCCCTGAGTCGGGAGATGGCGTCCAGGGTAGACCGCCCGCGACGGAACCCGTACTGGCCGCCGTCGAGATTGGGCCCCGCCCCCTCAAGGTGCCCGACGAGACGAGCAGCGAGCACCCGCTCGAAAAGCTTGCTCATCTCGCCGAGCAAAACAATGGGGCGGTAGGCCGACGGCGACTCGACGGGGCGCCCGTGCTTCTTAAGCAGCACGAGCTTCCCCGTCTTCCACGTTCGCGGGACTCTACCCGACGCCAAACACTCCGACATCAGGGAGAGCGTCTCTTCTTCGAACGCCGGCATGACCAGGGCGACGACCCGCCCTGGGATGCCATCCGGACCGGGGGCGCGGTGTCTCAACTTGAGTTTGAGAACAGCCGCCCCCAACTCGGCATCGGACACGGGCGGGATCGCCTCCGTGTCAGCCGGCGTTCCATCTGGTGCTGCCATACTCGGCGGGACCCACTCTTCCCGCGCAGGGAAGAGGGAGCTGACGACTTCATCCACGAAGGTGGGCTCGAGAGACCTGGTAAGCGGGGGCGCATAAGGCCGGAGTTTGTCGCTCACGGCCTTATACGGGCGCCCCCACGGATCTCCGTTCAATGTCTCGAGCCACACCTTCCATGACTCATCTTTGGCGGCCTTGATTGCCGAGCGAAGGGCCGCTCGGGCGTCCCGGTATGCGGCGCGCAACTCCTCCATGAGGACAGGGTTTCCGTTCCTACGACCGCGGTAGCGGGTGTACCGACGCTGGGCTGCGTGACTAGCAGCACGCAGCCCCTCCAGGTCGTCATTCCACCAGTACACCCGCCGCCGCGGGTGAACTGATCCTGCCCTCCGCATCGCCGCATCGCAGACGCGGGTCAGAGCCTCGGACAACCGCTCCGACCTCGCGTCTACGTCCGGGTTTCCGCCAAACGCGGCCCATCGCTCGACGATGGCCGCCTCTTCCGCCAGCTCCCGGTTAAGCGATTTTAGCCGCCACCGTGGGCCCTCACCGGCCAGGGGACGGTCCTGAGCCCTCAGGGCGGGGGAGACGATATCGAACCGGACATACCGGTGGTCCGACATCGTCTCCACCTCCGTTACCACCCTCCAGCCACGTACGTGGTTCGCCAGGCCAGAACTGACGAACGACAGGTCCACGATGGACGTGTTCCCGTTCTCCCCCACGTACGTGGGGACCGTCCCCTGATTTAGCAGCACCAGATCCATGGACACCGCCCAATCCTCCAACAACTCCCCCCGCAAGTCCGTCGCCGGAGATCCCCACGCCGTAGAGTGGGCGTTGAAGTCCCCGACGACGATGAGCGGGGTGGGGTGTGCTTCCGCCACAAGAGCCCCGAGCTCAACGAGTAACTGCTCAAATTGAGCACGGGTCTTCCTGGGCGGACAGTACACCCCGATCACTGCAGCGTCTCCCAGCAGCGCGAGGACGCACATTCGTCCTTTGGACACCTTATCGAAGGCGCCCCGCTGGGAGACGATAGCCACTCCACCGTCGCGGTCGCTGGCCCAATCATCACGGGCACGAACCGCGTACGGTTCGGCGACTACAGCCACGGTCGTCTGCCACTGCGCTACGGACTGGATCAAAACATCCTGGGCCGCAGCGCAGTGCCTGACGTTGGCCTGCAGGACCGAGAATGTGGACATTTAAGATTGGGTGGTGTCCATAACCTCCTCAGTTTGGGTGGGAGCGGGGTCCGCGACCGGCCCGACCCGCTTCCCACCGACTCCTCCTCGGCGACGACGCCGCTTTTTTGACGCCGCCAGGCAAGCCTTGGCGCCCAGGCGGTGCGCAGCGGTCTCTCCCGCCGCCGCACACACGGGGCAGTGCGGTTCCGCGGCGCAGCCGGCCGCCTTGTGGCCGGGCTGCCCGCAGCGGAAGCACAGGGCGCTGCGGTCAACTCCCGCAGCACACCTGGCCCCCACGTGCCCCACATCCAGGCAGCGGAAGCATCGCTGCGGCCTGGGGTCCAAAAGGACCGCACGGACGCGGGTCCAACCGATGACAAGGGCGCGGCCATCCGTTAAGAGTTTGGCCGCCGCGACCGGGCACTTGACCCACGCCGTGCCCTCCTTGCTCGCCTGGCGGGTAATTTCTCCGACGGTGACGCTGGTGGCGGCACAACCGCCAACTTCTGCCACCACCCGCGCCACAACCTCCTTCGTCGCTGAATCGCCGAGACCGGAGATGCGCAGCTCCGCGCACTTCTCCGGCCTGGCGACACGAACGTCGTCGCCGAGGGACGCCCTTAGTTTTTCCGCTAATGCGTCCGCCTTGGCGCTCCTCTCCGCACCAGCCACCTCGAGGATACGTCCCCCGGTGGCTGCAGTGCGGAAGCGCAAGCCGTCGATGCCGAGGCTTTTGAGGTCGATTGACCTCTCAGCCTCGGCAAGCTTTTCGGCGTATGTCACGCCCCGAACCTCCGCTTCCCGCTGCAGCGTAATAACCACCGCTGCGGTTCGCGGTGAGCGGAGATTCGGGGCGCTCTTCTTCTTTGCGCCTGGCTTCGCGGGTGCCCTAGCGGGCGCATTAGCGGGTTTCTTCGGCCGCTTAACAACATTGTTCCACGTCTCAGTTTGTGACTGAGACGTGGAAGCCGGGGCCGGTTGGCTTAAGGCCGACTGACGCTCTCGGCGCGTCGCCTCTACCTCACGCGCCGCAGCGCTCTTCTTCTTCCTCCTGTTCTTCTTTTCCCCCTGAGCTGGGAGAGAAGAAGAAGAGGCCGGCGGAACGGCCACGACAGTTTCCGTCACCTCCACCTCAGATGTGGAGGGGACGGCAGGCAGAGGCGCGGCGGCAGAGGCGCCAGCGGCCTTGCGCTTTGAGCGCGTGGGCGCCGAAACGCCGACGGAAGGGCCCTGTGAGGGGGCGACAGGTGCACCGTCGGGTGCTGGAGCACTGGCCATGCGTGCAGCATTGCGCGCGTCCGCCGCGAGGGGGGGACGCAACCGAGGCGCCGGGAGCAGCCGATCCTCGAAGCCGGCGCGGCGCGCGTCGATGAGGTACAGCACCTCATCACGCGACAGCCCCGCCGACGGTGTTGGAGCGGCGCTCAACTGGCGCCTCAACTCCTCCATTTGGCCACGCACGGCCGCGAGTTCTCCCTTCAAGCGCATGACCTCGTCACTGCACTTGAGGGAGGCCATCTCTCGCATGTGCTCCAGTATCGACCCGGCGGCACTCCGCAGGCCCTGGACGCTCTGGCCCTTCAGGCGGGAGGATTTGTAGGCGATCGTATCGATCGCCTTCACCGCCTCCTCTACCGCCTTCGACAGCTGCTCGCACCGCAATACCGGAGCAGCTGCCGACGTCGACGCCTCCTCCTCCATTGTCGGGGATTTGCGGAGGAAGGAGAGTCGCCTCTCCTCCCGCCGCCGACGCTCCTCCGACGCTTCGTGTGCGGCCTGCGCGAGCTCTTCCTCCGCTTGGAGCTCGAGCTCGCGCTCCTGGGCCGCAATATAGTTGGCCCTGGCTTGGGCTAGGCCAACATACTGGCCGGTCGTTGGAGGGCGCCCACGCCCTCTTTTACCGGGCTGGCCCCTGATGGTGCTGGGGCCAGCCGACTCCTCACCGTCGCTGCCCGACTCCCCAGGGCTTTTACTGTTGCAGCGCTTGCGCTGCCACAACCTGGGAGTCGGGGAGGGACGGGAGGAAACCGTTATCATCGACTGGCAGCTGCTGTCGGAGTCCGACAGCCGCTGCCAGTCGCGTTTGATTCTTCCAGAAGCCTGCGGGGTCGTATCGCAGCGCGACAGCGACACCCGCAGCTCCCTCTCGCCCGGGGTTGGAGTCCCGGGCCTCGACACTTTCGCGTCACACTCTTCATCGCAATTCCTTATTTCACTCATGATGAAACACTGATAACAAGATTTTATGGCCACAAGTACAGTCGATGCAGTTCGGTCACCCAACTTGCCACTCCGTTACGGTGGTCAAGTTGGGGTCCAGGGCGGACGACGTGGACGTATGCTATCGACACTTGGGGCCCCGCCCCAGGTTAGGTTAGGTTAGGTTAGGTTAGGTTAGGTTAGGTTAGGTTAGGTTAGGTTAGGTTAGGTTAGGTTAGGTTAGGTTAGGTTAGGTTAGGTTAGGTTAGGTTAGGTTAGGTTAGGTTAGGTTAGGTTAGGTTAGGTTAGGTTAGGTTAGGTTAGGTTAGGTTAGGTTAGGTTAGGTTAGGTTAGGTTAGGTTAGGTTAGGTTAGGTTAGGTTAGGTTAGGTTAGGTTAGGTTAGGTTTTTTTTTTTTTTTTTTTTTTTTTTTTTTGCCCAGCCACCATGGGTAGCTGGGTGTGTGCCTGACTACCCCCTGATGCTCATTATTCAGGGACGTTCCTATACTACTTTTCCATACTTTTCTCGCTATCAAGTGTGTACTTTCATTCAGCATACTATATCTTTCTTTCATTCATCTCTTTCATACTTTTACCAGGTGGGGCGCCTGCTACACTCGGGTCTACTTTCCTTTATTTTTACTGTTATATTATTCTTATTCTATGGGTAATAAATGATTTTCTCCGCCTCCTTTCCTCTTTTCTTTTTTACATTTTAGTTTTTTATCTTGCGATACAATATTTCTTATATAATACAATAACTTCTTAGTCTAATTACAATATATATTTTGCCTTCTATTTTGTAACATAATCTGGCTTTCTTACATATGAGCCTTCTGCTACAGCGGAGTGGGCTGCCGTGTTGCAGACTACACAATACAACTTTCTTACAGGTAATTCTTACGTTTATTTTCTCACTCAATCTTATTTTCTACATTTTATACCTATTTTATTTATTACATGTTGTTGTTATACATTTTAACATAATGTTTTATTATGTTATTGTAAAGACACTTTTTATTCCGTTCTATTTCTTTCATTTACGATTCTACATATATTTGTACAAAATTCCAAAAACTTTACTCGATTTTTACTTTTCATAATTTTACTCAAGTTTTCTATCGTTACTGCCATGTCTATCTGTTGCTCTATGTTAAATCGAAGCCTAGAGAACACCGGGCACTCCACCAGCAGGTGAGGGATGGTCTCCTCTGCCTGGGGATCGCAGGTACACGATGGGCTCTCCTTGCACTTGAAACGAGTCAAGTACTCGGAGAACCCACCGTGCCCCGTCAGGACCTGTGTTGTGAGTTTGTTTGGTGTGTACTTCCTAACAGTGCTGTACGCGTCCACCGCGTTCGGGAAGAAGAGCCTTGTGATCGAGGCGGTGTCGCCAGACTCGTACCTCCGATTCCACTCGTCAAGCGTACCCGATCGGATACATCGCCTGACGAATGAGATCGGGCACAGGTCGTAGTCTGGTGCCCGCCTCGACCGCAACGCTGCTTCTTTTGCCAGTTGGTCGGCCCTCTCATTCCCCTCCATCCCCTCGTGTGCCTTCAACCAGTACAAATTTAATAATTTGCCTGCTAGAAATACTTTTCTAATATTCTTACGGGCTTCAACCGCGAGGGGGTGGAGGCAACTGGGATTCGCGACCGTCTGGAGTGCCGCGGTCGAGTCACTGTACACCCCGAAAGTTGTTGCTCTGTGCTCGGAAATCAGCCTCGTAGCCTCACATATCGCCAGCAGTTCGGCCTGGTATACAGTGCAGAAGGACGGCAGAACAAGCTTGCGGGCAGCTGTCTCGACCCCATCTTTCCATAAGGAAAGTGCGGCCCCGACCCTGCCCTCAATCTTGCTGCCGTCGGTGTAGATTTGAATTTCAGAATTGATATTCTGCTCGAGTTGAATTCTGTTTCCCAGGCTAGTGAACTGCAGGCGCATATGTTCAGCGGGGTGAGGACTGTCCGCAATCGAAAGCATCCGCTCGATCTCCCTCCCGGCCATGTCTGGCAGTGGTTCTCCTTTTCTAACTCGATATAAGAGCGCTGCCTCCTTGACCCTAAGGTCAAGGGGGAGTATGCCCGCCAGAACCAGTGCCGCGTTGAGGGAGACCGTGCGGTATGCTTTGCAGATCTTCTGCGCGAAACTGCGTTGTATAAATTTGAGCTTTTTCTGGATGTACAGCTTCTCCACCGCGGGTGCCCAAGCGCTAGCCGCGTACAACACTATTGGTTCCACGGTCGCTGTGTAGATGGTGTGTATCACCTCCGGGTGCAATCCCCAACTTGCTTTTGCCGCCCTGGTCAGCTGTTTGTACAGGCTTGTAACGCGCTTGCACACTCCTTCTACGTGTGCGTTAAAGGTAAGTCCATTGTCAATGACAAGCCCCAATATCTTCATCTCGGAGGACGTGACAATGTCGACCCCACCCATGACAAGTCGTGGTGTGTCGTATTTCATCTTTCGTGTTATCACCATTGCGTTGGTTTTTTGAGGTGCAAATTTTAATTTGTTACTGTCACCCCACGACTTGACATGTGCGAGAGCGGCATTGGCACGTCCCTCGATTTCCTGCCCCGTGTCACCACAGAAGACCAGGACGACGTCGTCCGCGAATGCCTGCACGTACTCCCCCATCGTCTCCAGGCTTTTGAGCAGTGGGTCGAGGAGCAAGTTCCAGAGCATTGGCCCGCCGATAGAGCCCTGGACGCACCCCTTTCTTGTTCTAGTTGAGTGTTCCTTGCCTGCGTACCTTACGTGCACCCAACGGTCTTCCAGATAGCTGTTTATAAGCCGCCTCACTCCCTCTGGGCACTTCTCCTCTACGAGTCGCATTCGTATTGCAGGCCACCAGGCGCTGTCGAAGGCGCCCTCTATATCCAGGGATACGAGTGTAATTATTTTCTTCTGACCCAATTTGTCTCGGATGTGCTGGACTAGGGTATAGAGGGCGTCTTCGCAGCTCCTTTGCGACATAAAACCGTATTGGTGGGGGCTGATTCTGGAGTGGAGATGGTGTCGAAGCCTCGACATAAGCATCTTCTCCAGAATCTTCCCCAACACCGGGAGAAGGCCAATTGGCCTGTACGATTTGGGTTTGGCATAACTCTCTTTCCCAGGTTTCCTCAGTGCTATCACTGTTGCTGCTTTCCACATTTTTGGGAAGTGATGTAACGTAAGGCACTTGTTGGTCAGGCATAGAAACAACTCAGGATCGTTGCTGATGGCGTGGCTACAAATGTCCGCTGTGAACCCGTCTGCGCCCGGCGCTTTTTTGGGGTTGAAGGAGCGGACTGCGTTATCAAGCTCGAAGGGGGTGAACGGTGGGTCGTGCTGTTCACCGCACGGCCCCCCGGCCACCACCTCCGATTTCTCTCTCACTCGCTTTTGTTCGTCCGTGTCTCCTGCTACTGGGTCCCCCGGGTAAAATGTTTCGGCCAGTAGTCGCGCCGATTCCTGTTCGTTCTGAGCCACGCCATTCACCTCCAGGAGTACGTCCTCAGCTCTACCCGCGGTTCGTCCAATAACCCTGTAAATGCCCTCCCACATCCCCTCTCTGGTCTGCTTACAGCAGAAGTCCTTCCAGGACGCGACCTGTGCTTTCTTGATGGCCAGCTCGTAAGTTTCCTTCCTCTCCAGGTACTCAGCCACGACACTCGCCCTGCGGACCGGTGCGGCACACCTAATGCGGCGCCTCTTGGTGGTGACCTCCTTCTTTAATCGGGCCAGCTCTTCACTCCACCACGGGACGGACAACCTCTGGCATTTGGCCTTTTCGGGGATGGCGCTGCGGCACGCTTCGGAGATTGCTTGGGTAAGCTTTTCGACGGCTTCATCGATTTGTGGCGTAGATGTTATGCCTTGGATATCTTCGATGGTTATACCCCTTGTCGTTTTTTCACTGTGTAAAACTGCCCCAAACTCATCCCATCTAGCCTTCCGCGTGTTATATAGCCGCGTCGTTCTGGAAATGTCCATTCCCCTCGACCGTTGGAGTTGAATGCCAAAGGTTATCCCGTTGTGGTCCGAGCTGGTCAGGTTCTCCTCTACCTTCCAGTTCACCACCAAGTCGAGCATGTTTGCTGTGCAAAAGGTGATGTCCACATGGCTTTTGAAGCGTTGTCCGTCTCTGTACGTATCAAAGGTGGGAGTGTTCCCCGTGTTGAGCACCTGGAGGCCCATCTCGTCTAACATCTCCAGCATATCCTTCCCTCGGGCGTCCGTGCGCTCGCTGCTCCACCACCTGTTCCAAGCGTTCCCGTCCCCTCCCATGATTAGTCTCCCAAACCCAGGATTAGCCGCAACGCTCTTCAGCTTGCTGAGATATGGACCTATTGGTTGGCTCGGCTCGAGGTAAAAGGAGACCAGTGTGAGCTCCCAGGCGTTAGTTTTCAACCCCACCACGACGATGTTATTTGTGGTGTAGGCCGGGTATTGAATAACGTCGATGTTTGGGTCAAAGACGGCTATTGCCGCTTTGACCTTCTCTTCGCCAGACGGGCTATTCTGGTAGAGTCTCACTCCTGGGTAACTCCTCATACCTCCAGTCGGGCCAGTGTGAGGTTCCTGGATAAGGGCTGCGGTGATTTTACGTTTTCCTGCCTCAACCAGTAGTTCCTGAGTTGCTGCAGTCTTTTTCCTCAGGTTCGCTTGGAACACGTGGTAGACGGAGTCTCTCGCCATGCCGCCCTTAGCAATAAGCTATGGTCGATCTGGCCAGAGACTCCCATCTCCTACGGACAGGGCACTCGTGGCTAAAAGCATTGTGCTCAACTCGATCCAACTTTGCCTTCGTGCAGTTTCTGCATGACGGTGTAGCGTTGACTGCCCACACTTCGCATTGCGATTTAAGGTGTGGACCACCGCAATGGCTACACACGTCCTCCTTCTCTGTGCAGAACCTCCTCATGTGGCCATATCCAAGGCAGCGCGAGCATTGTACCAGTGGGGACTGGTCCTCTACTCTTACCCGCTGCAGGTCCACACGAAGAGTGCCCAACGAAGTCATTTTACCCCATAGTATCGGGGATACTGTGAGCACTATGTGACTGGTATGAGGGTTCCTGGCCCTTTTCCTAAATTTGACTGCCAGTCTATCGTCCCCCTTGTCGAGACCGTCGAACACCTCCTGGTTCTGTTTCCTGAGAGCCCCGAGTACCTCCTCGTCTGAGTTGATACTCAGGACGTCTCTCAGGACCAGCATAGGGTCCTTGTTCTTGACGTCCTCGACAAGCAGGCTGCTCTTCTCCAGTCGGATTCGAGCACAATCCCTGTCCGCTGCCGTCGGGCATCCGAGGATTATCTTACGGTCCTTACCTTTTCTGACCCGTTCCACCTTCACCCACCCCTCTTTGGCGTCTACCGCCTTCCTTACTCTCTCCAATACTTCGTCCCCCGTCTCTTCCTCTTTGCTGGAGGATACCACTATTGAGTGCAGCGTCGGTCTTAGTTGCTGCACCCGGGACGAAGTGGCCGTGATATTGGCATAAGATATTTTGGCCTGCGCTTCGGTGTTAGCCTGGAGGGCTGTTTTGAGCTCCTCCATTTGTTCCGCATTTCTCGCTAAGAGCTCGGAGTGCTGCTGAATCTTTTCAGCGAGGGTGTCAAGTTCAGCTGTTGGAGTGGGTGGGTGGGTCTGCTCTGTTTGCCGTCCTTTTCCCTCCGTTTCTGCGTCTCTCACAATATCCACTAGCCGGTCAATCCACTGTAAGACGTCCATTTTTATCTCCGACTTAAGATTTTTTGCAAGGCCAAGTGAGTATTTCGCCTTTTTAGCGGCATCCCTTGCTTCTGCTGTTTTATTGGGGTAAGACCTTCCAGTATTTGGGCTATGCTCGATGGGCTGGCTCGCTTTAGCCTTCTTCGTAATTTCTGGCTCTTGAGCAACGTCCAGGGCGGTCTTGCTTCTCCTTGGCGGGCTGTATTCAAGGCGCTTAGTTGGTCGCAGTGGATTGATTTCCGACGTGGTTGGTTTTGGTTGTGAGGCTTTTGATGCTGTTCCCGCCTTTATCTCAAAAGCTTCTAAGCTCTTTCGCACGATTGATTTTTTGGTCACCGTTTTCGACGGTGACGTGCGAGCGCTGTCCTCTTCTGCGCTTTTAACGGGAGTACGCTGTGATACGAACATCTTGTCAGGGGGTGTATCCGGTCAACTACAATTGTGTGCTTATGGGGTATGTAAAGGTACCCCAGTCCGCGTGTGCTTTGTGCCGTGTGGTTTTCTGTAGGGTATGTAAAGGGTACCCTATCAGATGTGTGACTGTGGTGTGTAGTGTTTGTTTGTGTGATGTAGTGTTGTGTTTATGTTGTCTACGTCTGATCTATGTGAGTTATGGGCGTGGTGTGTTATGTATGTATCTGTTTTTGTGTTGTGTATGCACGGGTCCTGTCTTACCACAGGCAGCAGCCGATGTCCTCAAGGTCAGGCACAATTTAGTCAGTTGAGCCAATAGGGCTCCGTCTCAATAATTAATTTAAGGAATAAAAAGGGTTCAAAAAAGTTTTTTAAAAAAAGAAAATCTTAAAAAGTCAAAGTCAAAAAAAAAAAAAAAACTTCAAACTCTACCTAGAGTTCAGTACTTATAAATTATGCTGTAGGCCAGCTACGTCTTATTTTGTGGCCAAAAGAGCCTTTGTCCTAAATTAAAACTTAGATTCTAAGGTCACTTATTCTAATCTATTATAACCAGCCAAGGAGTGCGGTTTGACACAGGAAATTGCGGTGTCTGCACTCGGAGTATCCCCTGGTCTAATCTTGGTCGAAAACCAGAACTTCCCCCGTTGAGTATTTGCCGAAAAAGTAGAAATTTGGTCCCCAAACTCTACACACTCTAGATAGAGCTGTGTAGAGAGGCCCAGTTGGTAGCTCTCGCCGAGCCCTTTCCGAAGACCCCAAACACGGCGTCGCTAGCCCAAGGGGTTCCGGTGCTACAGGGTTACAAAATTTTTCAAAATGGCGGCCGAATTTTCTAAAAACTCCTGTAACTCCGGAACCGCTGGTCCGATCCCGCTCGTGTTTGGGTTATTCTTGGAGAGCGCGCCGAGATCCACCCTCTGGTAACCCTTTTGGCCAACAAAAAATTTATCCCCCCTATTCCCCCCAGTCCCCCCCTATAAGGTGTGGGAGAGGCCGCCGAGTCGCCCAGAAAAACCCAGACTCCTCTACGACGCTCCGTTCCGATTTTACAAGCGATCAAAGTTTTTCAAAATGGCGGCGGAGCTGTCAAAGTCCGACTTTGATCGCCTGTATCTTCGTCCCCGAACGTCGCAGAACAGCCAAGATTGGGTTTATTCTGCTCAGCTCGACCCCCTCTACCACCCTGTCTGGTTTTCAGGACCCTGAAAAAATTTGACTCCAATCCTGCTGAATTTCAGCAGGCAGACAGATATTAACCCCCCGATGCTGAATCCGCAATCCGCAACTTCCTAGGCCGTCACGTTTCGGAGCTGTGAGTGTTTGAATAAAAACAAAATGGCCGCCGAGCTGTCAAAACACAAATTAAAACTTGAATAACTCGGCAACCAGTTGTCGTAGAAGGTCCAGACTTTCTTTGGCGGCTTTAGCACCACGCCGGGCACCCTCCTGGGGGGGTTTGGAGCGAATATAAAAAATTCGCTCCGATTGCCTCCAAACCGGTGTAGGGCGAAAGTCTTTTACCCGGGCTATCTAACACCCAAAACCACGATTCGCTAGGCCTTTCCGTTCAGGAGCTATTTCGATTCTAAAATCTTAAAAATAAAAACAAAATGGCGGAATTTTGCAAAATTCGCGCGATTTTCCTAATTTTTACCCTAGAGGACCCCAATTTGGGGTTGGGTATACTAAATTAGGCTACTTAGGACTAGTCCCGGCCTCAAAAAACTATTTTTACTATTATTTCTAGATTTATTGGACAAAAACACATAAAAATAAATAGCTCCTCAACGCCTTGAGATAAAATTACACAAAAAATCTTAAAATTTGCTAAAAATAAACATCTACAAGTCACATTCACAATAAAAATATATTTTTCAGTTTTTCAGGTAAATTTTTTACGATTTTCACTTTTTTCAGTCTTTTAATTGCTGCTCTTCCAAAAAATTTCGAAAAATTCCAAAAATGATTTAAATGTGTTGAGCAAACGAGCGCGCAACTTATAGCAGTTGCCGATTTTCTATACTGCCCTCCGTTTGTTAGTTATTCACGTACAAAGTTCAATTTTCTAATATAAATTAATTAGAAACGAGTTGACCTAAAATTCTGTTTTTTCTTGTAAAAGTGATGGGATGGTACCTTCTTTAATTCCACAAAAGTTGGTTCCGCTAGGTCAGCTCCTTGACGTACCACGTGCGGCCACGCCCACGTGTTGAAAATGGTTTTTCTGTTTTCCCGGAAAAACCGTAAGCTTTTCCGAGAAACCGGTTTCGCCGGCCGATGCGGGCCGCCGGGGCGCTTCTGCCAACACTTTGCACTTCTCACTCACTTTATTTTTGCCGACTTTATTACACTTTTTCAAGGAGAAAATTGCACTTTTAACCCCCAAAAACAGGGTTTTTCACTCAGAACTTTTTGTACAGATGCGTGCGGCTGAATTTGACACCTGCGACGTGTGCGCGGCGCCGAGACGCAACTTTCGGTATATTGCACTTGTTGATACGTTGCAAAAAACCCACGACTTTCGATTTTTAAAGCACGGAGCGGTTTTAAAACGCTGCTTACTGCTCGGGGGTCGGAATGTGACTGGGTTAGGTTAGGTTAGGTTAGGTTAGGTTAGGTTAGGTTAGGTTAGGTTAGGTTAGGTTAGGTTAGGTTAGGTTAGGTTAGGTTAGGTTAGGTTAGGTTAGGTTAGGTTAGGTTAGGTTAGGTTAGGTTAGGTTAGGTTAGGTTAGGTTAGGTTAGGTTAGGTTAGGTTAGGTTAGGTTAGGTTAGGTTAGGTTAGGTTAGGTTAGGTTAGGTTAGGTTAGGTTAGGTTAGGTTAGGTTAGGTTAGGTTAGGTTAGGTTAGGTTAGGTTAGGTTAGGTTAGGTTAGGTTAGGTTAGGTTAGGTTAGGTTAGGTTAGGTTAGGTTAGGTTAGGTTAGGTTAGGTTAGGTTAGGTTAGGTTAGGTTAGGTTAGGTTAGGTTAGGTTAGGTTAGGTTAGGTTAGGTTAGGTTAGGTTAGGTTAGGTTAGGTTAGGTTAGGTTAGGTTAGGTTAGGTTAGGTTAGGTTAGGTTAGGTTAGGTTAGGTTAGGTTAGGTTAGGTTAGGTTAGGTTAGGTTAGGTTAGGTTAGGTTAGGTTAGGTTAGGTTAGGTTAGGTTAGGTTAGGTTAGGTTAGGTTAGGTTAGGTTAGGTTAGGTTAGGTTAGGTTAGGTTAGGTTAGGTTAGGTTAGGTTAGGTTAGGTTAGGTTAGGTTAGGTTAGGTTAGGTTAGGTTAGGTTAGGTTAGGTTAGGTTAGGTTAGGTTAGGTTAGGTTAGGTTAGGTTAGGTTAGGTTAGGTTAGGTTAGGTTAGGTTAGGTTAGGTTAGGTTAGGTTAGGTTAGGTTAGGTTAGGTTAGGTTAGGTTAGGTTAGGTTAGGTTAGGTTAGGTTAGGTTAGGTTAGGTTAGGTTAGGTTAGGTTAGGTTAGGTTAGGTTAGGTTAGGTTAGGTTAGGTTAGGTTAGGTTAGGTTAGGTTAGGTTAGGTTAGGTTAGGTTAGGTTAGGTTAGGTTAGGTTAGGTTAGGTTAGGTTAGGTTAGGTTAGGTTAGGTTAGGTTAGGTTAGGTTAGGTTAGGTTAGGTTAGGTTAGGTTAGGTTAGGTTAGGTTAGGTTAGGTTAGGTTAGGTTAGGTTAGGTTAGGTTAGGTTAGGTTAGGTTAGGTTAGGTTAGGTTAGGTTAGGTTAGGTTAGGTTAGGTTAGGTTAGGTTAGGTTAGGTTAGGTTAGGTTAGGTTAGGTTAGGTTAGGTTAGGTTAGGTTAGGTTAGGTTAGGTTAGGTTAGGTTAGGTTAGGTTAGGTTAGGTTAGGTTAGGTTAGGTTAGGTTAGGTTAGGTTAGGTTAGGTTAGGTTAGGTTAGGTTAGGTTAGGTTAGGTTAGGTTAGGTTAGGTTAGGTTAGGTTAGGTTAGGTTAGGTTAGGTTAGGTTAGGTTAGGTTAGGTTAGGTTAGGTTAGGTTAGGTTAGGTTAGGTTAGGTTAGGTTAGGTTAGGTTAGGTTAGGTTAGGTTAGGTTAGGTTAGGTTAGGTTAGGTTAGGTTAGGTTAGGTTAGGTTAGGTTAGGTTAGGTTAGGTTAGGTTAGGTTAGGTTAGGTTAGGTTAGGTTAGGTTAGGTTAGGTTAGGTTAGGTTAGGTTAGGTTAGGTTAGGTTAGGTTAGGTTAGGTTAGGTTAGGTTAGGTTAGGTTAGGTTAGGTTAGGTTAGGTTAGGTTAGGTTAGGTTAGGTTAGGTTAGGTTAGGTTAGGTTAGGTTAGGTTAGGTTAGGTTAGGTTAGGTTAGGTTAGGTTAGGTTAGGTTAGGTTAGGTTAGGTTAGGTTAGGTTAGGTTAGGTTAGGTTAGGTTAGGTTAGGTTAGGTTAGGTTAGGTTAGGTTAGGTTAGGTTAGGTTAGGTTAGGTTAGGTTAGGTTAGGTTAGGTTAGGTTAGGTTAGGTTAGGTTAGGTTAGGTTAGGTTAGGTTAGGTTAGGTTAGGTTAGGTTAGGTTAGGTTAGGTTAGGTTAGGTTAGGTTAGGTTAGGTTAGGTTAGGTTAGGTTAGGTTAGGTTAGGTTAGGTTAGTTAGGTTAGGTTAGGTTAGGTTAGGTTAGGTTAGGTTAGGTTAGGTTAGGTTAGGTTAGGTTAGGTTAGGTTAGGTTAGGTTAGGTTAGGTTAGGTTAGGTTAGGTTAGGTTAGTTAGGTTAGGTTAGGTTAGGTAGGTTAGGTAGGTTAGGTTAGGTTAGGTTAGGTTAGGTTAGGTTAGGTTAGGTTAGGTTAGGTTAGGTTAGGTTAGGTTAGGTTAGGTTAGGTTAGGTTAGGTTAGGTTAGGTTAGGTTAGGTTAGGTAGTTAGGTTAGGTTAGGTTAGGTTAGGTTAGGTTAGGTTAGGTTAGGTTAGGTTAGGTTAGGTTAGGTTAGGTTAGGTTAGGTTAGGTTAGGTAGGTTAGGTTAGGTTAGGTTAGGTTAGGTTAGGTTAGGTTAGGTTAGGTTAGGTTAGGTTAGGTTAGGTTAGGTTAGGTTAGGTTAGGTTAGGTTAGGTTAGGTTAGGTTAGGTTAGGTTAGGTTAGGTTAGGTTAGGTTAGGTTAGGTTAGGTTAGGTTAGGTTAGGTTAGGTTAGGTTAGGTTAGGTTAGGTTAGGTTAGGTTAGGTTAGGTAGGTTAGGTTAGGTTAGGTTAGGTTAGGTTAGGTTAGGTTAGGTTAGGTTAGGTTAGGTTAGGTTAGGTTAGGTAGGTTAGGTTAGGTTAGGTTAGGTTAGGTTAGGTTAGGTTAGGTTAGGTTAGGTTAGGTTAGGTTAGGTTAGGTTAGGTTAGGTTAGGTTAGGTTAGGTTAGGTTAGGTTAGGTTAGGTTAGGTTAGGTTAGGTTAGGTTAGGTTAGGTTAGGTTAGGTTAGGTTAGGTTAGGTTAGGTTAGGTTAGGTTAGGTTAGGTTAGGTTAGGTTAGGTTAGGTTAGGTTAGGTTAGGTTAGTTAGGTTAGGTTAGGTTAGGTTAGGTTAGGTAGGTTAGGTTAGGTTAGGTTAGGTTAGGTTAGGTTAGGTTAGGTTAGGTTAGGTTAGGTTAGGTTAGGTTAGGTTAGGTTAGGTTAGGTTAGGTTAGGTTAGGTTAGGTTAGGTTAGGTTAGGTTAGGTTAGGTTAGGGTTGGTTAGGTTAGGTTAGGTTAGGTTAGGTTAGGTTAGGTTAGGTTAGGTTAGGTTAGGTTAGGTTAGGTTAGGTTAGGTTAGGTTAGGTTAGGTTAGGTTAGGTTAGGTTAGGTTAGGTTAGGTTAGGTTAGGTTAGGTTAGGTTAGTTAGGTTAGGTTAGGTTAGGTTAGGTTAGGTTAGGTTAGGTTAGGTTAGGTTAGGTTAGGTTAGGTTAGGTTAGGTTAGGTTAGGTTAGGTTAGGTTAGGTTAGGTTAGGTTAGTTAGGTTAGGTTAGGTTAGGTTAGGTTAGGTTAGGTTAGGTTAGGTTAGGTTAGGTTAGGTTAGGTTAGGTTAGGTTAGGTTAGGTTAGGTTAGGTTAGGTTAGGTTAGGTTAGGTTAGGTTAGGTTAGGTTAGGTTAGGTTAGGTTAGGTTAGGTTAGGTTAGGTTAGGTTAGGTTAGGTTAGTTAGGTTAGGTTAGGTTAGGTTAGGTTAGGTTAGGTTAGGTTAGGTTAGGTTAGGTTAGGTTAGTTAGGTTAGGTTAGGTTAGGTTAGGTAGGTTAGGTTAGGTTAGGTTAGGTTAGGTTAGGTTAGGTTAGGTTAGGTTAGGTTAGGTTAGGTTAGGTTAGGTTAGGTTAGGTTAGGTTAGGTTAGGTTAGGTTAGGTTAGGTTAGGTTAGGTTAGGTTAGGTTAGGTTAGGTTAGGTTAGGTTAGGTTAGGTTAGGTTAGGTTAGGTTAGGTTAGGTTAGGTTAGGTTAGGTTAGGTTAGGTTAGGTTAGGTTAGGTTAGGTTAGGTTAGGTTAGGTTAGGTTAGGTTAGGTTAGGTTAGGTTAGGTTAGGTTAGGTTAGGTTAGGTTAGGTTAGGTTAGGTTAGGTTAGGTTAGGTTAGGTTAGGTTAGGTTAGGTTAGGTTAGGTTAGGTTAGGTTAGGTTAGGTTAGGTTAGGTTAGGTAGGTTAGGTTAGGTTAGGTTAGGTTAGGTTAGGTTAGGTTAGGTTAGGTTAGGTTAGGTTAGGTTAGGTTAGGTTAGGTAGGTTAGGTTAGGTTAGGTTAGGTTAGGTTAGGTTAGGTTAGGTTAGGTTAGGTTAGGTTAGGTTAGGTTAGGTTAGGTTAGGTTAGGTTAGGTTAGGTTAGGTTAGGTTAGGTTAGGTTAGGTTAGGTTAGGTTAGGTTAGGTTAGGTTAGGTTAGGTTAGGTTAGGTTAGGTTAGGTTAGGTTAGGTTAGGTTAGGTAGGTTAGGTTAGGTTAGGTTAGGTTAGGTTAGGTTAGGTTAGGTTAGGTTAGGTTAGGTTAGGTTAGGTTAGGTTAGGTTAGGTTAGGTTAGGTTAGTTAGTTAGGTTAGGTTAGGTTAGGTTAGGTTAGGTTAGGTTAGGTTAGGTTAGGTTAGGTTAGGTTAGGTTAGGTTAGGTTAGGTTAGGTTAGGTTAGGTAGTTAGGTTTAGGTTAGGTAGGTTAGGTTAGGTTAGGTTAGGTTAGGTTAGGTTAGGTTAGGTTAGGTTAGGTTAGGTTAGGTTAGGTTAGGTTAGGTTAGGTTAGGTTAGGTTAGGTTAGGTTAGGTTAGGTTAGGTTAGGTTAGGTTAGGTTAGGTTAGTGGTTAGGTTAGGTTAGGTTAGGTTAGGTTAGGTTAGGTTAGGTTAGGTTAGGTTAGGTTAGGTTAGGTTAGGTTAGGTTAGTTAGGTTAGGTTAGGTTAGGTTAGGTTAGGTTAGGTTAGGTTAGGTTAGGTTAGGTTAGGTTAGGTTAGGTTAGGTTAGGTTAGGTTAGGTTAGTTAGGTTAGGTTAGGTTAGGTTAGGTTAGGTTAGGTTAGGTTAGGTTAGGTTAGGTTAGGTAGGTTAGGTTAGGTTAGTTAGGTTAGGTTAGGTTAGGTTAGGTTAGGTTAGGTTAGGTTAGGTTAGGTTAGGTTAGGTAGTTAGGTTAGGTTAGGTTAGGTTAGGTAGGTTAGGTTAGGTTAGGTTAGGTTAGGTTAGGTTAGGTTAGGTTAGGTTAGGTTAGGTTAGGTTAGGTTAGGTTAGGTTAGGTTAGGTTAGTAGGTTAGGTTAGGTTAGGTTAGGTTAGGTTAGGTTAGTTAGGTTAGGTTAGGTTAGGTTAGGTTAGGTTAGGTTAGGTTAGGTTAGGTTAGGTTAGGTTAGGTTAGGTTAGGTTAGGTTAGGTTAGGTTAGGTTAGGTTAGGTTAGGTTAGGTTAGGTTAGGTTAGGTTAGGTTAGGTTAGTTAGGTTAGGTTAGGTTAGGTTAGGTTAGGTTAGGTTAGGTTAGGTTAGGTTAGGTTAGGTTAGGTTAGGTTAGGTTAGGTTAGGTTAGGTTAGGTTAGGTTAGGTTAGGTTAGGTTAGGTTAGGTTAGTAGGTTAGGTTAGGTTAGGTTAGTAGGTTAGGTTAGGTTAGGTAGGTTAGGTTAGGTTAGGTTAGGTTAGGTTAGGTTAGGTTAGGTTAGTGGTTAGGTTAGGTT